>CM077001.1:39352837-40700337 GCA_039090855.1 Macrothele yani
CAAGCACTAAGCTTTCCATTTTTATACTAGCCTCGCCCTGTGGTGGCAACAGCGGGCTTTCATAGCTCATTTGCTTAAAACTGTCAGGTGGTCGTAATAAAGTGGCCACTCAGTGTATAATTGTTCCGCACTTCTATAACAACTTGAACGAAAGTAGCTGTGCGGCTTCTGGTTGGGGAAAGGTTTTTTGGATAAGAAGTGCTCACATAAATATTGAGGTATGATATATACAGAGGACAAAAAATTACGGAATGCTGATTGAAACACTTATCCTAAGTTCATCAACTTTATACTTATGTACAATAAGTTCTACGTTACTGAGTAGCAAAATGGGTCCATAATTTTTGGCCGAGAACTTCGTCATTCCTTGTAAGCGGTGGCGAATTTTGTTGGACTGTCCGAGTCAATAGTCAGATACCCTCTGGCATTCAGATGTTCTCAGTTGGGTATCAGGGCATCTAATGCATCCCAGGAAAACATTTACTATACTAGTTTTCCCCTATTTTCCTAATCTTACCATACCGCCTATTTTGACCTAACTAAATGGATTCATTACCACATGTTGTCTTCACCAATTTCGAATCATTAAATTCTTATGATGCCGAAATAACGTTCATTGGTCATTCGACTGGAAAAAAGTTTCCTGAACGTGTTTGCTTCGAGTGGAAGAAGTATGGAAGCTATCACTGTAGGCCGAGCAACTGTGGTAGAAGCTCTGTGATGGTAAATCGGGATTGCAGGGATTTGAGACGATTACCAACTGCTGTACGGTTCCAGACACGTCAAGACTTTCCTTAACATAAGTACAATGTGTTGGATCCATTAATTTAGTCTCAAAACGAACGCTACGCAGAGAACTGCATGGCTTAGGTTTTTCAGACGTGTTGCCTGGATACGTCCGAAGTTTAACGACTGCCCAGAAGAAAAATCTCCTTTTTTGGACAAAACATAATCTTTCACTGGACCATTAAAGAGTGGCGACGAATAATATAGACCTGAATCCAGATTCTGCTGTTACTCTAATGATGGTAGCTCCAGGGTCACGCAGAAAGCTGGAGAAGCATTTAATCCAAAATGTGTACCAGAGAGCTACGCAAAAAGGAGGTGAAAATGTTTTTTCTGGGGCTGCATTTCAAGCACTGGAGTTGAGGTGTTCAATCGCATGAAATTTGTAGATTATGTGACACTCATAAATAAGGCATTATTGCAATTTGTCCACTTTTGGGAATAATGACACATAATGAATCCCGTGTTTCAAGATAACTCTCTAGTCCATCAGTAATTGTGATGGACTGGTTTGAAGAACATGAGAGAGACGTTCAACATCTTAACTGGTCTGCAAATTCACCTGATCTAACTGTGGTTTCAAAAATCTAGTACATATTAGAAAGGGCTGTTATTAGGAAAAAAAACACCCTGCAAATTTGGCGGATTTAAAGAATATTTTGAGCATGGAGGGAAATAAACTCGATCACTGTCCTTGATCTGAGTCATGTGATACTGAGGCAGATTGGTAACATGCCAAACCAAATGAAAGCTGCAATTAAAGCAGCTGATGATATAACTCCATATTAAGGAATAAAGTTTACATTCCGTAATTTCCTGTTCGGTGTGTTTACTTTTATTCAAAATCCTGAAACTCATATTAATTAATATCAGAAGAAAATATTGGTATGTATTCCCCTTATAATGAATACAAGCTTTTTCTACTAATGCTTCTTCTAATGGTTGTTGTTTTGTTAATTATAACATGAATAAACTTTCACGCTAGTAGTGTAGTAATAATAATGAACAAGCTTTTAACTGCTAGTAATGTTGTAGTAGTAATTAAGATGAATAAAGTCTTAATGCTGGCTGTTAATAATAACAACTAATGAAATAAACCTAACAGCCAGACAGAGATCTGACAAAACTATGAACTGAGAAAAACGTACTTACTAGAACAACTTTTTATTTGAGAAACTCTTGATATGATCCAACATACACTTCACCGGACACACAGCTACTCAATAAAACGTAGCTCCTTGCACATGAACGAAGTTCTACTCACATAAACGAAGCTCTCCTTACGCATATAACGAAGATCTCTTTACACATGAAACAAAGCTCTCCCTACGCACATCAACAAAAAGCTCTCTCACGTAACACAAACAAAAGCTCTCTTAGGTATCGTTGAACGCGCCTATTTATACTGGCTACCACCACGTCATGACTTACACTCATTGCCAGATCTCATTCAGCGGGAGAAATAACATCTCGTTCAGTAAGAAGATAATTTACATAGAAAAATAAAATAACCAGAGATAGTAAAATCAAAAGGAAAGTGAATCTAGAGTATACGTTACACCCTTTGTGTAAATGATAATGTCCGCCATTTTAGTCATCCGATCATCGCTGCTATTTATTGCCTTTCGAGTCAACAATCTCAGAAATGTCCCTTTCTGGAATATATATCTCCAATCATTCCAATCGCTTACAATCCCCCATGCTTCCTTCTGGAACTATATATGTCTCCACAGAAAGTGTTATTCAGTGCAGTCTTTGATACTTTTTGTGTTGAAGTCCTTTCAACGTACGTTTTCGCTGAATCTTTCTAACTTATGCATTGAAAGATTTGTTTATTCCAAGTCAAGCAGCTGCAGATTTTTCGCAAAGTGCATCCGGATTTATCGATGGTTCAGCAAAAACATTTTTGTAAGCTTTTTTCCTTACTTTGAAGAGTGAACTTTTGGCCTGCAAAAAAAAGTGTCTTTTACGTATTCGTGACTTGGTGTTGAACAGTTTTAACAAATAACACTCGCGTTCGTCTTCAACTTCCAACTCTTTCCTTTCACTTCGACTGCAGTTCTTCTAGGAAATACAGTGTAACCTCTGTTATACGCTTCTCATTTATACGTTTTTCACTTTTATACGTATTGCTGCGGTACTGCCGATACTTTTCCTGCGGTTTCTATCGCTTTTTCAATTCGGTTATACGTAATGCTTTCTTGTGAGTGTACTTCAAATTTGGAATTTTAGATTGTGAAAAATGCACGTTTTTTAGATTACCTCAAAGTTGTTACAGGCTATGTGTAAAATAATCGAAACAACACATTTTGCAGACATGAAATAGATAACGCAACTAAAAGTTTAATAAAAATAACGTTAGCAGTTCTCTTTTTTTATCTGAATTCAAGAAATTTGAAACAAGAAAGTTTAGGGAATAACTTACTTGGCACTAACTGTGAATGAGTTAATGGACAAACTTCATTTAAAAGAGCGATGCTTATAAGTAAAGGATCTGTAGTAGGGGTATTGAATGCAAAACCAAATCATATTCATATTTATTACTTGTATTTCAAATATACATTTTTTTTCATACACTATATTCAAGATACGAAAACGTACAAATTCCTTAGTGTACATAATAGAATTAAAATAAAAAAAACTTAATGCAAAAGTCAAAATAGACATCGGCTTAAGTAGCGGACAAAGTATTCATTCATCTATACCGATGAGCCATTGCATTATGACCACCCCCAGCCTACAGAAATAAGCGCGCCGGGAGCCCGAACGGTGGTCAAGGTGATAAGATAAGATCCTATGTAGAGGATTTTAGAAAGGGAGTGTCTGATCCCAGGTCTTAAACAACCCTTAGAAATAGGAAGCTAGGAGATTTGGGCTAGAGTGCCCAATAGGAAAGCGACACGGAAGCGAGGTAGAAAAGAAGGGGAAGGAAGACGCCCTTATTTATTACCGGGGGGGCAGTACTCTGGATTCGACGGCTTAACGTGCCCATCCGATGCACAGCGGATATTTAGTGGATCGAGCGTTCGTACCTGCTTCGGATCGACCCCGAGGCCCTTTCCGTGGCAGTCACAACGTTGCCCACTAGGCCACCCGCGGCCTAATGTGGTGGACAAGGTGAAGTTCACACAGCAGTATATATACAACCCGAGAACCGGCTTTCGGTTGGTAGAGTGTTCGTAGTAAGAATAGGAAAAGCTGCGGCTTTATCGGAATTTGATAAAAGAGAAATTGTCATTGCACGGCACCTCGGAAATACGATCTCGGGAACGGCGCCGCTTGTGGGTTGTTCACGTGCCGCTGTAGTGAGTAGTACATATCAAAAGTGTTGCACAGATGGACAAAACCACGAACCGTCGTCCAGTCGTGTGTCGTCGGCAGCTCATTGATGTCAAAGGGGAGCGAAGACTATCGCGTATTATTCACAGCGACCGCCGAGCCATAGTGCGACAAATTACCCGCAGCTACAACAGTGGTGAGCAGGGCAATGTGTCAGCGCACACAGTTCATCGCAGCCTTCTGAGCATGGGCCTGCGAAGCCGAAGACCCAGCGGGGTTCCTCATGTTCACTGCACGTCATCGCCAACAACGCATGAAATGGGCCCAAAATCGAGATTGGACCGTGGATGATTGGAAGAAAGTGGTCTGGTTTGACGAATCGAAATTCCTGGTGCATCACGTAGAATGTCGAGCGAGGATACGCTAATTACCAACGGAGGCTATGACACCTGGATGCATTGTTGGGCGGAAACAGGATGGCGGTGGCGGCGGCGGTGTTGTGCTCTGGGCGATATTCTTTTGGAACACTTTAGACCCCATTATCCCAATAGCACAATCCCTGACAACTGTCAGGTATCTGAACATCGTTTCGGAACAAGTTCACTCATTCATGGCAACTATGTTCCTGTTGGTGATGGCCATTACCAACAGGATCATGCGTCATGCCACACTGCCAGAATCGTCAAAGAGTGGTTCGAGGAACATGCTGGTGACTTTCTGTTAATGTTCTGGCCTCCAAATTCACCTGATATGAACCCAGTAGAGCATTTGCGGTTCGACTTGGAAAAGCGTGTTCTCGCTAAATCACCACCACCCCGAAATGTTCGGGAATTGAAGGACCTGCTGTTGACATTAGGAGATACCCCAGGATACCTATCGCCACCTCATCGAATAGATGCCTTGTCGAGTGGCCGCTGTTTTACTGGATAAAGGGTGTCCTACAGCTTATTAGGCAGGTGGTCATAATGTAATGGCTGATCGATGTATGTCTTACACTGTAAATTAGCGTCATCTAAGATTATGTTCTAGTTTTTTTATTATTTTAGGCATTCCGAATTTTACAATACTATTTAATATTACGAAGTTTCTTTCGTACGTTTTTCAAAGCCATCACCTAGAAAAACACATAAGAGGCTCCACTGCATTTAAGTTTCCTTTCCTCGTCTCCAGGAAAAACCAGAAACACGTTTTACTTGTTGGAAACTGGTTCATTTCCACATATTTCACGACTTGGTAGAAAGTAAAAAATTAGCTGGCGTCACATTCTTCTGTACATATTACTGGAGGCAGGGCAGAGATTGTGTTTGTGTGTGTGTGAGAGAGAGAGAGAGAGAGAGAGAGAGAGATCATCGATATCCACACTGAAAATTTCAGATTCCAATTTTTCGAACCATTATTTGACTTTTATCCCGAGTCATCAGATTTGAGAATACGTGAAGCTTTTCGTTAACCAATGAACCATTTAAAGATAATGTTTTCTAACAGCTGCCACACTGAAGCTCTGATAATATCTTTGTCGTAAATGTTTAGAACATCTATAAAGAAAGTATCAGTATGTCTGTCGGTTCCACTTTGAACTCTGTATCTCTGTAACTACTACTCCAATTTGAAAACAAATTTCCAGTTCAAAGCCTGAAGGTTACTCATCCGAGCAACACAATACCTTTTAGTCTTTTTCGGATGCATAATCTCGCCGCTAGGGGGCGAGATTATGCATCCGAAAAAGACTAAAAGGTATGCGTCCTTGACGCCGTGAAGTACGGTAAACACATGCTATTTACCGTACTTCCCGGCGTCAAGGGCGCACCCGAATTGTAAAATGCAAAGTGTTGAGGAAAAGGAATAAACATAAAAATAAGGTCTCAGCACTTTCATAAAGATTAAAAGCAATACAAATTGTACCTCTACATACAAAGGTCGGTCAATAAGTAACGCACAGTCGCCTGCAACTCACCAGTTTTCAGAGGTTGAATCACGAAAGTTGGTGGGTAGCACCTTCATTCTATTAGCTTCCAAATGATCATTAACAGTTGTTTCTTCTCTTTACAGGCGAAGCGTAATGGATGGTGAAATGGACACCCTTCTACGTCAACGGTCGGTAATAGTTTCTGTACAAATCTTGGGAAAACTGAGCAACATCGATCCACAGACAATGTTTGCTAGTGTATGGTGAGACAACAATGTATCGCAGTAAAGTGCAGCTATGGTTGCAAGCGTTCAAGAGAGGTGGTTTTAGCATTCAGGATAAACCACGATCCGGCAGACCCACCACTGTGACAACTACTGCAACTGAGGAAGCCATTGAGAAACTGATTCAGGGTAACAGATGCATCACCACTTCTCTACTTATGGACCGCCTTGGCATGTCAAAGGGAAGTGTTTTAACAGTGGTAGAACGCTTAAGACACCGGAAAATGTGCTCGATGGGTACCACGGGTCCTCACAAAAGAGATGAAGAGAATTCGGAATTAGGTGTGTGACGATCTGCTTGACAATTTCACTGGTCACTTTCCACAATGTTTTCATGGTGTGATAACATGGCTGTTTCATTATGGCCCACAGAGCAAACGTCAGTCAATGGAGTGGACGCATATAGGATCAGCACTTTCATAAAGATTAAAAGCAATACACCGCGAAAGAAGAAGCCACGACTTTCAAGGTCATCAAACAAACTGATGGCCACATTTTTTGGGGATCGTTTGGGAGTCATCTTCATCAACTTCCCGGAAAGTGGGACCACCATCACCAAAGAGCGTTATTGTTCATTCTTGCAGAAGCTCAGGCGTGCCATCAAAACTAAGAGACCACACTTGCAAGGCGAGGACATTGAACTGCATCACGATAACGCGAGACTGCACAGATGACACTGCAGAAAGTGACTCGACTGGGCTAGACGCTCGTGCCACAGCCACCGTACTGCCCAGACTTGGCACCGTCAGATCTTTATCTGTTTTGGTCGTCTTAAGGTACATATCTACGTGGGAAAGCATTTCAGAGTGACACAGAACTCATTCGTGTGTCAGGAAGGGATGTGATGACCAACCTCCTGAGTTTTACCAACGTGCGTTCTTGTCATGGAAACAACGTTGGCTGCAATGTGGTGAAGCCAATGGATCCTACATTGTCTTATCTCTGAAGCCAAAGGTCCCAGGTTGCTACCCACCAGCTTTCATGATTCAATCTTTGAAAACTGGCCAGTGACAGGCAATTGTGCGTTACTTATTGACCTACCTTTGTAAAAGGAAGCACATTTCAGTCATCCATGTCTTCAAATCCAGAAAATTCACTGGTGTTATCCATATCTCTGGCATCATTGTCATAGTCAGGGTAGAAAATATTGTCAGAAGTGGCACTATCTTCAAACAGAATGTTATCCTTTGTGTTGTGTAACGCATTACTAATGCCACATTTTTAGCACGTCTTTTGTAAAAAAAGATCGTGCTTCTGTTATCGGTTTGTCCGTCCGTCCGCCTGTATCCACGATATCTCAGCAACTATTAGTCCAATTTGAAAAAATCTTTTTGCATTGGGAAGCTTAAAATATGCAAATGATGATCCTTTATTTCGTTTTTTTTTACGATGTACAATTTCGCCGGTAGAGGGCGTAAATGCAGATGTCGAATTCAAAAATACGTTTTATTCCACATATTTGCTTCTAAACATCCGATTGAAAAAAAAATATATCTTTCGATTCCATTTGTGTTAAAGAGTATTTTAGATATAGTTACTTTTTCAAATTATGCATAGATTTTCCGCTAGGGGGCGTAAAAGTAAATTACATTTTCCCCGATAACTCTTCTTCTAAAACTCCGATTTGAAAAATTTTTTCTTCAGCGGATCATCTCCTGATGAAAAATCTTTTGCACCGCCCCGTTGGCGCAGCGGTCTAAGCGATGACCTCTGATCATTCGTCCGAACGGGGTCCGGGTTCGATTCTCGGTAAGGCATGGATGTTGTGTTTGTCTTACGGCACTGGCTCTCTCCCTTCCCTGGAACCAGTGACCCTAAATTAGGGACGGGCGACTACTTTATAGCCCATTGAGTTGCTCATGGTAGTCGTTAAACCTCCAACCAAAAAAAAATATTTTGCATATAGTTTCAAATTTTTGGTAAAGAATACTTTGGTCACCAGGGGGCGCAAGTGTTAATTTTTGCTTCTGATGTATTTGCCATAAAATCGCAGTTTCTAAAATATCGATTAAAAAATTATTTAGTGGACTGATGCCACTCACATCGATAAACCTTTTCGTAATATTTTCTTCTGAAAATATTCCACAGTTCCTCCGCCAGGGGCGTAGACGTACATCTTATTTTTGTCAATATCTCTACTTCTAGGAGTCCGATTTGAAAAATTCCTTCTTTGTTGGATAGTGTTTTCCGTGTGACATGTTTTTCATATAATTTCAAAATTTTCAAGTAATTCATAGACATTCCGCTAGGGGGCGTAGTGGTAAATTGCGTTTCCCCCTATAACTCTGCTTCTAAATCTCCGATTTGAAAAATTCTTTCTGCACCGGATACAGCTCCTGATGGGAAATCGTTTGCATATAATTTCTATTTTTTGTAAAAAAATAGTTTGGCCACCAGGGGGCGTAAATCTTAATTTCCGCTTCTGTTGTATTTGCAGCAAAATATGAGCTTCTGAATTCTCGATTGAAAAAAAACGTCGTTTCTTGACCGATACTACTCCTCATGTCGACAAACCTCTTAGGAAATTTTTCTTTTTGAATGCATGGTTTCTACGCCAGAGGGCGTAGATGTATATCTTATTTTTGTCAATATCTCTACTGTTAAGAGTACGATTTGAAAAATTCCCTGTTTGTTGGATAGTGTTTCCTGCGCGAAATGTTTTTCCTATAAATTAAAATTTCTCAAGTAAATCTTACACTTTCCGCTAGGGGGCACAAAGGTAAATTGCGTTTGCTGCGTTATTTCAGCTCCTAAAGCTCTGATTTGAAAATTTCTTCCTGTGTCGCATACAAAACCTGATGTAAAATATTTTTCACATAATTTCTAATGTTTGGTAATGAATGGTTTAGCCACCAGGGGTTATATGTGTTAATTTCTGCTTCTGAAGTATTTGTTGCAAAATCTGGGCTCCTGAAAACTCGACTAATTTTTTTCTTGGACCAATACCGCTCATGTGGAAAAACCTTTTGAGAATACTTTCTTCCTAAAATAATGCATGGTTTTCCCACCAGGGGACATAAAGTCACATCTTATTTTTGTCGATATCTCTGTTTCTAAGAGTTCGTAAGCTCACGATTCCGTTTACAGCAATATCTGAGGGATTAAAAACCCCATTGAAAATCTTCTTTCTTTGGTCAGGTTGTTTTCCATACCGGTTCCACTGACTTTGAATGATGGATTCGTCTAGTGGTTGTAATTGGCTTTAAAAAAAAAAAAAAAAGTCTTCGCATGGCATTTCACGACGAAGGCAGTTTTGTTATTAATAAGGTTTACTGCCAAAAATTTTAACATGAACTTCCTCTGGAGTTAGCATAGGACTACGAAAAAACGAAAATATATTTCACTCTGTAGTATTGCTACAGAAAAACAAATTCAAAATTTCTTCTTCGCTTTCCGACATCTTTTACCACGATGGCCATTTTACGTACGCTTTCTATTTGAAATAATGCATGATTTCATCACAAGTAAATATGGTACTTTTTCTCGAAATCTCTGCTTCAAAAATTAAGACTTTAGAAATTATTTTTGCGTTAAGGTGGACGTCAAGTAATTTTGCTTCCTATACTTCCAATGGAAAAAGTTCTGTACACATTTTCTTCACAATTAATGCGTTTCCAAGGATGAAAATTTGTACATCGATTAAAATAGCTTCATATTATAACTTGGAATACTTAATATTTTCTAAAACATAACCATAATTATAATAAAAATCAATAACTTTTCCTTTGGTGGTGTTGAAACCAGAAAAAAGATGGCGCGACCTGTACTTTGATGACATCAGTAGACAAACAAGTGTTGGATTGCATAATTATGGTTATGTTTCAGAAAATATTAAGTATTCCAAGTTATAAAATGAAGCTATTTTAATTGATGATCAAATTTTCATCCTTGGGAACGCATTAATTAGGAAGAATATGTGTACAGAAGTTTTTCCATTGGAAGTATAGGAAGCAAAATTACTTGACTTCCACCTTAAAGACCGGTGACGATGAAAAACATTTTGTGTGCATTTTACAATATTTTGTGACAAAACAGATTTTTAGATGAATGTCACAACGATGAATATTATGCATGTATTTTACATTGTTTTGTGACAAAATAGGTTTTTAGATGTGGGTCACGACGATGAATATTTTGCATGCATTTTACAATATTTTGTGACAAAATGTTTTGCCATAAGGAGTCGTAAGTGAATATTTCTGTTTCGAATTTCTTTGCAGTCGTATCTTTGCTTCCAAATATGTAATTAAAGACACTTGTTTTTCAGTCATACGCTACTCACCACGAAAGACAGTTGTGTGTACTTATTTCCTCAAATTAATATTTAGTTTTCCCGCCAGGGAGCGTTAATGCTAATCCCGGTATCGATGATACCTCCGCTTCTAAAAGAAGAGTTCAAGAAAAAAATTGCTACGTTTGCAGCAAGAAATATTTTTTACATAGCTGACAAGTTTCGAATTACACACTTCTTCCACTAGCGTGTGTAAAGGTTCATTTCTATCGGAACCATTCTTGGAACATTGTCTTCGTTTCTAAGAGCCAGATTTGAAAAATACGCTTTGCCTCGGATATCTTCCGTTATGAGAAACATTATTATATAGTATGCATTTTCAGCAGCATCATATATGGATTCGAGACGTGGACATTGACAAAGGGATCAGAGAGAAGTATACTTGCTTTTCAAAGAAAGTGCCATCGTAAAATCTTACGAATCGGATGAACCCAGAGGATAAGAAATGAATACGTGTACAAATACATCTAAAAGAGACCCAGTTCCTAAAAATCATACAGAGAAAACAGACTTTTTGGGCACATCTGCAGTATTAAAAAAATGACAGAAAGATAAAGACATTGATGTTTGGCTTAGTGAACGGAAGAAATGCAAGTGGACGCCCTCAACGTGTATAGGCTGACGATATTAAAAACTGGTGGGGTGAGCCACTCTGCAATGAACAGATCTCAGTGGAACAATATACACTGGCGGAAAGTGAAAAAGAACACCAAGATGGAATTGGCGGACGATCATGAAATTTACATATGTTAATGCGGTCGAGTTTACGTAGGTGGGATGTTAATTTCGGGACCAACTGGTGAGCGCTTACGCCACAGCACGGCATAATATGCGAATTATCGTCGGTGGTATTTAAGGAGTACGCCGAAATGAATGTAATCAGTCGTCGGCTTACGGACACGTGCGAAGACCCTGAAAAAGCTGCAATGCCTGGTCATGGAAGACGTGTACGATTTCAGCAGTTATCGGACTTTGAGCGAGGTCGTCTAGTCGGACTCCGCAAGGCCGGGTGGTCGTATCGTCGTATTGCGGAGCGAATTGGACGGGAAGTATCGGTGGTGGTACGATGGTGGAGTAGGTGGTACGATGGTGGCGTAGGTGGTACGATGGTGGTGTAGATGGTCCGAGGAACATTCCCACACGAGAAGACGTGGAGCAGGGAGTCACAGACGGACTGATGAGCGGACCGATTGACGCATAAGAAGAGCGGCGTTGTCAAGCAGAACATCCACTGCGACGCAAATCCGAGCTGCCGTTGCACCTGAGGTGACTGTGAAAACAATCCGCAACCATCTACTGGATGCAGGACTACGTGCACGTGTACCTCTGGCATGTGTATCTCTGACTCCAGCCCACCGTCAGGAACGGCCGCAGTGGTGTGGCCAACGTCTCCACTGGAGAACGCGATGGTGATCTGTCGTGTTCAGCGATGAAAGCAGATTCCACTTGGGAGCCTCCGATGGCCGTATGCGTGTTCGCAGACACACAGGGGAGCGTCTCCGCCCTTCTTGCATCCTCCAACGACACACAGGCCTACACCTGGTCTCCTGGTGTGGGGAGCGATCAGTTATCACTCCCGTACACATTTAGTGTTTGTACCGGGTACGTTAAACAACACCTCCTACATCAACATCATCATTCAGCCCGTTGTTGTGCCATTTGTAAGGTCGGTCCATCGTGGTGTTTTCCAGCAAGATAACGCACGCCCACACACGGCATGTGCAAAGCAACAGGCACTTCAGGGTGTGCCGCCTCGGTGGAGCAGTGGTCTAAGCAATGACCTCTGATCATTCGTTCGAAAGGGGTCCGGGTTCGAATTCCGGTGAGGCATGGATGTTGAGTTTGTCTTACGGCACTGGCTCTCTTCCTTCCCTGTAAACAGTGACCCTAAATTAGGCACGGGCGACTGCTTATAGCCCATTGAGTTGCTCACGGTGGTCGTTAAACCTTCAAAAAAAAAAAAAAAAAAGAAAAGGCTTCAGGGTGTGAGACAACTTCCATGGCCTGCACGTTCACCGGATTTCTTCCCCATTGAGCACGTGTGGGATTTTATGGGACAACGATTTATCCAGTCTCCACGGTCAGCCACGACCATCCCCGATTTACGTGTCCAGGTTGAGGATGCTTGGAACTCAATAACCCCAAACTTACATTCAACATCTGTGCGACAGACTCCATACCAGAATTTCACAGTGTGACGCAGTTCATGGCGGTTCAACCTCGCACTAACCATGTTACATGGAAATGTTATTTTTTAGTTTACCAGCAAATACAGATGTGTTTTGCCATAATGTTTTGATCACGTTATCCTCTGTATTCCGTTATTATGCTGTATAAATTTCGTTGGTATCAGACGTCTCCTTCTTGGTGTTCTTTTTCACTTTCCGCCAGTGTAGTTAAAATGACAACAGACAGCTACGAGCGATGAGTCACGGTTGATGATGATAGCATTCAACCACTGAGCCACGGTCGACTGATTTAGACTTAACTATATTGCCAGTTCTGTAGTCGCCTGTGCGGCATCAATTTCCAGAAGAGGTTGGAAATCTGCGCTCTGCCTCTCTTTATGAACGCCTACTACACTGCTTGTCAAGCCACTAGTTCCAGGAAAAGGGGAGATCCAGTACCTTAAGACAAAACTGACATCCATGCCTTACCTGAATTCGAATCCGTACTCATCTCGGACGAATGCACCTAAGCCAGCGCTTAGACAACTGCGCCACAGAGGCGGCTTTCTGAAACTTTTAGTGTGATAAGCCAATTGGCAGTTGGAACTGTTTGTAAAGTTATGTTCTACAAGTATCCGATGCATCTCGCAAAAAAAAAGTCTTCTGTCGAACAAAATAAACTAATGATTTGAGTTCCCTAGCGGAAAATTATGTAATATTTTGGACGACAAATGCTCAAGAGAATGTTCCCGTAAGAAGTAGTATGAAACTGAGAACCAAAATTTTCGATAGGGTTTTTATGCACACAGATATTGCTGTAAACGGAAATGTGACTCTCGCCATCTAATAGCATACCTATGAGTTAAGACAAATTTGAAGTGAAACCGCATGAAGTACGCTGTCCGACAAAAAAAAAAAAAAAAAAAAGGAATTTTGAGATCGGACCGTTGGAAGCAGATATATCGAGAAAAATAAGATATGCATCTACGCCACCTGGCGAGAAAACTGTGCATTATTTTAAGTGGAAAATATGCGCGCATGTTTACCTTGGTGAGCGGTATCTGACCGCAAAGGAACGGTTTCAATCGAGCTTTCAGATATTGCTGCAAATACATTGGAAAAATAAATATGCTCTTACGCCATTCAGTGATTCAGTGGCAAAGCTGTTCTTCAGCCTAATTATTAATTATACGCCGAACGTCTTTCGCCAAAAACTATTCAACGCAAAAAAATGTGTGTGTGTGTGTGTGCGTGTATTTCAAATCGGACTTTTACGAGCAGTGTTATCAGATAAATCGCCATTTACCTTCATTACCCCAGCGGGGGAAAAACTGTGCATTACTTGAGAAAGAAACTGTATCTGAAATAGCTTTACATTAATAAGTGGTATCGAAGAGAAGTAAGAAAGTGTGGGATGTTCAGAGTGGTTTTATGCCTGGTAAAGGCTGCCCTTACCAGATTTTCGCATTTACGCATGTTGATTGAAAAGTATCTGCCTGTTGGTAAGATAGTTTTTGCTGCCTTCATAGATTTAGAGAAAGCTTACGACCGAGTAAATAGGACACTTTTGTGGAAGGTATTGAATGAATATGGTGTTCAGCCGCCCCGGTGGCGCAGTGGTCTAAGCGATGGCCTCTGATCATTCGTCCGAACGGGGTCCGGGTTCGAATCCCGGTGAGGCATGGATGTTGTGTTTGTCTTACGGCACTGGCTCTCTCCCTTCCCTGGAACCAGTGACCCTAAATTAGGGACGGGCGACTGCTTATAGCCCAATGAGTTGCTCACGGCGGTCGTTAAACCTTCAATCAAAAAAAAAAATAAAATAAAATAAAATAAAAATATGGTGTTCATGGGAATCTACTTAATAGCGTAAAAGCCATGTATGCTGGTAGTAGAGCTTGTGTACGAGTGAATGGTGTTTTATCAAAATGGTTTTATATTGGTGCAGGAGTTAGAAAAGGTTGTGTAATGTCACCATGGCTGTTTAATATATTTATGAACGCATGCATGCATGATGCCAAAATAGAGAGCAGTGGTTTATGTCTTGGTGATATCCGTGTATGCTGATGACAGAGAGCAAAAGTGATTTGCAGAGTATGTTGCCTCGGATGCACAAAGTTTGCATGAAATTCAAACTGAGTATAAATAAGGGAAAAACCAAAGTTATGGTGTTTGAGAGAGGAATGGGTAGCACTGAATGTAATGTAAGTATAAATGGCACTGTGATTGACCAGGTGAGTGAGTTTGTGTATTTAGGAAGCATGTTTGACAGAGAAAACAAGTTGGATGGTGAAATCAGTAGGCGAGTGAATTCTTCATTGAAAGTCATGGCTGCTTTGGAAGGTTTTCACAAGAATGATGGGTTCTCAAGAGAGTCCCGCATGGCTGTGTATGAAAGTGTAATTGTTCCTGCTCTGATGTATGGCAGTGAAACCTGGGTACTTCAGAAGAAACATAGGAGTCGTTTTTTCTTTTTACTTACGTCGGGTTTGAGGCAAGACACGGTCTGATTGTGTGAGGAATGAAGATGTGTTGCAGTTGTGTGATGTGAAGCAAAATGTTGTTAGCAAGGTGGAGACTAATATGCTTCGGTGGTTTGGTCATGTTGAAAGAATGAGTGATGAGATGCTTACTAAGAAAATCTTTTTAGCCCAAGTGGCAGGAAGGAAAGGCAAAGGAAGGCCAAGGAAGACATGGGTGGATCAGATTTAGGAGTTTCTGCATGAGAAAAAGATTGAGTATGAAGTATAAAAGATCTTGTGTACGGCGTGTAATGGATATCAGTAAAGCCCGAGTTGTATGTCATGATAGCTGTAAATGGAGAAGTTTGATACGACAACAATAAGTAAAAATATCTGGAAGTTTGTATTTCTTTTTGGAGCTAACCTCTGAAACTCAGAGAACAGCTTAGTTATATGTATGTATGTAAGAGAAGTAATATTTTCAATCGAATACTTAGAGACAAAGATGTAGAATAAAATGCATTTTTAATTACATAGCATGTGTAGTTACGCCCTCCAGAAGCAAAATTATACTCCGAAAAGCAACCCGGAAATCAAGGACCCTTGTTCCCACATTTTGGGCTTTCCAATACAAAACGAATTGTTCATGTCCGACTAATAGTTGTTGCAGAGACGTGGTGTCTGTCCACAGATGGGCGAACTGTCAAAGTGATGCTATCAGCACATACAGTAGATCACCTATTATACGTTTCTCTATTATAAGTTTTTATCATTTATACATTGAACTGATGCAGTCCCGGCAGATTCCGATAGGAGCTAACGTTAATTTATTTCAGTTATACATTATTGGTTAGTATGTAAGCTTCGTTTATACGTTTTCATCTTCCAGCAAAAAGGAGGAAACATTTTAATTTTTAATTCTTAAAAGTGTGACGAGAACCGCGTGCTTATTTTACTGTAAGATTCAGTTTCTTCTGTTCCCTTAAGGCTGGCACAGGCATCGAGCCAGGAGGACAAAGATGTGTCAAACTCCCATATACCACGACGTCGTCCTTATGGGGGAGAGCAGTGAAAGCAGTGTTTTCTTGTTTGCGACACCATTCTTCCTTTGGGCAAAAACGAACCTCTGTAACTAGTGTGTCGCCGCACCGCTCGCGCAGTGGTCTAAGCTTTGGCTTATGACCATTCGTCCGAGAAGGATCCGAGTTCGAATCACGGTGAGGCATGGATGTTGTGTTTGTCTTACGGCAGTGGCTCTCCCCCTTCCCTTGAAGCAGTGACCCTAAATTAGGGACGGGCGACTGCTTATAGACCATTGAGTTGCTCACGGTGGTCGTTAACTCTTTAACAACCATAACGTCCAAAACGCCCGTACATACAGACGACTGTAGCCGTCCGAAACGCCTGTCTAGAGTGAGTCAGATTTCCTACCTTTACCTGTTCATTAAATTTGCACGACCTATGAGGGATCATTAGGAGTCACCGTCAATCACCACTGTTGTTGCTTTAAATTTGACCTATGGGGATCATTAGGAGTCACCGTCAATCACCACTGTTTGCTGCTTACTGAATCATCAGGAGTCACCGTCAATCACCACTGTTGCAATCACCACTGTTAATCACCAAAGGGATCATCAGGAGTCACCGTCAATCACCACTGTTGTTGCTTTTAAATTTGCACGACCTATGAGGGATCATCAGGAGTCACCGTCAATCACCACTGTTGTTGCTAAGGGATACAGCTGACAGTTTTGGAAGTTATCGTTTTTAGAGTTATATTAGATTTTAGAGTTATGGTCGTTAAAGGGTTCAACCTTCAATAAAAAAAAATAAAAAAAAATTAGTGTGATCTTCGCTTTTTGACTTATGTTCGGGGATCTTTGCCAATATTTTTCTATCCAAAAATTAGCTCCTTTAGACAACATTCTGTTCTTCTGTTTGTCTTACAGGTTCCCGTTTTCCCTTTCTCTTCAAATCAATATGACTTCTCGTAAAAGAAAAGTCCTGTCACTAAACGATAAGATGCAAATCTTTAAAGCAAGTGGATGACAATCTGCCTTTAACAAAGGTGGAACTTGCTAACAAACTTGATATGCCTGTTTCCACGCTGACCACTATTAAAAGACGATACAGCACATATCTGTTGCAGAAATTGTATGAAAATGAAAGGCGATTAAATCAAAGAACAATGTTCTGTTAGGTTTAAATGTATCAATCATTTGCTTCGTACGTTAAATACCGTATTTTTTTAATGTTTGTATTTTCTATAGTAATATCGTTAAACATTGAAATTTCGTTTATGTGTTATTCACAGTTATAGGTTTTTTAGTTTGGCCCCTGACAGAAACGTATAATCGATGCTGTACTGTAATTTTCTTTTTACGAAAGACGTTCTAAAAAGAAGAAATTATATTTAAGATGTGCTTCATGTTCGAACCAGGGCCCATCCCAGGGAGAGCTGGCAGGATGACCACTGGGTCCGGATGTCCCTTTCCCGGAAGACCTCCAATTTCAACCTTTGACGAAATCTTCCTAAACCTTTTTATTATGTGTACAAATAGGTTTTACATCATTTTAAGACAACCCAACATCTAATTTCATAGAAACCAACAATAACTTTACGAAACAAAATATGCGCCGTCATTATTTATCAGCTTCCGCCATCGGTCGGGCAGCTGACGGATTTCAGCCATGAAGAATACTTCCTCGTGTGACGCAATGAAATCGTCAGCCCATTTTTGCACTTCGTCAGATGTCCGGAACCGTACAGCAGACAAACCATATTGCATCGATCGGAACAAATGATAGTCTGAAGGGGGCATGTCGGGACTACACGCCGAGTGCTCCAAAACCTTCCCAGCCAAGCGTCAATAACGTTTCCTTGACCGATTTCGCGACATGCGGCCTAGCGTTGTCGTGCAGTAATTTCACGGGACGCAATCCTTTGCCTCTGAACGGACGCTTCCGACAGATTTCCTGGTTCAATCGCAGCAATTGTTGCCTTTAGTGATCAGCAGAGACAGTTTGACCCTGTTCCAATAGATCATAATAGAGCACACCCTTCATTCCCGTCAGATGCACAGCAGAACTTTCTTGGAGTGCATATTGCGTTTCGTTGTCGAAGTGTTTTTTGCGTTTAGGATTGTCGTACCTTATCCACTTTTCATCACTCCTAACGAATTTGCACAGGAATGACTTTTTGTGTTGTTTATTCAACAGATTCAAATATTTCATGACACGCTCATCCTTTTCCTTCTGGCTTAGGTCATGTGGCACCCATTTTCCTTCCTTCTGAAACTTTCCCATTGTTGAGTTACTCCCACTTGTTCAGCTAGTTCTTTTTGCATTTGAGAAGAATCTTCATCCAGCAATACTAGCAGTTCTTCATGTGCAAGTTTCTGCGGCGCGCAGCTACGTTCTGGGTCGCTAATATCAAAATCACCTGCTTTAAACCGTCTAAACCAAACTCACACGTGCTTTTCGATACAATATTCTCCCCCAGAACTGAACAGATCGATGCACATGTTTTTGCAGTACTTTTTCTTTGATGACATTCCTAACGAATGCACTGTCGAATAAATGCAGTATCGCTTGCCATCTTCTACCTGCCGATGTGCAAGTGCATGTGACTGTTGGGGAAACTTCTGGGTCACATTTTGTACTCTGGGCCAGTTACGGTCACGTAACAACAACGCGGTGGAATTTCGGATATGTAAATTAGCGGTATACGTTACACAAAAAAGCACTTTAAAACTTATTTGTACACCTAGGGGCTCTTTCTCTTCCCTGGAACTAGTTTTACCAATGCAAGGTGGACCTTAATATCTCAGAGTGGCGAGCGCCTTTGTTCCCATCTAAGACATATTGCTGAAAGTCGCAAACATTTGTCCTTCAACTGAGGTTTTTATATGCGAAGACAAAAAATAAATATAGCATACTTTCACGTCCACTGGTGGAAAAACTGTGCATCATTTGAAAAGAAAATAAACGCAAAAGAAATTAATACCAAGGAACTGTACACCACGCAAAGACCTTCGCTCTTTCCACATTTATAAGTGAGTCACGGGTAAATTCTCATTGGCCTCCACCGGGAGTCGAACCCAGGGTCTTCCAGTTACGCTCTGGTGAATCCCCAGCATTGTGCGGGGCTCCAGGAAGCAACCTTCCAACTTGGCTTGGAAGTTAGCGTGTGTGAGTCTGGAGGAATTCGAGGCCGCTGTGGTGTAGCGGAAGCATATCCGGCTCGTAACTGGAAGACCCTGGGTTTGACTCCCAGTGGCGGCCAATGAGAATTTTCCCGTGACTCACTTATAAACGTGAGAAGAGCGAAGATCTTTGCTTGATATTCCTGGTCCACGTTAAATGTCTGTATTTATTAACTGTACACCACTTATGTAATAAATACCGATTTATCGGCGTAGGAATATACAGCGTTTCCAAGCTTTTGCACATTAACCAGATGGCCTTTTAAGGAAGTTAGACAAACTGAAAACTGAATAATAGAACGTTTTAACAATTTGAACCACCGCCTTCTATATATATACACTGCCTGCCCAATCGTGCTCAAACGTTATTCTCCGGTTATGACCTAAATGTCCGCAAGGTGGCGTTACATTAGTTGACCTCTTTCGTATTTGTTTACCTACGTAGTTTAACATCAGTAATTTCACTTTAACTGTTTAGATAATTTAAATTAAAATAACTAGATTTTCTACTCTCCACAAAATTAATTGAAATGTTGGAAACTCATTTTCCTGCAGTTTCTTCTGAAATTATTCTTCTGTTTCGTTTGGGAACGTTCTGCTTTATTCATTCTAGCAATACGAACTGATTTTAGTATATACACTGGCGTGCAAAAAATTAAGGACAAGACGGTTTTTCGAATGTAACGTCGTGCAGAAGTGCTCCACATCTACTCATATCATACCATCAGATCCCCAAGAAGTAAGAATATGGGACAAGTGAGCAAAACCGTCCAAACAAGGAATCCAAAGGATACAAAGGCACTTTATTGAAAAGGTAGCTTCGAGCACAATTGGACAGAAGTCAGAAACGTCCATGTGAGAGGCGGCTGCCAAGAACAATCCAGTCTTTAGTAGAGGATATGATCACCCCTGACGGCGTTGCATGATTTACAACGTCTGTCCATGCTGAGGACGAGGATCTCAAGGAGCTGTTGAGGCATCGCGGCCCATTCCTCTTATAGCGCCAATCGCAGCTGCGGAATCGTTGCTGGAGGCTGGTGACGTGCTGCCAAGCGTCTCCTGAGAAGGTCCACAACCGTGTTCGATTAGATTTAGGTCCAGGGACCTTGCGGGCCAATCCATGCGTTGAATATCTTCATTCTCCAACAGCTCTGCCAAAGCCACTGTACGATGAGGTGGAGCGTTGTCGTCCATGAAAAGGAACTCAGGACCTACAGCACCTCTAAACAGACGCACGTGAGGCAGGAGAACCTCGGTACAATAGCGGACACCAGTGACTGAACCTCCTTGGAAGACGTGGAGTTCAGTACGGCTACCAAGCATGATACCGCCCCAAACGAGTACTCCGCCACCTCCAAACCGATCCCTTTCGATGATTTGGAGGTGTGATTGCGTGTTCCCCTGCTCTCTCGAGATGTGTATACGTCCAGAATCGCTCGTCAGACTAAATCGGCTCTCATCCGTAAAAAGAACTCGACCCCATTGCTGATGTGTCCAGTTCTTGTGTTCCTGGCACCACAGAAACAGCCGTCTCCGAAGAGCAGGTGTTACTGTCACACACCGTACGGGTCGTCGTGCAAATAGACCACCTTTGTGCAGCCTCCTGGCCACGGTAAAACGCGATAACGGACGTCCATTTGTCTGTTGCATGTGCTTTGCGATTTCTCCCGTTGTCTGCCGTCTGTCTCTTCTCGCCTGTAGGACAATATACCGGTCGTCCGCCACCGTGGTTGCTCGTGGACGACCACTGCTAAGCTCTTGGACAGCTGTTCCTGTCGTTTGAAATGCTCTCCAAGCTCGTTAAACGATGCTGTGAGCGACCCCGAACTCCTCGGCCACACAAGTCACACTTCGACCTTCTTCCAACTTCCCAATGACGCGACCTCGGGTAAAGTCATCCAGATGTCGTCTAGTGGATTGCCTGTTGGCCATATCACACGGTGGCAGCAACTCGACGTTGTTCAAACCGATGTACTCCGTGCAATAGCTTTCACCGAATTTCTGAGCGTACACCACCGGTGTGCTATATACCCTTCCTACACCCCCACCCCCATGTCATGCTGCATGTATGCACATGCCCAAACGTACCGGACCCTAGTATATCTCCTGGGTGGTCTTTCGGTCCGTTCTGCCTGCTCGTTCCGCTGTTATGCTAATTTCTCCTCTTCATGCTTAATTTTTGCACACCCGTGTATATAGTATATACTGTATATTGCTTCACTAAACTTCTGTCTCCTAACTTGCTTAATAGTTGCCCTAAATCTTCATGGCCGTCAGATAAACGACAAATAAGCATTAACTTTTAATATCCTGAAAAAGAAAATGGTTTGTAAGCATTTTAATGTGTACTCTAAATTTAAAATGAAATCACTATACGTGTCCAGGAATAATTTAGGAATGCTGCGAGTGATTATTAAGTCATATTTTTTGACATTGTGCTATGTCTAATAGCGCTGACTTTGTGTTTAACTTAAAAATGACATTATTACTTGCCGATCGCTCTTTCGATGTGATGAAAATATGGGATTAGTCGCTCTAAAAAAAGAACGGCTGTATAGTGCTTATTAATGTCCACAGGTCTTGTAACTATCGTTGGCAGTTCCCGATCGTTTATAAATAGGACATGATTAAACTGAACTGAGATCTTAACTTATTTTATTTAATTCTCCTTTGCTATATTTCTATTTAATTCTTGTCTGGGCCGCCACTGGTGGCGCAGTGGTCTAAGCGATGGCCTCTGATCATTCGCTCGAAAGGGGTCCGGGTTCGAATCCCGGTGAGGCATGGATGTTGTGTTTGTCTTACGACACTGGCTCTCTCCCTTCCTTGGAGCCAGTGACCCTAAATTAGGGACAGACGACTTCTTGTAGCCCATTGAGTTGCTAACGGTGGTCGTTAAACCTCCAATAACAAAATAAAAAGAAATTCTCGTCTGGTGTGCTAGTTTTTTTAACAAAATGCTACGAAAACTCATTGCATATAACTCGTTTTAAATCGGAAACTTCATTTCCCTAAGCGAACTGTCAATGCAGAGAAAATTTAAATTCACAAAATGACCCCTAAATAAATAAGAAAATAACGCTTTCGTGTGAAAGTCTTTTGATTTCGAAACAATAATTTGACTCCGAAACAAGTTAGTGATTATCTTCTACACTTCAGAGTGGAATCAACGTATCTAGTCCCGCTCGCGGCCAATGGTTGAACGATAATCACCACGCCTTAGCACTGAAACGAGCTCGACTGGGAAGGCAGTGTATACACTATATTGACAGAAGTCACCGGACACCTAGAAGAGAAACACAACATAGCATTTATTGACATACATTAGTACGGTCTACCGTTTACCTTAATGCATCCATTGACTCTTTAAGGCAAGCTTTCGACAAGAGTTTTCAACACAGCTATAGGTATGCGCTTCCATTCAGTGCATAATGCTGCCGCTGACTGTTGTTTAGTAGTAGGCTTTGGTTCCAAACTTCTTATACGGCGCTCTAATTCATCCCATAGGTGTTCCATGGGATGAATCAGGGTTCTGTGCTGTCCAGTCCTCACGCGATACGGAATTATCGTCGAACCACGCCGTAACAGTCCTTGCTTTATGGCTCGGTGCATAATCCTGCTGGTACCAACAAGGCTCTCTGTTCAATAGTATTGCCACGGTGTTGGTAGGACAGAATTGTCCAGAATATCGAGGTACACGTGCTGGTTAACAGGTTTGTCGAAGGTAACCAATGGGCCGGGACCATACCACCAAAAACACCCCCACACGAGTACACTGCCAGCTCCAAACTTGAAAGTATACTGGTAAACAGCGTTCCTCCGGCTGCGGCCGTACCTACACACGGGCATCAGGCTGATGGATCGTGTATCTCGAATCAACAGTCCATAGGACCCGTTTCCATTGATCTTCGGTCCACGATAAATGTTCTTTACACCATGCTAAACGACGAGTAGCATTCCGAGTGGAGATGAAAAGCTTATGAGCAGCCGCACGACCACGGTAACCCATGGAATGAAGTTCTGTGCGAATGCGAAGTGTACATACTGAGGTTCCAGCATTTTTACTCACCTGTATACTGAGGTCTTGTGAAGTACTCCGTTGATTACCTGTAATAACTCTCCTGAGGTTTCGACGTCCTGTATCACTGATTTTCTTTGGTCTGTCGGTAAGTTTTGCTGTTTCAGGCACGCCATGTGTCTTTCACTTGTTCAATACATTCAAGATAGTTGACTTGGGTATGTTTAAACGCCTTTAGGTTGCTCTTATGGACCACCACTAATATAACACCAAACAATCTTTCCTTTCTCAAAGTCAGTTCTCTCTCCCCGCGACATTTTACTCAACCTCGCAGCGCAATATGATCGCCCTTCTTTTGATACCGTTTGCAAGTGTACCGCGCATCTTAACAACGCAAGGGGTGTCCCGTGATTTTTGTCAATATAGTGTATATAGAAGGCGGTGTTTGAAAGAGGTGACTTGACCGTAAATAGATACGACGGTATATTCATTTGAGGATATGATGCATCACGTTAGTTGTGCACTCGGTATTCTGTTAGGGAGAAAGCGTTATTTGAACTGGTTCTAAATATGTGACAACTCGAGTGAGACGTTATCATTGCAAGTATCACTGTTGGTAATGATCTCAATGGTTTCCCGAATGGCTGCACATTTAGGGATATTACCATGCCAATAAATAGGGTTACTAGTACAGTTTTGTTATTTTCTACACGCAAAACATTTACCATAGTGGCAGAAATGCGGAACAAATAAATATCGTATTCTTAGAAGGAAAGAGATTATTGAGTCTGGATGCTTGGGAAAGAGTCTGGCAGACAGCGTTTTGGAAGCCGTCAGCAGATGCTTACAAGCTAGGTCGTGCACCGTGCCGGTTACCCAGAAGTTTGAGACTTTGGCTTCAGGTTATTCGTCCGGGTTGTGCAACGGCCATCTACAAAACACAAGGCCGTGACATAAGAGAAATGAGCTCCCTCTGTTAGTGACGTCACGCAATAACCAACACACAAGCTAGGTCGTGCACCGTGCCGGTTACCCAGAAGTTTGAGACTTTGGCTTCAGGTTATTCGTCCGGGTTGTGCAACGGCCATCTACAAAACACAAGGCCGTGACATAAGAGAAATGAGTTCCCTCTGTTAGTGACGTCACGCAATAACTAACCCACAAGCTAGGTCGTGCACCGTGCCGGTTACCCAGAAGTTTGAGACTTTGGCTTCAGGTTATTCGTCCGGGTTGTGCAACAGCCATCTACAAAACACAAGGCCGTGACATAAAAGAAATGAGTTCCCTCTGTTAGTGACGTCACGCAATAACCAACACACAAGCTAGGTCGTGCACCGTGCCGGTTACGCAGAAGTTTGAGACTTTGGCTTCAGGTTATTCGTCCGGGTTGTGCAACGGCCATCTACAAAACACAAGGCCGTGACATAAGAGAAATGAGTTCCCTCTGTTAGTGACGTCACGCAATAACTAACCCACAAGCTAGGTCCTGCACCGTGCCGGTTACCCAGAAGTTTGAGACTTTGGCTTCAGGTTATTCGTCCGGGTTGTGCAACGGCCATCTACAAAACACAAGGCCGTGACATAAGAGAAATGAGTTCCCTCTGTTAGTGACGTCACGCAATAACCAACACACAAGCTAGGTCGTGCACCGTGCCGGTTACCCAGAAGTTTGAGACTTTGGCTTCAGGTTATTCGTCCGGGTTGTGCAACGGCCATCTACAAAACACAAGGCCGTGACATAAAAGAAATGAGTTCCCTCTGTTAGTGACGTCACGCAATAACCAACACACAAGCTAGGTCGTGCACCGTGCCGGTTACGCAGAAGTTTGAGACTTTGGCTTCAGGTTATTCGTCCGGGTTGTGCAACGGCCATCTACAAAACACAAGGCCGTGACATAAGAGAAATGAGTTCCCTCTGTTAGTGACGTCACGCAATAACTAACCCACAAGCTAGGTCCTGCACCGTGCCGGTTACCCAGAAGTTTGAGACTTTGGCTTCAGGTTATTCGTCCGGGTTGTGCAACGGCCATCTACAAAACACAAGGCCGTGACATAAGAGAAATGAGTTCCCTCTGTTAGTGACGTCACGCAATAACCAACACACAAGCTAGGTCGTGCACCGTGCCGGTTACCCAGAAGTTTGAGACTTTGGCTTCAGGTTATTCGTCCGGGTTGTGCAACGGCCATCTACAAAACACAAGGCCGTGACATAAAAGAAATGAGTTCCCTCTGTTAGTGACGTCACGCAATAACCAACACACAAGCTAGGTCGTGCACCGTGCCGGTTACGCAGAAGTTTGAGACTTTGGCTTCAGGTTATTCGTCCGGGTTGTGCAACGGCCATCTACAAAACACAAGGCCGTGACATAAGAGAAATGAGTTCCCTCTGTTAGTGACGTCACGCAATAACTAACCCACAAGCTAGGTCGTGCACCGTGCCGGTTACCCAGAAGTTTGAGACTTTGGCTTCAGGTTATTCGTCCGGGTTGTGCAACGGCCATCTACAAAACACAAGGCCGTGACATAAGAGAAATGAGTTCCCTCTGTTAGTGACGTCACGCAATAACCAACACACAAGCTAGGTCGTGCACCGTGCCGGTTACCCAGAAGTTTGAGACTTTGGCTTCAGGTTATTCGTCCGGGTTGTGCAACGGCCATCTACAAAACACAAGGCCGTGACATAAGAGAAATGAGTTCCCTCTGTTAGTGACGTCACGCAATAACCAACACACAAGCTAGGTCGTGCACCGTGCCGGTTACCCAGAAGTTTGAGATTTTGGCTTCAGGTTATTCGTCCGGGTTGTGCAACGGCCATCTACAAAACACAAGGCCGTGACATAAGAGAAATGAGTTCCCTCTGTTAGTGACGTCACGCAATAACCAACACACAAGCTAGGTCGTGCACCGTGCCGGTTACCCAGAAGTTTGAGACTTTGGCTTCAGGTTATTCGTCCGGGTTGTGCAACGGCCATCTACAAAACACAAGGCCGTGACATAAGAGAAATGAGTTCCCTCTGTTAGTGACGTCACGCAATAACCAACACACAAGCTAGGTCGTGCACTGTGCCGGTTACCCAGAAGTTTGAGACTTTGGCTTCAGGTTATTCGTCCGGGTTGTGCAACGGCCATCTACAAAACACAAGGCCGTGACATAAGAGAAATGAGTTCCCTCTGTTAGTGACGTCACGCAATAACCAACACACAAGCTAGGTCGTGCACCGTGCCGGTTACCCAGAAGTTTGAGACTTTGGCTTCAGGTTATTCGTCCGGGTTGTGCAACGGCCATCTACAAAACACAAGGCCGTGACATAAGAGAAATGAGTTCCCTCTGTTAGTGACGTCACGCAATAACCAAGGCTTCCGCTTGGTTTCAACCTGTCACGTATGACGTCAAACACGATACCAACGTATCGGGACGTATAAAATGTGAGTGACGTCACAAATGGAGGGAACTCGTATCTCTGATGTCATGGCCTTGTACTTTTGAGATGGCCTTAGTTGGTCCAACGCTCGAGTCGCAGACTTGGCGGGGGGGTCGCGCGATTGTTTTACGGCACTGACCCTTTCCCCACACTAAAAAATCAACAGCCCTAAATAAGGGACGGCCGAATGCTTATAACCGAACCGGCTTATTTATTGGTAGTCGTTATTCCTCTCCTAAGAGCGAACGAAATCACGCGGAGCTGTAGAGTGTTTGCCTGTCTTCTCGGATAACGGAAAGGGAAAAGAAAAAAATTAATGCGCGTTTGTAAATTCTGCGAAGAATTTCCTAAGTATGAGAAAATAGTTCAGCTCAATAATATGTTCTTCTCACAAATTTATTTACATTTAATTTATCGAGACATTGCTAACTGTTTCAGATCGGTTTTAATATTTCATCTGTGTTAAAGGCCAGATGGAATAATATTTTTAACTCCATATTTCTTATCCCTTATTTTTATCAAGTTAAAATAGCTTGTACCCTGTAATTTTAATTCTCTTTTTTCGACGCGTTGCTGATTTATTTACACATTGATTTAATAGTTTAGGTACATTTAACTGTCGCCATTTTTTTCAATGGCGATAAAAATAAAAGAACACTTCAACAGATAAAAGAGCAATTCAAAATCACTCACGTGACTGGGTACTTAATGTGAGAAGAAACCTCTTCGTATTTACACGTTTTCTTTAACTTGATGGCTACATGAATTAGGCTCATGCCGTTGGCGTAGCATGCGCCAGCGAGAGAGAGAAAGAAAGAGTTGTGCCCTTATATCCAGGTAGTCAATCATGATGTAACCACAAAGAAAAGAAAAGAAAAACTGATACCATCTCATTGCCTGCTGACGGAACAACACGGAAAAGCTTGGGTGGCGAAGAAGATGCATTATTCCACATTTGACTTTGTTTTTCTGGTCTCTGGGTCAAAGTAATGAATCCACGTTTCATGCGTTGTAAGAGTCCAGAACCAGAAATTTATTGGATCCGCCCAAAGCATGTTCAAGTTGGCAAAGCACATTCGTTTGCAACATGTCTGTTGCCCGTTTGTCAACATTCCTGAGGGCCCACTGCAAACTCGGTTTTATTGGTACGACGAATAATTCATCACGATTAAATCGACACTGCCTATTGAAATGTCTAGAGATCCAGCTATGAACCGAACAGCGCTTTATCGGCCTTGCGTCATGAATTCATGCACGGTGTTGATTGAGATTGGCGCTGATGGTCGTATAGAACGATCTGCTTCATTGCAAGACAATCTATATACACTCATCGTCAAAATACTAGTTGCACCCAGAAGGACGTGTCGGGTTGCTGTGCTATTCGGAAGGAAGGTTAAGCTTACCAGGAACAATAAATGATTAAACATTGAGACTGATATGGGTAATATTTATGGAGCTACACGCCAATAAGTAGTGTCTCTCAGTATGGCGTCGGGCCGTCATGTTTGCTCACATAGCATGCCAGACTTCTCAGCATGGAGTTGTACAGGTTCCTAATGGTCTCGTGCGATAGGCCATCCCATGCAGCTTGGATCTTCTCACGCAGTTCCTGCAGATTGTTCGGCAGGAGTGGAGTGTGGATAGCGCGTACGATAGCACCCCACACATTTGCAATCGGCGATAGGTCTGGCGATGCGGCTGAACATGGTAGTGTCAGTAACTTGAAGGCAAGCTCTCGAGACAGCAGCTGTATGCGGACGAGCGTTGTCCTGTTGGAAAATCGCACCGGAGAGAGCGTTCAGAAAAGGTAGGGCCACTGGTTCCAGGACCTCATTAACGTAACGTTGGGCTGTCAAAGTGCCTGTAATGAACACCAAACGTGATCTGGCATCATTAGGCAATTGCATCCCACACCACGACACCAGGTCTTCTGGACGTGTGATCCTCGGCAACAAACCATTCATCTTGGCGTTGACCACGGTGCCTCCACCCAAGGATTAGTTGGTCGTCTCCTCCAAGATAAAAGCGGGACTCGTCACTGAAGATCACCCGCTGCCATTCTAAGTGGCTCCTTGACAGTCTGGCACGACACCATTGCAGTCTTTGACGGCGATGGAATGGTATTTAAAGGCAATCGTAACGGTCTGCGTGCGTGTAGTCCTACGTCGTGCAGCCGTATGCTAACGGTGCTGGCACTAATCGAACGATGCATGGAGGACACCACTGGTCGCTGAATGTCCACAATCGTGGCTGTTGGTTCACTATGCGCATTTCGGGCAACCCGTCGGTTCTCTCTCTCTCTCTCTCTCTCTCTCTCTCTCTCTCTCCGTAGTTCGTCTAGGTCTTCCAGACCCTTTCCTGTTGCTGCTGCGTGCCTTTGTCTGTCAACTGCCGCTAAAAGCATGCTATGATGATGATATCCACACAACTGGTATGGCACGCATTACGGAGATAAGACCTTCCCGCAGCCCGATAATGCGGCCCCTGTTTAACACCACCAATTGTTGGAATTGCTTCCGAACTTTTCTTCAAGGCATATTTCACACGTCGCATTTTCGTGCTGGAAGATCCCATCCGCCACAAGGAAGACAGCATGTATCGGGGTATGTGATCTGCAAGGATGGATTCATAACGAATTCGGTCCATAGTGCCTTCCACAGGTATGAGTGGACCCAGAGAATGCCGCGAAAAAATTTCCCGGACCATAAAGCTACACCCACCAGATTTGTGATCTCCCAGCAATGGCTGAAGAGTGTTTGTTCTCCGGAGTTTCTCGCCTTATACGCCACGTCCAGCTGTTCGATGAAGCAGAAAACGTGACTCATCGGAGCAGGCAAAGCTTTGCCAATCAGCGGAGGTCCAATTCCGATACTGCCCGCAAATATAAGCCTTTTCTGCTTATGCACCTTCTTTAGCATAAATTCATTGACCATCTGTCTGCATCTGATCCCCATGCGGAACACAGTTCGGTAAACTTTCGTTTTAGATACGCTTCTGGTAGCCCCTGGTTCATTCGGCCAGTGAGTTGCTCCATTGTAGCATGTCGATAGGCCCTCACGCTCCTTCGCAGCCGACGTTCACCTCTCACATCAATAACATGGGCTGTTCCGTAGTTTTCACGTCGCTTATTTGCAATGGCGCCATTTCTCCAATCACGATACACTTTAACCACTGCAACACACGGACAAGTTGCAAACTGCGCTGTTTCAGAAATACTGCCACCCTTGGCCAGGAAACAGATAATCATCCCTTTTTGCAAATCTGATAAATCGCTCCTTTTATCCATGACAGCAACGAGTAATATGTTTTCAGAATGCCTGCTGCACACTTTATATAATCTCCAAGCCAGCTCACGACACGTGCCTTCTTTCATTGGCTACGCCATGTTTGACGTTAAAAGTAGGAGGTGGTCATAATAATGTGACTCGACTAGGTCTCACTTTCATACATCAGAGTAGGAACAATTACACTTTCATACACGCGCATTCTGGACTTTTTTGACAGACTATCAGTCCTGTGAAATGCTCCTAAAGCAGCTATGACTTTCTCAGAGGAATTAACTCGCCTAATCTATTAATCTATTCTCTCTGTCAAAAATACTTTGTCTAAGATCTATCTAATCTGTTTTCTCTGTCAAAAATACTTTGTCTAAGATCTATCTAATCTGTTTTCTCTATCAAAAATACTTTGTCTGAGAAAACAGAACTCTTAGGTGAAATAACTAACTGGAACCGTCGGCTGTGGGCTAGTCGACCACGCTGATGTGTTTTTATCAAGGCTGAAAAAAAGCAAATTGCACTAGCATAACGAACTTTCCCGATTTTCTTGACAGCTATTGAATACACAAGAGCCTTATCCCCCAGTGTCTGCACCACAACAAAATAAGTCTCCTGTGAAAACCCGCATTTGAAACACAGGTATTTTGTCATCGCTCAGAGTTATTTTTCTTCATTTCGTAAAGCTTTAGCCCAGTAAACCACATAAAACGCAACTAATGAATTTATGGCTTATAGATCAATACGTTGTTTTGAAAATTGGTAAAGTTAAATACACTATGTGGAAAAAAAGTGATTGTACACTGTGTAAGTGCGTAGGTGAATCAAAAAGTAAGTTACACTTAGCATTCAGATTGGAAGCGAAGACTGTCAGTACGTCAGAGCAACCAACGTGAGATGTTTTAGTAGAGTAACTGCTTAAGGCGTGCGCAAGAGGAAGTTCGTAATGGCGCGTCAACTTGATTCTTACTCCAAATTTGTAAGTGCCTGGAGCCATTCGATATTTGTAAGCTAGGCGCCTAAATTGTACTGACGCCCATCGTGAATTCTGCGCTCTACACGGGGAAAATGTCATGTTCTGCCCGTCTACTGTAAAGTGGTGCGAACAATTTGAAAAGAGTCGCACAAATTTGTGTATTGCGCCTGCGTGGGGTGTCTAATCCCTTTTGTGCACATAGTGTACAATATATGCCACTTGCAAAAACGTAGTGCGCCGTCATATTAACTAGAAGTAGATTAGAACAAGTTGAACGCTCCTCGTAAAAGTGAGATGTGCGCCAAAATGGAAGATCAAAATAAAATGCTCGCTGTAGTGGAAAATAAAAGAAAAATGTTCGAAAAAGCTAAAGGCAACCGATGAAAAATCTTTTTTTTTTCCAATCCGATAACTAACCATAATAGATGAAGGGATAAGAAATAAGACAAAATAGTGAGGTGTACATGTGTACCTTCTTTCTGGAGGAAATATTGTGCATCGGAAAAGAATGAAAGCGTTATTTTTTTTACAAATCAAACTATCCAACGGAAAAATAATTTATCAAATGTGATAAGCCAGAGCGATGTAATGTTCAATTCCAGACGGACGAAAATAGTGTACATATACTTACCGCAGGAAATTTTAGGTTCTTCGTACATCAAAAGAAGCGCAACATATCCCTTTAATTTAGCCATTATTAGCAGTATACTTTCCGAATTGAATTCAGGAGCAAAACAATACACACAAATAAACACACTCTTACCTTTTAGTGAAATAGTTACCACCGGAGTGACGCAGTTGACTGATCGCCAGCCACGTGTCTTTGTCGTAGGCGACTGTGGAGGTATCCGATATCGCGGCAAACCATTCAGTTAATGATTTTCTAGAGGCTCTGCGAGTGTAATATAGATGGATCTCTAAAATCGGCTTTTGAACTATTTATTGCTGTTACTTGATGGGGAAGATTCTGGAAACCACCTTTTTGCAACCACTATTCCCAAGTATACTTGTCACCATGATTTTGCACGGCTCATGATGGTGATCTCCTACATCGTTCTCTCGGCAAGGCACCTGAAGAGGAAGTGTGTTTTACAACAAACTTAAGTGGCTACACTCTCTCGCGTATAGGAAGTTGAAGCTCTCTCATGCAGGGAGTTGTTTGGACTGACGAGTCCCGGAACAAAGTCCAACTGTCGTTTCAAAGTGTGGCGGATAACAGAAGAAAGATACCTTCCGGACTGTATCGTCCTGACGTTGAAGTTTAGGGAAGGCAGTGTAATGGTATAGATCTGTTTTTAGTGGTCGGCTTGGGCACATTAGTTGTTTTGGACAAAAACCATAAATGGTGATATCTACCTTGAAGTCCTGGGCAAATGGACATTACCAACGTCGTAGAAATACTTAGAACAAGATCCCTGCCTCTATCGGCAGTACAACTCACAATGTCTTTCTATTCGTGTTGTTACAAATCAGGTTGAAGACATAGGCTCCGCAAAAGTTGGCGTGGCCAGCACAGATAATTCCTGATCTGTGCCTTATGGAGAATCTCCGGGACGAATGGGGTCATCGGATGCGTGAAAGAAGAGATCTCCCTATATACAAAGCCGAACTGGTTACTGCTTTGAAGGCAGAATTGTGGAACACAGTGGTGGCTCCTGACCTGCGAAATCGGTGAAGTGTTACAAAATGAGAATCCATGGAAAAAATGCACCTTTTTCTTATAAAGAAGTACAATTCTATCTTCCCAGAAAGCATAGCGATCAATGATGTCATCGTAAAACTACTGCTTAACTACAAGTTAGAGAAGTTCTTTTTGTATCGAGATATTACACTGCCGGGCACCAGAAATGCAACACCAAGAAGGAAGCATCCGATTGGCATGAAATTCGCAGCATGCGTCGCTCGCGAGAGGACATGCAAACGATTAGCATTGCAGGGCATATGCAAATTATGTGCTCCCTGAACGCCAACCGAGAAGCACTATAAGAAGTGTGCACAGAAGGCGGGGTGTAGGTAGTGTGTTGTGCTGCCGGACCTGTGCTTGGGAAGCTTCCTGATGCCTCGTCGCAGAATATACGGCAGTTATTCCAGCACGTTTCGGAGTTCCACAGAGGATGAATAGTAGCTTATCGCAACAGCGGTTTATCGTACCGAGACATCGACGCCCGTGTGGGACGACATCCAGCCGCAGGGAGGCGAGTATGGATTTGGTGGGTGCAGGAGGAACGGACGGACCGACGTGAGCGATTACCGCAGCCTCGGCACACCACCAAACGAGAGGACCGGCATGTTGTGCGGCGGGCATTGACGGCTCGCACCGCCACATCACGAACGTTAGCGCAGGAATTATGGTGTATTGCGTAACAACCTGAGTCAGCACGTACCGTTCGACGTCGTCTGCAGAAGCGGGTACTTGTCGCACGGCGCCCATTGCTCCGATTACCATTGACGTTACACAACCGGCGAGTGCGGCGGCAGTGGGCCACCTGGACTACGGAATGGCACGACATTGTCTTCTCCGGAAAATCCCGCTTCTGCCTGAAACACCACAATGGTAGGATCCGCGTGTGGCGTGCATTCTGCATCGCCTACGTCTGAGCTCCACTCGAACCGGAGTGAAGTGATCTGGAAATGCGGTTCTTATCTCTTCGACGCGCAGTTACAAGGTCGTGTTTTCATTAATTCGTAAAGCTGTTCGAAACGGCTTGCTTGCTTTTAGAAATGGGAGAGCTTTCGTTTCAGAGTGGCAGTATTTTACAGAAACCATTCTTGTAAACGGAAGGTTGACAGATTTTAAGAATCCGTAAAAAAGTCTTCAATGTTATTCGAAGAGTTTCTTTTTATATACATTTTAGGTTAAGTGACACTTCCTCCGACGAGCAGCCACTGGCGAAACACATCGGAGGATTAAATTGGGTGGAAGAAATATTCTCCTCATGGTACGTGGAAAATACGTCACTTTTACTGACACAACAATCGGATATATCTGAATTAATAGTATTTGACTGTTTCTGAAATAATTAATTTCATTTTCATAACGGAAGATGTCCGAGGGGTCGACGTAGACTATCCAGATTCGTACAGACTGATCGGTTGGCCACGGCGGTGAAAATCACATCCAGGTGAAATACCGGAAACCCAAGCACCGTCAGCGAGCGATCGGTTGGGCATACGTTTCATACCCTGGTCTACGGTACCCGTAGAGCTGTTCGAAACGGGTACCGTAGACCAGGGTATGAAACGGTACCCGTAGACCAGGGTATGCAACGCTGATTTACAACAGCCGTGACCAGGGTATGCAACAATGACCTACGGTAGCCGTAACCAGGGTATGCAACACTGATCTACGGTAGCAGTAACTAGAGTATGCAACACTGATCTACGGTAGCCGTAACCCGGGTATGAAACACTGATCTACGGCAGCCGTAACCAGAGTATGCAACACTGATTTACTGTAGCCGTAACTAGGGTATGCAACACTGATATACGTGTGAGGGAACCGGGGTATGCAACACTGCTTTACTGTAGCCGTAACTAGGGTATGCAGCACTGATCTACGAGTGCCATAACTAGGGTACGCAACACTCATTTACGGGTGCCTTAACTAGGGTACGCAACACTCATTAACGGGTGCGGTAACTAGGGTATGCAACACTGATCTACGGGTGCCGTAACTAGGATATGCAACGTGTGCCGCAGTTTACTGCTCGTTATTGGACATTACGTCCTGTCTGGTGCCAGGAACATCAAACTGGACTCTTCCAGAGTGACGCCGCGTCGTGTAGTCAGATGAATCCCGTTTCCAGCTGTACCGAGCTGACGGGTGGGCGCGGGTGTGAAATCATCGACAATATGAAATCGTGTCCGCGTCGTGCCAGGCCGGTTCTATTTAAGTCAGTGGTGGCTCTGCGATGGTTTGTAAAGCCACTTTATGGGACACATTACGTCCTTTTGTATGTCTAAAGAGGTCCATAACTGCTGCGCGCCAGCAACATGTGCTAGCTGATGACTTAGACAAATTCATGGACTTCGCGCATTCTGCAGCCGTTGGTCTGTTTCAGCAGGAAAATGCGCCGCCCTGGCGGGCCACAATCACCTAGGCATGGCTCGAGGAACATTTATATGTGTTTAGAACTATTCAGTGGCCCACAAGTTTCCCGGATTTAAACCCTGTGGAAGCTCTCTGCGGTGCCGTGGAAATTAACATCAGATCCATGGATCCTGGACCAACATTTTGCGCCGAATTGTGGACAATTCTGCAACCGGCATGGCTGGCATTACCTCCGGAAACCCTCCGGCGTCTATTGAAGTCGATGCCTTGGCTTGTACAGGCTGTTATTCAAGCTAAATGACAAACACGCCATTAGGTAGCTATCTCTAAAGTTTTTTTTTCTGGTGGGGTCGTTCCTCTTGAGTGTAGTTAAAGTGTAGTAAACTCGTAAATATCATTGTAAATCAGGTACTTGCTGTTTAACCCTTTAACGACCGTAACGCCCAAAAACTGCCGTACATACAAACGACCATAGCTCCTGAAACGCCTGTCTAGAGTGAGTCAGATTTCCTACCCTTACCTATTCTTGAAATTTGCACAACCTATGAGGGATCAGCAGGAGTCACCGTCAATTACCATTGTTGTTATTAAACAAAGAAGTGAAACAAAAGACAGTTTCGGGCGTTATGGTATTAAGAGTGATACCAGATTTTAGGGTAATGGTCGTTAAAGGGTTAATGCACGATCAAAGAACAAGGTTCATAAAACCACGTAACACACAATGACGATACGCTTTACTTAAAAACACGTTAAACCTATGTACAAAAGCTAAAAAACCTCATGAGAATTTTCGAACTTCCTAGGAGTCCATCCTCAGATGACAATGACCGCAGTGGAGGCTATGTGGCGTTTATATATACGAAGTGTTGCCAGGAAACACTTTTTTTTTTTTTTTTTGATTGTAGGTTTAACGACCACCGTGAGCAACTCAATGGGCTATAAGCAGTCGCCCGTCCCTAATTTAGGGTCACTGGTTCCAAGGAAGGGAAAGAGCCAGTGCCGTAAGACAAACACAACATCCTTTTTTTCAATCAAGATTGACCGGGATTCGAACCCGGACCCCTTACGGACGAATGATCAGAAGCCAACGCCTTAGACCACTGCGGCACCGGGGCGGCAGGAAACACTTTGCAACATGAGAAGAAGAATATGAAAATTACATGTAAAAGCACTAACAAAAGTACAAAGTTATTATTCAATGTCATCGGGGGCTGAGTGAGCTAGTAAAGCCCCGGTATTATCAATACATAATAATTGCCAAGACCGAGAGATATTCTTAGGCATATCATCGTTACAACAGTAATTGGCAACATAGTGAATGAATAAACTTTCGGTAAATCGAAGGTAAGTCTCACCTTGTTAAGTGTTTCTTGGCAACACTTCGTATATACTAGGGGTGTTCAAATGAAAAGGCACGAAACGTCATAAGAACGTAACCGTTAACATATTTGCCTATGCCGCTATGGGAGAACGTAGCGACACATCTAGGGATGCGATTGGAGTCGCCGGCGTGCATCAGAGCATGCGCGGGCGCCCGCATGCGCAGGAGAGAGCAGAGGCTCTTATAAAGAGCGCCGTCCAATTGACGCGGCAGTGCATGTGAGGACAGGATGGCGTTCACATTGCAAAATTCGACGATTGAGGAGCAGCGAGGCGTTATCCGATTTCTGACAGCGGAAGGTGTTAAATCGGCCGCTATTCATCGCGGAGGGTGTGGTTCTGATCCATGATAACGCGCGTCCACACATCTCCAGGGTCACACACGCGGAACTGGCCAAGTTCCAGTGGGAGCAGCTTGACCACCCGCACTACAGCCCGGACATGTCGCCCTGCGATTTCCATGTGTTTGGTCCCCTGAAAAACATCTGAAAGGGAAGCGCTTCCACTCGGACGACGAACTCAAGGACGCTGTGCAGGACTGGGTCTCGTCACGGCCACAGGAATTCTGGGAACAAGGAATCCTTCTGCTCGTTAATCAATGGGATCGTTGTGCTAAGGCCTATGGTGTATACTTTGAATAAAGTCTTCATTTATACCGACAGTGTCGTTTCGTACCTTTTCATTTGAACACTCCTTGTATAAACGCCACATAGCATCCCCTGCGGTCACTGTCATCTGAGTATGAACTCGTAGGGAGTTTGAACGATTTCATGAGCTTTTTTTAGTTTATGAACATAGTTTTAACGTGTTTTTAATTAAAGTGTATCGTCATTCTGTGTTACGTAATTTCATGAACCTCGTTCGTAAACAGCAAGAACTGGACTTACCATTTCAACTGCACAAAGTTTACTCGTTTTTATCGTAAATTTAGATTCATTCTCTCTCTAATCCTGTACAGTTTAATTTTTTGATCACCACAAAATTTTAACACTTAGCACGATTGATATAAACCTTCTAATTTGTTATGTGGCTTCTCTTAATCTCAAATGTGTGCTATTTGGATGTTCTCTATACTAAAACCACTGGCGAAAGAGTTGCAAAAAAACTAAATCCTTCATTGTAAACTTCCACAGGAATATTAGAATATAATTCAAGCTGTTTTACGAATCACTTATTCTCGATAAACGCGTGTTCTTTGCCCGACAGCTTCCCTTTATCTGATGCTGTTCGCGTAATGAGCCGAATCAGTGTGACTGAGGAAAAAGAAATGAGACTTTTGTGAAAGTTCTTTGGATAAGATGAATAAAGCGGGGTGCGTGGAAAAGGAAGAATCGTAGCGCAAAGGAACGTCGCTAAGTGCATCAGTTATTTTCTGACGTCACTGTGTGCATTAGGTTTCGCGGCTGGCGAATATGGGCGCAACCCGAATTGACGGCTTTTGTCCAAAAATCGTTTCAAACTCCCGGAAAGAATTTTGTGCCCCAAAGGAAATCTTAAAGAAACAAACTTCTTTTAAAGCGTGCACTCGATAAAAACAAGGAGGGAAAAAATACATTTCACTTTCTGATGCAAAAAAAAAAAAAAAAAAAAAAGACGCGAGCAATGTTTCTTATCACATTTCTTTGCTTAAAGAGAAGATTTCTAAAAGAATCGTTCGCTTTATGTCGAAGTAGGGGAAGTGTTTCAAAAGAAGATTTATTTTATTCAGGAAGTTGCATTATCTAAATCTGTATCCCTGGCCCCCATCTTAGCAGAATTGATGCCCGAGCACCAGCTGCAGAGATGAATAGAAAAGACTGTGGTTTTCAATGAACAAACGCATAAAATTAGAAGCGCTGCTTATTAGAATAATGCGACCAAATGCGAAAGAAATCAATAACCCATTCTTTGGAGTGACATCCTGGCATTTAAGCTGGACTCCTAATCTTCGGTCAAAAGGAATACGGGGTCATAAAACCAAAACTTCCAAAATAAAATAAAGAGTCATTTGGGAAAGCAAACGTGAACCGCAGAATAGATATGATGAATTCTAGTGGTGATTTTAAAAGTCAGAATCACTACAAGTGGTAAGAAAACAAATGGTGCTCATTTTTCAGGCAGTGAATTTATTTCTAGACGCTATTCATCGTTATCAAAGAGCTTTATGTTTCACTCAAAAACAGTGATGTCACCAAATCAAAATAATAATTCCCACACGTGTAAAATTCACAAGTTTCCCCTTGGTGGGAATCTAATTCTCGCTCCGGAGCCAGGTTTCCTAACCGGCTAAACTACACCGATGGAATATACCGCTTCGGATTTGTCGTCTTGACACGTGCCTTTTTTTGGGGGGGGAGGGGGATTGGAGATTTAGCGACCACCGTGAGCTACTCAATGGGCTATAAGCAGTCGCTCGTCCCAAATATAAGGCCACTGGTTCCAGGGAAGGGAGAGAGCCCGTGCCGTAAGACAAACACAACATCCATGCCCCACGTGATTTGAACCCAGACCCCTTTCGGACGAATGATCAGAAGCCATCTCACACGTGCTTCACCGCTGTGGTATGTCACACACGCGTTGCTGAAATTTCCCTTTTTGTTACAAAATATCCTCACACTCGACAGTTCAAATAAGAGTTTTGCATACCATAAAAGTGCAAAATCAGACGACTGCCTCAATAATAGAATACAACTAGACTCCTTATAAGCTGTTTCAGTTCTGAATACGCATCCAGTTGCATGTAAACTGAAGAGCAATTGAATTAGAGACAGCTTGCGTTCTGCAAATGTGGCGCTGTGGGCGGCCCTGTAAACGGAAACGACATGACGTATGCAGCGATTCGACAATATAAGGAGTGATGCGACGGGAATCGGTAAGAGTCGGAAGCAGTATGGGTAAGACGAAGGATCTAAGCGCATTTGATCGTGGGAAAATTGTCGGGTCCCGACGAATGGGTCACTCCATCTCGAAAGTCGTGCAGGCATTGGGATTTTCACGAGCCACTGTGTCACGGGTGCACCGTGAGTACATCGAATCCGGTAGAACCATCCCTGCAAGGGCTAACTACCGTGGACAACAGCGTGTGGATGAGCGGAATCATCGTCGGCTAGCTCGCATTGTAACAGAGGATAGACGGGCCACAATGCAACAAATCACTCGGCAATTTAACTCTGGTACACAAAAACGTGTAAGCAGCCACACAATCCAGAACCATCTCCTCGCTATGGGGTACAGAAGCCGCCGTCCCACGAGCGTACCGCTGCTGACCGCACATCACAGGGTGCAAAGATTAGCATGGGCGCGGGAACATCGCCACTGGACCCTAACTATGTGGGAGAATGTTGTCTGGACTGATGAGTCGAGATTCACGCTGGTACATGCGGATGGCAGGATACGAGTACGGCGCAAACCACATGAGGCGATGGATCCTTCTTGCCAGCAGGGTACTCTTCAAGCTGGTGGAGTTGGCATTCTCGTCTGAGGACTGTTTACGTGGGCTGAGATGGGACCCCTGGTACGTGTAACATCGTCCCTCACAGGGCAACGTTTCCGGGATATCCTGGACGACCATTTGCTACCGTTTGTGCGCCTTCAACATCCCACTGGGGACCTCATCCTGCAACAAGACAATGCACCGTGCCATCGCTCCCGAATTGTATCCGAATGGTTGGATGAACACTCCACCGATGAGACCTCGCTTCCTTGGCCAATCAGGTCACCTGACCTCAATCCCATCGAACACATCTGGGATGCCTTCCAGAGAGATGTTCCTCCCTCCATCAAATCTTCGTGAACTGTGGGTGCTTGTTCAAGGGTCGTGGATCCGTATGGCTTCCCAACGCTTCCGGTGTCTTGTCGAGTCCATGCCGAGACGAATCGCCGCCGTCATCAGGGCGAAAGGTGGTGCTACACGTTACTGCACAGGTATCTCTAATTCAATTGCTCTTCAGTGTATAATGTACAAAATTTTAAAACTTTATCACAATCTTCGTAAACAGCTTTCAACTGTTTCACATATCAGTCAGACGCAAGGTGTGGCAATTGTGGTGAAATTGGGCACCAGCACCTTCAGTGTGCAGCCGCACCGAAATGCAGCAACTGCACTGCTGCGAATGCCAAGTTCCGCCTGAAGCTGGACATAAGAAGTAAGAAAAAGTTATTTGCGTAGGAAAAAGAAATAATAACGAAGAAACGTTTGGTTGTTTGAATCAGAAAGAATAAAGCCTCGATAAAAGTATAGTTGTTAGTTTGTAAAGTTAGGAAAAAAAATAATGTTCGTACATCGAGAAGTTTAACGAGTACGCAAGTATTTAGAAAAAAGTAGATTAAGATAATGCATTAAAAGGTACATTCACTGAATAATCATAAAAGAAAATACGAAAAAAATAAAAAAAAATATTTTAACTATGTATAAAACATTGCGGCTTTGTATGGTGGAAAAAGGTACAACGTTAAAAAATGTAACAGAAAATGCCATGAACACGTAAATACATTAATAAACAATCGTGTTTTAAGATTATGTCTGCAACACAAAACTTTTGAAAACGTCTTTATGTTGGTACGTCCGTTGAAAATGTGTGAAGCTCAAAGAAAATAAAAAAAAAATCGTTACGTTGAAAAATTATGGAAAAAAATAAGGAATAAATTCGTTATGAAATGATCAAGTTATTGAAAAAAAATCAGTCTTGGAGCTTAACAGAATCTGAAATGACGTCAACTTCTCCTCTTACCCCATTCTTATCATGACTGTATCGGTGATGTCATAGTATTGCTTGCTAGCACGGCGATGTCACCCAACATAGTGACTCATCCCAAAACATGTGGCACACAAAATGGTATTCTCGGAGAAAACGATGACTCATCTCAAAACACGTGGCACACAAAATGGTATGGTCGGAGAAAACGATGACTCATCTCAAAACACGTGGCACACAAAATGGCATGGTCGGAAAAAACGATGACTCATCTCAAAACACGCGGCACACAAAATGGCATGGTCGGAGAAAACGATGACTCATCTCAAAACACGTGGCACACAAAAGGGCATGGTTGGAGAAAACGATGACTCATCTCAAAACACGCGGCACACAAAATGGCATGGTCGGAGAAAACGATGACTCATCTCAAAACACGTGGCACACAAAATGGCATGGTCGGAGAAAACGATGACTCATCTCAAAACACGTGGCACACAAAATGGCATGGTCGGAGAAAACGATGATTCATCTCAAAACACGCGGCACACAAAATGGCATGGTGGGAGAAAACGATGACTCATCTCAAAACACGTGGCACACAAAATGGTATTCTCGGAGAAAACGATGACTCATCTCAAAACACGCGGCACACAAAATGGCATGGTCGGAGAAAACGATGACTCATCTCAAAACACGTGGCACACAAAATGGTATGGTCGGAGAAAACGATGACTCATCTCAAAACACGTGGCACACAAAATGGCATGGTCGTAAAAAACGATGACTCATCTCAAAACACGCGGCACACAAAATGGCATGGTCGGAGAAAACGATGACTCATCTCAAAACACGTGGCACACAAAATGGCATGGTTGGAGAAAACGATGACTCATCTCAAAACACGCGGCACACAAAATGGCATGGTCGGAGAAAACGATGACTCATCTCAAAACACGCGGAACACAAAATGGCATGGTCGGAGAAAACGATGACTCATCTCAAAACACGCGGAACGCAAAATGGCATGGTCGGAGAAAACGATGACTCATCTCAAAACACGTGGCACACAAAATGGTATGGTCGGAGAAAACGATGACTCATCTCAAAACACGCGGAACACAAAATGGCATGGTCGGAGAAAACGATGACTCATCTCAAAACACGCGGAACACAAAATGGCATGGTCGGAGAAAACGATGACTCATCTCAAAACACGTGGCACACAAAATGGCATGGTCGGAGAAAACGATGACTCATCTCAAAACACGTGGCACACAAAATGGCATGGTCGGAGAAAACGATGATTCATCTCAAAACACGCGGCACACAAAATGGCATGGTGGGAGAAAACGATGACTCATCTCAAAACACGTGGCACACAAAATGGTATTCTCGGAGAAAACGATGACTCATCTCAAAACACGCGGCACACAAAATGGCATGGTCGGAGAAAACGATGACTCATCTCAAAACACGTGGCACACAAAATGGTATGGTCGGAGAAAACGATGACTCATCTCAAAACACGTGGCACACAAAATGGCATGGTCGTAAAAAACGATGACTCATCTCAAAACACGCGGCACACAAAATGGCATGGTCGGAGAAAACGATGACTCATCTCAAAACACGTGGCACACAAAATGGTATGGTTGGAGAAAACGATGACTCATCTCAAAACACGCGGCACACAAAATGGCATGGTCGGAGAAAACGATGACTCATCTCAAAACACGCGGAACACAAAATGGCATGGTCGGAGAAAACGATGACTCATCTCAAAACACGCGGAACGCAAAATGGCATGGTCGGAGAAAACGATGACTCATCTCAAAACACGCGGCACACAAAATGGTATGGTCGGAGAAAACGATGACTCATCTCAAAACACGTGGAACACAAAATGGTATGGTCGGAGAAAACGATGACTCATCTCAAAACACGCGGAACACAAAATGGCATGGTCGGAGAAAACGATGACTCATCTCAAAACACGCGGAACACAAAATGGCATGGTCGGAGAAAACGATGACTCATCTCAAAACACGTGGCACACAAAATGGCATGGTCGGAGAAAACGATGACTCATCTGAAAACACGCGGCACACAAAATGGCATGGTCGGAGAAAACGATGACTCATCTCAAAACACGTGGCACACAAAATGGTATGGTCGGAGAAAACGATGACTCATCTCAAAACACGCGGAACACAAAATGGTATGGTCGGAGAAAACGATGACTCATCTCAAAACACGCGGCACACAAAATGGCATGGTCGGAGAAAACGATGACTCATCTCAAAACACGTGGAACACAAAATGGTATTCTCGGAGAAAACGATGACTCATCTCAAAACACGTGGCACACAAAATGGCATGGTCGGAGAAAACGATGACTCATCTCAAAACACGCGGCACACAAAATGGCATGGTCGGAGAAAACGATGACTCATCTCAAAACACGTGGCACACAAAATGGCATGGTCGGAGAAAACGATGACTCATCTCAAAACACGTGGCACACAAAATGGCATGGTCGGAGAAAACGATGACTCATCTCAAAACACGTGGAACACAAAATGGTATGGTCGGAGAAAACGATGACTCATCTCAAAACACGTGGTACACAAAATGGCATGGTCGGAGAAAACGATGACTCATCTCAAAACACGTGGCACACAAAATGGCATGGTCGGAGAAAACGATGACTCATCTCAAAACACGCGGAACACAAAATGGCATGGTCGGAGAAAACGATGACTCATTTCAAAACACGTGGCACACAAAATGGTATGGTCGGAGAAAACGATGACTCATCTCAAAACACGCGGAACACAAAATGGCATGGTCGGAGAAAACGATGACTCATCTCAAAACACGTGGCACACAAAATGGTATGGTCGGAGAAAACGATGACTCATCTCAAAACACGCGGAACACAAAATGGCATGGTCGGAGAAAACGATGACTCATCTCAAAACACGTGGAACACAAAATGGTATGGTCGGAGAAAACGATGACTCATCTCAAAACACGCGGAACACAAAATGGCATGGTCGGAGAAAACGATGACTCATCTCAAAACACGTGGCACACAAAATGGCATGGTCGGAGAAAACGATGACTCATCTCAAAACACGTGGCACACAAAATGGCATGGTCGGAGAAAACGATGACTCATCTCAAAACACGCGGCACACAAAATGGCATGGTCGGAGAAAACGATGACTCATCTCAAAACACGTGGCACACAAAATGGTATGGTCGGAGAAAAACGATGACTCATCTCAAAACACGTGGCGTACAAAAGATGGCCGGAAAGAACACGTGGAAAAAATGGCGGCGACTGACGTCATGATTGACCACATCCGTCCGTACGTGGGCAGCAGTGGGCGGGGCCGGGGTGAGCACGTGGGCAGCAGTGGGCGGGGCCGGGGTGAGCCGTGGGGTCCTCCTTTGTCATGAAACGCGACAGCCGTGGGGGTCCGTGGGGGTCCTCCTTTGTCATGAAACGCGACTTTCTATACTACTGAAACACGCCGCGACTTTCTATTCACTGAAACACGCCGTAAAATGACAAAATCATGCAAATAACAACACCGGAAGCAGGATTCACCAACAATAAATTCTAACGATAAATTAATTTCAAACTGGGAGTTATGAAATATAGGTAGGTCGTTTCAAAATCTTTGCACATTGCGCATGTGCTGCCTCTAGGATGACGGAATCGCACCAATCGTTGCTCTAGTTGTGAGTCAGACTTCAGTATTCAAAGTTGTGTCTACGTTTGCTGACTAATTTGGTCCTGTTAGGGAAAATTCTGCCTAGATTTGCAGGAAGAAAGTGAGTCAGGTCAGATCTCGCCTGGCGACCAGCGATCCAACATTAAAATTGAAACTTCGCGAGGAAAATCCCCTACCAAAATTCATAAAACTTTGTGTGAAATTTGTGGGGTTCGTGTAGTGGATCTTAGCACAGAGTCACAATGGGCTTCTCGTTTCCGCGAAGGTCAGGAAAGTATCGAAGACGATCCAAGAAACGACCGGCCATCAGATGCAACGGATGACACTTCTGTGGTTATCGTCAACATCATTTTGTAAGAAAATCGACGGTAAACATGTGAAGAGATTGCATATGAAGCAAACATGTCGGCCGCTTTGGTTTGCAGAATCCTAACTGAAAATTTACAGATGAGAAAAGCGGCTGCCAAATGGGTTCCGCATAATCTGAGTGAAAAGTGACAAGCATTTCGCAAAGGGATCGCAGAAGAATTGCTTCAGCGGTACGAGACAGAAGGCGAGCAGATTTGGGACAGAATTTCTGCCGTAGGCGAAATCTGGATACCAGATTTTGAACCAGAAGATAAATCTCAGTTCGCTCAATGGAAACATCCAGAATCACCTAGCCAGAAAAACTTCCGTCGTCAACAATCGAAGGTTAATCTCATGATGGTTATGGCCTATAACAAGGTTGGAGTGACAGTAACAGAATCCAGAAATCACTCTAAATACCACAACGCCCGAAACTCTCTGTTGGTTCACTTCTTTGTTTAATGATGGTGACTCCTCCTGATCCCTCATTGGTTGAGAAAATTTGAAGAACAAGCAAGGCTAGGAAATCTGACTCACCCCAGACAGGCGTTTCGGGCGGCTATGGTCTTTTGCAGGCACGAGCGTTATGTTCGTTAAAAGGTTAAGGCCAGTTTTAATGGGGTTTTTTTTTCGTATGACTTGTCCATTTACTACAGCGTCATAAATCATAACTTCCATTGCTTGTCGATATTTTGGGAAATTCTGCAAATTTAAAAAGGTTCATGCTACTTCACACACCTGTCCCACCCTTTCCAGCGCCATTGGTATATGACGACAGCACCTTTCGTTTGCTTAACTATCCGAAACAAGTTAGTATAATCATGCAATGCATTGATTATGATACACTTTCCAACATACCAGAAATATCATTACTCAAGTTATCACTCAAGTTATGAGGATAATGGCTGTGCAAGAAATCTCGGTCTTGTGCCCTGAACTTTGATCCCATTTCGATGTTATTCTACAGAACCGGTTCAGTGTACCTCCGAAATAACATGATAAAGTTTTGTCGGAATGGAAGCATTTTTACGTAAGTAATGATGCATAAGAGCTATGGAATAGATCCCTCTCCTGTTACCTTTGATCCCCATTTCGCCCATTTAATAGGCAGGCCCCTACAACATACTAACATTTCATCTAGATCGAATCCTTTTTGCGAAAGTTATGACGTATAATGGCGATGGAAGTGATTCACGCTCCTATGTCCTGAACTTTGACCCAATTTCGCCAATTTTCAAAAGGGTTTTTTTCCCTACCATATACTAAAATTTAATCGAAATCGAACCTTTTTTTACGTTAGTTATGACTCATAAGAGCGTGGAATGGATCCAGCTCCTATGTGCTAACCTTTGACCTCATTTCGTTCACGTTCAATAGGGTTCCTTCCTAGGTGATCCTCTTCCACATACTAAAAGTTCATAGAAATCGAGCAATTTTTACGCGAGTTATCGTGCGGACGAACATACGCGCACAAAGCGTGACGTAATGGGGCAGATGGGAATCGCGACCATCTGCTCGCAAGAGTGTGACGTCATAAAACTTTAATAGGATCCACACACAACGCGTGACGGAATGAGACAGGTAGCGTGACCGCGCACCAAAATATCAAGCGCGGGATTGTGACGTCTTAAGATCCTCCCCAGATGGTCCCTTACCACATAATAAAATTTCATCGAAATCGAACCATCTGTACGCACGTCATGACGCATAAAGGCAATGGAATGGATCCCGCTCCTATGTAGTGACCTTTTAACTCCACTTCACCCATTTTCAATGGGGTTCATTCCCAGCTGGTCCTCTACAATATATTAAAATTTCATCGAAATCGAACCATTTTTGCGCGAGTTATCGTGCCGACAGACGGACGGACAAAGCTGGAGCATATACGCTTCTTCAACCAACGGTTTGGTGCCTCCCCGGTGGCGCAGTGGTCTAAGCGATTGCCTCTGATCATTCGTCCGAACGGGGTCCGGGTTCAAATCCCGGTGAGGCATGGATGTTGTGTTTGTCTTACGGCACTGGGTCTCTCCCTTCCCTGGAACCAGTGACCCTAAATTAGGGACGGGCGACTGCTTATAGCCCATTGAGTTGCTCACGGTGGTCGTTAAACCTCCAATCAAAAAAAATACCTACGGTTGGAAAGCGTAAAAAAGTTGGTAGTAATACGTATGAATTCAAACCTGTCAATTTCTGACGGATGCCCCTCCTCCACACACACTCTATTACGTGATTTTGTTCAGCAGCTTGTATCTGCAGCTTAGCCTACAATACCCAGTAGATTACTAAGTGAAGATGTTTTAACTTGCCCGTCTTTTAAGTAGTAACGGCCTCCTTCCACAGAGCGCAGAATCTGAAGCTACGACATTGTTAAATATCAAACAATTTCGCAACAGTGCTGTGCTTTCAAACTTCTGCATTCGCAAGATAGATATCTAAAATCATCTTCTTTGACACGGGGGCAATGCACAATTCCTTGTGGAGATGCGATTAGATCCGCGATATTATGGCTTGATTGGAAATAGCAAATAGAGGGAGATCGAGGCCTCTGTAGCTTTGATTTGCCGTCATTGATTAATTTACTGATCATTCGTTTATGATTGCAGCTTTCAGAAGAGCCTTTGGTTCATTTTCCTTCAAAGAACTTTCTACTTGCTTTATATTGATTTATGAGAGTAGGTTTGTTGCCTTTCCGTCAGCCATTCATGAGAACTGATCCGTTTATAGATGAAACGTTCGCATCCGGAACGTTGTGCGAATTCAGTGCTGACGTTGAAACCCACTCAGTATTGCAGAAATTTAACTGATGTTTCTACTAAGAAACTCTAAGCTCCACATGATGATGACAAAAATTAAGACTCTGGTATTTCCTGCATCTTTTTCCGAGAGAGAACAAAGCGCAAAGTTTTACATCTAATTAACGCAAATTAATTTTTCCTGTTAGAAATTATGTCCTGAAATTATAAGCGGGCGGACAGAAAAAAACAAACTGAACACTTGCTGCCAGAATTTAATATTTTTTTAAATCACTAAAAAAGTAATATCGTGTTCAGAAACACCAACAGAAAGACAGCATGAGCACGGAGATTTCAAAAGAAGCGTTCGAGAGGGAATTCAATGAACAGACCAACAGAAAGTATGAAAAAAATTAATTCCATTTTCAAGAATGTTCGATATACAAACGCGATTGACATAGTGAGACACCGCAGCAATTACGTTATGCCATTCCAAGAGATTTCTTTTTTCTGTTGTGAAGCAACGGCAAAGAAAGGTTAGTTGTATGCTCAGCATATTTGCTTGCAAGGGAAAAAGGAAAAACGGAACACTTGATAGATACCGTGATTGCGTGGTTTTTACTAAAACTACTGCTTTTCACATGTACGATGAATTCCCCTCTGACGACCCACTCGATGTCAGTCTTCTGCTTTGGTCTCGGGAGTTTTAGCGAGACCTTGTTTACCATCAGGAAAAAAATGAGAGGAAGGATATATACAAAATGATGTCGCGCGGAAAATAAAATTCGAAGAATAAACGTCTGCTACTTTCTATAAGGACACCCTTTCTTCCAGCTGCATCGGTTAGGAACAGGGTGCACAAAAATAAAAACGATGAGTAAATCGCTTTTCGAAAAATAAAATAGTGCGTAATGGTAAGAAGGTCAGATAAATACTCTAGCGGAAAGTGAAAAAATAACACCAAGCAGGAGACGTCTGATACCAACGAAATTTATACAGCATAATAACGGAATACAGGGGATAACGTGATCAAAACATTATGGCAAAATACAGCTGTATTTGCTGGTAAACTGAAAGATAACATTTCCATGTAACATGGCTAGTACGAGGTTGAACCGCCATGAACTGCGTCACACTGTGCAATTCTGGCATGGAGTCTGTCGTACAGATGTTAGATGTAAGTTTGGGGTATTGAGTTCCAAGCATTCTCAACCAGGACGCGTAAATCGGGGATGGTCGTGGCTGGCCGTGGAGACCGGATAAGTCGTTGTCCCATAAAATCCCACACGTGTTCAATGGGGGACAAATCCGGTGAACGTGCAGGCCATGGAAGTTTTCTCACACTCTGAAGTGCCTGTTGCTTTGCATATGCCGTGTGTGGGCGTGAGTTATCTTGCTGGAAAACACCACGATGGACCGACCTTACAAATGGCACAACAACGGGCTGAATGATGATGTTGATATAGGAGGTGCTGTTTAACGTACCCGGTACAAACACTAGTTGTGTACGGGAGTGATAGCTGATCGCTCCCCACACCAGGAGACCAGGTGTAGGCCCTGTGTGTTTCTGGCGGATGCAAGAAGGGTGGAGACGCTACCCTGTGCATCTGCGAACACGCATACGGCCATCGGAGGCTCCCAAGCAGAATCTGCTTTCATCGCTGAACACGACAGATGGCCATTGCGTTCTCCAGTGCAGACGTTGGCGACACCACTGCAGCCGTTCCTGACTGTGGGCTGGAGTCAGAGGTAAACATGGCAGAGGCGCACGTGCAGGTAGTCCTGCATCCAGTAGACGGTTGCGGATTGTTCGCACAGTCACCTCAAGTGCAACGGCAGCTCGGATTTGCGTCGCAGTAGATGTTCTGCTTGACAACGCCGCTCTTCTTATGCGTCGATCGGTCCGCTCATCAGTCCGTCTGTGACTTCCGGTTCCACGTCTTCTCGTGTAGGAATGTTCCTCGGACCATCTACGCCACCATCGTACAACCACCGATACTTCCCGTCCAATTCGCTCCGCAATACGACGATACGACAACCCGGCCTCGCGGAGTCCGACTAGACGACCTCGCTCAAAGTCCGATAAATGCTGAAATCGTACACGTCTTCCATGTCCAGGCATTGCGGCTTCTTCAGGGTCTTCGCACGTGTCCGTACGCCGACGACTGATTACATTCGCTTCGCCGTACTCCTTAAATACCACCGACAATAATTTGCATATTATGCCGTGCTGTGGCGTAAGCGCTCACCGGTTGGTCCCGAAATTAACATCACACCTACGTAAGCTCGACCCCATTAACATATGTAAATTTCATGATCGTCAGCCAATTCCTTCTTGGTGTTCTTTTTTCACTTTCCGCCAGTGTATAAACACTTATTAAAAAAATTGTACCTCATAAAAATTCGACAAAACTAATTATAGGTAAAATATAACCAACAAACGCTAACATCAAAGTATTTACTTAACCGGAATCTACTGTATGTGATAGACGAACGAAAGTCGTTGTATTGACATTGTTGTCTGGATTAAAGCCAGCGAGATTATATATTCTGACAAGAGATTATCCCAGGTCTTGAAGTTAAAATAATTACTGGATAAATTGGTGGACTAACGAAAGTGACTTGCTGTTACTTTATACCTGGCCTTTTGGTTAATTAATTAAATAGCGTGATTTATGTAGCCATTCAAGAACATTATGTAATTAGTTATCTAATCAATTAACTCTTTAAAATCTACAGCTAAAAGATTTCAAAAACTCCATACATGTTAAGTGCCCTGACACCCATCCCTTCATGACCAGAATTTATATTCAAGAAAATTCACAAGTTCAGCAGATGACGCCCTAATCACAAGGTTTGTATCATCACCGGATGGCTCCATTAACATCAGAGGACTTTTGCTTGAATCGGTGGCCTGCACAGTCCCCAAATTAAACCACATCAAGGATCTCCGAAATGGGGTGTTTTCTGTGAGGCTATGCGATCATCAAATTTGCAGCACCTGCGTGATTCCATCTGTTCCTCGGGGTAAGACATTCGTGTGAATTTTCTAATATCAGGTATTGTCTCATTCCCCGACAAACTCGGGCTGTTGTACGGGCTAAGTGCAGTGGTACTTAATAAACTGGCATTTTACAGTATATTTTAACGATTGGTCAAAGTCATCTGCTTATGAAATAACTTCATTAAGAGAATGATTGGGTATGTTTCGTTCGTCATGAAGCAAATTAGTGACACAAACTACAACTCACTCAGTACTTCAGTAGGAAGGTAACTTTTCTTCTTTTGCGTTTCAGAAATTTAGTACGAGTAAAGAACTATCGAGAATTTTAGATTTCTGGATCCCAACTGGAATTTATGTAACTTTTACTTACCTACCTTCCTTTACGGGGCAGATTGAGGTTGGTGTCCAGATTATTTTTGATCACGGGTTTGAGAGGTAGCCAATGATGACCATCTCTTTCAGCTTATGGAAACGAAACGAATATACGTGGCACGCACACGACAGACGTTTTCCGAAACTCTAACTGCCATGTGCCAGCTTATTCCAGAAATATCTCTACCGAGGTTGCCGTAGAAGTCTAGTCACGTGGCTTCCGTTGGAAGCTCCATTTAATAAGAAAAATTCGACGTCTGCCTTTTTAGAGCGGATACTCGCAGCTGTTAGACGCAAATCGCTACAGAATTCACTGTTGCAAATGCAATCTGAGTCACTTCGACCCAACGAAAGACCTTTGTTCCATGAGCTCCGTTTTAAAGATCACGATTCAAAATTTGGTCCCTAATAATGAAATCTGCGCAACAAACCGTATTAGTTTGAAAGAGAGTTTTAAATACCGTATTAATGCATCTTAAAGTGTTTTTGTAACTTGCGTCACCAGCATAATGCAAATCAATCGGCACTACTTTTTTATTCCAATCTTATGAGTAATGAGAGCTGTATTTCCTGTAAAGTGCTGTAATTTCTGTAACGGTGTGCAAACCACACCTTTACAGAAATTACATTTAGGTCTCTTGCTTCTGGACACATAAGTTAAATTCTACGAAGCTACACTTTTAAAAATTGGTACTTAGAAATAAGCAAAATGTACTCGCTTTTGAGTACATTCTCGACGTATAATAGATCTTGGTACTTGTCTCATTTTTGAAAAAGACACGTACTCATTTTTGAGTACATACAGGGAATCAATTGTGAGTATATCTGGTATTTCTAATTTGAAATATATGCACTCATTTTGGAATACATGTAATTGAAATATATGTACTAAAAAAAATCCATATATTTGCTCTAACTTCATTCAGTTTCTGTGCCCTTTTGGGCAGGGCGCGTGAATTAAAGGAAGTTAGAGCGAATCTAGCGATTTTGACTGGATAATGTGTAAGTGAGAGTGTACGATTTTGCACATAGAAGGCAGAGAGAAATTGGGGGGGGTGTAACCGGGGACAGTCACTTAACGTACTTGCCCGATGCACGGCGGATATTCAGCGATTGTTAAACATTCACACTATCAGGCTAGGTTTGAACCTGGGGTCCCTCCATCAGTAGTCTGAATCTCTAACCACTAAGCCATCCGCGGCTCGGATTCAAATTTGGAATACGTGTATTCCATGAATACTCATTTATTCATGGAATCAACTGGAAGTATATTATTCGATGGCACATCTGGGATAATAGATATACTCCCTGTCACATGCTGAGCAAATGGACCGCACAATTTTATGAAAAATATAGTGATGAAGCGACAATATTTTATTTATGAGATTGACACAAATATAGTTAATGTAAAAACGTACGCAAAGATACTATATGCATAGCTAAATTACTTGTGATCACTGACTTTGTGGTATTAAGTACTTATGTGTGTCCTTTACACATTTATTAAACAATTTCTCTTCAAATCTATAATATCTAAAATGAAGTAATACGAGATTATATCCATACATATTGACGCAGTTATTTGTAAATACGTATGGCTACTTATAATTGAGTATGTCATCTACTCGTTTACGAAACGATTGTACTTAATACAAGTTAGTAAAATTATGCAATCCATTATGATACGCTTTCCAGTATACCAAAAATCATTACTCAAGCTATTACTCAAGCTATGGGGATAATGGTTGTGGAATAAATCTGGCTCCTATGTCCTGACCTTTGACCCTATTCCGATGATATTCAGCAGAACCGGTTCATTATACCTCCGGAACAACATAAAGTTTTCTCGCAATAGAAGCATTTTTACGTAAGTTATGACGCATAAGGGCAATAGAATGAATCCTGCTCCTATGTCCTGACCTTTGACCCCATTTTGCCCATTTTCAATAGGGTTCGTCCGCAGATGGTCCCCTACCACATACCGAAATTTCATCGAAATCGAACCATTTTTACGCGAGTTTTCGTGTGGACGGACAGACAAACAAAGCTGGAGCATATACGCTTCTTCAAATTACCGTTGGAAAGCGTAAAAAAACGGGTAGGTTTAGGTTCTTATTTTGAAGTAGATTATTTTTAACGGCGTAAATCGCATTTTCAGTTTATGCCTGCCTCAGGTTCATCTCAAGTGGTTTCCTGCGGAAATGCTGATGTTTGTTCAGTTTTCGTCTCACAAGTACTTATGACTGACCCTCCGCGATAAATGAGAGGAGACGGAAGAAGTATAAAGAAACTGCGACTAACAGCAGTTTTGGCAAACAACCAGAGCATTCTTCCCGCTGTTTGTATAAAAGCTGAGCTGTTCCAATCTGATTTTGTCTGCGAATGCTTTTGCTTCTTGAACGATTTACTTCTAATAGTTGCTGGTATCAACAAAAGCAGTACTCTATTTAGGGGAAATTATTCCATTCCTAAAAAGTTCCGAGTAACACATCGCGGAAAAATTCCTCAGTGAAGCAACAGAAAGAAGCAAGGCTGATTTCTTTTTCCGCAAGAAATGGTATTTACAGCTTTCACGACGTCACTTAGATTATGATGAATTGCTTAACACCTTATCGCGAGGGCTTGTGTGGTTATTAAAGAAGAACTTATGCAATTGCTCTTCAGAGAAAAAATATTTTCTAGCGCATTTTTTATTTTATTTTTAAGGAAGGAAGAAGTTAAATAACAAAACCAATATAATCCGTATTCATTGGTGTCTAGTAGGAAAATAAAATCTTCCTTTCAAGCTTTCTCCGACAACGGACGGCTTCTTCAGGCGGTTATAAAAGAAAAACAGAATCAAATGACAATCTAAATATAACTAAATAAATAAATAAGCATATAACCACGTTCGCACAAGCTACAATCTGAAACACACGGGAAATAATTGAAATGTCATATGATATACAGGGTGATTGTAAATTCCTTCAACAAAACAAGAGGGGTGGTAGTACACATCAAGACGAACAATATTTGCAATGGAACCTAGGGCCGCATTCCACTCCTAGTGCCAGAAAAGAGCACGTTCGTAAAACCTCCAGCAGGCATGCGGAGTTCCAACCATTGCAAAACTTTCGACTCACCCTCTCTAAGTACACTGCTGGCCACCCAAAATGCAACACCTAGAAGGAAGCATCCGATCGGCCTGATATTCGCAGCATGCGTCGCCCACGAGAGGACATGCAAACGATTAGCATTGCAGGGCATATGCAAATCATGTGCGCCCGGCACGCCACCGATAAGCACTATAAGAAGGGTGCACAGAAGGCAAGGTGTAGGTAGTGGAAGTGTGTTGTGCTGCCGGACCTGTGCGTGGGAAGCTTCCTGATGCCTCGTCGCAGAATACGGCAGTCATTCCAGCAAGTTTCGGAGTTCGACAGAGGACGAATAGTGGCTTATCGCGACAGAGGTTTATCGTACCGAGACATCTGCGCCCGTGTGGGACGACATCGAGCCACAGTGCGGCAAGTATGGATTCGGTGAGTGCAGGAGGAACGAGCGGACCGACGTGAGCGATTGTCGCAGCCGCGGCACACCACCGAACGGGACGACCGGCATGTTGTGCGGCGGGTATTGACGGCTCGCACCGCCACATTGCGAACGTTAGCGCAGGAATGAGGATGTGTTGCGCAGCAACCTGTGTCAGCACGTACCGTTCGACGTCATCTGCAGGAGTGGGGACTTGTCGCACGCCGCCCATTGCTCCGATTACCATTGACGTTACACCAACGGCGAGTTTGGTGGCAGTTGGCCGTTGAACGCCGCACCTGGACTACCGAATGGCACGACATTTTCTTTTCCCACGAATCCCGCTTCTACCTGCAACACCACGATGGTCGGATCCGCGTGTGGCGGCACCGCGTTGAGAGACTGTATGAGGCCTGCATTATGCATCGCCATACCGGTCCGTCGCCTGACGTTATGTTCTGGGGCGCAATTGGATATGACATCCGCATTCCTCTGGTACGCGTCGCCGGTACATTGAACAGCCACCGCTACATCTCCGACGTTTTGGAGCCTACAGTCCTCCTTTACCTGTGTGACCCCCTTCGGGGGTAGAAGCTTTTAATCCTTTTCAGGTTCCTTTACTTAATACTGTAAGGACCTGCCAACGGCCAGGTTTCAACAGGACAATGCGCGCCCGCATGTGGCACGCATCGTGCAACAATTCGTCACGGCCCACCAGGTGTCACTGCTGCCGTGGCCAGCCTGTTCTCCCGATATGTCGCCCATCGAACACGTCTGGTCGCTGATCGGCAACCGAGTGGCCCGGCAAGCACCACCCGTGATGAACTGTGGCAACGTGTGGAAGCAGCCTGGACCGACATACCCCAAGCACACGTCCAAATCCTCTTTCGTTCGATGCCTGCGGCGTGTAGCTGCCGTTATTGCCAGTCATGGGGCCACACGAACTATTGATGTCTGCTTGTTCCGCAAGTCACACGGGCCTGTAAGCTCAATCGTTTCATCTTTGTATCTGTCGTCATGTGTCAAACAAATCTGGCTTTTCTATCTATCACTGCTGGCCACCCAAAATGCTACATTCTTGGTGTAGCATTTTGGGTGGCCAGCAGTGTATTATTAGGTGTGCAATTGGTGTAAAGGTATGATCAGGCTCCAGCAAGCAGGCGGAGTTTCAACCAGTGCATGCGGGGTCATTGCATCCTATTTGTGATGCCAAGCAGATGGTTCTAGGCCAGAGGAATATCCATGGAGACTTTTTTGTTGCATACAGCATGGCGCGTTAAGATTTCAACTGTTTCCCTAATGGCTGCCGTTTGGGCCTCGCTGTATGGAGTTGTGCTCCCTGGATAGCTGCCTCTTTTACAAGCGCTTATTTTCCTAATAGTCGCCAATAAATACGGATTATATTGGTTTTGTTATTACTTTGGTGTTGACAACCCACAGTTTTTGCTTTTTTTTTTTATTATTGGCGGTTTAACTACCATCGTGAGCAACTCAATGGGATATAAGCAGTCGCCCGTCCCTAATTTAGGGTCACTGGTTCCAGGGAAGGGAGAGAGCCAGTGCCGTGAGACAAGCACAACATCCATGCCTCACCGGGATTCGAACCCGGACCCCTTTCGGACAGTTTGCTCATTAACATAAAAATATAATATTAACAGTAATGGCTAATTTTCAAGGCAGTAAGAGAAACTTTGACGAAAGTCTTACTCGTCTGCACCAAATTCAACGTAATGTAATACAGAGGGTGAATTGAAAGTTTTTGCAATATTTGCATAAACGCACGTGCTGTGGCGGGTATGTCACGTGTTTAAACTAGTAAACACAAGTCGCGCTCTACAGTCAGTCGAAAGGGATGTAAAGTGGTAGTCGTTGCTGTGGATAGCTTTGCATGTCGTCGTTCTGTCTGCGGTTGGGACGCCTAAAAGATGAACAGCTACAACCGGCTAATTATAGAACTTTTGCTTTACGAGTTTGAACTCGGCCATAACGTTGCTCAAGCAACACAAAACATTTCTCATGCGAAAGGGGAAGGTTCCGTGGACCACAGCACCGCCAAACAGATGGTTCAAGAAATTTCGCTCAGGTGACAGAAACCTCGACTATCAGCCAATATCAAGTAGGCCGCGTATTGCGAATTCGGAGGCCGTAGTGGCAAATCCGACTATCAACACTCGGAGATTATCAGGCAAGCTGGGCATATCACAGACCACCGTGGTTTCTCGCAGCATTGTCCCTCACAAACTGACGCCAGCCAAAGCAAACCGCCGTGCGGAAGTGTGCACGAAACTCTTAGAAATACCGAACGATGTACGTTTAATCAAGAGAAGTGTTACGTGCGATGAAACGTGGGTCTATTTACGTTATCCTAACACACAACGGCAGTGGTTGAGCCCGGGCCAGCTTCCAGAACTTGTTGTCAAACGTCAGAGCTTCGTGCACAAGGTAATGCTCTGCGTCTGGTGGAATTTCGAGGAGACAATGCATTGCGAATTTCTTCAAGATGGGCGGACCATCAACGCCAATCTCTACTCTGAACAGCTGGAGCTGATGTATGCCATTTTTGGAGGAGAAATACCCGGCAGTGGTCAACAGAAAGCGCGCTCTCCTACAGCAGGACAACGCTCGGCCTCATACCGCTGGAACGACCCGGGGAAAACTCCAGGAATTTGAGGGCATCGAACTGATACCACACCCAGCATATAATCGTGCTATGGACCGGAACAAGTAAGTATATTACTTCTCCCGGTACATGGCACACTTCCTTCGCTGACGGCACTTCAACAACCAGGAGAAGATGGCAGCCGGGGTGGAGTTCTTCGCCTTGAAGGACAAGAACTGGTATCGCCGCGGAATCGAAGAACTGGCAGACAGATGGATAAAGACGCCGCCCCGGTGGCGCAGTGGTCTAAGCGATGGACTCAGATCATTCGTCCGAATGGGGTCCGGGTTCGAATCCCGGTGAGGCATGGATGTTGTGTTTGTCTTACGGCACTGGCTCTCTCCCTTCCCTGGAACCAGTGACCCTAAATTAGGGACGGGCGACTGCTTATAGCCCATTGAGTTGCTCACGGTGGTCGTTAAACCTCCAATCATATTTATATTGGATAAAGACTGTGCAACACGATGTCGTATACTTTGAATGCTAGTCAGCTTTCGTCGTAAAGGTATGTATGAAGACATGAAGTGACCAAATATTGCAAAACTTTCGACTCACCCTCTGTAGAATTGAAGAACTGGCAGACAGATGGCTAAAGACGGTGCAAGACGATGGCCTATACTTTGAATGCTAGTCAGCTTTCGTCGTAAAGGTACGTATGAAGACATAAAGTGATCCAAATATTGCAAAACTTTCGACTCACCCTCTGTAAGCATTATTAGGTGGGGAATTGGTGTAGAGGTATGAACAGGCCTTAAAGCCCGGAGCAGCCCAGGCCCCAACTTTAGTGTCCCAGCTCAATATTTCCAGGTTACGGCCTTGGTCAACTCTGTTTCAGATTTACATAAAGCGTTCTCTACCACTTATTGCAAGTAACGCAAGCCTTCTTTTACAGCAGGAGTCTTTAACCCATGACCGGCGAAGCACTTTTTAATGGCACGTAAGTCTTCCACAAAGGATATTCTTAAGTGAAAAAAATATTTTCGAAACGGCCAAAAAATGCATTTCGAAATGGAGAAATGAATATTACACCAGATGTTCAAGGAATTGCTGCAGAAATATCCGGCTTTGGTCAACAGAAATAGTGTTCTTCTGCTCCAGGACAACGCTCACCCTCATGTCGCACAACGAACAGTGCTGACACTAAGTGCCTTGGGATATGATCCTGCCTATTTCCCGGACTTGTTTCCAACAGACTATCATCTGCTTTGTTGCCTGGATCACTTCCTGTCCGGAAAACAGTTCACAACAAACAACGAGGTACAACATGCAGTTGATGATTTTCGGGTCCCAACCAGAAGACTTTTTTGTTCTGGGATCGTGTATTTGCAGGACAGATGGAAACTATGTGTCGATGCCGAGGGGGATTATTTTGCTTAGGTAAGTTGATCTACTTTTTCGTTCTCGCTGTCCACGTGTGCTGGTCCTTTGCCGGACATTTCATTCTCAACAACAGGGATAAAAGGAGGGAAAAGGCCGAATGGGACTAACTAGCCCTCTTCTATGCCTAGCTTGTTGTGGCCCGGTCAGGTGGCACATTGTCCTGTTAACCAGACCGTCAGCCACAGGATGCCCCAAGTCCATGAGCAGGTGAACATTTATCTGCCAACGCATGCTGGTTGCACGCAGCGGTCATGTACGTCTCAAAGCACACTAAGGGACCTAATGTGTCCCATCAGAAGGCTCCTTAAACCATCACAGAGCCACCAGCGTCTTGAACAGAACCGACCTGGGTCGACGGTGCAATGACCTCATGCTGTCAACGGCACACACGCACTCTCACGTGAGCTCGGTACAGCTGAAAACGGGATTCATCTGACCATACTACGCGATGCCAACCTGCAGAATTCCAGTTTTGATGTTCACAGCATGAGGCAAGGAGTCTGATGACGAGTAGTCAATAGTGGCTAACGTAGACCAGCGCATGCAGCTTGCGCCATACCGTTCGCTCGCTGATGCTGCTTGGTCCTCCGACATTTAACCTGGATGGGATTCGCACCGCAGTTGCCAAGTGGAGGGTCTGTATGAACTTGGATAGTCTACCTCGACCTAGGTCATCAATGCCGTGTGGTCGGCAAGAGTTTGCTTTCTATGCTCTGGTACGTCAGTGGATGGTATACTCGCGGTAAACCCTTGATACGGTTGCCATAGGAATTCCGAAAGTTCTTATCACTCGGACGATAAAGTAACTCATCTCTCTAGCACCGACTATGGGTCCGCGATCAATCTCTCTCAGATCATCACTTTTGCCTACTTTTGTCGATTACGAAACACTGTTGGGAATAATTAGGCGGAAGCCTATTTATTGTTTGCATTCGGTTTGGGTCAGTTCCACTCTTCTGGGGATGCCCATGTCAGCTGCCCAAAACCCCTATCTCTAATGTTTTGTCTACTGCGTGTACTTCTGAAAAGTTGCTAGCTACCTGCCTTTTCTGAAAAGTAGCTACTTTCGCTACTTTTTACCACGTCTTTTGTAAAAAAAGATCGTGCTTATGGTATCGGTTTGTCCGTCCGTCTGTACCCACGGTATCTCAGCAACTATTAGTCCCATTTGAAACATTCTTTTTGCATTCGAAAGCTCGAAATATGCGAATGATGATCCATTATCTCGTTTTTTTTTTTTACGATGTACAATTTCACTGCAAGAGTACGTAAATGCAGATGATGTCGAATTCAAAAATACGTTTTATTCCACATGTTTGCTTCTAAACATCCGATTGAAAAAACCTTTAACATTCGATTTCATTTATGTCGAAGAGTATTTTGGATACAGTTTATTTTTCAAATTACGCATAGATTTTCCGCTAGGAGGCGTAAAAGTAAATTGCATTTTTTCCGATAACTGTTCTTCCAAAACTCCGATTTGAAAATTTTTTTTTGCAGCACATACATCTCCTGATGCACAATCTTTTGCATATAATTTCGAATTTTTGGTAAGTAATACTTTGGCCACCAGGGGGCGTAAACCTTAATTTTCGCTTCTGATGTATTTGCCATAAAATCTGAGCTTCCAAAATATCAATTAAAAAAATTCTTTCGTGGACTGATGCCACTCACATCGATAAACCTTTTCGGAATATTTTCTTCCTAAAATATTGCATAGTTTCTTCGCCAGAGGGCGCAGACGTATATCTTATTTTTGTCAATATCTCGACTTCTAGGCGTCCGATTTGAAAAATTCCACTTTTGTTGGACAGTGTTTTCTGTGTGGCATGTTTTTCATATAGTTTCAAAATTTTCAAGTAATTCATAGACTTTCCGCTAGGGGGCGTAAGGGTAAATTGCGTTTCCCCCTATATCTCTGCTTCTAAATCTCCGACCTGAAAAATTCTTTCTGCACCGGATACAGCTCCTGATAGGAAATCGTTTGCACATAATTTCTAATTTTTGTAAAAAAATGGTTTGGCCACCAGGGGGCGTAAACCTTAATTTCCGCTTCTGATGTATTTGCAGTAAAATATGAGGTTCCAAATTCTCGATTGAAAATAACATCGTTTGTAGACCTATATTACTCATGTCGACAAACCTTTTAGAAATATTTTCTTCTTAAAATAGTGCACGGTTTCTACGCCAGGGGGCGTAGATGTATATCTTATTTTTGTCAATATCTCGACTTCTATGAGTCCAATTTGAAAAATTCCTTTGTTGGATAATGTTTTCCGTATCGCATGTTTTTCCTATAAATTCAAAAATTTCAAGTAATTCATAGACCTTCCGCTAGGGGGCGTAGAGGTAAATTGCGTTTTCCCCTATATCTCTGCTTCCAAATCTCCGATTTGAAAAATTCTTTCTGCACCGGATACAGCTCCTGATGGGAAATCGTTTGCACGTAATTTAAAATTTTTGTAAAAAATTGTTTGGCCACCAGGTGGCGTAAGTCTTAATTTCCGCTTCTGATGTATTTGCAGCAAAATATGAGCTCCTAAAATCTCGATTGAAAAAAATCTTTTGTGGACCGATACTATTCATGTCGACAAACATTTTGGGAACATTTTTTTCTTGAAATAATGCATTGTTTCTCCGCCAGGGGCGTAGATGTATATCTTATTTTTGTCAATCTGTCTACTTCTAAAAGTCCGATTTGAAAAATTCCTTCTTTGTTCGAGAGTGTTTCCGATGCGAAATGCGTTTTCTGCTCCTAAAACTCCGATTTGAAAAATTCTTCCTATATCGCATACAAGACCTGACGGAAAATATTTTTCACGTACTTTCTAATGTTTGGTAAAGAAGGGTTTGGCCACCAGGGGTCATAAGTGTCAATTTCTACTTCTGATGTATTTGTAGCAAAATCTGGGCTCCTGAAAAGGCGACTAAAATTATTTTTCTTGGACCGATACCGCTCATATGGATAAACCTTTTGTGAATACTTTCTTCCTAAAACAATGCATGGTTTTCCCCACCAGGGGACGTAAAGTCACATCTTATTTTTGTCGATATCTCTGTTTCTAAGAGTACGTAAGATCACGATTCCGTTTACAGCAATATCTGAGGGATTAAAAACCCGATTGAAAATCTTCTTTCTTTGGTCAGACCTATTGTTTTCCATACCGGTTCCATTGACTTTGAATAGCTTTGATAAATTTAATTTGCGTCAGAACGGATTCAAAAGACGTGCTTATTACACCCGAAAATTCGGTGCCATCTTTCTTGTTTTAGCTACTCTTGCTTTTAGCTTAAATTGAGGTGGACGTCAAGTAATTTTGCTTCTTATACTTCCAATGGAAAAACTTCTGTACACATTTTCTTCACAATTAATGCGTTCCCTAAGATGAATATTTGCACATCGATTAAAATAGCTTCATATTATAACATGGAATACTTAATATTTTCTAAAACATAACCATAATTATATTAAATATCAATACCTTTTCGTTCGGTGGAGTTGAATCCAGAAAAAAGATGGCGCCACCTGTACTTTGAAGACGTCAGTAAACAAACAAATGTTGGATTGCATAATTATGGTTATGTTTTAGAAAATATTAAGTATTCCAAGTTATAAAATGAAGCTATTTTAATCGTTGTTAAAATTTTCATCCTCGGGATCGCATTAATTGTGAAGAAAATATGTACAGAAGTTTTTCCATTGAAAGTTTAGGAAGCAAAATTACTTGACGTCTACCTTAAAAGTGAAAGTTCGGTGGATGATCTGTATATTGCATTTTTACTATGGTATTTATAGCTAAATTCCAAAGTAATTACGGAAATAGTTTATATTTCCAATTCCCGCAGCTGTGATCAACAGGTGTAACATATTCGGTGGCGTATATTCTAGGCTAGCTTGACTATGTGAGAAGCCCTGGGAATTTAAATACAATGTCTGAGAATTCATTCCCTTAGACTAAGAGAATTGAATCTCCCTTTGACTAAGAGAATAAATCCACTAGCCGATATTCTCGCACGCGCTGACTTAGCAGGATGAGTTAGAAGATTTCCCAGTTATCAGTTTTGGGCTAACCTTTAAAATGTAAGTCAAGTTATAACGAAGTAAATTTCTCCGTCATTTTTATCCGCGCCGGGGCTCGAATCCGGGTCCCCCTCACTCCGGAATAAGTTGTTCTACCAATTGAGCTACGCGGACGTTTTATTCTGATTCCTATCTGCCTTTATGTCGTGTGCGTCCTTCTGGCAGGTACGTCACATCTCCTGGAACGTTACATCATCTCCCCCCCCCCTTTTTTTTTCTTTTTTTTTGGAAGTGCTGGAGAATGGATTCTCTTATTTTTCCTATCTCGCGGTGTGGAAAGAACATCACACCAATGCGAGATTTTGAACGGTCGGGTCATCCGGATAGTTCGGGCTCCATTATAACGAAGTAAATTTCTCCGTCATTTTTATCCGCGCCAGGATTCGAACCCGGGTCCCCTCATTCCGGAATAAGTTGCTCTACCAATTGAGCTACGCGGACATTTTATTCTGATTCCTATCTACCTTTATGTCGTGTGCGTCCTTCTGGCAGGTACGTCCCATCTCCTGGTACGTTACATCCTCTCCCCCTTATTTTTTTTTTTTTTTTTTTTATTTTTGGAAGTGCTGGAGAATTGATTCTCTTATTTTTCCTATCTCGCGGTGTGGAAAGAACATCACACCAATGCGAGATTTTGAACGGTCGGGTCATCCGGATATTTCGGGCTCCATTATAACGAAGTAAATTTCTCCGTCATTTTTATCCGCGCCAGGATTCGAACCCGGGTCCCCTCATTCCGGAATAAGTTGCTCTACCAATTGAGCTACGCGGACATTTTATTCTGATTCCTATCTACCTTTATGTCGTGTGCGTCCTTCTGGCAGGTACGTCCCATCTCCTGGTACGTTACATCATCTCCCCCTTATTTTTTTTTTTTTTTTTTTATTTTTGGAAGTGCTGGAGAATTGATTCTCTTATTTTTCCTATCTCGCGGTGTGGAAAGAACATCACACCAATGCGAGATTTTGAACGGTCGGGTCATCCGGATAGTTCGGGCTCCATTATAACGAAGTAAATTTCTCCGTCATTTTTATCCGCGCCAGGATTCGAACCCGGGTCCCCTCATTCCGGAATAAGTTGCTCTACCAATTGAGCTACGCGGACATTTTATTCTGATTCCTATCTGCCTTTATGTCGTGTGCGTCCTTCTGGCAGGTACGTCACATCTCCTGGTACGTTACAAAGTCCGGTACGGAATTGTTGGCAAGGTACACTCAGTCTCCCAGTTCCAACCAACTGCGTTTCAGTAAATCTGAAAATGTCATGTGATACATTTTTCATCACAATTTCTTAAAGTAGGACAACTTGTAGCATAATTTTACGCTGGAAGCTACTTAATTTTACAGCGTGCTATTCTTACAGCTACGTTCTACTACTTGTGCTGCAGGTCGTTTTTTGGTGTCCTGTTTCAGCAAGACAATTCCCGTCTGCCCAGTGCTAACATCAGCAGAAAATGCATACGACTGGTCCAGGTGCTGCTCCCCTGCCCAGCGCTATTCGATGATTTCTCCCCAATTGAGAATGCGTGGAATGTCATTTTAGAGGTCTGCACGGCCTTATTTGGTGTGTCCGGTAAGGCTCATGCGCGTGAGTTTAAGGCCAGGCCAGGCCCGGCCCATGATATGCCATACTGTATTATTTTGTATTTCTATTGTAGCTTATTAAATTTTGAAAATTAAATAATGTAATGAGATATTGAAAATATTGAGTTGACTGTAAGCATGAAAATATTAACTAAAGTGTGGCAATCAATTGTCGAAGAATATAACCTTTAAAGAGAGATAGAGAAAAGAAAAGACTATGCGAGTTCAAAATCTCCCTTTCGCGGAACTAGCAAGCGTTACAGTACGAAAGGCAATTCCTATAGGGATTAAGGACAGGATAAACAATCGATGTCGTCCCACTCTCTCATACAAACACACACACACCATCCCACTGCGTACAACCCCTTCCCCCCGTCCACGCAACACATACACTCGCTCGGGGTCAATTCGTTTTGTTGTCAATACCTAAAGGTGGTAAAAACACTGCGAGTGCCTCTCCTCAAATCTTTGATTACGGCCTCGGCTATGTCATGGTCGTAAGGAAAACCAGCAAAACCGTTCAACAGACCAGGATATCAGGAAACACTGCTATTTTCTGTCTTTACCACTGCGATAAAAAGAATGGGCCAAGTCAACCTTTGTTCTGCATAGTCTAGTAAAAAGCCTGGCCTAACCCGTTCCTTTGTCCTCTATACTAACAGCCCGACCCGGCCCGTTACTTTATTCTGTATACTAACAAAAGCCCGACCCGGTCAATTGCTTTGTTTTGTATACTATTCTGTATCCTTTGTTCTATATTTTTGGGCCGGGTCGGGTTTTGTTCTGTAAAAGCCCGACCCGGCGTGTTGCTTGGTACTATATACTAACAAAAGCCCGACCCGGCGTGTTGCTTTGTTGTGTATACTAACAAAAGCCCGACCCGGCGTGTTGCTTTGTTCTCTATACTAACAAAGCCCGACCCGGCGTGTTGCTTTGTTCTCTATACTAACAAAAGCCCGACCCGGCGGGTTGCTTTGTTCTCTATACTAACAAAAGCCCGACCCTGCGTGCTGCTTTGTTCTCGATACTAACAAAAGCCCGACCCGGTGTGTTGCTTTGTTCTCTATACTAACAAAAGCCCGACCCGGTGTGTTGCTTTGTTCTGTATACTAAAAAAGCCGGACTCGGCCCGTTGCTTTTCTGTATACTGTTCTCTATTCTTTGTTCTAGATATCTAGGCCGGGTCAGCCTTTGTTCTGTAAAAGCCCGACACGGTCCGTTGCTACGTTGTGTATACTAAATAAAGCCCGACCCGGCGTGTTGTTTGGTACTATATGCTAACAAAAGCCCGACCCGGCGTGTTGCTTTGTTCTCTATACTGACAAAAGCCCGACCCAGCGTGTTGTTTTGTTCTCTATACTAACAAAAGCCCGACACGGCGTGTTGTTTTGTTCTCTATACTAACAGAAGCCCGACACGGCGTGTTGCTTTGTTCTCTGTTCTAACAAAAGCCCGACCCTGTGTGTTGCTTTGTTCTGTATACTAAAAAAGCCGGACTCGGCCCGTTGCTTTTTTCTGTATACTGTTCTCTATTCTTTGTTCTAGATATCTAGGCCGGGTCGGCCTTTGTTCTGTAAAAGCCCTACACGGTCCGTTGCTACGTTGTGTATACTAACGAAAGCCCGACCCGACCCAGCCAGTTGCTTTGTTCTGTATATTAATAAAATCCTGACCCGTCGTGTTCCTTTGTTCTGTATAATAAAAAAAGCCCGACCCGGCGTGTTGTTTTGTTCTGTATACTAAAAAAACCCGAACCGACACGTTGCTTTGTTCTCTATACTGACAAAAGCCGGACCCGGCGTGTTGCTTTCTTCTGTATACTAACAAATGCCCGAACCTGCGTGTTGCTTTGTTCTCTTTACTGACAAAAGCTCGACCCGGCCCTTGCTGACCTCTAGATCATGGGCAGACGACCTAACACCTCTGCACGACCTTCCCGCGATGTCGAGGAATTGAAGTCAAGGACTGATGGCCAGTGATACCTTCGGGCACCATGCGAAGACTTCTCTGTTCGATGCCACGTCGTGTTGCTGAATTCATATCCCAGCATGGAGGTCATACTACCTGCTGAATAGGCTACATTATACTGTCTCTTCCCTTTCGTTGAATCCCTCAGAAAGTAAATGAATCACTTCTTTCGCACTTACTCGTCTATCCACTTACTAAGTTTTGTCTCATTCCGTTCATGATGTGACATTTCGATTTTTCTGATTGGAGCTATGCATTTTTTTCAATAAATTGGCCTCAGTAATCATACAAATTCGAAGCAATGTCATTCATTTGTTTGCAGAATTCCAAATGTACTAGCAGAAAATCTTCTGTATCTTACTATTACGTCCCTTTTCTTTTATCTGTTGCGAAAATCAGAGCTTCAGTTTGAGGCACGCTTTATTCAACGCACCACCGACGAGAAAAAATCTAAAGCATTATTCTGATAATAACACTCAGGCCACAAAAAGAACAAATAGTACATTCTTTCAATACAGTATTCTGGCTCACTGCTATTATTGGAATTCCAGAGATCTATTACGATGCCAATGTTGCTCTCTGTAAGTGAATGGGAAGAATAATAGGAAGGAACAGAAACGTTCCAATTGGTAACAGTAGAAAAACTTACTCAAGAAATGAAAGCTAATGCCCCTTGATGTCAGAGGCACTGAGACAGATAAGAAGAAATGATAGACGTAAACTAGTCGCAGGTTCTTCCGTCATACGCTTAGTGGATGGGCGCTGCGTTTTTCCACTTCCCTAGATGATTTCGCTCTGCTTGAGGTCTTGACAAGTGGCTGATTTCTTCCTTCGCTTGTTCTGAATAACGGGATATCTTTTTCGTTTACTTACCTCTACTCCAAAGGCTCTTTGTCAAAAGTCCTGATGTCTTGGTATATTGCACTGTCAACCTACTTTCCTTTATTGGTCTTAGGTAACGTTCTTTGCACCGAGTGTCTCGTACACTTTGCCCACTTGATTCCACCCATCATTCTGGTCCGTAACACCATTTGTAACTTTTAATTAACTATTTCCGTCTTATATTTTTCTGTTCTATATACCAGTGCTTCCCTATTTATCTTTTTTCCACCAATTTAATTAGGGAGGGGAGCAGGAATCACATGATTGCATTTTTGTGATCCATTTAGGAAACTAAGAACTCTGTCTCAAACCTTTTTAAGTAGTAACACGGCACGGGGTACGGCAGAAGTCGCTTTTGCCGACCAGTTGGCACAGTGGTCAAGCGCCGGCTTCTGACCATTCGTGCGAGATGGGTCCGAATCCTGGTGTTGCGCTTGGCTTACGGACACTTTCCTGAAACCAGTGACCCTAAATTAGGGACGAGCGACTACTTGCCCACAGTGAGTTGCTCAAGGTGGTCGGCAAACCCACAAAAACTAATAAATCGCCACAATTCCTTTTCCTTAATATATAGCAGAAGAATTTTCTGCCGTCTTATACACATACTGGACACCGAATTACAAAAGTTTATTCAATACCGGGCTGGACCTCCTTCAGCCAGAATTACAGCACATATGCGGGTTGTAGTAGATTAAGCAACGTGTTGGAGTGCATCCACGTCTACAGCATACCAGGCGTTCACCAGATAGCCCTTTAACTGACTCATGTATAACGGAAGAGGACTTCGCTCCCTCATCGGTTTTTCGAACATGTCCCATTCATTTTCAATGGATTTGCGATGTGGACTTTGTGGTGTCCAGGGCAGATGGTGGAATCGCTGTCATGCTCGCTAAACCACTGCTAAACGCATTTGCGCGTTTAAGTATGTCTACAAAAGGTTCCTAATTCAGTTTCCGGTGTGTGTACTATTGTGTAGAATCAAATGGTTGCAGTTGTACACGCACTTTGAGTTGCCTTTAACTCTTCATTCTGACCATTGCATCGATAGGAACCAGCGTTCATACTTCATGAAGAATTAAAGGACCAAAAATATGCATACCTTGTTTGTCACAGGAAAACCCAGCTGCGAAGTTTTCTCTAACTGTCGAGTATAAGAAACGCGATTACAAGAGACGTCTCTGCAGACATGCCACGCAGCCCCGGTGGCGCAGTGGTCTAAGCGATGGCTTCTGATCATTCGTCGGAAAGGGGTCAAGGTTCGAATCCCGGTGAGACATGGATGTTGTGTTTGTCTTACGGCCCTGGCTCTCTCCCTTCTCTGGAACCAGTGGCCCTAAATTAGGGACGGGCGACTGCTTATAGCTCATTGAGTAGCTCATGGTGGTCGTTAAACCTCCAATAAAAAAAAACATGTCACGTGACTAATTGACGCCTGTGGATATGTCACGTGGCTAATTGACGCCTGTGGAAATGTCACGTGGGCAATTGATGCCTGTGGAAATGTCACATGAATCACCATTAGGCTTTTGTTTCATTTCTCAAACTAGTCGATAAAAATAAAGAAACCAAAGCAGATGAAACTGAAACATGTGAAATCGAGGAATCTCCAACAAATTCTGTAATGAGTAAAATTCTTTGAATTTTAAAACTTGGGGTGCAGAGTAAATATGTAGAACTACAGAATGAAACGATAGTGTCTATCGCGAATGAATCTTTCTCATCCTTTTTCAATTGTGTTTCTGTTCCCTTATTAATTTCTAAATATGCCAGAATTAAATTTACAGATTTTTCAAATAACATACACTGTTCGACGTAGAAAATTCCACACGATGAAAGAATGTACGAAATGAGACGGAATTTAACACACGTGTATACAGTAGGTGGGAAAGAAGTGATTTAATTCTGAGGGATTGTATGAATGCGATGGGAGAGGAGATAGTTTAATGCGGCCTGAGTCAGTATGTCCGCCATCCTGGGCTACACATTCGGTAACACGTCGTGGCATGGAACTAAAAAAGTATTTGAATGGTGCCCTGCGTTATCACTGACCATGCGTCTTTGACCTCTGTCCACAATTCATCGATATTCGGAGGGCGTCGTGGAAAGGCGTTACATAGTCTGCTTATGACGTCCTACACTTTCACTGTAGGAGAAAAGTCTGAGGATCACGCTGAGCAGAGCAACACCTGACCACCCTTTAGTTAGTGTCTGCTGATGTTGGAAGTGTGCGGAAGGGTTGGAAGTGGGCGTGAGGGATACCTCGGCAATACCGTATAACAAAACGGTTTGCAGCACATCATAGACGTATCATCGTGTTGCCAGTTTGCCCACTATGCGCCCGCGCTGTGACCGGTTGTTTAAACTGATAGCACCCGAAACCATGACACCGGAATTTGGAGTTACGAGACACTAACGGATGGTAGCAACATCAGCCCTGTGACAACGTCGTCTCCAGACTCTCAATCGGGCATCATTTGTGTTGAGACAGTTCCCAGACTCGTTGTTCAATACGACATGTCTCCATTTGTCCTGGAACGCACTCTCTAATATAACTTTTCCTTTTAGTTCCTGTATTTGTGTGCCGTTCTCTTTCAAACAGTTTCTAACTGAACTCCATATTTTCTCCCTCGACGTAATGTTTTTTGGCAACGTGTATTGAGGTCGGAGGTTGAATGGCGTATGAGATAAACAGAGATAAGAATTGGTTTAGGATGTATGAGGACGCTATCTCTCGTTAGGTATATTCTGCACTACCTAACTCACGTTTGTTGAATCAATGCTTTTGTTAGATATTTGGCTAGAGCTTCTGATTTGAAAAAGATATTTCTTATTAATACACCAAACATCAAACAGAAGTCATCGCTCTTTCCACGTTTATAAGTGAGTCACGGAAAAATTCTCATTGGCCGCCACCGGGAATCAAACCCAGGGTTTTCCAGTTACGCGCCGGACATGCTACCACTGCATCACAGCGGTCTCGAATTATACAGACTCGCATAGGACGGCCTCGAATTCTCCGGACTCGCATACGACGGCCTCGAATTATCTACTCACATATTTGTTAGGCCATAGTCGATATTATTAGCTTAGAAAATGTTATTCAAGCTTGATTAAAGCGCAAGCATTGAAATCAGGGTTTAATTATTGTTGAAGTGACCATTGTCCCTGCTGACCTGAATAGAAGGTTGAGACTGTAAGTACATCTCTTGATATATTCTTGAAGTGTGATTTCTGTGCTTTATTCAGGACATTAGATGTTAACCTATGCAGGATTCCAGCTCAAACGAGCCAGCAATGATACGCAGTCGAGCTTTATGTAATTTTGGTGTTGTAGGTAAACTGGCTTTTCACGTATATTTACATTATTAAAGCTATAATGAATTAGCTTTATTTTGCTTTCCGCTAAGCTAATTATAATGAATAAGCTCTTTCTACCAGCTAGCTAATGATAATAATGAAGCTTTCCTACTGAGCTTCAAATAGTGAATTCAAATGGTTGTTGTTACTAGTTAATTAAGAACATGAATAAAGTCTCCTGCTAGTAGTGTAGTAATTAGAATGTATAAAGTCTTAACGCTGGTTGTTAATGGTAATAAACTAACGATATAAACCTAACAGCCAGACAGAGGTCTGACAAAAACTATTAATTGAGAAAGACGTACTTACTCAAATCTTTTTTTATTATGCGACTCTTGGTCGTCCAAAGCACACACACACAACTTGTTTCACAATAATGAAGAATCCAACTAATGGCATAGAACGAAACTCTCTCCTCTAGTATAACAACAAACGATCTCCTTATAACAACAAAATCTCTCCGTACAACACCAAACGCTCTCCGTACAATAACAAACGATCTCCGTCGCTATCGATGAACGCGCCTATATATACTGGCTACCACCACGTCATGACTTACACTCATTGCCATATCTCATTCATCGGGTGAAATAATATTTCGTTCAGTAAGAAGATAATTTACATAGTAAAATAAAATAACCAGAGATAGTAAAATCAAAAGGAAAGTGAATATAGAGTATACGTTACAAAGCGAAAGAACACCACAGTCCCGCCACGGATTTTTGGTACAGCACCACCGCTAATCTCGTGAAACGATGTGAGTGACTGCCGTTGCAATAACTGGCCAGAGCGCAAGCCTGCTTCAGCTAATCTGCACTTCTCAGCCGTGTCGTTATGCTCACATCTGCCTGTACACCTCTTCGAATGTCGTCCGCTGTAGAAATGAGTCTGCTGCGGTTTGCGGTCGAATGCGGGATGATATGTTTGAAATTCGTGCACCAGCCCCACTACGGCGATACACGTTATCTTCCTCCAACCACTATCACAATATTCGTCTGACTTTAGTTGCATTCCGATGCGACACTGGAACCAATCAGCCGTACGTTGCACTATGATGAAGCCTCTGGTAAATGTGTACTTATGATGTCGGATTCCCAATGACGTCGCCCTCTCGTAAAAAGCACCTAAAAAGAATGAATTCTGATTCCATGGGTAGTCTTTTCGCAGAGTCAAATGTTTGGAGAGCCGTGTATGTATGCCGCCCCGGTGGCGCTGGCCTCTGATCATTCGTCCGTAAGGGGTCCGGGTTCGAATCCCGGTCAGGCATGGATGTTGTGTTTGTCTTACGGTACTGGCTCTCTCCCTTCCCTGGAACCAGTGACCCTAAATTAGGGACGGGCGACTGCTTATAGCCCATTGAGTTGCTCACGGTGGTCGTTAAACCTCCAATCAAAAAAAACAAAACAAAACAAAAAAAAGAGCCGTGTGTATCGTTCCGACTATTTTCCCCCTGGTACGCACAGACTAGTGTACTATGGAAGCTGCATTATTTGTGACAGGCTGAATCCTTATACTAAGGCAGTTGTCCAATGCACAAAGTCTGATATCATGATTCTCTGTAGAAAGCTTATCCATAATCTTACTCGTACTTCTACTCAAGATGTGGTTTCATCTTTCCACTGGGATCATACTTTGATCGATTTGACTGTGATCACAGTCCCACTTCCGGATTCCAAGAGTGGATTTTAATTCTAGGATGATTCTGATCATAAAACAAACTTAATAATTATGGCAAAGGAAGTGAAAAATTATTTTTTTACCTTTCATTTTTTTTTCACTTTGGCGTTTTTGAAACCTTATGACGAAATCTAACTGTTTGATAATCAACTACTCCCTATGAATCATTAATGTTCCACACTCCAGCGTCAATATTCTCCCTTTTTTTTTTAGTTTGATTTGTGGTGTAACGACCGCCGTGAAACTCAGTGGGCTATAAGCCGTCCCTAATTTAGGGACGGCTTATAAATTAGGCCTAATTTAGGGGCTATAAGCCGTCCCTAATTTAGGGCCACTGGTTCCAGGGATGGGAGAAAGCCAGTGCTGTAAGACAAACACAACACCAATGCCTCAACGGCATTCGAATCCGGACCAATCTCAGACGAATGGAAAGTAGCCATCGCTTAGGCCACTGTGCCATTGGTGACGGCTCTCCCGTCTTGTAGCACAGTGGAGTGAAAAATTAGCGATAATCGGTAAAACAAAAAGTCAAAACTCGTTTTTTTTTTCTTATTTGAGGTTTAATGACCACCGTGAGCAACTCAATGGTATGTAAACAGTCACCAAACTCTGGTTTCGCTTGAGGGAGTCGAATGCAAATTGGCGAAAACATAAGTCTTGACGTGCTTTATCCAACGCAGGTTTTAGAGGTTGCCCGCGAAGATACAAATATGCAAGTTAGGGATGCGTTAGTTCAGAGTGCATGAGAAATGTGTAGTTAAAGCACTTATAACTGTGCTTTAGACGTTGGATCATTTAATACGGGTAAAGTTTGAATAGTGTACTTCTGAATCTGACAAGAAGGTATTTGAATGATTGCGAAAACTGGAAGGCAAATGGAAGAACTGAAGCCTCACAGAGTAAGTCGGAAGTATTCGGTGCGTTACGTATACCCAGAAATATTCTCTTCAGACTACGGAAACAGTTCAGAATGACACGGGGGTAACCTATTTTCCAGGACAAGGTCGTGCACTGGTCACAACCACGTTAGAGGACCGATTCCTAGCTTTAATAGCAAACAGAAACAGGAGGATGACAGCACAACAGTCCCGAGAGCTTGCTACGTCTACAGGGATGCATAGAGTCAGCCGGAGGTATCCCGTGCACTACAGATATCCCGAAATGTTCTCTAGAGACTAAGGAAACACTTTAGAATGACAGCACAACAGATTCCCGGGAGCTCGCTACGTCTACAGGGATGCATAGAGTCAGCCGGAGGTATCCCGTGCGCTACATTTACCCCGAAAGGTGCTCTGAGACTAAGGAAGCACTTTAGAATGGCAGGGGTGTAACCCATGTTCCAGGACAAGGTCGTACACTGGTCACAACCACGTTAGAGGACCGATTCCTAGCTTTAACAGCAAACAGAAACAGGAGGATGACAGCACAACAGTCCCGAGAGCTTGCTACGTCTACAGGGATGCATAGAGTCAGCCGGAGGTATCCCGTGCACTACAGATATCCCGAAATGTTCTCTAGAGACTAAGGAAACACTTTAGAATGACAGCACAACAGATTCCCGGGAGCTCGCTACGTCTACAGGGATGCATAGAGTCAGCCGGAGGTATCCCGTGCGCTACCGATACCCCGAAATGTTCTCTGAGACTAAGGAAGCACTTTAGAATGGTAGGGGTGTAACCCATTTTCCAGGACAAGATCGTACAGTGGTCATAACCGCGTTAGAGGACCGATTCCTAGCTTTAATAGCAAACAGAAACAGGAGGATGACAGCACAACAGTCCCGAGAGCTTGCTACGTCTACAGGGATGCATAGAGTCAGCCAGAGCTATCCCGTGCGCTACAGATACCCCGAAAGGTTCTCTGAGACTAAGGAAGCACTTTAGAATGGCAGGGGTGTAACCCATTTTCCAGGACAAGATCGTACACTGGTCATAACCGCGTTAGAGGACCGATTCCTAGCTTTTACAGCAAACAGAAACAAGAGGATGACAGCACAACAGATTCCCGAAAGCTTGCTACGTCTACAGGGAGGCATATAACCAAGTTTAGGCTGCAAGAGAAGAGCCTCTAGGCGGGAAGACCAACAATGGTTTGTGTTCCTATCACTTCAGCCACCAAGTGCGCACGTTTGAAGTGGTGTAGAGAACATCGCAACTGGAGTCCCATTGACTGGGACCGAGTTCTCTTCACCGATGGATCTCGATTTTTCTTGAAGAGTGATTCTAGATGAAGAGAGCCGTAGACAAAAACTATCACCAGAAATATCCTAGAAAGACACAGATTTAAAGATGGAGGAATCGTGGTTAGGGGAGGCATAATGTTAAATGGCTACACAGCCTTACATGTCGTTCACGGATGCTCACGAACTGGTCAGAATTATAGAGACGAGATCCTAGACCAATTTGTGAAACATTTTAGAACAGCTGTCGGTGAAGAATTCCACCTTATGGACGATAATGCTCGACCCCATCGATCGAAAATAGTTTCTGACTACTTGGAAAGTGATGATATCCAGAGAATGGAATGGCGTACCTACTCTCTGGATTTGAATCCGATTGAACATGTATGGGATGCTTTAGGACAATATTTCGGAGCTGCAGGAGCTAGCAAGTACGCTTAAGAAGCCGGAACTTGCTCTCGTAAAATATCATCGATACTCTCATAAACAACATGAACATTCGTTGAAAATGTTGTTTCTGTCAGGGATGACCACATCCCTTATTGAATTTTCCCCTTGAGTTCCTAAATTTGTTTCCTTCAGTTATGTGATATCTCTTAATTTTGCTCTTTTGGTCCTTTTATGTCACAAAATGTGTTACATTCAAAATTGGGTACTGATTCGTTTTGCATTTCAAGCATTAAGACAAAAAGATTTTTCGCGCCCTTATCTGGACAACAACGAGAGTTATGGCTATTTTTAAAAATTGTCCTTTAATTTGTCACTACAGTGTATTACATAATTATTTCTTTTTCCAGAAGACGTCTCTAAAAATCAGTTTATTTAAAAGTTTTTACAATTTCAGGAGAAATCAATTTGAGATCTTAAAAGTTACAGGAATTCCTAACGGAGAAGAAAATCCAGGTCTTCCAAATGTAGCAAAAACCCTGGCACTTCAAACCATCTTTGTGCGAAAGACAGCAGAGATTCTAACACAGAGATAAAAGCAAAAGCTTAGGAACATAATGCGGGAAACCTATTTTTAGTAATCTTATCAGTGGGCATTACGACCCTTAGGACACGTAGGACCGTCAAATGTGGGCTAGAATTTCACAAGACAAATATTTTCTTTTTTGCACTCGGCATAGCGTCAGCATCTGACACAAAGACACGTTCCAAGTCTTATTATCCCCACACGTACACGGAGAAAACTTCCGAAACAAGAAAATACTTAATGCTTGCACATTACTTTCACTTTTGAGGACGTGTAAAAGCGTTTGTTCCTGAACTTTGATCGTTATCACACATTACAGGGTTTCATAATGTGAAAAAAAATCTGCCTTACCAAATGTGATTATCATTTTGACATCAAAAGCTGGCAAAGTTTCTCAAAGTACAGAAACAATAAAAAGGCTACATTTCTTCTGATCACTGTAAAGAACGCAAACGCTTCCCAAAGGAGTCATTAAAGCAACACTGGCTTTATTACAGCAACTTCAAAACTCGGCAAAAGGATAACAAAACAAAAGAAAAGTAAAGTCGGAGAAACTATAGCGATATTCAGTTTTAAATGCGGAACTGCTGCATCCAATATGACGTAGGTAATTATATAGATATATATAACCATCAGCAGTTACAATGGCTCTGAAATCCTGCGGAATTGAAGATGCATACATTAATATTATTAATAACATCTATGAAAATGCAACTGCGAAGATTCGGCTGTTTGAAAATACAACACACATAAAAATTGGAAAGGGAGTGAGACAAGGTGATACCATATCACCGAAGCTCTTTAATGCCACATTGGAAAATATGTTTCAATCACTGAACTGGGAAAACAAAGGGATAAAGATTTATGGAGATTATCTAACCCACCTTCGTTTTGCTGATGACATAGTCATTTTTGCAACTACCCCATCAGAGCTACAGAGTATGATCCAGGAACTTGCTGACAAGAGTAAAGAAGTGGGATTAAAAATGAACTTTCAGAAGACAAAAGTGATGTTCAATGCTTTTACAAGAAATGAAGATTTATCGATTGATGGGTAAAAGCTGGAGATAACAGACACGTACGTTTATCTTGGACAGCAGATATCAAGTGAGGGTCACATTGATGAAGAAATTAAACGGCGTACAAAACTTACCTGGAGAGCTTTTGGAAGAAACAGCATAATTTTCAAGAGCAATATGCCATTATGTCTTTAAAAAAAAGTGTTTGATCAATGCATCCTTCCAGTGCTTACGTATGGTGCAGAGATGTGGACCTTAACTAAAAAAGACATACAAAAGGCTGCAGACAACTCAAAGCAGCATGGAGAGGTGCAAGCTTGGTGTAACTAGGAGAGAAAAGAAGAGGAACTCGTGGATCCGAAAAATTTCAAAAGTGGAAGACATCATGATCAGAGTTAAATCCCTGAAATGGCAATGGGCTGGGACATACTGCCAGAAGGACAGACCATCGATGGACAGCCGAAATTTTAGATTGGATTCCAAGAGACAGGAAAAGACCCAGAAGAAGACGACATGGGAGATGGGTGGATGAAATTCAAAAGTATGCGAGAGTAACATGGAGGAGACTGGCACAAGGTAAACCGTTGTGGAAGAAACTTGGGGACACCTTCGTCCAGCAGTGGATTGATAATGGTTGACAATGATGATGACATATATATGTCATCATCATCATCATTGTCAACCATTATCAATCCACTGCTGGACGAAGGTGTCCCCAAATTTCTTCCAAAACGGTCTGTCTTGTGTCAGTCTGCTTAGTACCAGTTATTATTGTTGCTGTTTCCATAAGAGCCTTGGTTAGGTTTCTGTTAATTTCAAAGATGTCCACTTCTTCCGACGTTAGACCTACTGGAGCAGAGAATCTGTTCCTCAGTTTCAATTTGAAGGTATTATGATGTTTTTTTTAATTTTGGTCGTGTCAATACACTTTGTTTGTTTTATGAGTTTGCCTCGCTCGAGTTTAGCATTGAGGTGCATCTTACATCATACCATTCTATGGTCACACTACCTGTGTTGAACTTACTTAACACACTGCAGTCTTCCATGACAAATTTCTTGTTAATCATAATAAAATCAATTTCATTTGTCAGTCCATTGGGATGCCTCCATGTCCATTTCCTTTGCAGCTTTTTCTTGAAAACTTAGTTCATGATTAAAAACCCTTTTGCCTCTGCAAATTTTACGAGAGTATTTCCACGCTGGTTCCTGTTGCCGTGACCGAATTTACCTACTGAAGTTTCATTCTGTTGCCGTTGCCCTATTTTCGCATTGAAATCTCCCATAATGATCTTCAAGTGCTGGTTGCCTTTATTATTTAGATGGCGAATTTCCTCACAAAATTCTTCAATTTTTTTCAGGATGACTTGTAGTGGGTGCATAAACTTGAATAATCTGAGACTGGTATCTTCTCGAGAGTTGGATAACGAGTCGTGCAGCTATGTCAGAGGAACTTTCAATTTCTACAACTTTATCCTTCAGTTTCTTGTTTATTATAAATCCAACAGCACTAGTTCTGCCAGTATCTGTCCCATATATACATGCATATATATGGGACTGATACTGGCAGAACTATGTGTATGTATATGGAAATGCAACCAGTGGTAACCGTGTCTTTCTGAAAAGGAGAGCTTTCAATTCCAGAATGCCTCTCCAGTGGCGCACTGGTCTGAGCGATGGCTTCTGATCATTCGTCCCAGATGGGTCCGGGTTCGAATCCTGATGGGGCATGGATGTTGTGTTTGTCTTACGACACTTGCTGTTTTCCTCCCCTTAAAGCAGTGACGCTAAATTAGGGAAGGCGACTGCTTATAGCCCAATGAGTTGTTCGCGGTGGTCGTTAAACTCTTAATCAAAATAAAAAAAATCCCAGAAAATTCACCAATCTGAAGTATACTTAATGCGAAACTGGAAGGCAATTGTTTTAATGGTAGTAACAGCAGCCGAAGGCCCTAACTTAGGTTTAGTTCTAGCAATCTACTGAAACAGTGTTGCCATGTACCTGAAACCAGGTGATCAGAGCTCAAAAAATCAATAAAAATCAGATCAGGTTTTGTCTTGGAATATGCATCACATAACAAATGTTATTTAGCTCTGGATGTAATCTCAATACGAAGGAACCCTTAAATGTGCTGGTATTCCAAATAATACCAGTACTCCAGAAACTACTATTAAACACCTAAATGAAAATTCAAACCTGCGTCAATTTTTAACAAGATATTACTGATGATTAGCTTTATCATACAATGTCTACCATTAAAACTAATGTTTATAATGAATTAGCTTTATTTTCTTTCCGATAAGCTAATTAATATGAATGATTCTCTTCCTACCAGCTAGCTAATGATATACTTGTACTAAGCTTCAAAATAGTGAATTCAAAATTGTGTTGTTACTAGTTAATTACGAACGTAAACAAAGTCTTAACGCTGGTTATTTATGGTAATAAATAAATGTTATAAACCTAACAGCCAGACAGAGGTCTGACAAAAACTATGAATTGAGAAAGACTAACTTACGGTAACTTCTTTATTATAAGACTCTTGGTCAACTAAAGCACACACACAACTTGTTTTACAATAATGAAGAATCCCTCCTCGTATTATAAACGCTCTCCGTAAACAACAACGCTCTCTCATAACAACAACAAAAGCTCTCCCTAAGTCTCGATGAACGCGCCTATATACTAGCTACCACCACGTCATGACTTACACTCATTGCCAGATCTCATTCAGCGGGTGAAATAATATTTCGTTCAGTAAGAAGATAATTTACATAGTAAAATAAAATAACCAGAGATAGTAAAATCAAAAGGAAAGTGAATATAGAGTATACGTTACATCATCTCCCCCTTAATTTTTTTTTTTTGTTTTTTTTGTTTCCGAAAAACCTATCAATTTTGGAGTGTAAGTCTTACATTTCGTTGAAGGACGTTTCTCGACCTCTTTTTTGTTTGGTCGTTTGGTGGTAGCCGTATTTACATTATCAAACTTGGCATGACAAATTGAAGAAATCTGTATTCGTCTGTGAAACTTGTATTGATGAACAAAACAAACCTGCATCGGCATACCTTCCTTTTATTCTGCCTAGCAGGAATCACTTTTTTAATTTCAAATGACGTTCTCATTATTCGGTGAATACATACCAACTGTATCAGCAGCGAAGATTGCCTGGAGCTGCCTAACAGTAACAATTTTATTATTTTAATTTCAAATTACGTTCGCATTATTCGTTGAAATACATACCAACTGTATCAGCAGCGAAATTTACCTGGAGCTGCCTAACAGTAACAATTTTATTATTTTACCCCTAAGCACATAGATATATATAAAAAAAAGTGGATTAGTAGATGGACATAGAAGAAATACAAAAAAAAAAAAAACACACACATATATACACAAAAAGGAATGCATAGGCCCACACAAAAAAAAAGAAATTCTGACACGCCAACTGGTCGTGCAGGAAAAACAACAAACTGAGAAAGAACCTGTCCACGAGAACTTACTTATCTCGAGGACGCATAAAAAACTCTAGTGCGATAACGTTTCCCAGGCCTAATCGGACTGGTAAAATCAGGTGGCTTGGATCTCTTCAGGGACTTTAATGGATCTGGAACATCGGTCTGCTGTCGGTCAGGAAATCCCGGCGGCTGACGGGAACGGTCAGGAATGGCGGAAATCCGTCGGTCCGAAACGGCTGAAGTCTGTATGTCCAAAAATCCCTGCGGCTGAGAAGAACGGTCAGGAACGTCCGAAGTCTGGCGGTCCGGAAATCCTTGCGGCTGATAGGAACGGTCAGGAACGTCAGAAGTCCGGCGGTCCGGAAATCCTTGCGGCTGAGAGAAACGGGCTCCCCCAGGCTTTTGATATGAAGTTCCTTTGTGCTGGGGCCCGTTGCGTCCTTCCAGTATTCTCTTGGACGGACGTGGCTCCGGCCACATCGTTTGCTTTCGCTTACGCCCACGTGGCATGAGAGTAGCAGCAGGCATCGGCCCTGTTTGCCCTGAACGTAGGTTCCAGGGGCGAAACCCGGGCGGATGCAAAGATTTCTGCCTTCGTCGCTGTTGCGGCGAAGCAGATTGGGGAGACAAGTCACGTTTGCGCCCAGCCTTTGGTGGTGCTGGACGGTTTGGAACATGTAATTTAGTGTTCATAACTGATAAGTCAGAAATGTCCGAAGCCTCTGAGTCGCTGCTGTAATTCAGTGGTCGTGCAGGGCGATGTTTAGATTTGCCTATAGGAATACTTTCTGACGAGGTATTCAAAGAAGAAGTAGCCCGCGTTGGTGCAGAGTTATCCGGAAACGGCGCAGCAATAGTCTTGGCAATGGTTGGAGGGAAAGGAACGATACTAGTATTCGAAGAACTCGATTCGAGCCTTGGTCTCATGGGAGAATCAGGTTGCGTGTTTGGAAACCCGTCTTGAGGAGGGGAGGGTGAAGGAAAAATCACTGGAGATTCTTCAAAAATGTTTGTTGGTTCGTCCAAAATTTCTGGCGGTTGAACATGAGATATAGACTCTTGAGTCTGTGGAACAGAAGGTTGAGTAGGGTTGATTATGAAATCGATATTCCGTTCATGATACTTGCGACACTGATCAACGTGTACGTATTGAAATTGGTTGTCAGGTTTCTCCAGAACAATATTATTTTCAAAGATATTTGCCACCCGATATGGACCTTCGTAGCTGGGTGCAAATTTCTTCACTAAAGTATGCGAAACAGAAGACTGGAAGTGCGTTTCCACGATAGTGAGATCTCCAACGACAAGATCTGGTTCCCTACGTCTAGTATTATAATATCTCGCTTGAGCCGCTTGTGCTCCTAGCATTGCAACACGAGCTTTTTCTGCCATGATTCGTACTGATTGCGGAGTTGGTCGCTGGTTTAGTTCGTCGATAATCCCCGTTAAATTTTCAAAAGGGGTTTTAATTTTGCAACCCAGAAAAAGTTCTGCAGGAGTAATTTTAGTAGACTCGTGGACAGACGAGCGGAGGGCGAACGCAAAAAGCTCCAAATGGTCATCCCATCTTTCATGATGATCCATTACAAAAGTCACAATCATTTTCACTAACGTGCGGTTAACGCGTTCCGCAGGATTACTCTGAGGATGATATGGGGAAATGAATTTTCGTTTAATGTGTAGTCTCGCACACATTCTTTCAAAAATGTCAGAAATAAATTGAGCACCATTATCCGAAACTACTTTATTAGGTGCACCATATCTAGAAAATACTTCATTAACTAAGACATTACAAATAACTTCTGCCGTAGCGGCTTTAATGGTAAAAACTTCAACCCATTTAGAAAAATTATCAGTTAGTACTAAAACGTAACGAGCTTTATTTTTAACAGATAATGGATAAGGTCCCAATAAATCTATGGAAATAATATCAAACACATGAGAACTTGAACTAGATTTCAAGTGACCGGCCGGTCTTACATTACGGTAATTCTTAATCTGACACAAGTGACATGATTGAACGTATGCGAGCACACTTTGGTACATGCCAGGCCAATAGGCAACATCCCGCAATTTACCACGGGTCTTGCGAATACCTAAATGGCCTGCAAGAGGTTTGTCATGAAATTCATTTAAAAGGGCCATTCTAAGGGTTCGCGGAATACATGGGCGAAACTCTGTCCTAGTAGTCCGAGATTTTGTATAATAAAGAAGACCCTCTATTACTTCAAAATGTTGTGACCTTCCAGCCAGAGAAGGATCACTTTGTAGGGGCGAACCCGCAAGCAAAAAATTATAGATATCCCCAAAATCTGGATCATTTATTAATTCTGCCATTATCTGCTCTCTGGATGTTATATCAGCTATTAGAAGTAAAGGCTGACATCCAGGAGTAGTTTCTGTGGGGACCCCACTAATCGGAACGCGAGACAATGCGTCCGGTAATTGATTCTTATGACCTGGCTGATACGAAATTTTGATATTGCTCTCTTGTAACTTCAGAGCCCACTTCATAAGTCTTTGAGATAGGTGCTTAGCAGAATTCAAATACTGAAGGGCAAAAGGATCCGTAATTATGTTAACCGTCAATTCGTTAAGATAACATTGAAATTTATTCAGCGCATACACAACAGCAAGACATTCACGTTCCGTAGCTGAATAATTGCGTTCAGCTTTGGCTAAAGTACGAGACGCAAAAGCTATTGGATGCCCAGCTTGTGACAAAACGCAACCAAGACCAACTCCGGATGCATCAGTATAAATATCAAATTCCTTAGTATGATTCGGGAAAGCCAACACCGGAGGCTGAGTCAAAGCAGACTTCAGTGTTTCGAATGCAGCGTTAGCCTCAGGTGTCCAAACAAACTTCTTGTATTTATGTTTCAAAGCATACAATGGCTCACAGATTGTAGCATAAGCGGGGACGAACTGCTGATACCATCCGGTCATTCCCAGAAAGCGGGATAGTTCTTTTGCTGTTTTAGGCCGAGGAAAGTCAACAATAGGCCTAATGTTTTCATTATCAGTAAATAAGCAGTGGGGAGTGATTTTCAACCCCAGATATACAATCTCGTCCCTCGCTATCTGGCATTTACTAGGTTTTAACGTCAAGCCAGCATTGTATATGAGTTGGAACACCTGTTTGAGCAGAGAAAGGTGCTCGTCAAAAGTCTCTGATGTGATAATAATGTCATCCAAATAGACATGCACATGGGGACCCAGGACAGGTCTGAGAACCGTATCCATAAGCTTTTGGAAAGTAGCAGGTGCAGAAGCTAGTCCAAAATGCATACGTAAATATTCATAGGCCCCAAAAGGAGTCACAAAGCCTGTTTTATCGACAGAGTCCGGATGTACTGCTACCTGCCAATATCCACTCGCCAAATCCAAGGTTGTCATCCATTTGGTTGACGACAGGTCATTTAAAATATGTGACATGACAGGTAGTGGATAATTGATCGTTTTTGTGACTTGGCTGAGCTTGCGGAAATCTGTCATGAAACGAAATTCATCGGATTGTTTCTTTGGAACCAAAAAGGCAGGAGCAGCCCAGGCGCTTGTGGATTCCCTGATTATGCCCTGCTTAATCATTTCAGAAATTTGACGTTGCATTTCCTGTTTCTTATGTGGAGCACAAGGGTAAGGTTTCGTCGCAATTGGTTTCGAACCATCAGTGTCAATGACATGATAAACCACCTGTGTGAAACCAGGTTGATCCGAAAATAAACCAGGGCTTTCCTGTAAAAGGAGAGAAAGCTGGTCTCGTTGCCTCTCATTCAATTGGTTACTCAATAACAAGCTCGTTATATCTACAGCAACCGGAGGAATCATTTCGACAGGTTCCGGAAAGGAAATCACATGTTGTACGAAATTCAAAGTTATTTGAAACTTATGTATAAAGTCCATGCCCATTAAACATTTCACAGGTAGTTCGTCTATAAGCAGGAAAGGATGCGTAAAACGAGCTTTTCCCAGGCCTAAAGATAATGTGACAGTTCCTGCGATACTGAAGATTTAATTATTTGCACCTCGCAAATACTGCGTTGCAGGCTGAACGTGTATTGCAGGAAAAGTGTCAGTGCAAAACTTTGTATTGAGGGCTGATATTTCGGAACCAGTGTCGAACTTTGTCTCGACAATAATATCTTCAATTGTTAAGAATACATCAAGCAACTGAGGAGTTTGAACAGTCACTAATACTGTTTTAGGGTCAGAATGCTTGGTATCAGGAAGCAGGACCGACCCTTGGCCTACTTCCTTTGGAAGTTTAAAGGAATCCTGGTTGGGTTATCATGTGGTCGGAAACCTCGACCCTGCCGGGTATCGGGAAAATTTTCACAATGAGGAAAGCTGCGTGAAACCTGCGTCGGGAACTCCGCGTGTCTGTTGACATTTTCATATCCTTTACGTCTGCCCTCAGCACGGGCAGAAAAATTATCATTGCCCTGAGCATGATAACGTTCCGAATGCTGCTGAGTGAAACGGGGTCGAGCATACTGTGCAGGTGTACGATATCCCGAAGCTTGTTCAGAAACTCGCTGTTGGTTTGCCACTCTTCTGTGTGGTGGAACGTATGAAGCTTGGGTGTGCACTTGTGTATGCTCGCGCTGAAAGTTATTATGCCTATTATGCCGCTGAGGGTTTTCGTAATAAGCCTCGCGGGGTGCCCGAGCATGGTGAGTTGAACCATGTTTGCCATGTCGCTCTTCATACGTGCGTATGAGGCGAAGGCATTCATGAATTGTGGCAGGGTGTCGAACCTCAAGGAAATCTTGTAAGAATGGGTCGAGCTGCTGCACGAGGGTATCCAACATGTCAACATGACTGGCATGTGGATCCCATAGGTTATATAAACGTGTAGTCTCCAACGCAAATGCAACAGGGCTATCATTGGGACCCTGCTGACGCGAAAAAGCTGTTGAGCAAGGCTAGCTCGACTGAGGCCGAAAGGAAAGACCTCCAAGAATTCTGCACGGAAATTCTCATAATGAGAATCCGGGTTCGACACTCTTCACTGCCGATACCAGGTCTTAGCGGTATCCCTCAAGCAAGTGCCGGCGATTTGGACTTTGCAGTCTTCAGGAATATTATATAGATCAAAATGATCTTCCAGATCTTCGAGGAACTTTAAGGACCCCTCCAAACCATTGAAATGAATTGTTCCTGCATGCGGCACGAAATGGGGAAGCATTCTGCTTCGCAGAGAGGATTGAACTCCCTCAGGAACGACCCGCGACTCAGAGTAATAGGATGCTGGTATATTACGAAATGGTGAAGAATGCCTGGGTACGTGTAGATCATGCATGTCAAAGTCAGACCCACAGGCTTCTTGCAAATTGTCATAAAAAACACCATTACCCTCGGAACTTGCCTTGGGGTAGAAAATTGAAGTTGTCTCAGGTAAGGAAGACATGGATAATAATCGTCAAGATCTCGTGTTCGAGAAAAGTTCGGGCGCCAATTATAATGAATTAGCTTTATTTTCTTTCCGATAAGCTAATTAATATGAATGATTCTCTTCCTACCAGCTAGCTAATGATATACTTGTACTAAGCTTCAAAATAGTGAATTCAAAAGGGTGTTGTTACTAGTTAATTACGAACGTAAACAAAGTCTTAACGCTGGTTATTTATGGTAATAAATAAATGTTATAAACCTAACAGCCAGACAGAGGTCTGACAAAAACTATGAATTGAGAAAGACTAACTTACGGTAACTTCTTTATTATAAGACTCTTGGTCAACTAAAGCACACACACAACTTGTTTTACAATAATGAAGAATCTCTCCTCGTATTATAAACGCTCTCCGTAAACAACAACGCTCTCTCATAACAACAACAAAAGCTCTCCCTAAGTCTCGATGAACGCGCCTATATACTAGCTACCACCACGTCATGACTTACACTCATTGCCAGATCTCATTCAGCGGGTGAAATAATATTTCGTTCAGTAAGAAGATAATTAACATAGTAAAATAAAATAACCAGAGATAGTAAAATCAAAAGGAAAGTGAATATAGAGTATACGTTACATGTTGGTGTATATAATGATGGCATTGCGCTTTTAATGTAACAAATCTCACATTGGTCAAACTTGATGTCTTTTTAACAACAAATAGTTATGTTCTTAATAATAGTAAAAACTAATACCGTCTTATACACGATTAAAATAGTTTAATTTTAAAACACTAGTCAAAGTGCATTTACGTAAGATTTTTCGAGTTAGCTTCTAACTCATCTTCAGATGTAAGAACAATGCACATGAACAAGAACATAGATTATACACAGTGCGTCAAATAATTTTTAAGACTGGCGCTAGATTTCAGCCTACGGTGAAGCCACCAGTGTAATCGCGAATGCGTTTTAAACCGTGACCATCTGCTTGCTTTCTGCCAAAAGTACTGCGCAATTGTTAAAGTAACTCAAACGGAACGGGCGTTCATTACAGAAGTAAAATTTGTTTCATGTTGAATTATTAAGATGGAGCAAAGGGCTGTTATTAAATTTAACGCAAAACTTGGTAAAAGTGCCTTGAAAATGTACCAAATGATGAAACAAGTTTACGGTGAGTTTTGTTTAAGTAGATCAAATGTTTTCCTGTGGCATAAACGTTTTTTGGACGGAAGAGAGACGCTAGAAGATGATAAGCATACCGGAAGACCAAGTTCATCTAGGACACCTGAGATTATTGAAAAAGTGCGTGATTTCGTGGCAAACAATCGATGTGCGTCACTAAGAATGATGGAAGAGTCTTTAAACATCAACAAAGAAACGATTCGAGCCATCCTGCATGAAAATTTGGGCAACACAAAAGTCTGTGCTAAATCTGTTCCACACATGTTAACCAATGAACAAAAATCAAGGAGAAGAGCACATTGCAGAGAAATCATTTCAGCCGCTGAAAATGATCCAAACTTCTTAAAATCGATTGTTACTGGTGACGACATATGGAGTTTTCAATATGATCCTAAAACAAAGTGACAAATTGCGGAATGGAAGTCAAAAAACTCGCCACAAGCCAAAAAAACAAGAAAAGTTCCATCGAAAATCAAAACAATGCTCATTACATTATTCGATAGTAATGCTCATTACATTATTCGATATCCACAAAGAATTTGTTCCAAATGGACAAACAATTAGATGGCAAGTTTTATTTAAATGTTTTGAGGCATTTGATGGGCAGAATTTGTCGCATTCGTCTAGAATATCGAGATGAAAACAGTTGGTGTTTGTTGCACGATAATGCACCCAGTCACACCTCACTTCCTGTTCGTAGATTTTTGGCGAAAAATAACGTCACCGTATTCGCCTGATTTAGCACCCTGCGAATTTTCTTTGTTCCCAAAACTTAAAATGACGTTAAATGGGTGTTGTTGGTTTTTTTTTTTTATATTTCGACCATACAAACAGCTTCGACGCGTGCTTTGGAAGCAATTCCGCAAAGTGAACTGGAACAGGCATTCGAATCATTATTAAATCGCTGTAACAAGTGTACTGAAGCCGGAGGGACTTATTTTGAATAACAAACTAAAACAAATTATAATTTCTTATTTCTATTTCATTTTACAGACCCAGTCTTAAAAATTCTTTGACGCACTGTGTATACTGGTGTAACGAGGATTACCCATGCATAATTCCTGTACCGTGGAAACTCTTAGTCGACAAGCACAAACAAAATGACACTGAAGTGAAAATCCTCCAAATACGTGGCGTCAGTGAATAAACAAAGACATCGCTCTTTCAACGTTTTAGCAACACACAGCAACCGAAATATTTTTATTCGAACACCGCCGGGGAATTAAATCCCGGATATGTAGCCGAGCGCGTTAGCCTTACATCTCTAAATATCTAGCCGAACTGTGTGTTGCTAAAACGTGGAAAGAGCGATGTCTTTGTTTATGCCAATGAACTTATTCTATTGTCCGTTTGACGATTTCATGGCTTTCATCGTACGCACACTTCACCATAGAGTTACGTCATATAACGTAACCCTTTTTCGTGTGCGAGATTAGTGTTACGCTATTTCTAAAACCATGACTAAGGAAATGTTGAACTAAATGAGAATACGATGCAATAGTTGCATGGGATGGCTCAAGCTAAGGTTGTACGGCCAGACGAAACATGTACAGAAGTCAAACTTACGACAACCTTTTATTGGTCCAGCAATATTTGATAAAATCTAAGATATAGCACTGCGAGTTTTACACTTCACATACACTGAAGAGCAATTGAATTAGAGACAGCTGGCGTTATGCAAATGTGGCGCTGTGGGCGGCTCTGTAAACGGAAACGACATGACGTATGCAGCGATCCGACAATATAAGGAGTGATGCGGCGGGAATCAGTAAGAGTCGGACGCAGTATGGGTAAGACGAAGGATCTAAGCGCATTTGATCGTGGGAAAATTGTCGGGGCCCGACGAATAGGTCGCTTCATCTCGGAAGTCGTGCAGGCACTGGGATTTTCACGAGCCACTGTGTTACGGGTGCACCGTGAGTACATCGAATCCGGTAAAACCATCCCTGCAAGGGCCAACTGCTGTGGACAACAGCGTGTGGATGAGCGAGGTCATCGTCGGCTAGCTCGCATTGTAACAGCGGATAGACGGGCCACAGTGCAAGAAATCACTCGGCAATTTAACGCTGGTGCACAAGAACGTGTAAGCAGCCACACCATCCAGAACCATCTCCTCGCTATGGGGTACAGAAACCATCGTCCCACGAAGGTACCGCTGCTGACCGCACATCACAGGGTGCAAAGATTACCATGGGCGCGGGATCATCGCCACTGGACCCTAGACATGTGGGAAAATATTGCCTGGACTGATGAGTCGAGATTCACGTTGGTACATGCTGATGGCAGGATACGAGTACGGCGCAAACCACATGAAGCGATGGATCCTTCTTGCCAGCAGGGTACTCTTCAAGCTGGTGGGGGTGGTATTCTCGTCTGGGGACTATTTACGTGGACTGAAATGGGACCCCTGGTACGTGTGACATCGTCCCTCACAGGTCAACGCTACCGGGATATTCTGGACGACCCTTTGCTCCCGTTTGTGCATCTTCAACATCCCACTGTGGACCTCATCCTGCAACAAGACAATGCAGTTCCCGAATTGTATCCGAATGGTTGGATGAACACTCCATCGACGTGGCCTCGCTTCCTTGTCCAGCTAGGTCACCTGACCTCAATCCCATCGAGCACATCTGGGATGCCATGGAGAGAGATGTTCGAGGCTCTGACCCTCCTCCATCAAATCTTCGTGAACTGTGGGAGCTTGTTCAGGGGTCCTGGATCCGTATGGCTTCCCAACGCTTCCGGTGTCTTGTCGAGTACATGCCGAGACGAATCGCCGCCGTCATCAGGGCGAAATGTGGTGCTACACGTTACTAGACAGGTATCTCTAATTCAATTGCTCTTCAGTGTGTAATGCCTTAATTATCTGTCGTATAATTGTCCTTAACAGCCATCGAACATCTACACACACACACACACACACACACACACACACACACACACACACACACACACTAGTCCAATTCACGCTAAAAGTGTACTACTGGGAAATACGAAATAGCTTTATCACATCTCGTCGTGGAACGGAAGAACGGATTCCATCCGCGTTAATGTGCTCTTCCACTGTTTCCATTCTGATACACCCACCCACCCACCCAAACATCTCACAAGCAGTGGGGATCGTGAGTGGGGGTCTGGTGGAGGCCGAACTGCTTCCCCTAATGCCTGTTGAAGTAACGGACCCTTCGAGTTTCCTCGATTGTCAATTTATTGTCTCTGTGTTGCTAATGTTGGGAGATGTCTTCCACCCCTTCCCCCTGTCCGAGTTGTATCTCAAGTGGGCAGAAATAGCCGAAAGTGCGAATCTCTTGATTTAGCAACTTCTCAAAACAAATTTATTTCTAAAAGCGCTCTAACTTCTAGATTTCTTTTAGATAGCAATTTTGTCTGATAAACTGTTGAGCAAACAAAAATGGATTCTAAGCAATAATTCTGATGCTTTCCGCTCTAAACGCTAGGGACTATTTTTCGTAGCGGAGGTAGCTGTTTCGTAGCCTTCATAGTGGTTCACTCTTAGGTTGACTCGGAGTATAAGTAACTGCGGAATCGTCCTTTTTATCTAACGTTCTTATCACATTCATACGTCACTCTCTCTTACCTCAAAAGTGCTGCCAGCCTCATTCATGTGACAGAGAAGATATCACGTTAAGTTTGGAAAGTGCAAAAGAGAACAAACTCAAATTTACATAGGAAAAGGAACTAAAAATGAAAGTTAAATTAGAATATAGGCCTACGTCACAGTCCCGTTATTACATCTAACATACACCAGTATATAATCTATGTTGTTGTCCATTATAAGGAAATTATCTTTCCGCTGTAACTTAGCCCTTACCTCAGAAATTGCGTTATTTATGCTAAAGTCAGTGTAATATTAGAAGGTATCCATGCGCGTTACAAGAAAGAGGTTAATTGTAGTACTTAGAAACGCGTTTATTTTGCTTGCATGGTTTGTAGTCCACACTCACATCCGGTTTATTGACGTACTCCATACAATATCAGTGATTTAACATCCAAACACAGCATAACAGCACGTCTATCATCAATTACATCAATCCCCTTAAACAACCGCTGGCCGCCCCGGTGGCGCAGTGGTCTAAGCAATGGCCTCTGATTATTAGTCCGAACGGGGTCCGGGTTCGAATCCCGGTGAGGCATGGATGTTGTGTTTGTCTTACGGCACTGGTTCTCTCCCTTCCCTGGAACCAGTGACCCTAAATTAGGGACGGGCGACTGCTTATAGCCCATTGAGTTGCTCACGGTGGTCGTTAAACCTCCAATCAAAAAAAAAAAACCGCTGCATTGCCTTTTTATCTACCGTTCTTATCCGGCCACACATACGTCCCTTGTTCCGTCCTCAGTGTGTTGCCAACATCATTCACGTTTGAGGGAAAAGCCATAACGTTAAGTGTTTAAAATAACTAAGAGAACAAACTCAAATTTACAGAGAAAAAGAAAGTTAAAATAGAATATACGTTACACCGTTCTATGTGCATTGTTCTTATATCTGAAGATGAGTTAGAAGCTAACTCGAAAGATCTTATGCAAATGTATAATATTTTAACTAGTGTTATTCAAGCTGTACAAAGGTCGCTAAAGCATCTTCGCCACATGCTTTGAAAAGTGGACTGAACGGTGCGACCCGTTACATATCATCCGAAGAAATATACTTTGAGAAAGAATAACATATTTTGCTGTACCTATATGTGACCCTCTACAGTAATAGGGGGTATCGGGGTCAATAAACACATTTTTAGATATCAATGTGTTATGATTCAAAATACTTTTAGGTTTCAGAAAATCCATCTGAAATGACAGAAAAATTGATTTAATGCTTAAAACATTTGCAAATTACATGTGTTAACATTACATTCTAGCGGAAAACAACTTTGTCAATAGTTAGACATGCATTCAATTAAATCGCTTTAAACAACAGAAGCTTCTGTGTGACAACTTGCGTTATATTATTTCTTCAGATCAGGGCATGTCTTTTTATCATGAAAACTACTGGAGTGTTGTCCACATTTTCGTTTTCAATTAGTTTTATCAGCGGGAGGCATTTTACCGCTGGTTAAAGGTAGAGGGTCACTAACTGCTGAGGGTGGGTTTTTTTTTTTTTTTTTTTTTTTTGGATTCAGGCTTAAACGACCACCGTGAGCAACTCAATGGGCTATAAGCAGTCGGCCGTCCCTAATTTAGGGCCACTTGTTCCAGGGAAGGGAGAGAGAGCCAGTGCCGTAAGACAAACACAACATCCATGCCTCACCGGGATTCGAACCCGGACCCAATCGGACGAATGGTCAGAAGCCATCGCTTAGACCACTGCGCCACCGTTTTTGTTTTGGACACCTTTCTTTAGATTTTGTGTGAGTGGTTTAAGGCAGCAGATGCTTGCATCAAGTTTTGATGAGCAAAGTGGTGCCACGTTTTCATACAAATACCATTCCCTGGCTGGTGATAAACCTGCGGGCTCAATGACTTCAGGTCCATCACTTAGAATGTCAACGGTATTACTGTATTATCTCTTACAATGTTCACTGCAACGTGTGGGGTCGCCCCGGTGGCGCAGTGGTCTAAGGCGTTGGCCTCTGATCATTCGTCCGTAAGGGGTCCGGGTTCGAATCCCGGTGAGGCATGGATGTTGTGTTTGTCTTACGGCACTGGCTCTCGCCCTTACCTGGAACCAGTGACCCTAAATTAGGGACGGGCGACTGCTTATAGCGCATTGAGTTGCTCACGGTGGTCGTTAAACCTCCAATCAAAAAAAAAAAAAAAAAAACGTGTGGGGAGTTTGCATTAATCCTACAAATAACACCTGGATGATCAGCTGAAAACACAAACTGGTGATACGTAAGGAGAATTAGTACTTGTTTATATAACTTGGCAAAATAGTCACTGAAGGAGAACCATGTTACATTTCTTTGCTGCTTCACATAATCATATATTAGAACAATTTTGTTCACTCCAGCCAGAGTTTATTTTCGTGTCTGAGAGTCAGCGCCACTATTTACTGCACTCACTTGAGTTGTGGTGCGGTGTTGCGAAATAAATTGGCTTTTTATCGAAACACGAATTTGCCGCCCGGTAACCCCTTTTACTGTGGAAGGTCACATATTTCTTCATTTTGTTTGAGTTTACTATCAGTTTTTATGAAACGGCCGTTGTACTTTGCTGTATACTAAAGCATTAACAATGCCATTTACCCTTCCTAAACTAATGTTCACCTTGACCTGCTATGGCTGTCTGGGTTATTTTACGATTTTCCCTGATGAGTTCATCGACTTTTTGCTCATTCAAATCGCAAATTCAGATTAAGGTCCTCCCATTCCGCGTTTGATCATTTACAGCCAACGTTTATCTATTGTCCTTTGATTTTCTTACCCAACGACCCAGAACCATAGACTGCCACTAGTCTAGAGTGAATATTTTTGGGGGTTACATTTTCAGGAGTTAAACTTATCATTGTTTGACACCTGTCGACACAGTTGAAAAGGAATCATCCATTTTAAACACATTAAATACGAACAAATAGTTGTTCAAATAGGTGTAACGGCACAAAGAATCGTTTGTCGTCTGACTGAATGCTGGGCAACAAGTCATTAATGTTTTTATTTACGCTTTCCAACCGTAGGTTGAAGAAGCGTTCATGCTCCAGCTTTTTCCGTCCGTCCGTCCGTCCGCCTGTCAGCACGATAACTCACGTAAAAATGGATCGATTTCGATGAAATTTTAGTATGTGATAGGGGACCACCAGGGGATGAACCCTATTGAAAATGGATGAAGTGGGGTCAAAGGTCACGCCATAAGAGCGGGATTCATTCAATTGCCCTTATGCGTCATAACTTGGGTAAATATGGTTCGATTTCAATGAAATTTTAGTATGTGGTAAAGGACCGCCTGGGAACGGAACCCTATTGAAAATGGGGGAAGTGGAGTCAAAGGTCAGGACATAGAAGCGGGATGCATTCCATTACCCTTATGCGTCATAAGGTGCGTAAAAATGGTTCGATTTCGATGAAATTTTAGTATGTGGTAGGGGACCACATGGAGAGCAAGCCTATTGAAAATGGGACAAATGGAGTCAAAGGTCAGGACATAGGATCGGGATCCATTCCATCGCCCTTATCCCACACTATTAAGGTGGACGTCAAGTAATTTTGCTTCCTATATTTCCAATGGAAAACCTTTTGTACACATTTCCTTCACAATTATTGTGTTCCCAAGGATGGAAATTTGAACATCGATTAAAATAACTTCATATTATAACTTCGAGTACTTAACATTTTCTAAAACATAAGCATAATTATATTAAAAAACAATAACGTTTCCTTTGGTGGTGTTGAAACCAGAAAAAAGATGGCGCGACCTGTGCTTTGATGACATCAGTGGACAAATAAATGTTGGATTGCATAAATACGGTTATGGATTAGAAAATATAATTACGGTTACGGTTTAGAGAATATTAAGTATTCCAAGTTATGAAATGAAGCTATTTTAATCGATGTTCAAGTTTTCATCCTAGGGAACGCATTAATTGTGAAGAAAATGTGTACAGAAGTTTTGCCATTGGAAGTATAGGAAGCAAAAATACTTGACGTCCACCTTAAAGTAACAATTCTTGTTGTATGTATGTATCTATGTACATTTTATTTTGAAAACGACTCTAAGAATTTTGATGAAAGTCGTTAACCTACCGTTTCCTGGTACTAGAAATCGATTTAGCTTGATCTCGACTTTAGGAGAATTCGTTTAGTGGGTTAAACAACCACCCCGAATTATAACGTTTTTACTGTCATGGCGTCGTTTCATTAATGTTTCCAATGCTTAGAAATCTCATGACGTCACAATCTCGCGTTTGAGAATGTTGGCGCGCGGTCACGCCATCTGTCTTATTACGTCACGCGTTGTGTGTGGATCCTATTAAAGTTTTATGACGTTATACTCTTGCGAGCAGATGGTCGCTATTCCCATCTGCTTCATTACGTCACGCGTTGTGTGCATATGTCCGTCCGCACGATAACTCGCGTAACAATCGTTCGATTTCGATGAAATTTTAGTATCTGGTAGGGTATCACCTGGGGAGGAACCTCATTTAAAGTGGACGAAATGGGGTGAAACGTCAGTACATAGGAGCGGGATACATTCCACTGCTGTTATGCGTTATAACTAAGGTAAAAAGGTTCGATTTCGATGAAATTTTAGTATGTGGTACGGGACCACCTGGCCACAAACCCCATTGAAAATGGGCGAAATGGGGTCAAAGGTCAGGACGTAGGAGCGGAATCACTTTAACCGCCATTATGCATCATAACGTACGTAAAAATGCTTCGATTTGGATGAAATGTTAGTATGTTGTAGGGGCCTGCCTGGAGACGAATTCTATTAAAAATGGGAGAAATGGGGTCAAAGGTTAGGAAACAGGAGCGGGATCTATTCCATAGCCCTTATGCATCATAACTTACGTAAAAATGCTTCGATTGCCACAAAACTTTATCATGTTATTTCGGAGATATACCGAACCGGTTCTGTTGAATATCATCGATATGGGATCAAGGGTCAGGGCACAGGGCCGAGATTTATTCCATAGCCATTATTCTCATAACTTGAGTAATGATTTCTGGTATGTTGGAAAGCGTATTATAATCTATGCATTGCATGATTTTACAAACTTGTTAATATTGTTAACAATGTTTTAGTATTACAAGTCATTATTAGGGCTAGGATTAATATGAATTAAATGTTGTTACATATTTGATATTTTCCCCGTTATTATGCATATTTACTGCTTTACTACATTTTACACAATATTTTTACATAAATCGCTAGTTTTTCAGCAAAGCTTTCGAATATTTTCTATTGTAGCCACATGTGAGTCGACAGATGGTAAGTTTCGCGTTTTTAAGTTTCGCAACACATAAAGGCCTACAGGTGGCAGCACCATACCAGCACCAGACTGCTTAGATGAGGAAACGAGATTAAGTCATCTGTCATTTGTTGCGTAATTTCGTGCCTAGTTTCTTCCTAAATCATTTCGTTCACATCAATGTTAGAAGTTTGTTTTTCCTGTTCAAGTTGTTAAGTAAATCGCCATGCCCAAAATTAAATCAACTATATCATCCAAATTAAAGGCATTTGTTAACGTGTTTCTCAATGAACGACTGAGAACTGACGGAAATATATTGTTTTGTTGTGTGTGTGTGTGTCAAGCAATGGAAATATACAGTCGAGTCACATTATTGTGACCGACTGCATATTTTGACGTCAACATCTCGCAGCTAATGAAAGAAGGGACGTGTCGTGAGTTGGCTTGAAGGGTATATAAGGTGTGACGTAGGCATTCTGAAAACATATCACTCGTTGCTGTCATGGATAAAATGAACGATTTATCAGATTTGCAAAAAGGGATGATTATCGGCTTTGGGGCAAAGGGTGGCATTATTTCTGAAACAGCGAGTTTGTGAACTCTTCGCGTGCTCCTGTGGTTAAAAGTATAGTGATTGGAGAAATGGCACCACTTCAAATAAGCGAAGTGGAAACTGCGGAGCACTACGTGCCATTAATGTGAGAGGTGAACTTCGGCGGTGAAGGTGAGTGAGAGCCGATGGACACGCTACAGTGGAGCAACTCATTGGCCGAATGAACCAGGGAGCTACCGGAAGTGTGTTTAAAACGACAGTTCAGCAAACCCTGCTGCGTATGGGGCTCCGATGCAGAAGGATGGTCACTGCAACTAAGCTAACGAAGGTGCATCGGAAGAAAAGGCTTACATTTGCACGGCAGTATGGGAATTGGACCTCCGCTGATTGGCAAAGGATTGCCTTCTCCGATGGGTCAGGTTTTCTGCTTCATCGAACGGATGGGCGTTGGTGTGTAAGATTAGAAACATCGGAGAACAAACAATTTTGAGCCATTGCTGGCAGAACACAAGCTGGTGGGCGCAACGTTATGGTCTAGGGAATGTTTTCGTGGCATTCTTTAAGTCCACTTACACCTGTGGAGGGCATTATGGGACCGAATTCATTATGAATCCATCCTTGCTGACCACATGCACCCATGCATGCTGATTGTCTTCCCTGGCGCTTAAGGGATCTTTCAGCACAATGGGACGCGTCACACGGCTAAAAATGTCCGAGACTGGTTAGAAGAGAAGGAATGAAGACTTCAATTTTTTTCCCTGGCCCTCTAATTTCCCAGACTTAAACCCAATTGTGCATCTGTGGGACCACCTCGATTATGTTGTTCGCTCTATGGATCCGCTACCACGCACCTTCCAGCAGCTGTCAGATGCACTGCAGTCAGCATGGCTTCACAACCTGTGAACACCTGCCAGCACCTTATTGAGTCAATCCAAGCACGTCTAGCTGCTGTCCACGCTGCACACGGCGGTTACTCTGGATATTAGCTGGTGGTCACAAAAATGTGACTCGACCGTGTTTTAGGAAAGGTACCCCTCCACACTGAAGGAATTGTGAAACACATGATGATTAAAAAGAAAAGGAAATTCCGGGATAGAAACCATTACAACTATGAAAAACATTCTTCCGAAAACTCCAACTAGCAATTGTGCTGTTTTGAAAAATAAAAAATTCTGACCATCGCATATAGGCTTATGGTTTGGGATATAGATTCATGGTATAGGTTTAATCGGATATAGGTTTATGGTATAAGAAATTCTCAGCACCGGATGTAGGTTTATGGTTTAAGTTTTCACAAATCATTATATGTGACGCCGAGAAGTCGTTCAGGCAATTTACTATATCATCCAAATTCAAGCAATTTAAAGGTGTTTTTAGAGAAGACATGAGGAGCTTTTTTAGTTGAAAATCCTGGTTTTGAGTAAAATAATTTAAAATCTGTAAAGTATTTGTTTTTAATTTCTTATTACTGTATATATATATATATTAAAGAAAATTATTAAAAATATAAAGAAATATCACGTAGTTTAGTAATCTTTGTTGTTTTTGCTACATATTTCCCTACTTTAATCAATATTTTATGTACATATTTTGAAATGTTTATTAGATATAAATCCTAGCCCTTATTGTTTTTAATACATGGTAATTCAAAATGATTGCAAGTGACAATAACGTATTTATGAAGATAGAGAGATGATATCTCTACGCAAGAAAGAAGGAAGTTTAGAATTTTATTGGGACCTCTGCTGTGCTGCTATGGTGAAGTAGGAAAGTGAGCTGCTCGTGCGCCAAATCCAGTGGGAAGGAATGGCGACCGCAGCAGAAAAGGCATTTAGCGTGCTAGAGTTTGAAAAGTGTCATTCTGTTGTTACAGAGGGGAGAATGTTTGGTAATCGCTACAAACGAGCATAAAGGAGGTGGCATAGGCAAGTTGTAGAAACAACACGTCTTTGTGAAGGAAAGAGTACCGGCCGACCACGTGTTTCAGAGGAAAATGTTGACAGAATAAGTCAGAGTTTTGAACGCAGTCCACGTAAGTCAACTTACCGCGAAAGCCAGAAGCTGAAAATGCCACAAACAATTATTTGGCGTGTTCTTAAACGGAAGCTTCAAATGAAACCCTACAGAGTTCAAATTTTTCACGCACTGAAGTCCGACGAAAAGGTGCAGCGTGCTTCCTCCGCTGAAACCATGCAGGTAGCCATGGAGGAAGACACATTTGCTTCACGCCTAATTTTCAGTAATGAAGCTACCCTTTATATCAGTGGCAAGATAAAGCGCTACAATATCCGCATATGGGGCACGGAAAAACCTGTTGCTGTGATTGAACATGAGCGTGACTCACCGAAAGTCAATGTGTTCTGCGCAATTTCCAGTGTGAAGGTCTATGTACCTTTTTCTTCATTGAAGACACAGTAACAGGTAACGTTTATCTAGATATGATTCAGCAATGGCTACTTTCACAACTGGATGACGATTCCGGGGACTACATCCTACAGCAAGACGGAACCACCCCCACATTGGAAAATCTACGTTCGCCAATTTTTGAACGAAATTCTTCCGAACCGTCGGATTGGTCGTTGTGGACAGGACGAAAGGGTTTTCTACAAGTGGTCCCCCAGGTCTTTGGACTTCAGTCCTTGTGACTGCTTTTTGTGGGGTGTGAAAACACAAGTTAGTCCGTTACGGGCATCGAAACCGTGTCCCCTCACTCCGGAGTAAGTCGCTCTCCCAACTGAGCTACGCGGACAGTGTATTGCTGCAGATTTGTCGTCTTGGTACATGTTTCCAACTCTGTAGTATGTCACAGGGGGTATGTCAAAGACCATGTGTATGTGCCACCTTTACCGAGAACACTGCAAGAACTAAAGATGCGCATTCATCTTGCACTGGCATTAGTCACTAATGCCAGAACATGCTTCATAATGTATGGCGTGAAATGTATTACCGTTTAGATGTTGCCCGCGTGACCCAAGGGAGTCACAGATCATTTGTAAAGCATGGAAACAAAATTTTAAGCTTCCTTCTTTATTGTGCAACAATGTGATCTCTGTATCTATGTTCATAAACCAGGAATTATTTGTAATCGAGGCAATCATTTTGAATCACCTTGTATTATTGCGGAATATATGATCATTTTTAAATACATATTGAGTTCCTTGAGAAATATCTGTGACTGATCACTAATAGTCCAGTCAACGAATGCTGAAAATGGTCAAATATAAGAAATAAATATGATAGTTTTGAAACTTGACACACTTGTTTATAGGTATCTAGTGAAGATCATATCGGTAGGTATCTAGTGAAGATCATATCGGTAGCGCAGTGGTCTAAGGCGCTGGCCTCTGATCATTCGCCCATAAAAGGGTCCGGGTTCGAATCCCGGTCAGGCATGGATGTTGTGTTTGTCTTACGGCACTGGCTCTCTCCCTTCCCTGGAACCAGTGACCCTAAATTAGGGACGGGAGACTGCTTATAGCCCATTGAGTTGCTCACGGTGGTCGTTAAACCTCCAATCAAAAAAAAAAAAAAAAAGATCATATTAAAAGTCCTGACAAATCAGAGGTGAGCTCTAGCCGCCATCTTGAAAAATAAACACTTTTTCTTGTTTTTCGTGAATATCTTGAAAACCGTTGGTTGTAGCCGAAAAATACTATTTACAAAATTGAAGCTTAAACAATTTCCTACAGAAAAGGTTCGCTTCACCTTTTTTGTATCTCTGATAGTTTCTGAGATAATCGGGTATCAATATTGTACTGTTTCGCTGATCGCTAAGTTATCACTACTGTAACGTACCAGGAGATGTGACGTACCTGCCAGAAGGACGCACACGACATAAAGGCAGATAGGAATCAGAATAAAATGTCCGTATAGCTCAATTGGTAGAGCAGCTTATTCCGGAATGAGTGGACCCGGGTTCATCCTGGCGCGGATAAAAATGACGGAGAAATTCACTTCGTTATACTACGGTTTTTTATACAAATAAGCAATCAGCGAAACAGTACAACATTGACACCCGATTATCTCAAAAACTATTAGAGATACAAAATAGGGAAGCCACCGTTTTTTGTAGGAAATTTTGTAGGCTTCAATTTTGTAATTAGTATTTTTGGGCTACAACCAACCGGTTTTTGAGATATTCACGAAAACCCGAAAAACGTACTTATATTTCAAGAAGGCAGTTAGAGCTCACCTCTGATTCGTCAGGACTTTTGATATAATCTTCACTAGATACATATAAACAAGTACGCCAAGTTTCAAAACGTTCATATTTATTTCATCAGAAAATCCTATTTTGACCGGATTAAAAAGGCACTTGCAAGGAAGCACGAGCAAATTTTTGAAACGTTCTTTTATTCAGAAGCACGTTTATTTTCATTGGTTCGTTATTTTAATCATTTGTCACTCTCAAGAAGAATCTAAAAAACTATGTATTCCAGCAGCAAACTTGAGCGAAGTTTCGAAGAACGTTTATTTAGAAACACAAATAAGCTAGGCTTTAAAACATTTGAGCTCTTAGGCATTCGGTCAACAACCAAAACAAAAAAGGAAAGTCAACTCTTTTTATATTGCTAGTGTGTCTTGAAACCCTTTTTGCTTAAGTACCCCCCCCCCCCTTTTTTTTTGGCTTTCAAGGTAGGTGTACAAAAATGTAGATTTTTTAAACGAACTGCCAGGGGAAATGAGGAGAAAGCATTTGCACAGAATCCCGCCTTTCATCATCTTGAGCCAAGGGAACTATTCGTGCTTTGCAAGCCAGTTTCTCTTCTTTGGCCTTTGTACGTCACCGATGCTACCACCACTCATGAATTTCAAGCAAGCTTATTCGGTGGCATCTCATTTCTGCTCGCGAATAACTGCGTCTTTCCAAATATTTTCTCTCTACTCCTATTCTTTGCTTTGTTACTTACTATGGGCAAAACGAACACGATCAGAAAATATCCTTAAGCCTTAAGAAGAGGACGATGAAAACGCATCTCTCAGGCGCCTGTAAAAGGGAAAATAAAAAGGGGAGTTTCTGTTTTTTTTCTTATCCTTCTATTTCACAGTGTGTCATACTAAGGAACGCGTCAAGGTTACTAAATTTTTTGGAACTTTATCCTTTTCCAAACACAACCCAACCAAAACCAGCAGGAAAAATTAGACGCAAAATAAAAATGCGTTTCCGACAACAGCGACTTGCAGAAGGTTCAATACGGTATTAAAACATCGGTTCTTTAAATATTAGTTTTGCAAGATTTAACTGTTCCGACGATTTTAGATAAGATTAAAGAACTATCGTATTTCTCTTTCCTTACTAGATGACAGCTTTACCCTCCAGCAACTTTTGTTTCTAGTCAAGGAAAAAAAGTGACTACCTTAAACTACGTTACGCTATAATGAGTATCGGAGTACTCTTCTACTAATCTATATATATAAAAGTTTGTATATTTGTTTGTATGTATGTATGTTTGTTTGTCCGCTATACAAGTCTACAGTTTTTAATTTAGAACCACACAATTTAGTATACTATCTCATGGTACTATAACTTAGACCGTAGAAGGGTTTTGGAAGGGATCGGAGCCCGGGAGACGGTCAAGGGGGTCCCTCATACAAAAGTTTCGTTATTTTAGTTAAAATTTCTACAATTTTCAATTAGAACCACCAAATTTGGTATACTACCTCATGGTACTCTGACTTAGACCATAGATGGTTTTAGGAAGGGGTCAAAGGGCTGGGGGTCAAAAGGCCCCCATACAAAATTTTCGTAAAATAATCTACAGTTTTCACTTTACAACCACCAAATTTTGTATATTATCTCGTGATACTCTAACTTAGACCGCAGATGGTTTTTGGAAGGGATCCAGAGGCCCCTCATACAAAATTTCCGAGAAAATTTCTAACTACAGTTTTCAATTTCGAACCACCAAATTCGGTATACTATTTCATGGTACTCTAACTTAGACCTTAAAAGGTTGTTTGTTTGTCCGCTATGTCACCTGCACAAGGGTTTGCAATCCTAAAAATCTCAACATTTTTATTCCCAATGGAAAACCCAAAAACATTGTTTACCAAAAAGCAATAACTTAAACAAATTAAAATAAATTTACTGAAAAATTACAGGAATATTTTTTTCATTCATAAAATTTCACTCGCTGAACTCGGTGATTCCACTAATATTTACCCGAGAAATACCGGATACCCCTGCTAGTAGTGAAATAAATCCTACACAACCACCACGTCACGTAACTAACCATCAATTTGCACTTTGAGATACAGTGATTCTCGGCTATACGTTTTTTAAGGGATGGCCGTAAAAAATCCTTGGTTATACATTTTTGTAGGGGATGGCCGAAAACACCTCGGTTATACGCTTTTCTAGGGAATGGCTGGAAATATCTCGTTTATACGTTTTTCTAGGGGATGGCCGGAAAAAATTCTCGGTTATGAATTTTTCTAGGGGGATGGCCGTGAAAAACCTCTATCATGCATTTTTCTAGGACATGGCCGTAAAAACCATTGGTTATACGTTCTTCTAGGGGATGGCCATAAAATCTCCGGTTATACGTTTTTCTAGAGAATGGCCGTAAAAACTCTATAAATGTGATAAACGAAATTTCAAAATGCTAAATACTATTGCAAAATTTATGCTTTGAAAGAGTACAAGCTATCTGAATGATGATTAATTTAAGTTCGAATTGGCGGAGGAAGAAAAATACAGCAACAAAACATTTGTTTCATTCCATTGCAAAAACCATAAAACCTCTGAAAAGATAAACTTTTCTTTTGCCGAATCTATCTGTATATACACGGTTGAGTCACATTATTGTGACAACCAGTTAATATCCACACTAATAACCGCCGTGTGCAGCGCGGACAGCAGCTAGACGGGCTGGAAGTGACTCAATAAGGTGCTGAAAGGTGTTCATTGGTATGTGTAGCCATGCTGACTACAGTGCATCTGACAACTGCTGGAGGGTGCGTGGTGGAGGATCCATAGAACGAACAACATGATTGAGGTGGTCCCACAGATGCTTAATTGGGTTTACGTCTGGGGAATTAGGGGGCCAAGGAAGTGCTTTGAAGTCTTCATGGTGTTCTTCCAACCCCTCTCGGACATTTCTAGCTCTGTGACACGTCGCATTGTCGTGCTGGAAGATCCCATCTACCCCAGGGAAGACAGTCAGCATGTATGGGTGTACGCGGTCTGCAAGGCCGGATTCATAACAAATTCGGCCCATAGTGCGTTGCACAGGTGTGAGTAGACCCACAAAATGCCACGAAAACATTCACCAGACCATAACGCTGCCTTCACCAGATTGTGTTCTTCCAGCAATAGTTGAAGAGTATTTGTTCTCCGATATTTCAGGCCTTATACGCCAACGTCCATCCGTTCGATGAAGCAGAAAACGGGAATCATCGGAGAAGGCAATCCTTTGCCAATCAGCGGAGGTCCAATTCCAATAATGCCGTGCAAATTTAAGCCTTTCCTGCCGGTGCACCTTTGTTAGCATAGCTGCAGGGACCATCCGTCTGCATCGGAGCCCCATACGCAGCAGGGTTCACCGAACTGTCGTTTTGGACACACTTCCGGTGACCCCGTGTTTCATTCGGCCAGTGAGTTGCTCCAATGTAGCGTGTCGATCGGCCCTCACGCACCTTCGCAGCTGACGTTCACCTCTCATATCAGTGGCACCTGGTGCTCCGCAGTTTCCACGCCGCTTATTCGCAGTGGTTCCGTTTCTCCAATCACAATACACTTTAGCCACAGCAGCTAACAAACAGTTTACAAACAGCGCAATACCTTCACCCTTGGCCCGAAAGCCGATAATCATCCGTTTCTGCAAATCTGATAAATCACTCTTTTTTTTTCCATGACAGCAACGAGTGATATGTTTTCAGAATGCCTACATCACACCTTATAAGATAGCTCACGACATGTGCCTTTTTTCATTGGCTGCACGTTGTTGACGTTAAAAGTGGGAAGTGGTCACAATAATGTGACTCGACTGTGTAAAAACCCTGATTCTAGATTAAGTGAAATCCTTACAACTAAGAATCTGAGACCAAAACAACAGTACGGAGCTTATGAATTAAGTGTTTCCTCGGCGGATTCTAAGTTCATCCATTTGAAAGCAGAATGTTGAACATTGATGACATATTTAGGATTCTGTTGTACCACGCCACGAAATAATACAGCCACAAGAGATTTATCAGTTTCTAAATACTCGTATGTGTGTGAGTCATGAAATGTGAAACCAAGTTTTCATCCAAACCTAAATAAAGAAACATACCCTTCTCTGATTTGATCTAGTTTCAACTTTGGCAGCACCAAGAAAGAACACCACAGGTGTCTTAATTCTCTCAATCTTGTAACATACTAGGTTACGTATAATAGAATCGAAAGACCCGCATATTTTTGATAATTTGAAATTCAAATTTTAACGTATAATCCAAAAAAGAGTATAAACTAATTACATATAACAGAGTTATAAAGGCGATAGAAACCACAGTAAAATGGGGAGCCTTACGCATAATTAGGTATAAAAGTAAGAAACGTATAAACGAGGTTCCGCTGGATGATGTGAAAATTGCTCTACTGCAAATGCAAGATCCTTAGATGGAGATAACTAATTTCCAGTGGGGATTGGTAATAGGGTGTCACATAATCTAATAAGGAGGTCGCATGAAGGAGCCACTGAGGACATGCAGGTACTAAGTAGCTTCCAAAAGTTGAAACAGCCGCCCCGGTGGCGCAGTGGTCTAAGCGATGGCCTCTGACCATTCGTCCGTAAGGGGTCCGGGTTCGAATCCCGGTGAGGCATGGATGTTGTGTTTGTCTTACGGCACTGGCTCTCTCCCTTCTCTGGAACCAGTGTCCCTAAATTAGGGACGGGCGACTGCTTATAGCCCATTGAGTTGCTCACGGTGGTCGTTAAACCTCCAATAAAAAAAAAGTTGAAGCAAGTGCATTTTAGTTAACGTGACTGCATTGAAAATGGGATAGGCAAACAACCAAAAACCCTTTTTGAAACTGGAATTGAGAAGCTTCGAGAAAATTGGACGAAGCACACTTCCGTCAATGGGAACCACGTTGAAAGATCGTGTAGGTAGTATACACGATTTTTCTATTTTATTGTGAATGATTGTTTTAGAATCAAATTCTCGTTTACCCTTGTGCGTTCCTCGTACAAAAGAAGACTAAAGAAGAGTTTACTATGAAAAAATCCCATGCCCTTCACCTTTCTCAAGAAAAGCTTGCAAGGCTTTGTAGTATGTTCAACGTTGTGTATACAATGGCGAAAAGATATCGATTCAGTTGCATCGTAGAAGAAATATCACCGTGGTCCAAAAATAGTGTTTGTTCGGGACATCCTATCAGTTGACGTTTATGGATAAAGAATGTGAACCACAAATGAGAGAGATGCATGAAGATTACAAACAGCCGCCGAGGTAGCGCATTGTTCTAAAAGTTGGCTTATGACTGTTCTCTCGAGATGGGCTCCTGCTCTAGTCTAAGCTGAAGCATAGGTGTTGTATTTGATCTGGATTATGACCGCCCGAGATATGCCCTAGTTCTAGTCGCGGATTTGGTATGGATGGTGTGTTTGTCGTATGGGGCTGTCATTGTTCCTTCACTGGAACCAGCGTCCCTAAATTAGTAAAAGGAGACCGATTATTCTCCATAGAACTACTTATTGTTGTCGTTAAATACCGATAAAAAATATTACAAACAAATCGAAGAGTCAAAATTGAGACGTGAATGGGAAAGAAGAGAAACGTAAAAAATCATAAACAAAATCTCCAGCTATTGTGCTAGCAAAGAGTGCCTTAAATATGCAGAACACTTGATATATATTTTCTAGAACGAATAAATGCTGAAATATTTCAGTGATATCAAAAGATATCGCAAAAGAAAAATTATTTAGAGGATATGGGGAAGCGAAATTGAGAAAAATTGGAATTCCTTGCAGAGGAACTGCTCAAGACAAAGAGGTACGGAAAGAATTTTGGGGGATCCCCTAAAATGAATTGAAAATTGTTGTTTTTGATTATAAAGGTTCGTCTTTTGAACCATTTGCAGTGTGCACATGGAAAAGATTTTGTTCGGAACTTTAAAGATTACTGTGAGCAGCTCGACGGACTATAAGCTATCGTCTGTTCTAACCTGTTTCAGGGAAGAGAGAGAGTCTGTGCCGTAAGACAAACACAAAATTCATGACTCATGGGGATTCGAACCCAGACTCCATCGCGGACGAATGGTTAGTTGTTTGTTTGTTTTTGGAGGTTTAACGACCACCGTGAGCAACTCAATGGGCTATAAGCAGTCGCCCGTCCCTAATTTAGGGTCACTGGTTCCAGGGAAGGGAGAGAGCCAGTGCCGTAAGATAAACACAACATCCATGCCTCACCGGGATTCGAACCCGGACCCCTTACGGACGAATGATCAGAGGCCAACGCCTTAGACCACTGCGCCACCGGGGCGGCGACGAATGGTTAGAAGTAAATGCTTAGACAACTGTGTTACGCCATGGAAACTTCAAAGGAAAGCTTAAATCTCCATGGGGTTATTATGAAGGAGCATCATTCACCAAGAAGACAAGGACCGCGATGAAGATATAGAATGAGTAAGGTTTAAGACCAACTGCTCTCAAAGGGAAGATCGAACATAGAAAAAGATAATTTCTTAAAAGGCAACAACTTCATTTGCTATAACCTCAACACAAAAGATTCGTCGCATCTACGCATCGGTTTACCCTGATTGTCTATCATGTGCATGACCAATCGCTTATAAAATCCACTTCAGATTAAGCAAATGAAAAACAGGTTATAACTTTTTCCAATTTATCGTTTACACAGAAGAGCCAAAACATTATGTCCACCGCGTCTTTATGCAAATTGAAGCAAAAGTAGGTAAATGACGACTGTTGGGAAGAATACAAAACGGTATAAATAACACCTGATACTGAGCTCTATTAATCAGTTTACTCTAGTTTTTCAGAGAGGTTAAGCGAGTTTGACAAAATCCAAATTTCACTGTCCAGACGACTGGGTCAGAGCATTTCCGAGACGGAAAGGCTTGTAGGGTTTTCACGGGTAGCCGCCGTTAATACTTTCATAAATCTGTACGACGACGGAAAAACCACGAACCGCCGGTGAGGTGTAATCCAACCACGGCTCATTGATTCCAGAGATAAGCGAAGGTTATCTCGTATAGTACGACCCGACAGAAAAGATATTGTACCGCAACTCATTAGTAATTTGAATGCTGGTGACAGGAAAAATGTGTCATACACTCAGTACATCGAATCTTGCTGAAAACGAATCTGCGTGGCTTTAGGCAGCTCCGATCAGCACCGTTGAAAGCGCTTACAATGGGCACGATAGCATCACAACTGGATCTTGAATGGTTAGAAGGAACTAATCTAGTCTGATGAATCTTGGTTTCCTGTTGCACCATATAGACGACCGGGTGCGCCATATACCTGGGAAAGTGCTGGCACCAGGATGCACCGTGGGAGGAAATCAAGCAGGTGGTGGAAGTGTAATGTTTCTTCTGGGAAATCCCTGTTCGAGTCATTCACGTGTAGGAAACTATGACGTCTGCCACGTAAATAAAAAACATTTCAGTCCAGGTATATCCTTTCATGGCAACGGTAGTGCAAACCTTCTTTCAGAACGATAATGCGCTATGACACATTGCCCGGGTTGTTCGAGAATGTTTCGCGGAACGTGAGGCAGACCCAGGTACTGTCCTTGCATCCAAATTTTCTTAACATCAATACAATCGAGAATCTGCGGTTTGTGCCCGAACAACAAATCCGATCTGCTGCGACTCAACCAGGTAACTTAACAGAGTTAAAGGGTCTCCCAGGAACGTGTTGGTACCGGATACCGCAACAGACTTTCACAAATCTTGTAGCGTCTATATCTGGCAGGATAAGATCTAATTTGCGGCACTTGGAGGCCCAACATACTATACTGTGCAAATTAATTAGGACAAAGTAAAAAATCACTGTTTTTTCCAAAACTATGCCTTTATATCATTCTATGCCTTGATCATCATTGTCAACCATTATCAATCCACTGCTGGACGAAGGTCTCCCCAAGTTTCTTCCACAACGGTCTGTCTTGTTCCAGTATCCTCCATGTCATTCCCGCATACTTTCGAATTTCATCCACCCATCTTCCATATGGTCTTCTTCTGGGTCTTTTCCTGTCCCTTGGAATCCAATCTAAAATTTCGGCTGTCCATCGATGGTCTGTCCTTCTGGCAGTATGTCCAGCCCATTGCCATTTCAGGGATTTAACTCTGATCATGATGTCTTCCACTCATGTCATTTTTCGGATCCACGAGTTCCTCTTCTTATCTCTCCTAGTTACACCAAGCATGCACCTCTCCATGCTCTTTTGAGTTGTCTGCAGCCTTTGTATGTCTCTTTTAGTTAAGGTCCACGTCTCTGCACCATACGTAAGCACTGGAAGGATGCATTGATCAAGCACTTTTCTTTTAAGACATAATGGCATATTGCTCTTGAAAATTATGCTGTTTCTTCCAAAAGCTCTCCAGGCACGTTTTATACGCCGATTAATTTCTTCATCAATGTGACCCTCATTTGATATCTGCTGTCCAAGATAAACGCACGTGTCTGTTATTTCCAGCTTTTCTCCATCAATCGATAAATCTTCATTTTGTGTAAAAGCATTGAACATCACTTTTGTCTTCTGAAAGTTCATTTTTAATCCCACTTCTTTACTCTTGTCAGCAAGTTCCTGGATCATACTCTGCAGCTCTGATGGGGTAGTTGCAAAAATTGACTATGTCATCAGCAAAACGAAGGTGGGTTAGATATGCCTTGATATACACTGATAAATACCTGTATTAGTATGAAGTATGTCCTCCTTTAGCAGAAATGCTCTCTTGAATACGTTTTGGCATTAAATGCACATATTTTTGACTTCATAATCGTGAACCACACTTTTATAGCATTCGTTATCATGCGTTCTTTGGTTGTACAGTCCATTTTACCTAAACGTCTCTTCAAAATATTCCACAAGTTTTCTATGGAATTTAAGTCTGGTGAATTTCCAGGCCAATCAAGCAAATGAATTTGATTTTCCAGCATGACCAATTTCGAATTGTGATATGGGGCCAAGTCATGTTGAAATGTCACCGTCAAAAGTTTGTAATAATGGAACAATCATACGTTGTAATATTTCTACGTACTTGGCTGAATTCATCATACCTTGAACAGGAACTAAGCTTCCAGTGCCATTTGATGTAAAAAACCCCAAAACATCTGTTTAAGAGGGTGTTTTACCGTTTGTTTGACATGCTCAGGTCTTAAGGGTTCACAGTTGCTTTGTCTAACGACATTTGCTTGGTAAACCTGCACAAATAAATTAGTTTTATCACTGAAAATTACCTTTTTCCAGTCGTCAGCAGTCCATGGTTTATATATTTTGGCCCATGCTAAACGTTTTGTCTTTATTTTCGCATTCAAATATTGTTTTTTCGTTGGTCTTCTTGCCTTCCGGCTAACTTCCAGAAGCCTACGGCGTACAGTTGAATCACTAACATCACAACCACTAGCCAATAAATCTCTTTGAAGGTCGGTGCTTGTTTTTTTTTTTTTTATTATTCATTTCACTATTTTTGATTAGATATTCTTCGGTTCCTGGAGTTCTTTTTCGCTTTCTTCCACATTTACCTCTCTTTTTTGGAGACGATGATCCAGATGCATTCTATCGCATAAGCAGTCTTGATACACTTGATTTGCCTACACCAACTGTAGAAGCAATATCTCTTACTGTCATAGAAGTGTGATCCTTCAAATAAATTATTTTTACACGCTTCCTTGGGGAAATATCCATTTTTCAATAACGAAAGCAACACGTACTCACAGAGAGCAAAAACTAACATCCACCTGTCACACACGAAAGCTCACAACTGCAGCTGAAGTGCCTATTTCCTGTTTAAAACCGGTCAAACCACATTCTTACTATCAAGAAGTTCTAACACTCACACCACCTCACAGCTGATAAAACCGGTTTACGTGGGTTCCCGACATCAACTGACGATCACATTACAATTCTGAGAATAAAATAGCTTGTCCCAATTAATTTGCACGGTATAGTAATATCATTTGGCAAGTGGTCATAGTGTTTTGTCATATTGTTTTGTGTATGGTATAAAAAGTATTTTGAAAATTTAAAACAAAGCGTCTGAGTTATAAAGAAATCAATACGCGTACTGTATACTACATAGTTTTGTTTAATTTCTTCAACACGCTTTTGTTACATTTCGTTGATGTTTCACAAGCAATTATCTAAAAAGGAACGACATTTCCCCCTTTTCTCAGTGGAATGCATTCAAATTTAAGGATATTTACTGTAAGATGTTCATGAAGCTGAATTTACTCAAGGAACGGGATGCAGTTGTCCCGAATCATAATTGGTTTCCCACTCAGAAAGGTCATCTCTATTAATCCGGATTTAACAACCAGTGGGCAGGCAGAGCAGTCAATGGCAAAATGAATTCCTTTAACAGGAGTTTTAGTCTTCAACCGTTCCACTTAAGTAATGTCGTTCAGTACAGGCTTAAAGCATTTTTCTCCGCTCGTTGAATACAGCTCTGACGCTTTGGAATTCATTAGCTGTTTTTCCCCCAGCACTCCAAATGGATGTGCTACATACGCCACTAATTAATCTGTCGATTCACTTAAACGGAGAGCAGTTCTGTGTAATTCTTTTGTTTTGCTCTACCATAAAAAAGTGCCTCACCAGCTTGTCTTCCCGAGAGCTACGTAACTAGAATCTTCTACAGAAACAGAATAAAAAAACTTACAGCAATCGAGGCAATACACAACGCAGAAGATTAAACATATTCATTAAAATTATGTTGCTTATTTTGTATTATCTCAAGCGTCCAATGACAATTGAAAATTTCAATATTTCTGTGAAATTCTGCCTGTGGCGATTTTAATTAAAATATTTTAATGCTTATATAAAAATCTCTAATATTCTACGAGAGGTATCCGAATGAATTGAGCTTTGCTGAAACCTAAAATCTGGGATTGACGCCTCTTTCTGTATTCAAATAAGTCGCAAAATTAACAACATCCACATATTGATGTCATCCTGGTGACATCCATTCGAATTAAATTCGTAGCAACTCTCTCTCTCTCTGTTTGTAGATGTTGTTTTGGAGAAATTAATCGGCGTATAAAATTTGGTTGGAGAGCTTTTGGTAGAAAAAGTAAAATTTTCATGAGCATTATGTCATTACGTCTTAAACGAAAACTGTTTAATCAGTGCATCCTTCCAGTGCTTACGTACGGAGCAGAGACGTGGATCTTAACTAAAAAAGGATATACAAAGGCTGCAGACAACTTAAAGAAACATGCAGAGATGCATACTTGGTGTAGCCAGGAAAGATAAGAAGACGATAAAGAAAATGACAAGAGTAGGAGGCATATCATGGTGAGAGTAAAACCCATGAAATGGCAATGGGCTGGACATATTGCCAGAAGAACGGACCATCGATGGACAACCGAAATTCTAGACTGGATTCCAAGGGACAGAAAAAGACCCAGAAGAAGAGACCACATGGGAAATGGTTGGATAAGATTCGAAAGCATGTGGGAGTGACATGGAAGAGACTGGCTCAAGGGAGACCGTTATGGGAGAAACTTAGGGAAACCTTCGTTCCGCAGTGGATTGATAATAGTTGACAATGGTGATTTATGATGATACAATATACAGTAGAACCCACAGTTAGAAATCCGTACTTAGCAAGATCTCGGACTTAACGAGGAAAGCAGGAGATTTTGGTTGGCATAATGCAAATTCAAAGCTAATTTGGATCGTTTTCAACGGAAAAACTTTCAATGAGGTTCTCGGATTTAACGAAGGAGAGGAAAGGAAGGATGATCTCTTTTAACATGCAAAATAACAAACTTTAATGAAATTCCGTCATATCTACCATGGCAGAGAAAATCTTCCGCGCACTCAGCTGGAGTGGAGGAATAGAAATGGTGGTATACAGGAAGAAATTGCATGAGCTCAGGGGAATCTTTGTGAGCTAGTGGACGAATGTTGATAGAAAAAAAATGGGGTGGAAGAGCGTCAAATGCTTAACAAGCGAGTTGTTCAAGAGAGACTCTCTCCCAACTGCTCCAAGTGATGATGCCATGGGCATATCATATCGCGTCTGCATAATTCAGAACAAGCCACCTACTCCTAGACAAAAAGAGTATGAGTGGGGCTCATGTAAGGGGGTTATGGGGGGGATAGTTTCAGAAAGGGAGCGGTAATGGAATGGGGAAGAATAAACAGGAGATAGCAATTCCTGGAATTGCGTCCTTTGCCTCTTTTCACCTTCTAAGTACGCATTGCATTGGGAGGGTAAGTTGTGCTTTTGCTTCGTGTGTGTTGTGCAGTTAAACAGCAGACAGTTTCACGTCACAGTCAGGTTGAATATTTTTTCAAGATTTGACTGTAGTACTAAAGTAGTTTATTAATGAAAGCTTTAAAGTTTGTTAAATTATGAATGGAATACGGGATTACAAAATACAATACAAATTTTTAAGATGACATTCCGTTTAGCATACCCGGGCGCTATCTGGGAGACACTGGTTCGATTCCCGCTCCAGGACGACGCAATTTTCAAGTTTTCGGTTATTATTTGACTTTACATCCTTGTCATATTTACACCAAAAAGCGGAATGTCATCTTCCAAATTTGTATGTGCAATTGTTATGAAAATCCATACATAGTAAAGAATTATCGGAAATTCACGATGCACTTTCTGTGACTTCTTTCGTGAATTAACAAAGCATATTTCTGATACGACTTTTTCATTGAAATGACGGAAGGAACTCTGAATTTCACGGTTTGTTTCGTACGCCGGAAAATTTATGAATTTTCAGAAATCTTCCCATAATTTCTTTCTTTATACTGGCGGTAGATTACCGTTTTCAAGATATGTTAACGGAAAATTCTGAATTTTCAGAAACCTTCCCGCAATTTCTTTTTTTATACTGACGGTAGATTACCGTTTTCAAGATATGTTAACGGAAAATTTTGAATTTTCAGAAACCTTCCCGCAATTTCTTTTTTTATACTGACGGTAGATTACCGTTTTCAAGATATGTTAACGGGAAATTCTGAATTTTCAGAAACCTTCCCGCAATTTCTTTTTTTATACTGACGGTAGATTACTATTTTCAAGAGGCGTTAACGGAAAATTCTGAATTTTCAGAAACCTTCTCGCAATTTCTTTTTTTATACTGAGGGTAGATTACCGTTTTCAAGAGGTGTTAACGGGAAATTCTGAATTTTCAGAAACCTTACCGCAATTTTTTTTTTTATACTGACGGTAGATTACCGTTTTCAAGATATGTTAACGGAATATTCTGAATTTTCAGAAACCTTCCGGCAATTATTTTCTTATATGGACGGACAAACTCCGTTCGCACTTTTTCCACATCCATATGACGAAAATATTCTATTAATAGGAGATATTCTCGTGAATACTTGGGGGTTTGATTAACTGTTAAATTTCTATAGTCTGTCGAAGTATTTGATTTTGAAGTTCTGTGGCGAGATCGATATTGTGGATATTATATCGCATGAATTTTTGTTACTGTGTAATAGGATATTTCTTCTACTTTATCCCGTTTTGTGCACCTAGTGATTCATAAAGAAGTATACAGCTTCGACGCACTATAAAACAAGAACAATGTAAGATATTTTATGTTACCTGTAACAGAATTGTTGGGGAATGTTTCAAGTTTTTTTAGAGACAATCACAGATGTTCTATGTGCGCACCCTTAGTCACACGACACACATCAAGCCGGTAATCTATTTCCGCCCAAACGCGAGGTAAGATATCTGAATCAAGGGCAGTGATAGTGGCTGTGATACGCTATTTCAGCTCCGCTAGATCAACAGGAAGAAGAGGGGCGAATACCTTGTCCTTTAAGAACCCCCACAGGAAAAAGTCACAAGGTGTTAAGCCAGGACCACTGGATGGCCATTGGGTCAGTGGCATGTTGTAGTCCGCGGCTTGTCCTATCCATCGGTGAGGAAGATGTTCATCGAGATAATCTCGCACGTCGCCTAACCACTACAGTGGTGCACCATCCAATTGAAAAATAAAGTTGTCACTGTCGTCCTGCAACTGTGGCATCAACCAAAGACTTAACATATCCAGAAAAGAGCCTCCCGTGACAGTTTTCTCGTGAAAAAAGAAGGGACCGAAAACTTTCTTTTTGGACACAGCACAGAAAACATTTACCTTAGGGGAATCTCGCACGTGTTGCACTGTAAATATGGGATTCTCCGTTCCCCAAATACGAACATTCTGCTTGTTTACCTGACCACTCATGTAAAATGTAGCTTCATCGGTGAAAACTAAGTGATCGGCAAAATCGGCATTTTCAAAACGGTGCTGCAATTCGGTACAAAATTCAAAGCGCTTTGTCTTGTCAAGATCAGTGGGATTTTGCAACATCTGCACTTTGTATGGAATCATTTTCAGCTTCTTTCTCAAAATTTTCCAGACAGTGGGCTTGGAAATCTGCACTTCACGACTCACCCTCAGCGTTGATTTTCCCGGGCTTCGTTAAATGGCGGTGAAAACACTATCGACAACGACTTCCGATAGACGCGGTCGTCCAGGACTTTTGAGTTTGCACAAACAGCCCGTAGTTTAAAATTTTTTATGCCAATCATAGATAGATTTTCGTGTTGGAGGTACTTTTCCGAATCGTGATCGAAAATGCCGTTGCACAACAGTTACAGATTCCGTTTTGCTCAATTCAAGAACACAAAACGCCTTCTCCACTGCCGACGTTGCCAATTTGACTGACTAGTCACGTGACACGCGCGCTATCACCTACGTCACTTCCCTCAGTAGCGGAACACAAACTTTATAAGTACATCTACCTAACTGTTCGCACTTGTGGTCCGTGTCTTCACCTGTTAGTGTTTTACAGCATCTGGAAACTGTATACTTCTTTATGAATCAGGGTGTATATTGAGTTACCGTAAGAAACCGGGTACTTAATTTATTGCGCATGTAATTGTGGGATGTGTATGTATTAGTCTGTGGAGTCCTTAAGACAGAAACTGTATAGCTATCTAGAGTAAATTTTATATTTAGAATTTTTGTTAAATAAAACAGTTCATTGCACCTTCTCTTAAAGTAATTGAAAGTTATTATCAGTTGACAAAAACATCTCAAACACCAAATCATTCTGTTGCTTTGAATAATCACGATGAAAAGCAAATACGTAATTTTTAATAGGACATAAGAAAAATAAAATTATTAGACGTATTAAAAAAAATTAAAAGCTCTACTGGAAAATAAAATGACTAAATCACCCGCATTAATGAAAAAAAATCCCTTTCGCGCAGTTAAGTTTAACCTTGAACGTGAGTCTGGTTCCTGTGGCATTCCGGCTCAGCGGTTAATTTTCGGGGATTTAATCTAAACAGTCCAGGATCGGTCCTGACTACAGGAGTAAATGGATTCTCTCGCGTAAGGACTGACATATTCAGCGTGTTGGATTTTGCGAAATTTCAATCTAAATACGGAAAAACTTGAAAAGGAGTTTTCTGAAACTACGAAAAGTCTGTGAAAATACGAAAGTTAAGAAAAGGGGAACTTTTAAAAACAGAAATTCCACTGAAAGACTGACCTGCAAATTTGCTGCATATTATTTTCAGAAATTTTCCATGAATTCTCACCATTTATTTTTCACAGTGTACAATATAAACGTATATGCATATTATCACACATGCATATCTTTACATGGCGGGAATTTCCACCCAGAAGCGGATTTAGCGAACGCCCGGAGTTAAGGAGGGGTTTTTTTCGGTTTCAAGCTTCTTGTTATAAGCAAGTTCTACTATAGATTCTATGTTACAGAACTTCAAAATTTGTGTAAAAGTCCTCATTTGTGTAAAAATCATCAGCAGCGGCAAACAGCTACCGTAGCGCTTTCTAAAACGCCTCTGTTACTTACGGACTTTTGCATACAAAATTAGAAAATTTACTATACTTGGAAAGTGTGATATACAGATTTCAAAACTTTCGCTTTGCTCTAAGTTCCTTATAAGCTGTGAAGTAACACCGCAGTAGAACGTTTCTTTAAATTCGACCTCATACGCAAAAAATAAAATAAAAAATAAATAAAATAAATAAAAATAAAAATAAAAAAAATAATGAGTTCTGAGTAACTTTCTGGAGAAACGTATTTTTAAATTTGCAGAATGATAGAAGTACTACTTAAGAAGATTTAGAAATCCAGTACTTACTTAGGAAAATGTCCGTCTGCTTCTGAAAAAATACGGGGAAAAGAATAGGATTTTTTAAAGAAGTAGCTAAATAGGATGAATTGCTTTTGAGGGATGATGTGCTCTTTCTATGAAGCTTTTTGTAACCACAGAAAGCTATGTATGGTTTCTTAAAAATGCCTTACATTTATTAGAGGAGGCTCTTCCAGAAGTGATTCTAACTGATATTCCTTTGGTTTTTTAACAAAGAGTAAAGATTTCAGGGTTGTTGTTTTTTCGGGAGAATTTAAAATGGGATACCTATACTGAAGTTATTTCGCAGGACTTCAGATCTCGAATAGGAGTTTTATCTAAAGTTTTGAGTCTATTATCACTAAGAATTAAATTAACACGTCATTATTCTTTCATTTATTCCTATATGTCTTATTGTTTTTTTTGTCAGGACAACTAAATGTAACAACATTATAAGGATTTTTTCTTTACAAAAAAAAAAAAAAAAAAAGATTGCTATTTTGTTGGATTCACTGGGAAATGTGGAGACCCTGTTTAGATGTTAAAAATTATTGACGTTTAAGAAATTACATAATTATCAACTGGTCTTGTAAATGGATGGGCGTGTTTATACCAATAAACATCTCAGTCTGATAAATATATATGTTGTTCTTCACACAGTTATCAAACTCGTGGGTTTGATAACTTATTAGTTCCTAGGGCTCGTACTAACGCTCAGTATTTTAGCACTAAAGGAAAATAATGATTACAGTTGTAAGGGCGAAAAATAATAATGAGATACATATCAATTAAGATATGATCAAGTGCTAATTTATGTACATAAAAACAAGGAAACAGAAAAGGGACTATGTCACGTGCAGAGTGACGGCGAAATGTCGCCCGAGAAAAATGTTTCTTTTACTCAGGAAATAACTTTATTTCATTAACTGTGTGCATATTCAATGCCCAAGGTTAGAAGGGCGCCAGCCTGTCTGGGAGGACTGAATACGTCCTTTATGTGAAAGAATGTCAGTATTGTTGTATGTTTTGTTCTGTTTGTATTAGTCTGGTTTCCACGTGCAGAAGTCTGTTGTTAGTCTGGTGTGTTAGTCTGGTTTCCACGTTCAGAAGTCTGTTAGAAGGAAGGTGAAATATGCGGTCGTCTGACACGGAGACAATAAGTCAGGCAGTTTGAAGCTGAGTTCCAAGAAGCAAGAACGGCTGAGGTACTGATACGAAGCAAGTTGGCCTGCGGGAAAGGTCAGGTTCGCTCCGGAATCTGACAAGGTCAGAGGTCAGCGCCTCGTGGTAGGGGGCGAAAGAAAGGAGGGATCCTCTTCTGGCGCGAGGGGGATAAGAGATAGCTTCGGACAGAGGAGCAGGATTGCAAGGTGGACTTGGAAGGAGGGTAGACGTGCGGAGTTTAGGCTCCGAGGAACGGAGTTCCTGGTTTTTGCGTGAAGCTGGGTGCTCCGCGAGAAAGCGTAAAAGATTTGCGAAGTGCGCTTGAAAGGCGGATAGACGTGGAGAGTTTATGCTCCGAGGAACGCGGTTCCTAGTTTTTTGTGTGAAACCGAGTGTTTCGAGAGATAGCGTGGAGTCGGAACGACTCTGATATTAGAGTGGCCATAAGGCCACTGATTTGTGATTGAACAATTCGTGATGGACGACGCATGCGACACAAATTCGTCGACGTGGACATTGGCACCGGAACCAGACTCTCACCCATACTTTTTTCCATTAAATTTATTTGTCTTTCTTATTCACGAATTATTTATTGAAGTTGATGCAGTGCTTTACAGTAGCCATTCTCTCCCTTCCTTGATTCGCGGATAATTACACAAAAATGCGGAGAAAGAGGGTCCTGGATAATAAATTTATAATTAATAAATTACGAGAGTGAGAACCTCAGATTATTTGATGTAAGGGGGAGTTGTTAAAATAACTCACGGACGCCTATCGGAAAGAAGGCCGAACTTAGCACGAAAGTCTATGTCTCACCCCTACCATAGTTAAATTATATTCACTTCAAATATTGTATTGCGATTATGTGTATATAAGTTGAAAAATACGTAATTACTTTACTTAGCATTTTTCTTATTTTAGGGGCCGGGGGCTCGTCAGGCAAATATTAGCCTTTTTCTCAGGTTTCCCTGCTATGTTGCACTATGGATGTTTTAATATGTAATGGCATATAATGTGATTTTCATTTGAGTTGTTTGTTTCTGGTTTATCAAGCGTTTGTAGTGTCTGTTCTTAACTGCTTGTGACATGGCAAATAAATAACTAAACCAAATAATTAGAATGAAAATAAAAAAAGGACTTCATTTATTCTACATGGTGTTCCAGAACATGTCCCAGTACATTTTGTAAACAAGCGACTGGGTGTGGAAGATCCGTGCACGTTATAATTTTCAAGAAATGTATGCATCTTGATAAAAAAAATCACGGGGATTTTACTGAAACATGCGAAAATCAGAAGAAATCGTTTGAAATTACCCGAAGATGTTATTTCGTTGCAATTGTATGACGTTTTTCTTTGTTTAACGAAAAAGCTGGATATGCTGGTACTGCCTGCTGTGATATTAAAGTTCTGGTGTGAACCAGTCGATGTTAGTAATCACGAGACAAATCAATTCAGCTGAATAAAAAAAAACAGTAATAGCTAACATATCCGATACAGAGTTGGCAATTATGACTGCATTCGTCGTAAAATTTCTCGGAATTGCTATTTGTCCGCCACGTAAGTTGTGTGAACCTAATAAAGAGCGCTTTGATCGAATGGCATTAATCTGATTTGCTAATTAAATACTTTGATTGGATCTCGCGGACGTAGCTAGGACGGTAAATCTCCAATATCCAAAACGTTGCTGACATATTTACTGTGTCTGGACTCAAAATGTTAGGGTATTTCTATCGAACGCTCTTTCTACAGGGGTCGGATTTCAGCAGCCGCACGTAAGAGTTTTTCTCGAATTTACAGAAATGCATTTGTTCCTTCCCTGGAAGCAATGAAACAAAATTCTGCACCGGCGGCTCCTCCTTCCCACACTTGCTTTTCGGAGTAGCCAAAATGCAAAATTTCTATGCTGACAGCAGGGCCGTAGCTGGCAGGGGGCTAGAGGCAGATCACCCCCCCCCATCATGAGATGCAAGCAAACCCCCTCCCGGAAAATGAACTTTATAAATTCTATTCTCTGAACTTATATTTTCGGTGGTTTATTAAATTTCCCTTTGTAGGCGACGTAAAACAGTGCTAAAGAGAATTCTTTGTGCAGGAAAGAGAGAGAGAGAGAGCAGCGCTTTCAACTCTTTGCTGCTCATCGTTTTGCCGTCAGTAAGAATGGTTTCGCGATGCATGTGCGGGAGAAGTATTTATTGGCGGGAATCTCAGAACTTTTGGTTTTTGAGCGGGAAAGGGATTTGGCTTGGCTGTTGACCACGGTAATAAAAGACTACCTCCGAACACCAACTAAAGAGAATACTCGAATAAATATGGAGAAGAAATAACAGAAATTCGGAATCAAGAACTCCTCGACGCCATTGCGTGCATCCGCGGGAAGGAAGCAGGATAATTAACTAATAAAAAAATTTTCTTCTGCTAGTTTGGAGTTATCTTTCGTCCTGCGATAATGATCCTGCAACTCATCCACCTCCAAACAAATTCTATTAATGCGATTTATCTTTATATTTCAAGAAAGTTTTGCTTTAAACGTCATGATCTGAGGCACTTTGACCGTGGGTGCATTGTCGGCGCAGGACAGATGGGTCATTCTATAGCGCAAGTGATATAAGAACCTTAGATTTACCGAAGGCAACCGTATCAAGGGTGTATCGCGAGTATATCATCGACGGACGTACAAGCACACACAGAAAAAGTGGTGGCCAATCACATGCCATTGATGACCGGGGTTGACGTAGACTATCCAGGTTCGTACAGACCGATCACTTCGCAAGGTCTGCGCAAATCAACGTCAGCAAGCGAACGCTGCATACTCTGGGTCAGAGGAGCCCTAGTCGTACTCGTGTGCCAGTGTTGACTGCTCGTCATTAGACATCACACCTTGTCTGGTGCCGGGAACATCAAAACTGGACCTATGCGCAGTGGCACCGCCTTGTGTGATCAGAAAAATCCCGTTTTCAGAAGTACCAAGCTGGCGGGATGGAGAGGGTGTGGCTTTGGCAGCATGAGCCCACGGCCCCGTTGTGTCAGGTCTGCTTTGCTCTGTTCAAGGCGGTGGAGTCCCTGTGTTGCTGTTAGGAGCTTTCGCATGGGGCACATTAGATCCCTTAGTGTGTCTAGAGAATTCCTTAACCGCTGCGCACTAATAGCATATGCTGTCTGGTCACCTGCACTCTTTCATGGCCTTCGCACATCCAGCTGGCGATGGCTTATTTCAGCAGGAAACTGCGCCTTCCCACCTGGTCGCAACCACCCAGCCATTGCTGGAAGGACACTCATCTGAATTTGGAACCCATCAGTGGCCCCCACAGTCCCAAGGTTCAAACCGTGTGGAAGCTCTCTGGGATGCGGTGAAGGGCAACATCAGATTCATGTGTCCTGGATTGACGTCTCATAGAGTTGTGGACAATGCTGCAAAAGGCATGGCTGGCATTACCTCCTGAAACCCTCCGGCATCGGGAGGAGTCGATGCCTCGGCAAGTACAGGCTTTCGTTTTTTTTTATTTTGTTGTTTTTTTTTTTTTTTTTTTTAAGAGGCACATTTTAGCCGCTAGAGGACGTAAATGCACATAATATCGAATTCCAAATACATTTTATTTCATCTATTTGCTTCTAAACATCCGATTGACAAAAATTTTCTACCTTACAATTCCATGTATATCGAAGACTATTCTAGGTATAAGTCACTTTTTCAAGTTACGCATAGATTTTCCTCCAGGGGGCGTAAAAGTAAATTGCGTTTTCCCTGATATCTCTGCTTCTAATGCTCCGATTTGAATTTTTTTTTTTTTTTTTTTTTTGCAACGGGTAGAGCTCATGATGGGAAATCTTTTGCATGCATATTCTATTTTTTTTTTCTAAAAAATGGTTTGGCCATCAGGGGACGTAAGAGCTAATTTTTGCTTCTGATGTATTTGCAGCAATATCTGAGCTCCTGAAAACTCGACTGAAAAAATTATTTCGTGGACCGATACCGATACCGCTCACATTGGAAAAACTTTTAATAATACTTTCTTCTTAAAATAATGCATATTTTTCCCTGCAGGGGCGTAGATGTCTATCGTATATTTACCGATATCTCTGCTTCCAAGAGAACGATTTGAAACACTCTTTCTTTGTTGAAGAGCGTTTCAGCTGCGAAATATTTCTCATGTAAGTTCACGATTCCGTTTACACCAATATCTGCGGGATTTAAAAACCCGATTGAGAAACTTCTTTCTTCGGTCAGATACTATTGTTTTCCATATGGTTCCATTGACTTTGAATAGCTTTGATGGATTGAATTTGCGTCAGAACGGATTCAAAAGACGTGCTCATTATAACTGAAAATTCGATGTCACCTTTCTTGTTTCTCTTTCGGCAACAGTTCGGCTTTAAATAACTCATTAATGAAGAATAATTTTATCTCCTTCATAGCATAAATTTTGCAATTGCATTTAACGTTTTGAAGTTTCTTTTAAACGGTTTTTTTTATTTATGTTTTTTTAAGGCCATCACCGGGAAGAATGTATAACCGAGGTTCCACTGTGTAGGGTGTTTAATTCTCTCTTCAACTTCGTTACATACATTTCTACTATATTTCTATCTATTGAAATTACGAACCATTTTAATTAAATGGAAGTACTAACTATAAATTTGGAGAGCAAAACTGGCGCTGTTACTACTTACTATAAAGTATCCTCATGATTGTTCATTAAAAAGAAATGAAGATGAAGATTATAATGTGTAAGAGCTTTATTTTCCTTGAATTATATAGTTGAAAATTACAGTTCCAAGAAAAATCTAAAGGGAGATCGAAATTCAATGTTTCATCAAGTATAGATAAAAAAAATCAAAAGCTAAAAAACTGTTTTTTTCTAATATCGACATAATAGAGAGCTTCGATGTCTATTTTCGCATTGCACTGAGGCAAACAGTAAAGGTTTCATATCCCTCTTTTCCATTTCAATAAAATATCTATTTCTGTCTTTCTCTTGTATCAACGAAAATCACCTTTTTTGCTCAGGAGTATTCGTGAAACATCTATCTTCCTATGACATCTTGCAAAATGTCACTATGCATTTCCCTCTCATATCCAGGGAATAAGCTTTTTTTTTCTTAATGCATATCCTAGGAAATATTTTCTTCTATCTCTCCGCCACATCTAACAATATTTCACTTCCAATTTATTTCTCCAGGACCATTATTTTTTTCTCGCATATAGAAAGATACATATCTTCCCATCTTTCTGTCAGATCAAACGAGATGCCTCTTTCTGATTTTCCCTTAAATCAAGAGCCACTGCTTTTTCTTTTTCTTGTGCATTCAAGGAAACGCCTCTTGTTAACATTTCTTAAAATTTCTTTTCTCGAATTTTTAGGTTCAAACCGGTGAGCATCCAGGTATGATATATATCATATGTAGAGGATTTTAGGAAGGGAGTGTCTGACCCAAGGTCTTAAACAACCTTTAGAAATAGGTAGCTAGGAGATTTGGACTAGAATGCCCGATAGGAAAGTGACACGGAAGCGCGGTAGAAAGGGGGGGGGCGCCTATATTACCCGGGGGACAGTGCCCGCGGTCCGGCGGCTTAACGTACCCATCCGACGCACGGCGGATATTTAGTGGTTCGAGCGTTCGTACCTGCCTGGGATCGAACCTGAGGTTTCTCCGTTGCAGCCAGGAACGTTGACCACTAGGGCTTCCAAGGCTATGTTAAGATTTCTATCCCTAATTTAAAGCCAGTGACGTGAGAGAATTAGTGTCGGACGGACAAACATAAAATTCACGTATTACCAGAAATTCGTATCCTGTCCCAACAATATGAGGAGCTTGAAGTCCGCACTTAACGCTACTCGATAATTGCGAGACCCGGCATTTCTCTCATGTCCAGAAAAAAAAAAAAAAAAACCTTTCTATTTTCTTTTTCAATTTAATTCATTTATTTTGCTGAGCAAAAAACAAAAGAACAGTATTACAGATAAATCAGTTGAAACGATGGCCAGCCAGGAAGCAGGGGGAAAAGGCCAGCCAGGCCTGACAAGGTCCGATGCTCCCTAGATCAGTTTTACAATTAAAAAAATGGACGATGTCATCGCTCTGTCCACGTTATTTTATAAACAACGCATAGCGACTGAAAAATTGTGTTCCGACACCGCTGGGATCGAACCCCAGATCTCTCGAAAACTAGTCGAGTGCGTTCGCATTTACGCTACGGCGTCACCAATTCTCAGCGCCACGCGTGGTTTATCAGTCAGCATCTGACTACACGAATCCGTATTGATGGTCTCAGCAACTGAGATGTCGTCATCTGGTGGCATTTAACGGAACAGGTATTTAATTCTAGCTGATAATTCCATTATCTCCACGTATTTGATATATATTTACCATTTCTATCGCCCTTTGAATTTATCAGCTAGAATTAAATAGCTATTCCGTTAAATGCCACCAGATGACGACATCTCAGTTGCTGAGAGCATCAATACGGATTCGTGTAGTCAGATGCTGACTGATAAACCACGCGTGGCGCTGAGAATTGTTGACACCGTAGCGTAAATGCGAACGCACTCGACTAGTTATCGAGAGATCTGGGGTTCGATCCCAGCGGTGTCGGAACACAATTTTTCAGTCGCTATGCGTTGTTTATAAAATAACGTGGACAGAGCGATGACATCGTCCATTTTCATTATCTCCACGTATTTGATATATATTTACAGTTTTATAATGAGGGCAGTAGTTTTAAATTATAAACAATAAAGGTATCATTAGGAGAATCAAACAACCCAAACATCGAACAACAGATAAAAAAAAACAGATCACATTTCGATATCATCATCATCCTCATTGTCAACCATTATCAATCCACTGCTGGACGAAGGTCTCCCCAAGTTTCCTCCACAACGGTCTGTCTTGTGCCAGTCTCCTCCATGTCACCCCTGGATATACAAGTCATTATGTTAAATATAGTTCCCATCCACTGTGATCACCAAGTGGAGATGCCGTAATTCATTATAAACTTTATTAATTTTTTTTTTAAATGGTTGAAGGTATTTAAGGAAGTTAGCTCCATGGGTAATGAGTTCCAATAATGTGGGCCAATGTAGTTTAAACTTTGCTTCATGGCTTCCGTTTTCGGAAGAATAGGCCTAATATGTGATTTAGTGCGTGTGTAATGCGTGTGCATCTGGGGTGTAATATGTATAATATCAGAATGTAAATTATTCTTAATGCGCTTGTACATAATTTTCCCAATATTGTAGTAATATAATTGCTTAATCGTTTGAATATTATATTTATTTGGGAAAACTCTTGTAGTATTTTATAGTGTTAGTTGTGAATTTCTATCAAATTTTAAGTCAATTAATCTTCACATATTTGTTTTTAAGAATTTAAAGTTCTTTGAAATTATATTTAGTTGTCTGTCCCCATGATAAGATAGCATAATTAATATGAGTCTAGAACATGATATATTATAAATGAATAAGTGTTTTGTAGATAAGCTTTGTAAATTACAGGATAATAACTCCAATGTTTTTAGACAGTTTGAGAATAAGAGAGTCAACATGATGGTTCCATTTAAGGTCCCTATGTAAGGTAATCCCCAAATAAAGTAAGGAGTTAACCACTTCAATATTAGTACCATTAATAGATAATGTGATAGAAGTTAGTAGTGAGATATTTTGTTTTGAGAAAATTAAAGATTTTGTTTTGGGAATATTTATTAGTAATTCATTGGAGTTTATTTAGCCAATCTGAGATGTTATTAATTTGAGTAATAATATTCACAGTAGTGTCTGTCATTGAATTGAATGAGGTAAGAGTGGTTATATCATCTGCATAGAGGAGTAGGTCCAAGTCACTTATTGAAACAAAGATATCGTTAATATATATAGTGAAAAGCAACGGTCCTAAGATTAAACCCTGTGGGACACCAGTTGGTGTAAGTTGAAGCATGGATTGATGTTGGTTAATTTGTGTGTATTGTTGTCTATTTGATAAATAATTTTAAAAAAGAGAATGTTCAATGTTCTTAATTCCTATCGTGTGTAACTTATGAAGTAGAATATTATGATTTATGGTATCAAAAGCTTTGGATAGGTCTAAACATAATGCAATGGTACATAAGTTGTGTTCAAAATTATGTTGGATAGTTTGTTGTAGGTATAGTAAGGCTGATTCTGTTGATTTTCCAGATTGGAAACCATGTTGATTTGGATAGATGATTTTTAGTTTATGAATGTACGAGATTAATCTATTGTAAATTAATCTCTCCAAAATTTTAACAAAATTAGAAAAATTGGCTATAGGGCGGTAAATAATAAATAAATGCATCGCTCTTTCCACGTTCCAGAAACACACAGCATCCGAAAAATTGTTTTTCAGCCGCCGCTGTGTGAACGAACCAACAGAACTCTCGATATCGCGCCGAGTGCGTTACATTTACGCCACGGTGGCCAACAATCCACGGTGCTATGTGTATTTTTAAGTCAGCTTCTGTAATCATAAATCCGTAAGATGGGCTCAGCTACTGAGACGTCTCCATCTGGTGGGCATTAACGGCACTAGCTATATATATTATAGCAGAAAATCCAAAGGGCGAGATCCAATGTGAAAATACTCCAAATACGTGGCGACAGTTAATAAAGAAATGCTTCGCTCTTTCCACGTTCCAGAAACACACAGCCAAGGTGAAAATACTCCAAATACGTGGCGTGGCGACAGTTAATAAAAAATTCATTTATTTATTAACTGTCGCCACGTATTTGGAGTATTTTCACCTTGGATCTCGCCCTTTGGATTTTATGCTATAATATATATAGCTAGTGCCGTTAATGCTCACCAGATGGAGACGTCTCAGTAGCTGAGCCCATCTTACGGATTTATGATGTCAGAAGCTGACTTAAAAATACACATAGCACCGTGGATTGTTGGCCACCGTGGCGTAAATGTAACGCACTCGGCGCGATATCGAGAGTTCTGTTGGTTCGTTCCGACAGCGGCTGCTGAAAAACAATTTTTCGGATGCTGTGTGTTTCTGGAACGTGGAAAGAGCGATGCATTTATTTATTAACTGTCGCCACGTATTTGGAGTATTTTCACCTATAGGGCGGTAGTTATTTTGCATCATTTATCGATCCGGATTTGTATTTTGGAATAAGTTTTGAAGTTTTAAGTAGATCTGGAAATTCACCAGTTTGGAATATGTCATTAAAACTAAATAAACAGAGGATCCAGAATAAGATTAGCATTTGTGACGTACCACTAAGGTGGCGCAAATTGGAGGGATAAGCTAAGGTCGGTGTGATTCAGTCGGGAAAATAACTTGCTCCGGAGAGGGGAAACGTGAGTTCGAAGCCCACCTCCGGCAATTCGGGATTTTACGCTACATTGGCGCCCTAACGTAAAAATGAATCTAAATTGCCCCAACGTTTAAAAATAAAATGTGAGGCTTCTTCCACATATCGTCTTTAATTAATATGAAATACCTTGTCGCCTCGATGGTGCCGTGGTCTAAGCGGTGGCTTCTGGTAATTCATCTGAGATGGGTCGGGGTTCGAATCCCGATGAGACACAGATATGTTTTTTTACCGCACTGTCTCTCTCCATTCCGTGGAACCAGTAGCCCTATATGAGGGACGGGTGTCTACTTATAGTCATCTTGTTGCTCACGATGGTCATTAAGCACCCAATCTAAAAAAATCGCTCTTCTGCAGTGAACCCCTCTTTCAGCATGATTTGCGGGGGACCCGTAGCCTACGATTCGGTCCCTGCCCATTTCTGAATGGGAGGGGGGGGATATTTGTGATGTACAACTTAGGTGACGAAAGGGTCAAAATGGCAAGTTGCAGCGATAAGCCGAGGTCACTGTAGCTATGTTGGGAGGATAACTGGCTCCAGAGCAAGGTGACGTGACTTCGAATCCCACAACTGTCAAAAATGGAGCTTAATTTTAACAATTTTTTTTGCATATCTAAAAAAAACATCTATTTCTTTCTTTGGTATCCAAGCAAATAAGTTTTCTTTCTTTCTTTTGAATGTCCAGCCAGCATTAAATGACTATAAGACTCCTTCTGAAATTTAAAGAAATAGGTATCGTTTCGTTTCGTTTAAATGCATGCATTTTCAATTAATCTATAGGGCTGATGCAGCAGCCTTCCTGATGGTGGCGCAGTCGTCTAAGTGCTGCGTTTTGACCATTCCTACGGGTTGGGTCCGGATTCGAATCCCATTTAGGCTTAGATATTGTATTTGCCTTACGTCACGGGCTCTCTCCCATTCCTGGAACCAGGGGCCCTAATTTAGGTACTAGCGACTGGTGCTTATGACCCATGGAGTTGCTCACGCTTTTCGTTAAACCCACACTTAGAAAACAAGTTTGTTCGAAACAACAAAATAATTTTGTTGAGCTGTTTTGTTGATTTATGTTGTTGCTTTAGCAAAACTCCATTGGAACTGTTCTGTTGGCAAAACAAAATGATTTCGTTGGCTACATTTTATTAATTCAACTATATGGTGGTACACTGAGAAAAATAATGTGTTTGAAACAACAACATAATTTTGTTGAGCTGTTTTGTCGATTTTGTTTTTGTTGTTTTAGCAAAACACCATCGGAATTGTTTTGTTGGCAACACCAAATTATTTCGTTGGCTATATTTCGTTAATTCAACTATACGGAGGTGGCATCGACCTTGCTGCAAAGGGCACGTGATTACTAGCTACTCCATACGGGCCCTACCAGACTACCACTGACTTCATCGCTTAAGATTTCGCTTTGAATTATGGCTGACTACGAAGTGAGTGCATTATTAGGAGACTGGGAGCTGTCAACTCTGATAGAGACATTCAGAGGTAAGAATTTCTAATAAATCTTAATAATTCCGACGTATTTTCATGCTAGTGCTTATTGTGTGTTATTTTGGTTGGATTCAGTGATAATTTGGCCTCACTTTGTAGACTCAAAATTACAATGAACACGATAGAATCTGCATCTTATTAGATGCACAGGGGCACATATAAAATTTAAACCCAGATTTCTGACAAAGCAATATTGCATTTCTTATGAGGGCTTACGGTTCCTGATCGCAAATAAAAAATTGCACATGAGGTATTGATAAGAGTTGTAATTTATGTATAGAGCTTGATTTCATGTATAGATTATATATACAGTGTGTTTCAAAATTCGTGCGGCAACCAAAGATTGCATACCCTGGAACATATAGAACGTTAAAAAAATTGATATTTTTTTGTTTGTCTTACCAAAAATGTGAATAATTTGTTTCATCAAAAAAACTAAGGAAAACATTTAAAAAGAAATAGGATTTAGAAACATATTACATACGCACCAAAATAGTGTCAATACATCGTTATGTCAAAAAAGGACACCCAGGGGCGAAGAGCACCGTCTAAAAGTATTGCACCGGCAAATGTTTGCCATCGGAAAAAGTTTAGGGACAAAGTGGCCAGCTACATAACTCTAAATTTTGTTGTAGCAAGAAATTACTGTGTCACGATAACAATATTTTTGGTTGCAGCAACAAAACGTTTTATCACGATAACAATACATTGTTGGATCAAAGAAGTTCCTAAAAATCGACAAAATTATTTTGTTAAATTAACAAAACGTTCTGTCATGATAATAAATTTTGTAGAATGAACAATAATTTTCATCAAAATAATTTTGTTAATTTAACAAACTTTTTTTGTTGACTGTACATCGACTAAATTTTTTTTTAAATTTGTTTGTTGAATTAACAAAACGTTTTTCTCAGTGCACAAACAAACAAAAAATTGGGTTGGTGCAGTTGAAATATCTGCTTTCACCAGATGGGCATGCTCTACCTCTGCATAGGAATGGTATGGTACAGCAACGTTGCATGGCATACGTCACAATGACACACATCGGATGGGCGCATTGTGGGCTTCATTTTGTGAAAAAGCTTCAACCGCGCCACTGCACAGGATTCGGTCAAAGTGGATCATGCAGACAACTCAGTTGCGCGTAATTTTTCTGTCCGAGTTCAAACACGGAGATTCCGCGGGTATGGTCACGCTATCACTGAGAAAAACGCTTTGTTCATTCAGCAAAAGCATTGTTGAATCAACGAAAATATTTTGTCGATATGCAGTCAACAAAACTGTTTGTTGAATTTACAAATGTATTTTGTTTAAAATTATTTTTGTGAATTCTACAAAATTTATTGTTTTCATGACAAAACGTTTTGTTCATTTAACAAAATGCCTAGGTCGATTTATGGGAATTTCTTTGTTCTAACAATATGTATTCATTGTATTGTTATCGTGATAAAACGTTTTGTTGCTGCAACCAAACTTATTGTTATCGTGACACAGTAATTTCTTGCTCCAAAAAATTTAGTTAGCTAGCTGGGCCACTTTGTCCCTAAACGTTTTTTCCGATGGCAACACTTTGCCGGTGCAGCAATATCAGGGGTGCCCTTCGACCCTGTGTGTCCGCCATTTTTCTCTCCGCGATCTTTTTTTCCGCCGTATTTTAATTTTTCCCGCCGTATTTATTTTCTAGTGGTGGTTCTAATGAATTTGGACGGTGCCATGTCACGAGAAAAAATTTCCGAAGCCAGGGAAAAACTTCTCACAGAACGGATTCAAACCTGGGGCCTTTTGTTTAGGAACTAGACCTGATAACCACTCGACTATACCTGTTCCTTATGAGTAAATCCTTATTTGCGAATTCAGCATTTAAAGGTCAGTTTATTACTTTTTGGAATGTTCACGGACGATTCATACTTGACATAACGATGTATTGACACTATTTTGGTGCGTGCGTAACATGTTTGATAACTGATTTCTTTTTAAATGTTTTCCTTAGTTTTTTGATAAAACAAATTATTGACATTTTTGGTTAGACGAAAAAAAAATCGTAATATTTTTCTAGACCTTCTATATGTTCCAGGGTACTATTCCCACGCAACCTTTGGTTGCCGCAAGAATTTTGAAACACCCTGTATATATAATCCATACCTGAAATCAAGTTCTATACATAAAGTACAACTCTTATCATTACCTCATGAGCAAATTTTTATTTGTGATTAGAAACCGCAAGTGGTCATAAGAAATGTGTTATTGCGTTATCAGAAACCTGGGTTTAAATTTAATACGTGCCCCTGTGCATTTAATAAGATGCAGATTCTATCGTGTTCATTGTAATTATGAGTCTACAAAGGGAGGCCAAATTATCACTGAATCCAACCAAAATAACACGCGATAAATACTAGTATAAAAATACGTCAGAATCATTAATATATATATTAGAAATTCTAACATCTGAATGTCTCTATGAGAGTTGACAGCTCCCAGTCTTCTAACAACGCACTCACTTCGCAGTCAGCCATAATTCAAAACGAGGTTCTTCTGGTCAATGATAGTCTGGTAGCAAGTAATCACAAGCGATTTGGCATAAGGTCGATGCCACCTCCATATGGTTGAATTAATAAAATATAGCCAAGGGAATAGTTTTGTGTTGCGAGCAAAATAAATCCGATGGAGTTCAGCTAAAGCTACAAAATAAAGCGGCAAAACCGCTCAACAAAACAATTTTCTTTCTTCAAACAATTTTTTTCTCAGTGTAAACTTTAATGAAGCGTTTGAGCAGGCTACGGGGAATGAACGCACAATAGGCCGATGATTCACAAAATTCCACGCAGCAGATACATCACATACAATTCCGCTTATTGGTCGTCCACCAGTAGCTCTAAGAGCTGTGTCGTACTACAAAGGTGAAGCACATGTTAAGACAGCAAATATGCAGCGACAAACTTCGTCGGTGTAGCTTATTTGGGAAAACCTTCGGCTCTGGAGTAGAAGGATGTGGTTTCGATGCGCGTCACTGGCAAATAAATTTGTAATTAATTTCCCATTGGTGCCCGATTATGGAAATGGATCTATTGTTGGCCGTTTGGTTCTTCGAAAAATACTTAATGTTCCTTTCATACAATATCTGGAATTAATGATAATTTTTTCTTCGCTTCAAAAATGTGATGTTTCCATTAGCTCACTCCGGAATTTCTGTTGGGATGGGGAATATCTCTCTCTCTTTCTATATATATATATATATATATATATATATATCATCATCATCATTGTCAACCATTATCAATCCACTGCTGGACGAAGGTCTCCCCAAGTTTCCTCCACAACGGTCTGTCTTGTGCCAGTCTCCTCCATGTCACCCCTGCATACTTTCGAATTTCATCCACCCATCTCCCATGTGGTCTTCTTCTGGGTCTTTTCCTGTCCCTTGGAATCCAATCTAAAATTTCGGCTTTCCATCGATGATCTGTCCTTCTTGCAGTATGTCCAGCCCATTGCCATTTCAGGGATTTAACTCTGATCATGATGTCTTCCACTCTTGTCATTTTTCGGATCCACGAGTTCCTCTTCTTATCTCTCCTGGTTACACCAAGTATGCACCTCTCCATGCTCCTTTGAGTTGTCTGCAGCCTTTGTATGTCTCTTTTAGTTAAGGTCCACGTCTGTGCACCATACGTAAGCACTGGAAGGATGCATTGATCAAACACTTTTCTTTTAAGACATAATGGCATATTGCTCTTGAAAATTATGCTGTTTCTTCCAAAAGCTCTCCAGGCAAGTTTTGTACGCCGATTAATTTCTTCATCAATGTGACCCTACAAATGTCAACCCCGCCTTCTCGTGGTGCATCCTGTTCCCACTAAAGGGGCTCTGACGACCGCCCATAGCGGTATAACTATACCATCGGGATTAGAGGAAATTCTATCCCACACTCACCAACCCGCTTGGCCAGCGTGGTGAGTTATGGCCAAACCCCTCCAAAATGATTCCACAACTTAAATCTTGGCCCTCAGTCTCCGGCAGCTGGAATGTACCTGGCCAAGGCAGCGGCCAGTGCGACATGAAGGCAGAGGGTGCTAAGAATCCCCGGAGGACCGGACTAGGCTGCCATCTGATGCTGACCTTGGCTACGTACAATGGACGCTCCCTATCTTCTGATTCAAGGCTTCTTGAATTGGAAGAGGAACTACAAAGGATCAAGTGGGACATCGTGGGGCTAAGTGAGGTAAGGAGAAAAGGAGAAGATCTCATCGAACTGAAAAGTGGACATCTCTTCTACTATCGTGGGACAGATACTGGCAGAACTAGTGGTGTTGGATTTATAATAAACAAGAAACTGAAGGATAAAGTTGTAGAAGTTGAAAGTTCCTCTGACAGAGCTGCACGACTTGTTATCCAACTCTCGAAAAGATACCAGGCTCAGATTATTTAAACTTATGCACCCACCACAAGTCATCCTGAAGAAGAAATTGAAGAATTTTATGAGGAAATTTGTCATCTAAATAATAAAGGTAAGCAGCACTTGAAAATAATTATGGGAGATTTCTATATATATATATATATATATATATATGAGCTCACCGAACAAAAAATTAGTCACCCCTAACAGAAATGACAGTAGCAAGTTACCGGTTGCACAGAGGGCGCCGTGATAGCATTATTGGGAGATAAATAGCACTGACTTATATACAGGATCAGTTTTGTCTCTTGCAGCGATGAAGAGCAACGTGTATGTTGAATTTAGTCTGCAATATGGGTCGTAAGACTGACGTTACTGAGTGGCAAAAAGGAGCCACCGTGTTTGGCCGTGCCCACGGAGAAAGTGAATGAAGTCGTCCAACTTCTTGGTGTGTCGAAGCGTACTGTCCAGCGGATCTACAAAGACTGGTGTAGTTCGGAGTCAACTGAAAATCAGCGACGTAATTGGCCGGAAAACGATTCTCACCAACAGGGACCGCCGACGTATTTCACGCCTAGTAACTGCAAACCGGTTTTAAACCAGGCAACAATTGCTCCAAAATCGTCAATAAAAGGCCACTCCAACCAATTTCCGAAAGGTCATTGCGACGAGATATGCATGCGATGGACATCTGGAGAAGAATATCACGAAAGAGGCCTCTTGTAACAGCAAGTCACAAAGTCGCACGTGATCGATGGGCTCAGAGGCACCGAAACGTTACTGTGGAGGATTGGAATGGAGTAATTTGGTATCATGAGTCTCGTTTTTGTTTGTACTCCAATGATGGGAAGGAGACGAGCGCATCGCAGGTCCAATGAAGCCTTTAATCCTGATTGTATCGAAGGTGGTGTTCAAGCTGGAGGTGGCTCTGTGACATTTTGAGGATATTTTTTGTACGAAGAAATGGGTCCTCTCGTGGCAGTGACGATGAATTTGAACCAACATGCGTACCTTCGCATTCTGAATGACTAAATGTTGCCCTTTGCCCTACATCTCCCGTAGCAGCATCACATTGCCACTCCTGTCATCTAAGACGACAATTGCCGTGCGCTCAGGGATAAAACTGTGTCTGAGTGGCACGACTAACAATCAGCAACACTGTCTCACCTCGAATGGCCCGCCGAATCCCCAGATTTAAATCTTATTGAAAATCTGTGAAATCCTTTTGTACAGAAGATGAAACGCTCTAATAGACACTCACGTACTCTGGTGGAACGTCGGGTCCAATTGACGAAAGAGTGGCTGCCAATCAGGTACGTTCTGCTAGGGGCGACTAATTTTTTGTCCAGTGTGCTTAAATATACATACGTTCGAGTCACATCATCGTGTGCGTTCCAGACTGGTATGTCGTCACCTGACGAGAGAAAAATTGTTAGCCAGAGTTCAGCTCTGTCATGAGTGAAAACAAGTGATTGCAAAGCATGCAAACTTTCTAAATACAGTAATAACTGCCGATGAAACATGGATCTACTTTGTCGACCTCCTCACGAAGCGCGCAACGAGTGTTTGGAAACACACAGGCTCGCCTCCTCTGAAAAAAGTTTGCTAAACTAAGTGAGCTAGAAAGGTGATGATAATTTTCTTTGATCATAAATGTGTAGTCTACCAGAATTCCACTGTTCCTCCACAAATTACTGCCAATGCTGAGTATTACATTTCAGTGTTGAAGCGTCTGCGACGACACATATCGATTAACGCTTTAACGACCATGACCCAAAATACTTGTGTTACTCTAAATACCATAACGCTCGAAACTGTTTGATGTTTCACTTCTTTGTTTAATAACAACAATAGTGACTGAGAGTGACTCTTGCTGATTCCTCACAGGACGAGAAAATTTGAAGAATAAATAAGGGTAGGAAATCTGACTCGCTCTAGACAGGCGGTGCGGCGTTTTAGGCGTTATGGTCGTTAAAGGGTAAATCGACCGATATTGGTGGGCAAATGGACCTTACACCATGATATCGCACGCCCACATGTGGCTGCTTGTGTTCAAGCAGCCACATGTGGGCGTGTGATGCCTGCAGTCCTGACCTCGCCCCGTGCGATTTCTGGTTGTTCCAACAGCGAAGGAAAAGTGGCGCAACATTCAACACAGATGCTGACCTTATTCAAGTTGTACACTGTATAAGAGTCGTTAAAGCAGCTTTCACAAAGTGCCTTGGCCACGTGCTTTGGAAAATGGAGTGAACGATGGGACCGTTGCATATCATCCGAGGAAAGATACTTTGAGAAAAAATAACATATATTTTGCTGTACCTGTGTTTCTTCATTTTGTGTGATTTCACTTTCAGTTTTTATGGAACGGCCGTTGAATATTTGAACCTTGCAAAAACAGAAACACACAAACCTGCAGCGGCAATGGGTGGTAGCTCCAATTCGACAAGAAAGTGGCACAGCGAAGCGTAACATAGGCTTAAAGAGGGAACCTGACTGCTAATCACGTTCTTGCACGCAATTGTGCAGTAAATGTACTAAAGCTAGATCTTTAAGATTAGGATGGGAAAATTTTGATGGGATGCATCTGAAACGAAATATAATTAAAACCATCCGACATGGAAAAAAAGGAGGAAGATGCTCATGAAAACAAACAGAGTATTAAGCCATGGCTGTTAGGAAAATACAATAGTAACGCGTTTGTAGCTCATTTGAAATTAACAAAAAAACAAACAAATAATCTGTGCTGAAGATCTCGAATGACACATTGCGAAGGAAAACGCATATAAGTAAATAAACACGGAAGGAAATCAGATTTACTTTGTTTGCACTTACGCTCAGCAAATAGTTATTCGGCAATGGAAGAAAGGAGGATCGCTAATGCTTTCTCTATTCGGATACACGTTAGCTGCAATACTATTAAAAGCTTTCTTACAATGAAAAAGGCGAATTTTTGGAGCTCAGCGAATATTTGAGAACCAACTCCATGCTCAGTGCTTTGCAAATACTTCTACATGTAACATCTCCAGTTATTTTTTTTTTCAAAGCGACAAATGGGAAACTTCAATTAAGAAATATCCGAACAATATTGCGGTAAAATCTGATTCTTGCGTAGTAAGAGAGAGAACGATGAGACAGTCTAATGACCGGAAACGTGAAAAAAAAACAAAAAACAAAACAGGTAGGCTTAGTTCTGACTACACCGTTAGTTTGGAGCGTAGGAAAAACTGACGGTGCAGTCAGAACTGAGCCCTTATCGACTAGCAGAGTTGAAATAAGCTAGTCGAGGATGGATCCAGAGTTGAAATCGGCTAGTCGAGGATGAATCCAGAGTTGAAATCAGCTAGTCGAGGATGGATCCAGAGTTGAAATCAGCTAGTCGAGGATGGATCCAGAGTTGAAATCAGCTAGTCGATGATGGATCCAGAATTGAAATCAGCTAGTCGAGGATTGATCCAGAGTTGAAATCAGTTAGTCGATGATGGATCCAGAGTTGAAATCAGTTAGTCGAGGATGGATCCAGAGTTGAAATCAGCTAGTCGAGGATGGACCCAGAGTTTTTTTTTTGATTGGAGGTTTAACGACCACCGTGAGCAACTCAATGGGCTATAAGCAGTCGCCCGTCCCTAATTTAGGGTCACTGGTTCCAGGGAAGGGAGAGAGCCAGTGCCGTAAGACAAACACAACATCTATGCCTGACCGGGATTCGAACCCGGACCCCTTACGGACGAATGATCAGAGGTCAACGCCTTAGACCACTGCGCCACCGGGGCGGCGGACCCAGAGTTGAAATCAGCTAGTCGAGGATGGTTCCAAAGCGTTTATTTAATTTGCTATAGCCGAAACAGGTGTATGATATGGAAAGTAGCTTACATACTTTTTAGAAATAATGCTGAGTAAGTTCCTTTCTGAATCTTGTAAATGAATCTTGTATGTTCTTGAATATTGTATGTGGAAGTGGTTTCGTCATGAGGTCTGCAATGTTGTCTTCCGACTAACAGTATTTCAGGTCCAAAAACCCTTCCTTTAATCCAAAATTTTCAACCATTTCTTGAATTTTGTTCCTTTGGCTTATATGAAAACTTCCATCTTCGTTTTTCTGCATTACAATTCTTAAGTAGTATTGTACTTCACCTAAATTTGTCACTTCTTACCTTTTCTGCAATTCTTCTATTACACTTTTTATTTCTGCAACATTTTTAGCGCTGATCAAAATGTCGTCTACATACAGAATTAAATACACAAGATTTTATTTTCCTGTTTTGAAAAATAGACAAGAATCGGCCTTGCTTTTAGTAAATCCAAGACTTTCCAACGTTTGTTCTATTGAGTTATTCCACGCTTTTGCTGCTTTCTCTAAACCATATATAGATTTGTCCAATTTGCAAACTTTGTATTCTTTGCTTTTCACTTCAAAACCTTCTGGTTGCTTCATATATATTTCCTCATTTAATTTTGCATTCAAATACGCAGATTTAATATCAATATGGCGTACGTGCATTTGTTTATATGCTGCTGTAATAAGAAAAGATCTTATTGTGGTGTGCTTGACCACGGGTGCAAAAGATTCATCGTAGTCTTACCCATATTTTTGGTCATATCCTTTTGCTACTAACTTGTCTTTATACTTTGTTACTTGACGTTTATCATTACATTTTTTCTTGAAGATCCATTTGCTTCCTATAGCTTTCTGTCCATTTGTTAACTCTGTTAGTGACCAAGTATTATTTGCTTTTAGACACTTTATTTCTTCTTTCATTGCATTTTGCCATTGTGTTCTCTCTCTTTCTGGAAGATCTTGTATATCACTTCGAGATTTTGGATCTGAGTTAGAAGTTTGGTTTGTTTTTGCTTTAAATACAAGTCGTTCTGGTGGAACTCCTTTATTTGAACGCTCAGAAACTCTAGGTAAATTAATGTTTATACCTTCTTCAGTTTTATGCTCTTCTGAAATTTCTTCAGTGCTTTCCTCTTGTTGAATTATCTGTATTTCATTTTCAATATCTGCACTTTCTGAATTCCTAATTGTACGAGATTAAAATCGCCTTGCTCTTCAGTTTCTTCTTTTTCTTTGCTAAATTGATTTTCAAAGAATTTTACCGATCTTGACACGACAACGTTTCTTCCTCCAACGTAAACTCGATATCCCTTTGATCTAACATCATAATCGAAGAATGTACCTTCAACTGGTTTGTCATCTAATTTCCTTCTTTTCTGTTTATGAATGTAGTAGTAGACTTTGCATCCAAACACTTTTAAATGATTGATATTTGGTCTGACTCCATTCCACAAGTCATATGGAGTTTTGTTACTTGCTTTAGTGACTAATCTATTTTGCAAATACGTTGGTGTTAGCACTGCTTCTCCACAATATGCTTTTGGTAAATTTGCATTAATTAGCACATTTCAACTAACGATCGATTTTTTTCTTTCGGCAATTTCATATTCCATTTTGAGCTGATGAATATACTAAAGAAGTTTGATGAACAATACCTTGTTTTGTTAAATACTCTTCAACGTCTTTACTGCAGTATTCTAGAGCATTATCTGTTCTCAATTTTTTTACTTTTCTATTAAATTTTTTTGTAGTAGAACTAACAAATTCTTTCAACCTTGCCAATACTTCATCTTTTGTACTTATTACATATACTGGTGCATATCTACTGATATCATCTATAAAAGGCAAGAAATATCTTTTTCTTCCCAATCTTTCAACTTCAAAAGGCCCACATACATCTGAGTGTATTAGTTCTAACGGTTCTTTCGCTCTGTAAGATGACTGTTTCGGGTATGGTTTCTCTGTAAGTTTCGCTCTAATGCATGAATCGCAATAAAAACTATGCTTACAATTACTTATTTTCATACCTTTAGCTAAATTTTGATTTGCCATTTCTTTAATTGCTTCAATACTTCTTTGTCCTAGTCTGAAATGCCATTTATAAATACAGTTTTCATTTTTACACATATTATTCCCCAATTTTGTTACGAAGTTTGTAACTTGTTTATCTTTGTCTTTAACAATGATGAGTTCAAATAAACCAGCTGTGGCAATAGCATTTGCAACTATGGTTTGACCTTTGCTTATAGTGCAAGTATTTTCTTCAAATAGTACTGTAAAGCCTTTACTAGTAAGCACTTTAACTGATAATAGATTTCCAACTAGGTCTGGGACATACAAAACATTTGATAGACAAAGCGTGTGAATATTTCCTTCTAGAGTTTTCACTAGTACCTTAACTTCTCCAAAACCTTTTGACTTCAACATATGACCATTTACAATAGTTGCATTTTCATTTGATTTTTCTGTAATTCTATAAAAGAAATTTATGTCACTACACATGTGGCTAGTTGCTCCTGAATCTACAATCCAAGACACTGAATTGTTTTGTATTTTTGCTTGTAATGCTAGCACAAAAATCTTTCTCCACATTTCCATTTTTGCTACATATATTCAACTTGTATGGCAGGTTGCTATTACTTTGTACTTTACCGTTATAAATCGGCTGCTTAGGAGTAAACTTTGTTTTACCATTGTAAATATTACTTTGCTTATTATTAGCATTCAGCTGCCAACACTCATTTCTAACATGATTTAACTTGGGACAAATAAGTACAATATCTTTTGGCTTTAAAATTAGGGACACTAAAAGTATTCTTTGTTTTATAAACTGAAAATTACGTTTCATAGTGTGTAACTCACCCCTCCTTAATATGCATTCTTCTCTCAAACTCGTCAATTAATTTAGATTTCACATAATCCAGTGATAGTTCCTCTTCATTTTTGCTTTCTAGGGCAGTTATCAATGTACTATAACTTTGTGGCATACTACACAATAAAATTGCTACCATATGGGTTTCTTTTATTTGTTCCCCAATATTGTTTAACTTATCTTCCAGTTCGTTTACTTCTTTAATGCGTGATTGCACTGGAATCGATTCAGTGTACAGGGTCTTTATAAATAAAGTTCCACTTTGAAATGGCCATAAAAGGAAAACTACTGGATAAAATGTTACCAAACTTGGTAATAGTTAACAGGAGGTCATGGGATTTTATTTTCCGCAAAACAAAAATATTAGTTCCAAAACTCACCACCAGCGTAGAATGGCGCTGTATGCAATATTGGGAAACGAAAGAAGACATGACAACATCAGTTGCAAATGTGTGTAATCGTGTCGAACACGAAACAGTGTGCGGTGTTATGCAAATACGCAAAGCTCGTCAACGGCTGACTGCAGGAGGAATGCAAATTAGAAGTACGCAAATCTCGTCAACGGCTGACTGCAGGAGGAATGCAAATTAGAAGTACGCAAATGCGCTGTACACGTCATTGGATTATCCACCTTAAAAGGAAGCCTCCCCGTCGGAGCTGTCATTGTTACGAGTCGACGATGTCGGTAAATATGCAGGAGCGTGCTTTTCTCGTGGTGTTATTTATGAATGCGATAGCAATGCGTGGCGTGCTTTGCAGAAGTATCGTACCGTCAGACGACTACGCCGAGGCCCAATGACACCGCAGGGTTTGAGGAAACTTATGGCAAAGTTTGAAGCCACAGGTTTGTTATCTGTTGCACCTTTGCGGGGACGAAAGACTGTTGCTGTGGAAACCGAGGAGGCTGTTGCATTAGCAGTAGAGGAAGCAACTATGGAAAGCACACACGGAACTTGCAGCGTAAGTGCTGTTGCACGTCGCATGGACTTACCATTGAGTACGGTGTACAAAATCCTTTGTAAAGTGCTGCTGTACTACCCATACAAAATCAAACGTGTTCAACAACTGGAACAGAACGATCCTCCAGTAAGAGAATCTTTCGCGTTGGAATTCCTTGCACGGATGGCGGTGGATGAACAGTGGCCATGGAACATTTTGTGGATGGATGAGGCCCATTTTTACCTCAATGGGGATGTGAACACCCATAATTGCAGGATTTGGGCCAAACAAATCCTTCATGCTATCCACCCAGTTCCATTGCATTCTCCGAAAGTCACCGTTTGGTGTGGTATGACACCTCGTGTCATAATTGGACCGTTCTTCTTTGAAGAGCAATCGCCAGCTGGTCCCGTGACTACCACTGTGACTGCTGTTCGCTTAGAGTCGATGTTACGATGTTTCGTGATACCGGAACTTCAGGAACGTGGCATTTTAGACACCACGATTTTTATGCAGGACGGGGCTCCACCGCACATTGGTACATGTGTGAAACAGTTATTTCAGCAACATTTCACGGATGACCGGATTATCAGCCGCCACTTCCCCATGGCTTGGCCACCCCGGTCACCAGATCTCAACCCCTGTGACTTCTGGCTATGGGGTTACCTCAAAGCCACTGTTTATGGTGATAACATCCAGAATTTGGCGGAATTGAAAACTGCCATACACCGACATGTCCGTAACATTCCTCCTGATATGCTACGAGCTACTGTTGAGAACGCAGCACTGCGATTTCACTTGCTTTCTGAAAATGGTGGCCGCCACATTGAACATGAGTTGTAACACGTGTTTGACACGATTACACACATTTGCAACTGATGTCGTCATGTCTTCTTTCGTTTCCCAATGTTGCATACAGCGCCATTCCACGCTGGTGGTGAGTTTTAGAACTAATTTTTTTGTTTTGCGGAAAATAAAATCCCATGACCTCCTGTTAACTATTATCAAGTTTGGTAACATTTCGTCCAGTAGTTTTCCTTTTATGGCCATTTCAAAGTGAAACTTTAATTATAAAGACCCTGTATTTTATACTGTACAATTTTCTTAACAAATACAGTTTGCTGGATAAATTGGTTCTTTCATGTACTCGCTTGAGTTTGTTCTAGGTATCCTTTCCACTGGTCTCGTGTAACACGCGATACAATTGTGAATCACCGATATACAAACAAATTAATGATCAGCATTGCCTGTCCTTTTTAACCCATGTTTCATCTACAGTTTGTGGTTTGGGTTGAAACACCACATCACTTATGTTTTCTCCGATTAACAGTATTTCCATCCTAAATTTCCACGTTACATAGTTAGTTTCTGTCCGTTTTTCTATGTGAATATATTCTTTCGACATCGCCATTTTGCTGACTGTTTTGCTTAGTACTTGAGCCTTTTCTTTTCACTTATTTCCGAAGCTGCGATATGAAACTAGTTTTCAGTCTCATAATCAAAAATAATGATGGTGTAAGTTACAAACTAAGAAATGATTTGCAACGGTAACTATGTTCATAATCGAAAGACTCCTGATTTAAGTTTTTCGTTATTTATTATTGAATAAACACGCAACTAAAACGCTAATGATGGTTCACGGATATATAATAAACATAGAACGAATGAGTTATTATTAACAATAATGACACCGTTCTTTAAGGTTATTTCGTCTGTTTTAAACAGTCTTGCCATGATTAATATATCTTTTAGGAGCTCATACAACACACTTTGTATAATCTCTCGAGAATCCTTTTAGGTAATGATAATACTCTTTTAGAGTAGTTTTTGTAAGAACAACAAATACAGCATGTTCACACACACACAGCGAAGCGACGAGTCCATCTTCTCTTCACTCTGTCTATTGTCTAGGGTCGTGATCCCATAATTCTTTGCAACAAATCGCAGGCTGGCTGCTCGGCATCAACACAAACGTAAACAACTTGCAGCAGGTGTCCGATGAAAAATAAAAGAAACCAGCAAAGGACGCTAACATCCAACAAATACGTCATTAATATATATCAAAACAGATTTTACTTCCTGCGTTATTATTATACCGTTTAAGTCAGGTCGTCTTTGGGAATCGTATTTTATACTTTCCAACCGTTGGTTGAAGTGTATATGCTCCAGCTTTGTCTGTCTGTTCGTCCGCACGATAACTCGCTTAAAAATAGTTCGATTTCGATGCAATTTTACTATGTGGTAGGGGACAACCTGGGGACGAACCCTATTGAAAATGGACGAAATGAGGTCAAAGATCAAAACATAGGAGAGGGATCCTTTCCATTGCCCTTATGCTTCATAATTTACCTAAAAATGTTTCCATTGTGACAAAACTTTATCATGTTGTTCCGAAGGTATACGGAACCAATTCTGTTGAATATCATCGAAATGAGGTCATAGGTCAGGGCACAGGAGCGAGATTTATTCCACAGCCATTAACCTCATAACTTGATTAATGAATTCTGGTATGTTGGAAAGCGTATCATAATGAATGCATTGCATGATTTTACTAACTTGTTCTCTTTTCATTTCGATCGGACTAATCTCACTCTTCAAATTATTACTTTGATATCACTTTTTAAACAGTCCCTGGACCTCATCACAAGTCTCCCTCATCTGGTACCTACGTTAACTCTATGTTCATAATTCCTGATCCTTTACTTTCATTTCTTCTCAACACAATTACCATAATCTAGCAAGTTTGCTTCATGGGACTTCTTCAAAAACTCTGTTTCTTGGGAATACTTCGAAACCTCTATATCTAGGATTTGCTTCATTGGACTTCATTATAGTCTTTTCTCCTTCGGCCAGTTTCAAAATCTCCGTTTTTTTTTACTTGTATCTTGGCACTTCTTTTAAAGTCTTGGCTACTTTGTTTGCTTAGAAATCTCTGTTTCTTGGACTTTCTTGCTGGTACTCTATCGAAATCTGTACTTCTTGATCTTCAAGTATCTTCTTCTTGGGATTAGTTTGAGATCGCCGCTTCGTATATTAAATTCCTAAGTCTGCTTGTAAATCTCTGTTACTTGGATGTGCTTCGTGGGTTGCCTTGAAAGCCTCTGTACTTAGTACTTGCTCCTTGCCACTCTTCCAAAATCTCTGCTGTCTGGACTTGTTTGATAGTACCCCTTCGGAATTACTGCTTCATGCTCCTTCAAGTTGCTTCGAAATCTCTCCTTCTTACATTCTCTTGATGGTTCTCCATCGAAATATCTTCTTGGTAATTCTTCAAATTATATTCTATTTCGGACACCGTCAAAATCTCTGCTTCTTATACTTGCTTCCTGGGATTTTTTCCGAATCGCTTCTCCTTGGAATTTATTCTAAAACTCTACTTCTTTGGCTTGCTTCGTTGGACATTTTTACAGTCTATGCTACTTAAGACGGATTCGAAATATCTGCTTCTAAGACTTGCTTGCTCGCACCCCATCAAGCTCTTTGCTTCTAAGTAATTATTTAGTCGCTGGTTCACGGTATTCCTTCGAAATCACTGCTTCTGGAACGTGCTTGCTGCATTTGATTCGAAATCTTTGCTTCTTGGTAATTTTTCCATGTTTCTTCTTTTTGAAACTCTTTCGAAATCGTTGCTTCTTTTATTTGCTTCCTGTATTTGCTTCCGAATCTCTGCTGCATGGACTTACTTTGGGACTACACCAAAGTTTTTGGCATTACATCTGTTGTTTTTATCCTAATCTTATCATTTCTGGTGACGCTGTGCATACACTTCAGCATCTGTTTCTTCGGCATTTCATAAATTTACGATTAATATTTTCGTTAGTCAGTGACCAATGTACAACATTGCAAGACAGCACTACATCCATAAAACTTTGCTTTTCAACACCTAGTACATGAGATGTTTATCTCCACTTTTTCTATCTGGTCTATACTCTGTTACTTCTTATTTTACATCTCCATCTTATTTCACCATTAATCCAAGAGATTTAAATCTTCTCGCTCTTTTAGTACTTTTTTAGACGTTATAGACAGTAATACGACCTTCTTCTTCCTCTTCACTTGCAGCGCAGTTTTGGTGCTACTTATATTCAGCTTTCTATCTTCTAATTCTGTTTGGCCCTTTTAAATGTACTGTATTTTGTTACCACTTCGCATATTTTCATCAAGAGATTTATCTCATTAAGTAGATTCTCCTGATTTTTTTGGAACCGTTTGCTAAGGTTTTTGATTACCATGAAACCAGATAGACTACTTAATTTTGAAACCCTTATGACTGTGTGTTCAATGCTGGAAAAGGAAGCATGCAAACGTCATCACAAATCCTTTTACACCGCAAAATATAATTTTTTTTCATTGCTGTATCTTAAATTATTCAGTGCGTATTTGCATTTGAAACTTTTTTTCGTGGAAACCCTGTATATAAGAATTTTTCTAAAAGAGTTGAATTCCTAAATGTGCAAGTTTTGCTGGAGGATATTCCATTAAATTAGTTTGGGGCGGAAGATAGAGATGACGAATTGTTGCACTTAAGGAAAAAACGATGATGCAATTCGGAAAACTTTCTGTAATACTTGCTTTGAGGCAAATGGAGCATTTTAAAATAAATACAAGAAGGTGAGTCTTTTTTATTTCTTTTATAGGAAACTGAAATCAATCGAGGATTAAGATGTGAAGGAACAAATGATGCCGCAACGTAGACATTCTACGGTTCTTGAAGATTATTTCTAATACAGATGTCTCGTTCCCAAAAGCGGTTTAAGCTTCCTTACATTTATAGACATTTTATTCCTAATGGGCATGTAAGCTTTCCTTAGTAGGGCTAGGTGGGATGTTTATCGGTCTTCAAAGCTGCCGCTACGCGATGTGAAATGCAATAAGCACCAGTAAATGTGTATCCTCATCCGACTGAGTTTTTCTTAAACAGTTCCCTCTAGAAAGATCGTTCCAGTTTAAAGACAGCTTGGGCCTTTACTTCTTTTGCCTCAAAAATTCCACAATAAGGTATTTGTCAGAGAAATGTTAGGTTTCCATGGTAACAGAAGAGCGGTGGATAAGCGCTCGTGGTGTTGCAGGCATGTGGGCACACACATACAATTTTGAGTTAAAAAAAGGGAAATAAGGAGCTCTTATCTCTCTCAACCATTCCCAACATTTTCGATTTCAGTTACAAACCTTTTGTTTTAATACCAGCCAACAGAACCATTGGCATTAGTTAAGTTCCTGATACTTAAAAACTTTTTATTGTAACTGACGATTAAAATGTTTCTGTTTTAGGAGGTGGCATCTTGACATTGTATTTTTGAAGACCATTTTTGTTAAATGGGGGTGTTTCTACGCTCTTTTCGCTGTGTAGTGTCAAGCAAAAGTAGCCAGCAAATTATCCAAAGGTTTGCGGTACATGAACATCCACACTTTCACAAGTTCTTGACTGATGTAATAATATAGGCTGGATGTGTATCTGTTTCTTTATTTTTTTTCATGACAGACTTCGTAGAAAGCCAACCATGAGGGTTTATTAAAGAATTGGTGAGGTTTCATGATTTTGTTTCCCTATTTCACTTGCATACACTGTTTTATAACATTTACTCATTTAGAAATTTAAATTTTACAGAGACCACTTATTTATTTAGATGAAACCACCGTAAGCATTTAAAAATAAAAGGTTCCAGGTTAAAAAAAATGGAAAAGGAACACAAACTGAAATCCACCTCTCATTCACTACAAATTCCAAGTTCTTATGAATCCAATAAAAATTTACATAACATTTATTATAATTATTTTAGATTGTTCATTCATATAGATCTTTCACGTCAACTTTGTGAGAGGTGGAGCTTGACTAGGGGTAACCACCCGGTACAGGTTCTGTAACAATTAATTTAGAATTACTCCTTTAGGGAGCATTAAAAGGAGTCATTAGAAAAGGGAAGAAAAATAAAAATTAAATAAAAATTAATTTTAAAATATAGTAAACATTTGAAGAAAAAGTTGCCACAGAAAAATTTAAGATTCACAACATAATTTTTTTTTTAAATTCAAGTTTTGTTATTTTTTATTATTCGTATTATTCAAATGTTTTATTGAAAACATTATTTTCTTTTCTGTAAACTTATTGGTTTTAATAATATTCACTTCTTAAAGGTTTTATTTACTCCATATTTTCTAGTTTCAAATTTTAATACACTCCGAAAATCACATTTAATTTCTGGTTTTATTTAGCTGGATGTATTTCCTTTTCTGCTAAATATTTCATACAAAAATTCAAATGTATTACTCTTAACCCTTTCCAACAAGGAAGGTTTTCCATTCAGAAAAATCACTGTTAACAAATTCGCGTTGGTAATGTTAATTTCTTGTGGGAGAAGTAGAAATAATTGTACTTAAGCTGAAATTCAGTTGCTTATGGGTCGTCTAAATACCTTTTTCCTTATCTGCTACACTAAAGTAAAATAACATCAGAACAAAAAAAAAAGCGAAACATATACTCACGATCTATAATTTACGTCTATGCATAAATTTTCAGAGTTTTATGGTCGTATGGGGCACACATTCCAATTTTTTGAATTTTACCAATGGCATGCAATCGTCGAACCATGGCCGTGGATTGATTCACACCCAAATCTTTTGTCAGGTCTGTGGTCGACTGGACGACATGTTCGCCCAGAAGAGCTTGCAAATCTGCTCTCTGCATCTCCTTCGGCCTACGCTAAGCTGTTTGTCCTCCACAATACAATCACCACGTCTGAACTTCACAAACCACTGATGATACGTGCCTGATCGTTAGAGCTTTTATTCTTCCAGACGCAGCATGCCAAATTGTCGTGTGAACATTTGCTTAGGAAACTTTCGATGTCAACACTTTCTTGGATTTCAGCGGCGATGCTTGTGCTGTGCATCACGGGTAATATCTTGTGACGGTCAGCATGTTGAGCACATTTGCCCTGAAACGTTTGTGATGCCAATAACCGGTAAATTCACACACGGGTCTGTTCATTTCTTGGGAATGCATTGCCATTGTTACCCTACTATATTTTCAGTTACGTCGTTTGCCCATGCCCGCAATAAGCTACCTACCATATTTCGTTGCGATGTCTCCATTTCTCGTTTTTCTAGAGACCCGAAAATAGGGATACTTATTACAGTATAAAACTTCCCAGTATATACTTACACTATATTGACAAAAGTCGCCGAACACCTAGAAGAGAAACACAAAATAGCATTTATTGACATACATTAGTACGGTGTCGGTCCACCTTTGGCCGTAATGCATGCACTGACCCTTCCAGAGCATGCTTTCGACAATGTTTTGGAACACAGCGTTAGGTATGCGCTTCCAGCATTCAGTACATAATGCTGCCGTTAACTGTTGCTTAGTAGTAGGCCTTGGTTCCAAACTTCTTATGCGACGCTCTAATTCATCCCACAGGTGCTCTATGGGATTAAGATCAGAGCTCTGTGCTGGACAGTCCGCACACGATGCGGAATTATCGTCAAACCACGCCGTAAGAGTCCTTGCTTTATGGCTTGGTGCATTATCTTGCTGGTACCAACAAGGCTTGGTTCCATAGTATTGTCACAGAATTGGTAGGACATAATTGTCCAGAATATCGTGGTATACGTGCAGGTTAATAGGTTTGTTCACGATAACCAATGGGCCGGGACCATACCACGAAGAATAGCCCCTCAAGAGTATACTGCCAGCTCCAAACTTAACCGTAGGAACAGTATACTGTGCTAAATGACGTTCACCCGGCTGCCGCCATACCCACACACGACCATCAGACTGATGGATTGTGTATCTTGATTCATCAGTCCATAGGTCCTATTTCCATTGATCTACGGTCCACGATGAATGTTCTTTACACCATGCAAAACGACGAGTAACATTCCAAGTGGAGATGAATGGCTTATGAGCAGCCGGACGACCACGGTAACCCATGGAATGAAGTTTTCTGCGAATAGTACATGTACTTACCGAGGTTACAGCATTTTTGCTCACCTGTACACTAAGGTTTTGTGTAGTACTCCGTCGATTAGCTGTAACGACTCTTCTGAGGCTTCGACTTCCTCTATCACTGATTTTCTTTGGTCTGCCGGTACGTTTTGCTGCTTCAGACACGCCATGTGTCTTCCACTTATTCAGTGCATCCAAAACAGTTGACTTGTGTATCTTTAAACGCCTCTTGGTTTCTCTTATGGACCACCCACTAATATAACACCCAACAAACTTTTTTTTCTGAAAGCCAGTTCTCTCCCGCCGGGTCATTTTCATTCAACCTCGCAGTGCGATATGATCGCGGTCAGCTGCAGGCTTGTTTTTGTACCGTTTGCAGCTATACCGCGCATCTCAACAACGCAGTGGATCCGTTCATTTGCTTTTGAAGGTGAGTCCGGTGGCTTTTGTCAATTAAGTGTATATTTTCTGCTCTTATCTGTGTCATTTCCCTTCAAAACTGCGATTTTTACTCTTTGGTTTTTGTCTTTCTTGCAACTTCTCTCTGTACTACATACAGAAGCGGTCGTCAGTTATTATTTTGGCTGTTGTATCCTTGTGCATTACAAGAGGAAAAAAAAGTAGCAGCCATCACTGTGATTTTTTAGTTCCATCAAAGTCATTAGGCACGCCAAGCGAATGGAATTTTCCTCAGCTTTTCCCAACTTCTTCAGTTCCTAAAAACACGAACAGCACAAATGCTATTTCAAGCCCGTGATTTCCATGTCTCTTATTCATAAGTAAGAACTGAAAGAATCACTAATTAAACACTTTACTTTAAAGACGTAACGGCAAATCGCTTTTGAAATTTGTATAGTTTCTTCTAAATGCCCTCTAGCTAACTTAATTCTGATTCGATGTGACCCTGATTTGATATCTGTCGTCTAAGGTACAATTTGACACTTCTAAAGTTGCCGATCAACCTCTAAACCTTCAGTTCTTCTAAAAGTATTGTGCACCAAGTTTTCGTTTTGTAAGTCCATCTTAAACTCCATGTTTTTTACTCTTGTCAGTATGTTCCTGGAAAACACTCCTCAGCCACGAAGGTGCACTTTAAAAACAAGTTAGTAAAATCATAAATATGATACGCTTTCCAACATAGCAGAAATCATTACTAAAATCATTACTCAAGTTATGAGGGTAATGGCTGTGGAATAAATCTCGCTTCTGTATCCTGACCTTTGACACCATTTCGATGATATTCAACAGAACTGGTTCAGTATACCTCCGGAACAACATACTAAAGTTTTGTCGCAATAAAAGCGTTTTTAGTCAAGTTATGAGGATAATGGCTGTGGATTAAATCTCGCTCCTGTGCCCTTACCTTTGACCCTGTGACGTATATTTTAAATTAACTTTCCTTTTTAGTTTCTTTCCCTATGTAAATCTTGAGTTTATTCTCAGGTATACTTCGCACTTAACGTGATACATTTTCTCTCAAACAAATACTGTTGGCAACATAATTGAGGTTGAATGAACGTGACGTATGCCTGATTTGATAAGAACGAGAGATAACAACTACGAGTAAACTGCTGCTGAGGGAGCGTTGTGTTGGAGAGCGATTAATGTGGAACGTAGCGTTGTGTTGGAGAGCGATTAATGTGGAACGTAGCGTTGTTGGTGTGTGGTGTGTTTAATGTTGATACCGATTTGTTATGTTACGGTGTGTTGGAGAAAACCTTGAATAAAGCATCTTTTCTGTAAGTTTGACTTCTGCTTTCTAAATATTTCGTCTGGCCGTTAAGGTTTAATTTAGGAACTATTTCATCTTACGGTTATGTTTTTTTAAATAACGTAGAAGTACGACAAGACTTCTACGTCATAACCCCATTCCGATTATATTAAGCATAACCGGTTCAGCATGCCTCCGAAACAACATACAAAGGTTTTGTCGCAGTAGAACTATTTTTAGTCAAGTTATGGCACATAAGTGCAATGGAATGGATACCGCTCCTATGCCCTGACTTTTGACCCCATTTTATCCATTTTCAATAGGGTTCGTCCCCAGTGTCCCCCTACCACATACTAAAATTTCATCGAAATCGAACCATTTTTACGCAAGGTATGACGCATAAGGGCAACGGAATGGATCCCGCACCTATGTCCTGACCTTTGACCCCATTTCACCCATTTTCAATAAGGTTCGTCCCCAGTTCCCCCCCACCACGTACTAAAATGTAATCGAAACTGAACCATTTTTACGCGAGTTATCGTGCGGACGGACGGACAGACAGACCGACGGACAAAGCTGGAACCTATACGTTTCTTCAACCTACGGTTAGAAAGCGTAAAAAAGACAATGTCGCGTGCAAAAGGAAAGTGGTTTAAATATCCTCCATTAATTTCCATCCACATGTCTTTCCTACTTAATGAACGAAAGCTATTAAGTGGCTTCTTTGTTGCTTCTCTTCTGGTAAGCATTGATTTCATACAATTATTATAAACGTCCAAGTAATGTCATGTCATGCATGCTAATGTGCATTAAAGAGCACCGAAGCTCTTTACAAATATGTTCTTTAAAATCCGCATTTTGTGCGAATACGTTTCGTAAATTGGAATGATAAAAGTAATTAGTTTGCATAGAACAATTGAAGAATTTACTTCCACAAAATAAACCCTTTGCGGTGTACGAAATATTTTACAACACTAAAGCACATTGATCAAAATGATTACCCGCGGCATAATACCATTTAAAAACAAATTCTCATTCATTTAAAAATATCTGAGAGAAAGAACAGCTAAGTCAAATATTTCACGGTGAAATACCAGCAATCACTCAGTTATGAAAGAAAATCATACACCTCAGTGAAGTGACGTATAATAGCGTACGTTATTTTAAAGTTGACAATGTAGATTGATTATGATTAAAAGGCACTTAGAATTATCCGTGTATGATATTTTATCAAGCGCCTCTGGGCTTAAGAAAACTAATTAGGTCTTTTTTAATTTCTTCACGTGTTGGGGACAAGTACGTATTTATAAGACAAAGGTATTGTGATAAGTGTCAATAACACATGTTCCCAAGAGAAAGGATAGACGTTAACAAAGTAAAGCATCTAACGATTTAGCTGTTTCTTTTGAAAAACTGACCCGTGTTTTGAAACTTCAAGGGGATTACTTTTCTTTTTTTTTTTTTTATAAATATACGGGATGCAGATCAACACATTTTTGGTGTGATTTCTGAAAAACGATAGCCATCTCTAAGAAAGAACAGGTTTGCGTGTACGGCAAATCTTCTCTTTCTTAGAGATGCAGTTTTAAATGAGTCTCAGTTAAATGAAACACGTCATTCGAATAAAAGAAATTGAATTTGCGTGTGAGAAAATATTCCAGAATCATCTGGAACGCTTTAAAAGTAGCTAGTTCCGTGTACGCAAACAGAAAATATACAGTATTTGCCCTTTTTCAAACTATACTACAGATTATTGACAGTTGTAGGAAACACTAAAAAACGGCAAGTAGAAAACCAAAAATGGCAAGTAAAAGTTCATTCGTCATCGTTAACGTGGTGTGTCAATTCCACGAACAGCAATGCAGTCTCATCAACGACTTGAAATTCTGTAAATCATGAATACAGTCTAATCAATGACTTGAAATGCCACAAATCAGAAATACAGTAGCATCAACGACTCGAAATATTACAAATCATGAATACAGTCTTACCAATGACTAGAAATGCTTCAAATCAGGAATATAGTCTCACCAATGATTTGAAATGCTGCAAATCAAGAATACAGTCTTATCAACGACTTGAAATGCTGCAAATCAAGAATACAGTCTTATCAACGACTTGAAGTGTTACAAATCATGAATGCAGTCTTACCAATGACGAGAAATGCTTCAAATCAGGAATATAGTCTCACCAATGACTTGAAATGCTGCAAATCAAGAATACAGTCTTATCAACGACTTGAAATGTTACAAATCCTGAATACAGTCTTGCCAATGACTAGAAATGCTTCAAATCAAGAATATAGTCTCACCAATGACTTGAAATTCTGCAAATCAAGAATACAGTATTATCAACGACTTGAAATGTTACAAATGATGAATACAGTCTCGTCAATGACTTAAATGCTACAAATCAGGAATACAGTCTATTCAACGACTTGACATGCCACAAATCAGATATACAGTCTAATCAACGACTTGAAATGCCACAAATCAGATATACAGCCTCACCAATGACTTGAAATGCTTCAAATCAGGAATACAGTCTCACCGATGACTTGAAATGCTGCAAATCAGAAATAGTTTCATTAACTACATGAAATGCTGCAAATCAGGAATACAGTCTCCCCAAAGACTTCAAATGCTGCAAATTACGAATACACTCTCATTAACTACTTGAAATGTTTACAAATTAGGAATACAGTTTTATCGATCACGTGAAATGCTACAAATCAGGAATACAGTGTGATGAATGACTTGAAATGCTACAAATCACGAATACAGTCTCGTCAACGACTTGAAATGCTGTAAATCAAGAATACAGTCTCATCAACGACTTGAAATGTTACAAATCATGAATACAATCTCGTCAATGACTTGAAATACTTCAAATCAGGAATACAGTCTCTTCAATTATTTAAATGCTACAAATCAAGAATACAGTCTATTCAAGGACTTGAAATGCCACAAATCAGAAATACAGTCTCATCAACGACTTCAAATGTTACAAATCATGAATAGTCTCACCAATGACTTGAAATGCTTCAAATCAGGAATATAGTCTCATCAATGACTTTAAATGCTTCAAATCAGGAATACAGTATCATTAAGTGCTTGAAATGCTACAAATCTGGAATTCAGTCTTATCAATAACTTGAAATGCTACAAATCTGGAATTGAGTCTTATCAATAACTTGAAATGCTACAAATCAGGTTGTCGATGAGGGATTGACGCCGTAACTAGCATTTGCACAAAAATGCCGGTCTGAGCTTCTGCAGGATGTTGGGAGTGGTGTTGCGAGAGACCTGAGATCCATCGGTTTTGAGTATCCGAAACAATGTTCAAGCAGATTTAGGTAAAGTCAGTTGGGCTGGTAGTAATTACAACCTATGGATTTACCCCTTGTAGAAGTTTTCACGGGCTTTCATTTGAAAACTCCTGAGCACCTCAGATTTGTCACTTTGTGTTCTGACGCGTCCCGTTTCAGATTTCACTACTTCGCTACTTATTGCAGACAACTCCCACCTTCTTCAGGAGAAATAAAACTACTCTACTGAACTTGACAGTCTCAGTAGTAAATGGAATGTAACGCAGCCATTTCATGTGGGAATACCTCCCACATGGGAGGTTTAGACATGACTACCTACTCCTGTTACGAATGTAAATGCATTTCCTCTTCCACACTTAAGTATAAACAAGGTAGCTTCGATCTCCAAATATGCAAAGAAATACTTCGAGTTTTCTCTTCTCTGTTGGAACAATGAATCGCGCCAGAAACTCTGTCACCTGATTACGTGACCCTGAAAAATCTGTTAATGTAAACATTTCTCGAAAAAGAAAACAAAGCCAGGAGTCTAGTAGCTAACACTTGGTATGAATACAAACGACAGTCAGGTATTGTATGACATTCAAAAAGACCCTGAGTAATGCCATATCCCCAGAAAGTATTGCATTTTACATCAAATCTTTGCCAAGCTGACCGCTACCGCGGTTCTAGGTATAAGTGGCCATACATGAGTTTCCTTTCCAAACATGAAATTCATAATCTGACAAAGCCATGAAATACCTGCATCGTGTGTATAAATGGCGCGTAAGGTAGTTACTCAAATCCTGATCGCTATCGCAGTCATAGTGTTAAGAAAATTATAGGCACCAAACTGAAAACGGGGAATTTGATTTCCTTGTTTAAAGAAATAAACTGGCCCATTTCAGATTTTCATCTTCGAATCAGGTTTGTCGATTTCAGCTGTACATATTCCATGCGTCCGGTGGCGGATGTCTTTCGTGTGATCTTCGCCTCTCTGATTATTTAACAAGTCAGTCTTCGCTTTGTGAGTCGACAATTTTTCTTCAACCGAGGAGCGAAATACTAAAACTTCCGTGCCCGGCCCGTGCAGATCTGTTTTATTTAAATACCAGTCCGCCGAGCGAATTCTGTGATAGCGAGAATTTTTGTCCCTTTATGGGGAATTAGAACCCATTGCTGCAAGAAGTAGACAAACAATGCTTGAGAATCTCATTACGATTCCTAAAGCTATTTCACTCCCATCTGAGAAGAAATGAGGACCTGTGCGGCCACTGTGCATCATAATACAATACCTCCTCCAAAATTGTCCTTTTCAAAGATATTGGGATGATTTATGATTCCAAGCTGTCTCCACAACAAATATATTCTGGAATCAGTTTGACGACTAAATCAGGACTTGTCAGTAAAAAGTACCTTTCCCCATCTACTTTGATCTCACTTGTAAATGTTTTCGAGGACAATTCAAACTGGATTTTCTCTTAGAATACATCAAAGATGAACAAATAGCAGGTAGACATTTATAAGAAATCCCCTTACTGCAACTTTTCAGGCACAGGTTGGCTGGATACTGGTCTACCTTGGGATGCAGGAAGGTTTAAATCTGCATGAAGTGTTGTAGACGTTCTAAGATTTTTTGGATCAGGTAACAGCAACACGTTTTCTATGGATATCTTCAAATCGATTTCAAGGGAAGGGTTTCAAAGCAGCGATCTATATAATTTGCGATCTGGCGATCTTAGAACAACTTTTCCTATCCAAGGGCCTCTCTATTGCTCTTTGCCAAATATTTTTTTTTTATAATTTAAATGATTTCTTCTAGCCATTTCCTAACTGATGGATATTCGGGATGTTGTACGACAAGACTCTAGTATGAGATAACAAAGCCTTTGTTCAGAAGTGTGTAATGATACTGGAAGACACCGGTTTATACTCGTACATTCCTAATCTGCTACCAAAGCTAATTGAAAGTGACTTATGTATCAGCCTTGCCTTTTTATTCAAACTCGTGGGCCGATATACGCATCAGTAATCCACCACCAGAAGTCATCGGACGTGGTTTATTGATCAACCTTATCTGCTTCACTAAATATTTTAGCAGGTGCCTAAAATGGCCTTGCCTTTATGGTATTTCAAAGGTAGTCTGTCTTTGGCATAATGTAGACAAAGAGGTGTTGTGAGACTTTCACGGTCATTGAATGCCTCACGAATTGTTATAAATTTTATGAATCAGCACATCTGGAGAAACACTTATATATGCCAGGTATGTGATTTCTTCCTGGAAAAGGAACCACGTTTATTTATCTTCCCTATATCTCCCCTCACTCTTTAAAATATGGTAGTTTTCTGTTAGGAATAATAGAGTTAGAAAACTGAGAAAATGTGTCAGCTCAGTAAAATATAATCCAGCTAGAATTGTAAACAAGAGTTAAGTGGGAAATCAGGAAGCTGTAACAATATGGTGTCCTTGGATGTTTTAGAAACGTTGCCTTTCATACTTTCAGCACACATATACACAGTCGTATCATAATAATATGACCACCCCGGAATCACATTGTACCCGTCCAGGCGCGTCACAGAGTGCACGTGACAAGGTCGTCCACACGGAGATATAAACGGCCGGCTAAGGCAGATGAGTCAAAGGGAGTAACGTGAGTGCAATATGCAGAGATGGTGATTTGACGGATATGCAAAAAGCGATGATCATCGGCTACAATGGCAAATGTGAAAGAATCTCAGAAACAGTAGACTTCGTGGGCTGTTCACGAGGTGCTATGGTAAGAGTGTACCAAGAATAGACCGCTGGTACACCGAGTACCTTCCGACGTCATAACTCTGGAGCACCAAAGGCCATTGACCCCGGAGGAGAACTTCGCCTGCGTCGACTGATATAGAGCAATCGATGTGCAACATTGCAGCCATTGACCAAGCAAATGAACGCTGGGGTAGCCAGGTACGTGTCCCCGATAACAACAGAGTGAACCCTGTTACGCATGGGATTCCTGAGTCGATGCTGCGTCAAGGCGCCCATGTTAACCCAGGTCCATCGGCAACGACGCCTGCAGTTCGCATGGGACCACCGTCATTGGAGAGTGGAAGAGTGAAAAAAATGTTGCGTTCTCCGACGAATCAAGGTTTCTACTCCACAGAAATGACGGGCCGTGGCGAATACGGCGTCAGACGCACGAGAACCCACAACCGGACACGCTTGTCCGTCAAGTACAGGCCGGTGTTGGCAGTGTGCTTGTCTGGGGGGATGTTTTCCTGGTATGGTCTATTTCCGCTGGTACCCCTGGATGGGTCCCAGAACGCCAATGGCTAACTGTCTATTCTTGCTGACCACATGCATCCCTTCATGTTGGACGTTTACCTTGGTTGGTGTTTACCAATAGGACAATGCACCCTGCCATGTCGCTAAGGGACTACTCGACTGGTTCCATGCACACGACAGCGATGCCTCCTTTCTCCCTTGGTCGGCGAAATCGCCCAATCTCAAGCCCATAGAGCACTTGTGAAACTATTTGGATCAACAAGTTGGACGTGCCGACTCACCACCACGTCATCTCCCGGCCCTCCATGCTCTGCTGCAATCCGAATGGGCTCGTGTGCCTCGGGCAACCTTCCAGGGCCTTCTTGCGTTCATGCCACGCCTTCTTGCCGCTGTCATCCGGGCCAAGGGTATTTATTCTCATTATTAGGTATGTGATCATATTATTTTGATACGACCGTGTATATCTCAGGAGAGACGTCAAATTGATGAGCCGCTGTAGAAGAGTGTGTTCTCGGCTTTTTAAAACTGTGATTTTGTGGACAGGAAACATAATCAATAACTTGGAAAATTACGCGCAATACAATAGAAGTTTGAAGTGAATTCATAGATTTGATATTATATCAGATATTTTACTGGATTTCAAATGGCTGCTCTTAGTTACCGTTCTTTCGAACCCATGCTATTGATTTACTGCATTCTATTCGCTCATCGAGAACGAACAAAGGTTTAACTCTCTTAACACGATGCACATGCATAATGTTAATTTGATTTAGAATGAAATTCCCTGAAAACTTCGTCTGAAGTTTTAATCAGAGGATCTTAGACCACGAAGCAAATTCCAATCGAATATATCGCTTGCCGTTTTCAATTACTGTCCATTCTTAACGGAATGGATTTCACCACTTCCACCGGGTCGACAATTGAACGGAAATGCAAACATTATTTTTAAAAGACATTTCGTTATCAGGTTGTATTTTTCAAGAAAAAGAAAAGAGAAAGAAAACGCTTTGGCAATAAGTTTCCCAATCAATAATTGTTAAACTATCCAACAAAGAAGAAATAAGAAAAATAATCCAAATAGGATGTGATGCAAGGAAAGGATCATGCAGAACTGGAAATAAGTTCTTAAATTCTTAACCAGCAAGGTACTATAAATAAATTGCGTTATACTAAATACACCACAGTGCTAAAGTTACTCTACAGTGATTATGTCTCACATATCTTTCAGCATGTGGAATTGAAAATTATAAATTGAATTGCATTTTTTTTTTCAGGAATTCCTTTTTGAGTTTTTGAAGACAGGAATTTGAAAATGAGCGATGAAGCTTTTTTACACACCCAAAACAAAAAATAAAAAACCGCCTTTTTAATGGATCTTTTTATCTGTTTTTGTTTACCCATAAATGGAGAATTAGTGATTTTCTGTTTCTACGTAGAATCAAATACAATTGTTCTTGAGGTGTTTCATAAGAGTGGAATGCCATTGGGAAAACAAAAGCCGCCCTGTCTTTTAATCCCATCTTCATGCTGATCTCTATCTAATGGAAACAGTATCGTGATAGAGACCATATTGCAGGAAGCCCAGTACGAGATCGTCATGTCTTTAACCATTTAACCTGCTGGAACGGTACAAGGTCACACAGTTTTAACCCTTTTATCTGCTGGAACGGTACAAGATCACACAGTTTTAACCCTCTAACCAGCTGGAATGGTACAAGGTCACTCAGTTTTAACCCTTTAACCTGCTGGAATGGTACAAGGTCACACAGTTTTAACCCTCTAACAAGCTGGAATGGTAAAAGGTCACTCAGTTTTAACCCTTTAACCTGCTGGAATGGTACAAGGTCACACAGTTTTAACCCTTTAACCTGCTGGAACGGTACAACGTCACACAGTTTTAACCCTTTAACCTGCTGGAACGGTACAACGTCACACAGTTTTAACCCTTTAACCTGCTGGAATGGTACAAGGTCACACAGTTTTAACCCTTTAACCTGCTGGAACGGTAATAGATCACACAGTTTTCCCTTTAACCAGCTGGAATGGTACAAGGTCACACAGTTTTAACCCTTTAACCTTCTGGAACGGTACAAGGTCACACAGTTTTAACCCTTTTATCTGCTGAAATGGTACAAGATCACACAGTTTTAACCCTTTAACCAGCTGGAACGGTACAAGGTCACACAGTTTTAACCCTTTAACCTGCTGGAACGGTACAAGGTCACACAGTTTTAACCCTTTAACCTGCTGGAACGGTACAAGGTCACACAGTTTTAACCCTTTAACCTGCTGGAACGGTACAAGGTCACACAGTTTTAACCCTTTAACCTGCTGGAACGGTACAAGGTCACGCAGTTTTAACCCTTTAACCTGCTGGAACGGTACAAGGTCACACAGTTTTAACCCTTTTATCTGCTGGAACGGTACAAGATCACACAGTTTTAACCCTTTAACCAGCTGGAACGGTAATAGATCACACAGTTTTCCCCTTTAACCAGCTGGAATGGTACAAGGTCACACAGTTTTAACCCTTTAACCTTCTGGAATGGTACAAGGTCACACAGTTTTAACCCTTTTATCTGCTGAAATGGTACAAGGTCACACAGTTTTAACCCTTTAACCTGCTGGAATGGTACAAGGTCACACAGTTTTAACCCCTTTAACCTGCTGGAACGGTACAACGTCACACAGTTTTAACCCTTTAACCTGCTGGAACGGTACAAGGTCACACAGTTTTAACCATTTAACCTGCTGGAATGGTACAAGGTCACACAGTTTTAACCCTTTAACCTGCTGGAACGGTACAAGGTCACGCAGTTTTAACCCTTTAACCTGCTGGAACGGTACAAGATCACACAGTTTTAACCCTTTTATCTGCTGGAACGGTACAAGATCACACAGTTTTAACCCTTTAACCAGATGGAACGGTACAAGGTCCCAGTCTTTAACTCTTTAACCAGCTGGAAAGCATTGACTTGGTGCTAACAAAATGAGCTGAAATCATCTGGAAGGAACATATTTGCGTCTTCCGACATGGGCCGAACGCTGCTAGAACGAGTGAACCTTGCGTATTAGAAGGTGCTTCTTAATCTTAGCTTAGTTACTCAAGGGGTGCATGTAGGAGGATTATTGACAGTTATCCTCCTTTCTAATTACCTGCTAAAAAGACTGCAGCGTTGGCGTAGAACCTTAGAAATTAGAGAAAAATGTTTCAGTCACCTGTTCCTACGCAACGGCAGCTCTAGCCCTTCCCCATCATGCCTTGGGTCATGCAGTAGAGAATAAAGGAAAAGAAAGCAGCGCTTATCAGCCTTAACAGGTTTATGGCCTGTACTGCTGAGATCAGAGAGGAGAAAAGGAAATATTTTACCGTAGCTTCGGTAAAACCCAACCGATATGTGAACATTTATCTTTGTGGAGCGCAGAAAATTTGGGGCACCAGCTTTACGGAATAGTGATAGACCTTTTAAAAATCAAGAATAGCGATCCCAGCACGTTTCATTATGATTATCTGACTTTAATTAATTACCACACTCCGTATAGCTTCGTCAGCTTTCTTCGGACCATGCTTCATTCACAAGAAGGAGTTCTTTATGATAAATTGTTTCCAGAAGGCGATTGTGCTACGAAATGGAAAATTAAAATCAAATTATACTGATTCTGCATTGCGATGTATTAGGTGTACAAACAAGTTTTAAAGCGTTTTGTGTGTGAAGTATACCGTTAATTTAAATATACGACATTCCCCCGCGTTGTTGTCATGTGACCGTAACTGGTCCAGGGTATAAAATGTGACACAGACGTTTGCCCAACAGTCAAACGCACGCGCACATCGGTAGGTGAAAGATGGCAAGCGATACTGTATTTATTCGACACTGCATTCGTTACGAAATTCATCATGAAAAAAGTGCTGCAAATGCATGTGCATCGATCTGGCCTGTTCTGGGGAAGAATATTAGATCGAAAAGCGCGTGCGAGTTTTGGTTTACACGGTTTAAAGCAGGTGGTTTTGATGTTAGCGATCGAGAACGTAGCGGCGCCCCGCAGAAGGTTGCACACGAGGAACTACAAGCTTTGCTGGATGAATATTCGTCTCAAACGCAAAAGGAACTAGCTGAACAACTAGGGGTTACTCAAAAATCCATTTTCAATCGTTTACGCGCAATAGGAAAGATTAAGAAGGAAGGAGAATAGGTGCCACATGACCCGAGCCAGAGGAACAAGGATGAGCGTGTCATTAAATGTTTGAATCTGTTGAATAAACAACACAAAGTCTTTCCTGTGGGAAATCGTTACGGGTGATGAAAAGTGGATATGGTACGATAATTCCAAACGCAAAAAAAACCTCTGTAGACCCCGCTGAAACAACGACTTCGACACCGAAATGCAAGAAAGTTCTGCTGTGCATCTGGTGGAATACGAAGGGTGTGCTCTATTATGAACTATTGGAACAGAGTCAAACTCTTACTGCTGATCGCTACAAGCAACAATTTCTGCGATTCAACCAGGAAATCTGTCGGCACCATCCATTCACTGGCAAAGGATTGCGTCCCGTGAAATTACTGCATGACAACGGTAGGCCACATGTCGCGAAACTTTATTGACGCTTGGCTGGGAAGTTTTGGACCACCCGGCGTATAGTCCCGACAGATTATTATTTGTTCCGATCGATTCAACATGGTTTGTGTGCTGTACGGTTCCTGACGTAAAGAAGTGTAAAAATGGGTTGACGACTTCATCGCGTCACACGACGAAGTATTCTTCATGGCTGGAATCCGTCAGCTGCCCTACGGATGGCGGAAGGTGATAGATAATGACGGCGCATATTTTGATTCTTAAAGGTATTGTTGTTTTCTCTCAAATTGCATGTTGCGTTGTCTTAAAACGCTTTAAAACTTATTTGTACACCTAATACTAAAATTCTGTGTTAACTACTGTATTTGGCGTTGCCGTTTCTGATAGCTGACATTAAAGGAAAGTAAACGTTACGTAGAGGAAAGATGAAACACACATAGAACCAAACGCTTAAGAATTGCAAAAGAAAAACGTAGTCACTATAAAATTCGGAACAACTACAGCCCCACATTCACCCTGAAGCTTAAAAACGGGCTCTGTATTTGGAAAGTGCTACAACTGTTCTCTATCATTTCATGTTTGGAAGTTAATGTGGTAACATCTTAGCTACATTAACGTCATCTAGAAGCAAAATTACATGTAATGTAAATCGAAATGCGAGTGGATTAGCATAATATGCTTACAGTTCTGCGGTTTCAAAACAGAAATTCTGCAATCCAGGTGGGAAAGACTCCGCATAACGAAAAAAATGGTACTGGAACATCAAATAATATAATTTTTGTGGGCTGTCATCCAGTAGCTGGTTTATTTTACGAAATGCCAATACACAATTCCGTCCCTTAGATGGGAGTTTTGCACCTAAGGTAGTCAAAAATAATATACAAATATGAATTTGGGTCGTAGTTTTCGATCGGACTGTTACTAGTGGAGATATCATGAGAGACAGAAATATAACTGTACACCACCTAGCAGGATTATTTACCTTCAAAAAGTGTGGTATAGTTGGCAGATAATTTTTCGAGGGCATTATCTGCCTTAAAGCCAGGGCTGTGACTCACGTAATAGATACGACCTGCTAATGACCCAGATCGGCTTTTCCGCTACAGTGTGGCGGTTCTATTGATTTTGACTCCAGTCTGCTGACAGATTTTCGCAATCTACTGATTTTTCTCTGTTGTAAGACCACCTATACATTCAGAGACATGTTTAAGAATGTCTACATTCTCACCATCTACTGAACTAATCCGCAGAGAAAATTCTGACGAAGGCTAAAATTATTCAACATCTTCTACCAATGTTTTTAAATTCATACTTGTTGTCATGAAATATTATTTTCTTCTAGAGAACTTTTATACAAAGATTTTCCCCAGTTTGGTTAAAACTGAGAATATTAGGAAAACGGCTATAGTACCGTATTTGTGTAAATGATACTGTTTTTTTCTTCTGAGTTAAGCATTTATTTCACGTACTTTGGGAACATTTTGTATCATTTAATAAGAAGCGTAAGTGTATAACTCTTTGTTTTTAGAAATACAATAAGTGGGGACGATCCAACTATGAGTCCATTAAAAGTCAAATTTCATGATTATTTACACAAGCATTAATTTTAACGATGTGCATTATTTTATAAAACTGATCATCAGTAATATCATATAGAAAAGCGCGTCGGATTGTATTGGTTCGAATTTTATTCTGGTGTTAAATAGCAGTTGGTGGAGTACTGGTGTTATCTGAAATACCAGTAGATTTAAGTGTTCCTCTGTACTGAGATTACATCCAATACTACATTACATTTCTAAGGTGGTGCACATTTCAAGCAAAAATATCTGATCTACCGATATTTTGAGCTCTAATCTACTGATTTCAGGTCTCTGGCAACACTGCCGCTATTCAACGTAAAATTGTCACTAGGTGGCGCTGGTGACCGCGCGTAGGAAATGCTAATTCTGAGGCGGTAATCATTAGGAAAGCATTGTGCGTCGACGTAGGATTCCTTTCCTTGTCATTTTTTCATCAGTTATTTTAAGAAAACAAAGAAATGGCTTGCTGTGTTCCATTGTGCAAGTCTTACGTTGTTTCATTTCATTTATTTGTTTTGCTGAGCATCGCCATCTACGTAGTACATGAAATATATTTTATGAAGCAGAGCGCAAAAAGGAAGCAAAGGGAAAAGGCCAACAAGTTCTGACAAAGCCCCAAGTTTCGTAACAAATATATAGTGAAACGACCAGAGTCCTTCAAAAAGCAAAACGTAAAATAATAAATATATCAGGTGTCTGTTGCTCACGCACGTCATACCACAATTTACCTACAGAATTATTAAGGCAGTAGAAAAGATACCAAAAATCCAACTTTTGTGTTTCCGTTGCGAAATGTTTGTTTACACTTTAATGATCACCAAAATGAAATGTCTCTATTGCGATAATAATGAGATAAAATAAGATGGCTATCATTTTTTCATACTTATTTCATATTGTGTGTCACTTATATCAATTCACTTTTGATTAAAGTATGGGTTTATTTAATTTTAAACAAGGTATTTATTCTTTAGCGAAACCACATCTGCTATCGCTGTTTTTTACATTTTTACTTATGGTCTCTTATGCTACCTAGCGGTCAAAATATTCAACAGCGCGGACTCTTTTTCTCGTAGAGATCTCTCTAATGGGTGGCGCAGTGGTCTAAGGCGATGGCCTCTAATCATTCGTCCGAAAGGGGTCCGGGTTCGAATCCCTGTCAAGCTTGGATGTTGTGTTTGTCTTACGGCACTGACTCTCTCCCTTCCCTGGAATCAGTGACCCTAAATTAAGGACGGGCGACTGCTTATAGCCCATTGAGTTGCTCACCGTGGTCGTTAAACCTCCAATCAAAAAAAAATCTCTAATGGGCAGGCCATATCTGTTATTCCGCCCCGGGGGCGCAGTGATCTAAGCGATGGCTTCTGATCATTCTTCTGAGATGTGTCCGTTTTCGAATCTCGGTGAGGCATGAATGTTGTGTTTGTCTTACGGCGTTGATTCTCTCCCTTCCTTGGAACCAGTGACAAGGACGGACGTCTGCTTATAGCTCACTGAGTTGCTCACGGTTGTCGTTAAACTTGCAATAATAAAAGAAAATGTCTGTCACGTGGTCTCGGTCAGGACATGGCCAGGATGAAGCTATACGGGAAGGTTTAGCATTTTTCTCTTGGATTAAAAAAATACTGTTTCGACTCACAAAATAAAGACTGAGTTAAGGTGGATCCACCTAAAATATTTGCCTTGCATTTCCGATGGGCAAATTTCTGTAGCCATTTTCTTCACAATTAATGCTTTCCCAAGGATGAAAATTTGAAGACAGATTAAACTAAATTTACTTTATAGCCTAGTATACGTAATATTTCCTAAAACGTAACCATAATTATATTAATAATCAATAACTTTTCCTTTGCGGATGTTGAAACCACAAAATAGATGGCGTGACCTGTACATTGATGACATCAGTAGACAAACAAATGTTAGTTTGCTTAATTATGGCTAAATTTTAGAATATATTAAGTATACTAGGCTGTAATATGAAGTTATTTTTTATCGATGTTCAAATGGTATCCGCCGCCGCCCCGGTGGCGCAGTGGTCTAAGGCGCTGGCCTCTGATCATTCGTCCGAACGGGGTCCGGGTTCGAATCCCGGTGAGGCATGGATGTTGTGTTTGTCTTACGGCACTGGCTCTCTTCCTTCCCTGGAACCAGTGACCCTAAATTAGGGACGGGCGACTGCTTATAGCCCATCGAGTTGCTCACGGTGGTCGTTAAACCTCCAATCAAAAAAAAAAAAAAAAAAAAAAGGTATCCGCCGCCCCGGTGGCGTAGTGGTCTAAGGCGCTGGCCTCTGATCATTCGTCCGTGAGGGGTCCGGGTTCGAATCCCGGTGAGGCATGGATGTTGTGTTTGTCTTACGGAACTGGCTCTCTCCCTTCCCTGGAACCAGTGACCCTACATTAGGGACGGGCGACTGCTTATAGCCCATTGAGTTGCTCACGGTGGTCGTTAAACCTCCAATCAAAAAAAAAAAAAAAAAAAATGGTATCCTTGGGAACGCATTGCCGCCCCGGTGGCGCAGTGGTCTAAGCGATGGCCTCTGATCATTCGTCCGAAAGGGGTCCGGGTTCGAATCCCGGTGAGGCATGGATGTTGTGTTTGTCTTACGGCACTGGCTCTCTCCCTTCCCTGGAACCAGTGACCCTAAATTAGGGACGGGCGACTGCTTATAGCCCATTGAGTTGCTCACGGTGGTCGTTAAACCTCCAATCAAAAAAAAAAAAAAACGCATTAATTGTGAAGAAAATGGCTACAGAAGTTTGTCCATTGGAAATACAAGGGCCGCCCCGGTGGCGCAGTGGTCTAAGCGATGGCCTCTGATCATTCGTCCAAAAGAGGTCCGGGTTAGAATCCCGGTGACGCATGGATGTTGTGTTTGTCTTACGGCTCTGGCTGTCTCCCTTCCCTGGAACCAGTGACCCTAAATTAGGGACGGGCGACTGTTTATAGTCCATTGAGTTGCTCACGGTGGTCGTTAAACCTCCAATAAAAAAAATACAAGACAAAAAAGAATTTAGGTAGATCCACCTTAATTAATCACATGGCGAAGATTGCTGAGTGAAACGAAAGACATAGAAGAGCATCGTTCCCTGTGCGTGGTTTTTCCTTCTTGCAATGTGATAGAAATTTTGGAAGAGCCAAACTGCACCTTCGCCGAAAGCCCAGAATATACACACCCTTTAAGAATATGTTGATACGATTGCAGCATTTAGAGAAATAACGGTTTTCAATTAACCAAATTCGTACAAACGAAATATTGAATTTTTAAAAACGGGTGGCCACGATTTTTCAAAAAACAAAAACTACTTGTGTGACACAAGTCACACAAGTAGTTATATAGAATACAGCAGTTCTTTGTAACTAGAGGCCAAAAACTTTGAAGAATTTCCAAAAATTCTTCAAAGTTTTTGGCTTCTAGTTACAAAGAACTGCTGTGTTCTTAATCAACTGCAGGATTTATGGAAGTTTCTGAACATATAGCCAGAATACTGTGTCATTCCTTTAAACTTTTATAAACAAATGAGCGTCCACCACTTCCCGCTAAAAAGGCATATGTTAATAAACTTCCCATTATCGTGAAGAAAATTAATATTACAAAAGTGGACATACCGGAAGAGCAAAATGATTTTTACAAATTAATTACTGAAGGTCTTATATTGTACTGCAGCGGAAACAATTATAATAATGATTCGGAAGCTTAATAATCTGAATGTAGTAATACGTAGAGTGATTTATATACGTATATGTCATTACATACATTACAATCCAAGTAACACTTCATATTTTTTCAAGTTAAACTATTTTTAATATTATTCATTTTTACCGTAAAGTAATTTATTTCTGCATTCCAATCGGATAATAAATAGTTATGACAATAGTAATATGTTAAAAACTGAGAGAAATTCAATTAGTTGAAAAAATAGAATATATCCATCGAATTTAAAGTAACATTACCTGATTACTATACATCCGAGAAAATAAACTGTGATTTAAAATTTACAAAATTAACATCTACAAAAAAAAAAGACATGAAGTTCGATATCATAAAACAAGTAATAATGGAATTCATAGGAGTAACTATTGGGTGGGGGGGGGGGATCAGGACCCCCGATTTTCAGAGTCGGGGATATTCATTGTAAAGGACCCCTCCCCAAGTTTTCGGGAATATAACGATATAATGCACACTTTTTAGGATGTGAACCAACTAAGTATAATAATATAAGATTGTAATTTTCCGTAGAATGCAAACACGTGTATAATGTGTACTTAATTAAAAGCGATATCGATTAAGCATGGTTACCATCATCATTGGCGTATATATATAACGTAACCGTATATATCTACGTATATATACCAGGGGTAGCTACAGCACAATAGATCATATCCACGTACTGAGAGAACTAATTGAAAGAGCAAGGGAATATGAACTTCCATTGTGCATGGCTTTTATCGATTATGAAAAAGCTCTTGATTCGGCGAAACCATCAGCAGTTACAATGGCTCTGAAATCCTGCGGTATTGAAGATGCATACATTAATATTATTAATAACATCTATGAAAATGCAGGTGCAAAGATTCGGCTATTTGAAAATACAACACACATAAAAATTGGAAAGGGAGTGAGACAAGGTGACACCATATCTCCCAAGCTCTTTAATGCCACATTAGAAAATGTCTTTCAATCACTGAACTGGGAAAACAAAGGGATAAAGATTAATGGAGATTACTTAACCCACCTTCGTTTTTTTATGACGTAGTCCTTTTTGCTACTACCCTATCAGAGCTGCAGAGTATGATCCAGGAACTTGCTGACAAGAGTAAAGAAGTGGGAATAAAAATGAACTTTCAGAAGACAAAAGTGATGTTCAATGCCTTTACACAAAATGAAGATTTATCGATTGATGAAGAAAAGCTGGAGATAACAGACACGTACGTTTATCTTGGACATCAGATATCAAGTGAGGGTCACATTGAGGAAGAAATTAATCGGCGTACAAAACTTGCCTGGAGAGCTTTTGGAAGAAACAGCATAATTTTCAAGAGCAATATGCCATTATGTCTTAAAAGAAAAGTGTTTGATCAATGCATCCCTCCAGTGCTTACGTATGGTGCAGAGACGTGGACCTTAACGAAAAGAGACATTCAAAGGCTGCAGACAACTCAAAGCAACATGGAGAGGTGCATGCTTGGTGTAACAAGGTGAGATTAGAAGAGGAACCCGTGGATCCGAAAAATGACAAGAGTGGAAGACATCATGATCAGAGTTAAATCCCTGAAATGGCAATGGGCTGGACATACTGCCAGAAGGACAGACCATCGATGGACAGCCGAAATTTTAGATTGGATTCCAAGGGACAGGAAAAGACCCAGAAGAAGACCACGTGGGGGATGGGTGGATGAAATTAGAAAGTATGCGGGATTGACATGGAGGAGACTGGCACAAGACAGACCGTTGTGAAGGAAATGTGGGGAGACCTTCGTCCAGCAGTGGATTGATAATGGTTGACAATGATGATGATGATATAATGTGTGTATATGTGACCAACCCCCCCCCCCACCTCCAGATTGAAACATAGTTACGCCACTGATTGAAATAAACACTTTTTTTACAGTTCCCTGAGATCTGTCATTCTAAAATTATACCCTTTTTCTAACTGATGATTCACTTGTTTATAACAAAACGAATTTTCTAAATTTATCTTGTGTGTTTGTGTATATGTGTGAGAGAGTGAGAGAGAGGGAGAGACTGACAGATAGACAGAGAGCGAGAGAGAAAACCAGGCTCACACTTTTGCAACACTGCGCGTGCATCGAATTTATACATCTGGAAAATTTAAAAAATTTTTTAGATCATCTTCTTCGGGTACCAAAAAGCAAAAAGGTCGTTTTGAATATGATTTATAGGTGGAGAAACAACGTGACTACCGACGGATAGATACGGACTTTTACTGTATCAGCTTTCACTATACAGTGTTAAAAAATTTATATTATAGGTAGTGAACGTGAAACTGCACATACGAAGGATTTAAAGTGACGCAGAAGGAAGCCCCGAGGTCAAACAAAACACAATTACAATGCTCGGTGCAACGTGAAACATTCAAAACCTTAGATTATGGGCACTACTTTATTCTAATTCTGCGTGTTTGTCTCTAGTCAGTGACACTTACATCCATTTTTTAGTTTTGTTTCCACCAGTGAGTCGGGATAAGAGACATTTAAATAGCTACGTACGGTCAATAATTCCAGGAATTCTTCTGATTTCTGACCTAAATCGCTTTCTAATGCATCAAGACAGAACTTTAGGAAAACCCATTTCGTCTCTTTGTAAGAAACTACCTGATCAATCATCTTAAAATAGCATAAACCTCACTTTTATGAGTTATTTCTGAGAATATTCATATGTTCGATAATTTGCCTTTTAAGGAGAGCACAAATTTCTTTTTTTAACTCAGCTATCCGTGGATTCGGATTAATCGTGGCCCTCTGAAGTACATATTTTTTTGTAATTCTCTACACAAATGGATTTGTAAAATAACGAAAGTCCTTACTGTGTATTTTAAATGATAGCGCATCATAACTAAAAAATATTGAATCATCCTTCTGGTAGGGCTTATTTGCCATCCCTGTTGCGATTTCCCGTTCTGTCGCCCGAACGCGTAGTCAAGTGTATTACGAATTTAATTTATTCTCTTTCTCTGTTAAATACGTCGGTCAAAAAGAGTTATGCATATTTCATGAAATGAAGGATATACGTATCTGACTCAAGTAACACGCATTGAAATAACACCAGTGAGGCTACGTAACACAAACTATAAAGAGTTCAAGAAGGAAATACGGGATTACACCAAATAATACAAATTTTGACGAGAAACCGTTTTTTTTTTGGTGTAATTGTGACAAGGATGATAAGTCAGATAATATCAGAAAACTTGAAAATTTTGTCGTCCTAGAGCGGGAATCGAACAAGCGACGATTCCCGCATGCACCCTTCAAAATTTGTATTATTTGGTGTAATCCCGTATTTCATTCATGATTTATCTACTCCTCCGGGCAGTCACGGGATAGGATTCTTATCCTCCAGATTCGCTAAACATGAATGCCGGTTGCTTCGACTAGTGAATTCTGTGATGGTTATATTCAAATTAATCGAAAAATTGAGCGTGGTGTAGTGGTTAGCATACCCGAACGCTATCTGGGAGACGCGGGTTCGATTCCCGCTCTAGGACGACGAAATTTTCAAATTTTTCGGATATTATCTGACTTACCATCCTTGTCACAATTACACCAAAAAACGGATCGTCATCTTCAAAATTTGTATAAAGAGTTCGTTTACATTAAACATATTTATTACGAAATTTCTGCACACAACAAAGTAGCACTGCAATATAAATAAAATGATACATTCAGAGAATGTCCGTAACATCGGATTACAATACCCGGTAACACCACGTCTGTGTCGAATAACGTCTTAATACCTACGAGGCAGACTTGCAATGACATTATTGATGAGTGTCTGGAGGAGCTGGGAGATTTGCAACATGTTACGGAGATCTGCCAGTGTACTGGGGTGTGGAATGTGGTTATCCAGACGTCTCTGTAGAGCGTCTCAAATGCTCTGAATAGGGTTAAAGTCGGGAGACCTCGAAACAGCTGCAATGATTCAATCTCATGATTTTCCAGCTCTTGAAGCACGCTCCAGGCACGATGACTGGTTGCATTGACATCGAGATAACGGAATGCATGACCGATTGCAGCGTGAAACACTGTCACAATGGGCTCATTTCGGTTCACTGAGGCATTTATGTTGCCTTGACAAATACACAAGGAAATAGAGCCATTAAAACAAACTCCTGCCCAGACCAGAACTGACTGCCGCTAGCAAGGATGGACGGACTACACATAGTGGGATTGTATTCGTGTGCCGGACCTCCTCCACACGTGTCCTCGTGAAGTATCAAGATAAAGAGCGAAACAGCATTCGTCTATAAATAGTACATTGTGCCATTTTGTATTCCATGACATGTACTGTAGGTACATCTTTCACGATAGTGAGCTGATGTCAATGCTATACTATACCGTGCAAATTAATTGGGACAAGCTATTTTATTCTCATAATTGTAATGTGATCGGCAGTTGATGTCGGAAACCCACGTAAACCGATTTTTATCAGCTGTGAGGTGGTGTGACTGTTAGAACTTGATAGTAAGAATGTGGTTTGACCGGTTTTAAACAGGAAATAGGCACTTCAGCTTCAGTTGTGAGCTTTCGTGTGTGACAGGTGGATGTTAGTTTTTGCTCTCTGTGAGTACGTGTTGCTTTCGCGTATTGAAAAATGGATATTTCCCCAAGGAAGCGTGCGAAAATGATTGCTCTGAAGGATCACACTTCTATGACAGTGAGATATATCGCTTCTGAAGTTGGTGTAGGCAAATCAAGTGTATCAAGACTTCTTACGCGATACAATGCATCTGGATCAAAAAGGAGAGGTAAATGTGGAAGAAAACGAAAAACAACTCCACGAACCAATAAATATCTGATCAGAAATAGTAAAATGAATAAAAAAAACAAGCACCGACCTTCAAAGAGATTTATTGGCCAGTGGTTGTGATGTGATTCAACTGTACGCCATTGGCTTCTGGAATTTGGCCAGAAGGCAAGAAGACCAATGAAAAAACAATATTTGAATGCGAAAATGAAGATAAAACGTTTAGCATGGGCCAAAAAATATAAATCATGGACTGCTGATGACTGGAAAAAGGTAATTTTCAGTGATGAAACTCATTTATTTGTGCAGGATTACCAAGGAAATGTCGTTAGACGAAGCAACTGTGAACCCTTAAGACCTGAGCATGCCAAATAAACTGTAAAACACCCTCTAAAACATGTGTTTTGGGGGTTTTTCACATCAAATGGCACTGGAAGCTTAGTTCCTGTTCAAGGTATGAAGAATTCAGCCAAGTACGTAGAAATATTACAACGTAGGATTGTTCCATTCTTTCAAACTTTTGACGGGACATTTCAACATGACTTGGCCCCATGTCACAATTCGAAATTGGCCAAGAATTTCATGCTTCAAAATCAAATTAGTTTGCTTGATTGGCCTGGAAATTCACCAGACTTAAATCCCATAGAAAACTTGTGGAATATTTTGAGGAGACGTTTAGGTAAAATGGACGCATGATAACGAATGCTATAAAAGTGTGGTTCCACGATTATGAAGTCAAAAATATGTGCACTCAATTAGTGGAGTCAATGCCAAAACGAATTCAAGAGGTCATTTCTGCTAAAAGAGGACATACTTCATACTAATACAGGTATTTATCAGTGCAAGGCACAGAATGATATTAAGGCATAGTTTTTGAAAAAAGAGTGATTTTTTACTTTGTCCCAATTAATTTGCACAGTATAGTACATCTCAGTGGCCTCCTTGCTCCGAGTACATACTCGTGAAGACAGTTTCGTACCATTTAAGTACATACTATGCCACCAGAAGCAGCTCGAAGTAATTCCCGGAGTTGATTACTGGTGATACTAGGCGTTCTCCGAGCACTTACTCTCATGTAGCGATCTTACCTTCTGGTGGTTATCCTCGGGCAATCACTTATGGGTCGATCTGCAACATTTCCATCCCGTAGAAATATTCTGTGTGGCCTTCTTACTGCGCTTCGCGAAACTCCTAAAGCAGCAGCCACAGCGTTTTGCAGTACACCTGTCTGTAACGTAACACCAAGCTCCTGTTGTCAAAGCTTAAACATCGTCTAGACATCGTTTCAGGTTAATTTCACACTTAAGGCAATATACTGTATTCAGCAAATTTCTAGACCACTGAAAACAATATACTGTATTCAGCAAACTTCTAGACCACTGATGGCAATACACTGTATTCAGCAAACTTCTAGACCAACTGTATTCAGCAAACTTCTAGACCAACTGTATTCAGCAAACTTCTAGACCAACTGTATTCAGCAAACTTCTAGACCACTGAAGGCAATATACTGTATTCAGCAAACTTCCAGACCAAGCGGGAAAACGACCCGTTTTCCACTTCCCGCATAAAAGCTCACAAAAAAAATCGGAAACTTGAGACTTGGTCGTTTTGGGTGGTGTAATGGTTAGCATACTAGGGCGCTATCCGGGAGGCGCAGGTTCGATTCCCACTCCAGGACGACGAAATTTTCAAGTTTTCGGATATTATCTGACTTACCATCCTTGTCATATTTACACCAAAAAAAAAAAAAAAATGATTCTCATCTTCAAAATGTGTACGGTGTAATCCCGTATTCCATTCAAGACATCAATTATCCGCGGTAATTGGGTGTCGCTAGAGCCCCTGTAATTCAAGAGCCCGATTAATCTAAATTACGTTTTATTGGGTTAAATACACAAAATGACCCCCTATGAAACCATAAAATAAACAGTCTTGTACAGGGAGTCCGAATAATGACTGTACACCGAATGCACGAGTTGCAGTAATGTAATAATAAAGAAAATTTGAATGGAAATGCAGTAGAAGTGACCCGCCACGTGGAAGTGCTCTGTGTCTGGTGACCTTCATGTCTCTCCACCCCGGAGGCGCGCGCAGCTTTTTTTCCGAGCGAAGGTCATTCCTGAGCGCTTGGTCGACGGAGGCAGACGTGTCCATTGATCACTCGTCTCGATACAAAGACAATGTGTTGACTGTTGAACAGAAAGTGCTTTGGGTGGAACATTCCAACAAGTACACAGCTAGAGTAAGTGCAAAAACAGTTCACTAGGAAATTTCGTGATGCAGACGTCCCCCAACGTAATGCGGTACGTCAGCTCATAGCGAAGTTTCGAGAAACTGGCAGTGTTCTGGATTCTCCCCGCCCCAGTTAGCCATCCACAGCAGACGAAACTATAGAGGATATCCATGACATGATACAGAGGAGTCCACACAAGTCCCTGACGCGGCTGTCACAACAAGCTAATATACCAAAGAGTACATCCCACGATATTCTAAAAAGGAAGTTGCGTTTCCATCCGCACAAGGTGTCGGTCGTGCATCAGCTGAAAGAAACAGACCACGTGTCCCTTGTTCGGTACTGCAGGTGGTTCCATGAGTTCCTGTCTGAAGAAGGTGAGGACATCCTGGACGTGACTTTCTTTACAGATGATGCATGTGGCCAAAACACTCGTCTCTGGGGCACTAAAAATCACCACGAATTTAACCCGCATGCTGGTGAAGACCTATCTCAGGTCTTCACCAACATGCAGAAGCGTGTTCAGACATGTCTGGACGGTGGGGCCGATTTCCAACACCTCCTGTAGAAACCAGTGCGACATGATAAGTGTTACTTTGGGTGCACAGTTATTTTTCGGACACCCGGTATTATGTAAATACAAAACTGAACATTTTGGAAATTATTTAGATAGAAAGTCCGGGATTTTTATTTGTAGCATTTTTTTTTTAATTTACGTCCACGAATTTGTGAAACTCCAATGTTCACAAATGCGAGATCTGAAAAGGAAACTAGAATAAAACTGGGGATGACAAAAACGGTTTTTTGAGAGAATCAAAGACTACTGACAAGCGGACATATAAATCTAAAACTGAGGAAGAGAATTTTAAAGGCATATGTTTGGCCAGTAGCTTTCTACGGTTCTGAGCCATGGGCATTGACCAAGAGGGAAGTGAAAAGGCTGGAGGCATTTGAGATGTAGAGCTATAAAAGAATGGAGAGAATAAGTTGGCTCGATAGAAAGACTAATGAGGAGGTCCTGGAGAGAGTGGGAGAACCCATGAATCTGATCAACATGTTGGTCCGCACCTACCACGATGCGGACCAACACGCTCATAATTTTCAAGAGCAATATGACATTATGTCTTAAAAGAAATCAAATTGATCAATACATCCTTCCAGTGCTTACGTATGGTGCAGAGACGTGGACCTTAACTAAAAGAAATATGCAAAGGCTGCAGACATCTCAAAGAAGCATGCAGAGGTGCATGCTTGGTGTAACCAGGAGAGGTAAGAAGAGGAACTCGTGGATCAGAAAAATGACAAGAGTGGAAGACATCATGATCAGAGTAAAATCCCTGAAATGGCAATGGGCTGGACATAGTGCCAGAGGGACAGACCATCGGTGGACAGTCGAAATTTTAGATTGGATTCCACGGAACAGCAAAATACCCAGAAGAAGACCATATGTGAGATGGGTGGACGAAATTCGAAAGTATGCGGGAGTAACATGGAGGAGACTGGCACAAGACAGACCGTGGTGGAAGAGGCTTGGAGACACCTTCGTCCAGCAGTGGATTGATAATAGTTGACAATGATGATGATGATTACATCGACTCCACTAGATGCAGGAGTGTTTCTGGAAGTAATGACAGCAATGTCTGTTGCGAAATTGTCCGCAACTCCGCCCGAGATGTGGGTCCAGGATCTATGGGTCTGATGTTCCGCTCCTCGGCAACCCAGACTGCTTCGCTTGGGTCGACAATCCGAGGACCTTGGAATCCATTGGGTGGTTCCAACATCACACGAGTGTTCCTCGAGTCGTGCCTGCCTGGTTGAAGACCGGTGGGGCTGCGCGGCGCTTTGTTCTGCTGAGATACGCCATCGGCAGCAATATTCGCGAAGGCCATGAACGCGTGTAGATGACCATCCAGCACATGCTGGTTGGCGCGCAGCTGTTAAGAACCTCTGCAGACACACAAAGTTATCTAATCCCACACATCACAGAATATTTCGTATATGTTGAAAATACGTAGCACTGAAAGATTGAGACTTTTTCAGATACGTTGCGTAATGTAACAGTAATGTTTCAGAAACCTGACGGTTATGTCCTCAAACCTTACATAACTTCGACCCATAACCGATACATTACAGTGAAATGTCTCTGTAACTTCAACATACCAACTTCATGTTACTGTTACGTATTTGAAAGATATTTGTAACTTCGTTACATTACTGTTACGTATTTGAAAGATATTTGTGACATCATCATATTACTGTTATGCATTTACTACTTTAAAATTATAGTTTTAATAAACTTTGTAAAATCACAATAAAAAAATATTACACTCGACAGCTGTTTCAAAAGCAACGACAGTCGTATTGCGAGTTGCTTACGTTTTCACAGGTTCAACGCAGTCCGCTGTCCAATGGGAACAGTGGCGGCGTTTATATATTGATAACAAATGAAATAAAAATCAGTCCCAAATGAGGGTGTCGAATTTCTATTGTGCATGTGGAAATAGACTGTATTTGGCCGCCCCGGTGGAGCAGTGGTCTAAGCGATGGCCTCTGATCATTCGTCCGAACGGGGTCTGGGTTCGAATCCCGGCGAGGCATGGATGTTGTGTTTGTCTTACGGCACTGGCTCTCTCCCTTCCCTGGAACCAGTGACCCTAAATTAGGGACGGGCGACTGCTTATAGCCCATTGAGTTGCTCACGGTGGTCGTTAAAAATCCAATCAAAAAAAAAAAAAAAAAATAGACTGTATTTCAGCATAAAAAAGAAAAATCAAATTCGTTATTTCTCTAAATATCTACAAATATATAATTTCTCAGCTTTTAAAAAAAAAAAGGCTGGTATAGTATACTAATACAACAACACAGTCATCTGCTTACATTTTATAAAAATGCTTTTTAGAATTTAAAAATTGTAATAATCAAAACAATTACTTACTTTCAGATTATCTTGAATCACAAAAAAAGGATAAAATATTAAATCAACCAAATCGAGTACGACATTATCACCAAAGAAAATCCCAGTAGCACGTGGAAATACGAGAGTGCTTCTGTGAAATGGCATAAATGCGCATGCCCATCCACGACCTTGCCAAACCAAAAATCTTAAGTATCTCCGGAATGTAACATGAAGGTAGAAATTATGTACAATGGAAACTATAAAGCAGAAGTATTCGTGAATGCTATTTTTAACGTAACCGTAATGTAAAAAGAGTTATGTTCCAAAATAGATGTTGCTGAAAAGTAATTGTAAGATATCTCTGAAAGTGTAACGAAAATGAGGAATAGCAACATTATTGATACATATCTGAAACGTTTTGTGCTGTATGGGATGTGTCACATGAGAAGGCTCCCTAACGCATCACAGAACCACCACCGTCTTGAATAGATCAGACCTGGCACGACGGAGCCATAGCCTCGTACTCTTGACTCCACACTGGCGCCTAGGGCCAATGTGATGTTCCCGTCACCAAGCGAGACTTAGTGTCTAATAACAAGCATTCAACAATGACACACGGGTAGGGCGTCGGCCCCCGTAGCCCAAGTGATGCAGCGTGCGCTGTATCGTTCTGTCGCTGACGCAGCTTGGACGTCCGACATTTAACCTGGGTGTGATTTGCGCTGCCATTGCCAAGCGCTCGATCTGTAGGAGCTTTAATAGTCTACGTCGACCCGGTCATCAATGGCGTGTGGTGGACCACCGCTCGTTTTTTGGGCGCTGGTAAGTCCGTCGACGGTATACTCGCGGTACAGCCTTGAAACGGTTGCCCTTCGGAACCCTGAGCTTCTTACCACTTGGCCGATAGAATGACTCATCTGCTTTGCGCCGACATTGCATCCACGATCAAAGTCGCTCACATCCCCTGGTTTACCCATGTTCGTCGATTACGGTACACTCTTGGAATGCTCTGCCTTCCGCCTGTTTATCGCCAGCGTTCGGTTTGGGACTGTTCTACTCTGCGCGCAGGGTATGCCCATGTCAACTGCCCATCACCCCGATCTCTAATGTTTTGTTTACTGAGTATATGTTCCTCCCGTCCCCCCCCCTTTCTCATTTCTTTCTTTGGGGAATGTCTCGTTGTAACGTCATAATCGGCATACACAACTGTGTAGACCTTCATTTTCAATCCCACACTCCTACTTCTTTCACCTGTCTGCCCTCTGTCGTATCTGACCCTCCGGGTTCAATATAAGGTAACTTCGTTTCTGCTACGCAGCAAAACATTCCCATGGGGCATAGGTAGTTGCGTCTAAACCTGCCCTGTGTATGTAAACTCTACGAGAAATTACTGCGTGCGAAAGAAACATGGGGATCTTCAGCATATCCCCTTCTCCACGAAAAAGAAATTCCGATGTCTCCACTGGTAGGCGTTACTCTATGTTTTCTGAAAACTTCTCACTTTTTTTACTTCTTAATCCTGATTGTTATTGTACTTATTTTAGTTTTTACGATAACTGCATCTACTTTTGCAGCTGAAAAATCTGAGAATATCGCTTTCTAAAAGAACCATATCTCTCTCTCTCTCTCTCTCTCTCTCTCTTCTCTGTCTCTACCACTATCTTCTTTCTCTGTCCCCTTCTAAGTTTCTTTCTCTTTTTTCATTGTCTATCTCTTCTCTCTCTTCATCGTCTATCTCTTCTCTCTTTCTCTCCCTCTTTGTTGTCTATCTATTCTCTCTTTCTCTCCCTCTTCGTTGTCTATCTCTTCTTTCTTTCTCTCCCTCTTCGTTGTCTATCTCTTCTCTCTTTCTTCATTGTCTATCTCTTCTCTCTTTCTTCATTGTCTATCTCTTCTCTCTCTCTCTCTTCATTGTCTATCTCTTCTCTCTTTTTCTCTCTCTCTGTATCTCTTTTTTTCTCTCCTCTCTCACTATCTTAGCAGTATATCTTGCTACATTTTGTTGTATTTTCTACAGGAATGCATGAAATTAATTTCGAAGAAACTATGTCTCAGAGGGCACTCCCTTTTTTATACTACTAAATGTTTCACATATCATATGGCAACTAATAGAAACGGAACTGAAGCAAATGTGTTTCATGACAGCGCCTTTTTGATCTTATCTTTTTCTGCACGAAAAGTAATTTGTAAAAGTGCTATTTTTTACTTTGTTCGTTTAAATCCGCTTCGATCAAGCCCTGTTGTTCCGATGAGTAAAGGATTCACCGCAGTCATTATCTGCTGTGCAATCATGATGTTAAATCTTTTGCATTTCTGTAATCTCCATATGGTTTCTGCACATGGGATATAATAAATTTTCTATTATAAGAAGCTCTCTATTGATTTTTGGGAGCCACGATTTTCGTCAAAAGCGGTTGAAAACGTGTTTCCCAGAGAAGCTAGTGTCTATCAGATCTTTATAGCGATATTCCCAACATTCTGTTATTGATATTGTGCAAAATCATATTCATTGGATAACGTTGTTTTAATATTTAAACATTGTAGCGTAGATTTTGGCATAGCTGTTAATAGGAAAAAATTTGTAACTGAGTCTTTCAGCGCTGAACATCTTTTGAACGGAATTTCAAACTGACAAACATACATTGTGTTATCCACTAAAAGTTCATCCTCAAGATATAAACTATCACTGTACACTATCATACAGTTTCCTGTATTCTGCCAATACTGAACCATTTATTTTCAACCGAAAACCTGATAACCTCAACGTAATTAGCACCTCATCGTTCTTGAATCATTGTTTATATTATTTTAAAGCTTTCTACACCCTTTTTAGCAAGTTTTTGGTAAAAAGAGAGTACGTGCTTATTATGTATACATAAAACTACATGTCACTTTGTCTGTTCATCTCTTCTGGACACCATATCTCTACAACTATTGTCCGATCTGAAAAATTATTTTTACGTTGGTAAACCGAAACTGCAAGGACGATGACCGTACGGATTTCTTCCGATGCACATTCGACGCTAGAGGGCGAAAATGCTGTTGGTATTAAATTTAAAATACATTTTATCCCTCATCATTACTTCTAAGCATCCAGCTGCTAAAATTATTTCTTCCTTTCGATACCATTTGTAACAAAGACTATTTTGGGTACAGTTTTTTTTCTTCAAGTAATGCAGTTTTTCTGCTGTGGTTGTAAAGATAAATTACAATTTCCTCAATATTTCTGTTTTTAAATGATCGATTTTAAAAATTGTTTTTTTTTTGTTTGTTTTTTGCGTTGGAGAGAGACCCAGGTTGGAAATATTTTGCATGTAATTTCTAAATTTTGCTAAAGCACGATTTTGCCGCAGGGGGGCGTAAATTCATATTTCTGTTCCTGATGCAGTTGCAGCAATATCTGCGTTTCTGAGCACAGGATTGGAGAAATTGTTTGTAATCAGATACTCGAATACAACAAGAAACCTTGACAAAATGTCTTCTGCTTAAAATGACGCATAGTTTTACCGCCTACGGGCGTAGATGTATATCTTATGTTTCACTATATATCTGCTTCTAACATTCCGATTTGAAAACTTTTTCCTTTGTTCCAGAGCGTTTGTGGTGCAAAATATTTTGTATATAATTTCAAATTTTTTCTGAAGGTACAATTTTGCCACCAGAGCGCATAACACACATGTTTGTGTTTACCGCATATTTACAGCAACATGTGTGCTTCTGAAAACCCGATTGAAAAATATTCACTCTCAGTCTAACACTACTAAATATGGAAAATATTTGTCGTCATTTCTCTCCCGAAATAATGTAAGATTCCTCCGCTAGGGGGCGCAAACATTTAATGCTTTTTCTGATATCTCTTTTTCTAAAATTCCGATTTAAAAAATTATTTTAACGCTGGATACCATTTATCTTGTGGACTACATTGCCTGTACTCGTGGGTTTTCGTAGTTCATATTTCTAGCGCTAGGTGGTGTTAGTGTGCATTTCCTTTATGCAGCTGTATCTCTGCTTCGAAAAATCGTATTGAAAAATTCCTTTGTTTACTGTATGTCATTCGCTACAGTAAAGATGGATAGCAACAGGGGCGGATCCAGGATGTTCATGAGGGGGCGGGGGCTTAAATGTCGGGAATAACCAAGGACCTTTCTGATATTTTCCCGCAAAACGAAAAAGGTTTCTTAGTTTATCTATAAATTCTTCCAATTAATTAACGAAAGTAATATACTTTTCAGTAACATTCTCTTTCACGAAAAAATATTCGATTTGTTATTAAAATCTTACAAATCGAAGCTTTTCCTTGGTTACTGAGGGGGGGGATAGTCCCCCCGCGCCCCTCTGGATCCGCCCCTGGATAGTATTATTCTCTTTAAATAATGCAGATTTTTCCCGCTAGAGGGTGCAAATGTTAAAATATTTTTCTCTATATCCCTGCTTCCAGGACACGCATTTAAAATTTTATTTTTCCTTAGTATAGCTTTTACTATAAAGAATACTCTTCGCATATTTTCTACCTTTCCGTTATTCAAAATTCTTCCGCTAGGTGACCTAAATTTATATCATGTTTTCCTCTATACTTCTTCTTCTAACAACTAAAAATTCTTTTGTCTCTGATACCTTCCTTCATCTACGAGAAACGTTTTGCCCCCAGTTTGTTAAATTTCATAATATACACTGGCGTGCAAAAATTAAGGACGAGACGGTTTTTCGAATGTAACGTCGTGCAGAAGTGCTCCATATCGACTCAAATCATACCATAAGATCCCCAAGATATAAGAATATGGGACAAGTGAGCAAAACCGTCCAAACAAGGAATCTAAAGGATACAAAGGCACTTTATTGAAAAGTTAGCTTCGAACACAACTGGACAGAAGACAGAAACGTCCTTGTGACAGGCGGCTGCCAACAAAAATCCAGCTTCAGTAGAGGATATGAACACCCCTGACAGCGCTGCAGGATTTACAACGCCTGTCCATGCTGAGGACGAGGTTCTCAAGGAGCTGTTGAGGCATCGCTGCCTATTCGCCTTGTAGCGCCAATCGCAGCTGCGGAATCGTTGCTGGCGGCTGGTGACGTGCTTCCAAGCGTCTCCCAAGAAGGTCTCACACGTGTTCGATTGGATTTAGGTCTTGGGACCTTGCGGGCCAGTCCATGCGTTGAATATCTTCACTCTCCAACAGCACTGCGACAGCCACTGTACGATGAGGTGCAGCGTTGTCGTCCATGAAGAGAAACTCAGGACCCACTGCACCTCTAAACATACGCACGTGAGGCAGGAGAACCTCGGTACAATAGCGGACACCAGTGACTGAACCTCCTTGGAAGATGTGGAGGTCAGTACGGCTACCAAGCATGATACCGCCCCAAACGAGAATTCCGCCACCTCCAAACCGGTTCCTTTCGATGATGTTGGAGGTGCGATTGCGTGTTCCCTGCTTTTCCAGATGTGTATACGTCCAGAATCGCTCGTCAGACTAAATCGGCTCTCATCCGTAAAGAGGACTCTACCCTATTTCTGATGTGTCCAGTTCTTGTGTTCCTGGCACCACAGAAACCGCCGTCTCCGATGAGCAGGCGTTAATAGCACACACCGTACTGGTCGTCGTGCAAATAGACCACCTTTGTGCAGGCTCCTGACCGCGGTAAAACGCGATAACGGAGCTCCAGTTGTTTGTTGCATGTGCCTTGATTTCTCCCGGTGTCTGCTGTCTGTCTCTTCTCGCCTGTAGAAAAATATACCGGTCGTCCGCCGCCGTGGTTGCTCGTGGACGACCACTGCTAAATTCTCGGACAGCTGTTCCTGTCGTTTGAAATGCTCTCCAAGCTCGTGAAACGATGCTGTGAGCCATCCCGAACTCCTCGGCCACACTAGTCACACTTCGATCTTCTTCCAACTTCCCAATGACGCAACCTCGGGTAAAATCATCCAGATGTCGTCTACTGGATTGCCTGTTGGCCATATCACACGGTGGCAGTAACTCGACGTCGTTCAAATTGATGTACACTGTGCAGTAGCTTTCACCAAATTGCTGAGTGTACACCGCCCATGCGCTTTAAACACTTCCGACATCCCCCCCCCCCCCACGTCATGCTGCATATATAGTCTAGTCTATCTCCTGAAATGTCTTTCGGCCCGTTCTGCCTGCTCGTTTCGCTGTTATGCCAATTTCTCCTCTTCGTCCTTAATGTTTGCACATCAGTGTACTTTTCAGCCGGTAGAGCTAGAAAGTAGCTGTTTCTTCTTCTAGATGTGTTACCGACTCTAAAGGTCCATCTGTTTTTTTTAACGGGTTTCATTGTCTATGAATGATTTTGAAATATTTAATTCGTGTCGAAAATTATTCAAAAGAAGTGCTCATTACAACCGAAAATTCAGTGTCACCTTTCTTGTTGATTATTTACTACAGTTTCATTCCATAAATCTGAGTGTTTCGCTGAATTTTGCGAATAAGATTTTCTGATAGCGCTTCATGTATAAACTCATTCCAAAATTTCGTTAAGGAAGGCGTCGAATAGTGATACTTTCCTAAATGGATACGGAAGCGAATTTACAAATTCGCCCCTGTTTCAGGAGCTCTTCTTTCGTTGGCTCTGTGCCAAAGCGCTTCCTTGTTGAGAAATTGCTTATGTCATTTAGCTTCGCCTCTTCGAAAATTCTACGAACACCTTTTGACACTACTTCCCTTTGATAAATAATCGGATTATGGTATATTCGTGCCACGCTATTTAATCAGATATCATTCGAGAGGTAGATCAAATAGAAGAAAGGCAACATTTTCAAAATTTTTATCTCTCTCTTTGTTTTGTTTTTCTTTTTCAGTAAGCTTTATTTTACTAGAAATCTCTTAACACTTCTAAAAGAAATGAATACGAAGAATCGTGCCTCAGAAATTACTTTTAATGTCAAAACCCATGGTAACTGTGAATTTGTATTTTAAAAATGTCAGTAGGTCTCCACGTGTGCTCCGTTGGTTGCTCGCAGGATGTCTAAACGTTAGGTCAGTTCCACCCACGTACACTGCAGAATGTCAGGTGTAACAAGGAAGAAGGCTGCAGTATTGCGGTCTTTGAGCTCAGTGATAGATGTAACCCTTTTCTTGCGCACAATGTCCTTCATAAAGCCCCAAAGGAAAAAATCGCATGGGGCAATATCAGGAGAACGGGGTGGACATGCCGTAGGACCCACACGTCTAATCCAACGCCATGGAAAATGGTGGCCTAAAGATCTGCGTACATCCAAAGATCAGTGCGGAGCCTCTCCATCTTGCTGGTAAATGATGTCTTGAATATCCTAGAGTTGTGGAATTGCAAATTGTTCTAACATGTCCAGGAACGTTATGGCAGTAACAGTTGGTTCAGCGAAGAAAAAGAGCCCTATGACTCTGTCTGTCTCTCTCGTGTGCTACGACAACATGGGGATTTTCCGTGTCCCAGATTCGGAAGTTTTGTTTATTCACTCTGCTAGAAACATGGAATGTCGACTCATCACTGAAACAGATTCGTGATAGGAATGTGGGGTCTTCGCCAATGCGATTAAGCATGTCCACCGCAATGCTTTTCGACGTGGTTGATCGTTTGGTCGAAGTTTTTATACTAACTGCCCTTTACATGCATATAATCGTAGACGTTTATGCAGAACCTCGTGAACCGTTGATCGCGGTATTTCGAGTTGACGACTGGCGACGAGGACGGTCTTCTTCGGGCTCCTTAGATAAGCCTTACACATGTCTTCCACCTTTTCGTCCGAAATGGAATGACTCCCAGTGTTTTTGCCTTTTAAGGTACTTACTTTTGCTTTCAGTTTTTTTTACCCATTGTTCGATGCTCCTTCGTTTCGGCGGCTGTCTCTTTTCGCCGTTATGAACTTACGCTGAACTGTTGTTAGAGATTTTGGCGCCTCAAACTAAACCGCACACGTTGCTTTCTCTACTGGAGAAGCCATGTCTGTTGAATTCCGTGTTTGACGAGATTTTTTATTACATGAGATACCTGGCGCCACCTATCATCTGACTTAACAAACTTTTAACACTTGCCAGTTCCCTTGACGTTTAATGTTAAGTTTTGTTCTATGATATTTTTTAATAGCATACCGAAGTTGTATACTTCATTTACAGACACCCTGTATATTAAAAATTATTTAACCTGAAAAAGTTAAAAAAAAAAAAGGTAATATGAAAGCTCAGTTTATTGTGATTGCCAAGTTCCACGAATTCTCTTTGTCTACAAGATTAAGAGCAAAGTTGACAAACAAGAGGACCCCAACGACATCCCAACCAAGCGTATTAAGCATGAACGTTGCTCCAATACCATCATCAATGTGCAAGAACACCTCATCCGAGGAGGTGGATTTTTCTTATGGTACCATCCACCCAGTGGCGTATCTTGGGTCCGTAACCTGGGCCATCCCCCCCCCCCCCCCCCCACACACACACACACTACCACCACAGTATACTGTTTTATTTTAAATTGCGAAATTTATTTTTTAATTGTTAAGTAATAGAAGTACCATCTTTTTCTAAATTTTAGGTACATGCTATTGCTAACATTATACGAAATAATTATAATTATGAGGATTAGGATTTTAACTTTTTTTTGTACACGAACTCCATTCTTCTTTCCTTTTGTGTGAACTTGAGTGTTACGTTTTCACAAAAATGTTTCTTTCGAGTACTTTTTTATATTTCAAATTAATGTTTTTCTCTATTAACAAACCAACCAAGTTGCTCGAATGTGTATGTTCTTTTGTGGCTCTAAGATATATCTTGATTCTTTTTAATACGGAAAAACTTCTTTCGGCAGTTGCAGTTGTTGATGAACAGTTTAATATTGATCTGCTAGTTTTTACACCTCAATAAACACTATGTACAATTGTTCAACTTTATGTAACAAGTAATGTCTCTTACTGATCTGTTTTGTATTCATCAAGGGAATTAAACACCTTCAGTTCATTTTTTAATCGAGCTGTATCAAAATTTGAAGCATAGAGTTCTTAAAGCTCTGATAGTAGATATTCAGGGAAGCTATCACAAAATTTATCAAAACAGTTCGAATCCAACAAAGGCACGAATTTAAAATATAATATCACTGATTTTAATTCATTGACACTTCACACAAACTGAAACAACTCTCGCGAAACACGCGCTGGAAGCATGGAGGGACTGAGATAGTCCGAAGTCTTCGTTTTTTCGGAGCGAACCCTTGGCCAAAGCAATGGCCACCCACGAGCTCTGTAGCTCATTCATGTTGTCATGGAAACGCTAGCAAGATTTAGTATTGAAGCTCTTCGCATCAGAACAGCGAAGGCTCTCGAAGACTAACTACGTTATGCCGTTGAACATCGCTCGCCAGACTGATTCTCATAATCGAAAAAAGCGAATCGGTTCGTGTTATTTTCGCACCGAAAGCATTGACATATCTTAATACCGTTGATAATTTTCATTTATTTCTGTATATTTAATTAACTTTTGTTTGGGCATTCTCTGGGCTTTGCAGCTAGCCTCGAATATACGCCACTGCATCCACCGTATCATCCACGAGAACCTTCTGCTACAGCTCTTACCTTCTTAATGGACCAGGTCATGACCCAAATGACCAGGTGCATAGACCAGATCATGCAAGAAAGTTGCCTGACGAAGGCAAAGAAACTGCTCAACAAGTTAAGGTGTCTGAGAAGAACTTGCTGATAATTGTATATCTTCACTGTATTCCAGGTAACCACTTCCTTCGGAAAACTTGAAAATTTTCTTCGTCCTGGAGAGGGAATCGAACTCGCACCTCCCGATTTCCGGTCGAGCATGCTAGTCATTACACTACCCAAGACAAGGAAACTCCAAGCAACTGAACTTAGATATCTGATAACTTTCAGATTTGCGCTAGCTTCGACTAGCGCAAATCCGAAGGTTTTCAGATATCAACGTTCATCTTATTATTTGGCATATTTTCTTGGGTAGTTTAATGACTAGCACGCTCGACCGGAAATCGGGAGCTGCAGGTTTGATTCCCGCTCCAGGACGATGGAAAACGCGTTTTTCACGTTTTTTTTTTTTTTTTTTTTTTTGATTGGAGGTTTAACGACCACCGTGAGCAACTCAATGGGCTATAAGCAGTCGCCCGTCCCTAATTTAGGGCCACTGGTTCCAGGGAAGGGAGAGAGCCAGTGCCGTAAGACAAACACAACATCCATGCCTGACCGTGATTCGAACCCGGACCCCTTACGGACGAATGATCATAGGCCAGCGCCTTAGACCACTGCGCCACCGTGGCGGCTTTTTCACGTTTCCTGAAGGAAGTGGTTACATGGAATATAGTGAAAATATGCCAATAATTGCATTACAATACCTACCATGTATTTATGAAGAATTATTTCGTTTGGTAAATTCGTTTTCCCAATTCCATTTGACGAGAAGAATTTTCATCATGGCCAGAAAGTCAACAGGGAAAATGATAGGTGGTTGTACAACAATCCTAACGACGTGTGCGGCCCCGGTGGCGCAGTGGTCTAAGCGATGGCCTCTGATCATTCGTCCGAACGGGGTCCGTGTTCGAATCCCGGTGAGGCATGGATGTTGTGTTTGTCTTACGGCACTGGTTCTTTCACTTCCCTGGAACCAGTGACCCTAAATTATGGACAGGAGACTGCTTATAGCCCATTGAGTTCTTCACGGTGGTCGTTAAACCTCCAATAAAAAAAAAACAAAAAAAAAACCGACGTGTCCAGGTTCATGCACACAGAATTTCCTGTCACAGTCATTATCCTGGGCGTCTTCTCCAGCGTGGAGGATGTCATGCCTCACATTTTTACGTATTTCAACGCTGATTTCTGTTCCGTGTCCAAATTCACCTACCAAAGTTGCATTCTATTGCTGTTGCCCTATTTTCGCATTGAAATTACCCATAATGATCTTCAAGTGCTGCTTACCTTTATTATTTAGATGCCGAAGTTATTCGTAAAATTCTTCAACTTCTTCCTCAGAGTGACTTGTGGACGGCAGGCTAGCTTGAATAACCCGACGCTGGCATCTTTTTTGAGAGTTGGATAACGAGTTGCGCAGCTCTGTCTGAGGAACTTTCAACTTCTAGAACACTGTCCTTTAGTTTCTTGTTTATTATAAGTAAAACACCACTAGTTCCGCCAGTATCTGTCCCACGATAGTAGAAAAGGTGATGTTCGCTTTTCAGTTCAACGAGGTTTCCTTTTCTTCTTACCTCACTTAACCCGACGATGTCCCATTTGACACTTTGGATTTCGTCCTCCAATTCAAGGAGCCTTGAATCAAAAAGTAGAGGTCATTCGTTAAGCGAAGCCAAGGCCATCATCGGATGGCAGCGTAGTCCAGTCTTCCGGTGACTCTTCCAGTCATTTCGCTCTGGCCACTGCCCTGGCTAGGTACACTACAGCTAGCTGCCAAAGCCTCAGGGCCAACATTTTGGTTGTGCAGTCATCTGTTTTTTTTTTGTTTTTTTTTTTTTGGGGGGGGGGGGGGTTGTGGCCATAACTCACCACACTGCCAAACGGATTGGTGAGTATGGGATAGCATTTCCTCTAATTCCGGTGGTATAGTTACTCCGCTGTTTGTCGGTCGTCAGAGCCCCTTTAGTGGAAACAGGATGCACCGCGGAAAGGGGAGGAGTTGGCATTTGTTAAGGAGAGGTTATATATTTGCGCATTACCTGACCTTGTATGTCATGTATACATATATACGTGTTTGGTGTAACCAGGAAAGATAAGGAGAGAGACTCGTCGATAAGGAAAATGACAAGAGTGGAAGACATCATGATCAGAGTACAATCTCTGAAATGGCAGCAACGGGCTGGACACATTGCCAGGAGAACGGACCACAGATGGACAACTGGAATTTTAGACAGGATACTAAGGTACAGGAAAGTGTATACACACATAAATATATGGACGAATCGCACGTAAATTTTGGAATAGCATATGACATTATCAACGGTGTTTACAGTTATGGGTTTTTGTAAGTTGCTTCCGCGACCTTGACAGAAATGGTGTGGATGTCATGTTCTTAACGAGTTGTGAAGAATTCTGATATATATATATATATATATATATATATATATGTAAAGCTTCTAAAATATCAAGTTTGGTGCTTGAATCAGGCTTGTCGGTTAATTTCGCTTCTTTGAAAGGAATTTACGGTTAGTTTCGTTACAGCGTTTAGCCATCGATGACTTCTTTAGGTCACAGTCCCGAATGTAGGTTTTATGCTCCTTCATTCGATAATGCAATGATCTACGGGTCTATACTATATACGAAGCTCATTGACATAGGATTTGATAAATTCCCCACGAGTTTTGATCTTCAGTTGACATAGTCCTTTGATCCAAAAAAATGTTTTTGTTGTTTATGCATTCAAAATCTTTTTAAAATTAAAAGTTTTGAAAATATTTGAAACTTTGAAGGAAAAGTCACAGACGAAAAGGAACAATGGTAAACTTATATCTTAATGGGCGCATAACAGCAGTTAATGTAAAAATAGACTTCGGTTTCTGGAATTTTGTTAGAGCCTTGTCTATAAAAAATAAAATATTCGTCTATAATAAAAATAAAATATTTGTGAGTCATGTTGTATTTTCTTAATATATAATGTACACTCAGCTCTTATCTGTCGAGACTTTAATTACGTGTCTTGCACTTTGTCCTGCTATCTGATGTTGCCAACTTCAAATTCATCGGGACAAACTAGGGACTTTAAGCTTAGAAAATATTTAACGAGAACAAACGAAACCCACGTAAAAATACAGGTATTCAAATGGAAGTTTAATTTACTTAGGTAGAGGTATATGTCACAGCCAGCATAAACCTTCCAGTTTAAACTTACAGCTTCTACACTTTATTAAATCTATTAAATCCACACTTTCTTTAAAAATATCTTTTGCAACCCTCCTTACTTCCTGCTAAAACATAAGTTTAATACTAGGGGTCTGACGCTCCCTTACTAAAATTTCTAACACTTCATTGCGTCGTGTTAAGCACATGATCATGATTTTGTTTCTCCGATAATGCACCTTTTTTTTATTTCAGTATATTTTTAAAACCAGTTCACTTTGCTCCTAAAGTAACCTTCCCTATTTCCCAACTCTTGTTTATTTAACACATTATAGAGTTTGGAAACATACTTTATGCTCATCCAGCCAAGTCCCTTTAATTTTTTTATGACGTTTAAACTTGGACGGTGATATACGTTGCTATAAATAAAATAAAAGTTTTCTCTGTAATGCTTCAGGATTAAGATTTTGCGCAATCCTCTTAGGACATTTCCTGATCCCTGAAACTCTCCATGTGCTTGAGAAAGACTTAAGGTGAAGCACTCATCGTTGCTATGGTAACACGAGACTCTCGAAAAAAAAGATGATGGTTTATTTTTCCGGAAGCACAAATCAAGAGATCGAGGCCAACAAGAACTTACGCAGTCGTAGTGGAAATGGCATATCCCCTCCTCCTGACATCCTATTTGCAAGAGAGCTATAAATATACGAGAATTGTTAATGATCATTATCTATTATTTTATTCGTTTTGTCTGTTGCGCTCCATTTATTCTTCTCATCTTTGAAAGAGATGTGTAAAAAAGATCAACTCTACAGGAAGGACTGACTCTGCTTAACATACATGCAAACACACAGCGCAAAAAATTACGGAATGCTGATTGAAACATATACTGTACATAAATATACAGTTGATGCTGTGTAAATATACCGATGAGCCTACCTAATAAGCTGTAGGACCCCCCCCCCCCTCTAACCGCCCTTAAGAGAACAAGTTTTGGTTTCAGTCCTGAATTGCTGAGTGTTTGGACTCCAAGAACAATACATAGAAATATTACTATATCTCAATTTCTACCTATCACTCGCATTTGCAATAACAAAGATAACACCACCAAATAGTTGAGAAAGCTTTTTTCCACTTTGAAAACTAATTCTTATCCACTAAATTTTTGTAAATTTTATTTTTGTAATCTCTTATCTACTTACAATTTTCACTCGTCCTTCAAGATTAGACTTTGTAACATTACACCCTAAAATATCTTTGGATTAACCGCTTCTTAGGGCCACACTTAAATTTTTTTCTTCTGAGTAGCCCCGGAGACTTATAATACCTGCTCTTTACATCCACTAAAACCACTTGCTCGACATTGCAAAAATTGGATTGATTCAGAACGTACCTAGGAAATTGCAGCTACATTTGTTCACTGAGATCTTCTGAACACATCTGGCGTTTGATATTCCGTCTTGGATTTGGGTCTTAACCGTGACTCTCTATGAATGTTTACATTTGTGTCGAGGAAGGTTTAGTGGAAGGATCTAAGTTACTGTTGCTATCTTTTAAAGGGATTGCAATTCTTGTCAGGAGTATTATGGCTCATTTTTAGTTTTAGTGGTTCTTCTTCGTTTATACAACAGTTCAAGTAGTATTACTGTTTTGGTAAGGAGTTTTACAGTTCATTTTTAGTTCCAGTGACTATTTTTTGTATATTCTATAGTTCAGGTAGGGAAGACAGAATGCATTGAAATTTATAACACACAATTTTAAAGTTGACGTCTGTTATTGCTTTTTTCGGGATTTTTGGCATACTCATGAAACCTGAACTGAATTTGTATGCTCAGGGTCCACTGGATATCTTTCCCTACAGAATGGTTCAGGGATTCTGAGCGTGTATTTATAATAATTTACTAAACATTATTTTGTCTTTCTATAATTCTCTTTACTGTGCTTTTTTTCATCTGGAAGTCATAACGCCCTAATTATTTGTTTATGAAGGTTGGTTGCTTGTGTGTTAATATTATTTTGTATATATATATGAGATGGATGAATGAGTACGACATACCAAGGAACAGAAAAAGATCACGTGGGAGATGGATGAATGAGTACTTATCAAAAGTGTTGAATATATATATATATATTCTTACTAGCTGTACGTAAGCATGCCGAAGGCAACATGGAGGAGAGTTGCTCAACACAGACAGTTGTGGAAGAAACTTGGGTAGACCTTCATCCAGCAATGGATTGATAATAATGGTTGATGATGCTGACAATGATGACCTACCAAGGAACAGAAAAAGATCACGTGTGAGATGGATGAATGAAATTCGAAAGCATGCGTAGTAACACGGAGGAGACTGGCTGAAGACAGAAAGAAAGAGACTTGGAGACCTTCATCCAGCATTGGACCGATAATGGTTGACAATGATAAAGATGATATATAATAATGATGGTGATGATATATATATATATGATTCCGTTCAGTCATTCTAGTATGTCATCTTCCACTTTCCCTTAGGGCTATGTCATCTGACCAATTCCATTATACTAGTTTTCATCAAAGCAAATCTCTCGAAATACACTGCTTGCTACCCAAAATGCAACACCAAGAAAGAAGCATCCGATTGGCCAGAAACTCGCAGCATGCGTCGCCCGCGAGAGGACATGCAAACGATTGGCATTGAAGGGCATATGCAAATCATGTGCGCCCGGCACGCCACCGAGAAGCACTATAAGAATGGTGCACAGGAGGCAGGGTGTAAGTAGTGGAAGTGTGTTGTGCTGCCGGACCTGTGCGTGGGAAGCTTCCTGATGCCTCGTCGCAGAATACTGCAGTCATTCCAGCACGTTTCGGAGTTTGACACAGGAAAAATAGTGGCTTATCGCGACAGCGGTTTGTCGTATCGAGACATTGGCTCCCGTGTGGGACGACGTCCAGCCACAGTAAGGCGAGTATGGATTCGGTGGGTGCGGGAGGGACGCACGGACCGACGTGAGCGATTGCCGCAGCCGCAGCACAGCACCAAACAAGAGAACCGGCATGTTGTGCGGTGGGCATTGACGGCTCGCACCGCCACATCACGAACGTTAGCGCAGGAATTAGGTTGTGTTGCGCAACAACCTGTGTCATCACGTACCGTTCGACGTCATCTGCAGGAGCGGGGACTTGTCGCACGGCGCTCATTGCTCCGATTACCATTGAAGTTACACCACCGGCGTGTGCGGCGGCAATGTGCCGTTGAACGCCGCACCTGGACTACGGAATGGCAGGACATTGTCTTCTCCGACGAAACCCGCTTCTGCCTGCACTGTAAAACATTTACTGTAGATTTTACTGTTTCAAACCGTTTTCCAGGGTGCCAACACAAAACCCTAAAATCTACAGTTTTATGCAGTGTTGGAGCAAAGCTAAAGCTTTGCTCCAACACTGCATTTAATGAGGAAAACAGCACAGAATTTGGCTAGAGCTAGTCACAGTCCAAATAATCACGAAAACATAAAAATTTGACTGGAACGAATGTGTTAATTGTGTTGGAGCAAAGCTGTAGCTTTGCTCCAACACTGCATAAAACTGTAGATTTTACGGTTTTGTGTTGGCACCCAGGAAAACAGTTTAAAACCGTAAAATCTACAGTAAATTTTTAACAGTGCGCAACACCACGATCGTCGGATCCGCGTGTGGCGGCACCGCGGCGAGAGACTGTATGACGCCTGCATTATGCATCGCCATACCGGTCCGTCGCCTGGCGTTATGGTTTGGGGCGCAATTGGATATGACACCCGCACCCCTCTGGCACTCATCGCTGGTACACTCAACAGCCATCGCTGCATCTCCGACATTTTGGAGCCTGTAGTCCTCCCTTACATTCAGTACCTGCCAGTGGCCACGTTTCAGCAGGACAATGCGCGCCCGCCGCACGTGGCACGCGTCGTGCAACAGTTCTTCACGGCACACCAGGTGTCACTGCTGCCTAGGCCCGCCTGTTCTCCCGATATCTCGCCCATCGAACACGTCTGGTCGGTGATCGGGAACCGAGTGGCCCGGCAAGCACCATCCGCGGCTCCGCCTGATGAACTGTGGCAACGTGTCGAAGCAGCCTGGACCGACATACCCCAAGCCCACATCCAAAGCCTCTTTCGTTCGATACCGCGGCGTGTAGCGGCCGTTATTGCCAGCCATGGGGGCCACACGAACTATTGATGTCTGCATGTTCCGCAAGTCGCACGGGCCTGTAAGCTCAATCGTTTCATCTTTGTATCCGTTGTTATGTGTCCAGTAAATTTGGCTTTGCTATCTCGTGTCCTTCTTGGTGTTGCATTTTGGGTGGCCAGCAGTGTATATATATTATCATCATTATATTAGTCATCGTCAAAACAAAGCAGTCAAAATTAAGCGGATACTGTGTAGCACATACTTTTATTTACCATTATCTCCAATTTTTTTTATGATGAGTGGTTGCTTATGATCCATTTTACATCGGTACACTTTTAAGCACATTTTAGTGGGCAAATTTGAAACTGAATTTCGCAAATTCCGAGGACAATGTCTTTGAAACGAAGTTTGAGTGTGTAGATGGGTGGAAGTGGTGCAATTAAGGTTAATATTCCATTGTTTTTTTTCTTTTTAACCTTTTCAATACTTTCAGCGTTTGTACTCTTCAGTCGGCATTTTTCGTTTCATCACTCCCCCCCCTCCCCGACAGCATTAATTTTACTACAGACTGGGCCTACTCGAGTAACAGTCTTAAATACTCAATAAAGTGTCCCAGGGTTTTTAAATGACTCTTAAAAATTTTGAGAAAGCGTTGAAATATTTCGTAAGAGTTAACTGTAAATAATCTGAAAGGTACGGAGATAGATGAAGACCAAAAATCTCGCGCCGTAAAAACTAACGGCTATGTTGCTAAATATTTTGAAACTGCAAAAGTATTTCGGTACTCCTAAGTTTGAATAGCAAAATGGGTTTTCCAAAATGTTCGGTAAAAAGGAACGTGCAATAAATATGTTAGGAGGGATTTATAAATGAAACATATAGTGTGTATTGCCACAACAACTGCGCAAATAAAATACAGATGTTTAATATTTTGATTGGCTTTCTCTGTTATTGCTCTTTCTAGTTACGGTGCATTTTTTCCTTAAGAGGAATGCATTTTTCTGTCATTATAAATAACGCATTTCCTATTGAGAGTGAGTTCTGGTGCTGCTGTTTTTCGTAAAAATTAAAAACAATTTTCTAAATAAAGCCTTCTGATAATCCGTTCCCTCTAAATCAGAAATGTCTCACAATTCGAGACTGAGGCCGAGGCCATTGAAGTAAATTGTTGACACTTTTGATTTTAATTGACACGAATAAAATTGGTAAAAGTAAGCAACTTTTTAGTGTATTATGTGTTTCTACTATTTATATCTTACTTCTGCTGATAATTAAATATTAATTTTCAGCGTAGTTAACCTTATTTTTAATGCAGTTTTGTTAATTGAATCCGAATGATACATTCCGGAGGATGTTAGTTCTTCTTGCAGTCAACCCAGCATGGTCTGCTGTTGGACGAAAGCGTCACTTACCCATTTCCAATTATCTCTCTCTTTCACTCTTGATTCCCGTGTCCTTTCCACAACCCTTTTTATCTCATACCCGTCTGAGTCTTCCCTTTCTCCGTGACAAAGTTCAGGATTCCGTTCTGTCATTCTGGTGTGTCCTCTTCCACTTTCCCTTGGGACTATGTCATCTGACCAATTCTATTATGTTAGTTTTACGCGCATTAGAGCGTCGTCTGTTTTACGTAGTTCGTTGTCCTGCTCTCATGCTTCGTTTTCTATTCTTCAAAGTTATTTCTAACTTGTCTTCCCATCTTTGTTTTCTGTATGTCTGTGTGTGCAACAGGTATCTCTTTGGATATTTTGTATTCATTGTATTTGCTGTTTATGTCTCTCTAACAAGTGTTAAGATTCGAAATATGTATTGACTGTACTTTTTTAATTTTTTTTTTGCATAAAATTTCCGTGTCTGCCCAACATACACTCTCTGATCAAAAGTACCAGAGAGTGCCTGGATCTTTTGCATGTGTCTTTGTTTATGCTATGCATCTTTCGGATGCCAATATCTTTGTGGTTGTGAAATAAACCGAGTGTTTCGGGAGTAGGGTACTCCAAAAAAAAAAAAAACCTTTCTTTTTAAAACCGTGCTCCCTGGCCATTTTTCCATTTCTATAGCATATATGAGATCTCACAAGAAATTTGAATGGAATCGGAGCATTTTAAGTCTTGCAGCCAGTATGTCACTAATTTCCTAAAATGTTCGCACTCAGTGAATGGCTTTGACAGGTAGAAATGAAACAAAGATGCAAATTAATAAATTATAATTGTTTAATTAATTGAATAACCGATATAACACAAATCAAACTAAAGCTTCTTAAATCTTTTTCAAAATCTTCTTTTTAAAATCAGGGATATTCCGACGGTGATTTTCAACCACATGAAGAAGAAACTGTCGTTGTTCTTCATCCTTTGTGATGCTTTTAACAAAATCTTGGATCAGCTGTACTGATCTTTCTGACAGATCATTCACGACTTTAACGTGACGTACGAACGCTTCGGCTTCTAAATAATCAGGATCCAGACTCCACTGACTTGGTGGTTTATTCAACTAATGAGAATTCAAACCAAGTGCTTGGAAAATGAACCACGACTTCGGGCCGATTAGGGACACCAACCTAGTAGATGAGTTGAGTGTTGGGAAAACAGGAACTCCTCTTTCCAATAGGTGATCTGATTTTACTTTGCGAAGTTCACAAGAAATTTTCAACTTTTTAGCTTGGGATAGGCTATTTGTAAATAATGAGAATGGAGCTATCTCTTCAGTCAAATACCAAAAACGTCTTTTCAAAGCTGTGATAGCAGCAGCAGCTACGTATGGATCAGCCTCACGGTAATCATTCAGATCATGCCACAGTTGAAGATTGCTAACTAGAGCATCTACCCCAACAGGAGCTAGCAACCATGCTCTTACATAAAAAAGTGCATTGAAGAGACATGCGTTTCAGCAATTTCATTTTGACGGCATCATACCTCAGCTGATGTCCAAATGCATACATCTTTGCTGAATAGAGGAGAGTAGACATGCAGCGAGCATGGTGAAAGGTTCTTGGCCTTAACCAATGTACTCCTCTAGGTGGAGATTCTCTTAAGAGAATCAGCATCAATTCGGCACATTCTCTATAATCGTCTCGAGGCAGGTTGTTTTGGGAATCAGGATTGGTAAGTTTCTCATTTAGAAATTAAATAACATCACCACGACGTGTCTAGTTTTCGTTAACCCAATGTTTAGGATCTTAAAATCTCTCTTGTGATTAGCAATTGCGCTCCAATTATTCTTGAATCCCTTAAATTCGGGGGTATCTGGACTACTCGTGTCTCCAAACAAAAATATGCCGCACAGCACACAGAATTCTTTCAAATATATGATGTCTACATGCGACGTAAAACAATTTTTTATCCAACAAGTCCTCAATCTTCACAAAGGCACCATTCATCCATCCATAATTGGATGCTGTAGTATCAAAGCTGAGTCCAATTACGTTCGGTGTAAGATTCCACTCTAATGTAAGTCCATAAGTGGTGTTAGCTTGGGTTAAACCAGTTCCATCTGGAATTGCAGGTACTCCAATAAGTTTGCCTGACTCATACTCTGGCATACCAGATATAAGAACACCAAGTCTTTCATGATCTCTTGGAACGAGTTTTCCATCCCAATGAAAAACTACATATTTTGTAGTAACAAAAATATTCTTAATCTCATGAGCTGCTTTGAGTCGAACATTCTTTCTCGCTGATCTAGTGCTTGTCAAAGATAATGTAATCTGCTCTAAATCACCACCTCCTTCAGATACAATAGCAGCCATGAAAGCTATACTTTGACCCCCAGACATTTCAAACGATCAGCCATTTGGGATACGCTGGTACTTTTATACGGATTCCATGGCAACTGTAGAGTAACAGTTGCTTTCTTTTTACGCTTCGAACTTGAAGCGGACGGAACGTCTAAATCGTAATCATCGTTATCTCCAACATTCGTATTAGCACCAGCACTGGCTGGTAAGTCAGTTTTATTCGGTCCTTGAACTGCAGCTACGTGGATTTCTTTTCTATCATCAAATGCTGAATCATCTGGATCAATGGTAAAAGCCTGTTCTTGCTTCCTCTGTTCTTCAGAATTTTTCCTGAACACGTCCAACCCATTCCGATAGAATTTGTTATCAACTTTTTAGCATAAATTCTATCTGCTGTGCCTAGTGAGACTTTTCTATCATCTTTCAAAGCCTGAAGAAATTGCACGTCTTCATCCTTATGCTTCTGTGGACGAAACCTGTCGGACTGAATAATATTCTATGCATTTTGATATGCAGTGAAGAAATACTTAGTCAAATCTTCAACAAAGGACTTTTCCATTTCCTCGTTTGATTTTTTCCTTTGCTTTTTTGGACAAGGCGGTAACGACTGTACATATCTAGGATTTTGGCCTTCACTTTATCCTTGCGTTGCGTTACAATGCCTGCCTTGGTCCACTGTTTTTGAACATCCAGAATAACTCTTTCAGCTACTGCTTCATTGGGCCATCTTTCAGGTAGAAACAATATCTCAGAACATCTCCTTGGGTTGGTATTCGAGAGGGAGGTAATTCTTTTATTACTTTTTCTAGCAACCACACTTCAGTCTCTAAACGCAGCTTAGGACGTGGAGTTTGTTCTAAATTTGCCATTGCTGTTTATTGTATTCTGGTGGTTAGCAGTTAGCACTCAGACGAATTAGAGTCTGCAAAAGAAAAAGCAAATAAAATAGTTGAATTAATTTTATGATATTGGTATGATTGAAAGTTATGCATATATTACTATATTACATCATAAAACATACCAGGAATTTAGTGTATGTCACTAATTTTGGGAAATTAGTGACATACTGGCGGCAAGGCTTAAAATGCTCCCATTCCCTTCAAATTTTTTGTGAGATCTCATACGCTATAGAAATGGGAAAACGGCCAGGGAGCACGGTTTTGAAAAAAATAGGTTTTTTTGTAGCATCCTATTCGGGAGCAAATATTTATTTACGTATAACACATTGCATCTACTCGCGTTACTCACCACCAAAGTCTGGTACACACAAAGTGGAATTAAATCATAATAACAAACAATAAGGTGTACTAATTCCTGACATGGAGGGATACTTAGGTAGGTGGAACAATGAATGTTATTATCATAAAACCAATGAAAGGAGATATGTGAGTCTTAAAAGTAAATATTTAGTAAACTAAGTTGGCGGCAAAAGTAAGAAGCATTTCGTCTGTTCAGTTTTTAACAAACAAAACTTATCTTTATTATCTCTACTATACATTATTCATATTTAGACGAAATCCAAAAAACGACCCTAACACCAATGAAATATGATGTATCTCTGAAAGTCCATATGTTCATGCGCAAGCTGAAATTCTGACCTCAAGATAGGAGGACAAGTTAGTAAAATCACGCAATGCATTGATTATGATACGCTTTCCAACATACCAGAAATCATTATTCAAGTTATGAGAATAATGGCTGTAGAGTAAATATCACTCCTGTGCCCTGATCTTTGACAGCATTTCGATGACATTCAACAGAACCGGTTAAGTATACTTCCGGAACAACATGATAAAGTTGTGTCTTAATTGAAGCATTTTTACGCAAGTTATAAAGCATAAGGACGATGGAATAGATCGCGCTCCTATGTCCTGACCTTTGAACCTAATTCTTCCATTTTTAATAGGGTTCGTCCCCAGGTGGTCCCCCACCACATACTAAAATTTCATCGAAATCGAACCATTTTTACGCAAGTTATGACGCATAAGAGTAATAGAATGGATCCCTCCCCTATGTCCTGAGCTTTGACCCCACTTCGTCCATTTTCAATAGGGTTCGTCCCCAGGTAGTCCCCTACCGCATACTAAAATTTCATCGAAATCGAACCATTTTTACGCGTGTTATCGTGCGGACGGGCAGCCAGACGGACAAAGCTGGAGCATGTACTCTTCTTCAACCTACGGTTGGAAAGCGTAAAAAAGCTGAATCACACTTTTTTTTGTAGTGATAGGGGAAAAGTAACTTTTGATCTAGGATGTCTATAGGTTACAACCCATACGTCATTTTAAAGCTCTCATCCACAGCAGGTAACTCCCACTGGAGGGGAGGGGAGCTAGTGGAAGCCAAATTTCTCTACGACGCACGTTTTGCATAGCATCATGTGACGTATATTCTCATATAACTTTCACTTTTAGTTCTTTTTCCTATGTAAATTTGAGTTTGTTCTCTTTTTCACTTTCTAAACTTAACGTGATATTTTCTCTCTCACATGAATGAGGTTGGCAACACTTTTGAGGTCAGAGAGAGAGACGTGTGAATGTGATAAGAACGATAGATAAAAAGGACGATACAAACAGTTGCCCAGTGTATGTGTGGGTGTGGAGATGCTCGCTCTATGTAAAAACTAGAGCATATGTGGCTCTATTGTGGATCTACTGAAAAATATTGATGGACCAATAAAAGGTTATCGTATGTTGACTTCTGTTTATGTTTCGTCTGGCCGTAAACTAACTATTGCATCGTATTCTTATTTAGTTCCACATTCCTTAGTCATGGTTTTAGACATAGCGTAACACCAATCTTGCTCACGGAAGAGGCTTACGTTATAATCAAAAATGAATTTTTGTAATGGTTTTTATCGCATTTAGCATGAGGTTTTCGTAATGTACGCAGATTGCAAGGAGATATTGTTACGTTTATGTAAAATGTGATGAAATAATTTTGTGGCAGTGGTTTAGTACAATATATTATGGAATAACAAGGGAATTAACTATTGTTGAGTCGCTTCATGGAACAGCTTTCAAGAATCAGATTTAAACAGTGGCTTTGACTACTTACGTCACACAGTTTCATTATATCGAAATTTGTTTCTTGGAATTTACTGCAGTTGAAAAAGATGTTTAGCCCCAAAAATTAATATCGTGTTTCTTTGTAGGACTCCATTCCTGTGGCAAGGGTTTCCATTAGATTTCGTAACGTTGCTGCGGGAATTGCCTTACATTCTGCCATAAGAATATCAGTCAGGTCGATGTCGGGCGGGTTCAATCTGACATGATTAGAGGAAAAAGGCCGATTCTAATACAATGGAAAACGTCCACGACAGTCCCCAAAATCCACGGACTTCCCCAGCCCCCACCACTGCCGTCCACGGCCCCGCTCACATCTGCTCACGGACCCCCACCACGACCCCGCCCACGGCAACCGTAACCATGGATGACCACGTGTGCTCTCGGACGCCATCTTGGAGCACCACGTGCTCGCCTACAGTTACAGTTGCGTGTGGTCAGGAGGAGGAGGGAAGGACACCACCGCCAGTGATTGATTCGAGGAGATTGCTTGAGTCCCGCGGTCTGATGATCGGGAGTTCGAGCCTGAGCTGATCAGCGAAATATTTTTATTCACTTTGAGTGAAAATTTCCCTAACGTGGTGACATCATGTTGTAAAATTTCCTCTGGGGAAAATAAAATTTCCTAGTCGGGAAAAATAAAATGGCGAACAAAAGATGGTGACTCATCCCAAAACACGTGGTGGAAAAAATGACCACGTGGAGGGAATAAAAATTTCCCGGTCAAGAAAATATAAAAATGGCACTGGGCAAGCAATCTCCCCCAATCAATCACGGGTGGCGGTGGTGTCCTACCCACCTCCCCTGACCACACCCAACCGTAACCGCAGATGAGCATGTGGGTCGTGTGCGGGGTCGTGGAGTACCGTGGGCAGCAGTGGGCGGGGTCATGGAGCACCGTGGAGCACTTCCTTTGTGACAGAATAGGCCTTTTTCCTCTACTGACATGCACTCTGCGCCGCCCCGGTGGCGCAGTGGTCTAAGGCGTTGGCCTCTGATCATTCGTCCGTAAGGGGTCCGGGTTCGAATCCCGTCAGGCATGGATGTTGTGTCTGTCTTACGGCACTGGCTCTCTCCCTTCCCTGGAACCAGTGACCCTAAATAAGGGACGGGCGACTGCTTATAGCCCATTTGAGTTGCTCACGGTGGTCGTTAAAATCCAATAAAAAAAATGCACTCTGCTCTTCAGTTCGCCCCAAAGGTGTTCCATGGGGTTGGTATCGGGGCTTTGTACGGAACAGTGAAGTTCTTCCATACCCATCACATCAACCGCACTGACCTCGCTTTGTGGACAAGAAATTGCTATGTTCGTAAAGGAAAGGGCCTTTACCGAATATTTGTCATCATGTGGGGAACAGAGAATATCATTATAGGCGGCAGCGTTGAGATACCCTAGTACTAGAACTAGGGGGCACCAAACGAAACCATAAAAAGAGCCCTAGAGCACGATGCCTCCTCCACCAAACTGCACAGACACAACAAAGTTGGGCAGGTAGCGTTTATCTAACAGACTAGTCCGTCGGACTTTCAGATGATGAAGCGTGATTCATCCTCCAATTCAACGCGTTTTTACAGCTCCAGAATCTATTGGCTTAGAGCTTTACTTCACTCCAACAGAAACTTGACGTTTATCTTGCTAATGCTAGAATCGTGTCAGCTTTACTGTCTGGCGGACGAGCTTAGAAAATATGGAAACTCACTGCCTTCAGCTCTTGACAACCCGTTATGATGCTGGCGTTGTTTTCAGGGGAATTTAGAAACTCTGTGTTGAGTGTTTCAATCAAGAACAGGCGATCTTATCACACCACCCGCTTCATCACTCGGCTCTGAGCAGTTTTGCGTGGCGTATCAGGTCACAATTGCAGTGGCCGCCCCGGTGGCGCAGTGGTCTAAGCGATGGCCTATGATCATTCGTCCAAAAGGGGTCCGGGTTCGAGTCCCGGTGAGGCATGGATGTTGTTTGTCTTACGGCACTGTTTCACTCCCTTCCCTGGAACCAGTGGCCCTAAATTAGGGACGGGCGACTGCTTATAGCCCATTGAGTTGCTCACGGTGGTCGTTAAAACTCCAATAAAAAAAAACAATTGCAGTGTGTGACGTATACTCTGAATTAACTTTCATTTTCAGTTGCTGTCTCTATGTAAATTTGAGTTCATTCTCTTTTAGTGTTTTGAACCTTAACGTTATATCTTCTTTCTCGCGGAATGATGTCGGCAACAATCTTGAGGTCACAGTGTGTGTGACGTATACTCTGAATTAACTTCCATTTTTAGTTGCTGTCTCTATGTAAATTTGAGTTCATTCTCTTTTAGCGTTTTCAAACTTAACCTTATATCTTCTGTCTCGCGGAATGCGGTTGGCAAAACTTTTGAGGTCAAAGACCATGACGTTTGCGTGTGTTAGATAAGAACTAGAAGATATATATGTATAATGTTGAAGCAGCATCCTACAGTATGGTATGGTGGTATAATCGTGGAAGCGACGTTGTTTACATGAAGTTGTGTGTATTTGAAGGCTGCTTGTTGAGTTATATTATATATTTAGCGTTCATAGCGTGTTTGTTGCTTGTTATCATCTGTTAATTATGTTTTGACGTATTACTACCATGGTAATGAGTTCAATTGTTGGAATATTAACGTTCTGCACGAACGAAATTTATGAGATGTTGACAGAATAAAAGAAAAGAACTGTAAGTAACTATTTCTTTGAACTTCATTCGCGCGACTCCTGTTGCACTTTAAGTGACGTACTTAAGGAAAACAGGTTGTTTGTAGTGTTCATGGTTGGACAGAATGTGGACCCCTAGGAAAAGAAGGTTTTACGTACACTGGTGTGCAAAAATTAAGGACGACGAGAAGAAATTACCATAACAGCGGAACGAGCAGGTAAAACGGACCGAAAGACCACTTAGGAGATAGACTAGGGTCCGGTACAGCAACACGTATATTATGCATATATATTCAGCATCACGTAAGGGGGTGGGGTATCGGAAGGGTATAAAGCATACGGGCGGTGTACGCTCAGCAATTCGGAGAAAGCTATTGCACGGTGTACATCGGTTTGAACGACGTCGACTTGCTGCCACCGTGTGATATGGCCAACAGGCAATCCAGTTGACGACGTCTGGATGATTTTACCCAAGGTCGCGTCATTGGGAAGTTGGAAGAAGGTCGAAGTGTGTCTAGTTTGACCGAGGAAGTCGGGATCGCTCACAGCATCGCTTCACGAGCTTGGAGAGTATTTCAAACGACAGGAACAGCTACCCGAGAGTTTAGAAGTGGTCGTCCACGAGCAACCACGGCAGCGGACAACCGGTATATTGTCCTACAGTCGAGAAGAGACAGATGGCAGACAGCGGGAGAAATCGCAAGGCACCTGCAACAGACAACTGGACGTCAGTTATCGCGTTTTACCGTGGCCAGGAGGCTACACTAATGTGGTCTATTTGCACGACGACCAGTACGGTGTGTGACATTAAAGCCTGCTCATCGGAGACGGCGGTTTCTGTGATGTCAGGAAAAAAAGAACTGGACACATCAGAAATGGGATCGAGTTCTCTTTAAGGATGAGAGCCCATTTAGTCTGACGAGCGATTCTGGACTTATACACATCTGGAGAGAGCAGGGAACACGCAATCACACCTCCAACATCATCGAAAGTGACCGGTTTGGAGGTGCGGAGTTCTCGTTTGGGGTGGTATCAGGCTTGGTAGCCGTACTGACCTCCACATCTTCCAAGGAGGTTCAGTTATTGGTGTCCGCTATTGTACCGAGGTTCTCCTGCCTCACGTGCGTCTTTTTGGAGGTGCTGTGGGTCCTGAGTTCCTCTTCATGGACGAAAACGCTACACCTCATCGTACAGTAGCTGTCGCAGAGCTGTTGGAGAGTGAAAATATTGAACGCATGGAATGGCCAGCAAAGTCCCCGGACCTATATCCAATCGAACACGTGTGGGACCTTTTTGGGAGACGCTTGGCAGCACATCACTAGCCTCCAGCAACGATTCCGCAAATGCAATAGGCGCTATAAGAGGAATGGGCCGCGATGCCTCAACAGCGCTTTGACGACCTCGTCCTCAGCATGGACAGACGTTGTACATCCTGCAACGCAGTCAGGAGTGATCATATCCCCTACTAAAGACGGGATTTTTCTTGGCAGCCGCCTGTCACATGGACGTTTCTGTCTTCTGTCCAGTTGTGCTCGAAGCTACCTTTTCAATAAAGTGCCTTTGTATCCTTTAGATTCCTTGTTTGGACGGTTTTGCTCACTTGTCCCATATTCTTATATCTTGGGGATCTTATGGTATGATTAGAGTCGATGTGGAGCATTTCTGCACGACATTACATTCAAAAAACTGTTTCATCCCTAATTTTTGCACGCCAGTGTACCTAATAGGGTATGCAACCATCTTTGGCATTCAAAACCGCCCGAATCCTTCTTGGAATGGACGCATACAAATCCTGGATGGTGGTTAGTGGGATGTTACACCATTCTTCATGCAGAAACTGCTCCAGGTCCTTTAGAGATGCAGGAGGACGATAACGGGATCTTACTCTTTTTTCCAACACAGACCACGGTGGCTCGATGGTATTTAAGTCTGGTGACTTCGGAAGGCCAAGGAAGGTGTGAAAGTTCGTCCTAATGTTACTCAAACCATGATAACACATTCTAAGCTGTCTGAATTCAGGCGTTATCATCTTGATAGAAAACATCCCATCCAAGAAACAATGCCTGAGCCATTGGATACTCTTGGTCTACCAAAAAGGATTCATACGTACTCCCAGTCATCCGACCTTTCAAGGTGATCAGAGGACCTACTGAAAGCCACGATATGTCCGCCCAGAGCATCACTGAACCACTACCATGCTACACTATTAGGAGCAGACAGTCTGGGTTTATCACATGTAAGCACGTCCTGCGGTGAAGAATAGTGTGATTGTGGATTCATCCCACCACATTACACACTTCCATGCATAGGTAGTCCATGTTGTATGGCTCCTGGCACCACTGCTGTAGCCGTTGTGCATTCGCCCTAGCCACCAGAGGTTTTGCAATAGCAGCTCTGCCATGAATATCTTGTTTATGCAGTTCCCTGCGCACGGTTTTCGTTGATGCTGGAATCTGGAGATGCTGATTGAGCTCCGCAGTAATTTTCGACGCTGTGGTCTTCTTATTACTGGTAACAATACTCATTAATACTCTCCTGTCTCTATCAGTCAGAGTCGTTTTCCGGCCGTTCTTGTGCTTCACAGACGAGGTTTTGCCATGCACACGGTGCTCTATCATGACGCTAGACACAGCAGCTCTCAATATCCCTGCTACCATGGCTACTGTTTTCACGGAGACACCAACTAACTTGCCACCAACAATTAGTACTCTTTCGAAGTACGTTAGGTCGCTCATTTTGTCGTTACCCTGAAAGAAATTTTGCAACATGACACTTTGAATGCATTTAAACAGGACCTTGAGGTTCTTAACAAAGTTATTACAACCAAAAAGTAGTGGATATCTTTTAGTATTGCGACGTACGCAGCTGCATTAACAGTCACGTCTCTGAACGTGGTGTTTACATCATTTTGTCCAACCCCTGTATATGTACACGTTTCAAACAGTAAAGAACGCTATAAGCGTTTTTGCTCCTTGGCGTTTCCACTTCACAGTAACATCGCTTGCAGTTGATCTGGGCAGCTGTACAAAGGTGGAAGTCCTCGGAACTGACTTGTTGATAGGATAGCAGCATCCGTTGACCTTTGCACGTTGAAAGTCACGAAACTGCCGTAACGTCTATTTTACCATTCATGCTTGTCTATGCTGTTTCGAAAACCACCTATGTTTTTTTTATGCTTGTAAGGTGTATCTGTAACGTATATAGGCAAATCCACTACTCAAAACGGGTGTTCTGATAATTGTCATTACATAGTGCGTTTATTAAGCTAACAATTAAGTATAGGTTGTTTCTTTTTGGATTGGTTTGCTTATACTCAACGCATGCAAAGATTGAAAGTGCGGATTAAGTGCTTCTTTTTGGATTGATTTGCATTTTCTATCCGGATCGCTCCAATGTACGTTAAGATTGAAAGCTTGCATTGACTGCATATTTTGGGATGGTTTGGCATTTAGTGTCCATGTCTCTTGAACATGTGTTAAGGTTAGAGGGCTACCCCAGTGACGCAGTAGTTTAAGCGCTGGCTTATGATTACTCGCGTCTGAGTTGAATCCATGTTCGAATCCCGGTAAGGCATAGATGTTGTGTTTGTCTTACGGCTCTGTCACTCTCCCTTCCCTGGAACCAGTTACGGACGACTGCTTATATCCCATTGAGTTGCACACGCTGTTCGTTAAACCCCCAATCAAAACAAAATAAGGTTAGGAGCATGCATTGCATGTTCATTTTTCGACTACCCTACGTATAGAGTTCATGTCGCCCCAAAGTGCACTTACATGACATTTTATCAGATACACCTGCCCTCTTCACGTCTATGGCTCACTCCAATATGTTAGAAAAGTGTGAGCACGGTTGGTGGTATAAATCAGAAAGACCACCTTGTCCAGTATCAGTTGGCATTAAATTGAGGAATGGGCAAAACACGTGATCTGGGCTACTTCGAACATGGCATGATGGTTGCCGCCAGGCTTACCGATTCCTAACGCCCATCCTCCTGGGCATTTCACGCAAAACCGAAGCAAAGATTTTCCTGCCGTCGGCGATCACGTGGGCCAAAACACCTGACAGACCAAAGGGGTCAGAGGAAACTGGAGACTTGGGGGTTGGCCATTGCTGACCATTCACAACATCGTCAGATAGCTACCGGACCGTGGAGACTAGAAAGAGAGTTGTGTAAGCGAGAAGACAGCTGGTGCATTCTGAGATGACTCTCGGAACTCCGCTTTTGAATTCTTCAATGATTTGTCGCGGTTTAGCCAGTCTGCTCGCTTGCATGATTCTCCCAAGTCTCCATTGTCCCGCTGTTTTCGTCCACATGATCGAACGTAAATGGTAGTGCATTTACGCACTCTGGAAAAAAACTTTAAATTATTTAAATTTCAGAACGTGTATATTTTCATAATGAACGGATACAATTACGATTTTTTTTTCATTGAATTTGTAGAATTTCTAAAACATTTTCAAATAGAAATAGCTGCTTACGCCAACTAGCAAAAGAAATGTGCATTACCAAAAATACTAAAATGTACGGAAAATATTTGTCATAAGATACTCGATGCTAAAGAAGTTCTTCAAATTAGAACAGTAGTTAGCGATAAAGCGTAATAAAAGGTTTGACGTTTCAAGTCAGAAAAATGGCGCATAATTTGAAGAAAGAAAGTGACCACAAAGTGAGTGTTTTTCATACACTAGTGTGCAAAAATTAAGGACGAAGAGGAGAAATCATCATAACAGCAGAGCAAGCAGGCAGAACTGACCGAAAGACCACTCAGGAGATAGACTAGGTTCCGGTACGGTAGGGCATGCGCATATATGCAGCATGACGTAGGGGGGATGTCGGAAGGCTATAAAGCACACGGGCGGTGTACGCTCAGCAATTTGGTGAAAGCTATTGCACGGTGTACATCGGTTTGAACGACGTCGAGTTGCTGCCACGGTGTGATATGGCCAACAGGCAATCCAGTTGACGACGTCTGGATGATTTTACCCGAGGTCGCGTCATTGGGAAGTTGGAAGAAGGTCGAAGTGTGACGAGTGTGATCGAGGAGTTCAGGATCGCTCACAGCATCGTTTCACGAGCTTAGAGAGCATTTCAAACGACAGGAACAGCTGTCTGAGAGTTTAGCAGTGGTCGTCCACGAGTAACCACGACGGCGGACGACCGGTATATTGTCCTACAGGCGAGAAAAGACAGACTGCAGACAGCGGGAGAAATCGCAAGGCACATGCAACAGACAACTGGACGTCCGTCATCGCGCTTAACCGTGGCCAGGAGGCTGCACAAAGGTGCTCTATATGCATGATGACCAGTACGGTGGGTGCCATTAACGCCTACTCATCGGAGACGGCGGTTTCTGCGGTGCCAGGAACACAAGAACTGGATACATCAGCAATGGGGTCGAGTTCTCTTTACGGATGAGAGCCGATTTAGCCTGACGAGCGATGCTGGACGTGTACATATCTGGAGAGAGCAGGGAACACGCAATCTCACCTCCAACATCATCGAAAGGGACCGGTTTGGAGGTGGCGGAATTCTCGTTTGGGGTGGTATCATGCTTGGTAGCGGTACTGACCTCCACATCTTCCAAGGAAGTTTAGTCACGGGTTTCCGCTATTGTACCAAGGTTCTCCTGCCTCACGTGCGTCTTTTTAGAGGTGCTGTGGGTCCTGAGTTTCTCTTCATGGACGACAACGCTACACCTCATCGTACAGTGGCTGTCGCAGATCTGTTAGAGTGAAGATATTCAACGCATGGATTAGCCCGCAAGGTCCCCGAACCTAAATTCAATCGAACACGTGTGGGACCTTCTCGGGAAACGCTTGGAAGCACGTCACCAGCCGCCAGCAACGATTCAGCAGGTGCAATTGGCGCTACAAGAGAAATGGGCCGCGATGCCTCAACAGCTCCTTGACAACCTCGTCCTCAGGACGGACAGACGTTGTAAATCCTGCAACGCAGTCAGCGGTGATTATATCACCTACTAAAGACTGGATTTTTCTTGGCAGCCGCCTGCCACATGGACGTTTCTGTCTTCTGTCCAGTTGTGCTCGAAGGTACCTTTTCAATAAAGTGCCTTTGTGTCCTTTGGATTCCTTGTTTGGACGGTTTTGCTCAGTTGTCCATTATTCTTACATCTTGGGGATCTTATGGTATGATCTGAGTTGATATGGAGCACTTCTGCACGACGTTACATTTGAAAAACCGTCTCGTCCTGAATTTTTGCACACCAGTGTAGTTAAGGTTACCCAACGCAAAAGGATTTTTAGAAAAGAAGATATTCTTTTAAATATAAGAATACGCTGACCCCTCTAACTGCAGACTTGGGCCTTATGAAAAAGTAGAAAATATCGCGAAACAGTTTTCATGGCAGGAGTCATGCGACACAAAAAGAATTTGTCGACATTCAGAGGAAGATATATTAGAGAACCAGTTTTTACGTATGCGACCCTTAACGGAAAAACTTTGCATTATTAAAAGTAGTGAAATTTTAGCTATTTTTACCATAGTGTAGTATGAAAAGAATTATTTAGAGGCGGATATTAAATAGTAAACCGAGATACTTCCATAGACTCAGATCTATTCATTATGAGAAGTTCCAAAATATGAGAAAAGTTCCCTACAGTGAATAGTTTTCTATTTAGAAATGAATTTTTCAAATGGTACTTTTAGAGGAAAAGGTGTCGGCAGCGAATAAATATACGGGAAAGATGTTTATTATTTCAGAAGGATATGTGCGAAAAATATGCTAATGGGTAGCTGTATCTGAACCAAAAAAATTGCTGTTGGAGTTTTAGAAACACGGATACAGCAGTGAATTTTGACCACTAGTGGCAAAATTGTTCAATGAGAAAAATGAGATATTATAGGGTAGACAAAATGGTCTTTTCCACGAACGCTATCCCGTGGAAAAAGAATGTTTGAAATTGCATCTTTAGAATCAGAGATTCGAGGGAAATGCAACATATATTTACTTCCACTAGAGTAACATTTTGCGTTATTTGACGAAGAAACCATACATCGTAAAAGATACCGAAGGAAAACGTTTTATAAACCACTACTCTTAGAAGCACCGATGCAGTAAATTTATTTTGAATTAGTTTTTTTTTTTCAAAATGTCTAGCTGCAAGGGAAGAAAACGAAAAATATTGGGTAGTAAAGAAAGTAATGTCTGATGGCGAGCTACCCGAAGTCGTAGCCTCGCCGTAGCCACCGAGATTGCGCAACACACCGGCATGACATCAGTCAGTGGCAGTTAGCCGTCAGAAGGCGAAGAGTGCAAGTGCCAGCCAACATGAAAGTCGACAAGGAGCGCGTGCGCCATGGAATGCTGTATGAGTTTCGTCGCGGTAGCTCTCCCCCCTCCCCGTACCAAAGTGCTGTAAAGAACATTACCAGTGTGTACCCCAATGCTATATCACCTCGTCCGTGCTGTCTGTCGTTGGTTCGAGCGATTTCGAAAGGGAAATTTTTGATCTGTTAGGCCGTCCCAAAGCCGGAAGACCCGAATAATGGTTATGGACATTCCTGAAGACCTTAGTGGGGTGCGATTCGCCTGTGGCTATGCTGGTGTTTGCCCAATAGCTAGAGACTATCCACACGAATATTATCACGAACACGCGTCAACTTGGGAAGGTGCACAGTAGGGGATTTTTGGCACCCCATCATCTCACAGCTGAGAAGAAAGCAAACGCATGAGTGCATGCGATTCCCTGCTTGCACGTGACCACGTTGAACCGTTCTTGGACCGTATTGTGACAAATGACGAGAAATGGGTTTTGCATGACAATGACAGCGCCCGGAAACAGTGGTTGGACACAAACAGAAACCTGTGCCGCCCTGCAAAGCTAGCTCTTCCACCCACTTAAGGTCCTGCTGTCAGTTAGGTGATATATGCGGGGTGTTGTGTAACCTGGGCTTCTATATTTATCAGAAGCGAGATTCTGTAGCCATTTTTAGAGATAATGAATTGTAGTCATTTTATTTCAATTCCCGCCATTTGGACGAAAGGCAAAGTATTTCCTTTCCCACGCGAAGCAGCAGATGGCAATTAGGGAATCTTGCATTTTTTCGGAAAAGACGCATCTTAGAGGTTGGCCTGAGGGAACGCGGTGGGAGAACGGGGACGAAGCAAGATAGCTTCAGCGAGGGTGCGGTATTCTTCGGGAAAAGGGGAACTTAGGAAGCAGGAGGTTTGGATGGCCGGGAAGAGATAGGCAGAATTCGGCATGTAAAATACCGAGGGAGAACTAAAAGAATGAAAGCACGAAAATGACGGACAAAAGCTTGATGACATTCCCCGTAACATCTGAATAAACGTTTTCCTCACTGCAAACTTTAGCCTCAGTCGATTCACTTTTCTATGCTTGATATTGGTTTTATCTGCTCCAGTTGGGAGAATTGCGGATTATGCCACCGATACCTAACTTACTGCAAAGGAAGCATCTAACGAACCCTCCACACAGGGCGCTGAAATAGAACTCAGCACCAAGCCCTGTTACATTTGAATGGTTTCCCTGTCCTCATCACCAAGCCCTGTAACAGTTGTGTTCTTTAAGCTGCTACAGGGAATCACTATCCCCGCCGATTTGTACTGCCGCCAGATCTACACGCATCACTCACGTCGAAACGATTAGCACTGCTGAACCACAAGGGTGACCTTCTACAGTAGGATGGAGCGACACCTCACACAGGATGGGTGACCTGTCATGAAATCAAACACCTGGGCTGGACGTTGCGGCTGCACCCAGCCTATTCCCCGGATATTGTCACGAACGACTACCACATTTTCCAGTCCTTCCAGCATTTCCTAGATGGAAAGCGGCTCACCAACCGGGGCGATGTCGAACACGCACTTACTCACTTCTTTGCAATTCCACAGGGACGGTATCCAACAGCTGCTCAGATGATGGGAGCAAGTCGTGGCAAACGATGGCGACTACATTTTGGATTGATTTGTATGTACGGTAATTAGCACTTTTCTGTTGCCTTACATTTGCAGACATTACTTCCTTTCCAACCCAATAGAAATAATTTAGAGCTGCCAACAGTATGCGCCCTTGTAAATCGGCAGAAGAAATACTTTTTTAGATAAAAATAAAACTGATAACAGAGTTCAAATTCGATTCACGCACGCACACACACACACACACACACACACACACAAATAATATGGCACCGAATGTTCAGATTTAATGAGCACGTCTTTTGAATACAGCACGAAACCAATACTTTAAAGCAGACTTTTATGAAACCTAAAACTACGCTTAGGGTAAAGCGCGCATCATTTTAAAATGCGCAGCGTGGGCAGGGTAATTTATATCAATGCAACTGGTTATGAAAAAATTAACCGCAATTGTGCAATAGATAAAACATCTACAAATAGAAATAACTGCTTACTCGCGCTAGCAGCTGAAAAGTCTGTTACAAAAAACAACAACTTGTCTACAGAAAATTCCTCATAGCACAAGACATTACAGGCAAAATGGATTTCAAATGGAACAATTAGACAAAATCAGGGGCGTAACCATGTTTCAAAATCTGGGGGCGGGTCCGATCACACAAACACTCATTATATGCATACATATACACTATAGTGACAAAAGTCACCGGACATCTAGAAGAGGAACATTAGTACAGTGTCAGTCCACCTTTGGCCTTAATGCATCCACTGACCTTTCGAGACATGCTTTCGACAAGGTTTTGGAACACAGCGATAGGTATGCGCTTTCATTCAGTACATAATGCTGCCGCTAACTGTTGCTTAGTAGTAGGCCTTGGTTCCAAACTTCTTATGCGGCGCTCTAATTCATCCCATAGGTGCTCTATGGGATTAAGATCAGAGCTCTGTGGTGGCCAGTCCCAACACGATACGGAATTATCGTCAAACCACGCCGTAACAGTCCTTGCTTTATAGCTCGGTGTATTATCATGCTGGTACCAACAAGGCTCTGTTCCATAGTATTGCCACAGAGTTAGGAGGGCATTATTGTCCAGAATATCGAGTTAGACTTACTGGTTTACAGGTTTGTCCACGATAACCAATGGGACGAGACCACACCATAAAAAACTCCCTTACACGAGTACACTGCCTGCTCCAAACTTGACCGTAGGTACAGTGGTAAATAGCGTTCCCCTGCTGCCGCCATACCCACATACGGCCATCAGACTGATAGATCATGTATCTGGATTAATCAGTCCATAGGACCCGTTTCCATTGATCTACGGCCCACGCTAAATGCTCTTTACACCGTGCTAAACGACGAGTAGCATTCCGAGTGGAGATGAGAGGCTTATGAGCAGCCGCACGACTACGATAACCCATGGAATGAAGTTCTCTGAGAATGGTACGTGTACATAACAAGGTTCCAGCATTTTTACTCACCTGTACACTGAGGTCTTGTGCAGCACTCCGTCGATTAGCTGCAACGACTCTCCTGAGGCTTCGACGTCCTCTATCACCGATTTTCTTTGGTCTGCCGGTACGTTTTGCTGCTTCAGGCACGCCATGTGTCTTCCACTTATTTAGTTCATCCAAATCAGTTGACTTGGGTATGTTTAAACGCCTCTCGGTTTCTCTTATGGACAACCCACTAATACAACACCCAACAATCTTTCCTTTCTCAAAGTCAGTCTCTCCCGCCGCGACCTTTTCACTCAACCTCACAGTGCAATATGATTTCGGTCAGCTGTAGGCTTGATTTTATACCGTTTGCAACTGTACTGCGCACCTTAACAACGCAGTTGATCCGTTTATTTGATTTTGAAGGGGTGTCCGATGACTTTTGTCAATATAGTGTATATACAATATTATATACATACTGTATAAGATAGAGTTTGGGACACCGTACACACACACACGCGCAGGAGCAAAACAGTTGAAGAGGCGCGATCTAACGGGCGCGACATAAGCACCTCTGTTGGCGAATTGTGGAACTTAGCGAACACAACTGTAAAACTATAATAGACAGGGCAGAAATGTAAATTACAAAGCTGTAGAACTGACTTTGCTTCTTAGCAATCGACATCGCTGTTTTATTAAGTACACATTATACACGTTTTTGCATTCTACGAAAAATTACAATCTTATATTATTACATTTAGTTGGCTCAGATCATAAAAAAGTGTGCATTATATCATTGTATTCTCGAAACATTGGGGTGGGGGTCCTTTACATTGGGGATCCCTAACTCTGAAAATCTGGGGGTCCTGACCCCAGACCCTCCCTTAGGGGTTACGCCTATAGAAAAAATATATAAAGTTATCAAAGAAGCAAGGAGAGATGCATACTTGGTGTAACTAGGAAAGATAAGAAGAGTAACTTGTGGATAAGGCAAATGACAAGAGTGGACGACACAATGACCAGAGTAAAATTATTACTAAAATGGCAATGGGCTGAACATGTTGCCAGAAGAACAGACCACAGATGGACAACTGAAATTTTAGATTGGATTCCAAGTGACAGAAAAAGACCCAGAAGAAGACCCCATGGGAGATGAATGGATGAAATTCGAAAGTGTGCCGGAGTGACATGGAGGAAACAGGCTCAAGACAGACAATTGTGGAGGAAACTTGGGGAGACCTTCATCCAGCACTGGATTGATAATGGTTGACAATGATGATGCTATAAAGTTATATAGCTTTACGCTCCCTCGAAGAAAAGCTGTGCGTTACTGAAAGACCAAAATGGGTGCAAAATACTGTTCATAATGAAGAGTATTCTACCAAAAAAAGGATTTTTCTACGACATTTTTGGAATCAAAGTCTTTCACAAGTATACACGCTGACGTCCACTACTACAGATTTTGGAATGGAAAAGTAGAAAATTTGCGGAAATTATTCTTTATGGGAAAGCTATGCTAAGTAAAAAGAAGTTTTCAAATACGTCTTCTCGGAGCACAGATAGCGAGGAAATAGTTTTGACATTTAAGTTCCTAGCGAGAAAACTGTATTATTTATAGGGGATAATTTTCCCAATCTTCATCGTAATAAATGGCATGCATTAAAAATTTCTTTAACCGAAAAAAGGATTTTTCTGAGGATTTGTAGAATCCTTTTTTAGAAGCGGAGGTTCGGTTGCAGACAGAAATGCACACAAATACTACCCAGCGTCCGAACTTTGAACTACAAACGATCCACGAGTACATTTAAAACGTTCGGCAAAGTGAATAGTATCCGGTGTGGAAATATTATTTTGTTCTCAAATGGGACTTCTAAAAGCGCAGATATCCAGAAAAACATATTAAACATCTGCGTCACATAACGAGAAAATTTTACATTATTTTGGGAAGAAAGAACCCATAAAATGTTTTCGTATATTTAGTACTATATGACCGAAAAGGGATTTTACCAGTTGGGTTTTTAGATGCATAGATTTTGTCCAAAATAATATGTTAACGGAAAACGGACTGCCGCCCCATTCAGAGTGTTAAGGGAAAAAGGCACAGCCCCTTTCCCTTAACATATTATTTTAAACGATGGCCTCTGATCATTCGTCCGAAAGGGGACCGGGTTCGAATCCCGGTGGATATTGTGTTTATCTACGGTTCTGGCTCTATCCCTTCCCTGGAACCAGTGACCCTAAATTAGGGACGGGCGACTGCCTATAGCTCATTGAGTTGCTCATGGTAGTCTTTATACCTTCAATAAAAAAAAAACAGATTTACGCAATCTAGTGGCAAACTTGTTTGTTAAGAAAAAAATTTTCATTATATTCACACCACCACGTCGAATGAGAAACGCTCTCCGACAAAGAAAAGATTTTTCAAATCGGACTTTCAGAAGCAGAGATATTGAGAAGCATATGATATATATCTACGCCCCATGACGAATAAACTGTGCAATTTTATACAGAAAATTTGCGAAAAAATGGCCGTGGTAAGCGGCACCTGGCCGCCCCGGTGGCGCAGTGGTCTAAGCGATGGCCTCTCATCATTCGTCCGAACGGGGTCCGGGTTCGAATCCCGGTGAGGCATGGATGTTGTGTGTGTCTTACGGCACTGGTTCTGTCCCTTCCCTGGAACCAGTGACCCTAAATTAGGGACTGGCGACTGCTTATAGCCCATTGAGTTGCTCACGGTGGTCGTTAAACCTACAAAAAAAAAAAAAAAAGAAAAAAAAAGTAAGCGGCATCTGACCTCGAAGGAACTTTCCAGTTGAGGTCTTAGAAGCGCAGGTGTTGTTGCACATATGTCGGTAACCCAAATGTACACTTGCGCCCCTAGTGGTAGTAAATTAGTCCTTCACTAAAATTTGAAAATACATGTAGAACGCTTCGCACCGAAAATTCTATCCAACACAGAAAATATTTTTCAAATCGGACGTTTAAGAGGAGAGATATCGGAAAAATCGCAATTTAGCTTTACGCTCCCTAGTGTAAAAACTGTATGCTGCTTGAAAAAAACGCTGCCCAAAATATTCTTCGTAATCAATGGTATCGAAAGAAAGAAATAGCTTTCCCAGTCGAATATTTAAAAGCAGAAATATGGAATAGAATGTAATTTACATTCTTTAGTATCTGCGTTTACTCCATCTAGCGGAGAAGTTAGTCATCGGAAAAGAAGCAATGCGCAAGGATCATCGTTCACACATTTGGGGATTCCCAGTGCAAAAAGAAAAAAAAAGAAAATCAAAGTTTGAGTAATTGTTGCAGAGATATGGACGGACAAAGTGATACTAAAAGCATGTACTCTTTTTGTATGCAAAAGACGTGCTAAAACCATCATGTCGAATTAGAATTTTACATTCTACACACGGAACCTAGTTTAATATTAATACCATTTCTTTTTTTGTGAAAAAATCGAGGTTATGTGTTGACATGCTGCAGTGCCAACATTAACTCATTCGTTGCCTGATATTGAAATGCCGTAATATATACTTCACATCTTAATTTCTTTTTTTAACTCTAGAGTTTTCTGTCTTTCTTAAATGACCATTAGATCATTAACTTCTGTTGCCCGTTTTCAGTAGCATTGATTTTTGCGAGGTCATGAAAACAGCATTTGGTTTGCTTCGATAAGCATGATGGTTAGATCATTATTTTCCAATCATTACCGTAGTAACGAGTTAATGTTGCGATACAGTTTTCTTTATTCCAACATTTGCGAATATGCCGATGGCAAAATTGCATGAGGAATCTTAAAGGAAATGTTAATCAACAACAAATATTTTTCTTTGTTATCAGAACCTAGTTGAAGTTATTATTGTTTATTTACTTATTTTTTCACGACACTTATTCGTGCTCAAATTATTTTCGTTTGTTCACAAACAATATAAATTAATTTGTCTGAACGTTTGCCCTATTTCGTGGTGAAGTCGAAATAGTTATCACCATAGTAACAATAGAGAAAGCCGCCGCTGTGTGGCAGTGGTATAAGCGATGGCTTCTGGTCATTCGTCGGTGACGGGTCCGGGTTCAAATCCTGCTGAGGCATGGATGTTGTGTTTTTCATACGGCACTGGCTCTCTCCCTTCCCTGGAACAAGTGGCCCTAAATTACGGACGGGCGACTGCTTATAGATCACTGAGGTGCTCACGGTAGTCGTTAAACCTCCAATCAAAAGAAAAACAAAATCAAACAAGTATTTGTAACGTCCCGCTTAGCTTTTTGTGTTTTGGGGCAGGTGTTCAGTAAATGGAAACTGCTTTTTTCGGAATAAATTATGAGGCATCATCACCTTAACAAGAAGCGAGAAAACATTATTTGTGACGTCCCGCTTAGTTTTTCGTCTTTTTGCGCAGGTGTTCAGTGAACGGAAATTGCTTCCCGAATATCATTGTGACGTCATCACCATAGCACCAACTGAGATAGAAATACTTGTGACATCCCGCATAGCTTTTCATGTTTTTGTGCAAGTGTTCAGTGAATGGAAACTGCTTCCCGGATATAATTACGTGATGTCACCACCATTGCACCAACCGAGAAAGAAATATTTGTGATGTCCCGCTTAGTTTTTCATGTTTTCGTGCAGGTGTTAGTGAATTTAAACTGCTTTCCGGATTAAATTATGAGACGTCATCACCTTAGCAACAAGTGAAAAAGAAATATTTGGGACGACACGGTAAGTTATCGTGTTTTCGTTCAGGTGTTCAGTGAACGGAAGTTGCTTCCTGAATATAGTTGTGACGTCATCACCATAGCACCAACTGAGAAAGAAATGTTTGTGACATCCCGCATAGTTTTCATGTTTCCGTTCAGGTGTTCAGTGAAAGAAAACTTCTCCCCGGATATAATTACGTGACGTCATCATCATAGCACCAACTGAGAAATAAATATTTGTGACGTCCCGCTTAATTTTTAGTGTTTTCGTGCAGGGTTCAGTGAATGGAAACTGTTTCCCGGATATAATTACGTGACGTCACCACAATAGAACCAACTGAGAAAGAAATATTTGTTACGTCCCGCTTGGTTTTTAGTGATTTCGTGCAGTGTTCAGTGAATGAAAACTGCTTCCCGGATATGCTGAATTACGTTACATCATTACCATAGCACGAACTCAGAAAGAAATATTTGTGACGTCCCGCTTAGTTTTTCATGTTTTCGTGCAGGTGTTCAGTGAATGGAAACTGCTTCCCGAATATAAGTTTTTCGTACCACGATAATGCGGCTCGGACGGGACATAATGCCATGACAGTGAAACGCGTGTGGAAGCAGTGGACCGAGGAAAATCCAGTGCATCGATAATCCTGCAGTGGACCGAGAATTGTGACGACACCACTGGATGACCGACACCTCATCCACATGGCAGTGACGAGCCGTTCCGCATCTGCGCAAGTGTTTACAGTGGAGAACTGCAACAGGTGTGGCATAATGATTGCCTCCACAGTTCCACGTAGTCTGCTGCACAGAGGACTGGTTGAACGCATCCCTTTACGGTGGATTCCGTTGACCCTCCACCATGGACGCTTCATACTGGAATGGGGTTTTCAATACAGATAATGGCGTGCTAAGTTATATGTCGTGTTTTCGGACGAGTCCCGATTTTTTTTTTTTTTTTTGATTGGAGGTTTAACGACCATCGTGAGCAACTCAATGGGCTATAAGCAGTCGCCCGTCCCTAATTTAGGGTCACTGGTTCCAGGGAAGGGAGACAGCTAGTGTCGTAAGACAAACACAACATCCATGCCTCACCAGGTTTCGAACCCGGACCCCGTTCGGACGAATGATCAGAGACCATCGCTTTGACCATTGCGCCATCGGAGCGGCCGAGTCCCGATTCAACTTGGACTACCATGATGACAACCTTTTTTCAGCATGCATTGTAGAGCGTCATACGGGCCGAACGCCAAGTGTGATGGTGCCATTGAGTACCATTCGCGATCTCGTCTGTTACGACTTGAGGGCAATCTCAACAGCGACCGCGACATCAGGAATGTTGTATAGGCCGAAGTCATACAATTCCTTCAGAGCACTCTTGGCGCTATATTCCAGCAGAACAATACCCGACCTCATGTTGCCAATAATGTTCAAGCCTTCTTCATAGCATTGCAGATACCGCTTCTTCCTTTGCCTACACGTTCGTCCGACATGTCACCTATTGAACATGTCTGGGATATGGTCACTCGGCAACTGGCTCATCAGAGTCCTCCATCGGTCAGTACCAATGACCTGTTTTCTCATTATACATGCCGCCTGGCAAAGCAATTACTCAGGACACCATCCAACGTCTTTTCGATTCAATGCCACACCGTCTAGGACAACTTATTGCAGCTCGCGGAAGCTTCACAAGATACTGATTTTTGCAGGAAAAAATGCCTGTATTGTTCTGAAAATTAAATCACTTATGTGCTGTAGTATCCGTAATGTGTGGTATAAATTTCGTTTGAATCGCATGGTCCCTTCTTGGTGTTGCAAGTTTCACAAGCAGTAGTGTATTACTTTATATACAGTTGCTTCAAAATAACAGATTCCACGATTTTTTTTTACTTTCCGATACGTTTTACTACGAAGGCTATTTTATGTGAAGTTTAAATTTGAAGTAATGCGTGGTAGTCTTCAACCCGTGGCTCACCGAGCACTTTTTAATGGCACACAAGACGTTGTCCAGAAAGGAAATTCTAAAAATGGAAGATAACACATTTTAGAGGGAATGTTTCGCAGAGAGACGTGGAGCTGCTTGTTGGAGTTCGTCTCATGGTTGTGGTTTTGACCTTACTGCGCACTTCGGCTGCAAATACCTCGTATATAAATTATTTTCGTCTTCTGCACTTAAATACAAACAAGGTAGCCCTCAGTCTCTAGACGAGAGAAACTACCATGGATGGCAAGTGTCGGCTCAGCATTTTCCATCGGTCTTTTCCCACTGCGATCGCCTTTCAGTGACCGGTAGGCTCTCAACGCAGCACTCGCACATTCAGCTTAGCAATAGAGCAATTTCACCAAGAGCTCTTTGTCCGGTAATGACAGCATACTGACACGGACTGCTGTGACTTGTGGTTCAGATCAGATCAGATGTAGAGGATTTTAGGAAGGGAGTGTCTGACACGAGGTCTTAAACAACCCTTAGAAATAGGAAACTAGGAGATTCGGGCTAGAGTGCCCGATAGGAAAGTCACACGGAAGCGAGGTAGAAAGGGGAAGGAAGACGCCCTTATTTATTACCGAGGGGGGGGCAGTACCTGGGGTTTGACGGCTTAACATGCACATCCGACGCACGGCGGGTGTTAAGTGGTTCGACCGTTCGTACCTGCCCAGGATCAAACCTGAGGTTATCTCCGTGGCAGTCACGAACGCTGACCACTAGGCCACCCGCAGCCCCGTGACTTGTGGTTGATCAAATTATCATATGTAGAGGATTTTAGGAAGGGAGTGTCTGACCCCAGGTCTTAAACAACCCTTAGAAATAGGAAGCTAGGAGATTTGGGCTAGTGTGCCAGATAGGAAAGTGATACAGAAGCGAAGTAGAATAGGGGAAGGAAGACGCCCTTATTTATTACTGGGGAGCTAGTACCCGGGATTCGACGGCTTAACGTGCCCATCCTACGCACGGCGGATATTTAGTGGATCGAGCGTGTGCACCTGCCTGGGATCGAACCTGAGGTCCTTTCCGTGGCAGTCACGAACGTTGCCCACTAGGCCACCCGTGGCCCCATGACTTGTGGTTGCTTCCCAGTTGCTGCTTTTATACCCACCATCCCAGACCTGTTCGTCTATGGAGCCATCTGGCGTTGAAAAATGTAAGTAAAATGAGTAAAAATGTATGTGATTTCATAAAAAAAAAACCCGATGTCATTATAATAATTTCTACGCAAACCGCGTTGCCCTACTCTCAAAACTCCGCGAGTTATTACGTTTTCAAAATGTGCAAGACTTTTGGATCCCCCGGTACATATAAATAAACACTTCGAACTTCATCTCCGTTGAGCAACAAATGGCGCCAGAAGTTACTTTTGGTTTTAGTTTCGAGTATCTTATATCGTCCTGTAAACATTTCTCGGAAAAGAAAGAGGCCGCGTGTTTTTTTTCGCTTAAGTCAACGAAGTGATTTGATTTCAACCTTTAAAGAAGTAAAAGTCCCACTTCAGACTGTCATCTTACAGCCCGACTGCTCGGTTCAAGCTCTAATCAAAGGATCTGTATAAAAATGATTGGACACTAAGTAAATAAGAAAACGTTACCACATTTACATCAATAGCGGATAGGTCCTTCATTTGCAGAGATTACAGCAGCCACCTGTCGAGGTGAACTGTCCACAAGTCTATGCAGTACGGAGAGCGGGATGTTCCTCCATTCTGCATTGAGTACATCGATCAACTCTGTCAGTGAAGAAGGTTGTGTTGGTGTACACCTCACCCAACTTGAACCCATAAATGTTCAGTGGGATTGAGATCTGGGCTCTCAGCAGGCCAGTCCATCCGCGAGACCTGGTTTTCCTCATACCATTACATCGTAGCCCTGGAAACATGACAAGTGGCATTGTCGTCCTTAAAGAAACAGTCGTCGTGTTCGAAGAACAGCCACAGCGTTTCGAAGCATTGAGTTATCCAAAATATTTCTATACAGCACACAGTCCATATTGCCATGAATAACAACCAGTGGAACCACACCGTACCAGCTTAAACTGCCCCACACCATTACTCCACCGTCTCCGTGCTTCACAGCCGGCACTCTGGAAACAGACGTTCTCCGGGTAATCGCAAAGCCAGACGCATCCATCCGATCGGACTGATGTGAAGCGGGATTCGTCGCTGCATGACACCTACCGCCATAACTCCAATGTCCAATGTTTGTGCTGTTGATACCATCGTAGCCACGTTGGCTTTATTGGTCTTTGTGGTGAGAGGTTTATGAGCGGCCGCTCGTCCATGATACCCGAGTCTCTTCGAGGTGTCTTGGTGAAGCCCATAACATCTGTAGCCATTTTGAACTCATGCTCTATGGCGTACAATGTTCGGCACCTGGTTTTCCATGCCTCCTCCCTCTGCAGCACCCTCTGGTAGTCCCTGGGTTGCAGATTCGTGGGTCTTCCAGGGCGAGGTGAATTCCTGCAATGTCCCGTCTTCTACAACTTGTTGGTGATAAAGGCCACAGTCGATTTCGCGACCTGTCTGACGTCAGCAATGCTCATACCTCCAACTAAGCAGTCTATTAAAACGCCCTTTTCAAAATCGGAGAGCTCTCTCCTGCTATCCACTTTATCAGCGATTGATCTGAGAGTACTCCCGTTGCCGTTTTTATAATTTGTGGACCACGTGTCTGCTGCGGGTGCACACCATTGGGCCTGAGTGGCGGTATCCAATCATTTTAGTTCACATAGTATATTTAGCACGTCAGTCTTCGTTTTGTGAGACGAAAATATCTTTTTAAATGCAGGAGCGAAATGCTAAACCTTCCAGAACAAGCCTGGCCCGAACCAGGAATTTTTTACTCAACTGATGGAAGAAACAAACAGATCCAGGTCAAGCCAGGACCATGCATACCTTGAATCTCCGTTTCTTCAAGTCCAATTTAAGGAAATGCTTTCGTTACTGATAGTGTTTGTGGCGACAAATATTTTTCATATATTTACAAATTTTTGTCATCAGGGTGTGTAAGTGATCGTTTCTGCAATATATGTACCACCCTGGAACCGTATATCTCCTGCTAAGGATTTCATTTGAAAAATCCGCTTAGCCTCGAATATCTTCCGTTCAGAGAAATGTTATGCGCACATATTTGTGATCATTTTAAGAACTTGATTTGAAAAATCCCATTTTTTTTTCTGATATCTTCCATTATGAGAAACGTTATGAGCACAATTTGCGATTTTTATGGGAACCCGATTTGAAGAATCCAGTTTGCCTAGGATGCTTTCCGTTATGAGAATGTGTTGTGCACAATTTGTGATTTTTCTAAGAACCCGATTTGAAAAATCCTCTTTGCCTCGGATATCTTCTTTTACGAGAGATGTTATGTGCACAGTTTTGGATTTTTTTTGTAGCAGACATTTCAGCCGTTAGTGGTCGAATGCAATCACTCTGTTTTTACCAGCTATGTAAAAATCCGGTTGATATTTTATTTCCGTAGCAGGCTTAATACACTATGAATAATACTGTTTGCACTGCGCATCCCAGCAAAACCAGTCTTGTTGGACCAGCACTGGGCCATTTCTGGCACAGCAATATATTGCCGCTGCCGAACCGTCAATAAAATGTCCGGGCGGCCAACAGAAGGGCCAGCAGTTCGGGCCAACAGCTGGCCAACAGTTGTCATATGCCACAACAGGGCCATCAATTATCCATCACAGGCAGTAGCTGCCACAAGTGGCCCTTCAGCGCCCCTGCAAGCACGTGCCAGAAATGACAGCTAGCCTAATGTGGTCCGCTAGTTTGCCGGTAGTGGCAACCGGCATCCACGTGACATAACTAATGGCTTTCCGAATCTTGTCCGCCAATTTCCCAGTAGTAGCCACAAAAAAAAAAAATCAAGGGTAAACGCAGTTTCCCAAAGCTACAACTTTTTTATTTTCACCCTTACGAAACTTCTAAATTATAGCACTGCACTGGATAATTTTTTCAACGGACCGGAAAAACAGCCGTTTGGATCAGGGTGGATACGAACCAGGGCTGCAGGCGTGGGAGGCTAGCTTTCTACCAACAAGACTAATTTGACACGCACGAGCGTGTGCTTGAAGCTGTCTCTTTTCTGCGAAATGGGTAATCGAATGGTTCTCTTTCATTTTACAATATTGCGAGGTATTTTTCATAAAAGTCAGTTTCATATAATTCATAAATTTATTTTTTCAACGTAACGATACTTATTTTTCCTTTAAGGGCACTTCACTGATTTTTAAGGAGTGTACCAACTTAAAGTCGATTTCCAAAGTTTTGTACTGTCGTGTCGTTTTGAAAAGCGATTATTGAATTAATAAATATTTACCCGGATTCATATCACTTTCTGTTACATTTTTAACGTTGTATCCTTCCTTTCCGTTGTCCGAAGCTACATTTGTTTTACAGAGGAAAGATATTTTATTTTACTTCTCGTTATTTTTTGAAGCGAATTCCTCCCAGTCTTGTATATTCAACAAACGGATGAGTACATTATATGCACATAGCGGGACCTTTTTTTTTTTTCAAATAGTTAATAAATTTTGTACGCGTATATTTCTTTTTTTTTTTTTTTCCACCAAACATTTTTTTAATGTTTTTCCAGGACATTAGTTTCAAGCGTAACCTATTTCAAATTATTTCTTGTTATTTACCCACTCCATTCCATGAATTGTTATTCATGGGAATGGAATGGGTGTATTTCAAGGCTGTCATCTAGTATTTCATGGCTTAATCTGATATCTTCGTCGACGTGGAACTTCATTAGGAAATTAATTCGCCTCTCTACATATGGATTCTTTTTTCTTAACATCCACTAAAATAACGCGATGGCGATAGCGTCATCTTCAACTAACTGGTACCATGAGAGGCACGACAAGTGTTGCTTCTGCGCATGCGCAGTCCCTTTCCTTCCACCTGCTGTTGGTGTTGCATTGGTTGCCAGCAACGGGCCACTGGTGGCACTTGCTTGGAGGCCCACAATTCACGGCGATGCTGCAGGGCCATCAACGGCTCGCCAACTGATAGCGCTGCCACCAACGGACCACTACCAGGCCGTGAGCGGCAGATTTCAGCCAGCAGTAACCCATCACTACCAGCTGGTGGCCAGCAGTTTCCCAGCACTTGTGTTTTTGCTGGGATATTAAATTATACCCAGATTTCCTCTGGAAGACGAAAGTGCGTTCTCTTTTTCGCTTAGTTTTCTTCCGCTAAAAATATGTTTTAAATATTCATTTGGTGTTTGAAAGGATTCAAAAGAAGTGTCCATTGCACCCAAGAATTCGGCGTTATCTTTCTTGTTCATTTGCCTATTCATAAAATTGTACTATGGCCACCGTTATTGTAGAACAGATAGATAAAATCAATACAAATTTAGAAGTCCAAAAAAAAATTATTCGTGCCAATTCAATCAAAACCACTCAAATGATTACCGTCTGTGCACGATTAAAATATGAGTAAAAACCTATATAACCTTTAGTGGCTATAGATAAAACCTTACATAAGACCTTTCGGATCGTAAAATATGAACAATCATCAGATGTTACAATACACAAAATATACACTGGCGGAAAGTGAAAAAAGAACACCAAGAAGGAGACGTCTGATACCAACGAAATTTATTCAGCATTATAACGGAATAAATAGGATAACGTGATCAAAACATTATCACAAAATACAGCTGTATTTGCTGGTAAACCGAAAAATAACATTTCCATGTAACATGGTTAGTACGAGGTTGAACCGCCATGAACTGCGTCACACTGTGCAATTCTGGCATGGAGTCTGTCGTACAGATGTTGGATGTAAGTTTGGGGTATTGAGTTCCAAGCATCCTCAACCTGGACGCGTAAATCGGGGATGATCGTGGCTGGCCGTGGAGACCGGATAAGTCGTTGTCCCATAAAATCCCACACGTGCTCAATGGGGGACAAATCCGGTGAACGTGCAGGCCATGGAAGTTGTCTCAAACCCTGAAGTGCATGTTGCGTTGCACGAGCCGTGTGTGGGCGTGCGTTATCTTGCTGGAAAACACCACGATGGACCGACCTTACAAATGGCACAAAAACGGGCTGAATGATGATGTTGATGTAGGAGATGCTGTTTAACGTATCTGGTGCAAACACTAGTTGTGTACGGGAGTGATAGCTGATCTCTCCCTACACCAAGAGACCAGGTGTAGGCCCCGTGTGTCACTGGCGGATGCAAGAAGGGTGGAGACGCTCCCCTGTGCGTCTGCGAACACGCATACGGCCATCGGAGGCTCCCAAGCAGAATCTGCTTTCGTCGGTGAACACGGCAGATCGCCATTGCGTTCTCCATGCAGACGTTGGCGACACCACTGCAGCCGTTCCTGACAGTGGGTTGGAGCAAAACCCCCTGGAGAGAAAGCCCCAGAGCGCGAACTACGAAGGGTGTGACGTCACGGTCAGAGGGCTATCGCAATCCCTCTCTCCAGAGAGGTCAAAGGGCAAACGTAAGGGGAATGCCGATATTAGCTTCGTGTTCACGCAGCATTGATCAGTATTGAACTTTCGGTAGTCGTGCACGTGAGTAAGCATTTCTATATAACATGCCTGGAAAATATTGAGTGCCTTCATATAGATCTAATTACAAAGCACATCCAAAAGCCACTGTTTTCAGCTTTCCTGAAAGTGAAAGCTTTAGAAGAAGGCGGATTTCTTCCGTACCAATGAAAAATTTTGAACCCACCGTGAATTGAAAAGTTAGTTAAGTTTTCATGACAGCATTTTCTGCTTTCGTTGTAAATACAATTATAATTTAGTGAATTGTTAGTCGTTTTTTTTTTTTAATTATTGACTGAGTAAATTTAAGGGCCTTCCGATTATCAGCTCATTATTTGTTGTCGTTTAAATAATGGTATTAATAACCAATCAACATTTCATTTCCATAAAGTAACAGTTATTTTTCTTTACAAAATTCGTAGTTAGTAGTGTTCAAATTGAAAAAAAAAAAGATGTACATATAATTATCAGCGCATAAAGTACTAAGGTTAATCAGGCAAAGAAACTGGCAATAAATAATTACGTTATTTATTTATCAACATTTCATTTCCGTAAAACAAATGTCATTTTTCTTCATAAAATTGCTGTGTATCAGAGTCCTAATTAAAACAAGAATTCGGAATTAATATATTCCATGTTCATTTGACAAATAACTTTTTCCTAAATGATTTTACTTTATAATTTTTTTTTTTACATTCTAGAAATAGTTGCAAGATTTTAGCACACATTTTACCGTATTTTCAGTAAATATACTCACTAAATCAGAAATTTTGCTTTCGCGCTCGTTATGTAATTACGGAAAAGTATTTTCTTTTTTGCTTTCATTTAAATAAATCGAACGAGAAGGGAATTTCTAAATGTTTTAAGTGAAATGATTATGTTCATACAGTCCTACCAATTTGCCATTAAAAAGATCGTACTTGCAAAAATGCTTAACGTAAAATGCTGGGTTTTGTACGTTATGCGCGAAAAAACTTATTTTTTTTGCTCCTTTAGCCAAATTGAAAACTAAAGGAAAAATTTCATGAAATCATTTCCCAGCACAAGATCAAAACTTTGGAATTCCCAGATTTACGGATATCATCGCAGGAAACTGAGAAAAAAATGAAATCTAAGGACAAAAAATAAAGAGAAAACAAAAACCCGGTCGATTTATTGTTGTGTGCACAAATTGTCTAATATCGCATTCGAGAAATTATTTCTCTGCGTAAACACTGCGGTACTTCGTCGGCGTTTTCAGGAGCGGAGAGCTTGAGGCTCGAGTCTGTCGGCCCACTAGCTTTGACATCACAGACCAGTTCGGAGGCTTTCCTAATCTTTAGGGGTTTTGGATGGAGTCGGAGGTATATTATATACCTCTGACTCCAGCCAAAACCCCACATGCCAGAGGCACACGTGCACGTAGTCCTGCATCCTGCATCCAGTAGACGGTTGCGGATTGTTTGCACAGTCACCTCAGGTGCAACGGCAGCTTGGATTTGCGTCGCAGTGGATGTTCTGCTTGACAACGCCGCTCTTCTTATGCGTCGATCGGTCCGCTCATCAGTCCGTCTGTGACTCCCGGTTCCACGTCTTCTGGTGTGGAAATGTTCCTCGGACCATCTACGCCACCATCGTACCACCACCGATACTTCCCGTCCAATTCGCTCCGCAATACGACCACCCGGCCTCGCGGAGTCCGACTAGACGACCTCGCTCAAAGTCCGATAACTGCTGAAATCGTACACGTCTTCCATGTCCAGGCATTGCAGCTTCTTCAGGGTCTTCGCACGAGTCCGTACGCCGACGACTGATTACATTCACTTCGCCGTACTCCTTAAATACCAGCGACGATAATTTGCATATTATGCCGTGCTGTGGCGTAAGTGCTCACCGGTTGGTCCCGAAATTAACATCACACCTACGTAAACTCGACCCCATTAACATATGTAAATTTCATGATCGTCCGCCAATTCTTTCTTGGTGTTCTTTTTTCACTTTCCGCTAGTGTATATTTTGTGTATTGCCAGCACTTGTAACATCTGATGATGGTTCGTATTTTACGATCCGAAAGGTCTTACGTAAGGTTTTATCTATAGCCATTAAAGGTTTTATAGGTTTTTACTCTTATTTTAATCGTGCACAGACGGTAGTCATTTGAGTGGTTTGGACAAATTTAGAAGTTGTAAATCCGTTTATTAGTGTAAACATGACACGAATCGTAAGTCAGATAATATCCGAAAACTTGAAAATTTCGTCGTCCTGGAGTGGGAATCGAACCAGCGTCTCCCGGATAGCGCCCAAGTATGCTACCACTACACCACCCAGAACGACGAAGTTCAAAGTTTCCAATTAATTTGAATAAAACCATCCCAGGATTCGCTAGTCGAAGCCACCGACATTAATATATAGCGAATCCGGAGGTTTAGAATTCATTCCCGTGATTTCCCGGATGCGCACAAAATCAATGAATGAAATACGGGATAACACCTTTGTTCAATACAAATTTGGAAGTTGTAAATCCGTTTATTGGTGTAAATATGACATTTCCAAGTTTTTGGATATAAATGTCATATTTACACCAATAAACGGATTTACAACTTCCAAATTTATTTTGAAAAATGGTGTAATCCCGTATTTCATTCATAGGTAAAATAATTTAGTTATTTCGCTGAGAAAGTCATAGTGAACAACCCTGATTCGAATGGACGAAGTATTTTTTGCGAAAATGTTAGTTAACAGTTTTCCTTCAGCTGGAAAAAAGATTTAAAAAATGAGCACTAAATTTTATTTTATTTCTCCAAAAAAAAAAAAAAAAAAAAAAAATTTTAGCAAAAATAAAGGTGACGAATTCAGCTAACTTCAAGCTTAAAGATACTTCTTTGAGACATGAATTATAACAGAGGATCACGAATTTAGTTTACTCTGTAAAGCGTTAATTAAACGACGTAGCAAGAATGCTAGACATTTACTTGCTGCAGCATGAACGAAATCATAATGTAGCATCGAGAACTGTCTCCGTGAAACTTTACAACATGTATTACATACACTAACCTCTATCTCTTCTGAGCTATGTATGTCTCTGACACTAATAGCTGTTTGGAAGACTTGTTAAGAATAACTACATTGGAGAACTTCCCGTATCCTTCCTTCCTTCTGAAATTTTATTCCAGATGGGGGTTTTGGAATGAGAACCGAAATTGAGATGAATTCCTACCGCCTAATCCATGACAGCGAGGCCGAACACTACATCAAGAACCACCTTTAAAACGCATAGAAAAGCCAAAGTTTCAGCCTATCTCTATCGCTTTTGCTCTTGTGTCCCCGTGAACCAGAGCGGAGCGCAGAAAAATCGTGCTTTTTTATTTTTTTTATTTTTCAGTGTTGTGGTTAAGGAATGTACAGAGGATGCTTACACATTTTTAGAACAATTTTCCACCAATATAAATAAAATTTAAAACAACATTATTTTCTTTTTTACGCTTTCCAACCGTAGGTTGAAGAAGCGTATATCATCCAGCTTTGTCCTTCTGCCCTTCCGCACGATAACTCGCGTACAAATGATTCTATTTCGATGAAATTTTAGTACGTGGTCGGGGACCACATGGGGACGAACCTTATTGAAAATGGACGAAATGGGGTCAAAGGTCAGGACATAGGAGCGGGATTCATTCCACTGTCATTATGCTTTATAAGTTTCGTAAAAAATGGTTCGGTATTGAAATTTTATTATGTGGTAGAGGACGACCTGGAGACGAACCTTAGTGAAAATGGGGGAAATGGGGTCAGAGGTCACGACATAGGAGCGTGATCTATTCCATTGCCTTTATGCGTCATAACGCGTAAAAATGGTTCGATTTCAATGAAATTTTAGTATGTGGTAGAGGATCACCTGGGGACGAACCTTATGGCAAATGGTAACAATAGGGTCAAAGGTCAAGACATAGGAGCTGGATCCATTCCATTGCCTTTATGCGTCATAACTTGCGTAGAAATGGGTCGATTTCGATGAAATTTTAGTATGTGGTAAGGAACCACATGGGGACAAACCCTATTGAAAATGGGCGAAATGGGGTCACAGTATCGAGATTTATTCTACAGCCATTATCCTCATAACGTAAGTAATGACTTGAGTAATGATTTCTGCTATGTTGGAAAGCGTATCATAGTCAATGCATTGCATGATTTTACTATCTTGTTTAAATGTTCTATCTGATAGCCCTTTCTTTGGAATGAACCTACATCTAGATTTCCAAAAAAACAGGGAATTTCTCAAAACTGGGAGTGGGATTTTATTCCACTCCTCTTCCGCTGCTTTCCATAGTCCAATAACTGTTTTAGGTCTGCGTTTAGAAAGCACTGTTTTCAGCAGTCCGAAAGCATAATAGTGCATTGGTGACACATCAGCGAACTTTGAAGAAATATGAGTAAAAGTAAAGACTTGACAACCGTCTCTTTTTCCATTTTTTCAAAAAACGCGTGGTAGATTTGGATGTATTACTACTGGTAGCCTTACCCTAATGGAGTTCTGCTCTTTTAAGGTTCTGTGGATGAAGGAATGGTATTCCCTCTTTAAATACATCAGTTAAAACAGTATTGCGGTAATACGTACTGGCTTGCTGCGCTTGAAGTGTCCGGCGCGAACGAGCAGTGGAGACAGGCCACTACCACAGCGCAATGGAATCACCCACAGGTGTTGCGGGTATTACGTCACAGAGTTACTATAAATAGCTAGTACGTGTGTGAAGAACAAGGTTCAGGCGTGGTTTGTTTGGAAGTAACGTTGCTTGCAAAGGAAACATACAGACTACAGATTTGAGAGTTGTCTTCCTATATTAATTTAAACTGGGCCAATCTGCAGGAATTGCTGCTCGAAACGTTACAGCGTCTGGGGGAGAACACAGCCAACGAACGAACCATTCGGCGATGGAGTGTGAAGTTTCGAAGTGGAGATACCGACCTGGCCGCCCCGGTGGCGCAGTGGTCTAAGCGATGGCCTCTGATCATTCGTCCGAACGGGGTCTGGGTTCGAATCCCGGTGAGGCATGGATGTTGTGTTTGTCTTACGGCACTGGCTCTCTCCCTTCCCTGGAACCAGTGACCCTAAATTAGGGACGGGCGACTGCTTATAGCCCATTGAGTTGCTCACGGTGGTCGTTAAACCTCCAATCAAAAAAAAAAAAAAAAAAAAAAAAGATACCGACCTGCAAGATGAAGCTCGTGGTCACCTACCTGTTGCTGTTTCTGACGATGTTCTGTCACGTGTGGTTGAAGCAGACTCCCGAAAAACGTATCGTGAGATAGCGGCAGAGATAGTTGTCCACAACAACGACAGTTGTTCGGCGTCTGGCTGCGCTGGGTAAGGTCAAAAAGCTGAACATGTGGATGCCGCATGAGTTGACAACTGCCAACAAGACTAGGCGTTTGGAAGTCTGCACGTCGCTGCTTACCGGGAATAATCAGGTACCTCTACTGCATCGAATCGTCACCTGCGACGAGAAGTGGGTCCTTTTGATAATCGGAAACTATATGCACAATGGTTAAGCAAGACACAGCTTGCTTAACCATTGTGCATATACTGTAGTTTCCAATCCTAAGGCACCCCTACACACATTGAAGATGATGCTCCTTGTCTCGTGTTCCACAGCCGGGATAATTCATCGGAGTTTCTTGGCAAGAGGCCAAACCATCACTGCAGAACGTTATTGTGCTGAATTTCACCAGATGCACCAGAAATTGCTGCAGAAACAACCGGCTTTGGTCAACAGACATGGTGATCTTCTGCTCCAGGACAACGGCCGTCCTTATGTCGCACAACGAACGATGCTGACACTAAGTGCCTTGGGCTATCCCGGAATTCTCTCCGACAGATTATCATATGTTTCGTTGCCTGGATCACTTCCTGTCCGGGAAACAGTTCACGATAGATAACGACGTTCAACATGCAGCTGATGACTTCTTCGGGTCCCAGCCACAAGACTTTTTTCCTTCCAGGATCATGGCCTTGCGGGACAGATGCAAATATATGTCGAAGTCGAGGGGTATTATTTTGGCCTAGGTAAGTTGTCCTACTTTTCCGTTCTTGCCGTCCACGTGTGCTGCTCCTTTGCCGGACATTTCATTCTCACCAACATAATAGTGTTGATTTAAAGATGCGTTTCAACTTTTCTTAACTTTAATTTCCCATTGTACGAGAAATCAGCAATAATCATGAATCCTTTATTGAAACTTCCTTTGGTTTCTTCGAACCAAGTCTGTAATTCTTTTTCTGCTTTTTTGCGATAGTAAATCGACATTTTGTTTTTGTGAGTCATTTAGGTAGATCCATGTTTCATCAATAGTAGCAATAAATTTTCATTTGCCTCCAGCTGAGTGATTTTCATTATGAAATATGCACCGTGTTAAGGCAAAAGTAGATGAAAATTATGTTTTTTCGGATTTTTTCAGATTCAGCTTCTATGTTTTCAGCACGTCTTTTGTAAAAAAAGATCGTGCTTATGTTACCGGTTTGTAAGTCCGTCTGCCCGTCCGTCCGTTTGTACACAGGATATCTCTGCAACTATTAGTCCGATTTGAAATATTATTTTTGCATTGGGAAGCTTGAAATATGCGAATGATGATCCCTTATTTCGTTTTGTTTTTTTTACGATGTACAATTTCGCAGCTGGAGGGCGTAATTGCAGATGATGTCGAATTAAAAAAACGTTTTATTCCACATATTTGCTTCTAAACATCCGATTGAAAAAATTATTTTATCTTTCGATTCCATTTATGTCGAAGAGTATTTTAGATATAGTTACTTTTTCAAATTACTCATAGATTTTCCGCTAGGGTACGTAAAAGTACATTACATTTTCCCCGAAAACTCTTCTTCTAAAACTCCGCTTGAAAATTTTTTTCTTCAGCGGATACACCTCCTGATAGAAAATCCTTTGCATATAATTTCAATTTTCTGGTAAATTATACTTTAGCAAAAAGTATTCTTTACCAAAAGTGTTGATTTTTGCATCTGATGTATTTGCCATAAAATCTGAGCTTCTAAAATATCGATTGAAAAAATTCTTTCGTGGACTGATGTCACTCACATCGATAAACCTTTTCGGAATATTTTCTTCTTAAAATATTTCACAGTTTCTCCTCCAGGGAGCGTAGATGTATATCTTATTTTTGTCAATATCTCTACTTCTACGAGTCCGATTTGAAAAATTCCTTCTTTGATGGAAAGTGTTTCCGATGCGAAATGTGTTTCCTATAAATTCAAAATTTTCAAGTAAATCATAGACTTTTCCGCTAGGGGGCACAAAGGTAAATTGCGTTTTCTGCGTTATTTCTGCTCCTAAAATTCCGATTAGAAAAATTCTTCCTGTATCGCATATAAGACCTGATGGGAAATATTTTTCACATAATTTCTAATGTTTGGTAAAGAATCGTTTGTCCACCAGAGGGCATAAGTGTTAATTTCTGCTTCTGATGTACACTGGTGTGTAAACATTAGTGACGAAGAGGAGAAATTAGCATAAGAGCGGAACGAGCAGGCAGAACGGACAGAAAGACCACTCAGGAAATAGACTAGGTTCCGGTACGGTAGGGTATGCGCACATATGCAGCATGACGTAGGGGGGGGGGGGCTGTCGGAAGGGGGGGGGGCTGTCGGAAGGGGAGGGGGACTGTCGGAAGGCTATAAAACACACGGGCGGTGTACGCTCAGCAATCCGGCGAAAGTTATTGCACCGTGTACATCGGTTTGAACGACGTCGAGATCTGGATGACTTTACCCGAGGTTACGTCGTTGGGAAGTTGGAAGAATGTCGAAGTGTGACTAGTGTGGCCGAGGATTTCGGGATCGCTCACAGCATTGTTTCACGAGCTTGGAGAGCATTTCGAAGGACAGGAACAGCTGTCCGAGAGATTAGCAGTTGTCGTTCACGAGCAGCCACGGCGGCGGACGACCGGTATATTGTCCTACAGGCGAGAAAAGACAGACGGCAGACAGCGGGAGAAATAGCAAGGCACATGCAATATACAACTGGACGTCCGTTATCGCGTTTTACCGTGGCCAGGAGGCTACACAAATGTGGTCTATTTGCACGACGACCAGTACGGTGTGTGTCATTAACGCCTGCTCATCGGAGACGGCGGTTTCTGTAGTGCCAGGAACACAAAAACTGGACACATCAGCAATGGGGTCGAGCTCTCTTTACGGATGAGAGCGGATTTAGTCTGACGAGCGATTCTGGACGTATACACATCTGGAGAGAGCAAGGAACACGCAATCACACCTCCAACATCATCGAAAGGGACCGGTTTGGAGGTGGCGGAGTTCTCGTTTGGGGCGGTATCATGCTTGGTAGCCGCACTGACCTCCACATCTTCCAAGGAGGTTCAGTCACTGGTGTCCGCTATTGTACCGAGGTTCTCTTGCCTGACGTTCGTCTGTTTAGAGGTGCTGTGGGTCTTGAGTTCCTCTTCATGGGCGACAACGCTACACCTCATCGTACATTGGCTGTCGCAGAGCTGTTGGAGAGTGAGATATTCAACGCATGGATTGGCCTGTAAGGTCCCCGGACCTAAATCCAATCGAACACGTGTGGGACCTTCTCGGGAGACGCTTCGCAGCACGTAACCAGTCGCCAACAACGATTCCGCAGCTGCGATTGGCACTACAAGAAGAATGTGCCGCGATGCCTCAACAGCTCCTTGACAACCTCGTCCTCATCATGGACAGACGTTGTAAATCCTGCAACGCAGTCTGGAGTGATCACATCCCCTACTAAGACTGGATTTTTCTTGGCAGCCGCCTGTCACATGGACCTTTCTGTCATCTGTCCAGTTGTGCTCGAAGCTACCTTTTCAATAAAATGCCTTTGTAACCTTTGGATTCCTTGGTTGGACGGTTTTGCTCACTTGTCCCATACTCTTACATCTTGGGGATCATATGGTATGATTTGAGTTGATGTGGAGCACTTTTGCACGACGTTACATTCGAAAAACCGTCTCGTCCTTAATTTTTGCACGCCTGCGTGTTTGTAGCAAAATCTGGACTCCTGAAAGCTCGACTAAATTTTTTTTTCTTGGACCGATACCGCTCATATGGAACAACCTTTTGAGAATACTTTCTTTTTAGAATAATGCATGGTTTTCCCACCAGGGCACGTAAAGTCACATCTTATTTTTATCGATATCTCTGTTTCTAAGTGTCCGATTTGAAAAATTATTTCTGTGTTGGAGAGCGTTTCCAGTGCGAAATGCTTCTCATATAACATCATGTTTTTCATAACGCACAAGTTTGCAACCAGAGTTTGTAAGCTCACGATTCCGTTTACAGCAATATCTGAGGGATTATAAATCCGGTTGAAAAACTTCTTTCTTCCGTCAGATACTATTGTTTTCCATACCGGTTCCGTTGACTTTGAATAGCTTTGATACATTTAATTTGCGTCAGAACGGATTCGAAAGACGTTCTTATTACACCCGAAATTTCGGTGTCATCTTTCTTGTTTACAGTTGATACAGTGATTCTTACCGACTTAGGAATTGCTCTTTGTTTCAGTGGATTTTCTTTTAAGACCAGAGACCTTAGTTTTGAAATAGTCGTAAAAGTATGTACCTTTTTTGGATATTCGTTTGGTGTTCTTTTTCCTGTTAAAAGCAATGCTTGACGATTTCCCTCAATTAATAATAATATTGCTTATTTTATATTTAGAAATGCTAATTCCATTACTTTCACAGCCTTTTTTATTTACAAAATACAAATATTTATCTCCGTAAAGAGCAAAAAATAGCCTTATATCCACAGCTTGTTTATGTGCGCCATTTTCTTAGCAAACGATATTTAACTACAGCAGGTGTTTCTTTCCTGTTCATCTAACACGCTGTCGCCAGTTTCAATTCTTTGAACTTCTTTTATTTTCTGTAATTTCTTATCAAAAAGGTTCTAAAATTTTTTTAAACATTCTCTGTAATTTCACTCCGAAACATTTGCAATTATTAATTGACTATTTTTCCGCCTGCTTTTATGCTCTTCAATGATCAGTTTCTGTCCGTCTTGTGCATCACCGTGTGTGTGACGAGAACTCGTAGGAACTCTCCTTTTGATCTGAAATTGTAAAGAAGGAATTTAAGAAATAATTAGAACGACCCTTTTTGAACGCTGACAACATTATTATTAGAGAAGATTTCGCTGAAAGAGACAAAAAAAGAAGCAGTGTCAATCCAGTACCAGATCCGGGGGAAGGGGGCTTTCCTAAAGCAGATTTTTCTTTTTTAAAGGGCCAGTATCAAAATAATATTGCATTTGTTTTTATAAAATTGTAGTAATAAATCCACAGTTACCGGAAAATTTTTCATAGCTACTGATATCTCCCCCCCCCCCCCCGGTGGCGCAGTGGTCTAAGCGATGGCTTCTGATCATTCGTCCGAAAGGGGTCCGGGTTCGAATTCGGTGAGGCTTGGATATTTTGTTTGTTACGGCACTGGCTCTCTCCCTTCCTTGGAAACAATGGCGCTAAATTAGGGATGGGCGACTGCTTATAACCCATGGAGTTGCTCACGGTTTTCTTTAAACCTTTAATCAAACAAACAAAAAAAAATTATATTTACTGTAAATTTGGACACGAAGTGCAAAAATAGAGGTTCGGAAAATAAGGAAGATGAAAGCGAAAGTGAAAAGAGATTTTGACTGATTATGAAAAGCAACGGGTGAACTTTGTTTCGTTTTTTTTTTTTTTTTTTTTTTTTTTTTTAAAGAATAGTCTGGCGTCATTTTTAACTTGGGACACTTCAAAGTCTACCCCACACGTGGGGTGGACTTTGAATTGTGTGCGTGAGGTAATGTGGGTGACAGAGATGGGTATGTATCTGGATTGGGCCGTAAACGAAAATAGTAAAAAATTTCCATGGGATAAAATTTTGTGTTAAGTTAACCAATTGGAATAAAAGAAATCAAACCTTATTTTAAATAATTTTATCCAGACTTGAAACTTAAAGAGCATCAAGTTGATATTTTTTTCTCTAAAAGCGTGCAGTTGAACGCCTGTTTGTTCGTGACGGGTATCGAACCCTTGTCCCCCCTCACTCCGGAGCAAGTCGCTCTCCCAACTGAGCTACGCGGACAGAATGTCTCGCTGCAGATTTGTCGTCTTGACACATGTTTTCACCTCTGTGGTACGTCACACGCCATAAAAATAATTTTGATTTTTCAGTTCTCCTTCGCACTTTGTGATTTGAAAATTTGGAACAACTTTCTTAATGGAAAAGTTTGAAAATCCAGTAGGGGAAAGCACCGCTAGTTCTACGGAAATTCGTATTTCCTGCTGCAGTGCACAGAGAGGAAAAGATATCTTTTTGTGTGTTATAGTGCAGGGAACTGCGCTGTACGTTTCAGTTTTTGTACTGAAAGTGGGACTGATGTCGGATTCAATTTTCTCATTTACAGGGAAGTGATATAAGATCCACACTACGCTCATCTTCACTTCAAGGGAATTTAATTTTAAATCATAATTTTATGTTGTCTTTGAATTGGAGAAATGCACAGTGATTAATATTTTGTTGTTTTATGGATACATATAGGCTAAAGCAGGTTGACATCAATTCACGTCTTAATTTCCTGTTTTGTCCAGATAAGACTATATTTATCTTTAATAATTTAGTGAGAGACTAGCTATCATGCCTGTCATCCGAACAATGAATCTATAAAATTATTTTTTTAATATAAAATTAAAGAGAGAGAAAAGTCATTAAGGGAAAGGAAAGTAATTTAAGATCCGTAATTGTTTTACGATTTAGAACAGGGTTGTGACGTTAGTGCATACGGTTTTAATTAAAACCGTAGCAGGATTTGGTGCTGCTTAAATTTAAATCAAAATTCCATGGACACAAAAATACTCATATGCCGTCTGCGTGCGGTGAATTTAAAACAGTGTCCTCCGAAATTGCAAAATAAAAACTTTATTTACAATCTAAAAGCATAGTTAAATGCAAGAACTTTCGAGACATCTAATTGCTCATCATTATGTGCAAACTGAAACATGGGGTACACGAGTCTTTATACGAGACACAAAGGGATCAGATTTCCCTGGTGGTGGCCATAAGTCTATACAGGTGATGCCATTTGTACAGACCAAAGTTTACATATAATAACACAGAGATTATATTTAAAATAATCTAAAATTGGAAGTGAAAAAATAAAACTTACAGGGGCTCCTAGTCATCCTTATTTGTTCCGGATATGGATTTAAGTAACTTTCTCCATTGAGATGGTACAAACGTTGGGAGTTCTTGGTTGCAGCATAAGTCCCCATACTTCAAAATGAAAAGGCTTTCAGAAAGGAAGACTGTCTGTTTGTTGACTCTGGAGTTTAGCACCTGTACGCCCTCCCAGTACGGAACATATTCTTCTCGGTAAATGGTCGTAGTAAGCGCCGTATTTACACGGCCTGTGCGAAGAGCATACTTATGTTCAGAAATGTGGATATTAATCGTCCTTAAGGTGGAACCTATGTAGGAGCTAGGGGTACCATCTGGGTCTTGATTATTTAATGGTATTCGGTGGACTCCCGGTCTCTGTGGATTCGGAATCCCATCTCTGTCATTCCGGACCATAAAAAAGACGCTTCTTGTGGTCACACCAAAATTCAGGTTGTGTCTATGACAAGCTTTCTTAATGATAGAGATAACAGGAGATAATAGTCAACCTTACCCACATATTTAGTTGAGTTTGGTTCGGTGCACACTGTAGTAAATTTTAACCTCTGATGGTCAAGCAACAATCTCCGAAAGTAGTTGGTAGAATAACCCGACAGGTGAGCTAAATTTAGGATTTTAGATAACTCTTCATTCCTAAGTGATCTAGAAGAAGAATGTGAATAGGCTCGTTTTATCAAAAAACGAAATGCTGCAGATTTATGATCTGGGGTGTGGGTTGATGATACCGGAATAATACAGGGGGGTGAAGGTTGGTTTTCTATATAAACCGAAAAACTTAGTTGATTAGAGGTCTGGTCCCGAACCAATAGAAAGTCTAAAAAAGTTAAACGTCCATGTTCTTCAATTTCTTGAGTAAATTTGATGGTAGGAAACTGGGGAGAGAGTAGTTCAGTAAATTAATTCAAAACCCGTTGGTCGTGAGGCCAGAAAACCAGCATGTCGTCAACGTATCTAAGTAATAGGAGAGGTTGATGTGGAAATTCAGCTAAGACTTTATTCTCGAGATTCTGTAAAAGTATCTCAGCCGAAATGAGGGAGAGGGGGACCCTATTGGTGCCCCCTCTAACTGTTGGAAACATTGGCCATTAAACGTAAAGTAAGACCTCTTTGGCCACAAGTTTTAATGCGGACATTATGGTCTCAATCTCTATATGGGAAAGAGAACTATCACTCTGTAATTTCTCTGCTATGATAGAATGCACTGTTTCTAATGGAATGTTCGGGAATAGCAACACAACATTGAGTGAAGCCATGAAAAAGCCAGTTCCCGCTGAATCAGAGGATTTGATGTGGTTTAAGGCTTGAGTTGAACTTATTTATTGAGACTAGTGAGTTAAGAGTATAAGGTTTCAGATTGGTGGCCAGAAGCTTCCCGAGTGAACGGGTGGGATTCCCATAGCTTGATACCAACAATCTGAGGGGTTTTTCCGGCTTATGGGTTTTGATTTTACCAAAGAGTTGAGAGACTCTAGGGCCCACCGGCGGCTTCATTTTTGAAGAAATCACACTGGGTGGAGTTCCCTCATTTCTTAACTTGCTCAAGTCCTTAATCGTGGCCGAGGTCGGGTCTGACTTGACTGGACGGCGTGGTATCAATTTGAGTGCCTGCTGTATTCTTGAGATGTAATCGTTTCTGTCAAGAATGATAATTTGTTGAGTACTTGTCAGCACTTATAATTGAAAGGTCAGGGTTTCTATTCAACTGTATGAGTTGTTCCCTTTCATACTTCAGGATCGGAGTTAGTTTATTTTATGTTAAGATTGTCCTTGCCAAGTTGAAGCGAGTTTCGTCTTGCTCCCCCTTAGGTAGATTTTTAATTATGTTTTCAATCTGTGGGAGAGAGGACATAGGTCGAAAGTCCTAAGGAGGAAAGCTGAATTTAATCCCTCTGTTCAAGGCAGATTTTTGGGCTTCGTTCAAATGGTAGGAACTATAGGTGAGGAAAGGTTCCTGAATTGAAAAGTTATTGTTAGAGGGTTGTACTGAAGAGGATCTGAAAAACCTGTGGGTTGTACGGTTGAAAACCAACACGCATAGTTTCTTAATATGTCGCAGATTTATTCTCGAAACCTAAGAGTGTAGAGAAGTAAAGAAGGCTTTTAGTCTTTGGTCCAGGGTGATTGCATGATTTTGAGCAGTCATGTGGGAATAAGTTCTATATGAACTTCAATTTAGAATATCCAAGAGGCTGCGTTTCCAGCGTATTTCCGTGGTTCAGCGTCTCATTTTCAGCCTTCCGTAAAACTAGAGAGTCCTTAGGTGAAACAACTGAACAATGTATAGTTAAGAATCTTGGAATCACCTGCAAAGACCTGCAGTTTATCAAAAATTGCAGATGGGCTCCGTTGGTACACCTTGCTCCGATGGTACCCCTAGCTCCTACATAGGTTCCACCTTAAGGACGATTAATATCCGCATTTCTGAACATAAGTATGCTCTTCGCTCAGGCCGTGTAAATATGGCGCTTACTACGGCCATTTACCGAGAAGGATATGTTCCGTACTGGGAGGGTGTACAGGTGCTGAACTCCAGAGTCAACAAACAGACAGTTTTCTTTGCTGAAAGCCTTTTCATTTTGAAATATGGGGACTTATGCTGCAACCAAGAACTTCCTACGTTTTTACCATCTCAATGGAGAAAGTTCTTTAAATCCATATCCGGGACAAATATTAATGACGGGGAACCCCTGTAAGTTTTATTTTTTGACTTCCAATTTTAGATTATTTTAATTATAATCTCTGTGTTATTGCATGTAAACTTTGATCTGTAAAAATGGAATCACCTGTATAGACTTTTGACCACCACCAGAGAAATCTGATCACTTTGCGTCTGGTATAAAGACTCGTGTACCCCATGTTTCAGTTTGCACATAATGATGAGACATTAGATGTCTCGAAAGTTCTTGCATTTAACTATGCTTTTAGATTGTGACTAAAGTTTTTATTTTGCAATTTTGGAGGACATGGTTTTAACTTCACCGCACGCAGACAGCAAATGAGTATTTTTGTGAACGTAACTGGCGAATTTTTCCTTCATTTTAATTCCATGGACATTTTACTGTATTTCAACATTTCTGACATAATTATCTTTAAACCTATCAGCATTTTGAACAGTAAAGCTAAGTCACCCGTTCGAATTTTTTGGTTTTCAGACCTTTCTAAGTGTAGGGGTGGTTGAAAAATTCAAGCTGACAATATTTCAAAGTCGCCGCTTTTTTTTTCGGACGTTTCTAGGTTTTCGGGCCTTAAGACCTACCAGCATACCTATTTTCAGATATGTACGTCCATTAGAAATTGTCGAACAATTCGCGAAAAATTCAAGGACACAATGTTCCAAGTTCGCTTTTGGTTTTCGGATTTTTCTAGGTATCCCTACCTTAAGACCTACCAGTGTACCAATTTTCAGATCTCTAGGTTAATTATATATATATATATATATATATGGGATGTAAGGTCAGGTGATGCGTAACATCACAGCCTCTCCTTGACAAATGTCAACCCCGCCTTCTCGTGGTGCATCCTGTTCCTACTAAAGGGGCTCCGACGACCGCCAATAGCGGTATAACTATACCATCGGGATTAGAGGAAATTCTATCCCACACTCACCAACCCGCTTGGCCAGCGTGGTGAGTTATGGCCAAACCCCTCCAAAATGACTCCACAACTTAAATCTTGGCCCTCAGTCTCCGGCAGCTGGAATGTACCTGGTCAAGGCAGCGGCCGGTGCGACATGAAGGCAGAGGGTGCTAAGAATCCCCGGAGGACCGGACTAGGCTGCCATCTGATGCTGACCTTGGCAACGTACAATGGACGCTCCCTATCTTCTGATTCAAGGCTTCTTGAATTGGAAGAGGAACTACAAAGGATCAAGTGGGACATCGTGGGGCTAAGTGAGGTAAGGAGAAAAGGAGAAGATCTCATTGAACTGAAAAGTGGACATCTCTTCTACTATCGTGGGACAGATACTGGCAGAACTAGTGGTGTTGGATTTATAATAAACAAGAAACTGAAGGATAAAGTTGTAGAAGTTGAAAGTTCCTCTGACAGAGCTGCACGGCTTGTTATCCTATTCTCGAAAAGATACCAGGCTCAGATTATTCAAACTTATGCACCCACCACAAGTCATCCTGAAGAAGAAATTGAAGAATTTTATGAGGAAATTTGTCATCTAAATAATAAAGGTAAGCAGCACTTGAAAATAGTTATGGGAGATTTCAATGCAAAAATAGGGCAACAGCAACAGAATGAAACTTCAGTAGGTAAATTCGGTCACGGCAACAGAAACCAGCGTGGAAATACTCTCGTTGAGTTTGCAGAGGCAGAAGAGTTTTTCATCTTGAACTCCTTCTTCAAGAAAAAGCCACACAGGAAATGGACATGGAGACATCCAAATGGGACGACAAGTGAAATTGATTTTATTATGTGTAACAAAAAATTCGTCATAGAAGACTGCAGTGTGCTAAACAAGTTCAACACAGGTAGTGACCATAGATTGGTGAGATGTAAGATGCACCTCAACACTAAATTTGAACGTGGCAAGCTCATAAGACAAACAAAATCTATTGACATAACCAACCTTAAAAAACACCATAATACCTTCAAGTTGGAACTGAAGAACAGGTTCTCTGCTTTAGAAGGCCTAACATCGGAAGAAGTGGACATCTCTGAAGTTAACAGAAAAGTAACCAAAGCTCTTATGGAAACAGCAACAAAATTAGCTGGGTCTAAGAACAAGTTGCATGTAAATAAATTATCAGGAAAAACGAAAATGTTGATGCAAAAAAGAAGAGAGATGAGGACAACTAAAGAAGATGTGACTTCCAAAGTGGAATATATAGAGCTATGCAAGACAGTACGAAAAAGTATCACTGAAGACGTAAGAAAATTCAACTGTGAACTAGTGAGGAAAGCTATTGAAAACAACCAAAGCCTAAAGATAGCAAAGGGACATCTCAGTAAGGGAAGAAAACAGATTATGGCACTGAGAAAAGAAGATGGTTCTGTAACAAGAAATAGAGGCGAAATTTTGACAAGAGTGAAAGATTTCTACTCCAAATTATATGAAAGGGATGATACATGCACTCCAGACATCATGAAAGATACCAGTACCAGAGTTCCTCCTGTCCTTCCAGCAGACGTTGCACATGCAATCAAGAACATGAAGCGGGGAAAAGCTCCAGGAGAAGATGGAATTACTGTAGACATCATACAAGAAGCAAGTGGAGAAATCGAAACAGTACTCGCCCAAATTTTCACTCGATGCCTTAATGAAGGAAAGATTCCTGAGGATTGGAACACCGCTACAATGATCCTGCTACATAAGAAAGGTGACATTGAGGATCTCGGAAACTACAGACCTATCAGCCTCCTATCAGTAGTTTATAAAATCTTCACTAAAGTTCTTTCACACCGCTTGAAGGTAACACTGGACATGGCTCAACCGAGAGAACAGGCTGGATTCAGGAGTGGCTACAGCACAATAGATCATATCCATGTGCTGAGAGAACTAATTGAATGAGCGAGGGAATATGAACTTCTATTGTGCATGGCTTTTATCGATTATGAAAAAGCCTTTGATTCGGTGAAACCATCAGCAGTTACAATGGCTCTGAAAACCTGCGGTATTGAAGATGCATACATTAATATTATTAATAACATCTATGAAAATGCAAGTGCAAAGATTAGGCTGTTTGAAAATACAACACACATAAAAATTGGAAAGGGAGTGAGACAATGTGACACCATATCTCCGAAGCTCTTTAATGCCACATTGGAGGGTGTTTTTCAGTCACTGAGCTGGGAAAACAAGGGGATAAAGATCAATGGAGATTATCTAACCCACCTTCGTTTTGCTGATGACGTAGTCATTTTTGCAACTAGCCCATCAGAGCTGCAGAGTATGATCCAGGAACTTGCTGACAAGAGTAAAGAAGTGGGATTAAAAATGAACTTTCAGAAGACAAAAGTGATGTTTAATGCTTTTACAAGAAATGAAGATTTATCGATTGATGGAGAAAAGCTGGAGATAACAGACACGTACGTTTATCTTGGACAGCAGATATCAAGTGAGGGTCATATTGATGAAGAAATTAATCGGCGTACAAAACTTGCCTGGAGAGCTTTTGGAAGAAACAGCATAATTTTCAAGAGCAATATGCCATTATGTCTTAAAAGAAAAGTGTTTGATCAATGCATCCTTCCAGTGCTTACGTATGGTGCAGAGACGTGGACCTTAACTAAAAGAGACATACAAAGGCTGCAGACAACTCAAAGGAGCATGGAGAGGTGCATGCTTGGTGTAACCAGGAGAGATAAGAAGAGGAACTCGTGGATCCGAAAAATGACAAGAGTGGAAGACATCATGATCAGAGTTAAATCCCTGAAATGGCAATGGGCTGGACATACTGCCAGAAGGACAGATCATCGATGGACAGCCGAAATTTTAGATTGGATTCCAAGGGTCAGGAAAAGACCCAGAAGAAGACCACATGGGAGATGGGTGGATGAAATTCGAAAGTATGCAGGGGTGACATGGAGGAGACTGGCACAAGACAGACCGTTGTCGAGGAAACTTGGGGAGACCTTCGTCCAGCAGTGGATTGATAATGGTTGACAATGATGATGATGATGATATATATATAATTTGTCTTGGCTTTTCTTTCGAACTGTGAGTGGAAGTCGAATTGGTCTCTGCTGCAGAGCTCCGCTGAGTCTGGGACAAATAATTTAAACCATGATCGGATTTTTCATGGAGTGAAAAAGTGTATATTCATCTAAGTTGCCCGTTGTCCTCAGACGCGGGGAATACCATACAATGGAAATAAGCACTTCTTGTGACTTGAATTTTTCACTAATTCAGGAAATTCTCATTGGTTTGTGCTTTAGTTTCCTATTAATTGGGAATGTAGACGATTTCTTATCAGGAGGGAACCCGGCACGCGAAATTTCCCAGCTTTTGTACAGGAAACATGACACTACGGTGGCCTCGGATTGGTGGTCTGGGCAGACACAGGCTTGTGGACATACGGATCATCATCCGAAATGGCTGTCTGACATACGGATCGTCCTCCGAAATGGCTGTCTGACATACGGATCGTCATCAGAAATGACTGTCTGACAGATACGGATCGTCATCAGAAATGGCTGTCTGACATACGGATCGTCATCCGAAATGGCTGTCTGACATACGGATCGTCATCCGAAATGGCTGTCTGACATACGGATCGTCATCCGAAATGGCTGTCTGACATACGGATCGTCATCCGAAATGGCTGTCTGACATACGGATCGTCATCCGAAATGGCTGTCTGACATACGGATCGTCATCCGAAATGGCTGTCTGACATACGGATCGTCATCCGAAATGGCTGTCTGACATACGGATCGTCATCCGAAATGGCTGTCTGACATACGGATCGTCCTCCGAAATGGTAGTCTGACATACGGATCGTCATCCGAAATGGCTGTCTGACATACGGATCGTCATCAGAAATGGCTGTCTGACATACGGATCGTCATCAGAAATGGCTGTCTGACATACGGATCGTCATCAGAAATGGCTGTCTGACATACGGATCGTCATCCGAAATGGCTGTCTGACATACGGATCGTCCTCCGAAATGGCAGTCTGACATACGGATCGTCATCCGAAATGGCAGTCTGACATACGGATCGTCATCCGAAATGGCTGTCTGACATACGGATCGTCATCCGAAATGGCTGTCTGACATACGGATCGTCATCAGAAATGGCTGTCTGACATACGGATCGTCATCCGAAATGGCTGTCTGACATACGGATCGTCCTCCGAAATGGCAGTCTGACATACGGATCGTCATCCGAAATGGCAGTCTGACATACGGATCGTCCTCCGAAATGGCAGTCTGACATACGGATCGTCCTCCGAAATGGCAGTCTGACATACGGATCGTCATCCGAAATGGCTGTCTGACATACGGATCGTCATCAGAAATGGCTGTCTGACATACGGATCGTCATCAGAAATGGCTGTCTGACATACGGATCGTCATCCGAAATGGCTGTCTGACATACGGATCGTCCTCCGAAATGGCAGTCTGACATACGGATCGTCATCCGAAATGGCAGTCTGACATACGGATCGTCCTCCGAAATGGCAGTCTGACATACGGATCGTCATCCGAAATAGCTGTCTGACGGCACAGAAATATATATATAGACGAGATTACTTATTGTCATGCAGTATTCTGCAGCCGTCGGTGATTCGTTTCTTTTCACGGACGATAACGATCGACCTCATAGATGTCGTCTGGTCAACAACGTGCTTCAAGAGGATAGAATCGAGCATTTGAAATGGCCAGCGTGTCCCCTGACGTAACACTGAGCCCGCCTGGGACATACTCGGTACATGCATTGTAGCTCGTCCGGCACCTCCATTGACTCTTCGTGAGCTGGAGACTCTCCTCATCAAGGAGTGGCGAAGCTACCCCGCAAAAAACCTTCTCGATAACCTCTCCAATTTTATGCTACGCAGGTGTGTAACGCTCTTCACAGTTGCGAGGGAACCAGACGCCCTACTAAACGTCAGTTACCACCTTTAAAAAGTAATTTTTCTGGTTGTACAGATATGCATTTTGTTGTATAGCATATCGCATCGTGTGCATTAAATGGTAATATTGCGTAAAAGTTGGCTAGTGTGCTTTTTCTTACCCATATTACTGAATATTCTACTTTATTTTACATAAAGATAATATTTTATATTCAACAGCGTCATTCGCACATGATTTTCCTAACCAAATCTCTTGCTCCCGAATATGTTTTGAGCAGTGCATTTTAATTAAGAGCGGGTAGGTGCTTCTTATATTTTTATGCGGGTTTGCAAGTGGAACTCTCACTTTGGACACCTCAATATGTTGTGGGTTTCGCAAAGCTGAGTTCCAATTCAACAACCAGCAGAATAAAAGTGTCCATTGGGGCACTCCGTAATTTCCGTTTCTTGCTATGTCCATTATTGTCCATTGGATGTTATTTAACCCTTTAAGCGGCCGATGTATCAGAAACTATGATATCCCACATTTATTATGTTTCTTCCTATGTCCATTCTTGTAACCCTTTAAGCGGCCGATGTTCAGAAATAATGATATCCCACACTTATTATGTTTCTTCCTATGTCCATTCTTGTAACCCTTTAAGCGGCCGACGTATCAGAAACAATATCCCACACTTATGTTTCTTCCTATGTCCATTCTTGTAACCCTTACGCGGCCGATGTGTCAGAAACAATGATATCCCACACTTATTATGTTTCTTCCTATGTCCATTCTTGTAACCCTTTAAGCGGCCGATGTATCAGAAACAATGAAATCCCACACATATTATGTTTCTTCCTATGTCCATTCTTGTAGCCCTTTAAGTGGCATGTTCAGAAACAATGATATCCCACACTTATGTTTCTTCCCATGTCCATTATTGTAACCCTTAAGCGGCCGATGTATAAGAAACAATGATATCCCACACTTATTATGTTTCTTTCTATGTCCATTCTTGTAACCCTTTAAGCGGCCGATGTATCAGAAATAAATGATATCCCACACTTATTTTTCTTCCTATGTCCATTCTTGTAACCCTTACGCGGCCGATGTGTCAGAAACAATGATATCCCACACTTATTATGTTTCTTCCTATGCCCATTCTTGTAACCCTTTAAGCGGCCGATGTATCAGAAACAATGAAATCCCATACTTATTATGTTTCTTCCTATGCCCATTCTTGTAACCCTTTAAGCGGCCGATGTATCAGAAACAATGATATCCCACACTTATTATGTTTCTTCCTATGTCCATTCTTGTAACCCTTTAAGCGGCCGATGTATCAGAAATAAATGACATCCCACACTTATTATGCTCCCCAAAGATAAATGTTCACATAGCTGCCGGATTTTAGGAAAGCTACAGCAAAACAATTCCTTTTCCGCTCTGATTTCAACAGTAGGCTACCGACCTGTCGCAACCAACCATCCCTAGGACCCAACATAACCCTGGTGCTTCGAGCTCCCTCCTAGTGCTTTGTTCTCTGCTCCATGACCCAAGGCATGGTGGGAAAGGGCAAGTATCTCTGACACGAACGTCATGCCACTGAGTCGAAACAAATGCCTCAAACATCTCTCTCCTTTCTCAGGATCGTAGCCAGTTTTTCAGAAAGAAATCAGTCCGAAAGGATTAGTGCCAACCATCTTCCTAAATGACTCACTTTTAATAAGAAAGCTGAGGAGTAAGCAACGCTTTCTGATGCGCAAGTTTACCCGCAACAGCGTTCTTCCCACTTCCTAGAAAGCGGATATATTCGTTCAAGCTGATTTCAACCCATTTTTCTAACCCTGAGTTAACTCGTTCCAGACGGTTAAACGGTTAAATGTGAATATTATGCATTTATTTCCTTACATAGTGACCTCCTATTGAACACTAATGTGTTGTACGCCATTTCCCAGGCTTCCGCACGAAATTGCATAAACGTAGCTGTTCTCTTCTGAATGACTCAGTATTTTAATGAGCTATGACGAAATACGTTTCTCCGTCATTTTATGCTAAGGGCGGGATTCGAACCTGCAACTCTCGGCTCCGGCGCTCCGAGTGGTATCCACTATACTACACTGGCAAGTGCTCTCATTGCTATCTGCCTTTATCTCATGTGCGTCCTGCTGGGCGGGCACGTCACAGAGCGTAAGAGTAGTTGTGAAAATCGTATTAATTTGGCAAATTCTTACGTAAAGTGTCACGTTCAGAAGTCTAAGAGATTCCACATGAAACAAAAAACAAGAAAGATGTCACCGAATTTTCGGGGGTAATAAGCACGTCTTTTGTATCAGTTCTGACGCAAATTAAACTTATCAAAGCTATTCAAAGTCAATGGAACCGGTATGGAAAACAATAGTATCTGACGGAAGGAAGAAGTTTCTCAATAGGGTTTTTAATCCCTCAGATATTGCTGTAAACGGAATCGTGAGCTTACGCCCTCTGATTACAGACTTGTGCGTTAAGAAAAACATGAATTTATATGAAAAACATTTCGCACCGGAAACGCTCTCCAACACAGAAAGCATTTTTCAAATCGGACTCTTAGAAACAGAGATTTCAACAAAAATAGGATGTGACTTTACGTTCCCTGGTAGGAAAACCATGCATTATTTTAGGAAGAGAGTATTCTCAAAAGGATTTTCCATATGAGCGGTATCGGTTAAAGAAAAAAATAGTCTAGTTTTCTGGAACACAGATTTTGCTACAAATACTTCAGAAGCAGAAATTAACACTTATGCCCCCTGGTGGCCAAACTATACCAAACATTAGAAATTACGTGAAAAATATCTTCCATCAGGTCTTGTATGCGACACAGGAAGAATTTTTCAAATCGGAGTTTTAGGAGCAGAAATAACGCAGAAAACGCAATTTACCTTTGTGCCCCCCAGCGGAAAGTCAATGATTTACTTGAAAATTTTGAATTTATAGGGAAAATATTTTGCATCGGAAACACTATCCAACAAAGAAGGAATTTTTCATTCTGACTCCTGGAAGTAGAGATATTGACAAAAATGAAATATACATCTACGCTCCCTGGCGGAGAAACCATGCATTATTTCAAGAAGAAAATGCTCCTAAAAGGTTTGTCGACATGAGTAGTATCGGTCAACAAACGACTTTTTTTTCAATCGAGATTCTAGAAGCTCATATTTTGCTGCAAATACATGAGAAGCGGAAATTAAGACTTACGCCACCTGGTGGTCAAACAATTTTTTACAAAAATTAGAAATTATGTGCAAAGGATTTACCATCAGGAGCTGTATCTGTGCAGAAAAAAGTTTTCAAATCGGAGATTTAGAAGCAGAGATATAGGGCGAAACGCAATTTACCTCTACGCCCCCTAGCGGAAAGTCTATGAATTACTTGAAAATTTTGAAATTATGTGAAAAGCATGTCACACGGAAAACACTATCCAACAAAGAAAGGATTTTTCAAATCGGACTCCTAGAAGTAGAGATATTGACAAAAATAAGATATACATCTACGCCCCCTGGAGGAGAATTTGTGGAATATTTTAAGAAGAAAATATTCCGAAAACGTTTATCGATGTGAGTGGCATCAGTCCACGAAAAAACTTTTTCAATCGATATTTTAGAAGCTCTGATTTTACTGCAAATTTATCAGAAGCAAAAGCTAACACTTACGCCCCCTGGTGGCCAAAGTATTCTTTATCAAAAATTTGAAATTATATGCAAAGTATTTTCCATCAGGAGTTGTATCCGCTGAAGAAACTATTTTTCAAATCGGAGTTTTAGAAGAAGAGTTATCGGGGAAAATGTAATTTACTTTAACGACCCCTAGCGAAAAATCTATGCGTAATTTGAAAACGCAACTATATCTAAAATACTCTTCGATGTAGACGGAATCGAAAGATAAAATAATTTTTTCAATCGGATGTTTAGAAGCAAATATGTGGAATAAAACGTATTTTTGAATTCGACATAATCTGCATTTACGCCCTCTAGCGGTGAATTTGTACATCGTAAAAAAAACAAAACAAAATGAGGGTCATCATTCGATCATTTAAAGTTTCCCAATGCAAAAAGAATTTTTCAAATCGGACTGATAGTTGCAAAGATGTCGTGGGTACAGACGGACGAACGGACAAACCGGTAACATAAGCACGATCTATTTTTTACCAAAGATGTGCTAACAAACGAACTACGTTTTGGGGTATAGACTTCCTAAAATTCAGGTTGATCAGCAGTTACTTGTTACCAAGTTTCAATACGTCGCCATCTTGTCTTTTGAAAAACAAGTAAAAACATCGAAAAGTTAACTGCTAAAAATTGGAAGTCTTAGTGACCGTTAGATGCTATTTAAATGTTAATGTTGAGCATTTTATGTTTAAGTGACCAAGCATTAACCACTAAAACGACATACTCCGTTTTTCAGGCTTCCACACGAATCTACATAAACGTAACTATTATCTTCCAAGTGAAGCAGTGTTTTTGATGAACGTAAAAATTATCATAAAAATTGTATTAATTTGACAAATGTTTACGCCCACTGTCACGCTCAAAAGTCTAAGTGATTCCATATGAAACAAAACAAACGAACTACGTTTTTGGGCATAGACTTCCTAAAATTCAGGTTGATGATCTGTTACGTGTAACCAAATTTCATTAGGTCGCCATCTTGTCTTTTGAAAAACAAGTAAAAACATCAAGAAGTTAACTGCGAAAGATTGGAAGTCTTAGTGACCGTTAGATGCTATTTAAATGTTAATGTTAAGCATTTTGTGTTTAAGTGACCAAGCATTGAACACTAAAACGTCATACTCCGTTTTTCAGGCTTCCACACGAATCTGCATTAACGTAACTATTGCCTTCCGAGTGACGCAGTGTTTTTGATGAGCGTAAAAAGAATTATAAAAATTATATTAATTTGACAAATTCTTACGTCCACTGCCACGTTCAGAAGTCTAAGAGATTCTATAACGAAGTAAATTTCTCCGTCATTTTTATCCGCGCCAGGATTAGAACCCGGGTCCACTCATTCCGGAATAAGTTGCTCTACCAATTGAGCTACGCGGACATTTTATTCTGATTCCTATCTGCCTTTATGTCGTGTGCGTCCTTCTGGCAGGTACGTCACATCTCCTGGTACGTTACATCATCTCCCCCTTATTTTTTTTTTTTTTTTTGTTTTTTTCGAAGTGCTGCTCTTATTTTTCCTATCCCGCGGTGTGGAAATAACATCACACCATTGCGAGATTGTGAACGGTCGGGTCATCCGGATAGTTCGGGCGCCATTATAACGAAGTAAATTTCTCCGTCATTTTTATCCGCGCCAGGATTCGAACCCGGGTCCACTCATTCCGGAATAAGTTGCTCTACCAATTGAGCTACGTGGACATTTTATTCTGATTCCTATCTGCCTTTATGTCGTGTGCGTCCTTCTGGCAGGTATACGTCACATCTCCTGGTACGTTGCAATTCCATATGAAAGAGAAAAGAAACGAACTTCGGCATAGACTTCCTAAAATTCAGATGGATAAGCCCCCTCGTGTCACCAAGTTTCATTACGTCGCCATTTGGTCTTCTGAAAGACAAGAAAGAACATCAAGAAGTTAACTGTAGAAGATTGAAAGTCTTAGCATGTCTTTTCTTGATTGATAACAAACATAAATCATTAGACGTTCGTTTTTGGTGAAGATTCGCTGCCATCTGGCTTATGAGATAACGCCATTCCCTCAGCTCTTCTCAAAAAGCAGTTTCACGAAAAAGGCAGCACGCTAATGTAGGGACGAACCTTCTCCTGACTTCAGGGTATTTCGATGCGCCTTGGGTGATTGATATACCCTGCAAGTTTTGTCTCATCTAATGATTATTTCACAGCTGATACACACGTATGACAACATTAAAACGATCATTCATTCTTGCCCGCTTTCAGTTTCTATAAGGCTAGTCTTCATCAGGATATAATAAAAAAAAGCAATTTTCCACATCAGTTGAAAAATTTCCGTGCACTTTTGCTCCCGATAAGAGAATTGAAATCATTTTCGTTCGATAAATTGATTCCAGCCAAATGTTCTTCTTTCTGAGATAAACAAATGAGGAGGAAAAAATAAATGACACCCATAGTCGAAGTATCATTAATTCCAACACGAAATCTCCAGATCACATGATGTTCTTTCTTAAATCTGAGCAAGCACGTGGAGTAATGGTTACAGTGGGAAATAGAATCGCTGCAAGTAGAACAGTACCCGTATGCCGAATCATTAGCTGAGTGTGGTCGTACTGTAAAAATTATTCTGTTTTGTTTTCGAAGACTAGACTATTCGGTGCTGGACTACCAATCAAGTTATTACCGATGATTTCGTAATTGGAGTATTACAATTCTTGAAACTTTCACGTGAGATATAATCTCTCCTGAGCATTTTATTACTGATAATAGCTTATCATACAACTTTAAAATGGTGCATAATTTTTTTCAAACCATAGCCACCGCTCCTGCGGCGCGGTGGTCTAAGCGATAGCTTCTGATCACTCGTCCGAGATGGGTCCGTGTTTGTATCCCGGTGAGGCATGGATGTTGTGTTTGTCTTACGACACTGGCTCTCTCCTTTCCCTGGAACCAGTGACCCTAAATTAAGGACGGGCGACTACTTATAGCCCTCTGAGCTGCTCACGGTGGTCTTTAAATCCCCAATCAAAAAAAAAAAAATGGTAGCCTGTGATGTAAAAGTAGGTAGACTGATTCCCAGGTTGTAGAGTACGGCGGAAAAATAACGGAAACTAATCAGTTGTCTCCGTGCAAAACATGGAACGTAACATGAGCGGTGGAACGGAATAATTTCGGAAGGAAGGAAATTATCTCCCCTTTTTTAATGTTTTATCTTCTTCGAGAGTTAAAACATTAAAAAAGGGGAGATAATTGTTTTCCTGTTTTTCGATTCCAATAGCAATAAAAGGGTAATAATGATGTATTAAAATCACATATAAAATTTTGTAACAATAGCATATCATCTTCTGCCTCCGGATTCACCTTGAAATTTCATGAAATTGATAAAAATCCTCTATTGGTCACGAATGCATGGGAATATGTTTTGTTCAATATTGGTCTGTAATAGTGATAAAAGGGTGCTAAATGATGTCTTAAAATCACATATGAAATTTTGTAGCCGCCCAGGTGGCGCAGTGGTCTAAGCGATGGCTTATGATCATTCGTCAGGGCAGGCTTATAGTCCAGGTTCGAATCCCGGTGAGGCATGTATGTTGTGTTTGTCTTACGACACTTGCTCTCTCCCTTCCCTGCAACCAGTGACCCTAAATTAGGGACGGGATACTGCTTATAGTCCACTGAATTGCTCATGGTGGTCGTTCAACATACAATAAAAAAAATTGTACAAGTTGCATAACGTCTTCTGTCTCCGGATTGACCTTGAAATTCAAAATTGGGTTAGAACGATGTGTGTAAAATATTCTTACGACATTTACGAGGAATGAAGCAGTCTAATATATTCCAAACGGATAAATTAGTTTTTTACAGGAACAATCATAGTTTAGATACCTGTCAGCCGAACTCCGATAACAGATCATGTCATAGAAAGAAATAGTTACTTCGCACACACCGGGGATTTGTTACTGGCAATGTTAACTGACCCCCAAAAGCATATCAGAGAATTAGCATCCCGTCGTATTTCGAAAGCTTGGAAAATGAAACCAATTAAGATAAGGCTCTTCAAGTTTCCATCTATAAACCTTGATGCATCAGCTTACTATGATCTTATTAATCGGCAGCGAAACATAACCGCCGCCCCGGTGGCGCAGTAGTCTAAAGCGCTGGCCTCTAATCATTCGTCCGTAAATGGTCCGGGTTCGAATCCCGGTCAGGCATGGATGTTGTGTTTGTCTTACGGCACTGGCTCTCTCCCTTCCCTGGAACCAGTGACCCTAAATTAGGGACGGGCAACTGCTTATAGCCCATTGAGTTGCTCACGGTGGTCGTTAAACCTACAATCAAAAAAAAAAAAAAAAAAACATAACCGAACACCCAATACTGAAGAATGTATCTGACGTTCTTCAATCAATTGTCGCACAAGAAGAGAAAGGTGGATTTCTTCTGCCTCTTCTATGTACGCCACGTCATACTCAAGCAGTTAAGAGATCTGTAAAGACTGTGACAGAAGCCTCCAGCTCAAATACTTTGTGCGCAAAATCAGAAAGAGAAGGCTTTATTAAGACGATGATAGAATCGCACAAAGTAATGCCGAAATTTGACAGTAAGAAGGAATTTGCAGCTAATAAAATATGAATGTTCAGAGTATTTTATGTTTTATTGCAAATTAGTGATTTATTGCATTATTAGTGCATTTCAAATGGTTTTTAAAACTCCCATTTAAGTTTTAACAACAGACGATGTTTCTCAATTTCATGAAATTTCAAGGTCAATCCGGAGCCAGAAGATGATATGCATTTCTTACGAAATTTCATGTGATTTTAAGACATCATTTAGCACCCTTTTATCACTATTACAAACCGATATTGGACAAAAAAAATTCCCATGCATTCGTGACCAATAGAGGATTTTTATCAATTTCATGAAATTTCCAGGTCAATCCGGAGGCAGAAGATGATATGCATTTCTTACGAAATTTCATGTGATTTTCAGACATCATTTAGCACCCTTTTATAACTATTGCAAACCGATATTGGACAAAAAAAATTCCCATGCATTCGTGACCAATAGAGGATTTCTCTCAATTTCATGAAATTTCCAGGTCAATCCGGAGCCAGAAGATGATATGCATTTCTTACAAAATTTCATGTGATTTTAAGACATCATTTAGCACCCTTTTATCACTATTACAAACCGATATTGGACAAAAAAAATGCCCATGCATTCGTGACCAATAGAGGATTTTTATCAATTTCATGAAATTTCCAGGTCAATCCGGAGCCAGAAGATGATATGCATTTCTTACGAAATTTCATGTGATTTTCAGACATCATTTAGCACCCTTTTATCACTATTACAAACCGATATTGGACAAAAAAATTCCCATGCATTCGTGACCAATAGAGGATTTTTATCAATTTCATGAAATTTCCAGGTCAATCCGGAGGCAGAAGATGATATGCATTTCTTACGAAATTTCATGTGATTTTAAGACATCATTTAGCACCCTTTTTTCACTATTACAAACCGATATTGGACAAAAAAATTCCCATGCATTCGTGACCAATAGAGGATTTTTATCAATTTCATGAAATTTCCAGGTCAATCCGGAGGCAGAAGATGATATGCATTTCTTACGAAATTTCATGTGATTTTAAGACATCATTTAGCACCCTTTTATCACTATTACAAACCGATATTGGGCAAAAAAAATTCCCATGCATTCGTGACCAATAGAGGATTTTTATCAATTTCATGAAATTTCCAGGTCAATCCGGAGCCAGAAGATGATATGCATTTCTTACGAAATTTCATGTGATTTTCAGACATCATTTAGCACCCATTTATCACTATTACAAACCGATATTGGGCAAAAAAAATTCCCATGCATTCGTGACCAATAGAGGATTTCTCTCAATTTCATGAAATTTCCAGGTCAATCCGGAGCCAGAAGATGATATGCATTTCTTACGAAATTTCATGTGATTTTCAGACATCATTTAGCACCCATTTATCACTATTACAAACCGATATTGGGCAAAAAAAATTCCCATGCATTCGTGACCAATAGAGGATTTCTCTCAATTTCATGAAATTTCCAGGTCAATCCGGAGCCAGAAGATGATATGCATTTCTTACAAAATTTCATGTGATTTTAAGACATCATTAGCACCCTTTCATCGCCATTAGAACAGAAGAATAAAAAAGTTATCTCCCTTGTTTTATTGTTTTAACTTTTGGAGAGGATGCCACTTTCCCCTCCCCAAAATTATTGGGTTTCGCCGCTCATGTTCCGTCGCATGTTTTGCACGGAAATAACTGATTAGTTTCCCATATTTTCCCGCCGTACTCAGAAAACTGGGAATGAGTCTACGTACTTTTACATCAAAGGATACCATTTTTTTCATTGGGGGTTTAATGACCACCGTGAGCAGCTCAGTGGGCTATAAACAGTCGCCTGTCACTAATTTAGGGCCACTGGTTCATGGGAATCGAGAGAGCCAGTGCTGTAAGACAAACACAACATCCATGCCTCACCGGGGTCCAAACACTGACCCATCTCGGACGAATGATCAGAAGCCATCGCGTAGACCAAAAAAATTTCCCATTCATTCGTGACCCGCCGTAATATACATGCAAGTACTTGTACAAATGATCATCAGCTATCACCAATCCACTGCTGAATGAAGATCTCTTCTGTAACTCTCTGTCTTCAGCATATCTGCTCCAAGTCACTCCAACAAACTTTTGAATTTCATCCACCCATTTTCCACTTAGTCTTCTGTTTTTTTCCAGTTCTTTGGTATCCAGGCTAGTATTTCAGCTGTCCAATGATATAGTTAGTCCTTCTAGCAATATATCCAGCCCATTTCTATTTGAAAAATTTTTAACGATATTTAAAATGAAAAACACAACATTGCGGTAACTTTTCAACTTGTGCAAAATCAATTTTCAAAGTTGTACTTGAAGGATTTCCAGAAAACGTTTCATAAAATAAATACGATTCATCATGTGTGAACCACAAATTTTAAAGATGTTTCATAGGAAGTCCCCCCGAGTGAGTGGACAATGAAATACCAGGGGTCCGAACCCCCGTGTCCTCTACTTTCGGCCGCCCGTGGGCAGGAAGGAGTGTCATTCAAGTGGCTCTGGAAAAATATATTCGAAACAAAAACCCCGTAAAAATACCTGCAAAGGAGAAGGACATTTTACTTTGTCCAAACGACATAGGATTTAAACTAGAGCACTATATAAATGCACATTTATTCCTGTCAGAAAAGGCTTGCCACTAGAATTACTTCTATCTATTAACTGGTAAATGAAATAACATCCACACGAGGGAAAAAGTTTATCTTGCTTTTGAGTTCTCAAATCTCAAGAGAATTTTGATTAACCACTCAGATTATTCAGAGACAGCTTCTTAAATTTCTTCTCAGTATTATAAATTACTGTAAGTAAGATGTTTCACTGCCGTTAGTACTTGAAGTTGGTGAGCAGAAAGAAGGGGACTTCCGATAAAATACACTGGCGGAAAGTGAAAAAAGAACACCAAGAAGGAGACGTCTGATACCAACAAAATTTATAGAGCATAATAACGGAATGCAGAGGATAACGTGATCAAAACATAATGGAAAAATACAGCTGTATTTGCTGGTAAACTGAAAAATAACATTTCCATGTAACATGGTTAGTACGAGGTTTAACCGCCATGAACTGCGTCACACTGTACAATTCTGGCATGGAATCTGTCGTACAGATGTTGAATGTAAGTTTGGGGTTTTGAGCTCCAAGCATCCTCTAATTGGACGCGTAAGTCAGGGATGGTCGTGGCTAGCCGTGGAGACTAGATAAGTCGTTGTCCCATAAAATCCCACACGTGCTCAATGGGGGACAAATCCAGTAAACGTACAGGCCATGGAAGTTGTCTTACACCCTGTAGTGCATGTTTCCTTGCACGTGCCGTGTGTGGGCGTGCGTTATCTTGCTGGAAAACACCACAATGGACCGACCTTACAAATGGCACAACAACGCGCTGAATGACGTTGTTGATGTAGGAGGTGCTGTTTAACGTACCCGGTACAAACACTAGTTGTGTACGGGAGTGATAGCTGATCGCTCCCCACACCAGGAGACCAGGTGTAGGCCCTGTGTGTTTCTGGCGGATGCAAGAAGGGTGGAGACGCTACCCTGTGCATCTGCGAACACACATACGGCCATCGGAGGCTCCCAAGTAGAATCTGCTTTCATCGCTGAACACGACAGATGGCCATTGCGTTCTCCAGTGCAGACGTTGGCGACACCACTGCAGCCGTTCCTGACTGTGGGCTGGAGTCAGAGGTAAACATGGTAGAGGCGCACGTGCACGTAGTCCTGCATCCAGTAGACGGTTGCGGATTATTCGCACAGTCACCTCAGGTGCAACGGCAGCTCGGATTTGCGTCGCAGTGGATGTTCTGCTTGACAACGCCGCTCTTCTTATGCGTCGATCGATCCGCTCCTCCGTCCGTCTGTGACTCCCGGTTCCACGTCTTCTCGTGTGGGAATGTTCCTCGGACCATCTATGCTCCCATCGTACCACCACCGATACTTCCGGTCTAATTCGCTCCGCAATACGACGATACGACCACCCAGCCTCGCGGAGTCCGACTAGACGACCTCGCTCAAAGTCCGATAACTGCTGAAATCGTACACGTCTTCCATGTTCAGGCATTGCAGCTGCTTCAGGGTCTTCGCACGTGTCTGTACGCCGACGACTGATTACATTCACTTCGCCGTACTCCTTACATACCACCGACGATAATTTGCATGTTATGCCGTGCTGTGGCGTAAGCGCTCACCGGTTGGTCCCGAAATTAACATCACACCTACGTAAACTTAACATATGTAAATTTCATGATCGTCCGCCAATTCCTTCTTGGTGTTCTTTTTTCACTTTCCGCCAGTGTATTTAAATGAAATAAAACAGTTGCTCATTGTGTTGCTCAAAAACGCTAAAGCAGACGTGAGTAACCTGCGGCCTTCTAGGCAATTTAAGCGCGGCCTTTTGAGTGAATCCAAATTTTGCAGAACAAATAATTTTATTTTTATTAATATGTTTTTTCAAGGAAAGAATGCTTCCCGACTAACGGCCACAATTAAGTCATAAGGGCTATTTTGACACGTGCTACGCTCACGATTTCGTTCTATGGCTTCTAAATAAATACAGGTGGAATTGATTAAGCTCTCAGAATATGACATTTCGAAGTCCTTATTTGACGCTAAGAAAGATCCAGTTGAAATATGGAAAACTGCAATAGAATACCCACGCCTATGGCAACATGCACTAAAAAAAATGCTTTCTTGCTTTTCAACCACTTAATTATTGCTGAGAATCTATATTCTCCTACCTAACCCAAACCAAGACGTCTTTAATGTAGCAAATGACACATACCCATCTGGAGGTTCAGATGAAATGGCGGATTTCCATATTGCATACAAATATTCAAATGCTTTCCAACAAAATTCAGTCACAACAAAGTCAGTAAAAGGTTAATTAACTTTAGAATTAAATATTGTATTCATTTTTTAAAACTAGTTAGTACATAGTAAGATTTTTACAGAATAACGTACATTCAGAAGTACATCTAACTGAAGTTTCTTGAATGCGGCCATGTTAGATTATAGCTAACTTAATGCGGCCTTCCAGCATAAAAAGTTTCCCCACCTCTGTGATAAAGCATTGTAATTAGAAAGTTATACGGAAACATTTGGAAATGAAATTATGAAGGTGATTCAGAAAGTAAAGAATGTTTGCGCATAACGTCTGCGCATTTTAGCCGCCCGTGCTGCGCTAAGGTCAGCCGGCCGTAGTTATTCGTTAGTGGCAGTTGTATCAATTAGAGAATTTGTACCGTCATTTGTCATGAACAAGAACGTCGAAAATCCCTCCGATTCCTAAGGGCGGTAAGTTATTCGCTTCCCGAACGAGCAAAATGTTCGACCAATTGAAATTAATTGAAAACTTGTAGTGGTGTATGGCGAGTGTGTAATAAACAAGTCAAGTGTCAGGAAATGTCTGATATTTAACAATCGGATAACAAATGTTTACGATGAGAAGTTATCTGGAAGTCACTTTCTCGCCACTGACGAGCTGATGAGAAAGACTAAAGCGCGCGCGTTCGACATAACCGACGGTATACGATTGATACCTTGTACAAAAATTTCTTGAAGTTTCTGGATCTTTTATTCGTGAAATGTTGAATAAACATCTCACACAAAATTTATGCACGATAGGTCCCAGGAACGCTGACGAACGAGCACAAGAAACAGTTAAGGTGTGCTGCATTGACATTTTTGGTGCGTTATCGAAAAGATGGTGATGAGTTTTGTGACCACTTCGTTACCTGGGCAAACACAAAAAGCAAACTCAAATCTCTGGAATAATGGAATTGGTCAAAACGGCCGAAGAATTTCAAGAAGACTTTATCCACCAGAAAAATCACGGCCACAATCTTCTGGGATCGTAAAAACTGATGGAAAAATGCCTCAGGAAACAACTCTTAATGGTGATGCTTATTGCAACACTCTTCGAAGGTTGCGACGCACTATTCAGAACAGTCGTAGAGGCCTGTTCTCTAGCAGTTAGTTTTTTTTTTGATTGGAGGTTTAACGACCACCGTGAGCAACTTAATGGGCTATAAGCAGTCGCCGATCACTAATTTAGTGTCACTGGTTCCAGGGAAGGGAGAGAGCGCCAGTGCCGTAAGACAAACACAACATCCATGCCTCACCGGGATTCGAACCCGGACCCCTTATAGACGAATGATCAGAAGCCATCGCTTAGACCACTGCGCCACCGGGGCGGCCTAGCAGAGTTCTTCTTCATGACAACTCCCACCTGCATGCTTTCGCCAGGACAAAGGCGTTGTTCAAGGGCTTTCTCTGGTAAGCCTTTGAGTACCCTTTTACAGCTCCTCTTTCTCCGAGTGACAACTACTTGTGTTCTCAAAGGAAGGATATTTCTCGCTGCCAAACGGGTTGAGGGTGATGACGACCTAAATTAGATAGTAACAGACTAATTAAGTGCACAGATCAGCGAATTCTATCACGAGGGGATATAAACACTCGTCACACTATGACAGGTGTCTCATTATGGGTGGTAACTATCCCCAAAGTAGGTTAATATTCATAAACACTTGGGCGTTTGTTTCTTGTTTAAATCATCATGCTTAGCGTTCTTTGGTCCATTGCGGCCCTTAAATTCTAATCAACCAACCAACTTGGTCATAATGTATTTCTTTTACTTATATTTTAATGTGCTAAAGGTCATTTTGAAATGTAAAACGTGCGCTATAATATTTGAAATTATGTTTGAAATGAATAGTTATTTCACATACTAGGTGAAAGTCTGTCAATAATGACTGGGAAAAATAAGATACGTAATATAATTTTTGATAACCAGGTATCCTGTTTGTTTGTGATGTCCACATGTGAAAGAATGTTTCATGGTCATTAAAACAATAAAACAAAGTATATTGGTGGATGCAGGGATTCGACAATTAAAACTGTCAAGCACTCTTTCCCCTGCGTCACAAAAGTGGGACAAACGTTCAAAACTTCAGAAAAAGGAAATTTTGTTAACGGAAGAATTGGGTAGACATACACCAGTAATACTAATAAAACGCTGAAATCCGTTTTATTGGTCTAATATTAGAAACACTAGCACAAAACACTAGCTTTCACCACCACGGGTGGCTTCTGCCTGAAGAAGCCACCCGTGGTGGTGAAAACTAGTGTTTGATGCTAGTGTTTCTAAAATTACACCGATAAAACGGATTTCAGCGTTTTATTAGGAAATTATATTGTTTGTGATATACTGTATATAGTATTGCGTACATCAAATTTAGTCATTTTTTTTTTCTTTTCCGAAATCCCGTTTCTGTTTCTCAGAAATGGTTTGAAGACTAAAAATGATCTGAAGATTTCTTCGAAGGCAAACAAATCTGGAGCAGAAGAGGAGGAAATAAAGGGCACCCCGACGCAATACTTTCTTGTGGAGAACAAAACATGGATTTGGGCAATAAAATTGTTTTAGAATAATTATAAAAAAATTATTCGAAGCTTTTCCATAATATAACAAATCAGTGGAACACAATATTTAGTGTGCTAACAAATCTGAATGTAAGGTTCCTTTTGAGAACATATCTTTCGAATTATGACGACATAAGTTAACGACGTAGTCTTTCGTAACGGATTACCGGAGTTTTAGTGAACAGCTAATTTCGGGATGCTGTTTTAAGAAGTAATGGACGAAGACCAATTTTATAAATCATGACTGTCATGATTCTTCATACTAGAAACGCATCTTGGTAAGGACGTTTCGCATAAATTAAAATAAATGGCAACAGAAGTCGGCTGTTGATCAAACATTTTCTTCTCGCATGTCTCGGTCGCTTGTCCACACAGATGTTCTTTATCTGTTAACGTAAAATTCTTTCACTTTATATCTCGTGCTTCTTTAGATTTTGTATCGATTTTCGCAGAAATTCCAAGCTAAAAATATCGCGCTGAAAAGCGCTGAAAAGCGCTGACAAGCGTGTTATCGGATGACTTTCGCCCATTGAAAAGCAAAAAGAGAGGAAAGGAGAGAGGAGAGCTCTCTCTTGATTTATCTTCGCTGACACATAATCAGTTGATGTCAGAAAATATGGTTTCGGGAAAGTGAATGAAGATATCTCCGCGACAACAAGAGGAAGAAAGATCTGTTGGCTGCGTGTCTTCCAAAGCATATCTGAGCGAGTGATTCCACAAGACATCGTCAATCCTTCAAATATCTAAGGGAGTCAAAATTCAAGAAAAATCTTAAGCGGGAGCCATTCACTCTCACATGATTCATAGAAGTTGCGTAAGCTGCGCATTCAAACTCAATATGGCGTTAAATCTGTAAACTGTTGAAAATCGTTATCGAAGAGGTTACCTTTGAGAAAGTTCCAGAAGACACAGAAAGAAAAACCTTGTTTAAACATTAGCATTGCTCGTCGATATTGTAAAACGCAAACCATTCTAAATCTTTCTCGTTTCGAAAATTGTGCCGAAACATTTGGTCCAGTGCAGCATGACAAAATACAAGACACAATTGCGAACATGGGAACCCTAGTGTCCGTGTTATAATCAATGAAAATCGGTACAGTGAACAGGTCGCAACATGTTGGAAACGCAAATTATTATTATTAATATTATTTTTGATTGGAGGTTTAACGACCACCGTGAGCAACTCAATGGGCTATAAGCAGTCACCCGTCCCTGATTTAGGGTCACTGGTTCCAGGGAAGGGAGAGAGCCAGTGCCGTAGGACAAACACAACATCCATGCCTCACCGGGATTCGTACCCGGACCCTTTTCGGACGAATGATCAGAAGCCATCGCTTAGACCACTGCGCCACCGGCCACTAGTTCCGATGAAGGGAGAGAGCCAGTGCCATAAAGCAAACACAACATCCATGCCTCACCGGGATTCGAACCCGGACCCCTCCTGGGCGAATGGTCAGAATTCAAATGGTATTTATTGAGAAACAAATATATACTAGTATTTACAACCACCGGGTTATCGTCACGCGTTGGCGATCCCATCGTGCTTTTCACCTGACAAAGCGAACAGAAATAACAAAAAAGTGCCGCATATATACTGTGAAGTTCATTCGGGGAATGTTCAAATTTCAGAGGAAAAAAACACAAAGTGATCAATTGTTAAAGAAATGTAGGAAAATCACTGATGAAGAAGGGGGGAAGCCAGCTTGATGTTGGGTGCAGGCTTCGCAAAGAAAGTCCGTTGTAGAAAGAGCTATGATTCACTGTGAAGGAACCAGCTCATCATAGAAAGACGCAAAAAATCAGCGATGACTACGCTCAACACGATGCGAACACTGTTAACACAACATACGACATTCTCATCACGAGAAAGAAACACTAGTCACACTTCCTGGTGATGAAAGAAAAAAACCACAATAAGCACATACTACAAAAAAACGTTCTTAGCAAAACAAACCTTGGTTCCCCCCAAAAAAGAAAAAATTGGTGTGCCCGTCCATTTGTATGGACAAAAAAGATCGTTGAAACGTTGCTACAGGCGTATTTTGCCTGTAGTATGTAGCTAAGGGATGTAAGGTCAGGTGATGCGTAACATCACAGCCTCTCCTTGACAAATGTCAGCCCCGCCTTCTCGTGGTACATCCTGTTCCCACTAAAGGGGCTCTGACGACCGCCAATAGCGGTATAACTATACCATCGGGATTAGAGGAAATGCTATCCCACACTCACCAACCCGCTTGGCCAGCGTGGTGAGTTATGGCCATACCCCTCCAAAATGACTCCACAACTTAAATCTTGACCCTCAGTCTCCGGGAGCTGGAATGTACCTGGCCAAGGCAGCGGCCAGTGCGACATGAAGGGCAGAGGGTGCTAAGAATCCCCGGAGGACCGGACTAGGCTGCCATCTGATGCTAACCTTTGCTACGTATAATGGACGCTCCCTATCTTCTGAATCAAGGCTTCTTGAATTGGAAGAGGAACTACAAAGGATCAAGTGGGACATCGTCGGGCTAAGTGAGGTAAGGAGAAAAGGAGAAGATCTCATTGAACTGAAAAGTGGACATCTCTTCTACTATCGTGGGACTGATACTGGCAGAACTAGTGGTGTTGGATTTATTATAAACAAGAAACTAAAGGATAAAGTTGTAGAAGTTGTAAGTTCCTCTGACAGAGCTGCACGACTCGTTATCCAACTCTCGAGAAGATACCAGGCTCAGATTATTCAAACGTATGCACCCACCACAAGTCCTCCTGAAGAAGAAATTGAAGAATTTTATGAGGATATTCGTCATCTAAATAATAAAGGTAAGCAGCACTTGAAGATAACTATGGGAGATTTCAATGCAAAAATAGGGCAACGGCAACAGAATGAAATTTTAGTAGGTAAATTCGGTCACGGCAACAGAAACCAGCGTGGAAATACTCTCGTAGAGTTTACAGAGGAAGTAAGGGTTTTTCATCTTGAACTCCTTTTTCAAGAAAAAGCCACACAGGAAATGGACATGGAGACATCCAAATGGGACGACAAGTGAAATTGAGTTTATTATGTGTAACAAAAAATTTGTCACAGAAGACTGCACTGTGCTAAACAAGTTCAACACAGGTAGTGACCACAGATTGGTGAGATGTCAGATGCACCTCAACACTAAACTCGAACGTGTCAAGCTCATAAAACAAACAAAATGTATTGACATAACCAACCTTAAAAAACACCATAATACCTTCAAGTTGGAACTGAAGAACAGATTCTCTGCGATAGAAGGCCTAACATCGGAAGAAGTGGATATTTCTGAAGTTAACAGAAAAGTAACTAAAGCTCTTATGGAAACAACAACAAAATTAGCTGTGTCTAAGAACAAGTTGCATGTGAACAAATTATCAGGAAAAACCAAAATGTTGATGCAAAGAAGAAGAGAGATGAGGACAACTAAAGAAAATGTGACTTCCACAGTGGAATATATAGAGATATGCAAGACAGTACGAAAAGGTATCACTGAAGACGTAAAGAAATTCAACTGTGAACTAGTAAGGAAAGCAATTGAAAACAACCAAAGCCTAAAGATTGCAAAGGGACATCTCAGTAAGGGAAGAAAACAGATTATGGCACTGAGAAAAGAAGATGGTTCTGTATTAAGAAATAGAGGCGAAATTTTGACAAGAGTGAAAGATTTCTACTCCAAATTATATGAAAGGGATGATACATGTACTCCAGACATCATGAAAGGTACCAGAGTTCTTCCAGTCCTCCCAGCAGAAGTTGCACATGCAATCAAGAACATGAAGCGGGGAAAAGCTCCAGGGGAAGATGGAATTACTGTAGACACCATACAAGAAGCAAGTGGAGAAATCGAAACAGTACTCGCCCAAATTTTTATTCGATGCCTTAATGAAGGGAAGATTCCTGAGGATTGGAACAACGCTACAATGATCTTGCTACATAAAAAAGGTGACATTAAGGATCTCAGGAACAACAGTCCTATCAGCCTCCTATCAGTGGTTTATAAAAACTTCACTAAAGTTCTTTCACACCGCTTTAAGGTGACACTGGACATGGCTCAACCGAGAGAACAAGCTGGATTCAGGAGTGGCTACAGCACTATAGATCATATCCACGTACTGAGAGAACTAATTGAAAGAGCGAGGGAATATGAACTTCCATTGTGCATGGCTTTTATCGATTATGAAAAAGCCTTTGATTCGGTGAAGCCATCAGCAGTTACAATGGCTCTGAAATCCTGCGGTATTGAAGATGCGTACATTAATATTATTAATAACATCTATGAAAATGCAAGTGCAAAGATTCGGCTGTTTGAAAATACAACACACATAAAAATTGGAAAAGGAGTGAGACAAGGTGACACCATATCTCCGAAGCTCTTTAATGCCACATTGGAAAATGTCTTACAATCACTGAACTGGGAAAACAAAGGGATAAAGATCATTGGAGATTATCTAACCCCCTTCGTTCTGATGATGATGTAATCATTTTTGCAACTACCCCATCAGAGCTGTAGAGTATGATTCAGGAACTTGCTGACAAGAGTAAAGAAGTGGGATTAAAAATGAACTTTCAGAAGACAAAGCTGATGTTCAATGCTTTTACAAGAAATGAAGTTTTATCGATTGATGGAAAAAAGCTGGAGATAACAGACCCGTACGTTTATGTTGGACAGCAGATATCAAGTGAGGGTCACATTGATGAAGAAATTAATCGGAGTACAAAACTTGCCTGGAGAGCTTTTGGAAGAAACAGCATAATTTTCAAGAGCAATATGCCATTATGTCTTAAAAGAAAAGTGTTTGATCAATGCATCCTTCCAGTGCTTACGTATGGTGCAGAGACGTGGACCTTAACTAAAAGAGACATACAAAGGCTGCAGACAACTCAAAGGAGCATGGAGAGGTGCATGATTGGTGTAACCAGGAGAGATAAGAAGAGGAACTCGTGGATCCGAAAAATGACAAGAGTGGAAGACATCATGATCAGAGTTAAATCCCTGAATTGGCAATGGGCTGGACGTACTGCCAGAAGGACAGACCATCGACGGACAGCCGAAATTTTAGATTGGATTCCAAGGGACAGGAAAAGACACAGAAGAAGACCACATGGAAGGTGGGTGGCTGAAATTAGAAAGTATGCGGCAGTGACATGGAGGAGACTGGCACAAGACAGACCGTTGTTTAAGAAACTTGGGGAGACCTTCGTCCAGCAGTGGATTGATAATGGTTGACAATGATGATGATGATGTAGCTAAAAAAATAACTGATTTGTATAAAATGGAGCATCACTGGGGTGGTTGAAGATGGTCTGCAAGTCTAGGTATGAGAAATTTAAGCATATATTTTGTCCTTCTACCATATTGGATGACCCAAGACGGCAGAGAGAGATTACTAAAGACTTCCTCGAGCGCTGCGAGTTGTTGAACCATTTCGGGAAGGCGCTGTAAATTCCTCATCACACATAATATTTGCATAATGTTGCTCTTTTTCGGACACTGATAGAGAGATATTAATTCAGGGAGAGTAAATGGCGAATTAGTGACAGTGCTGCCCTGGAAAACTTCTGGAAAGTCAAGAAGGGTGTGGGGAGGAGGGCATTCACCTTCTGAAGAAGCAGACTGCGATTCACTACAATGGGCAGTTTCCATGCTTTCTTCTGTCGAATCGCTAAGGATGCCATAGGTGTTGGATGTGGGAACAGCGTATTGACTGTCCTGGCTTGGGGAAACAGAATAACGTCGAGAGTGCGGGGTTAAAGTGCGTTTTGTTTGTCGCAAACTGGAACGAGAAGACGCACGAGTACATCGTGGTGACGCTGGGGAAATAGAGCGTTTATTAGCTGTCTGAGACTGGGTAGCCTGTTGAGGTGGTAGCATATGTGGAAAGTTTGATGTGTCCATGTAAAGAGGATTATGTGAACCCACTGCAATAGAGGTCAAACTCGGACATGGTAGAACATTATCAAATTGACGAGATCCAGGATCTAAAGCAACAGCAACAGGGTTACCAGTAGAAGTAGAATCTGTAGAAGGTATTACAGGTGGTTTTCCTGAAGTTCCTGGTTGAGCAGCAAATAAAGCCGATGAAGGCTCCTGTTGGCTGGAAATAGAAGGAGCAGTGGCAGCGGAACTGTTCTGTAAAACACGATGTGGGCATTCAGACACGACGTGCCCTTCAGCCTTGCATTTAAAGCACTGGACACCCGCAAACACATTAAAAACGAATGTGCGGGTGTCAATGCTAAGTTCCATGGATGCGGGACGTTCAACATTAGCTTTATCACAAGGGAATATGATACGGTACTGTCGACGTCTTTCTTGAACTTAACTGTAGTGCGAGTCGCGACTGAAAGCTGGAAAAATTTTCGTTTTACCGATCACTCGTCCAAAAGACCCTAGTGCTTTAATTAGTATTGAATCCGGGATGGCTGTCGGCACCGGCGAGAGGGTAACAGTAATAGGACTATGTGAAGCAGGAATAGGTTGTAAATGGAAATGTCTAATATCAATTCCTGAATGAAGTATTTTATCAACAGTAGTGGGGTCTGTCAATTGCACTATAATTCCCCCTCCCATACGAATAATAGACACTATCTGTTTTTCGGGAAAATCTTTTTATAAACAGCATATATATAAAGTGGGAGGGGGTGTCGGGCAACGAATGAAAAAGACACTAAGAAAAAAAAGCAGAGTTATACTGCTTACTTTCATGAGATTCTTCAGGAACCAAAATCTTCAATACTTTATCCACTCTGGTTAGTTCAATGTTATCACAAAATGAATTCGCGTTCCGCTGAGATGAGCCACCAACAACAGTCGCAAACGAAAGCGGGGGTGGGGGTGGGCACATATATAGCCCTAACACTAGAGTTGGTTCCATCGGTATATGGGACGTTGCTTGTAGAAGACATGGCAGTGATATCAGAAAGCACAGGTGAAGATGCAGGCAGATTCAATGCTGATGAATATGATATCGTAGAAACTGACGACGAAGAAGAATCATGTGAAGCGCTAGAGACGAAAGCATAGGTTGCGGTCATCTCGGCCACTAACCCTAACGTGAGCGAGTGGTGCACCACGCAACATTCAAAAAGATAAAACCACAAACTTATGGCTGTCCACAATCACTGCTTGTGAAGTAGAAAGGAGTGTAGAAAACAACAAAACGGTACCACGAACACTTAAACCAACACAAAAAATCTAAGGTCAAGCAAGAACCGACTATCACTCGGAAGCTCTACGAGTATGCGACTTGTCCTTATCAGAAGCCATCGTTTATACCACTGCGCCACCGGCCACTGGCTTCGTGGAAAGGAGAGAGCCAGAGGCGTAAAACAAACACAAAATTCGTGCCTCACCGGGATTCATACCCGGACCCCTCCCGGACGAATGATCAGAAGCCATCAGTTAGACCACTGCACCACCGGGACGGCGAAACGTAAATTAGTTCAAAAACGTTTTTCGGTGGTGTGGCTTCGTCGCCATATTTTCCCGTTTGTCTGCTTAGGGTGTGATCGGTCAGCTTACAAAAGACATCGATAGCGGCATTACATTACAAAAAATGTCAACAGCAACGTATGCGATTCGAAAGATACGGAGTAGGATCTAAAAGTTCCCAGACTGCGCCTGTACGGGAAAGTACGTATATCTCATACACCCCGGTGATTATTGGATCACGTTACGACATTTTTTTTTTTTGGAGGTTTAACGACCACCGTGAGCAACTCAATGGGCTATAAGCAGTCGCCCGTCCCTAATTTAGGGTCACTGGTTCCAGGGAAGGGAGAGAGCCAGTGCCGTAAGACAAACACAACATCCATGCCTCACGGGATTCGAACCCGGACCCCAGACGGACGAATGATCAGAGGCCAGCGCCTTAGACCACTGAGCCACCGGGGCGGCGTTACGACATTATCCCCTTGCACAGGGAAATTGTTCTTTCTTGCCGCCACGGTGGCGAGTGGTCTAAGGCGCTGGCCTCTGATCATTCGTCCGAAGGCCGCCCCGGTGGCGCAGTGGTCTAAGGCGTTGGCCTCTGATCATTCGTCCGTAAGGGGTCTGGGTTCGAATCCCGGTCAGGCATGGATGTTGTGTTTGTCTTACGGCACTGGCTCTCTCCCTTCCCTGGAACCAGTGACCCTAAATTAGGGACGGGCGACTGCATATAGCCCATTGAGTTGCTCACGGTGGTCGTTAAAAATCCAATCAAAAAAAAAAAAAAAAAAAAAAAAATTCGTCCGAAGGGGTCCGGGTTCGAATCCCGTTTAGGCATGGATGTTGTGTTTGTCTTACGGCACTGGCTCTCTCTCTTCCCTGGAACCAGTGACCCTAAATTAGGGACGGGCGACTGCTTATAGCCCATTGAGTTGCTCACGGTGGTCGTTAAACCTCCAATCAAAAAAAAAAAAAAGAAATTGTTCTTCCCCATCTACGTCACGAGCTTGCTGTGGTACGTACAGGTATTGTGAGAAGCTTACCCAGTATTCGGCGATTGATGAAAATGGCGTTTTGGGGTATTGTGAGAAGCTTACCCATTGGTCGGCAATTGATGAAAAATTGCGTGTTTGGAGTATTGAGAGGGCCTCTGATCATTCATCCAAACGGGATCCGGGATGGATGTTGTGTTTGTCTTACGGCACTGGCTCTCTCCCTTGCCTGGGAGGGAGCTAGTGCCGTAAGACAAACACAGGGAAGGGAGAGTCATTCCCTGGACCAGTGCCCCTAAATTAGGACGGGTGACTGCTTATAGCCCATTGAGTTGCTCACGAGGGCCGTTAAATCTCCAATCAAAGAAAAAAAAAGTATTGTGAGAAGCTGACCCAGTGTTCGGCGATTGATGGAAAATGGCCTTTTTAGGAGCAGCGCGTTAACATTAAGTTTTGCTGTCATTTGGCAGACGTCTAATAGAAACTTACTACAAATTGAAGCACGTTTATGGCAAAAACACAATGTCGTGGTCACAAACATTCGGTTGGTATCGACGCTTCACAGAAGGCAGAGAGGAGGTCGAAGGCGACAAACGAAGCGAGTGGCCAGTGACCCCTCGCACGGGTGTAAACATTTTGACAGTTGTGGTTATCGTTCGCGCCGACAGACAACAGACGATCAAGCAAATAGCACAGGCTGCTAGATATCGGAGACTACGTGTCAACGGATGCTAACTCATGATCTGAAGATGTACCGGGTGTGTCAGCACATCGTCCTACGCATGTTAACTGAAGACCAGTTAGCCATATGGATGGAAAGCGCGAACGATCTCATAACCGCATTGAATCAAGACCCACACTTTCTTAGAAGAATCATAACGGGGGATGAAAAATGGTGCTTCTTCTTCGACCCGCAGACTAAGCGGGCATGAACTACATGGAAATAGCCATCGTCTCTACGTAAGCAGAAATTCCGCCAAGATCGCAGAGGTCTTCTTCAACATTCAGGGTATTGTTCATCTTGAATTTACCCCTGAAGGACGCAGTGTCAACAAGCAGCTCCATCTAGGAATCATGCGACCACCATGAGTCGATCCGCAAGAAGATGCCTCAACTATAGGGAGATCAGTCGTGGGTTCTGTTGCACGACAATGCACCGGCACACGGGCCACTCCTCGTTCGTGAGTTTCTCGCCAGTGCAAGAACTGTTGTTCTCCCACACCGATGAACCAAACATGTCCTTCTCTGTTCGTGGTTTTCCCTCCTCAATCCACTTTCATAAGGTAATAAGCATGGATGACTGTGAGCACCTTACAAACCTTGCCGTCTTAGAAATGCTCTGACCCAGTCGTCTGGCCATTACAATTTGGACTCTGTCAAACACGCTGAAGTCCTCTGCCTTTACAATCTGAAGAACAAGAATAACTATCGCTCTTTGGCTTTTTGAGGCTCTTGCGCCATTAAACTCTAACCAACTAACTAAGAAGAATAGCACTGATTAAGAGAGCCCAGTATAGGTATTACACTGCCGGACAATTGCTAAGGACGGATGACAATAGCAACGATAGCAACCATAAAATGGAAATCAGGAAAATGTGGAAATTAGCATAAGTGCGGGATACAGTAAGACGTGTTGTGCGTATGCAAATTTTGGATTGCCGAACTTGTTCGTGACGTCATAGAGCTGATAAGAGATATAAAGGATTTGACGCGTATTGACCGTTGTTGTTCAAACGCAAAGTTGAAAGGGAAAGAATCAATTGACGAACTTGCAATTTTCAGTATGTCTTCCTGACATCACCTAGATAATTTTACGCGTGACAGTATTATTGGCAAGATTGAAGAAGGGCGAAAAATAACAGATGCTGCCAGGGAGTTCGACGTCAGCCACAGTGTTGTTTCAAGGCTTTGGAAATCATTTTAAACAAATGGAGAGTGTAGCAAACATCACGGAGAGGTCGTGTTCACAGTACGACACCTGCAGAAGATCGGTACATAGTGCTATCAACAAAAAGACACCGGCGCAGTACAGCTAGTGAGGTAGCAAATCAGTTTATGGCTGCTACTGGCAAGCGGATCTCCCGAAAAACTGTCGCCAGACGTTTGCATGAAGGAGGATTATACGCCCGCCGTCCTGTTGTGTGCATCCCATTGTCCAGACGTCACCGTACCGCCCGTTTGCAATGGTGCCATCAACATCGCAATTGGACTGATAACGACTGGTCTGCTGTCCTCTTTTCAGATGAGAGTAGATACAGTCTATCGTCTAATTGTCGACGACAACTGATCTGGCGTGATAGTGGTACTGCATATTGTCCAACAAACATACAGGAAAGGGACCGATATCCGACATGTAGTGGCATGGTATGGGCTGGCATCATGATCAATGGCTGTACGTCCCTCTATGTGCTTCCAACTGGGACTATGACTGGCCAACGATATATTAATGATGTTCTGCTACCTCGTGTTCGCATGTACCGTGGTGCTGTCAGTGATAGATTCATTTTCATGAATGACAACGCAACATGTCATCGAACAGTCGCTGTCCAGGAGTGTCTTGAGATGCGAGGATATTCAACGCCTCTTATGGCCATCACGTTCTCCAGATCTGAATCCCATTGAAAATGTGTGTGATGCTTTGAAGAGGAGTCTTGCTGGTCGCCAATGCCCACCAATAAACAAGGACACCCTCATCCGTGCACTGACAGAGGAATGGGATAAATTATCCCAACAGCTGCTTGATAATGTTGTGCAAAGCATGATACGACGTGTGGAAACTTGCATCGCCCTCCGTGGTGGCCATATCCCGTATTGACATCTTACGCCGGAACACCTGCGGACGGTAATTGCATTTTTTTCACGTTTACGTATTCTGCACAAAATGGCCTGTTTGTCCCTTGAACACGTTCCAAAGCCTTCTGGATTTCAAAGCACAATAAAGTGTCTTTCATGTAATGTCCTGGCATTCTGACATTATTTTATTTCACTTGTCATCAAACCACACTTAGTTTTTTATGCGCTATATAGCCGTTTATGATCCGTCCTTAGCAATTATCCAGCAGTGTATTTGTACCGTTTCATGACCTTCACACGCGCCGTCGTTTATCTGCAGTTGTTTCGATTTAAATAAAGACGCGCTGATCATGCATAATGTGTACACTATGTTGACCAAAGTCACCGGACACCCCTTCAAGAGCAAATGAACGGATCCACTGCATTATTAAGATGCGTGGTACAGCTGCAAACGGTATAAAAACAAACCTGCAGATGACCGCGATCATATCGCCCTGTGAGGTTGAGTGAAAATGTCGCTGCGGGAGAGAACTGATTTTGAGAAAGGAAAGATTGTTGGGTGTTATATTAGTGGGTTGTCCATAAGAGAAACCGAGAGGCGTTTAAACATACCCAAGCCAAATATTTTGGATGTACTGGATAAGTGGAAGACACATGGCTTGCCTTAAGCAGCAAAATGTACCGGCAGACCAACGAAAAGCAGTGATAGACGACGTCAAAGCCTCAGCAGAGTCTTTACAGCTAATAGACGGAGTACTGCACAAGACCTGAGTGTACAGGTAAGTAAAAATGCTGGAACCTCGGTATGAACACGTGCCATTTGTAGAGAACTTCATTCCATGGGTTACCGTGGCCGTGCGGCTGCTCATATGCCTTTCAACTCCACTCGGAATGCTACTCGTCGTTTAGCATGATGTAAAGTTTTTATCGTGGACCGTAGATCAGTGGAAACGGGTCCTATGGACTGATGAATCCAGGTACACGATCCATCAGTCTGATGGCAGTGTGTGGGTGTGGCAGCAGCTGAGGGAACGCTATTTACTACAGTTGTGACGTACCTGCCAGCAGGACGCACACGACATAAAGGCAGATAGGAATCAGAATAATCGTCTGCGTAGCTCAGTTGGTAGAGCGACTTGTTCCGGAATAAGCGGCCTCGGGTTCGAATCCCGGCGTAGACCAAAAATGACGGAGAAATTTACTTCGTTATACAGTGTACTGTTCCTACGGTCAAGTTTGGAGCTGGAAGTGTACTCGAGTGACGGTGATTTTCGTGATATGGTCCCAGCCCATTAGTTATTGTGGACAAACCTGTTAACCATCAAGTCTACCTCGATATTCTAGACAATTATGTCCTACCAACTCTGTGGCAATACTATGGAACCGAGCCTTGTTGCCACCAGCAGCAAGGGCTGTTACGGCGTGGTTTGACGATAATTTAGTATCGTGTGCGGACTGGCCATCACAGAGCCTTGATCTTAATCCCATAAGAGCACCTATGCGATGAATTAGAGCGCCTCATAAGAAGTTTAGAACCAAGGCCTACTATTAAGAAACAGTTAGCGGCAGCCTTCTTTACTGAATGGAAGCGTATACCTATCGCTGTGTTCCAAAACCGTTGCGAAAGCATGTTTCTAAGGGTCAGGTCATGCATTAAGTCCAAAGGTGGACCGACACCGTACTAATGTATATCAATAAATGCTATGTTGTGTTTCCCTTCTAGGTGTATGGTGACTTATATCCGCTTGAATAGTATGGACAGCAGAGTAACATCTTTAAATAAAAAACATTCCTAATTCTGCTTTGAGTCACAAGATTAGCCAGAGGAAAATCATGGCTAGGAGATAGATAGAGAGGGAGAGAGAGAGCAGGCTGTCTTTAAATGCTTCGTGTGGTTCTAAAACTGATCGGAAAGATACTGTTGCTCTCCCTGAAGGATGTTTGGTGACTACGGACCACAGTACCCGGTGTTACTTTCTTTTTCTTGTCTACTGAAGAATTCCATTAAAAAGAAACCGATTCTCACTGGCGACAATCGAACAAGATGTCTTTGTATGCTCCGAAAAAAAAAAAAAAAAAAAAAGATTTGGCTTTGTTTCCAACTGATCGCACTGCCAAAATGAAATTTGCTGAAGTACCTGCGGAAAACATTTTGTGCTTCTCTTAGAGAAATAAATTCTGAGACTACAGAAAACGCTTTGGGAGTTTTGCTACAGTTTAAAGTGCGTTCTAGACTTTGACCTTAATTTCTATGAATTTTTCAATGAAAACGTTACTGAAGAATTTTGCGTAATGTCTTAAGTTAAAAAAATAATGGCTTTTACTTTTTCCAAGTCAAGTATTTGTATGTTGTTCAACAATTTTTCTTCTCTTCGATATCACGACTGATTCTGAATGTAAATACCGGGCTTATTATCCGGCGTCTTTAAGTCCAGCAACTTATTGAAGCGGTATTTTTTTTCGGGAAGGAGATTTTTCTTTATTTCCTGGATATTGTTTTAAATTTTTTGGAAAGGGATTACTTTTAGACAAAATATATAGTGTTGCTGATATCGGCGTTTTACGGATATATATCAGCATCCACAAGTGCGAAATTCCGTGAACTAGGCTAGTGAAAATAATGACAGTTGAGGACAGATGCGTTGGCAAGCCCAAAATGTGATAACGATGATCTTTGTTTTCCAGTTTATTTGTCGTTAGAGGGCGTAAAGGCAGATGCTATCGAACTTTTTCTTTTTTGATTGGAGGTTTAACGACCAACGTGAGCAACTCTACGAGCTATAAGCAGTCGCCCGTCCCTAATTTAGGGTCACTGGTTCCAGGGAAGGGGAAAAGTCGGTGCCGTAGGACAAACATAACATCCATGCCTCACCAGGATTCGAACCCGGACCCCTTTCGGACGAATGACCAGAGGCCATCACTTAAACCACTGCGCCAGCGGGGCGCCCCTATCGAATTCAAAATACCGTTTAACCCATATTCTAACTTCAAATCATCTTTTTTTCTTACTTTCGATACTATTTATAACAAAAATTGTGTTGGGTACAACTTCTTTTTCACGTATGCATAATTTTTCAGCTAGGGGAAATAAATATAAATTGAAACTTCACCGATATCTCTCTTTTAAACTGTCGACTGGATTCTATGTTTTTAACGATATCTTTTTTTCTAAACAATCGATAATTATAAATCTTCTGGTGGCAAATGTTCTGCATTTAATTCCTAATTCTTGTTAAAGAACGGTTTTCCCACTAGGGATCGGAAATTGGGCCATTTCTGATGTATTTGCAGCAATATTTGCGCTTCTGAAAACTCGAATGAAAAAATTCCATCGTGGTCAGATATCGCTCACTACGAAAAACCATTACTTCTGCTTAAAATGATGCATAGTTTTTCTGCCAGAGAGCAAAGATATATATATCAAATTATTCTCGTATCACTGCTTCAAACGATCCGATTTGGAAAATTCTTTCTTTGTCGGAGAGCGTTTCTGGTGCGAAATGTTCGGCATGTAGTGTCAAATTTTCTTAACGTAAAACTTTGCCACTAGAGGGCATAAGTTCACGTTTGCGTTTACATTATACACTACCGAACAATTGCTAAGGACGGATGACAATAGCAACGATAGCAACCATAAAATGGAAGGCAGGAAAATGTGGAAATTAGCATAAGTGCGGGATACAGTAAGACGTGTTGTGCGTATGCAAATTTTGGATGGCCGAACTTGTTCGTGACGTCATAGCGCTAATAAGAGATATAAAAGATTTGACGCGTATTGACCGTTGTTGTTCAAACGCAAAGTTGAAAGGGAAAGAATCAATTAAGGAACTTGCAAGTTTCAGTATGTCTTCCCGATATCACCTAGATAATTTTACGCGTGGCCGTATTATTGGCAAGATTGAAGAAGAGCAAAAAATAGCAGATGTTGCCAGGGAGTTCGACGTCAGCACAGTGTTGTTTCAAGGCTTTGGAAATCATTTCAAACAAACGGAGAGCGTACCAAACGTCACGGGAGAGGTCGTGTTCGCAGTACGACACCTGCAGAAAATCGGTACATAGTGCTATCAACAAAAAGACACCGGCGCAGCACAGCTAGTGAGGTAGCAAATCAGTTTATGGCTGCTACTGGCAAGCGGATCTCCCGAAAAACTGTCGCCAGACGTTTGCATGAAGGAGGATTATACGCCCGCCGTCCTGTTGTGTGCATCCCATTGTCCAGACGTCACCGTACCGCCCGTTTGCAATGGTGCCATCAACATCGCAATTGGACTGATAACGACTGGTCTGCTGTCCTCTTTTCAGATGAGAGTAGATACAGTCTATCGTCTAATTGTCGACGACAACTGATCTGGCGTGATAGTGGTACTGCATATTGTCCAACAAACATACAGGAAAGGGACCGATATCCGACATGTAGTGGCATGGTATGGGCTGGCATCATGATCAATGGCTGTACGTCCCTCTATGTGCTTCCAACTGGGACTATGACTGGCCAACGATATATTAATGATGTTCTGCTACCTCGTGTTCGCATGTACCGTGGTGCTGTCAGTGATAGATTCATTTTCATGAATGACAACGCAACATGTCATCGAACAGTCGCTGTCCAGGAGTGTCTTGAGATGCGAGGATATTCAACGCCTCTTATGGCCATCACGTTCTCCAGATCTGAATCCCATTGAAAATGTGTGTGATGCTTTGAAGAGGAGTCTTGCTGGTCGCCAATGCCCACCAATAAACAAGGACACCCTCATCCGTGCACTGACAGAGGAATGGGATAAATTATCCCAACAGCTGCTTGATAATGTTGTGCAAAGCATGATACGACGTGTGGAAACTTGCATCGCCCTCCGTGGTGGCCATATCCCGTATTGACATCTTACGCCGGAACACCTGCGGACGGTAATTGCATTTTTTTCACGTTTACGTATTCTGCACAAAATGGCCTGTTTGTCCCTTGAACACGTTCCAAAGCCTTCTGGATTTCAAAGCACAATAAAGTGTCTTTCATGTAATGTCCTGGCATTCTGACATTATTTTATTTCACTTGTCATCAAACCACACTTAGTTTTTTATGCGCTATATAGCCGTTTATGATCCGTCCTTAGCAATTATCCAGCAGTGTATTTGTACCGTTTCATGACCTTCACACGCGCCGTCGTTTATCTGCAGTTGTTTCGATTTAAATAAAGACGCGCTGATCATGCATAATGTGTACACTATGTTGACCAAAGTCACCGGACACCCCTTCAAGAGCAAATGAACGGATCCACTGCATTATTAAGATGCGTGGTACAGCTGCAAACGGTATAAAAACAAACCTGCAGATGACCGCGATCATATCGCCCTGTGAGGTTGAGTGAAAATGTCGCTGCGGGAGAGAACTGATTTTGAGAAAGGAAAGATTGTTGGGTGTTATATTAGTGGGTTGTCCATAAGAGAAACCGAGAGGCGTTTAAACATACCCAAGCCAAATATTTTGGATGTACTGGATAAGTGGAAGACACATGGCTTGCCTTAAGCAGCAAAATGTACCGGCAGACCAACGAAAAGCAGTGATAGACGACGTCAAAGCCTCAGCAGAGTCTTTACAGCTAATAGACGGAGTACTGCACAAGACCTGAGTGTACAGGTAAGTAAAAATGCTGGAACCTCGGTATGAACACGTGCCATTTGTAGAGAACTTCATTCCATGGGTTACCGTGGCCGTGCGGCTGCTCATATGCCTTTCAACTCCACTCGGAATGCTACTCGTCGTTTAGCATGATGTAAAGTTTTTTTATCGTGGACCGTAGATCAGTGGAAACGGGTCCTATGGACTGATGAATCCAGGTACACGATCCATCAGTCTGATGGCAGTGTGTGGGTGTGGCAGCAGCTGAGGGAACGCTATTTACTACAGTTGTGACGTACCTGCCAGCAGGACGCACACGACATAAAGGCAGATAGGAATCAGAATAATCGTCTGCGTAGCTCAGTTGGTAGAGCGACTTGTTCCGGAATAAGCGGCCTCGGGTTCGAATCCCGGCGTAGACCAAAAATGACGGAGAAATTTACTTCGTTATACAGTGTACTGTTCCTACGGTCAAGTTTGGAGCTGGAAGTGTACTCGAGTGACGGTGATTTTCGTGATATGGTCCCAGCCCATTAGTTATTGTGGACAAACCTGTTAACCATCAAGTCTACCTCGATATTCTAGACAATTATGTCCTACCAACTCTGTGGCAATACTATGGAACCGAGCCTTGTTGCCACCAGCAGCATAATGCACCGAACCATAAAGCAAGGGCTGTTACGGCGTGGTTTGACGATAATTTAGTATCGTGTGCGGACTGGCCATCACAGAGCCTTGATCTTAATCCCATAAGAGCACCTATGCGATGAATTAGAGCGCCTCATAAGAAGTTTAGAACCAAGGCCTACTATTAAGAAACAGTTAGCGGCAGCCTTCTTTACTGAATGGAAGCGTATACCTATCGCTGTGTTCCAAAACCGTTGCGAAAGCATGTTTCTAAGGGTCAGGTCATGCATTAAGTCCAAAGGTGGACCGACACCGTACTAATGTATATCAATAAATGCTATGTTGTGTTTCCCTTCTAGGTGTATGGTGACTTATATCCGCTTGAATAGTATGGACAGCAGAGTAACATCTTTAAATAAAAAACATTCCTAATTCTGCTTTGAGTCACAAGATTAGCCAGAGGAAAATCATGGCTAGGAGATAGATAGAGAGGGAGAGAGAGAGCAGGCTGTCTTTAAATGCTTCGTGTGGTTCTAAAAACTGATCGGAAAGATACTGTTGCTCTCCCTGAAGGATGTTTGGTGACTACGGACCACAGTACCCGGTGTTACTTTCTTTTTCTTGTCTACTGAAGAATTCCATTAAAAAGAAACCGATTCTCACTGGCGACAATCGAACAAGATGTCTTTGTATGCTCCGAAAAAAAAAAAAAAAAAAAAGATTTGGCTTTGTTTCCAACTGATCGCACTGCCAAAATGAAATTTGCTGAAGTACCTGCGGAAAACATTTTGTGCTTCTCTTAGAGAAATAAATTCTGAGACTACAGAAAACGCTTTGGGAGTTTTGCTACAGTTTAAAGTGCGTTCTAGACTTTGACCTTAATTTCTATGAATTTTTCAATGAAAACGTTACTGAAGAATTTTGCGTAATGTCTTAAGTTAAAAAAATAATGGCTTTTACTTTTTCCAAGTCAAGTATTTGTATGTTGTTCAACAATTTTTCTTCTCTTCGATATCACGACTGATTCTGAATGTAAATACCGGGCTTATTATCCGGCGTCTTTAAGTCCAGCAACTTATTGAAGCGGTATTTTTTTTCGGGAAGGAGATTTTTCTTTATTTCCTGGATATTGTTTTAAATTTTTTGGAAAGGGATTACTTTTAGACAAAATATATAGTGTTGCTGATATCGGCGTTTTACGGATATATATCAGCATCCACAAGTGCGAAATTCCGTGAACTAGGCTAGTGAAAATAATGACAGTTGAGGACAGATGCGTTGGCAAGCCCAAAATGTGATAACGATGATCTTTGTTTTCCAGTTTATTTGTCGTTAGAGGGCGTAAAGGCAGATGCTATCGAACTTTTTCTTTTTTGATTGGAGGTTTAACGACCAACGTGAGCAACTCTACGAGCTATAAGCAGTCGCCCGTCCCTAATTTAGGGTCACTGGTTCCAGGGAAGGGGAAAAGTCGGTGCCGTAGGACAAACATAACATCCATGCCTCACCAGGATTCGAACCCGGACCCCTTTCGGACGAATGACCAGAGGCCATCACTTAAACCACTGCGCCAGCGGGGCGCCCCTATCGAATTCAAAATACCGTTTAACCCATATTCTAACTTCAAATCATCTTTTTTCTTACTTTCGATACTATTTATAACAAAAATTGTGTTGGGTACAACTTCTTTTTCACGTATGCATAATTTTTCAGCTAGGGGAAATAAATATAAATTGAAACTTCACCGATATCTCTCTTTTTAAACTGTCGACTGGATTCTATGTTTTTAACGATATCTTTGTTTCTAAACAATCGATAATTATAAATCTTCTGGTGGCAAATGTTCTGCATTTAATTCCTAATTCTTGTTAAAGAACGGTTTTCCCACTAGGGATCGGAAATTGGGCCATTTCTGATGTATTTGCAGCAATATTTGCGCTTCTGAAAACTCGAATGAAAAAATTCCATCGTGGTCAGATATCGCTCACTACGAAAAACCATTACTTCTGCTTAAAATGATGCATAGTTTTTCTGCCAGAGAGCAAAGATATATATATCAAATTATTCTCGTATCACTGCTTCAAACGATCCGATTTGGAAAATTCTTTCTTTGTCGGAGAGCGTTTCTGGTGCGAAATGTTCGGCATGTAGTGTCAAATTTTCTTAACGTAAAACTTTGCCACTAGAGGGCATAAGTTCACGTTTGCGTTTACATTATACACTACCGAACAATTGCTAAGGACGGATGACAATAGCAACGATAGCAACCATAAAATGGAAGGCAGGAAAATGTGGAAATTAGCATAAGTGCGGGATACAGTAAGACGTGTTGTGCGTATGCAAATTTTGGATGGCCGAACTTGTTCGTGACGTCATAGCGCTAATAAGAGATATAAAAGATTTGACGCGTATTGACCGTTGTTATTCAAACGCAAAGTTGAAAGGGAAAGAGTTGCTCACGGTGGTCGTTAAACCTCCAATCAAAAAAAAAAAAAAAAAAAGGGAAAGAATCAATTAAGGAACTTGCAAGTTTCAGTATGTCTTCCCGATATCACCTAGATAATTTTACGCGTGGCCGTATTATTGGCAAGATTGAAGAAGAGCAAAAAATAGCAGATGTTGCCAGGGAGTTCGACGTCAGCACAGTGTTGTTTCAAGGCTTTGGAAATCATTTCAAACAAACGGAGAGCGTACCAAACGTCACGGGAGAGGTCGTGTTCGCAGTACGACACCTGCAGAAAATCGGTACATAGTGCTATCAACAAAAAGACACCGGCGCAGCACAGCTAGTGAGGTAGCAAATCAGTTTATGGCTGCTACTGGCAAGCGGATCTCCCGAAAAACTGTCGCCAGACGTTTGCATGAAGGAGGACTACACGCCCGCCGTCCTGTTGTGTGCATCCCATTGTCCAGACGTCATCGTACCGCCCGTTTGCAATGGTACCATCAACATCGCAATTGGACTGATAACGACTGGTCTGCTGTCCTCTTCTCAGATGAGAGTAGATACAGTCTATCGTCTGGTTGTCGACTACAACTGATCTGGCGTGATAGTGGTACTGCATATTGTCCAGCAAACACACAGGAAAGAGACCGATATCCGACATGTAGTATCATGGTATGGGCTGGCATCGTGATCAATGGCCGTACGTTCCTCTATGTGCTTCCAACTGGGACTATTACTGGCCAACGATACATTAATGATGTTCTGCTACCACATGTTCGAATGTTCCGTGGTGCTGTCGGTGATAGATTCATTTTCATGGACGACAACGAAACATGTCATCGAACAGTCGCTGTCCAGGAGTGTCTTGAGATGCGAGGATATTCAACGCCTCGTATGGCCAGTACGTTCTCCAGATCTGAATCCCATTGAAAATGTGTGGGATGCTTTGGGGAGGAGTCTTGCTGGTTGCCAATGCCCTCCAGTAAACAAGGACACCCTCATCCGTGCACTGACAGAGGAATGGGATAAAAAACCTCAACAGCTGCTTGATAATTTTGTGCAAAGCATGACACGATCTGTGGAATCTCGCATCGCCCTCCATGGTGGCCATATCCCGTATTGACATCTTACGCCGGAACGCCTGCGGACGGTAATTGCATTTTTTCACGTTTACGTATTCTACACAAAATGGCCTGTTTGTCCCTTGAACACGTTCCAAAGCCTTCTGGATTTCAGAGCACAATAAAAATTGTCTTTCTTGTAATGTCCTGGCATTCTGACATTATTTTATTTCACTTGGCATCCAACCAAACTTACTTTTTTATGAGCTATATAGCCGTTTATGATCCGTTCTTTAGCAATTGTCCAGCAGTGTATTTACAGCAATATCTGTGCGTCTAAAATATCGATTAATAAATACTTTTTCAGTTAGGTGCTACGAAGTGATAAAAATAATTGTGGGAATTTCCTTTCCAAAATAAGGCACAATTTTACCGCTAGGAGAGCATAACTTTTATTAGTTTTTTCCAACATTTCATCTTCTAAAAGTTCGATTTGAAAAACATACCTTGTGGAATACTTCCAGTACTCGTGGTTTGTTGTCGTTCACAGCTCTTGCGCTAGATGGTATTTGAGTGTACTTCTTAAATCCTACTGGAATCTTTTTTTTCATTGCATGCCATTTGCTACAGTAAAGATGATGAACACATTATCTTCTTTAAATAATGCACAGTCTTTGCGCTAGAAAGCATAAATATCAAAACCTTTTTCTGGCTATCTCTGCTTCCAGGAGACTTATGTATTAGGCGTGCAACTTAATTCTCGATCACAGGCACGACACGTTGACAGCAAATTATAGCAAATCGAATACGTACCTAATCAGGGAAATAATCCCCGTCGTGTTGGATACATTTGAGCCATCGGTCAGGCTGCTGCCGAATGCCACTGCGGAAAAACGAGGGCTGTTTCGAGTTGATAAAGTCATCAATACTTGTGTGGACCTCCTCGACAGAAGTGAAGTGCGTATCACTCAGGTGATGTTGCAGGGAACGAAAGAGGTGATAATCCGACGGGGTGAAGTCTGGAGAATACGCCGGTGGGACAAAATCTCCCATCCCATGTCGGTGATCGTGGTTAAAGTCGTTTTCGCGGTGTGAGTACGCGCATTATCCTGAAGCAACAGGACCGACCTTCAGCCCTTGCCAGTGTATGACCTTTTCGCCTCCATTGCGCCACTCACACGAATGAGTTGCTGACAATAACGCTCAGTATTGACCGTTTCACCAGGTTTCAGCAATTCACAGTGTACGACACCGCGCTGATCTCAACATATGCACAGCAACAGCTTCCTGGCATGGATATTCGATTTGGCGGTACTGGTGGTAGGCTGAGCTGGATAAACCCACGATTTGCGCGCCACTTAGGATTATCGTAGAGGATCCACTTCTCATCACAAGTCCAAATCTTGTGGAGGAAATTCTTCTTTTTGAATCTAGAGAGCAAGGATACGTCAACATCTTAGCGCCTAGACTTGTTCGCAGCTATGAGTTAGTGGGGCACCCAAAGACCCTCCTTGTGAATCCGCCCAAGCTTGTGCAGGCGCTTTGCAATGGCTTGCCGTGTTACTCCAAGTTCCTGGGCAAGCTCTGACTGTGTGCGACAGGGATCCGCGTCCAACAGTTGCTCCAGTTCCTCATCGTCAACTTTCTGTGGCTGTCCCAGACGTTCTGCATCACGGAGATCGAAATTTCCCTGCTTAAACCGCTGGAACCACTTCTTACACGCATTGTAGGACACAGAAGCCTCACCCAAAGCAGCAGAGATCATTTGCTGGGCTTCCGCGGCACTTTTTTCAGCTGAAACACGAACAGAAAGCAGTGCCTCATATGTTGCTTCTCGAACAACATTGCTTTACCATCACCTTTCGTCTCTTCTGTCACTACAGCTTGAAGCGGTTATGTTTGCCTGGTTGGATGGCGCTGCAATCAGCCGTTATCGCACACAGCTATTTGCATTTGCTGACGTTCTATGATTGCTTGCGGTTAGGGGCTGAGAATTAAGTTGCACACCTATCAAAAATTATATTTCCGCATCCATAGCGTTTGCTATGACTAACGCTTTTCGCATATTTTCAACGTTGTCATTATTGAAAATTCTTCCGCTAGGTGGCGTAAAACTATATAATGTTTTCCACTATATCTCTTGTTTTAATTATACGATTGGAAAATATGTTTGTCTCTGATATCTTCCTTGATCACTTTGCGCAGTTAATTACACTGCTAGACAATTGCTAAGGACGGATCATAAACGGCTATATAGCGCATAAAAAAGTAAGTGTGGTTGGATGCCAAGTGAAATAAAATAATGTCACAATGCCAGGACATTACAAGAAAGACAATTTATTGTGCTCTGAAATCCAGAAGGCTTTGGAACGTGTCCAAGGGACAAACAAGCTATTTTGTACAGAATACGTAAACGTGAAAAAATGCAATTACCGTCCGCAGGCGTTCCGGCGTAAGATGTCAATACGGGATATGGCCACCATGGAGGGCGATGCAAGATTCCACACGTCGAGTCATGCTTTGCACAACATTATCAAGCAGCTGTTGGGGTAATTTATCCCATTCCTCTGTCAGTGCACGGATGAGGGTGTCTTTGTTTATCGGAGGGCATTGGCGACCAGCAAGACTCCTCCCCAAAGCATCCCACACATTTTCAATGGGATTCAGATCTGGAGAACGTGCTGGCCATACGAGGCGTTGAATATCCTCGCTCTCAAGACACTCCTGGACAGCAACTGTTCGATGACATGTTGCGTTGTCGTCTATGAAAATGAATCTATCAAAGACAGCACCACGGAACATGCGAACATGAGGTAGCAGAACATCATTAATGTACCGTTGGCCAGTCATAGTCCCAGTTGGAAGCACATAGAGGTACATACGGCCATTGCTCATGATGACAGCCCATACCATGACACTACATGTCGGATATCGGTCCCTTTCCTGTATGTTTGCTGGACAATATGCAGTGCCACTATCACGCCAGATGAGTTGTCGTCTACTCTCATCTGAGAAGAGGACAGCAGACCAGTCGTTTTCAGTCCAATTGCGATGTTGATGGCACCATTGCAAACGGGCGGTACGGTGACGTTTGGACAATGGGATGCACACAACAGGACGGCGGGCGTATAATCCTCCTTCATGCAAACGTCTGGCGACAGTTTTTCGGGAGATCCGCTTGCCAGTAGCAGCCATAAATTGATTTGCTACCTCACTAGCTGTGCTGCGCCGGTGTCTTTTTGTTGATAGCACTATGTACCGATCTTCTGCAGGTGTCGTACTGCGAACACGACCTCCCCCGTGACGTTTGCTACACTCTCCATTTGTTTGAAATGATTTCCAAAGCCTTGAAACAACACTGTGGCTGACGTCGAACTCCCTGGCAACATCTGTTATTTTTAACCCTTCTTCAATCTTGCCAATAATACGGCCACGCGTAAAATCATCTAGGTGATGTCGGGAAGACATACTGAAACTTGCAAGTTCCTTAATTGATTCTTTCCCTTTCAACTTTGCGTTTGAACAACAACGGTCAATACGCGTCAAATCCTTTATATCTCTTATCAGCGCAATGAAGTCACGAATAAGCCGCCCCGGTGGCGCAGTGGTCTAAGCGATGGCCTCTGATCATTCGTCCGAACGGGGTCCGGGTTCGAATCCCGGTGAGGCATGGATGTTGTGTTTGTCTTACGGCACTGGCTCTCTCCCTTCCCTGGAACCAGTGACCTTAAATTAGGGACGGGCGACTGCTTATAGCCCATTGAGTTGCTCACGGTGGTCGTTAAACCTCCAACCAAAAAAAAAGTCACGAATAAGTTCGGCAATCCAAAATTTGCATACGCACAACACGTCTTACTGTATCCCGCACTTATGCTAATTTCCACATTTTCCTGCCTTCCATTTTATGGTTGCTATCGTTGCTATTGTCATCCGTCCTTAGCAATTGTCCAGCTCTGTATTATCATAATATACTTTTCAACCGCTCGTGCTATAAATTAGGTGTTCCATTTCTATATGCTTTATCGATTGTAGCAGTCCGGTTGATTTTTTTAATTTAACGGGCCGATTGACATTCAATGATTTTAAAATACTTTATTCGTGTTTCAAATAATTCAAAAGACGTGCTCATAATAACCGAAAATTCGGTGTTATCTTTCAATTCTTTTTTAAAGATTATCAGATACACTTAGCATCAACCAATGAAACTTTAGCCTAATAAAAACAGTCTTGCTATTGAATAAATTGTGTACTCTTATTTTATTTATTGCATGGTTTACAGCAGTTTAATTTTTGAGCAGTGAAAGTGGTTCCGATGAGTTTTATTGTCAAGCGTGCAGCAGATATGCTATTGCCTGAAAAAATCGAAGTACAAAACTAACACACACACACATGCCGAAAAGTTAGACCAATGAGAACCTTAATTTTGCGCAGTAAGAAAAATAGCTATTGAAATACACCCTAACTCTTTTATTGCGTACAGTACCTTCTATTTTCATTTCCTGTTTACTTTGATTATTGTTATTTTTTCGATTGAAAACTGACTTTGATTTAACTTGAGCTAAGCAGAATTTCAATTCCACATGATTCGTGCTATGTATCACGTGATTCCTACATGGCACCCTATGGATCCTGAATCCTGAAAAATCCGAAAACCGGAAATACCCTGGTCCGGAGCTTCCCGGGAAAAAAAATTGGGTACTATATTCTCTTTTTGTTGCTATGCATATTTCTGGACAATAGTAAATTAATTCCATATAAAAAATGTCGATGTAACGGAAATGGGTAACGGAAGGGATACAACAATAGTTAATTTTAATGTTACTCAACAATATATTTTACTAAACTATCGCCGAACATTATTTCATCACATATTACATAAACACAACAATATCTAATTCCAATTAACGTACGTTACGAGAACCTGATGCTAAATGTAGTAAAATCCATTACAAAAACTCATCTTTCACCACAATAGTAAAGTAAATACCAAGTAAAAAGTTTCGATGTAACGAAAATGGGTAACAGAAGTAGTCGGTGAGCCATGTAGATTATTTTTCGTAAATTCTCAAAAACGGTGCGTCGTAGCGAGCGAAATTTGGCTTCCTCTCGACCGGGTTTCCCGCTATTGACGAAAGCTTTAAAATGATGTATAATGTCATGGAATGTAACCTGTAGATATCCTGGACCAAAAGTTACCAATCCCCTCACTAACACTCTTTCGGTTCAGCTGTTCTTTCTATTAATATCTTTAGATCAGATTTTAACTTAGCACATGCGCAGATGGATTTCCGTAGCTACATCATATTTCATCGGTGTAAGGGTTGTTTTTTTATGTTTGTCTAAATCAAAATAATGCATAATAATAAAAAAATTATAATAAGTATTGTTTTTGAAAACTAAACAGACCCAAATACAGGGTAATTCAAAATGATTTCTCCGATTATAAATGCCAATAACGTATTATATGAAGATAAATATACAGCTGATATCGCAACACAAGAGAGAAGGAAGTTTCGAATTTCAATCTATTACTGTACTGCTATGGTCTTCCGAAAATTCTTCCGAAACGGCATGGTCTTGCTAATTCTTCCAAACCACTAGATTATTCGTTGTGGACAGGATGACAGGGTTTTCTGCAAGTGCCCCCCCCCCATGTCTCCGGAGCTTACTCCTTGTGACTTCTTTTTCTGAGGGTATGTCAAAGACCACGTGTATGTGTCACCTTTCATGAGAACACTGGAAGAACTAAAGATGCGCATTCAGCCTGGAATCAGTGACTACGGACATGCTTCATAATGTACGGCGTGAAATGTATTACCATTTAGATGTTGTCCACGTGACCCAGGGGAGTCACATAGAACATTTGTAAGGTATGGAAACAAAATTATATGCTTCCTCCTTTATTGTGCAACAATGTGATCTCTGTATCTATGTTCATAAACCAGGTATTTTCATTTGTAATCGGGCAATCATTTTGAATTACACTGTACTAACTATTTCCGCCGCCATAGTGTAGTAAATATTTACTATTATGACTCACGTATCTTCTTTCATTGGTTTTATGACAATAACATTCATTAATCATTCTAAGTACCGCTCAATGTCAAGAATTAGTAAACCTTATTGTTTGTACAAATTTTGAAGATGACAATCCAATTTTTGGCGTAAATGTGACAAGGATGGTAAGTCAGATAATATCCGAAAACTTGAAAATTTTCATCGTCCTGGAGCAGGACTCGAACCCGCGTCTCCCAGAAAACGCCTGGGAATGCTAACCACTACACCACCCAGAACGACCAAGTTTCAAGTTTCCGATCAATTTGAATGTAACCATCACAGGATTCGCTAGTCGAAGCAACCGAATTCCATCAGTTAGCATACCCGGGCGTTTTCTGGGAGATGCGGGTTCGAGTCCCGCTCCAGGACGATGAAAATTTTCAAGTTTTCGGATATTATCTGACTTATCATCCTTGTCACATTTACGCCAAAAAATGGATTGTCATCTTCAAAATTTGTATTATATGGCGTAATTCCGTATTTCTTTCATGACTTATTGTTTGTTGTTGTGAGTTAATTCCACTTAGTATGTGCCGGACTGTCGCTCGCTGTGGTCGTGTGAGTGACGCGAATAAACGCAGTGTGTCGAACGTTAATGAATGCATACTCTCGAATCATTCGTTTTATTTTACACCCCGAAAGATCTTGTCATGCGAAAGATCCACAGCATACACTATCTACAAAGAGTACCGGAGTACTATCCCGGTTGTTTTTCATAAATCGGTTTCATTGTTATTCCTCTTCCGATCATTTTTCCCTTTATGTATTCATTTAATCCAGCATTGTTCTTGCCTGCGCCAGTTCCCTTCCCCTTATTCCACTGACTTAATACTTCTTAGCACGATGTTTACGCATTTGTTATTAATTTCAACGAAACTGTAAAATGGTGAACTTTCATTGCCGCCTTTAACAACATCAGAAGCTGTTACTCTTACAATACCCAAGGCAGTTTGTTTGAAATATCTTCCAGGTGGAAGACATTTTCCTCCAAATGGTCTTTAATTGCCCATAATTTCTTGCAACAGTGTGCGTGTGTCAGTTAATCCACGGTATTCAACTGCTCTGAAGCTTTAAGTAACATTATGCAAAGAGATTTGTTAACCCGCTGAGCATTCATCGAGTTTATTCTCATCTTCCCCAACGACGTCTTTAATCAAGGGATTTGCAATTTAAATCAAGAATGAGCTATATTTCTTCCTTCTAATGAGCTGTAAGGTGCTCCAGTTTTTGGAAGTAGTAGCACAATCAAGTCGCCTAGTCAGATGAAGCTAGCCTCCTTATATACAAATATCTATCCGACCTCCATCTGAGAACAAAACAGAAACGACAAAATGCTTCTTGATGACAATAATACTTTCAAATTCTCTTCGTCTCATGTTGTTTAAATTTGTAATTTTCCCTACCAACGATGCACTATTCAAAATATCTCATGTAGCGGCACATTTTCTTTTCAGATCTTCAGTCATGTCTTCGATAAAATGATTTCAAAACGTAGAGGTATTTGTTGCATAATTAACTACAGCTGCTCCAGTCGAACACATCTATCCTTCATCGCTTTCAGATGAACTTCCACCTCATTCTGCTGTTTCAGCGGAATCGAACAGAATTCTATCAGCCGTTGTCATTCCAATAAAACTTTCTGCTCATCATAGATGCAACAGGAACAGTGTCGAATCCTTTCTCTATTTTCAGGGCAGAACGAATACGTCTTTGATACTATCTTTCCTGTACCAGTCATTCTCTATGTCCCGTTTTGTTTGCCAAATAAGACATTTTCCATTCCAAAACTTGCACAGGGTGTCTTCTTCTTGATTATATTTTCTATTACATTCAAACAAACGAAGCACGTACAGATAACTGTTAGACGTGATTTTGAGGTCCTTATATAGCTCCTATTTTTTGATTTGCGAAATGCCATAAAAGTTGTTTAGGTAAATGAAGAGCTACTGAAATGATTACACGAGAACGATCATTCGTTTTGTTTTGAAGATGACACTCCGGTTTTTGGTGTAAATATGACAAGGACGGTAAAATAAACCATAATTAGATATTAAAAGAAATAATAATTAGACTTCAAAATTTGTATTGTATGGTGTAATCCCGTATTCCATTCATGATTCGTTTTGTTTTCTGAGAATTCACTGATCATGAATGGAATGATCATGAATGGATATAATGTATTGATCTCACTGATCATGAATGGAATGATCATGAATGGATATAATGTATTGATCTCACTGATCATGAATGGAATGATCATGAATGGATATAATGTATCGATTTCACTGATCATGAATGGAATGATCATGAATGGATATAATGTATTGATCTCACTGATCATGAATGGAATGATCATGAATGGATATAATGTATTGATCTCACTGATCATGAATGGAATGATCATGAATGGATATAATGTATTGATCTCACTGATCATGAATGGAATGATCATGAATGGATATAATGTATTGATTTCACTGATCATGAATGGAATAATCATGAATAGATATAATGTATTGATTTCACTGATCATGAATGGAATGATCATGAATGAATATAATGTATTGTTTTTACTGATCATGAATGGAATGATCATGAATGGATATAATGTATTGATTTCACTGATCATGAATGGAATGATCATGAATGGATATAATGTATTGATTTCACTGATCATGAATGGAATGATCATGAATGGATATAATGTATTGATTTCACTGATCATGAATGGAATGCGGGATTACACCATACACTACAAATTTTGGAGATGACAATCCGTTTTTTGGTGTAAATATGACAAGGGTTGTAAATCAGATAATACCCGAAAACTTGAAAATTTCGTCGTCCTACAGCAGGAATCGAACCCGCGTCTCCCAGATAGCGCCCTGGAATGCGAACCCAGGCGCTAACCCTAGCACCCAAAAATCCAAGCACTCGGATATGCTAACTCAAGTGCTTGGTATGATGGTTATATTCAGATTAATCGGAAACTTGAGACTTGGACGTTCTGGGTGGTGTAGTGGTTAGCTTACCCTGGCGCTATCTGGGACACGTGGATTCGATTCCCGCTCCAGGACAGCGAAAATTTCAAGTTTTCGGATATTATCAGACTTACCACCCATGTTATCTTTACACCAAAAAACGTATTGTCATCTTCAAAATTTCACTGATGTTTAAACTTCATTTTCAGTGCTGTCCTTTCAGTCAAATTACATGCTCGTATACTTGACGTTCGCACGTATCGTTAGTTTTATAAACCCCAGGTTCATTCAGGGGTTTAGAAGCAGAACGGATAACTTCTGGATTTGATGAATTTATCTCGGAATTTCGAAGGATAATTATAGTAAAAATCTATCTCTGAATTTTGAAGGATAATTATAGTAAAAATTATCTCTGAATTTCGAAGGATAATTATAGTAAAAATTATCTCTGAATTTCGAAGGATAATTATAGTAAAAATCTATCTCTAAATTTCGAAGGATAATTATAGTAAAAATCTATCTCTAAATTTCGAAGGATAATTATAGTAAAAATCTATCTCTGAATTTCGAAGGATAATTATAGTAAAAATCTATCTCTGAATTTTGAAGGATAATTATAGTAAAAATTATCTCTGAATTTCAAAGGATAATTTATATTAAAAATTATTCCTGAATTTCGAAGGATAATTTATAGTAAAAATTTTTTTTTACATGCATTAAACATTTCGATAGTAGATCTATATCAGTCAAGGATCATACATCCTTGACTCAAAATTCCAAACAATCTTGTTTTAATGTCTAATTATGGTTTATTTATTTACACTTCTCAATAATCCGGACACCACAGTGATACAGGGTGTTTTCACAATAATGGAAACATACTCTTTGTGAACATTTTTTTAATCTGTTGGCCTACTTCGGGTTTCAGACCAGAAGCAATTCTACCTGGAATGGACTTGTACGTATCGTGTATATGCGGTGGTGGAATTTAGAATTTGGGACCATTCTTTCTGTAAAATTGGCCCAACTGTGCCAGTGATGTTAGAGGGGGAAAGTGGGATATGACCTTTCGCACCGGACATTCCGAAAAATGTTCAATACTGTTGAAGTCTGGAGATTGAGATGGCCAGGTAGCTGCCGTGCGTCATCCTCACGCTCTACAAATCACAACTTGACACATTTCCCACAATACACGGGTGTATTATCTGTTTGAAATCAGTGACGGCCATTAGGGAACAATGCATGCAGCACTGGGTGCAGATGAATGGATTGGCACGTTGCAGATGCGACACGACCCTACAGAATAACCAGTGGACCTAAGGAATACAGCATCTCAGCATCAGCAATCCACCTGCGTGCTTCTCAATCGCACCAAATAGTCGGCGTGGTACGCTTTTGCAGGTTTTCGCCGGACGTACACTCTACCTGTGGTGGAAAACTATATGAAGCACAATTCGTCAGGCCAAATGACACGCTAGCAGTCCTTAACATTGCAGTTTGATGTGCTTTGCACCACCTTATACATTTTGTTGCATTGATATTTGTAATAAGAGAATTGGAACACGGCAGTACATACCGGCACGATGGAGTTCTCAACGAACTGTTATGACGGAACGGAAGCATTAAAATTAGTGTTCAACTCTGCTGCTATTTGCGGTGTCGTGGTTTTGTGCTTCCATTGTACCATGAGTGCCAACGTTTGGGTTTCCTATCTGACATTTACTTATGGATTTGCACATTTGGAGGCAATTCCGTGTCTTTTTCGATAGGTAATCATCTTCCAGACAGCTCCATGTGTTAGGCCTACTATTTCTGACGTTCTATTTACTGAAACTCCTGCAAGATGCACATCAGTCATCACACCATTTTTGAGGCCACTGAGATCTGACATTATCGAGAATTGCTGATGTTGATCACGGTTCCGCTCTGGTCTAAGCGCTGAATTCTGACCATTCATCGCAGATGAGTTCAGGTTCGAATCCCGGTGAGGCATGGATATTGCTTTCCCTTCCATGGAGACAAAGGCCTTAAATTAGGAACGGAAGACTGCTCGTAGCCAATCTAGTTGCTCAAGGTGGTCATACACCTCCCCTTCCCCTCACGTCAGCTAGCTATCACTGATACGTGATAGCCTACGTCATACTTCACCTCTTTATGTACCTCACGTCGCGTTGATTTGCATATGGCGCTTTAGTGTGCACCAGTTGCAGACGGTGTTTCCATTATTTTGATAAACACATGGAATATCCATAGGAATGAGACAAAAAATCATATCATATCAATGCCAAAACTAATGAAGTTTGAGATGAGAAAATAAAAGCCAGAAAAAATACACAGGGGCTGGACAGAATAATGTGAACACCACGCTCAGAGACGTGACTTTTAATGCAGCAGCGTACGTCTTAATATGCAAAGGTATCCACCCATTTTGGTTGTAATAACTTTCTTTAGAACCTCAAGGTCCTGTTTAAATGCATTTAATGTGTCATGTTGCAAAATTTCTTTCAGAGTGACGACGTAATGAGTGACCTAACGGACTTCGAAGGAGGGCTAATTGTTTGGTGACCGTCTAGTTGGTGCCTCCGTGATAACAGTCGCCAGGGTAGTGGGGATAACGAGAGCTACTGTGTGTAGCGTTATGACAGCATACCATGTTCGTGGCAAAACATCGTCTGCGAAACACAAGAGCTGCTGGAAAACGACCCTGGCTGATAAAGATAGGGGAGCATTAAAGAGGATTGTTACACGTAATAAGACCACGGCCCCGTAAATTAGTGCGGAGCACACTCTACATCTCTAGACCGCTGTATCAACGAAAACAGAGCTCAGGGAACTGCATAAACAAGATATTCATGGCAGAGCTGCTATTGCAAAACCTTCCAGTAGCATACAGCATTGCCTGCCGGTGCATAGAAGAGTGTAATTTGTTCGGATGAATCCAGATTAACACTATTCCCCACCGCATGTTTACGAGTGGAGAACCACGTCAGAAGTATACAACCCAGACTGCCTGCTCCTATCAGTGCGCAACGGTGGTGGCTCTGTCATGATCTGGGTGCTCATATCTTGGTTTTCAGAAGGTCCTCTGATCACTTTGAAAGGACGGATTACTCACAGGGCGTATGAAACCCTTTTGGCCGACCAAGTCCCTCCAATGGCTCAGACATTGTTTCCTTCGGGGAATGCTATCTATGAAGATGATAACGCCTCAATTCACAGAGCTTGGACTGTGTAATCATGGTTTGAGTAACATTAGGAGGAACATTCACACCTTCCTTGGCCTCCCCAGTCACCAGATTTAAACATCATCGAGCCACCGCGGTCTGTGTTGGAAAAAAGAGTAAGATCCCGTTATCCTCCTCCTGCATCTCTAAAGAACCTGGAGCAGTTTGTGCATTAAGAATAGTGTAACATCCCACTAACCACCATCCAGGATTTGTATTTGTCCATTCCAAAGGCGGTTTTGAATGCCAAAGGTTGTCCCACACATATTGGGGACAACCTTTGCTGTCCCCAAAGGTTGTCCTAGGTGTTCACATTATTCTGCCCAACCCCTGTATATGCGCTCATAAAAATCATATAAATAAAAGATATGGTTTACAAAGACAAGCTGTACAGAAATAATCACACCAATTCAGAATTCCTTTCATTTATCGGAAAAATTGCCTATGCTGTTTAGAGAGTGATCGAGTGGCAAACTAACGACAGGTGTCAGATCTGTGTGCTGGTATGTGAAACACAACGTGGGATCTGGGATTAACAGAAAACACCCTAAAACGAAGCGAGGAACACGCTTACTAGAGTCTGTATTATTGTTAATGATCTTGTAGGAAAAATTCAGTAAGGTGTGATCTCGTCTCTTTTTCAGTGCGATAGAGGGAGAGGTTGCTGATAGCAAATTCGTTTCTTAAAAGAAAAGTAAAAATGTATTTTATGTAACTGAAATGCAGGTACCACCTCGGGGAAATGTTTTGAACCATTTCAATTTGGTTTACTAGCAATGTCTGCCAGGGAATCAAACTAGGTGAAATGCATTTCAGAGGGGTCATACGTAAGTGTAATGGAGTTTCTTCAGAGTGGGGACGATGCCTTCCCGGTGGAGCATTGGTCTGAGCGCTGGCTTCTGACCGTTCTCCGTAGATTAGCCCGGGTTCTAGTCCCGGATGCTGCATGAGTTATGAGCTATTCTTACGACACTGGATCTTGTTGACCCCTCTAACTAGTGCTTTCTCTTTGAGACTTGTCACCACTGCCATCAAATTAAGGAAAGGCTACTGCTTATAGCCTAACAGATTTCTCGCAATGGTTGCTCAACCCCAAATGGCCGCCCCGGTGGCGCAGTGGTCTAAGGCGTTGGCCTCTGATCATTCGTCCGAAAGGGGTCCGGGTTCGAATCCCGGTGAGGCATGGATGTTGTGTTTGTCTTACGGCACTGGCTCTCTCCCTTCCCTGGAACCAGTGACCCTAAATTAGGGACGGGCGACTGCTTATAGCCCATTGAGTTGCTCACGGTGGTCGTTAAACCTCCAACCAAAAAAAAAAAAAAAAAAGTACAGAAATGATATATCAGAGATATATAATCGGGGCTAAAAGTACTGCACCCGAAGACTGAAAGTCAAATTTTTTATGTTTGAAGTCAACTTATACAGCGTAATGGTAAAGTCAGAAATACATATTATACATCAGTTTAAAGAAAATGTTATACTGAATTCAAATGTGTTTTCAGAATGTTATTACCAGTAAAAAAGTGAAGTTACAAGCAAACGTACAGCGTCTAGTCATAAAAAGGAACAAATAGTGGAATTTGTGAAATTCGTGTACAATGCATTTAACATAAATTTACTGTACAGTACATTACTGAAACTTGCAGGACACTTGAAGGAACTTACCAACAAGCAACATACGCTTTAATATTTAATTAGATAAAAACGGTTTCGTAGTAACAAAGTGTAACTTCTTAGCATGGAACTAATGAGCTCCTCTTGTTGTCCATTGGTGATAACATGGTGCCATATAGCCCTTACAGACACAATTAGAGTCTTTAATTGAGTCTGTAAGGGCCGTATAGCACCGTGCTACCACCAATGGACAACTAGAGAAGCTCGTTAGTTCCGTGCCAAGAAGTTGCACTTTGTTACTAAGTAACCGTGGTTATCCAATTAAATATTAAAGCGTATTTTTCTGGTTGGTCAGGTATTTCGTTAAATGCATTGTACACTAATTTCATAAATTCCACTATTTTTTGCTTTTTGCTTTTTATGACTAGACACTGCAGATTTGCTTGTAACTTCACTTCTATTACTGGTAATAACATTCTGTAAAAATATTTGAATTATAAAATTGTCTTTAAAATGTTGTGTAAATATGTATTCCTGACTTTACCATTACGCTGTATAAGTTGAGTTCAAACATCAAAAATTGACTTTCGGTATACTGGTGCAGGACTTTTGGCCACGATTGTATGTATGATGTCTCAAAGATACTGAAATGGTCATCAAAGATAAGATTAATATGATACGTAGATCTCTAAGGTTATCTGACTTTGATTACACATAATCATAATCGTGTATGATGCAATAGTACGATACTTTTTCTTCGTATAGGAAATAAAAATGTGTGTGTGTGGCTGTGTGTGTAGGTGCGTGTGTGCACTTTGATTTATTTAAGAAGAGTCGATTCGTGCTGCACTAGTGAATTAGATTTTTTAGGCTATCATGAGACTAAGAGAGACAGTGCTTTAATGAAGATTATGTGAACAACTGATAGAAGACTAATTAATAAACAAGAACTGTACACCAGCTATCATCAAAATAGTATAACTATACTGGTAGTCCGAATTTCTTGGCGTAGAATAGAAATCAAAGTTTCCAAGGTTTCGCACATCAAACACATGGAGTTTTTCAAGGAGTTAGACAGCAAACTGCATATTAAAAATAGTATAACTATACTAGTAATCCTAATATCTTGGCGTAGAATAGAAATCAAAGTTTCCAAGCTTTCGCACTTCAACCAGATGCCTTTTTCAAGGAAGGTAGACAGTAAACTGCATATTAAAATAGTATAACTATACTAGTAATTCGAATTTCTTGGCGTAGAATCGAAATCAAAATTTCCAAGCTTTCGTACATCAACCAGATGGCTTTTTTCAAGGAAGGTAAGCAGCGCTGTCTACCGCCGACTGGAAGATTATTTCCCAATCCCTGCGATAACGTTAACTTTTTCAAATGTAATTCCAACCCCTCCACCAACTGTCAGAGAAGCAGTCTATGTAAGAACATATAACCCGAGTAACTACTAGGAATAACAAGACTGTCTTAACACAGTTCCCACCTATTTGTTGTTTAGAAACTATTTTTATATAATTTGATGGAGACGCCATTAAGAATATTTACTGGGACTCACCAGATGGTAAACGATGATCTAGAAAAAATTTTCTTTTCCCTTTGTCGTGAAAAGTGTAAGAGGGGTTGGGGGGAGAAATAATGGCGCAGTTTGTCGTGAACACCACCGAGATAAATATTTATCTGAACTCCCCTTTCCCATTCCTTAGTTTCCGTGCCAGGAACACCAGATTGTACTTCTGAGAAATTACTAAGGATCTGCCATCCTCAGCATCATCGTCATGGTCGTTTCAGCTATCATCTCTGCGTATTCCCTACCATCAACGCGTCTTCTCCTCCTCGGTCCCCTGTCTCGTATCTCCTTCTTCATGTCTTAACTCAGTGTTCATGTTCAGTGGGTACACCTACAACTGTCATATCAGCATTCTCTTTTGTTTTAAATCTTCCTAATCAAGTTGTGCTATATCGCGTTTTAATGTCTCATTTCTTCTGGCTTTTTAAGTGCATAGATAAATGAGCATGAGCTCATTCCTTCAGGATGAGCTGATTGGAGTGTTTTTTTTTTTTTTGTTTTTTTTTTTTGAGACCAGATAATCTTTAACTGCGCGCTACAGCAGCGTATGCATGTTAAGACAACGCAGCCGCCCCGGTGGCGCTGTGGTCTAAGGCGCTGGCCTCTGATCATTCGTCCATAAGGGGTCCGGGTTCAAATCCGGGTCAGGCATGAATGTTGTGTTTTTCTTACGGCACTGGCTCTCTCCCTCCCTTGGAACCAGTGACCCTAAATTAGGGACGGGTGACTGCTTATAGCCCATTGAGTTGCTCACGGTGGTCGTTAGACCTCCAATAAAAAAAAACAAAAAAAAAACGCAATCGACGGAGATAACAATCACTGGGAGTTTTGAAGCGCGGCCGTACAATGTGGATTTTCGTGCGTTGGACAGTCATCCAGATCGATCTTAGTGCTTACAAAAATGGATTGCGAAAAGTACGTTTCGCCAACGATATGGCGTTATAGACATGCCACAGGATCTGCTACATCTGCTCCTCCCTTTCATGCTGCTCTCCCTGTAAACGATCCGAAAACGTTTGGCGAAATTAGATTACATCGCGGTTACATCAGGTGCTTGTGCTTAGGCATAGGGATAGCATGAAGTCATCTCCGATGAGTCCCGCTTCTGCTCGGATGAAAATGGCGGATGTTTAATGACAATGTCATCTTCAAAGAGAGAAGGAGGATCTGGTTTACGTTCAAGTAGTAATTTTTTTTTTTTTTTGATTTGAGGTTTAACGACCACCGTGAGCAACTCAATGGGCTATAAGCAGTCGCCCGTCCCTAATTTAGGGTCACTGCTTCCAGGGAAGGGAGAGAGCCAGTGCCGCAAGACAAACACAACATCCATGCCTGACCGGGATTCGAACGCGGACCCCTTACGGACGAATGATCAGAGGCCAGCGCCTTAGACCACTGCGCCACCGGGGCGGCTAGTAATTTTGGTGTAGGATGTCTTACGTTTGAACCTATCGACAGCCCCGCTGGCCGAGTTGCATGAAGCGTGGACTTCTTTCAGTCGTCCCAAACTGGTTCACGTTTTTGTACCGGATCAGGCATTGGGGACGTGTTTGTACGAAGGCGTTTTATTCGGAACCAATGGCACTTAAGTGGGGGGGGAGAAGCAACTGCTTATGGCACTCAGTTTCTCATGGTGGTCGTTAAGAACCAAAACGAAACCTTTTAGCTTTTGCATGAATCTTTTATATCCTTAAAAAATAACTTTTAAGCTGCAGCCCAGAACGTAATAAGTGATAAGATGCCGCCCAAAACGTAATAAGTGATAAGCTGCAGCCCAAAACGTAATAAGTGATAAGCTGCCGCCCAAAACGTAATAAGTGATAAGCTGCAGCCCAAAACGTAATAAGTGATAAGATGCCGCCCAAAACGTAATAAGTGATAAGCTGCAGCCCAGAACGTAATAAGTGATAAGATGCCGCCCAAAACGTAATAAGTGATAAGCTGCAGCCCAAAACGTAATAAGTGATAAGATGCCGCCCAAAACGTAATAAGTGATAAGCTGCAGCCCAAAACGTAATAAGTGATAAGATGCCGCCCAAAACGTAATAAGTGATAAGCTGCAGCCCAAAACGTAATAAGTGATAAGATGCCGCCCAAAACGTAATAAGTGATAAGCTGCAGCCCAAAACGTAATAAGTGATAAGATGCCGCCCAAAATGTAATAAGTGATAAGCTGCAGCTACGAATTGTCCGTGAATGGCATTCATCTCACTCCTTATTGAAAACTGTGTTCAAGGAGACTGTTGTTACGATGCTAACGTTTCCTGGTAAAACCTTGATCGTGAAGCTTTCTGATGTAACAGAAGAATCGGCAACAGAAGTTTTGCATCGTTAGACCGAGGGTTGGTTCGTAAGTGGAAAATGTTAGTATGTCCTAACACGTTAATCTCTGAGCTCAAATACGTGCAAATATTCGATGAACGTATGTTAATAAAAGCAAACATACTCTTGGGAAAAACTTACTGCGAAAGTACAGATCCGTCCAGATGTTCCATCATTCGCTGTTTGTCCTTTACATGTGTGTGAACAGTTGACTCATTCATTCTGTACGCATGTGCCGTATTCACGATCTTCGCTTCAACTTTTTTTTGGAGGGGAAGGGGGGAAAACGCCTACTATTATTGGCTCATAGAGCTACAAGCAGTCGACATCTAATTCATTCAATCAGTATGCATGTGCCACGTTCACGATCTTCGCTTCAATTCTGTTTTGGAGGGAAAGAGGTAAACGAGGTTAATTATTGCCTCATACAGCTACAAGCAGTCCATAGTTAATTCATTCATTCCGAATGCATGTGCCACGCTCGCGATCTTTTCTTCAACTCTTTTTAGGAGATTTAACAACCACCACGATCAGCTCAGAGGCCTGTTACAATCTCCCGTCCCTCTCTTGGGGCCCCTGGTTACTGGAAGATGGCAGAGCCAGCGCCATTGCATAACGTCACAAATTATGCCTCACCAGAGGCCCATCCCGGACGTGTGTTAATAAGCCTCTCCCTCAGACCCATCTTCCTCCTAGACGGCACTGTCCAAGCTAGACTTTTTAAAAATTCGTCATTATCGACTACATCGTGATGTGTTTCGCCTCTTCTTGCTGGCACTTCCATCTTCCCAACATTCTTCGGTTTCTCATGTATGATACAAGAAATGAAATCACTGGATAGCTATGCTAAGTGTAACGAAATCGGCCGCGGGAACAGGATCGGAGGTTAATGCCAATCCACGTGTTTACGTGAGCACGTTAAGCAGCGAATAGAGCTATGCAATTTTTGTTGTTGTTGTTGTTGTTGGGCTTAACGACCTCCGTGAGCAACTCGATATGCAGTCACCTGTCCCTAATTTAAAGCCACTAGTTAAAGGGAAGGGAGAGAGCCAGTGCCGTAAGACAAACACAACATCCATGCCTCACCGGGATTCAAACGAGGACACATTTCGGACGAATGGTCAGAAGTAGCACTTAGACCGCTTCGCCGCCTAGACGGAAGTTTCTGTTCCTGAAAGTTCACTTGTTGAGTTACAGATATACATCAAAACAATGTTCGTATGGTTCTTCTTTATTTGCGCTTGTACGGTCGTGCGGTACTTGTAAAATTCAACATTGCATGTCTTTCTAAAACGAATTTCTTCCGCTGAACGTAAAAACGTTTTTATGTGTGTATATTATTTCTAAGCGCAGTTGTTAGACAAAGATTCTCTTCAAAAGATCCCTCTGTCAGCTGCTGGTGAGCAAGAATGAGCAATAAAAACCGGGAGTCAAATTAACCGACATGGTTTTCTGGTTGTTGGTGAACAGAAAGCCACTGCGCTTCTACTCAGGCTTCCTTCTCATTATTCAGTTCGGTGACAGTGTTGTTATTCTCTTGACAGTCTCCGGCGATGAGAAATCTTATCATTCCGAGCCCAAACATAAAGATGACGGCACAGATTTCTGCGACAGCCGACACGAATCCCAAATTAATTAGGAGAGCCGCGGAGCAATCTTGAGCAACGAAGAAGAACCCAAGACGAAACTCTACATGGAGAGGAGATAATGTAAACAAAATAAAACAACGCAGCGGATAAAGGCTCTTAATGAAAATTAGCTTTCGATGTGAAAGTATTAGGCACTTGTTACAACACAAAATAATTTCGAAACCCTGACATCGAAATAAATGTACAAACACTACGCAATTCCGATCTTAACAAGTGGATGTTTAACACTTCTGGCACACACATCAACCGCAAAAATTAGTTGCAGTCTCGTCTTTGAATTCGAACGAGATATCTTGGTTTCTAGGTTTAGCTCTGGAATAATTTCTATTTAAAATGTGAGATTAACAATTTTTGATGCCATGCGTCTTCCTCGAGAGTAGTAAATCTCAAGTAAAAAATTTCGATGCAATTAAAATGGTAAACATTGCCAAAACCATTATTGAAAGCTAATCGATGAAGTGACGCAATAATTGTTAAGCCCATTGTTGCACTACATCATATTTTACTAAACTATCGCTGAACATTATTTCCTCACGTTTTACATAAACGTAACAATATCTCATTGCAATCTGCGTAAATTACGAGAACCTGATGCTAAATGCGATGAAAGCCATTACAAAACTACATTTTGATGAACTATTCGGAAAGTCGCCTTGGTTGATTTTCTCATATATCTCGAAAACGGTGCTTCGTAGCGAGATTTGGTTTCCTCTCGACTTCCTCAAGGAGGGGTTACCTGATGTTGACGAGAGCTTTAAAATGATGTACAACACGCTGAGGTGTAACCTGTTGATATCCTAGACCAAAATTTACCAATCCTCCTCACAAGCACACTTGCGATTCAGCTTTTCTTTCTATATTGAGGTCAGATAATACATTGCGCATGCGCAGATGAACTCTCGTAGCTACATCACATTTTATCGGTGTCAGGGTTGTTTCTTACTTTCGTCTAAATCTGAATGATATGTAATAATAATAATAATAAAATGAATATTGTTTTGAAAAATTAAACAGTCAAAGTGCACTGAGCCGGGTGGCGCAGTGGTCTAGACGCTGGGCTGGCTTCTGAACAATCTTCCGTGAAGGATCCGGTTTCGAATCTCGCTGAGGCATGGATGTTGTGCTTGTCTTACGGAACTGGTTTTCTCCCTTCCTTCCCTGGAACCAGTGACTCTAAATTAGAGACGGGCAACTGCTTATATCCCATTGCGTAGCTCACGGTGGACGTTGAACCCTTTAAAATAAAAAAAAAAAATAACGAAGCACCCGGGAAAATCGTTCGATCCTGATCAAACTCCGCATGCAAATAGATCAGGGTCGAATTTGCAAATGATTAAAACATAACGACTAAATAATAAAGCTCGCACGCAGGGACAATTGTGACAGCATCTTGCGATTGCATTAACCCCCACTGATTGTGAGGATGCCTCGACCCGGATGCGTGCAAAATACGAGCAGTTCAGCGGGTTTTAAAGGACGTATAATTGGGATGAGAAAAGCCAGTTGGTCAAGCCGTTTTATTGCCAGGCATTTGGGTCGGATTGACGCGGCAATCGGACGATGTTGGCGCCAATGGGTGAAGGAGAGCACAACCCAGCGGCATGCGAGCAGTAGACGACCGAGGAAAATGGCTCAACGCGAGGATCGAGCGATTGTGAAAACCACTCGAAAAGAACCGAATTTGTCACGCTCAACCATCTGTTGCTATGTTGCGTCCTCTACCGGTACAGAAGTGGCCATCCGGGCCGTTGACAAACGACTTGCAGCACGAGAACTACATTCGAGGAGGCTACTGACCAGCGAGCATCGCCGCTATGGGTTGCAGTGGTGTCGAGCCCGATCAACGTGGGATATTGTGCAGTGGCGTCGTATTGTCTTCAGTGATGAGTCACGGTTTGCACTTGGCACCGATGACCAGTGCGTACTTGTCTGGAGACGAACCGGCCAGCTCACAGATCTTCCCTTTACCGTGGATGCCTTGGGAACCAATTCCACTTATTGCCGGACATCCCTGGGTAGTCCTCTATACCAGCCTGACGGCTGAACGGTACGTCGACGACATTCCACGACCTGTTGTGCTGCTATTCCTGTGGCAGAACCATCGAGCCCATTTTGTCAAAAGGATAATGCCCAGCTACACACAGCACGGCTCTCTCAGACCTGCCTCCGTAGTGTTGACACTCTTTCAAGCCAGCCCGATCTCCCGATCTTTCACGAACTTGTTTTCGGGCATAATGAGACGCCATCTAAATCCATCTTGCCATGTCGGTGAACTTTCCAGCAATTTAGACACAATCAGGCATGTTATATCTCAGAACAGTATCCGTGAACGGTATAAATCTAATCCACGCAGGGTAAAGACTTGTATCCGAGCCAGAGGTGGCGCTAAAACGTACTTACTTGCTCCACTCGTGTAACTGTTTTATCCGAATAAATGGCCCAATTGCTCTGGAATTGCAATAATGTCCTTTCCTATGTATGCACATTGCGCATATAAATTTTCATATCGATTCGAAGGTTCCTTCCGGATGCTTAGATTTTTTTTTTTTTTTGGGGGGGGGGAGAGTATATTTACTGTTTTGGCATCCATAGTTTACTATATACTTTGTATTTAAATAAACAAAGACATCGCTCTTTCCACGTTTTAGTGACACACAGAAACCGAAAAAATGTTATTCGGTCACCATTGGGGAATCGAATCCCAGATCTCTCGATATCTAGCCGAGCGCGTTAGCCTTACACCACGGTGGCCAACAATCCACGGCGCTATGTGTGTTTTTCTGTCAGCTTCTGAAATCATAAATCCGTAAGATGGGCTCATCTACTGTGACGTCTCCATCTGGTGGGCATTAACGGCACTGGTTATATATTAATTATAACAGTTATTTCAAAATATACTTTATTGGCAAAAACATAGGGAATACAGGCGTACCACATATGGCAAAATAAACAACAAAACAATGAGCGATACTGATGAAATATTACAGGTGAATGTGATACGGCAGTCAACTAAGGATGACAAAATGTTAAAATCATTAATAAGGAACAATACATGCTTGAGGAAGATGATGCACAAGCAAAAGTAATGATTAATTAATAAAGCATGTGATGACGTGCACAGTGAGAGCAGAGCACAAAACAACAGGTAAATATATTTACAAGAATATAGTTGTACAACGCAGTGCACAAAAAGAAGGGAACATGTAAAACACAACAAAAGCATATACTACGATAAAGGTACAGAAGTTCCCACAATCGAGGAAACGACACGATATGTGACAAAAACATGATAAGTATTACAGAACATAGTGGAAACTTGGGCAAACTCCCCAAGTGAAACACAAGGAGACACAAAATACAAACAGCAAGCCGTGCAGTATTGCATCGGTCCAAAAAACAATGACATGGGACGAGCAAGAAATACATGACGTCAAAGAATGTGAAAATGCAAGACAGAAATAAGGTATAAATTAAAAGATACAACACAATGCAGCAAGAAAAAACAGAAAGAACAAAGTCTCGCAGGGCAATACCTCTCGTATTGCTCCTAGAGAACAAATACACGGTGCGCAACTCAATGAAGGTACAGAAAGCAAAATCAGACACATGAGTGAAGAACAAGTAGTAAGTACAGGTGCAACGAAGAAACAAATACAGCACGGTACATGCACACGAATTACACAAAAATTGCAGAAAACCCCTACAACAGGAAGAGAGAACACAAAATCTCAACTGATGCATTCAGATCTTCGAAGCTGGAAAAAAAAAACTCAGAAAGAAAGATGAATGGAAGATCCAGTGATTTCGAACCAACCGGTCCCCTGCTCCCAGGTAGACCGGAAAGAGGCTTGAGATTGAGGGGTGGAAGCAGCGAAGTTCTCCAGGCGTAGTCCAGACACGATGCGATTCCTAAAAATCGACCGTAAGGCCGCGCCAGCAGAAAGAATACTAGGTGTGGTAGCAGGAGAGCGGAGAGATTGATGATAAAGAAAAACGACATATTTGACAAGCACGAAGAGATAGGCACAGGCATCCGGCAAAATAGCCGGGGGATGTTTGGTAAGCAATAGCCACTCGTACACTTGAAAAGGAATGTCTCTGGAGCAAATGGTGCCTACAAGACGAAAGGCAGTATTGAGAAGTGGAAGGAGAACGGGACAGTGACAGTGGACATGAGAAACATCACCTTCAAAACCACAAAAGCAGCAGAGAGAAGTAGAAGAAAGACATGTGAAAGAGAGAAGAAGGAACAGGAAGGTGGCGGTGAAGAAACCGCCAGTGTATGTTTCGCTCTAACGGGGTAGAAAGGGGAGAGAAAGAGGCAGACCAGATAGGCAGCAGAAGAGAAGGAGAAGCATCAGGACGACCATGCGGAGAAGTGAGGGGCGCACGGAGGAGCGCATAGATAGAGGCAGTGGAAAAAGAAGAAATGGGAGCAACAGAGTCCCGAAAGGGAAGGAAGAAAGGAAGAGAGAGACTCGGTCCAGAGACAGAAACAAAGCCAGTGTCAGAAACCAGATGTAGGAAGAGGGTACGGAGAGCGGAGCGAAGAAGGTCATACTCCTCTTCCAAGGTGGAAGAAGGGTCAGGGAAAAGAGAAGAGAGGGGTTTCCAGGTCAAATCGGAAGTTAATAAAGCTTCGACAGTGATAATTCCTGAGCGGAACCAAGGGGGGGGAAGAAAGTATGGTTGATCGGGTGGATGAATCTGAGTGGAAAAGAAAAGAGGTTCTGCAAGCAGGTCCAGGGTGGTAGAGGGAGGAGCGCGGAGTAGCGGGATAGAATGAAATACCGCTAGAGCGTCGATAAGAAGTGGTGGGAGTCGTTTAGAAGTAGAAGGAGATGAATCCATTCGAAGAAAAAGGAGGAAAGTGAAGGATGGATCATGAAGAGAAATAAGAGTATTCAGGGTAGAAGAAAGTGCAGGGGAGGGCGAAAGGAGAAGACGAATGAAGGAGACGATTCGGTGAGCTCGATAATATGTTCTGGCATCCGGGAAATGAAGACCACAAAATGATGTTGGCAGAGAAAGCGTGGCAGCAGAAATCCAATGTATAGATGACCATATCACTGAAGTGAAAATACTATTGATGGCAGAGAAATGATGCGATTTAAACACACAAGAATCCCAGGGACAGAAGCATTGTGAGAGAAGATATCGATGAACAATTTGAGCCCGTTGAAAGTAAGAGGAAAAGTAAAACGTAAATTGCCAAAAACCAGCCGTGCGATGAATTCGTGGGCGGAGAGCTTGCCAAGTGACGTTGCTTGCGGTAAAGGAGTGTCCAAAATGAGCTCCAAGAAATTTTTGGGTCGAGGAGGACCACACTGCTCCCCACGGTAAGTCAGTGCGGCCTCTCCAAGAACCACACCACAGGGCAGCATTTTTCTGAATATTCAGGGCAGCACCAGAGAGAGCAGCATACTGTTCATAAGTGGCAAGAAGAGTATCAAATTGGCCATCGCGGCGAAGACAAAAGGTAACATCATCTGCGTAAGCAGAGACAAGAAAACGGTGGTGCCGAGTACTAAAGACAATCGGTCCTACCGCAGGTAAGAGAGACGCTCGACTTGCAATCAAAAAGGGCTCAAAGGCGAGAGCAAAGAGTTGTCCTGATAATGGACAACCTTGTCTGATTCCAGATCGAAAAGGAATCGGGGCCGTCAAAAATGTGGCCGTCCGAACGTGCAAATGGGCGCCCCGGTAGAGGCTAAAAATGAGAGAAACAAAAGCGGGAGGAAAACCAAAGTGAGTTAATACGGCAGAAAGGTAAGTGTGAGAGACGTTATCAAAAGCGGATTTCTGGTCAAGATTAAACAAAGCTAGGGGTTCGGAATGTTTTAGTGCAAGAAAGGAAAGGTTATGAAGAAAGGAGATATTGTTAGAAATAGAACGACCAGGCACGGTATATGTCTGGTCGGGAGATATGAGGAACGGAAGAACATAATTTAGGCGGCGAGAAAGGAGTTTAGTGAAGAATTTGTAATCCAGGTTGAGAATGGAGATGGGGCGCCAATTCGACAAGTCCTGAAGGTCACTCTTCTTCGGCAGGAGGATGACATGTGCAACTGTAAATTCCGGTGGAAGCGCAGGAGAAGAAAGAGCACACGAAAAGCGGCAGAGAGAAAAGGCAGGAGTGACGGAAGAAAGGCCCGATAGAACGACAGCGGGAGGCCATCAGGTCCCGGGAAAAAGTGAAGATTGAGGGAGGCAAAAGCCCCTCTCAATTTAGGCAAAGAAAAATCAGCAATGAGAGGGGCGCAAAGAGAAGACGGGACCTGAGGGAGAGAAGAAAGAAAAGAGGAGGAAGAAAAAGAAGAACCCTGCGCAACCGCTCGGAACTTCTCCTGAAAGAAGTGACGGACATGAGAGCAGATGAGAGTTGTATTGCCAGTAACAGTGCCATCAGGCAATCGGAGATGTCTGATGGAAGATGACGTGCGTCGCATGGATTCCATCTTCGAAAGGACTTCGAAAGAATGCGTCGATGGTGAAATACGTAGGAGCCGAAGACGACGAACTGCTTGCTGAGCAAACGGTTCGTGGCAGGCATGAAGTTCATCACGGACGGAGGCATAGTGCGGTTCAGACATTGGCGTCGCGGAGAGGAGTCCTCGTAGGTTAATCACCTCCATCGAGCGAATGGTGGAAATAGTAAAGGAGAGTTGACGAACGAGAAAGAGAATACCCCGTTTGACATCATGCCACAAACGCAAGGCGCATGGGGTCGTTGTGAGCAGCAGCTTTCGATCAGAAAGGAACTTCTCAACTTCCTCACAAAAGGAACGGTCTTGCAAGAGAGTGTCATCAAACGTCCAATGACGACGCGTAGATGAAGGTGCAGGAGAGACGCAAATTGATAGTGAAACGGCAGAATGGTCGGAAGAAACAGTAGGTGAATATCGAGCAGCAGTGATAGCAGGGAGTAAGGAAGCAGAAACATATATTCGGTCCAACCGCGCAGCAATAGAACCGAACGTCGGTGGATTACACCACGTAAAGGAAATGGAATCTGGATTTAGCCGTCTGAAGGAATCGACAAGATGAAAATCATCAAGGAGCTGAGTCAGCTGTGAAACTAAATTCATGCGGTATTCGCCAAAAGACGAATTTCTGTCAAGAAAAGGCTGCAGCGTGCAGTTAAAATCCCCCCAAGAACGAAAAAATCCCCGGGAGGAATCGCTGCAATCGCTGCACGAATATTACTGAAATAATGAGCAACATATATTTCATCAGTGGGAATATATACATTAAAGATATGAAAAGTAACATTATGCACACAAAAGGTAAAACACTGAAGAAAATCAAGGTGTAAATTTGTCACAGAAATAGAAGTCAGCTGAGTCAAAAACCGCTGGCGCACCCCTACAGCTATACCACCATACCGCGAGAGGCGATACGAGTGGTAAAAGGTGTACGGCCAGCGTCTCCATAAGTGAGTGGGAGTGTCAGCAGAGCAGTGAGTTTTCTGGAGAAGGAGAACATCTCCACCAGGGGCAGAAATGTCCTCATAAACGAGGGAGTTCAACACTGGTGTCGCGAACCCGCGACAATTCAAGGAAGTCACAGTGAAAGTGCTATGTCTCTAGTGGAAGTGACAATCTTTTCCAAATGGGAACGGAAGTTGTTGTACTGCCGTTGGATGCACTTCTGAGTGGCAGCATCCTCGGCAGATGGGCTCTTGATAGTATTGTAAAGAGTTAACAGTTGTGCCAGTTGATTCTAAGCTGCTGGGTAGCGACCTTCAAATCGGTTGACATAGGTGGGTAAATTAGGAAGAAGAGTCTTGGCACAAGCAAAGTCGTGCAATTTGTTATACGGGAGAGGAGGTCTTGCAAGAGAGTGTCATCAAACGAGAGGAGTGTCCGGAAACACATTCATGTGTAGGCGTGCGGAAAATTCCTCAAGAGGCAGGAGGTAGATAACTGGCTTGGAAGACTTGACAGGGCGACCCGAAGCAGGTGATCCAGCAGCATTAGTCATAGAGGTTTGAGTAGAGTGGCCAGATTGTCGCCGTCGTTTCGTAGAGCCGCGAGGAGGTTTGGCATCCCATTTGTCAGGACGGGTCCGGAGATAGCCCTCCGTTCCAAGACTCATCGCTTGGTCGCTGACGCTTTGATAGGCTGTGTCATCAGCGGTCGAGGTCTCGGTATCAGATTGGTCAGTCGCAACGGACTCAGCAACTGCTGTAGGGTCCGCAGGAACACGAAAAGATGTTGAAGATTGTAAAACTGGGTAGTGTTCCTCGGAGAGAGAAGGTGGGACAACAATTGGCGTAGAAATTGCCACCGAAGGTAGGTTGTTCGCAAGAACCACCGTCGGTAACGGAGCGCTACTAGGATCTTCATGAGAAGGCGTCGGATCTTGATAGACGGGCGAAACAGACTTTGGTGGAGCAACTGGACACTGCTTATAGTAGTGACCAACCTGGTGACATTGACTACAATGGAATTCCGTCAGGAAGTTTATTTGCCGGACCTGATCCTCGCACCGAACAGTGAAGTGTGTTGAAAGCCGTTCGATTGCTTCTTGTGATGGAAATATGACCCTCGCAACACGGCGAGCACCTTGGATCGACGCATGTCGTGGATCACGTAATGGGTCGTTTCGGACAGCAAGATGCGTTTGTATGCCTCCAACTACCCGACCAACCGAAGATAAGACAGCATACAGCATGAGATCTGTCACTTCCAACGGGACCGGGTAGAAAGAAACGTTAATGGGTCTTTGGCCCACCGGTTCTGCAGAAAGATGTCTATCACCAATGGTGAGGCCAGATGTTCGGAGAGATTTCGCCATTTCAGCCGTGGCCAGATAAACAACCACAAGTCGTCCTCTACAATACATTTGCGGAATAGATTCAGATGGGAACCGCTGTGCAATGGCATCTGCATATACTCGCAAAGGAGTGTCCGGAAGGGCTTCGAAATGGACGCCTTTTGCAAGATTCTCAGTAAAAACTGTGCCAGCTGGAGAGCTGGCTGGGATATTAAGCACGATATTATTGCCAGCTTGGGAAATGAAAGATTTCAGCTTTTCAGCGACAACATAATTATTCTTGGATGCTGGACGAGAGACTTTAGAGGCTGCAACAGAAGAAAACGAAAGTAATGACACGTTGGGCTCGGCAGTGCAAGAAGAGGCTGCATTTCCAGTGATGTCCATTGCGTCATCATCGATAGCGGAAGCCGGAAGATGTGACGTAGCTGGAGAAGGCAAATTAGAAACGCCACGAGCGGACGCTTGCGTGGCAACACCCCCATCTGAGGCATCAGAAAAGGAAGAGAGATTAGGGCTATCACTATTCCTACCGGAAGTCGCCATCTTTAATGGCGGCGCCCAGTAGCGAGCTTGGCCAGCTCGGCCAAACGTAAATAAGATGAAATACAACAAAATAGGCACTCCCCGCGCTCGAAATGAAGCAAAATGAAAGACGATACCTTTATACTTAAGGTGAACGTGAAATTAAGGAGTGAAGAGTCCAATAACACACCCAAATCACAAGAAAATCGCGGAGCAACAACACGCTGATCAGTTAAATCCAAAGGGCGAGATCCAAAGTGAAAATCCTTCAAATACGTGGCATCAGTCTAAAACGTGGAAAGAACGATGTCTTTGTTTATTCACTAACGCCACGTATTTTTTTTTTTTTTTTTTTTTGGTTGAATGTTTAACGACCACCGTGAGCAACTCAATGGGCTATAAGCAGTCGCCCGTCCCTAATTTAGGGTCACTGGTTCCAGGGAAGGGATAGAGCCAGTGCCGTAAGACAAACACAACATCCATGCCTGACCGGGATTCGAACCCGGACCCCGTTCGGACGAATGATCAGAGGCCATCGCTTAGACCACTGCGCCACCGGGGCGGCCCACGTATTTGGTGGATTTTTACTTTGTATTTACTTTTATGACTCACATATATTGTTTCATTGCTTTTACCACAGTTCATTAATCCACCTACCTACCTAAGTACCGATCATTGTCAGGAATTAGTAAACCTTATTGTTTGTTGTTATGATTTAATTCCACTTAATACACTGCCGGACAATTGCTAAGGACGGATGACAATAGCAACGATAGCAACCATAAAATGGAAGGCAGGAAAATGTGGACATTAGAATAAGTGCGGGATACAGTAAGACGTGTTGTGCGCATGCAAATTTTGAATTGCCGAACATGTTCGTGACGTCATAGCGCTGATAAGAGATATAAAGGATTTGACGCGTTTTGACCGTTGTTGTTCAAACGCAAAGTTGAAAGGGAAAGAATCAATTGAAGAACTGGCAATTTTCAGTATGTCTTCCCGACATTACCTAGATAATTTTACGCGTGGCCGTATTATTGGAAAGATTGAAGAAGGGCGAAAAATAACAGATGTTGCCAGGGAGATCGACGTGAGCCACAGTGTTGTTTCAAGGCTTTGGAAATCATTTCAAACAAATGGAGAGTGTAGCAAACGTCACAGGGGAGGTCATGTTTGCAGTACGACACCTGCAGAAGATCGGTACATAGTGCTATCAACAAAAAGACACCGGCGCAGCACAGCTAGTGAGGCAGCAAATCAGTTTATGGCTGCTACTGGCAAGCGGATCTCCCGAAAAACTATCGCTAGACATTTGCATGAAGGAGGACTATACGCCCGCCGTCCTGTTGTGTGCATCCCATTGTCCAGACGTCACCGTACCGCCCGTTTGCAATGGTGCCATCAACATCGCAATTGGACTGATAACGACTGGTCTGCTGTCCTCTTCTCAGATGAGAGTAGATACAGTCTATCGTCTGATTGTCGACGACAACTGATCTGGCGTGATAGAGGTACTGCATATTTTCCAGCAAACATACAGGAAAGGGACCGATATCCGACATGTAGTGTCATGGTATGGGCTGGCATCATGATCAATGGCCGTACGTCCCTCTATGTGCTTCCAACTGGGACTATGACTGGCCAACGATACATTAATGATGTTCTGCTACCTCATGTTCGCATGTTCCGTGGTACTGTCGGTGATAGATTCATTTTCATGGACGACAACGCAACATGTCATCGAACAGTCGCTGTCCAGGAGTGTCTTGAGAGCGAGGATATTCAACGCCTCGTATGGCCAGCACGTTCTCCAGATCTGAATCCCATTGAAAATGTGTGGGATGCTTTGGGGAGGAATCTTGCTGGTCCCCAATGCCCCCCAATAAACAAGGACACCCTCATCCGTGCACTGACAGAGGAATGGGATAAATTACCCCAACAGCTGCTTGATAATGTTGTGCAAAGCATGACACGACGTGTGGAATATTGCATCGCCCTCCATGGTGGCCATAACCCGTATTGACATCTTACGCCGGAACGCCTGCGGACGGTAATTGCATTTTTTTCACGTTTACGTATTCTGCACAAAATGGCCTGTTTGTCCCTTGAACACGTTCCAAAGCCTTCTGGATTTCAGAGCACAATAAATTGTCTTTCTTGTAATGTCCTGGCATTGTGACATTATTTTATTTCACTTGGCATCCAACCACACTTACTTTTTTATGCGCTATATAGCCGTTTATGATCCGTCCTTTGCAATTGTTCAGCAGTGTATGTACCGGACTGTGGTTCGGTGTGGTGAAGTGAATTAATGCAATGTCTTTTACGTAAATAAATGCATACTCTCGAACCACTCTTTTTATTTCACACCCACAAAGATCTTGGCGTGCGAACGATGAATGACGTAAATTATCTACAAAGAGCAAGACTCTTCAGCCAATGTGTATTGCCTGTTCGGCTATATGGAGCAGACACCTAGACAATCAGAAAAGAAATAAGAGAAAAAATGCAAAAAATGCAAAAAACAGAATGAAGAATGGAAAGATATCTGCTAAACATAAGACTCAAAGATAAAATAAAAAATAAAGAAATAGGAGCTAAAACAAAATTTCTAGATATTGGAGAAAACATACTTTGAAAAAAATGGAAATTTGCAGAACACATTGCAAGGCTGAAAGACAATAGATGGACAAAATTTATACTTGAGTGGTGGCCATATCAAGGTATAAAAGATCAGGTGGAAGACCTGAAAGAAGATGATCAGATGATATAAGGAAATAATACATAAAATGCAAAACACAGAAAGAAGAATGGAAAGATGTCTGCTAAACGTAAGTCTCAAAGATGAAATCAAAAATGCAGAAATTAGAGCTAAAACAAAATTTCTAGATATTGGAGAAAACATACTTCGAAAGAAATGGAAATTGGCAGAGCACATCGCAAGGCTGAAAGACAATAGATGGACAAAAGTTATACTGGAGTAGTGGTAAAATATCATCTGAAAAACCTGAAAAAAGATGGTCAGGTGATATAAGGAAAACGGTTGGAATTTTTTGGTACCAACAAGCTCAGGAAATAAATAGATGGAAATAATTGGGAGATACCTATAGCTAGAAATGGCTAAAAAATGGGTCAAAAAGAAAAAAAAGTTGCTAACTTCGGGTAAAACTTTAAAAATTCGTAACTCATGTCAAATTTTATATTTAAAATTGAAACATGTATCATACATTGAAATTAATGATATTTTTGTTTTAGATGTGTTCGATACCCGCTCTCTTGGTAACGTAGCACTATCACAGCGATAATCCATTTCATGCCAGATGCCGTCCAGCATTGCTCTTTCCCATGCAACATGGATTCTGAATTCCGGGATTTCAACTCAGCAGTGCTGTTCAGCATTACTCTTTCCCATGCAACATGGATTCTGAAATCCGGGATTTCAATTCAGCAGTGCTGTTCAGCATTACTCTTTCCCGTGCAACATGGATTCTGAAATCCGTGATTTCAATTCAGCAGTGCTGTTCAGCATTACTCTTTCCCATGCAACATGGATTCTGAAATCCGTGATTTCAATTCAGCAGGGCCGTCCAGCATTCATCTTTCTCCTGCAACATGGATTCAGAAATCCGGGATTTCAATTCAGCAGTGCTGTTCAACATTAGAAGCGCGTAGACGGTTTTGTCACGCTAGCTTTAGGTAGGCACAGACTATGCCGCTGGGGTACTGGAAGAATTCCCGCTGGGCCGTCATATTCTGGGTCGGTAGGCCATATGCTTATTCAAAAAAATACACTCACGGGCAATGAAATTTGTTCACCAAGAAAGAAGCATCGGATTGAACTGAAATTTTATGGACGTAATGATACTGATGAATAATACACATGATGGCAAAATCACAGCTGCAGGACAATTACAGAGGGATCTCTGACACGCAGTCCGGCCGTCTTCAACACAGCCTCGCACCGCCTCGTGCGTTGATACGTGCTACAATACGGTCCGGCATGGAGGCGAACAGACGCCTGACGTTTTATCCTGTGGCAGCCTGGCACACAGTGTTGGACAGTGTGCTCCAAATCCCGGATAGTGCGGCATGGAGGAATCCGGCGTTTCAACTGGTCCTACACATGCTCGATATGGGGCATGTCTGGGGAAAGGGTAGGCCATGGAAGTGTCTGGACTGACGTAGGAAGTCCTGGTCAACCCGTGCCGTGTGCGGGCGGGCCTTATCTTGCTGATATAGCGCACCTGGATACCCGGCCCGGAATGAGAGCTAGTGGCCCGAAGGATCTCATCCACATACCGCTGGCCCGTCAATGATCCACGTACCACTACTAGATCTGATGGGCTATCGTAGGCAATAGCTCCCCAGACCATAATATCTGCAGTGGGAGAGGTGTGGCGCTCGATAGCGAGGTTGGGATTGTGCCGTTGACCCAGGACACGATGGTTATCTGTCCCCAAAACGAAGCGGCACTCGTCGCTAACCATCCCATGTAGCCAGTCTGTGGTGTTCCACGTTGCTCTGGCCTGGCACCACTGCACACGAAGCCGCCGATGTTCTGGTGTTAATGGAAGCACACTTAAGGGGCGCTGCGATAGCAGATTTTACAGATTTGCTTCCACGAGGCGTCGGGAAAGGATTCGTGGGCACACATGAACCGCTACATCTGCCTGTATAGTGGACCGGGACCCTTTGGGATCCGTTCGTGCCTGGCGCACGATCCGTCGATCCTCTCTACCTGTGGTTCTCGTAGTCCTCCCGGAGCCGCTCCGTTGTGTGGCAGTGCCATCGCGTGTCCACTGTCGGACGGCATGGTCAGAACGATCCACGTGGCAGGTTATAAGGCGCGTCGAACCCTGCAGTTTTCAGCCCGATGATCAGTCTTCTTTCAAAGTCCGTAAGTTGCCTAAATCGGCATCTACCCGGCATTCTTGTCACTCTGTACTCTTGCTTGCGTCGACCGGTGCTATGCGCTTTCATAGGGCATTGACTACAAGCCGGTTTATAAGGCTGTCGGTTCGTGATAGCAGCAAGCACCACCATAGGGTGTGCGGTCGTGCGCAATCGCACCAAGCGTGGACCATTTGCATACTAGCGGGCTCTCTAGCTATTTGCAAAGTTTTACGGTTGTAGCATGTTTCCTTCTAGGTGCGCTAATTTCATTGTCCGTGAGTGTAAAAGCACATAAAATGCAACCTCGTCTATACACTTCTTATATTCCCTTTTATCTGTAATTTTCCCTTTCATTCGTAATTTTGCGTTAGTCCCAATATTTTGCTGTAGTTTTTATCGCTTTTCTATCTCAGAGGTTCCGGCTTTCGTTACCATCATTTAGCGTTTATCATGCCAATATAAATGCACACAGAACTTACGTGGAATATCTTCTAGTAAACAGTCTCTTCATTGCTGGTTGCAGGCATAAATCAAAACATAAAAATTGGCTAACACGCACACACACACACACACACACACATACACACACACACAGATGTACGCCTTTCGTTGTTGGTTGGTTGGTAAATGTTTAATAGCACAAGGGCTTCTATGGGCCAAAGGGCGCCTGCGCCTTTCATGTACTTTTAGCTTCACCTCATCAGTCCCCATTCTGTATCTGAATCTTTTAGAAATGATCGCGAAGCCTATGGGAGATTGATTAAATTGGTTACCCAGAAATCTCTGTGTTCCGCCGTCTGTCTACCGCGAGGCGTGGAAGAACAGGAGCCTCTTCTTCCCTTCGTTGAATACTCCGACACCCAAAACTCACCCTGAGGCATATTTCGTGTCTTGGACTCCGACACCTAGATCCATCCTTGAGGCATATTTTGTGTCTTGGACTCCGACACCCAGAACTCTCTCTGAGGCATATTTGGTGTCTTGGACTCCGACACGCAGAACTCTCTCTGAGGCATATTTTGTGTCTTCGACTCGGACACCTAGAACTCTCTCTGAGGCATATTTTGTGTCTTGGACTCCGACACCCAGAATTCTCTCTGAGGCATATTTGGTGTCTTGGACTCCGACACGCAGAACTCTCTCTGTGGCATATTTTGTGCCTTGGACTCCGACACCCAGAACTCTCTCTCTGAGGCATATTTAGTGTCTTGGACTCCGACACGCAGAACTCTCTCTGAGGCATATTTTGTGTCTTGGACTCCGACATCCAGAACTCTCTCTGAGGCATATTTGGTGTCTTGGACTCCGACACCCAGAACTCTCTCGTTTTATCTCTCGGACATTCCGTTTCGTTCGCCATAGTTCACTGTGCCGTCCCACTTGTCATTTCTGTTTGGCACTGTTCGCAAAAAATTTCTGACATACCGTAGCAGTTTGTTTTCGCAGCTAGTTTACTTTGTTTTAGGATTCCGTCTTTGGGTATAGATGGAACCCTGGAGTTTCGTCTCCTTAAAAGCAATCGGCGCAGACGCACTTCTGTCCGCTTCATCCGAATACCTAAGACTGTTATTGTTATGTGTGTTTTCTTTTTTGCACTTTTTTACAACCCGGAAAGATGTTCTGAATACCATCTGCACATTTTAGCGGGGTCTCCCTACCAGAAGCGTGTATACAGTATTTTTGGCTGGGATCAACAACTGGACCTTATCAGGCGCTCTGACTTATGACTATGGTGAGCACTTTCGCACCCAAAACAGTGTTTCTGAGGCGGTGAAGCGAGAAATATTCATAGGGAACGTCGGCGTGGTCTCTATCTAACGTAAGACTGAGATAAATTTATTGCCTCGTTTTTCACTTTCGCGGATCTCTCTGTTGTGAGGCTCTAATTGGTAGCAAGGCTTCCAAAGCGCCTTCTCTTTTACAAAGTTTATCTATGCTCTACTCTTTTTAAATACTAACGTCTTTTTGCCTATTATAAAAATGTCCATGATTACAGCGTCATTGATGTAGCTCCATAAAGTGATATTAAGAGATGCTAAGTACTCTGACCTTGGAGTCCATGGAATGGGACACGCCAGTCGCCTAATTAGCATCACGCAACTGTGTTCTTTCCGCCACACTGAAATCAGCCATTTTGCATGATCAACTACTATTCTGCCACCTTGAGGCCTACACACGAAACAGTCGTACAAAAAAAAGAACAACACGAGGATATAATACACCTATTTATGCTAGTATCATAGCTGTAGCTGAACTGGATATGGTGTACTAACATGCTTACACACCAGTGGCGTACGTACGAAGCAGTCATGTTAAACAAACTTGAGGATTTTAAAAATATACAGATATTAATTCGGGTATCATGGCTTTAGCCCAACTGGATGCAGTATATTAATGTTCTGATACCTCATGAACTACGCATGTAGCATTCGTATAGAAAGAAACTTGAGGAGCCGTCCCGGTGGCGCCGTGGTCTGAGTGCTGGCTTAAGACCATTCGTCCGAGATAGGTCCGGGTTCAAATTCCTGTGAGGCAGGGTTGTTATGCTTGTCTTGCGGAGGAACTGCCTCCCTCGCTTTCCTACAACCAATGGCCCTAACTAGGGGTCGGGCGACTGCTTTTAGCCCGTCGAGTTGCTCAAGGAGGTCGTTAAGCCCCAAACAAAACAGAAACGAATACTTGAGGATATTGATACACACATGATGGCGGGTTAGATGGATGTGGCTCAGATAGATGCGGTCTGAAAAATGTTAAAAGGTGTTGCCAAAACTTGTAATTATCTCATAAAGGAAACTATGTAATCACGGTCAATGATGCTTTGCTTTATCCAAAAGCAATTTCTGGAGCGGCGTTAAAGTTCAGGCTCAAGCAGATAAAGGGAATGGTGAACATAAATATTTATTGGACTTCTATGAAAAATGACTGTTGTGCGCCAGTGTTTTTCATTGTATTTCCTAAAATTTACATTTGAGATTTATGTACCAAACGCGGAAGGGAAAGATTGGCGAGGTTCTTGCTGGCATAAAGAAACAAAAATAAAAGGGAAGAAAGACTCCATTACAACATATCCGTTTATTGGAAAGATAATTAGGCACTGTATTTTCTTAACAAGTAATAACCTGCAAAAGATTATTGGAAACAAATACACAAAACCTGTATAAAGTTAAGGCATTCCAAAATTCACTATGTAAGAATCATAAGAGCAAAACATTGTCTCTCTACATTGTGTTTTAATTTTATTTTCCACGTTTATAGAACAGGTTTTATTTTTATTTCAGCTTCTCCTTGATTATCTGTGCTTGTAATATACGGTAAAACCGCGATTTGTTATATTTTTGTTCTTCTGCAAATTGGTTCCTTTGGGGTGTTTCTTCTTTTAGCCGATAAAACTGAAACAAAAAATTCTTTTCGCATCCCCTCTTCGTCCATGTCTCTAGTTTGCTCTCTTTATAGGCAATTAAAAAAAGTTGTTGAACTTTGTTTTCAAATGAAAATCTCAGACATAATGAATTACTTTTCGTTCTTATGTATATTCGGAAAAAGTTCCCGAGATTTATTTGCGATGAATCTGGAGTGGGGATGTGAGTTTTTCTCTTTGAAATATTCGAGTGGTGACAGTTGTTTTATGAACAATTCTTTCAGCAAACATTTCATTTTGTAATCAATATCGCGAAAGGAAGGTCACATGAGCCTTAGAAATTGTTTGCGTTTTCATCTTTTCATTCGGACTTCATGTATTGTCTTACGATTAATGTCGGAACAAATGCATGCCTACAAATTTACTATAGAGGCTTCACATAAGTTACAAAAGTTTCTTGATAAAACGCATATTTTCCTATTCCTTGGTATACCATTATCCTATATCAGTCAACAGAGCACGAACTTTTGGCGTTTGCCAAAATGAAATTGCCGCCCCGGTGGCGCAGTGGTCTAAGCGATGGCTTCTGATCATTCGTCTGAGATGGGTCCGGGTTCGAATCCCGTTGAGGAATGGATGTTGTGTTTCTCCCGCGCTGGCTCTCTCCCTTCCCTGGAACAAATGGCCGTAAATTAGGGACGGGCGACTGCTTATAGCCCATTGAGTTGCTCACGGTGGTCGTTAAATCTCCTATCAATCAATCAAATGAAATTTGAAAATCGGTCCCTACCTGCATGATGCAGAAATGGAAATGGGTGGACAATTTATATCAGGTCAAAAGGGGCGGGTCAAGGTATTCCTTACGGGATTTAGACCTGGTTTTACTTGCGTCCCACTTTCGAAAAGCAAAAAAGAAAAAACATCAAACTAAAATGCACACTGTAGAACTTTGTGTTCGGTACTGGTGCCCACGGACTGAAAAAAAATTTGGCATGCAATATGATGGAAGTGTGTCCTCAGAAGGAAAGGTGTCCCTTCATTTTGAGGGTCAATGATGAAAACGATATCCACATTTTGGAAACTTTCAACTCATCATAAACTTGAGAAAACTGGTGGTGCTGTGAAACATATTCTGAAGCTTGATATGCTATCAAGGAAACAGCACAAACTGAAATCAAGCATATACAACAAGTTGCATAATTCAAAATTTTTTAATTCAGCTACATCAAAATGAGACGGAACAGTCTTAACAATACTGCGGAGGGACTTTTCGACCGTCGCAGATGTGTTTGAAAGCATGTGTAAAACATTTAGGCTGTGTCTTAAGAACGAAGGACGACAGTTTCAACACCTGTAAGTGAGTAAATTACACGTTCCTATAATACATTTGCCAAATTTCTATATAATCTAAGATATCCACTGCGGAGAGACTTTTTGAACGCCCTGTATATATATTATACAGGGTGTCCCACTCACTACCGAACCCGGCATTTCTTTAATAATATTAACACCAATGAAGATATTGCAACGAAATTTGAAGTGGACGTACCTCATTTCGTGTGAATTGTGATGACATCACAACAAATGCTGGAAGTGGCCACCATTTACATCCAGACAGCATTAAATCCGGCCCTGTCCGCCAGCCAGCCGGACTCGGCTCTCTGCCGCTTTCTTATGCCATTTCGCTAAGCGTGTCTACACAGTACGGTTGTTGATAGTGAGTGCTCCTGCTCGTAGCTGTTCGCAAATGTGTGAAAATGTATCAGTATACTATGGAGGTGTGAGTGTTTATTGTTCGCATTTATTGGAAAACAGAATCGATAAAGTCTTGTCAACAGCAATTTCTGGAGAGGTTTGCAGGTACAAACATCCGCTGAGCAAGTCCACCATTCGGGCATTGTGGAAGAAATTGGAAACCAAATGACTTCATTAAACGACCATGCAGGATATCGTCCACAAATGTCAGAGGAAACGTTCCAGAATGTAAAGGGCCGACAATTGCGTCTCCCAGGAAGTCACTTCGCCGACTGTCACAGGAAACAGGGTTGTCCAAAAGCACTTGTCACCGTGCTGTGAAAGCATTTTGCACTACACGTGGTTCTCGGACGAGGCGGGGTTTCAATTGTCCGGATACGTCAATTCTCAAAATTCACATATTTAGGCTAGGGAAAATCGCAACGCGATACATGAAGAACACCTTCATTCACAGAAAATTGGTGTTTGGTGTGGGATGACCCGGCGCCGCATAATTAATTGGTCCCATTTTCTTCGATACAACCATCACAACAGCTGCATATATGGAAATCTTCAACACCTTTGTAAATCAATTGGACGACGAAGAACTCTTCATTGGATGTTGCCAGCATGATGGAGCGACGTCACATACATCACACACCAGTATGGCCAAAATTCAATCCTTTTCCGGCGACTGCGTCATTTCGAAGGGTCTATGGCCACCACGCTCACCCGATCTTACGTCTCCTGATTACGTTTTATAGGTATATCTAAAAGAGAGAGTTTACCAAAAGAAACGGCGAACCATAGATGCCTTGAAAGCATATATTACCGAAGAAATTCAGGCAGTGACGGCCAGGACTTTCCACAACATGGTGCGCCTTGTTCAATGCTGTCTGGATGCAAATATTGGCCACTTCCAGCACATATTGTGATGTCATCACATTTCGCACGAAATGAGGTACGTCCACTTCAAATTTCGTTGCAATATCTTCGTTGGTGTTAATATTTTTAAAGAAATGCTGGGTTCGGTAGCGAGTGGGACACCCTGTAGTTCAAAACATATTTGGCTGGATCCGGGTCGGGTCCAATTATGTGACGTACGAGTCCGGGGCGGATCCAGTTATGTGATGTACGGGACAGAATCGAGTCCGGGTCTAAAAACATTGACCCGCTTCCAATTCTGGCCTGATGCTTTTGAAGTTTTACCAGTCGCCTATGCAAACAGCCAAGTTTTCATGGCACTGCTCTAGCCTGCAACGCGGATCTTCCGGTTGCCAACCAAAAAACCAGTGGAGAAGTAAATGGCTGAGCTAACTTAACAAATGTTACAAAGGATCTTTCGGTGTTCGATAAATGGCTTATTGTGGGTGTCCGTCTGGCTGGAGCAACAATTTTTAAAAAATGACTGGTTTCTCAATAGGCGAGATATCCGGGGACTTGAATCAGTAGAGAAAAGCCTACATTGTTTGACATAACTGTGGCTCGACAACAATCTGTCAGGAATGAGATCGCCGTCGTCTGAGTAGGTTTGTACGGATAGATAAGACTTCCTGGGTGCAGCTATTGACCGAAGCTTTCCTTGAAGGCTGTTTCCGACCCCCATATCTCAGCGACGTATTAAAGAGAGTCGATATTGGCAGTCACCTGCTTATACGGAAACCACTAATTTCTGCGAAGGACCGGAAATTTCGTCTGAAGTGAGGAAGACCGTGACTGGACACTGGAGGACTGAAAAAACGAGCAGGATGACACCGAATTTTCTGGTGTAATCAGCGCGTTTTTTGAATCCGTTCTGACACGAATTAAATTTATCAAAGCTATTCAAAGTCAATGGAATATGTTTGGAAAACAGTGGTATCTGACCGAAGAAAGAAATTTTTCAATCGGGTTTTTAATCTCGCGAATACTGCTGTAAACGGAATCGTGAACTTACGCCCTCTGGTTACAGACTTGTACGTTAAAAAAATTCTAAATTATATGAGAAACATTTCGCAGCGGAAACGCTCTCCAACAAAGAAAGAATTTTTCAAATTGGACTCTTACAAGCTGAGGTATCGACAAATATAAGATATGCATCTACGTCCCCTGGTGGGAAAAACTTCTTATTATTTTAAGAAGAAAGTTTTCTCAAAAGGGTTTTTGATATGAGCGTTATCGGTCCAAAAAATAATTTTTTCAATCGAGTTCGCATGAAGTTCAGATTTTGCTGCAAATACATCAGAAGCAGAAATTAACATTTATGCCCAACCATTCTTTACCAAATATTAGAAATTATATGAAAGCATTTCGCATCAGAATCTGTATGCAATACAAGAAGAATTTTTCAAATCGGAGTTTTAGAAGCAGAACTAGCGGAGAAAACGCAATTTACTCTAACGGCCCTTAGCGGAAATTCTATGAATTACTTGAAATTTTTGAAATCATATGAAAAACATTTCGCACCGAAAACGCTATCCAACAAAGAAGTCTCTACCAAAAATTCGAAGTTTTCAAATCGGACTTTTAGAAGTAGAGATATTGACAAAAATAGGATATACATCAACGCGGCCTGGTGGTCAAACCATTTTTTACCAAAAACTAGGAATTATATGCAACCGATTTCACATCAAGAGCTGAATCCGGTGCAGAAAGAATTTTTTTAAATCGAAGTTCAAGAAGCAGATATTTTAGGGGGAACGCAATTTACCATAACGCCCCCTAGCGGAATGTCTATGAATTATTTGAAAATTTTGAAATTGCATGAAAAACGTGTCGCACAGGAAACTCAATCCAAAAAAAAGTATTTTTTTCAAATTGACCATTAAAAGCAGAGATATTGACAAAAATAATATATAAATCTACGCCTTCTGACGGAGAAACCATGCAATATTTTTGGAAGAAAATATTCCGAAAAGGTTCATTAACGTAAGTGGAAGCGGTCCACGAACGAATTTCAATCGATAATTTAGAAGCTCAGATTTTGTGCCAAATACGTCAGAAGCAAAAATTAACATTTGCGCCCCCTGGTGGATAAACAATTCTTTACCAAAAATTCGAAATTACATGCAAAGCATTTTCCATCAGGAGCTGAATCCGCTGAAGAAAAAGTTTTGAAATCGGAGTTTTAGAATTAGAGATATCGGGGAAAACGCAATTTACTTTTACACCCCATAGCGAAAAATCTATGCGTAACATGACAAACTGACTATACCGAAAATATTCTTGGAATCGAAAGGTTAAAAATCATTTTCAATCGGATATTTAGAAGCAATTATATAGAATAAAATGTATTTTGAATACGATATCTGCGTTTATGCCCTGTAGCGGCCAAATTGTACATCGTAAATAAAAACGAAGTGAAGGATCATAATTCGTATATTTGAAGCTTCCCAGTGCAAAAAGAATTTTCCAAATCGGACTAATAGTTGCAGAGATATGGTGTCCACATCGGGACGAACAAACCGATAACATAAAAACGATCTTTTTTTACTAAATACGAGCTAAAAAGTCATGTGGACCGACGAGCTGAGGAACACCTTGTTCTGTGCCGACGATAGCTAGAGTTTGGTGGGAGCGCAGTGAAGTGGTGGGTGCGCCGTGAAGTGGCGGAAGCGCTTTTGCGGGAGTGCCGTGGGAGCGCCATGGACACAGCTGAGTGACAAATTGGAATTATACTCCACATGTAATGTTGTGCAGACTAGAGATGAGTTCGAACTCAATTTTAGGAGCCCGGGGTTGGGCACGCCCGGGCCCGGATTCTTGGAAAATTTTGCTTATCAAAGCTTGCATTTATGCATTATACACTGGCCAAAGATATGGCCCAAGCAAGGATTAGTTTAAAAATCATTAGTTTTAAAAGTTTAGTTCAGTTAATCCACTTCACAACATTAATATGTTTTTAGAAATACTACGCATAAAGCCAAATGTTCTAAAATGTGGATTTGAAAATAAATAAATAATCAACGTGCCCTTCGACCATATCAGGGCAATCAGTAATTTTGGTAAAAGCTGAAGAAAAGAAAATCGTTTAGAAACAAAAATTTCCATTCGTTATTTCTTTTTGATTTCTAAAATCATAATATTATCATATGTGTGTGCAGTTTCCAGATCAAGTTCATCATGAAAAGAGAGAGAGAGAGAGACAATTGCATCTAATCCCTCCCGCTTTTTTTTTTTATTTATTCATTTTTTTTTTTTGATTGGAGGTTTAACGACCACCGTGAGCAACTCAATGGGCTATAAGCAGTCGCCCGTCCCTTATTTAGGGTCACTGGTTCCAGGGAAGGGAGAGAGCCAGTGCCGTAAGACAAACACAACATCCATGCCTCACCGGTATTCGAACCCGGACCCCGTTCGGACGAATGATCAGAGGCCATCGCTTAGACCACTGCGCCACCGGGGAGGTCCTCACGCTTCAACTTGATCTTCTTTTCTCTAAAACTCGATCTGCTGCACTAAAAACCAACGTCACCCCAAAAATCGCGGAAGTGAGGAAATTTAAAAAAATAAATAACAATACTTCTAACTGCACAATTTTGGAAATTAATACATCATTTTAAAGATAAGATTCTTGATTTTTAATAAAACACAAAAAAATGGGAATGTGATTTTTTCCCAGTTTTTTTATACCAGACCTCCTTAAACTAATCCTTGCTTGGGTCATAGCTTTAAACAGTGCATAATGCAAATCTTGCTAAGCAAAATTTGTTTTGCAATGGCAGCTAGCTTAGGAAATTGAAAATCCTTCCACCATGGTAACAAATTCTCAATGAAAGTCAACACGTGTAATTCAACCGGGCTCTGAAAGACGTGTAATTCCGGGCCCGGGCCCAGGTTTTTCAATAGTTAATGAATTCTGAGCCCGTCCGAGCCCGGGCTCCGCGTACCCGGGCCCGAGCTCGTCTCTAGTGCAGACATTTATGTGCCTGACCTTATAAACAGATTCAATACTGTAAGTATAAGACCTTATTTTTGACGTTAATACCATTAAGTACCTAATTAACTGTATATGTTATGAGTTATAAGTATTTAAGTTATCTGGAGCACCATGTTAAGCTTTGCAGCGAAGCCGACTTTTACAGTAAAATTACGCTTAAGTCAGAAAGTGCTTTAACGTGATGTCATGTTGGGGTTCTGGCATAACGTAAGCAATTAACAGTTCTTCACATTCATTTAAACACTAAAACACCACAATAAGTAAAAAAAAAATGAAATCAAGTTCGTCTCTTTTTGACGAGCAGTTCCAAGATATCCGGACAAAGCGATGTTTCTTGCAGTGGTAGCATCTTATCGGGAAATCTGGTGTCTCCCTTTTATGTAAAAGACGGTTATTTTTGTTCGGATCGGATTTCAATGCTTTGAAGATCCTGGGTTCTTTCATTCTTGGAGCATTGTTTTGAAATATGCGTCAGAGCACCTAAAATAACTTTAGATAGCCCTGGTGCTAAGCCACAAAAGTGTAATTTGTTGCCGCCTGGATTTCAATATTCCTTTGAATCCCGTTAATATACTGATTACTTTCTAAGCGTCATTATGACAGGTTATATTCAAATGTGCTATCACTATTTCTACTTGTGGAATTCGTTCATTGCATCGTGAAAAATGTATTCGTACAGCCAATGTACAAAAGTAGTTCCACAAAAACTGAGACTATTTTTTTTAGTTGGAAACAGTGCAAAGGGAAAACATAACCACACAGACGACTAACTGAATTAAGGAAGTATCTGTGGCAACAGTTATTGGCTGCGGCAGACGATTCTGGTTTTGTTATTGCGCAGTTGTTTAAGGTACGTCTGAATTTCGCCATGCAGCGTTGGGAATGAGTGATTCAGAGTTAAGAAGTGAAATGCGTTGTGTGTTTGCTGTCGTTTGGGTAAAACGGCTCCAGAAACAGTTGATTTAATGAAAAAAGCTTACAAAGATAAATGTTTGGGTGAGTCAATGATTTTTAGATGGCATCATGATTTCAAACAAGTTAGTAAAATCATGCAATGCATTGATTATAATACGCTTTCCAACATACCAGAAATCATTACTCAAGTTATCACTCAAGTTATGAGAATAATGGCTGTGGAATAAATCTCGGTCCTGTGCCCCGACCTTTGATCCCATGTCGATGATATTCAACAGAACCGGTTTGGTATACCTCCGAAATACCATGATAAAATTTTGTCGCAATCGAAGCATTTTTTACGTAAGTTATGATGCATGAGGGCTATGGAGTAGATCCCGCTCCTGTGTCCTAACCTTTTACCCCATTTCGCCTTTCTTCAACAGAATTCGTCCCCAGGCAAGACCCTAACACATACTAACATTTCATCCAAATCGAAGCATTTTTACGTAAGTTATGACGCATAATGGCGATGGAAGTAATTCCGCTTCTATGTCCTGACCTTTGACCCCATTTCGCCCATTTTCAATAAAGTTTGTCGCCAGGTGGTCCTCTACCACATATTAAAATTTAATCAAAATCGAACCTTTTTTACGCTAGTTACGACGCATAAAAGCCGTGGAATGGATCCCGCTCCTATGTACTGACCTTTGACCACATTTCGTTCATTTTAAATAGGGTTCCTTCCCAGGTGATCCCCTACCAGATACTAAAATTTCATCGAAATCGAGCGATTGTTACGCGAGTTATCGTGAGGACGGACATACGCACACAACGCGGGACGTAATAAGGCAGATAGGAATAGCGACCATCTGCTTGCCGCAAGAGTGTGACGTCATAAAACTTTAATAGGATCCACACACAATGCGTGACGTAATGAGACAGATGGCCTGACCGCGCGCCAACGTTCTCAAACGCGAGTTGTGACGTCATAAGATTTCTAAGCATTGGTAACATTAATGGAACAACGCCATCACTGAAAACGTTATAATTCGGGGTGGTTATTTAACCCACTAAACGAATTCTCCTGAAGTCGAGATCAAGCTAAATCGATTTCTAGTACCAGAAAACGGTAGGTTAACGACTTTCATCAAAATTCTTAGAGCCGTTTTCAAAATAAATTGTACATACATACATACAACAATTGCTACTTTAAGGTGGACGTCAAGTAATTTTGCTTCCTATACTTCCAATGGAAAAACTTCTGCGCACATTTTCTTCACAATTAATGTGTTCCCAAGGATGAAAATTTGAACATCGATTAAAATATCTTCATTTTATAACTTGCAATATTTAATATTTTCTAAAACATAACCATAATTATGCAATTCAACATTTGTTTGTCTACTGACGTCATGAAAATACAGGTCGCGCCATCTTTTTTTCTGGACAATTAATGCGTTCGCAAGGATGAATATTTGAACATCGATTAAAATAGCTTCATTTCATATCTTGGGATACTTAATATTTTCTAAACCATAACCGTAATTATGCAATCCAACATTTTTTTGTCCACTGACGTCATCAAAGTGCAGGTCGCGCCATCTTTTCTCTGGTTTCAACACCACCAAAGGAAAAGTTATTGATTTTTAATATAATTATGGTTATGTTTTAGAAAATATTAAGTTTTCCAAGTTATAATATGAAATTATTTTAATCGATGTTCAAATTTTCATCCTTGGGAACACATTAATTGTGAAGGAAATGTTTACAAAAGTGTTTCCATTGGAAGTATAGGAAGCAAAATTACTTGACGTCCACCTTAATAATATGGGATAAGGGCAATGGAATGGATCGCAATCCTATGTTCTGACCTTTGAGCACATTTCGTCCATTTTCAATAGAGTTCGTCCCCAGGTGGTCCCCTACTACATACTGAAATTTCATCGAAATCGAACCATTTTTACGACGTTATGACACATAAGGGCAATGAAATGCATCCCGATCTTATGTCCTGACCTTTGACCCCACTTCACCCATTTTAAATAGGGTTGGTCCCGAGGCGGTCTCCTACCACGTAGTAAACTTTCATTGAAATCGAACTATATTTACGCAAGTTATGTCGCATAAAGGCAATGGAATGATCCCGCTCCTACGTCGTGACCTTTGACCCCATTTGTCTCATTTTCAATAGGGTTCGTCCCCAGTGGTTCCCTACCACATACTAAAATTTCATCGAAATCGAACTATTTTTACGCCAGTTATCGAACTGACGGACGGACGGACGGACAAAGCTGGAGCATATACGCTTCTTCAACCTACATTTGGAATGCGTAAAAAAGGGCGTTTGTTGGCAGAACTCGCCCCTAGGCCTGATCGACCTGAAAGTGTTGTTACGGAGGCATTGTTAATACTGTTTGGGCAATCCTCCAAGAAGATTGAGGAATGACGTGTGAAGATATATCGGCGTCAACTAGTATTTCAGAAACGTTGGCATTCCGCATTCAACGCGACAAATTATTGCTGCATCGTGTGTGCTCCAGATGGGTACCTCACCTGACGACAGAACAATTGTTAGCCAGAGTTCAGGTGTGTCATGAATGGAAACAAATAATTGCAAAAGATCCAAATTTTCTAAACACAGTAATAACTGCCGATGAAACATGGGTCCACTATTTCGACCCCTCACGAAGCGCGCAACGAGTGTCTGGAAGAGCACAGGCTCGCCTTCTCCCAAAAAAGTCCGCCGTACCAAATCAGCTGGGAAGCTGATGATAATAATTTTCTTTGATCATAAAGGTGTAGTCTGCCAGCATGCCGTTCCTCCACAAATTACTGTCAATGCTAAGCAATACATATCAGTCTGGAAGCGACTGCGAAGACACATATCGATTAAACGACTAGAAGTGGCGGACAAGTGGACCCTAGACCATGATAACGCACGACCACATGTGGCTGCTTGTTGTAACAGTTTCTTACGAAATGCAGTATTGAAATCATGCCAGAGCCTGCATACAATCTTGACTCGCCCCGTGCGATTTCTGGTTGTTTCCAACAATAAAGAAGAAGTCCCGGGGCGGAAAATTCAACACAGATGCTGACGTTATTCAAGCTGTACACGGGTCGCTAAAGCAGCTTCCACAACAAGCCCTCGCCAAATGCTTTAAAAAGTGGACTGAACGATGGAACCGTTGCATATCATCTGAAGAAAGTTACTTTGAGAAAGAATAGCATATATTTTGCTGTACCTATATTTCTTCATTTTGTGTGATTTTACTCTCAGTTTTTATGGAACGGCCGTTCTACTATCACTCTATCCATAATTTTTTGGATCAATCTCGCATTAGTTCAATTTTGGTGTGATAAATTATGCATTTTATTACATCAAATCTTATTGTTTACCAAATGAGCATTGGTACCTTCTGCCCCTTTTTGTTAATTTATAACAATCCAGCAGTAAACACTTCTATGTTTAAAAACAAATGGGCCAAATGCGGTGCTTTCGGAGCTTTTCGTGATTATGATTCCTTCTAATCCTCAGTGTTTAACTGGTCACTATTTGAGTGTAAAAGCATGTCTGACGAAATTTTGGACTTCTGAATTCGTGGAAATATGAGATGCAAGAAAAACTGGTACACCAGTCTAATACTTGGTAGGTCCCCCACGGGAGCGCAGGACTGCAGAAATACAACGGGGCATGGACTCCACTAGTTTCTGGAAATATGCTGTACGCAATGCACACCATACTTCCTGTAGAGCGTTCCACAATTCGGGTGTATTCCGTGGTCTCGGTTTCCTGTGTTCGATAGCGCGTTGCATGGCATCCCAAATGTGTTCTATCCCGTTTAGATCTGGGGACTGGGGTGGGAATGGCAACACCACAAATTCAGATGAATGCTCCTCAAACCATTATGTGGCGTCCCGACACTTGACTTGTGTGGAGGTGCATTGTCCTTATGGAACAGGCCCAACCCATCAGCATGAATGCAGGACATGAATGGGTGTACCTCGTCAGAAAGGATGCGCACCTAGCGTTGGACGGTCACAAACGTTTGTAGACGTACCAGGGGTCCCAGTGAAGTTCAGCTAAACACACCTCATACCATTACGGAACCCCCCACCCCACCAGCTGGTACAGTTCCCTGTTGACAGGCAAGATCCATAGCTTCATGGGGTTTGCACCACACATGAATCATTCCATCTACCCGATACAGTTGGAAACGCGACTCGTCAGACCAGGCTACTTGTTTCCAATCATCAAGTGTCCAGTGGCGGTGTTGCCGTGCCCAAGCGAGGCGCATAGCTCTATGTCGTGCACCCATCAAGGTGACTCGAGTTGGGCGTCGGCTCCCAAAGCCCATATCGTGCAGGGTACATTGCACAGTCCGGACGCTGATTCTTGTTGAGGCTCCAGCATTGAATTCCCATGATACATGCGAGAGTGTTGCACGCCTATCGCGTGAAACGATTCTTGACAGCCAACGATGGTCACGTTCACCCAATGTCTTTTTACTGCCACACTGGTATCGTAAGTTGGAGGTTTTGCCGGAATTCTTGTAGTCACGGTATACCCTTGCAATGGTCACCCGTGAAAATCCGAACTTCGTTTCTACCTCCGAAATACTATGGCCCATCTCACGAGCGGCAAATATGAGACCGCAGGTAAAAATCGCTTAAATCGTTATTACTTGTCATTCTCATGCCGAAAACAGCTCTGACAGCTGGCAAGGATGTCTACCTCTTTACATACGCACTGGCGGACGCAACCGAGTAAGTGCATAGGTGACGTTGCAATGTATTTTGCATAAGCTCGTCTGTAGTAGTTTTTCTGGCCCTTCAGTGTATATATCACTAAACTGGTCTCTGAAATTCAGAGGTTAGTTCAATAAAGAAATACAAACCACCAGATACATTTTTAACTGATTATTTACTTACTGTTGCCGTCTGAAACTTCTCCATTGGCACATTACTCCGGCTTCACTGGCATTTATCACACGACGTACCCAACACCTTCTATATGTCATACTCATAATCTTTTTCTCGTGTGGACACTCCTGAATCTGATCCTTCCATGACTTCCTTGGCCTTCCTCTATCTTTTTTCCCTGCCACTTGGGCTGAAAAATTCTCTTAGTAAGCTTCTCATCACTGATCCTTTCAACATGGCCAAACCACCTAAGAATATTAGTCTCCACCTCACTAACAACATTTTGCCTCACATTACACAACTGCAACACATCTTCATTTCTCACATGATCAGAGTGAGTCTTGTCACAATCCCCCGTAAGTAAAGCATCTGCACAGCACACAAACGACTCCTACGTCTCTTCTGAAGTACCCAGGTTACACTGCCATACATCAGATTAGGAACAATTACACTTTCATACACAGCCATCCGGGATTCTCTTGAGAACTAACATTTCTGTGAAAACCTCCTAACGCCGCTGACTTGCAATAAAGAATTCACTCGCCTGCTAATTTCACCATCTAATTTGTGCTCTCCGTCAAACATGCTGCCTAAATACACAAACTAATTCACCTGGTCAATCACTGTGTCATTTAGATTTATCTTGCCTTCAGTACTAACAGTTCCTCACTCAAAAACCGTAACTTTGATTTCTTCCCTTAATTTATACTCAGTTTGAATTTCATACACATTTTGTACATCTGGGACAACATACTCTGCAACTCAGTTTTGCTCTCTAATAACAGCACTGTGTCATCAACATGTAGCAATCTGCACATATGGATATTACCAAGATATAAACCAGTATTGTCCATTTTGTGATCACGCATCCATAAATATATTAAACAGTCATGGTAACATTACACAATCTTGTCTGACTGCACCAATAGAAAACCATTTTGATACAGCACCATTCACTAGTACACAAGCTCTACTGCCCGAATACACGGCTTTTACACTGTTAAGTATGCGTAGATTACCAGTGGCACCATACGTATTCCGTACGTTACACAGAAGTATTCCTATTTACTTGGTCCCAAGCTTTCTCTGAATCAATGAAGGCAAGGGAGCCGCCCCGGTGGCGCAGTGGTCTAAGGCGTTGGCCTCTGATCATTCGTCCATATAGGGGTCTGGGTTCGAATCCCGGTTAGGCATGGATGTTGTGTTTGTCTTACGGCACTGGCTCTCTCCCTTCCCTGGAACCGGTGATCCTAAATTAGGGACGGGCGACTGCTTATAGCCCATTGATTTGCTCACGGTGGTCGTTAAACCTCCAATCAAAAAAAAAAAAAAAAAGGCAAGGGAAATCTTCCTTATCAACAGCCAGATACTTTTCAGTCTTTTTTTTTTTTTTTTGATTGAAGGTTTAACGACCACCGTGAGCACCTCAATGGGCTATAAGCAGTCGCCCGTCCCTAATTTAGGGCCACTGGTTCCAGGGAAGGGAGAGAGCCAGTGCCGTAAGACAAACACAACATCCATGCCTCACCGGGATTCGAACCCGGACCCCGTTCGGCTGTTCAGTCATCATTCGTAATACAAAAATTTGGTTAGTGCAACCTTTACAGGCATAAAACGACTTTGAACATCCGTGTAAATGTGCGCCAAAAATAATGTTTCTTGTCACGTATCTGTTTCGTTCATTTTCTGCATAACAGCAAGAGCTCGCATGGAAGAGAAAGCCATTCATGCACAAATTAACCTGTCTGAAAAATTATTTTCAAATTAACTTTATTCTTATTTTTCGCAGCGACTCCAATTGTGTTTTTTGTTCTTCTTCATGTCTCCTTTATTTCATTCTTTTGGGGTCATTTGTTGTACTCAAGCTCTGTATTAAGGACTTTAACGGACCAGTTCCTTTCTTTTTCTTAGTTTTTTTTATTTCGTTTGTATACAGTTGATAAAAAGTCATTTCAGTCTTTAGTATTTCCCGGCGTAACATTTGCTATTGATTCGACATAAATCATTGATTCAAAGCTTCGTGCCTTTTCTAAAGGTTGTTTTCTAGCTTTTTTGAGGATGGTCTGTTATGAAGAATTTTTCATTTTTCCAGATCATATAAATCTTCTTTCAGAATAACATTCTATTATTATTATTTTTGCTTCCTAATGTTTTAAAGAATAAATCTCTAGAGCCCATGATCCGAGATGCGGTGTTCAGTTGAGTCAGGCATTCCTTTTTGGATTGGAAAGTCCATTTGTTTTCCCTTTCTACAGAGAAAACAAACTTCTATTAGCAATTGCATTTAATTTGGAATCCTTTTCTGCTCAAGGATGTCATAATCACCACGGAAAGAATAATTAAAGTTCCAACCTTTTTTTATATATCATGACTGTTGTTTAAACAAGTACGCCCCGGTGCATACAAAAGTCAGTAGTTGCAAGGCTTTGAATGCCTGTACACTGTTAAATATTTTGTAGTAGGTTGCACCCAAAAGTGGTGCTACACAAGCTGCACAACTTTCTTAGAAAACATACTCCATTCTGTGGTGCAAAATATACCCCACAATATGGTGTAACCTTGTCCCATAACGTGTTGAAAAATTGAACCACGTTTTTGGGTTTTGTTTGCAAAATACGATGGGGTAGCTTTTCTCAGAAAGTGGTGCATCTAGTGTAGCACTACTTTTTGGTGCAGCCTACCACAAAATGTTTAGCAGTGTAAAGCAGTTCAACTACAAAGCCCAGTAAAGCAATCAGGCAGAGAAAGTCAGAAAAACAATTACATTGCAAATAAAAGTTATCGCGCTAAAAACATTGGTAGACAATAGAGATACGTTTGTCAGTAAAGCACTTCAACTACGATTGTGTGAATAGAAATCAGCATATGAAAGACTATTAAAATTTATCGATTATCATGCAATTTTTTTGTTTGCTTCTTTGATTGGAGGTTTAAGGACCACCGTGAGCGACTCGATGGGCTATAAGCAGTCGCCCGCTCCAAATTTAGGGTAACTGGTTCTAGGAAAGGGACAGAACCAGTACCTGAAGACAAATAGAACATCCATGCCTCACCGAGACTCGAACGTGGATTCACCTCGAACGAATTTCCACAAGTAAGCGCTTAGACCACTGCGCCACCGGGGCGGCATTATGAAAGTTAATACAGTAATTGGGTACGATTACTTAAACAGTCAAGCCAGAAAGACCAATAAGCACGACGTAATAGTGTGAGGCTCTGTTTTCTAATTGTTCGTCGGAGATGAATCCGGATTCGTATCCCGAAGGGGCATTCATCATGTATTTTTCATACGGCACTGTCTCTCTGCCTTCCCGCGAATCTCTCGCCTCAATTTAGAGACAGACGTCTGCTTATAGCCCATTGAGTTCTTCAAAGTGGACGATGATCCTCAAGACAAAAATTAGAAGTCAATAGGCCGCCCCTGTGGAATGTGGAAGAGCGGTCTGAGCAGGGACTGGTGGGAAGCTACCGGGGCTTATGACTAGTCCCGGATGAAACATCAGTGGTATGTTTGTTTGATGTGGGTGGCTCTGCGCCTTCTATATAAATTTAGGGACGGAGCTCTGCTTATATCCTAATGAATTGCTCAAAGGCCGCCCCGGTGGCGCAGTGGTCTAAGCGATGGCCTCTGATCATTCGTCCGAACGGGACCTGGGTTCGAATCCCGGTGAGGCATGGATGTTGTGTTTGTCTTACGGCACTGGCTCTATCCCTTCCATGGAACCAGTGACCCTAAATTAAGGACGGGCGACTGCTTATAGGCCATTGCGTTGCTCACGGTGGTCGTTAAATCTCCAATCCAAAAAAAAAAAAAAAAAAAGAATTGCTCAAAGTGTTCGTTAAGGCAAAAACAAAACAGAAAAATCGTTATACCATCCCAGCGGTCCTATGCTCTGTCTTTGACCAGTCCCGGATAAGGAATGGGTGGTGTGTTTGTCTGATAGCGCTGGCTCTTTCCCTTTCCTGTAACCATTGGCCCCAAATTCGGACAAGCGACTGTTTATTGTCGTAAGAGTTCCCCGTGGTGGTCGTAAAAACCCTAAACATAAAAAAATATCAGTAGAAAAGTAGGTCAACTACAGTCAGTAAAGCAGTTGTATTACGTTAGTCTAAGTGAGCAATATACATTTTTCAGCCCCGGTGGGGCAATCTTCTAAGCGCTGGCTTATGACCATTTCTCTGAGATGGTCCTGGTTTGAATCCCTGTGATGCATGGATGTTTGTCTCGGCACTGGCTCTCTCCCTTTCGTAAAGCCATGACCATTTCTTTGGCTTATGACCATTTCTCTGAGATGGTCCTGGTTTGAATCCCTGTGATGCATGGATGTTTGTCGCGGCACTGGGTCTCTCACTTTCCTAAAGCCATGACCATTTCTCTGGCTTATGACCATTTCTCTGAGATGGTCCTGGTTTGAATCCCTGTGATGCATGGATGTTTGTCGCGGTACTGGCTCTCTCCCTTTCCTAAAGCCATGACCATTTCTCTGGCTTACGGCCATTTCTCTGAGATGGTCCTGGTTTGAATCCCTGTGATGCATGGATGTTTGTCGCGGCACTGGGTCTCTCGCTTTCCTAAAGCCATGACCATTTCTCTGGCTTATGACCATTTCTCTGAGATGATCCTGGTTTGAATCCCTGTGATGCATGGATGTTTGTCGCGGCACTGGCTCTGTCCATTTCCTAAAGCTAGTGGTCCTAAATTAGGGATGGGTGACTACTTACAGCCTCTTGTGTTGCTCATGGTAGTTGTTAAACTCATTAACAAAACAAACAAACAGAAGCATCCAGCATCCTTTTTTTTATTGGAGGTTTAACGACAACCACGAGCAACTCTATTGGCTATAAGCAGTCGCGCATCCATTTATAAGAGTGCTCTTTCAGAGGAGTATTTATAAATTGATAGATGTGAGATCAGTAAAACATATTTTGATGTTATATGAATCAGATTCTAGGCCAGGGTCTTCTGCATTTTTCTTAAATTATGAAGTATATTTTGCAAAGAAACATTTAATTGATACATTTTCCAGTAAACAAAAGAAGATCATTTAGAAAACAAAATCTGTCTTGTTCCGGCAGTGTTGTGTGAAACCAACAGTCTTTATTGACTGCGAATATGGGAAATTCACGAAATATTTGAAACGCCTATATTTCGCTTTTGTGTTGATAGCAGCGTAATGTACTGTCCTTCCGAAGCACAAGTAAGTTTATTCTTGAAAAACATCTGGTCAACGACGTTGAATGTTCTTTCATTTGGAGCTAGGATGAGGAGGTTTTAATTTTTTCTGACTCTGAAGCAAAAAATCCTAGAGCTGGCCATAGGAAAAGCATGGGATTTTCAGGTTGAGTCCAACAACATTTAACTGTTGATCCCATGCTTTCTCATAAACATTAAGAAGATCAGGAGACTGTAGGCGTTAAAACTGAAAGGTAAGCTATTACGATTGCAATCTGTGGACTAAAAACAACTTCTCCAGCATGCCAGTCATGATGGAAGCTTTGATGCCATCATTTTATGTGTGTGTTTTTGACAGCCAGTTGTGTTCCATTGCATAGTGTTGTTGGATTAAGATTACAAGGTAAGATAAATAAATAGTCGAGACTAGGTGGGAGAATGCGCGAAAAAAAGGGAATAGCCATACTACGCTTTGAAGGAATGAAATGCGAGAAAATTCACATCTCCCCGTATTCCATTTACGTTCCATTGCAATATACGGTATTTCCTCTGTAAAGGAATCGGGGAACTATTATTTTTAAATAATGAAACTATTTATAGCGCATAACAGATTGACAGCCGTTGGCTTAAATGTAAACAAAACCACGAGCAACTACGGAGGAACGAAACACGCATCACGTCGGAAGTATAATGCAGTAAACAATTCTTGGGCATTATGTAAAATTCGAAATAATGGTAGGAGAAGCCCAATTAAAATCTTTCCGTAGAAATAGCTTTGAACTATTTATAGTGCACAGCAACACACGAACAGCCTCGGTGTAAAACGAACCCGCCTGCAGCTGTGGCGAAAGGATACACGTTACACTTCGGAAGAGAAGCCCAAATTCGTATTTCAGCACAATCTATTAATATTATCGCTTCTAGCACGTTTGGTGTGCAATTCTTACTGTTGTTTTTTTTATTGGAAGTTTAACAAACACCGTGAGCAACTCAATGGGCTATAAGCAGTCGCCCGTCGATAATTTTAGGTCATTGGTTCCAGGGAAGGGAGAGAGCCAGTGCTGTAAGACAAACACAACATGCATGCCTCATCTGGATTCCAACCCGGACCCCTTCCGGACGAATGATCAGAAGCCATCGCTTAGACCACTGCACCCCGGGGCGTCTCTCCCTGTTTACACAGCCGTGCAATGAAGTATTATTTCGCATCGTCATCATTAACCATTATCAATCCACTGCTGGACGAAGGTCTCCCCAAGTTTCTTCCACAACGGTCTGTCTTGTGCCAGTCTCCTCCATGTTACTTGCGCATACTTTCGAATTTCATCCACCCATCTCACATGTGGTCTTCTTCTGGGTCTTGGAATCCAGTCTGAAATTTCAGCTGTCCATCGTCCTTCTGGCAATATGTCCAGCCCATTGCCATTTCAGGGATTTAACTCTGATCATGATGTCTTCCACTCTTGTCATTTTTCTGATCCACGAGTTCCTCTTCTTATCTCTCCTGGTTATACCAGGCATACACCTCTCCATGCTACTTTGAGTTGTCTGCAGTCTTTGTATGTCTCTTTTAGTTAAGGTCCACGTCTCTGCACCATACGTAAGCACTGGAAGGATGCATTGATCAAACACTTTTTTATATATTATATCAAACACCTTTCGAAATAATTTAAGTTGTGGAGTCAAACCCCTCCAAAATGACTCCACAACTTAAATTATTTCTTATATACAACGTATAATGAAATATTGTTGCACAAGGGTGTAAGGAAACAAATTCGAGAGAGTATCCTTGTTCACTTTGTACAAAATTTATGCTATGCAACTTTTTCATACCAAGATCTCTGTGGGTTTGAAATAAAACGAGTGATTCGAGAGTATACATTTATTTACGTACGACAAATTGCATTTATTAGCATCACTCGTGACCACACAAAGCCACAGTTCGGCACACACTAAGTGGAATTAAATCATAACAACAAATAATAAGTTTTATTAATTCCTGACATTGAGCGTTATTTTGGTAGTTGGATTAATGAATGTTATTGTCGTAAAACCAATAAAAGAAGATATGTAAGCCATAAAACTAAATATTTACTGAATTATGGGGAAGGCAATAGTAAGTATTTCGACTGATTTGTGTTTCAAAAGTAATATTTATTATTTTTATTATTATTCAGATTTGGACAAACGTAAGAAAAGACTGACGTCGATGAAATGTGATGTACCTACGAAAGTACAACCGCGCATGCGCCATCTAAAATTTGACCTCAAGATAGAAAGAAAAGCTAAATCGCAAGTGTGTTAGGAAGGGGAATTAATAACGTTTCCTCTAGGACAGGGCTGATGAACCTTTTCTGACTAGTGTGCCACTTAAAGTTAACTTTTCTGCTTTCAAGTGTCTAGTGTGCCACCTATCTTGCCTTTTTTTTATTTTTTTATTTTTTTTTTCGTCATGCAACTTTTTTGCGAATAACATAAAAATGACATTAACAGAATAGGTAATTACCTATTCTGTTAGGTGAATTTTAAGACTAAGACAATTTCGATTTAAACCTGATTTAATTTGAAGGATGATAATTAAAAAAATCATACTTACATAATCACATTGGTGTGAAACTTGTTGCTGAATGTTCGGCTCATAACTTATTGTTTTCAATGTTATGTGCACCATCAGCACTCACAGACACTATTTTATTTAAGTCAATTCTCATTTTTGCTACAAATTTCTGCTTCACTTCACACATTATATATTTCCCTGTGATCATAGTTGGCAAACTCAGCAATTTAATTAATTCTTCCCTCATCACATTTCCACAAGGAAATCTAACAAAAATATCTAACCTATAAAATCAACATATCTAAATATAAAATTATTGTTTTCAAAAAACTAAATTTTTACTTAATGTTAATGTTTTCATGTCAGTGTGCCACCCAAATAGTGTTCGTGTGCCTCCCAGTGGTACGCGTGCCATCGGTTCGCCATCCCTCGTCTAGGATATCTACACTTTACACCCTATCGTGTTATGCGTCATTTTAAAGTTCTCTTCAATAGCAGAAACTACTTCGATAGGGAACGGCAACAGGAAAGCAAATCTTGCTGAGACGCACTGTTCTTATAGTATCAAAAATGCATTTTTGTAATAAAACGTTTGGTATAATGTTTTCGCAATTTACGCGGTTTGCAATGAGATATTGTGACGTTTATGAAAATCGTGATGAAATAATGTTCGGAGGTTGTTTAAAAAAATTCTTTTTTGTTTTCGTAACAACGACATTCAAAAATCAGATTTCAACAAAGGGTTTGACTGCTTCCGTTACCCAGTTTCGTTACATCGAAATGTTTTATTTGGGATTTACTTTAGTACCGTCGAAAAAGATGCATAGGATACAAAATGTTACGTAAAAGTGAAATGAACTATTGTTGCGTGTGCTCATGGCACAGTCTACCAAAAGACAGAACTTTAAGATTGGTTTCTTCACCAATTTTGAAAGCTTTAAAAAGTAATTAAATTAATTGAAATTTTGCAAAAATGGGTTTAAAAAAAAGTTAGTGAAATCATGCAATGCATTGCTTATGATACGCTTTCCAACATACCAGAAATCATTATTCAATTTATGAGAATAATGGTTGTGGAATAAATCTCGCTCCTGTGCCCTGACCTTTGACCTCATTTCGATGATATTCAACAGAACCGGTTCAGTATACCTCCGGAGCAACATACTAACGTTTTGTCTCAATAGAAGCGTTTTTAGTCAAGTTATAAGGATAATAGCTGTGGAATAAATCTCGCTCCTGTGTCCTGACCTTTGACCTCATTTCGATGGTATTCAACAGAACCGGTTCAGTATACCTCCGGAACAACATACTAACGTTTTGTCTCAATAGAAGCGTTTTTAGTCAAGTTATAAGGATAATAGCTGTGGGATAAATCTCGCTCCTGTGTCCTGACCTTTGACCTCATTTCGATGATATTCAACAGAACCGGTTCAGTATACCTCCGGAACAACATACTAACGTTTTGTCTCAATAGAAGAGTTTTTAGTCAAGTTATAAGGATAATAGCTGTGGAATAAATCTCGCTCCTATGTCCTGACCTTTGACCCCATTCCGTCCATTTTCAAAAGAGTTCATTCCCATGTAGTGCCCTACCACATACTAAAAGTTCAACGAAATCAAACCATTTTTACGTGAGTTATCGTGCGGACTGACAGACAGACGGACAAAGCTGGAGCAGGAGTTCTTTTTACGCTTTCAAACCGTACGGTTTGAAAGCGTAAAAAAGAACTCCCGGTTGTACTCTCTCTCTCTGTCCCACTGCAGCTTTCTGCCTAATTGCAATCATCTACGTTTAGTTGCTATTGCAGGCGACTGACAGAGAGACACGGCAGTTCTATTTACGCTTTCCAACAGTAGGTTGAAGAAGCGTATATGCTCCAGGTTTGTCCGTCTGTCTGTCCGTCCGCGCGATAACTCGCGTAAAAATGGTTCGCTTTCGATGAAACTTTAGTATGTGGTAGGGGACGACAAAGGGATGAACCCTATTGAAAATGGGCGAAATGGGGTCAAAGGTCAGGACATAGGAGGGGATCCATTCCATCGCCCTTATGCGTCATAACATACGTAAAAATGCTTCGATTGCGACAAAACTTTATTATGTCGTTCCGGAGGTATACTGAACCGGTTCTGTTGAATATCATCGAACTGGGTTCAAAGGTCAGGACACAGGAGTAAGATTTATTCCACAGCCATTATTCTCATAACGTGAATAAAAATGCTTCTATTGCGACAAAACTTTAGTATGCTGTTCCGGAGATATACTGAACCAATTCTATTTAATATCATCGAAATGGAGTCAAAGGTCAGGGCACAGGAGCGAGATTTATTCCACAGCTATTATCCTCATAACTTGAGTAATAATTTCTGGTATGTTCGAAAGCGTATCATAATCAATGCATTGCATGATTTTACTAACTTGTTATTACAGATAGTGAGATTGCAATAAGGATGTTTAAAAGTCTATATACTTCGATATGTACACATACGCTGTGTAGTTCACAGATTGCAAAGGTATAACAAAGAATGCACCAGTAAACAAGTTAACAAGTTTGAGATGCAGAGCATTTGTGACTTCGGAGGCCTGACTATCGGTGCATGCTTTACATGAGTCACGGTCTTTCGGGCCACACTAAACACTAGTTTTTCCAAATCAACTGTTTTAGAAATCTCTACCCGGTGAAACTTCGACGGACCAGCCCCGTTTCCCGAAACCGTAATAGCATTCTAAAGGGACGGATTTTGATACCATTTCTGATAACATGGCGCCTGTACAGGCTCGCATCTATACACCACATAGCTGTAGCATTCAGATTTGGCAGAGAAAGCACTTTCTGTGCACAAACCACGAGAAAACATGCGGATCTCTTGCTTGTCCGAATGCAGATCGTGTAGATATGAGACAAACGAATTCGATAGACAGTGTACACAAGTTAGTAAAATCATTGATTATGATACGCTTTCCAACATACCAGAAATCATTACTCAAGTTATGAGGATGATGGTTGTGTAATAAATCTCGCTTTTGTGCCCTGGCCGTTGACCTCATTTCGATGCTATTAAACGGAATTGGTTCAGTATTTCTCCGGAGCAACATACTAAAGTTTTGTCTTTCAAAATCGACAAAACTTTAGTATGTCTTTCCAGAGGAATACAAAAGAAAGAAATACAGGAAGTATAGGGAACATACAATAAATAGGCAAGGAGGTAATTTGAGTAACCTCAAAATGCAGGACACAAATATATGGGCATAAACATGCAGGAGTCTATTGGCTTATAAGCCGGAAAATACTGGAATAATAAGGAACTTGAGGCTCCAAATTTCGAAACATGTGGAACGCACGTTTTTTCCAACGCCCAAAGGCTTGGGCGTGGGCGCCGTAAGAGTCAAAATCATGTTGTGAAAGAGGAACAGGAGAGAGCCGTTTACGCAGCTTTCGCGGACGTCGAGACCGTTGACTGGAACAGTCCAGGGAAGCACCAGAAGAAGAAGGCGGAAAAGGAGACGACGAAGCGTCAGTATTGATAGTCAAGGAGTCACTGGGAAGAGCAGGCGATGAAACAGGAACAGTTGCAGAAGATGATGCGACAACGGCAGAAGAAGCAACGGTAAAGGACGACACCGATGGAGATAGAGGGTGTACACTGGGGACTGGTGGGCACAGGTTCAATAGGCATGGTAGCAGGCACATTGAGCTGAGAACTAGCAAAATGACTGGTGTGGTAGAAGTCGACGGGAGAACAGCAGAGGATGGAGCGGGAGAAGCTGGCACAATTGGAGACTGAAGAACACGCTGAATGCAGAATAATGCAGGTGCAGTATGCATGACAACAGGGGTGTCGAGCTGAAAACTAGCAGAGATGACTGGCGTGGTAGAGCTGAGTAGAGATGTAGCAGGATTATCGGAGGGCTGAAGATCCGGTGGAAAAGCCACGCAAGAAACATCAGCAGGAGAAGAATTTAATTTGGAAGATAACACATGGCATTTGATAGAAGTTCTAGCAGAAGAAGGACTGGATGGAAGCGAGCATTCTGGTGAACTGGTAGCAGAGGAAGTAACTTCCAGAAGAGATGATGGTAGTAGATGAGCAGGTAAGGTATTCTCAACAGGTAGAGAAAAAGGATCAGGGGCTGAACATAAACCATACGAACGAGGAAGCAGAGCAGCTGTAGAAGAAGAAGGTGGCAAAGAAGAGGACAATGAGGACAAGCCACAGGGGTCCGCCGGAGCGGAAGAGCTGACCGATGGCGATGGAAGACAAACAGTGTCCTTAGCATGGCAGGAAGTACTAAGGTGATCAAGTGATTTGCAGGTGAAACAATGAAGAGCGGTGAAAACGTGAATGGTGCAAGTATGACGACCACAGATTACTTTGAACGTGGTCAAACAAGATGCAACAGACGGTTCATCGGGAAAAACGACGAGGGCTTAACGTCGGAAACTTAAGTAGGGACGATCACCTTGATCGTCGGAAGCAGCGGAGAGGGTGCAAATAGGACCAATAACTGAACCACATCGGAAAAAAATCATGCAGAAAATCATTGAAGACTCGAACAGGTGTGAGGCATTGTGCCAGAGGAGTGGCGTATAAACTCTGATCGCCAGCTAATATAGGAGAAGAAAGGACTAGCTCAACTTGAGCGGGACTGGAAAAATAACAAGTGCAGAACGGGGTTTAGCGGCTATATGTGTGATAGCAGCAGGCGTGATCAGGAGATGTAGAGCAGATGTATAAACTGTAAGTTTGGTATTCGGTAATGCAACATATTTTACTCCCAGAGCTAGGGAGGTAAGCAAAGCCTTACCGCGTGGGGATGACTCAGGAATATGAGCTGTTAAAACTGGGCCTTCGAGAGAAATGTGGCAGTCCAAAGGCGATGGCAGAAGATCTGTACGTATGGTAACGGCGGGAGACGAAGAGAGTCCAAAGGAGTCGTGAAGCGGAACATCCGGAGGAGGCGTCAGTGGTGGAAAATAGTCGGTAGATTGAGCACAAGCCATGAGCAGGTGAAGAAAGAATCAGAATCGCAAAAGGAGAAGATGAATGTGGCGAAGGCGTAGTGATAATGGACGACAGATGAAGCGATGGCGTCACGAGAAAGGCAGCTAGAAACGGTTGTTGCGCGAAGAGCAGATGGCGTCACACGAGGACCACTAGCAGAAGGTGACGTGATACGGGTGACGTTGAGATAAGCACAAGAGTACAGGCACAGAAGGCAGCTTGTACGAACGCTGATAAGGAAATTGAAGATAGCCAAGGCGAATCACGATGTTTACCGGAGTAAACGGCGAGGGTTAAGCACAAGACATGAAAATATGTCGAAGAAGAAATATATAAGCACTTCCTCAGCAAAACAGTTCCCAGGAACTATGCACACGAGCTTTATAAGCAGGAGTAAAGCACTCACGAAGTAAGGATACTCTATGCCGTCAGTATGAGGCACAGAATCTTTTTTTTTTTATTCTAAGTTTAACGACCACCGTGAGCAACTCAATGGGCTATAAGCAGTCGCCCGTCCCTAATTTAGGGTCACTGGTTCCAGGGAAGGGAGAGAGCCAGTGCCGTAAGACAAACACAACATCCATGCCTCACCGGGATTCGAACCCGGACCCCGGTCGGACGAATGATCAGAGGCCATCGCTTAGACCACTGCGCCACCAGGGTGGCAGGCACAGAATCAGGAGCTGGAAATGGGCGTGGCCGCCAAAACCAAAGTTTTGTCACAATAGAGACATTTTTAATCAAGTTATAAGGAAAATGACTGTAGAATCATTCTCGATATTGTGCCTTGACCTTTGACCCCCATTTCGATAGTATTAAACAGAATTGGTTCAGTATACCTCCGGAACAACATACTAAAGTTTTGTCGCAATAGAAACATTTTAATCAAGTTATGAGGATAATGGCTGTGGAATAAATCTTTCTCCTGTGCCCTAACCTTTGACCCCATTTTGATGGTATTCAACAGGACCGGTTCAGTATACTTCCGGAACAATATGATTAAGTTTTGTTGCAATCGAAGCATTTTTATGTAAGTTATGACACATAAGGGCAATGGAATGATATCCCTCTTATGTCCTGACCTTTGGCCCCAGTTCGCCACTTTTCAATAGGGTCCGTTCGCAGGTGGTCTCCTACCACATACTAAATTTTCATCGAAATCGAACCATTTTTACGCGAGTTATCGTGCGGACGAACAGGCAGACAAAGCTGGAGCATATGCGTTTCTTCAACCCACGGTTGGAAAGCGGAAACAAGAACAATACGGTGGACTTCAAGAAAATCACGTGGTTTGGAAATATTCTAAACACATTTCTGTACCATGAATACCACGTTAAAATCTGTTGTGAGCAGCATGCGGTTGACCCAGAGTGTTTGCGATCAACCGGTGAAGACTCGCTGGTGTCTATTTGTTTTTCTAATGAAGCACATTCAGCATCTAGATTTTTTATTCCTGATGCTTGGACGGATGAATATGACATACGTGTCTGCGGACAATCTGACCTTAAAATTAACCAGTATGGGTGGAGCATAGACACGTGTCAGAGGATAAATTGATATAGAAATATGCCAATGAAGGAAGAACATAGACACGTGTCAGCAGGTAAATTGGCCTTGAAATGAACCGATGAAGACGGAATATAGACATGTGTCCGCGAATAAGCCGAAATTGAAATAAACCTATCTGGATGGAACATCAGAGGATAAGATGTCCTTGAAATGAAATGAGCTCATGCCGATGGAACAAAGATCCGTGTCTGCGGATAAATCGACGTTGAAATAAATCTATGTGGATGGAACACAGACACGTGGTAGATGCTAAGATGACCTTGACATGAATCTATGCGGATGCAACATAGACAGGTGTATGTTGATAAGCTGGCCTTGAAATGAGCCGCTGTAGGTTGAACATAGACACGTGTTTGCGGATAAGTTGGTATTGAAATATACCGATGTGAATGAAACATACATACGTGTCAACAGATATTTAGCTGACTTTGAAATAAACCGATGTGGATGAAACACACACACATGTGTCAGTGGGTACGCTGAACTGGAAGTTAACTATTGTGAATGGAATGTGGGTACGTGTCTAGGGATAAGCTGACCTTGACATGATCTGACTTGGACGGGACATAGATAGAGACGTGTCTAGGGACAAGCTGTCCTTGACATAATTTCACGACGTAACATAGACACGTGTCAGCTGAAAAGTCTTACTACACTGCTGCTACAACGGAGCATCACAATTTCTCTTCTAAAAATAGTATCATTGCTTCTTTGATACGTCTTTGCATTTAATTGCACTCAATCGTGGATTTCTGTTCCAGTTGCCGGTGGTTGTGAACTCAAAAAAAAGTCCATTCAGATAAGCGGAAACATTTTCAATGAAATAAGAGGCATGTCTTTCCACAGTAATAAAGTAAGAAAAATATACATTATTGCGATAAGTTTTTGCCATCAATATGTCAAAAACGTGGCGAACCTTTTTCGACTACAAGAGTGTCAAACTAATTTTCATATCACTTTTCCATTGAAAAGAGCTGACATTTTTCGGGGATAGCTCATTTACACAGTTGCTGAATTTTCAGATTTCTCTCCCCGTCTTGCAAATGGAAGTCAATATCATGAAGAAATACGACCCATCTTTTTGCCACTCGCAGAACGGATATGTCCTTCTTCTTTTTCCTTTTTCGTTCTGCAGCAGTGTGTCGCTCAAGGCTGAAGAATTTATAGGCAGGAAGCCAGAAGAGAATGAGTGAGGAAGTAGCGTGGTAGTTGCCATCGTAACGCAGCTAATAGCATTCTCGTTTAGGGAGCAAAGGAGAGGGAGCTCCCTCTCATCGATTTGTTTTCTGGACTGAAAAACAGCAAAAAAAGGAAAAACTTACTGCTAGAGCCATGTTTACTGTTCTAGAGCTCTTGAAAGATAATCTAAACACACGTTTCTTACGAATACATCATTTTACAAGCGAAACATCACTAATCATTTTATATTAAGTTATGTTCAATACTAGACTAAAGAGTGACACAATGTTTATAAACACCAATGAGCATTGTGCTTAAATTTTGCTTATACAAGTTATTAGCACAAAACGTGACTTTTTTGCCCCAATTTAATTAGTGTAAGCCGCTGGGTGATCCAGACACAGATCCAGGAATTTTATTGGGGGAGGGGGCCGAGTCCAAGCAAAAATTAAGAATAATTTATATATAGCAGATGTAGGTGGCAAATTGTAAATTGTATTGACCACATACTGTATTAACCTGCCCCATGCATAATGGACATTTCACTATGCCAGGTCCCTTGGGTGAGGGAAAGGGAACCCTGAGATTATATAAAGAAATTTTCAAACTGATATAATAGAAATAAAAGTATTAAATAAATTAGGTTTGCTACTAGGAACAAATAAAAAGACCAATGCAACATTTATAGAAATTTATTAAACTGCCAATTTAAATTGCACAGAAACTTGCCTTGAAGATCATTCATAAATACACCATATTCATTCATTTATTTTAATAGACTGCATAAATAAGCTTAAGAAGTTATTTACTCACTTTATTATGTACGTTGCCGTAGTGGGGGCACGTGCGGAGAGCGTATGTGGCCCGGTTCCCTTACCCAGTTGGAATTTGTTTTTATCATTTCCTATAAAATAATTTTGTGGTCAGTTGTTAAAAAAGTATTAATAAATAAAATAAAATTCACATTTTATGTTATTGGGTCTACTTCAGGGAATTCTGGACCCCCTCTTCCCTTGGATACGTGCGTGCTCTAACCAAACAGGCCCGTGTTCGAGCCCCGGATGAGGCAATGGTGTATTACAACACTGTCTCATTTCCGTCCTTGAAACCATTGGCCTAAAATCAGGGATGAGCTTTAAGCCCTACGAGTTGCTTACGGGTGATTCGTATTTTTTCGAGTATTATGGGGTTTTATAACCGTTCCATCGAAGCATCATTTCTTTTCTTTTTTTCGCTTCGAAGTTACGGATTTGTTAATATCCACCATGTCTGACTCTTTGGGCAATAAGCAGCCGCGTGTCCTTAATTTGGTTCAACTGGCTCGAGGAAAGGAGAGAACCACAACGTCGCGTAAGACAAAGAAACCACCTGGGCCTAACTCGGACGAATGACCTGAAGCCAACGGCTAAGAGATGGCGTCTGATCATTCGTCGAGGATGGGTCCGGGATCGAATCCCGTGAGGCATAGATGTTGTGTCTGTCTTACGGCGCTGGCTCTGTCCCTTCCCTGGAACCAGTGGCCCTAAATTATTGACGGGTGACTGTTTATAGCCCACTGAGTTGCTCACACGGTGGGTGTTAAAAACCTCCAACTAAAAAAAAAAAAAAAAAAATCAACGTCTCAGACCGATCGGCCACTCAAGCGTCCTATTATCCATGCATTGGTATTTTGTTTCGTGATTGGCTGCTACAATTGTATTGTATCTCTTAGCTCAGCAACTCCAAGGTACTGGGTATTTTCCCTACGGATTTAACAATTTCTTGCGTACCTAATTCTGAGCTACTGGGTGGCTCTAAACAGACTATGAACGGCCAATTTGATTTTTGTTTTTGTTAATTAGCAAGAAGAACCGCCAATCTTGATTTATTTTTTTTAATTGCTGTTTCAATGACCACCGTGAGCAACGTCTTGGGCTATAAGCAGTCGCCCGTCCTTAATTTATCATTCGTCGAGGATTTAGGACCACTGGTTCCAGGGAAGAGATAGTCAATGCCGTAAGATAAACGCAGCATCCATGCCTCACCGGGATTCGAACCCGGACCCATTTCGTTCTAACGGTCGCAAGCCAATGCTTAGACAACTGCGCCACTGGGACTGCCCCGGATTTGTGACCAGTGTTTTTAAGGAAGAAAAAAGGTCTTTGGTACGACACAGACGCACAGCTCATGCTTTACCTGGTTCCATCTTGGACGATTCTCCAGAAGTCCGCGCCTCTGACCGCTCGATCACCGGATACTTCCTACTATGCTTTGCTACTACAGTTATGCCGCGTTTCGTTCCACTTTCGTGGATGCTTTGCATTTTCTTGTGACATTGAAGCCGGGCCAGTAAAAATGTCTTGTGATATTGAAGTCAGGCATCCCGTAGATCTTTTAATAACCCTCCATATTAGTCTTCTTCACAATCCTAACACATACCTATGTGCATTTAACGTTATAACTTAGCATCAGATAACTTTTCTATTAACTTTTTAAGCGGCATATGCACTTTAAGCAAATGGTACGCAAAAATGTCTGAGCTCCCCAAGAAGAAATGTTAACACAGTGGCCTGGTTTTACGAAGTTTCGTTTGACTGTGAAGCATGGAGTGGATTCCTGAAGCTGTAGGATGTCATATCATGGGATTCCTGAAGCTGTAGGATGCCATATCATGGGATTCCTGAAGCTGAAGGATGCCATATCATGGGATTCCTGAAGCTGTAGGATGCCATATCATGGGATTCCTGAAGCTGTAGGATGCCATATCATGGGTTTCCTGAAGCTGAAGGATGCCATATCATGGGATTCCTGAAGCTGTAGGATGCCATATCATGGGATTCCTGAAGCTGTAGGATGCCATATCATGGGATTCCTGAAGCTGTAGGATGCCATATCATGGGATTCCTGAAGCTGTAGGATGCCATATCATGGGATTCCTGAAGCTGCGGGATGCCATATCATGGGATTCCTGAAGCTGTAGGATGCCATATCATGGGATTCCTGAAGCTGCGGGATGCCATATCATGGGATTCCTGAAGCTGTAGGATGCCATATCATGGGATTCCTGAAGGCCATTAGTCGTGTCTGCAAGGTCGTGTCACATTTGCAACGCACGAACCCATTCTTGGGAACTACCGGCACCCAGTGTTGCAGGTATTGTTCCCTAACGACTGTCCCTGATTTTAAGCGGATAATGCACCCGTGCATTCTTCGAAACCTGTGAAGCTGTGGTTTTCAGAGCATGAGGATGAGGTACGGCCGCCACACTGGCCATCTCAACCTCCAGATCTCAATATTATTGAATATTTGTGATCTCAATAATATTGATATCTCGAGGTGAGGTGGATAGGTTTTGGTGAATATCTGGAGCGAAAGGTCGTATCACACTTTTCACCTCCAATGTAACTGGCACAGCTGGGACATATTTTACTGGAAGAATAGTTCCAAATTCCGTTATCGTATGAGCATGACTTGTGCAAGTCTATTATTCCAAGTCCAATTGTTGTATCGTAAACCCAAGGTGGGACTACAAGTTCTCTACAAACAGAAAGTCTAAGCAAAAAGTAAGTGTTTTCATTATTTTGATGAACCCTTTTAACTGAAACTCCATAGGAATTGATCCTAACTCATTTCGTGGGTATAAAGACAACAGTAACAACGCCACCCCGGTGCCACAGTGGTCTAAGCGCTGGCTTATGATTCTTCGTCCGCGAAGGGTCCGGATTCGAATCCCAGTGAGACATAGATGTTGTGTTTGTCTTACAGCACTGGCTGTCTCACGTCCTTGGAACCAGTGGCCATGAATTAGCGACAGGCGACTGTTTATAGTCCAATGAGTTCCTAATGGTGGTCGTTAAACCCCCCTATGAAGACAAAATCAGTAACAACACCTCGAAAACATGCGGAACACAAACATCGTTTCACTAAAGCTACCAACTCTCTTTGCATTGTTTTTCAATAACAAACCGCTGTGTTCCTACAAATATAAAATCAAACGATAACGAAAAACTAGTGTCGTCAACAAAGCTTTACCAAGATGACCATAATAGCACATAACAACATATTTCTATTAAAGACCTTAAAGATTTACCGGACATACAATATCATTGTTTCGCAAGTTTAAACAATGTCACTGCGCTTGGTGTTTCGTAAATTTACCATCTGAAGAGAATGGATTTGTTTTGTATTTCTGTTTCTACAGTAAGGGAGCAATAAAAAGGACGATCGCTTTTTTCGCTCTGTCTCCCCTTTTCTTTGTTCGTGAGTAAACCTCTTTGGTACCAAATATTGAAACTAAAAAAGAAAATTGTTTAGTTTGATAAATCCTGATGTGCCATTTCTAACTCCACGATGTGTCATGTGTTGGACACAACTGCAGCAGAGGATGTCAATTTATCGAACTTCGGAAATTTTGTGTTTTCAAAATGTCAACCTGAATAACTGAGATGTTTTTTTTTCTTTTGCTTTTAGTTCGCTTTCTTCAAGAAGAAAATTATAGAAGTTTGTTTTGAGCTGTGTTGGATAGTGAAGAATTTTCTTAGCTGTCTCAGATCCCTATTAGTATTTTGAAAAGAGAACAGTTTTTATTGAGGAAAGCTTCCAAACAACAGCTATTGGGTTGTCGCAAAAGGCATGACGCATTTTAGCCATGTTTTGCAAAGTTCATTTATTGATAGAAAGAACAAAGATCAATCAATGATATAATGCCCGTTATCTTCGATAACTTTTTGCCATCTTTCAGTGAGCTGCAGAATGGTCTCGTTCATAGAAGGACCTGTCTTTCGTGGCGAAAAACTGTACAAGGTGCTGATTTACAGTCTTTTCTGAATTGAACGTTATACATTGCAAGGACTGTTGAAGAGAGCGAAACAAGTGGAAGTCTGACGGCGCAAGGTCAGGCGAGTATGCTGGGTGTTGTAACACATCCCACCTAAGCTCCAATAATTTTTGGCGGATGATCAAACTTGTGTGTGGTCTCGCGTTGCCGTAATGAAACACGCCACCTTTACGATGAACGAGCTCTGGACGTTTCTGGATGATGGATGCGTTCAAACTGTCCAATTGCAGACAATACACATTCGAATTGATTGTTTGGTTCCGTGGTAGGAGCTCGAAAAACACGACACCTTTACAATTTCACCACACTGAGACCAGAACCGTCCGCTGATGAATGTCTGCTTTGGATGTCGTTTTAGGCGAAGCAGCACGTCGGGACCAAGACCGTTTGCTCAGCACATTGTTATACGCAATCCACGTTTTGTCACCAGTTATCAGTCGCTTCAAAAAGGATCGTTTCCTTACGTTTAATGAGCATATCGCAGATGTTTATACCCGCCGTCAATTGAGCTTCTTTGAGTTCATGAGGAACCCACACATCGAGCTTGCTTGCGTATCCCAGCTTCTTCAGGTGGTCGTGAGCGCTTGAATGATGGATGTGCAATGTGTCTTCAATCTCTCGTGTCGTTTAACTTGGGTTTGACTCAATCAATGCTTTGATTTGGTCGTCATCAACTTCGGTGGCTCTCCCAGACCGAGAAGCATCGTTGAGGTCAAAATCACCAGCACGGAATTTTGCGAACCACCGCTGGCACTGACGTTTTTGTAGAGCCTTATCACCGTACACATTAGGCAACTTTTCACAAGCTTGTCGCACGTTCTTCCCTTTACGGAAGTAAAACAATAAAATATGGCGAAAATCCACAGTTTGGTCTTCCATCTTCAACTTGATGTCAAATCTCCGCAAATCAACCAAATCGCTCACTATTCCTTTTAGACTGCAGCTAGAATTGCTACCTGTCGAATGTCATAGCGATAACAGAGCTGTCCATGCCTCTAGTACTTCCAAAACCGTCCAACCGCCATCGGATGCCAAAATACGTCATGACTTTTCCGACAACCCAATAGTTTAAAACCGTGAGATCATAGGAAACTGAGTAAATAATTATTCGTAATGTAATTATAATACACAGGCTTGGACAAAATAATGCGAAAATCTGGGAAATAGGATGTATATCTTTATAAGTGAATAAGGTCACCATTTGTCTTTAATACAACTTCCATCCTTCTTGGAATGGATTCATACAATACAAATTTGGAAGATGTGAATCCGTTTGAATTTGCAATGGTGTAATTCCGTAGGATATTGCAGAAGATTAAAAAGTCCGTCGATGCACGATATTAAAATCATAAAATCACTAAAAGCTAAAATCAATTAAAACCTTTAATTACATACTTAGCATAGTTAAAAATATAGTTAACACTAAAAACACGTGAGATCTTTCGAGCCGACTGGGATCATCCTCAGACGTGATTACAATGGAAGAAGCTCCGGGTTATATTATCGTACATATAGCCATAATAAATGACGTCATAACTGTAAGCTGCATGAGTTAAAGTTGTTACATAAAATTTCAGGTATATACAACAACAAAAAATAGCTTAAATATAAATAATTGAGATGCACAACAATTACATCTCACTTAAACACCGCATTACAATTAGCACCCGGACATTTCATGTTCATCAGGTTCAGTTCTTTTCAGTTTTTTAGAACTTGTTTCCAAGGCTGTGGAATATTAACCGGTACTTCATCATTACAACAGGTGTTAACAAAGCTGTAAATAAACAGACTTTTTATAAATAGTATCTCAAATTTTGTACGAGGGGAAGTCATTATGTAGGAGTCATTCCAGCTAGGGTGGTAAGATCCCTGGCTGGAGAGACGTCATAATACAGTAGTTTGTGAATGCAGTATAACATTATAGCACTGTTCCTTTATTCTCGTACCCAATGTCCGTGTAGTAGATCCGATATATACTAAATCGCTGCTGAATGAGCTGGTAAGGTATTCTCAACAGGTAGAGAAAAAGGATCAGGGGCTGAACATAAACCATACGAACGAGGAAGCAGAGCAGCTGTAGAAGAAGAAGGTGGCAAAGAAGAGGACAATGAGGACAAGCCACAGGGGTCCGCCGCAGCGGAAGAGCTGACCGATGGCGATGGAAGACAAACAGTGTCCTTAGCATGGCAGGAAGTACTAAGGTGATCAAGTGATTTGCAGGTGAAACAATGAAGAGCGGTGAAAACGTGAATGGTGCAAGTATGACGACCACAGATTACTTTGAACGTGGTCAAACAAGATGCAACAGACGGTTCATCGGGAAAAACGACGAGGGCTTAACGTCGGAAACTTAAGTAGGGACGATCACCTTGATCGTCGGAAGCAGCGGAGAGGGTGCAAATAGGACCAATAACTGAACCACATCGGAAAAAAATTATGCAGAAAATCATTGAAGACTCGAACAGGTGTGAGGCATTGTTCCAGAGGAGTGGCGTATAAACTCTGATCGCCAGCTAATATAGGAGAAGAAAGGACTAGCTCAACTTGAGCGGGACTGGAAAAATAACAAGTGCAGAACGGGGTTTAGCGGCTATATGTGTGATAGCAGCAGGCGTGATCAGGAGATGTAGAGCAGATGTATAAACTGTAAGTTTGGTATTCGGTAATGCAACATATTTTACTCCCAGAGCTAGGGAGGTAAGCAAAGCCTTACCGCGTGGGGATGACTCAGGAATATGAGCTGTTAAAACTGGGCCTTCGAGAGAAATGTGGCAGTCCAAAGGCGATGGCAGAAGATCTATACGTATGGTAACGGCGGGAGACGAAGAGAGTCCAAAGGAGTCGTGAAGCGGAACATCCGGAGGAGGCGTCAGTGGTGGAAAATAGTCGGTAGATTGAGCACAAGCCATGAGCAGGTGAAGAAAGAATCAGAATCGCAAAAGGAGAAGATGAATGTGGCGAAGGCGTAGTGATAATGGACGACAGACGAAGCGATGGCGTCACGAGAAAGGCAGCTAGAAGCGGTTGTTGCGCGAAGAGCAGATGGCGTCACACGAGGACCACTAGCAGAAGGTGACGTGATACGGGTGACGTTGAGATAAGCACAAGAGTACAAGCACAGAAGGCAGCTTGTACGAACGCTGATAAGGAAATTGAAGATAGCCAAGGCGAATCACGATGTTTACCGGAGTAAACGGCGAGGCTTAAGCACAAGACATGAAAATATGTCGAAGAAGAAATATATAAGCACTTCCTCAGCAAAACAGTTCCCAGGAACTATGCACACGAGCTTTATAAGCAGGAGTAAAGCACTCACGAGGTAAGGATACTCTATGCCGTCAGTATGAGGCACAGAATCTTTTTTTATTCTAAGTTTAACGACCACCGTGAGCAACTCAATGGGCTATAAGCAGTCGCCCGTCCCTAATTTAGGGTCACTGGTTCCAGGGAAGGGAGAGAGCCAGTGCCGTAAGACAAACACAACATCCATGCCTCACCGGGATTCGAACCCGGACCCCGGTCGGACGAATGATCAGAGGCCATCGCTTAGACCACTGCGCCACCAGGGTGGCAGGCACAGAATCAGGAGCTGGAAATGGGCGTGGCCGCCAAAACCAAAGTTTTGTCACAATAGAGACATTTTTAATCAAGTTATAAGGAAAATGACTGTAGAATCATTCTCGATATTGTGCCTTGACCTTTGACCCCCATTTCGATAGTATTAAACAGAATTGGTTCAGTATACCTCCGGAACAACATACTAAAGTTTTGTCGCAATAGAAACATTTTAATCAAGTTATGAGGATAATGGCTGTGGAATAAATCTTTCTCCTGTGCCCTAACCTTTGACCCCATTTTGATGGTATTCAACAGGACCGGTTCAGTATACTTCCGGAACAATATGATTAAGTTTTGTTGCAATCGAAGCATTTTTGTGTAAGTTATGACACATAAGGGCAATGGAATGATATCCCTCTTATGTCCTGACCTTTGGCCCCAGTTCGCCACTTTTCAATAGGGTCCGTTCGCAGGTGGTCTCCTACCACATACTAAATTTTCATCGAAATCGAACCATTTTTACGCGAGTTATCGTGCGGACGAACAGGCAGACAAAGCTGGAGCATATGCGTTTCTTCAACCCACGGTTGGAAAGCGGAAACAAGAACAATACGGTGGACTTCAAGAAAATCACGTGGTTTGGAAACATTCTAAACACATTTCTGTACCATGAATACCACGTTAAAATCTGATGTGAGCAGCATGCGGTTGACCCAGAGTGTTTGCGATCAACCGGTGAAGACTCGCTGGTGTCTATTTGTTTTTCTAATGAAGCACATTCAGCATGTAGATTTTTTATTCCTGATGCTTGGACGGATGAATATGACATACGTGTCTGCGGACAATCTGACCTTAAAATTAACCAGTATGGGTGGAGCATAGACACGTGTCAGAGGATAAATTGATATAGAAATATGCCAATGAAGGAAGAACATAGACACGTGTCAGCAGGTAAATTGGCCTTGAAATGAACCGATGAAGACGGAATATAGACATGTGTCCGCGAATAAGCCGAAATTGAAATAAACCTATCTGGATGGAACATCAGAGGATAAGATGTCCTTGAAATGAAATGAGCTCATGCCGATGGAACAAAGATCCGTGTCTGCGGATAAATCGACGTTGAAATAAATCTATGTGGATGGAACACAGACACGTGGTAGATGCTAAGATGACCTTGACATGAATCTATGCGGATGCAACATAGACAGGTGTATGTTGATAAGCTGGCCTTGAAATGAGCCGCTGTAGGTTGAACATAGACACGTGTTTGCGGATAAGTTGGTATTGAAATATACCGATGTAAATGAAACATACATACGTGTCAACAGATATTTAGCTGACTTTGAAATAAACCGATGTGGATGAAACACACACACATGTGTCAGTGGGTACGCTGAACTGGAAGTTAACTATTGTGAATGGAATGTGGGTACGTGTCTAGGGATAAGCTGACCTTGACATGATCTGACTTGGACGGGACATAGATAGAGACGTGTCTAGGGACAAGCTGTCCTTGACATAATTTCACGACGTAACATAGACACGTGTCAGCTGAAAAGTCTTACTACACTGCTGCTACAACGGAGCATCACAATTTCTCTTCTAAAAATAGTATCATTGCTTCTTTGATACGTCTTTGCATTTAATTGCACTCAATCGTGGATTTCTGTTCCAGTTGCCGGTGGTTGTGAACTCAAAAAAAAGTCCATTCAGATAAGCGGAAACATTTTCAATGAAATAAGAGGCATGTCTTTCCACAGTAATAAAGTAAGAAAAATATACATTATTGCGATAAGTTTTTGCCATCAATATGTCAAAAACGTGGCGAACCTTTTTCGACTACAAGAGTGTCAAACTAATTTTCATATCACTTTTCCATTGAAAAGAGCTGACATTTTTCGGGGATAGCTCATTTACACAGTTGCTGAATTTTCAGATTTCTCTCCCCGTCTTGCAAATGGAAGTCAATATCATGAAGAAATACGACCCATCTTTTTGCCACTCGCAGAACGGATATGTCCTTCTTCTTTTTCCTTTTTTCGTTCTGCAGCAGTGTGTCGCTCAAGGCTGAAGAATTTATAGGCAGGAAGCCAGAAGAGAATGAGTGAGGAAGTAGCGTGGTAGTTGCCATCGTAACGCAGCTAATAGCATTCTCGTTTAGGGAGCAAAGGAGAGGGAGCTCCCTCTCATCGATTTGTTTTCTGGACTGAAAAACAGCAAAAAAAGGAAAAACTTACTGCTAGAGCCATGTTTACTGTTCTAGAGCTCTTGAAAGATAATCTAAACACACGTTTCTTACGAATACATCATTTTACAAGCGAAACATCACTAATCATTTTATATTAAGTTATGTTCAATACTAGACTAAAGAGTGACACAATGTTTATAAACACCAATGAGCATTGTGCTTAAATTTTGCTTATACAAGTTATTAGCACAAAACGTGACTTTTTTGCCCCAATTTAATTAGTGTAAGCCGCTGGGTGATCCAGACACAGATCCAGGAATTTTATTGGGGGAGGGGGCCGAGTCCAAGCAAAAATTAAGAATAATTTATATATAGCAGATGTAGGTGGCAAATTGTAAATTGTATTGACCACATACTGTATTAACCTGCCCCATGCATAATGTACATTTCACTATGCCAGGTCCCTTGGGTGAGGGAAAGGGAACCCTGAGATTATATAAAGAAATTTTCAAACTGATATAATAGAAATAAAAGTATTAATAAATTAGGTTTGCTACTAGGAACAAATAAAAAGACCAATGCAACATTTATAGAAATTTATTAAACTGCCAATTTAAATTGCACAGAAACTTGCCTTGAAGATCATTCATAAATACACCATATTCATTCATTTATTTTAATAGACTGCATAAATAAGCTTAAGAAGTTATTTACTCACTTTATTATGTACGTTGCCGTAGTGGGGGCACGTGCGGAGAGCGTATGTGGCCCGGTTCCCTTACCCAGTTGGAATTTGTTTTTATCATTTCCTATAAAATAATTTTGTGGTCAGTTGTTAAAAAAGTATTAATAAATAAAAAAAAAATTCACATTTTATGTTATTGGGTCTACTTCAGGGAATTCTGGACCCCCTCTTCCCTTGGATACGTGCGTGCTCTAACCAAACAGGCCCGTGTTCGAGCCCCGGATGAGGCAATGGTGTATTACAACACTGTCTCATTTCCGTCCTTGAAACCATTGGCCTAAAATCAGGGATGAGCTTTAAGCCCTACGAGTTGCTTACGGGTGATTCGTATTTTTTCGAGTATTATGGGGTTTTATAACCGTTCCATCGAAGCATCATTTCTTTTCTTTTTTCGCTTCGAAGTTACGGATTTGTTAATATCCACCATGTCTGACTCTTTGGGCAATAAGCAGCCGCGTGTCCTTAATTTGGTTCAACTGGCTCGAGGAAAGGAGAGAACCACAACGTCGCGTAAGACAAAGAAACCACCTGGGCCTAACTCGGACGAATGACCTGAAGCCAACGGCTAAGAGATGGCGTCTGATCATTCGTCGAGGATGGGTCCGGGATCGAATCCCGTGAGGCATAGATGTTGTGTCTGTCTTACGGCGCTGGCTCTGTCCCTTCCCTGGAACCAGTGGCCCTAAATTATTGACGGGTGACTGTTTATAGCCCACTGAGTTGCTCACACGGTGGGTGTTAAAAACCTCCAACTAAAAAAAAAAAATCAACGTCTCAGACCGATCGGCCACTCAAGCGTCCTATTATCCATGCATTGGTATTTTGTTTCGTGATTGGCTGCTACAATTGTATTGTATCTCTTAGCTCAGCAACTCCAAGGTACTGGGTATTTTCCCTACGGATTTAACAATTTCTTGCGTACCTAATTCTGAGCTACTGGGTGGCTCTAAACAGACTATGAACGGCCAATTTGATTTTTGTTTTTGTTAATTAGCAAGAAGAACCGCCAATCTTGATTTATTTTTTTAATTGCTGTTTCAATGACCACCGTGAGCAACGTCTTGGGCTATAAACAGTCGCCCGTCCTTAATTTATCATTCGTCGAGGATTTAGGGCCACTGGTTCCAGGGAAGAGATAGTCAATGCCGTAAGATAAACGCAGCATCCATGCCTCACCGGGATTCGAACCCGGACCCATTTCGTTCTAACGGTCGCAAGCCAATGCTTAGACAACTGCGCCACTGGGACTGCCCCGGATTTGTGACCAGTGTTTTTAAGGAAGAAAAAAGGTCTTTGGTACGACACAGACGCACAGCTCATGCTTTACCTGGTTCCATCTTGGACGATTCTCCAGAAGTCCGCGCCTCTGACCGCTCGATCACCGGATACTTCCTACTATGCTTTGCTACTACAGTTATGCCGCGTTTCGTTCCACTTTCGTGGATGCTTTGCATTTTCTTGTGACATTGAAGCCGGGCCAGTAAAAATGTCTTGTGATATTGAAGTCAGGCATCCCGTAGATCTTTTAATAACCCTCCATATTAGTCTTCTTCACAATCCTAACACATACCTATGTGCATTTAACGTTATAACTTAGCATCAGATAACTTTTCTATTAACTTTTTAAGCGGCATATGCACTTTAAGCAAATGGTACGCAAAAATGTCTGAGCTCCCCAAGAAGAAATGTTAACACAGTGGCCTGGTTTTACGAAGTTTCGTTTGACTGTGAAGCATGGAGTGGATTCCTGAAGCTGTAGGATGTCATATCATGGGATTCCTGAAGCTGTAGGATGCCATATCATGGGATTCCTGAAGCTGAAGGATGCCATATCATGGGATTCCTGAAGCTGTAGGATGCCATATCATGGGATTCCTGAAGCTGTAGGATGCCATATCATGGGATTCCTGAAGCTGTAGGATGCCATATCATGGGATTCCTGAAGCTGTAGGATGCCATATCATGGGATTCCTGAAGCTGCGGGATGCCATATCATGGGATTCCTGAAGCTGTAGGATGCCATATCATGGGATTCCTGAAGCTGCGGGATGCCATATCATGGGATTCCTGAAGCTGTAGGATGCCATATCATGGGATTCCTGAAGGCCATTAGTCGTGTCTGCAAGGTCGTGTCACATTTGCAACGCACGAACCCATTCTTGGGAACTACCGGCACCCAGTGTTGCAGGTATTGTTCCCTAACGACTGTCCCTGATTTTAAGCGGATAATGCACCCGTGCATTCTTCGAAACCTGTGAAGCTGTGGTTTTCAGAGCATGAGGATGAGGTACGGCCGCCACACTGGCCATCTCAACCTCCAGATCTCAATATTATTGAATATTTGTGATCTCAATAATATTGATATCTCGAGGTGAGGTGGATAGGTTTTGGTGAATATCTGGAGCGAAAGGTCGTATCACACTTTTCACCTCCAATGTAACTGGCACAGCTGGGACATATTTTACTGGAAGAATAGTTCCAAATTCCGTTATCGTATGAGCATGACTTGTGCAAGTCTATTATTCCAAGTCCAATTGTTGTATCGTAAACCCAAGGTGGGACTACAAGTTCTCTACAAACAGAAAGTCTAAGCAAACAGTAAGTGTTTTCATTATTTTGATGAACCCTTTTAACTGAAACTCCATAGGAATTGATCCTAACTCATTTCGTGGGTATAAAGACAACAGTAACAACGCCACCCCGGTGCCACAGTGGTCTAAGCGCTGGCTTATGATTCTTCGTCCGCGAAGGGTCCGGATTCGAATCCCAGTGAGACATAGATGTTGTGTTTGTCTTACAGCACTGGCTGTCTCACGTCCTTGGAACCAGTGGCCATGAATTAGCGACAGGCGACTGTTTATAGTCCAATGAGTTCCTAATGGTGGTCGTTAAACCCCCTATGAAGACAAAATCAGTAACAACACCTCGAAAACATGCGGAACACAAACATCGTTTCACTAAAGCTACCAACTCTCTTTGCATTGTCTTTCAATAACAAACCGCTGTGTTCCTACAAATATAAAATCAAACGATAACGAAAAACTAGTGTCGTCAACAAAGCTTTACCAAGATGACCATAATAGCACATAACAACATATTTCTATTAAAGACCTTAAAGATTTACCGGACATACAATATCATTGTTTCGCAAGTTTAAACAATGTCACTGCGCTTGGTTTTTCGTAAATTTACCATCTGAAGAGAATGGATTTGTTTTGTATTTCTGTTTCTACAGTAAGGGAGCAATAAAAAGGACGATCGCTTTTTTCGCTCTGTCTCCCCTTTTCTTTGTTCGTGAGTAAACCTCTTTGGTACCAAATATTGAAACTAAAAAAAGAAAATTGTTTAGTTTGATTAATCCTGATGTGCCATTTCTAACTCCACGATGTGTCATGTGTTGGACACAACTGCAGCAGAGGATGTCAATTTATCGAACTTCGGAAATTTTGTGTTTTCAAAATGTCAACCTGAATACCTGAGATGTTTTTTTTTTCTTTTTGCTTTTAGTTCGCTTTCTTCAAGAAGAAAATTATAGAAGTTTGTTTTGAGCTGTGTTGGATAGTGAAGAATTTTCTTAGCTGTCTCAGATCCCTATTAGTATTTTGAAAAGAGAACAGTTTTTATTGAGGAAAGCTTCCAAACAACAGCTATTGGGTTGTCGCAAAAGTCATGACGCATTTTAGCCATGTTTTGCAAAGTTCATTTATTGATAGAAAGAACAAAGATCAATCAATGATATAATGCCCGTTATCTTCGATAACTTTTTGCCATCTTTCAGTGAGCTGCAGAATGGTCTCGTTCATAGAAGGACCTGTCTTTCGTGGCGAAAAACTGTACAAGGTGCTGATTTACAGTCTTATCTGAATTGAACGTTATACATTGCAAGGACTGTTGAAGAGAGCGAAACAAGTGGAAGTCTGACGGCGCAAGGTCAGGCGAGTATGCTGGGTGTTGTAACACATCCCACCTAAGCTCCAATAATTTTTGGCGGATGATCAAACTTGTGTGTGGTCTCGCGTTGCCGTAATGAAACACGCCACCTTTACGATGAACGAGCTCTGGACGTTTCTGGATGATGGATGCGTTCAAACTGTCCAATTGCCGACAATACACATTCGAATTGATTGTTTGGTTCCGTGGTAGGAGCTCGAAAAACACGACACCTTTACAATTTCACCACACTGAGACCAGAACCGTCCGCTGATGAATGTCTGCTTTGGATGTCGTTTTAGGCGAAGCAGCACGTCGGGACCAAGACCGTTTGCTCAGCACATTGTTATACGCAATCCACGTTTTGTCACCAGTTATCAGTCGCTTCAAAAAAGGATCGTTTCCTTACGTTTAATGAGCATATCGCAGATGTTTATACGCGCCGTCAATTGAGCTTCTTTGAGTTCATGAGGAACCCACACATCGAGCTTGCTTGCGTATCCCAGCTTCTTCAGGTGGTCGTGAGGGCTTGAATGATGGATGTGCAATGTGTCTGCAATCTCTCGTGTCGTGTAACGTGGGTTTGACTCAATCAATGCTTTGATTTGGTCGTCATCAACTTCGGTGGCTCTCCCAAACCGAGAAGCATCGTTGAGGTCAAAATCACCAGCACGGAATTTTGCGAACCACCGCTGGCACTGACGTTTTTGTAGAGCCTTATCACCGTACACTTTAGGCAACTTTTCACAAGCTTGTCGCACGTTCTTCCCTTTACGGAAGTAAAACAATAAAATATGGCGAAAATCCACAGTTTGGTCTTCCATCTTCAACTTGATGTCAAATCTCCGCAAATCAACCAAATCGCTCACTATTCCTTTTAGACTGCAGCTAGAATTGCTACCTGTCGAATGTCATAGCGATAACAGAGCTGTGCATGCCTCTAGTACTTCCAAAACCGTCCAACCGCCATCGGATGCCAAAATACGTCATGACTTTTCCGACAACCCAATAGTTTAAAACCGTGAGATCATAGGAAACTGAGTAAATAATTATTCGTAATGTAATTATAATACACAGGCTTGGACAAAATAATGCGAAAATCTGGGAAATAGGATGTATATCTTTATAAGTGAATAAGGTCACCATTTGTCTTTAATACAACTTCCATCCTTCTTGGAATGGATTCATACAATACAAATTTGGAAGATGTGAATCCGTTTGAATTTGCAATGGTGTAATTCCGTAGGATATTGCAGAAGATTAAAAAGTCCGTCGATGCACGATATTAAAATCATAAAATCACTAAAAGCTAAAATCAATTAAAACCTTTAATTACATACTTAGCATAGTTAAAAATATAGTTAACACTAAAAACACGTGAGATCTTTCGAGCCGACTGGGATCATCCTCAGACGTGATTACAATGGAAGAAGCTCCGGGTTATATTATCGTACATATAGCCATAATAAATGACGTCATAACTGTAAGCTGCATGAGTTAAAGTTGTTACATAAAATTTCAGGTATATACAACAACAAAAAATAGCTTAAATATAAATAATTGAGATGCACAACAATTACATCTCACTTAAACACCGCATTACAATTAGCACCCGGACATTTCATGTTCATCAGGTTCAGTTCTTTTCAGTTTTTTAGAACTTGTTTCCAAGGCTGTGGAATATTAACCGGTACTTCATCATTACAACAGGTGTTAACAAAGCTGTAAATAAACAGACTTTTTATAAAGAGTATCTCAAATTTTGTACGAGGGGAAGTCATTATGTAGGAGTCATTCCAGCTAGGGTGGTAAGATCCCTGGCTGGAGAGACGTCATAATACAGTAGTTTGTGAATGCAGTATAACATTATAGCACTGTTCCTTTATTCTCGTACCCAATGTCCGTGTAGTAGATCCGATATATACTAAATCGCTGCTGAATGAGCTGGTAAGGTATTCTCAACAGGTAGAGAAAAAGGATCAGGGGCTGAACATAAACCATACGAACGAGGAAGCAGAGCAGCTGTAGAAGAAGAAGGTGGCAAAGAAGAGGACAATGAGGACAAGCCACAGGGGTCCGCCGGAGCGGAAGAGCTGACCGATGGCGATGGAAGACAAACAGTGTCCTTAGCATGGCAGGAAGTACTAAGGTGATCAAGTGATTTGCAGGTGAAACAATGAAGAGCGGTGAAAACGTGAATGGTGCAAGTATGACGATCACAGATTACTTTGAACGTGGTCAAACAAGATGCAACAGACGGTTCATCGGGAAAAACGACGAGGGCTTAACGTCGGAAACTTAAGTAGGGACGATCACCTTGATCGTCGGAAGCAGCGGAGAGGGTGCAAATAGGACCAATAACTGAACCACATCGGAAAAAAAAATTATGCAGAAAATCATTGAAGACTCGAACAGGTGTGAGGCATTGTTCCAGAGGAGTGGCGTATAAACTCTGATCGCCAGCTAATATAGGAGAAGAAAGGACTAGCTCAACTTGAGCGGGACTGGAAAAATAACAAGTGCAGAACGGGGTTTAGCGGCTATATGTGTGATAGCAGCAGGCGTGATCAGGAGATGTAGAGCAGATGTATAAACTGTAAGTTTGGTATTCGGTAATGCAACATATTTTACTCCCAGAGCTAGGGAGGTAAGCAAAGCCTTACCGCGTGGGGATGACTCAGGAATATGAGCTGTTAAAACTGGGCCTTCGAGAGAAATGTGGCAGTCCAAAGGCGATGGCAGAAGATCTATACGTATGGTAACGGCGGGAGACGAAGAGAGTCCAAAGGAGTCGTGAAGCGGAACATCCGGAGGAGGCGTCAGTGGTGGAAAATAGTCGGTAGATTGAGCACAAGCCATGAGCAGGTGAAGAAAGAATCAGAATCGCAAAAGGAGAAGATGAATGTGGCGAAGGCGTAGTGATAATGGACGACAGACGAAGCGATGGCGTCACGAGAAAGGCAGCTAGAAGCGGTTGTTGCGCGAAGAGCAGATGGCGTCACACGAGGACCACTAGCAGAAGGTGACGTGATACGGGTGACGTTGAGATAAGCACAAGAGTACAAGCACAGAAGGCAGCTTGTACGAACGCTGATAAGGAAATTGAAGATAGCCAAGGCGAATCACGATGTTTACCGGAGTAAACGGCGAGGCTTAAGCACAAGACATGAAAATATGTCGAAGAAGAAATATATAAGCACTTCCTCAGCAAAACAGTTCCCAGGAACTATGCACACGAGCTTTATAAGCAGGAGTAAAGCACTCACGAGGTAAGGATACTCTATGCCGTCAGTATGAGGCACAGAATCTTTTTTTTTTTTATTCTAAGTTTAACGACCACCGTGAGCAACTCAATGGGCTATAAGCAGTCGCCCGTCCCTAATTTAGGGTCACTGGTTCCAGGGAAGGGAGAGAGCCAGTGCCGTAAGACAAACACAACATCCATGCCTCACCGGGATTCGAACCCGGACCCCGGTCGGACGAATGATCAGAGGCCATCGCTTAGACCACTGCGCCACCAGGGTGGCAGGCACAGAATCAGGAGCTGGAAATGGGCGTGGCCGCCAAAACCAAAGTTTTGTCACAATAGAGACATTTTTAATCAAGTTATAAGGAAAATGACTGTAGAATCATTCTCGATATTGTGCCTTGACCTTTGACCCCCATTTCGATAGTATTAAACAGAATTGGTTCAGTATACCTCCGGAACAACATACTAAAGTTTTGTCGCAATAGAAACATTTTAATCAAGTTATGAGGATAATGGCTGTGGAATAAATCTTTCTCCTGTGCCCTAACCTTTGACCCCATTTTGATGGTATTCAACAGGACCGGTTCAGTATACTTCCGGAACAATATGATTAAGTTTTGTTGCAATCGAAGCATTTTTGTGTAAGTTATGACACATAAGGGCAATGGAATGATATCCCTCTTATGTCCTGACCTTTGGCCCCAGTTCGCCACTTTTCAATAGGGTCCGTTCGCAGGTGGTCTCCTACCACATACTAAATTTTCATCGAAATCGAACCATTTTTACGCGAGTTATCGTGCGGATGAACAGGCAGACAAAGCTGGAGCATATGCGTTTCTTCAACCCACGGTTGGAAAGCGGAAACAAGAACAATACGGTGGACTTCAAGAAAATCACGTGGTTTGGAAACATTCTAAACACATTTCTGTACCATGAATACCACGTTAAAATCTGATGTGAGCAGCATGCGGTTGACCCAGAGTGTTTGCGATCAACCGGTGAAGACTCGCTGGTGTCTATTTGTTTTTCTAATGAAGCACATTCAGCATCTAGATTTTTTATTCCTGATGCTTGGACGGATGAATATGACATACGTGTCTGCGGACAATCTGACCTTAAAATTAACCAGTATGGGTGGAGCATAGACACGTGTCAGAGGATAAATTGATATAGAAATATGCCAATGAAGGAAGAACATAGACACGTGTCAGCAGGTAAATTGGCCTTGAAATGAACCGATGAAGACGGAATATAGACATGTGTCCGCGAATAAGCCGAAATTGAAATAAACCTATCTGGATGGAACATCAGAGGATAAGATGTCCTTGAAATGAAATGAGCTCATGCCGATGGAACAAAGATCCGTGTCTGCGGATAAATCGACGTTGAAATAAATCTATGTGGATGGAACACAGACACGTGGTAGATGCTAAGATGACCTTGACATGAATCTATGCGGATGCAACATAGACAGGTGTATGTTGATAAGCTGGCCTTGAAATGAGCCGCTGTAGGTTGAACATAGACACGTGTTTGCGGATAAGTTGGTATTGAAATATACCGATGTAAATGAAACATACATACGTGTCAACAGATATTTAGCTGACTTTGAAATAAACCGATGTGGATGAAACACACACACATGTGTCAGTGGGTACGCTGAACTGGAAGTTAACTATTGTGAATGGAATGTGGGTACGTGTCTAGGGATAAGCTGACCTTGACATGATCTGACTTGGACGGGACAGCGATAGAGACGTGTCTAGGGACAAGCTGTCCTTGACATAATTTCACGACGTAACATAGACACGTGTCAGCTGAAAAGTCTTACTACACTGCTGCTACAACGGAGCATCACAATTTCTCTTCTAAAAATAGTATCATTGCTTCTTTGATACGTCTTTGCATTTAATTGCACTCAATCGTGGATTTCTGTTCCAGTTGCCGGTGGTTGTGAACTCAAAAAAAAAAAAGTCCATTCAGATAAGCGGAAACATTTTCAATGAAATAAGAGGCATGTCTTTCCACAGTAATAAAGTAAGAAAAATATACATTATTGCGATAAGTTTTTGCCATCAATATGTCAAAAACGTGGCGAACCTTTTTCGACTACAAGAGTGTCAAACTAATTTTCATATCACTTTTCCATTGAAAAGAGCTGACATTTTTCGGGGATAGCTCATTTACACAGTTGCTGAATTTTCAGATTTCTCTCCCCGTCTTGCAAATGGAAGTCAATATCATGAAGAAATACGACCCATCTTTTTGCCACTCGCAGAACGGATATGTCCTTCTTCTTTTTCCTTTTTTCGTTCTGCAGCAGTGTGTCGCTCAAGGCTGAAGAATTTATAGGCAGGAAGCCAGAAGAGAATGAGTGAGGAAGTAGCGTGGTAGTTGCCATCGTAACGCAGCTAATAGCATTCTCGTTTAGGGGAGCAAAGGAGAGGGAGCTCCCTCTCATCGATTTGTTTTCTGGACTGAAAAACAGCAAAAAAAGGAAAAACTTACTGCTAGAGCCATGTTTACTGTTCTAGAGCTCTTGAAAGATAATCTAAACACACGTTTCTTACGAATACATCATTTTACAAGCGAAACATCACTAATCATTTTATATTAAGTTATGTTCAATACTAGACTAAAGAGTGACACAATGTTTATAAACACCAATGAGCATTGTGCTTAAATTTTGCTTATACAAGTTATTAGCACAAAACGTGACTTTTTTGCCCCAATTTAATTAGTGTAAGCCGCTGGGTGATCCAGACACAGATCCAGGAATTTTATTGGGGGAGGGGGCCGAGTCCAAGCAAAAATTAAGAATAATTTATATATAGCAGATGTAGGTGGCAAATTGTAAATTGTATTGACCACATACTGTATTAACCTGCCCCATGCATAATGTACATTTCACTATGCCAGGCCCCTTGGGTGAGGGAAAGGGAACCCTGAGATTATATAAAGAAATTTTCAAACTGATATAATAGAAATAAAAGTATTAAATAAATTAGGTTTGCTACTAGGAACAAATAAAAAGACCAATGCAACATTTATAGAAATTTATTAAACTGCCAATTTAAATTGCACAGAAACTTGCCTTGAAGATCATTCATAAATACACCATATTCATTCATTTATTTTAATAGACTGCATAAATAAGCTTAAGAAGTTATTTACTCACTTTATTATGTACGTTGCCGTAGTGGGGGCACGTGCGGAGAGCGTATGTGGCCCGGTTCCCTTACCCAGTTGGAATTTGTTTTTATCATTTCCTATAAAATAATTTTGTGGTCAGTTGTTAAAAAAGTATTAATAAATAAAATAAAATTCACATTTTATGTTATTGGGTCTACTTCAGGGAATTCTGGACCCCCTCTTCACTTGGATACGTGCGTGCTCTAACCAAACAGGCCCGTGTTCGAGCCCCGGATGAGGCAATGGTGTATTACAACACTGTCTCATTTCCGTCCTTGAAACCATTGGCCTAAAATCAGGGATGAGCTTTAAGCCCTACGAGTTGCTTACGGGTGATTCGTATTTTTTCGAGTATTATGGGGTTTTATAACCGTTCCATCGAAGCATCATTTCTTTTCTTTTTTTCGTTTCGAAGTTACGGATTTGTTAATATCCACCATGTCTGACTCTTTGGGCAATAAGCAGCCGCGTGTCCTTAATTTGGTTCAACTGGCTCGAGGAAAGGAGAGAACCACAACGTCGCGTAAGACAAAGAAACCACCTGGGCCTAACTCGGACGAATGACCTGAAGCCAACGGCTAAGAGATGGCGTCTGATCATTCGTCGAGGATGGGTCCGGGATCGAATCCCGTGAGGCATAGATGTTGTGTCTGTCTTACGGCGCTGGCTCTGTCCCTTCCCTGGAACCAGTGGCCCTAAATTATTGACGGGTGACTGTTTATAGCCCACTGAGTTGCTCACACGGTGGGTGTTAAAAACCTCCAACTAAAAAAAAAAAATCAACGTCTCAGACCGATCGGCCACTCAAGCGTCCTATTATCCATGCATTGGTATTTTGTTTCGTGATTGGCTGCTACAATTGTATTGTATCTCTTAGCTCAGCAACTCCAAGGTACTGGGTATTTTCCCTACGGATTTAACAATTTCTTGCGTACCTAATTCTGAGCTACTGGGTGGCTCTAAACAGACTATGAACGGCCAATTTGATTTTTGTTTTTGTTAATTAGCAAGAAGAACCGCCAACCTTGATTTATTTTTTTAATTGCTGTTTCAATGACCACCGTGAGCAACGTCTTGGGCTATAAGCAGTCGCCCGTCCTTAATTTATCATTCGTCGAGGATTTAGGGCCACTGGTTCCAGGGAAGAGATAGTCAATGCCGTAAGATAAACGCAGCATCCATGCCTCACCGGGATTCGAACCCGGACCCATTTCGTTCTAACGGTCGCAAGCCAATGCTTAGACAACTGCGCCACTGGGACTGCCCCGGATTTGTGACCAGTGTTTTCAAGGAAGAAAAAGGTCTTTGGTACGACACAGACGCACAGCTCATGCTTTACCTGGTTCCATCTTGGACGATTCTCCAGAAGTCCGCGCCTCTGACCGCTCGATCACCGGATACTTCCTACTATGCTTTGCTACTACAGTTATGCCGCGTTTCGTTCCACTTTCGTGGATGCTTTGCATTTTCTTGTGACATTGAAGCCGGGCCAGTAAAAATGTCTTGTGATATTGAAGTCAGGCATCCCGTAGATCTTTTAATAACCCTCCATATTAGTCTTCTTCACAATCCTAACACATACCTATGTGCATTTAACGTTATAACTTAGCATCAGATAACTTTTCTATTAACTTTTTAAGCGGCATATGCACTTTAAGCAAATGGTACGCAAAAATGTCTGAGTTCCCAAGAAGAAATGTTAACACAGTGGCCTGGTTTTACGAAGTTTCGTTTGACTGTGAAGCATGGAGTGGATTCCTGAAGCTGTAGGATGTCATATCATGGGATTCCTGAAGCTGTAGGATGTCATATCATGGGATTCCTGAAGCTGAAGGATGCCATATCATGGGATTCCTGAAGCTGTAGGATGCCATATCATGGGATTCCTGAAGCTGTAGGATGCCATATCATGGGATTCCTGAAGCTGAAGGATGCCATATCATGGGATTCCTGAAGCTGTAGGATGCCATATCATGGGATTCCTGAAGCTGTAGGATGCCATATCATGGGATTCCTGAAGCTGTAGGATGCCACATCATGGGATTCCTGAAGCTGTAGGATGCCATATCATGGGATTCCTGAAGCTGCGGGATGCCATATCATGGGATTTCTGAAGCTGTAGGATGCCATATCATGGGATTCCTGAAGCTGCGGGATGCCATATCATGGGATTCCTGAAGCTGTAGGATGCCATATCATGGGATTCCTGAAGGCCATTAGTCGTGTCTGCAAGGTCGTGTCACATTTGCAACGCACGAACCCATTCTTGGGAACTACCGGCACCCAGTGTTGCAGGTATTGTTCCCTAACGACCGTCCCTGATTTTAAGCGGATAATGCACCCGTGCATTCTTCGAAACCTGTGAAGCTGTGGTTTTCAGAGCATGAGGATGAGGTACGGCCGCCACACTGGCCATCTCAACCTCCAGATCTCAATATTATTGAATATTTGTGATCTCAATAATATTGATATCTCGAGGTGAGGTGGATAGGTTTTGGTGAATATCTGGAGCGAAAGGTCGTATCACACTTTTCACCTCCATTGTAACTGGCACAGCTGGGACATATTTTACTGGAAGAATAGTTCCAAATTCCGTTATCGTATGAGCATGACTTGTGCAAGTCTATTATTCCAAGTCCAATTGTTGTATCGTAAACCCAAGGTGGGACTACAAGTTCTCTACAAACAGAAAGTCTAAGCAAACAGTAAGTGTTTTCATTATTTTGATGAACCCTTTTAACTGAAACTCCATAGGAGTTGATCCTAACTCATTTCGTGGGTATAAAGACAACAGTAACAACGCCACCCCGGTGCCACAGTGGTCTAAGCGCTGGCTTATGATTCTTCGTCCGCGAAGGGTCCGGATTCGAATCCCAGTGAGACATAGATGTTGTGTTTGTCTTACAGCACTGGCTGTCTCACGTCCTTGGAACCAGTGGCCATGAATTAGCGACAGGCGACTGTTTATAGTCCAATGAGTTCCTAATGGTGGTCGTTAAACCCCCTATGAAGACAAAATCAGTAACAACACCTCGAAAACATGCGGAACACAAACATCGTTTCACTAAAGCTACCAACTCTCTTTGCATTGTCTTTCAATAACAAACCGCTGTGTTCCTACAAATATAAAATCAAACGATAACGAAAAACTAGTGTCGTCAACAAAGCTTTACCAAGATGACCATAATAGCACATAACAACATATTTCTATTAAAGACCTTAAAGATTTACCGGACATACAATATCATTGTTTCGCAAGTTTAAACAATGTCACTGCGCTTGGTTTTTCGTAAATTTACCATCTGAAGAGAATGGATTTGTTTTGTATTTCTGTTTCTACAGTAAGGGAGCAATAAAAAGGACTATCGCTTTTTTCGCTCTGTCTCCCCTTTTCTTTGTTCGTGAGTAAACCTCTTTGGTACCAAATATTGAAACTAAAAAAGAAAATTGTTTAGTTTGATAAATCCTGATGTGCCATTTCTAACTCCACGATGTGTCATGTGTTGGACACAACTGCAGCAGAGGATGTCAATTTATCGAACTTCGGAAATTTTGTGTTTTCAAAATGTCAACCTGAATAACTGAGATGTTGTTTTTTTTCTTTTGCTTTTAGTTCGCTTTCTTCAAGAAGAAAATTATAGAAGTTTGTTTTGAGCTGTGTTGGATAGTGAAGAATTTTCTTAGCTGTCTCAGATTCCTATTAGTATTTTGAAAAGAGAACAGTTTTTATTGAGGAAAGCTTCCAAACAACAGCTATTGGGTTGTCGCAAAAGTCATGACGCATTTTAGCCATGTTTTGCAAAGTTCATTTATTGATAGAAAGAACAAAGATCAAGCAATGATATAATGCCCGTTATCTTCGATAACTTTTTGCCATCTTTCAGTGAGCTGCAGAATGGTCTCGTTCATAGAAGGACCTGTCTTTCGTGGCGAAAAACTGTACAAGGTGCTGATTTACAGCCTTATCTGAATTGAACGTTATACATTGCAAGGACTGTTGAAGAGAGCGAAACAAGTGGAAGTCTGACGGCGCAAGGTCAGGCGAGTATGCTGGGTGTTGTAACACATCCCACCCAAGCTCCAATAATTTTTGGCGGATGATCAAACTTGTGTGTGGTCTCGCGTTGTCGTGATGAAACACGCCACCTTTACGATGAACGAGCTCTGGACGTTTCTGGATGATGGATGCGTTCAAACTGTCCAATTGCCGACAATACACATTCGAATTGATTGTTTGGTTCCGTGGTAGGAGCTCGAAAAACACGACACCTTTAAAATTTCACCACACTGACACCAGAACCGTCCGCTGATGAATGTCTGCTTTGGATGTCGTTTTAGGCGAAGCAGCACGTCGGGACCAAGACCGTTTGCTCAGCACATTGTTATACGCAATCCACGTTTTGTCACCAGTTATCAGTCGCTTCAAAAAAGGATCGTTTTCCTTACGTTTAATGAGCATATCGCAGATGTTTATACGCGCCGTCAATTGAGCTTCTTTGAGTTCATGAGGAACCCACACATCGAGCTTGCTTGCGTATCCCAGCTTCTTCAGGTGGTCGTGAGCGCTTGAATGATGGATGTGCAATGTGTCTGCAATCTCTCGTGTCGTGTAACGTGGGTTTGACTCAATCAATGGTTTGATTTGGTCGTCATCAACTTCGATGGGTCTCCCAGACCGAGAAGCATCGTTGAGGTCAATATCACCAGCACGGAATTTTGGGAACCATCGCTGGCACTGTCGTTCTTGTAGAGAGTTATCACCGTACACTTTAGGCAACTTTTCACAAGCTTGTCGCACGTTCTTCCCTTTACGGAAGTAAAACAATAAAATATGGCGAAAATCCACAGTTTGGTCTTCCATCTTCAACTTGATGTCAAATCTCGGCAAATCAACCAAATCGCTCACTATTCCTTTTAGACTGCAGCTAGAATTGCTACCTGTCGAATGTCATAGCGATAACAGAGCTGTGCATGCCTCTAGTACTTCCAAAACCGTCCAACCGCCATCGGATGCCAAAATACGTCATGACTTTTCCGACAACCCAATAGTTTAAAACCGTGAGATCATAGGAAACTGAGTAAATAATTATTCGTAATGTAATTATAATACACAGGCTTGGACAAAATAATGCGAAAACCTGGGAAATAGGATGTATATCTTTATAAGTTAATAAGGTCACCATTTGTCTTTAATACAACTTCCATCCTTCTTGGAATGGATTCATACAATACAAATTTGGAAGATGTGAATCCGTTTGAATTTGCAATGGTGTAATTCCGTAGGATATTGCAGAAGATTAAAGTCCGTCGATGCACGATATTAAAATCATAAAATCACTGAAAGCTAAAATCAATTAAAACCTTTAATTACATACTTAGCATAGTTAAAAATATAGTTAACACTAAAAACACGTGAGATCTTTCGAGCCGACTGGGATCATCCTCAGACGTGATTACAATGGAAGAAGCTCCGGGTTATATTATCGTACATATAGCCATAATAAATGACGTCATAACTGTAAGCTGCATGAGTTAAAGTTGTTACATAAAATTTCAGGTATATACAACAACAAAAAATAGCCCAAATATAAATAATTGAGATGCACAACAATTACATCTCACTTAAACACCTCATTACAATTAGCACACGAACATTTCATGTTCATCAGGTTCAGTTCTTTCAGTTTTTTAGAACTTGTTTCCAAGGCTGTGGAATATTAACCGGTACTTCATCATTACAACAGGTGTTAACAAAGCTGTAAATAAACAGACTTTTTATAAATAGTATCTCAAATTTTGTACGAGGGGAAGTCATTATGTAGGAGTCATTTCAGCTAGGGTGGTAAGATCCCTGGCTGGAGAGACGTCATAATACAGTAGTTTGTGAATGCAGTATAACATTATAGCAGTGTTCCTTTATTCTCGTACCCAATGTCCGTGTAGTAGATCCGATATATACTAAATCGCTGCTGAATGCGTCTACTAATTTATATGCGTCTAATGGGTATGTGCGATCCCCTTAAAATCAGTAGACGCATCCAGCAGCGATTTAGTATATATCGGATCTACTACACGGTCATTGGGTACGAGAATAAAGGAACACCGCTGTAATGTGAAACTGCATTCACAAACTACTGAATTATCACGTCTCTCCAGCCAGGGATCTTACCACCCTAGCTCGAATGACTCCTACATAATGGCTTCCCCTCGTACAAAATTTGAGATACTATTTATGGAAAGTCTGTTTATTTACAGCTTTGTTAACACCTGTTGTAATGATGAAGTACCGGTTAATATTCCACAGCCTTGGAAACAAGTTCTAAAAGAACTGAAAAAACTTAACCTGATGAAGATGAAATGTTCGGGTGCTAATTGTAATGAGGTGTTTAAGTGAGATGTAATTGTTGTGCATCTCAATTATTTATATTTAAGCTTTTTTTTATTCTTTGTTGTATATACCTGTAATTTTATGTAACAACTTCAACTCCTGCAGCTTACAGTTATGACGTCACTTATTATGGCTATATATATACGATAATGTAACCCGGAGCTTCTTCTATTGTAATCACGTCTGAGGATGAGCCCAGTCGGCTCGAAAGATGTCATGTGTTTTAGTGTTAACTATATTTTTAACTATGCTAAGTATGTAATTAAAGGTTTTAATTGATCTTAGCTTTTAGTGATTTTCTGATTTTAATATCGTGCATCGACGGACTTTTTAATATTTTTCAATATCTTACATTTGCACGACAATTAGACGCATTGATGGTAATCCCGTAGTTCATTCATAGATTCATACAGCTTTTGAATAGTTCTCCAGTGGAACGTTTTACTATTTGTAGATAAGAATACCAGCCAATTTCTTCAGAGACACTGGAAGAGGGATCCTGCTTCTCCTTCTGCTCTCCAAAACTTCTTGTGCTGGTGCAGTGTTATTCAAGTCAGGTGACTAAGCTGTTCAGGGTAGATGTTGAAGTTCATCTTGGTGCTCCTCAAACCAAGACTGCTCTGGCTGTGTAAATTGGCACATTATCATCTTGAAAATTGCATCATTGTTGAAGAACAACATTTAGACGATAGGAAGCGCCTGGTTACCTAGAATGTCCAAGTATTCGCTGGCAGTATTTCGACCATGTAGGATATTAATGAGGCCTGCCGAATATCAAGATATGGCAGCCCATATCATCATAGATCACCTCCATGTTTTGCAGTTGGTATCAGACGTTCTGAATTGTGCGCTTATTTGGGGGTTCTACATACCTAAACCCGACCTACTGTTGGGAATAATGTAAATGAGTACTCATTGGACCATATCACGCGTTTCCAGTCATTAGCTGTCCAAGTTTTATTCTCATGTTACCGTCTTTTTCTCATTGTCGTGTTGGTTTCTGTGATTAAAGGGATAGCAATTGCAACTCTTCCATAGATGGTGTCTTTCTGAAATTCCCTGCTGGATTGTTTTCGTACAAAATAAGATCTTCCAGGGGGATATTGAGTTCTGCTGCCCCTATTGCTGCAGTAGTTCTGTGTTTTTTGGAAACAATCTTTTTTTAGTGTTCGACGAACCCTCTCATTCAATTTCAGTTTTCGCTCATTCCTCTTCTTCGCCGATGAAGTTTTGGCATGCCTTGTGTACGCAGTCACAACCATGGAGACTGTTGGTCTTGAAACACCAAAGAATTTGGGTGTTATGGTTACAGACGCTTCTGCTAAATGGGCTCGAATGATTTTGACCTATTTGGAAGCCTGAAAGGTCACTCATTTCATCGAGCGCTAGTGCGAACCGCTACTAAACACATCTTGTTGCTACATTTGCATATGGCATGGAAAATATATACAAAGAAAGATACACAAAAGATAATAATGCCTTGTTTTTTTAGTACATTTCATTTTGAATTCGATTACATCTGCATTGACGCCTATAGCGGTGAAGATACGCAGCGTAAAAATCCCAGAAAGGCAGGATCATCGTTCTGACATTCCAAGCTTTTGAATGGAAGAATAATCTTTGAAATCGGACTAATAGTTGCAGAGGTATGGTGCCAAGAAACGGACGTACATATATGATGTAATAGTCTACTATAAGCACTTATGTTTTTTACAGACATGCTAAAAAGTGTTACACAGCAGAGTTCATTTGGTTCAGTACAAAACTCAGGCATTCCCTGAAATGCTTAGTTTTTTTTCATCTTACCTTCCAGTGGTACCAGAGGATCCAAACCCTGGCTACAAAACATCCCCCATGACACGATACCACCTTCAAATGTTTGGATTGTGTTCACGAGGTTTACGAATCCAATCCCTGGCTACAAAATATCCCCCATGGCACGATTCCATCTTCAAATGTTTGGATTCTGTTCAAGAGGTTTGCGGATCCAATCCATGGCTACCAAACATCCCCCATGGCACGATACCACCTTAAAATGTTTGGATTGTGTTCACAAGGCTTACGGGGTCCATCGTCTCATTAGGAACTCGCGACCCTCTCTCTCAACTTCAGTGCAATCCTATATACACTGAGTGACCACTTTATTATGACCACCCCCTCAGTACTTCGTTGGGCCCTCTTTTGCCTTTAATTCTGCGTCGATTCTTCGTGGCATGGACTCCACGAGGTGTTAATAGGTGGTTTGTGGAATCTGATACCATGCTTGATGAATAGCACTTTCCAGGAGTGTGAAATTGCAGGGTTATGTATCCAGCTGTCTGATGGCTCGTCCAACTTAATCCCACAAATTCTCAATGGGGTTGAGATCTGGAGATTGTGGCGGCCACCTGAGCAAAGTAAACTCACCGACATGTTCCTGAAACCAATCCTGTACAATACGAGCACAATGGCAGGACGCATTATCTTGTTAAAAGTAGCCATCGCCATTGGGATAAACCATCCGCATGACAGGATGCTCTTGGTCCGCAACGATGTTTAGATATGATGTGCCAGTCAGACGTTGATCAACCCAATCTAAAGGGCCCAAAGCATGCCAGGAAAACATTCCCCAAACCATAACGTTGCCTCCACCAGCTTGAAGGATTGTAGCAATGTATTTGGGGTCCATGCTTTCGTGCTGTTTCCGCCAAATTCTCACTCGGCCATCGGCATGGTGCAACTAAAAACGTGTTTCATCGGACCACATAATTTATTTCCAATTATCGACTGTCCAATCCTTGTGCTCCTGTGCGAACTGGAGACGTTTTCTCTTGTTAACTGCAGACAGCGAAGGTGTTCAAACAGACCTTCGGCTGCCATATCCTATCCGATGCAGTGCACGGCGAACAGTGCGTGCAGAGATCATTTGAGGGGATCCTTGATTAAGATGATCTGTAATTTGCTGCACTGTTGCCCTTCTGTTGTCTGTTACCAGTTTGGACACTCTCCGTTCCGCCCGAGCAGTCACTAGTCGATGACAACCACACGTTGCACGTAGAAACTCTGTTTTTTGGCTAGCAGTCCAGTCATTAAACACTTTAACAACAGCTGCTCCGGTACATTTCACGAATGCGGCGGTTTCGGGGATACTGGTTCCATAGCTCCGAGCTCCTACAATCATCCGACGTTGAAAGTCCGTCAAATCGGATTTTTTACCCATCTGGTCACCCAAAAATCACTTCTACTACTGTCGCAAGCACTAAGCTTTCCCTTTTTATTCTAGCCTCGCCCTCTGGCGGCAACAGCGTGAAGCCATAGCTCATTTGCTTAATTCTGTCAGGTGGTCATAATAAAGTGGCCACTCAGTGTATAAAGTGATTAATCTGATTACATCACTTTCTTCCATTGCTCTATTGTCATTCACAGCGGTATCGGCAGCACTGTAGGACGTTCCTGTTTTTGACTGAGACCAGTTGATCCCGTATATGCAGACAACTACGAAGAAGCAATTTCATTAACATTTAACTGACGACGTGGGGTTATATAACCCCAGTAAAGCGAATCGTTTTAAAGAAATATGCTCAACCTCGTTGAAATGTAATATCTTGTACTGATTTTTCTTAAAATTACGTCTGCTTTAAATTTCATGTGAATTTAATAGAAAACCTACCTAACTTGCACCTATGATATAACTGACCCACGTCTCTTATAGCGAAAGTGTTCTTCAAACAGTTTTCTAAGTGCTAGTGCAAACAATAAGCGTGTAAATACACTGTAAGGAAGTTTTCGCGAAGTGAAAAAGCTTACCAGATTTAATTTTATAAAACAACTTGGTGAAATTTTGATAAAAAAAAAACAATTAGTACGACGAGGTGAAAACAAGAGAATACCGCGTGACTTCCGTGGTAGTACTATTTACTAAATCCTACGGAAAAACGATGCCGGAGAGCCTCAAGCATCACGTCAGGGGTTTTCTTCGGAAAGGGACGGGGAGGGCGAAAATTGAAGAGAAAAAGATGTGCCTTATGCCGAAGAGGTAAACACAGTAAAACTTTCAAAGCTTGTTATGTCTGCAAAAAGCCAATTTGTTTCAAAATTCGTTTATCTGGACTGCGCTTCAGAAAACTAATGTCATTTTTTTTAATTTCAAGGACATATTATCTTGGCAACCATGTAAAATGTAAATAAAGAAATACTTCGGTAACATCTCAAGTTAAATGTTTATTGATAAATATTATTTTGTGTTTTTTTATTGTTTTAATGTAAAATATTGATTTTTAAGAACGCAAATAGTTTTATTTATTCTAGAAATACTTTCATTTAATGTGTGCTGTTATTGATTTTATTGATCGTAGAATATGCGAAATTCCGATAATAAAAATTTCAGTTCAACTGCACTTACAGAACATAACTTATTTTCTCTTAAAATGTTGAGGTTATTTTGATCCCACGTCGTTTATAACATTAGTATTTTTCACTTGGTCAGTTAATGGTTCTAAAACTCCAGCCTTAGATGCTCACGAGAGTTTTTTATTCTTGGGGAGGAGGGGGAGCAGAAGGGGTTGAACTTTCGATGCGATTTTTCACAAAGACTTTTTTAGGTACAGTTTCTTTTCAAAAAATGCACTGAATTTCCACTAGGGGACGTAAAGGGAAATTGCTATTTTCCCGATATATGTTCTTATAAAGCCCTGTTTGAAAAATCCTTTCTGCATCGGATAGAGATCCTGGTAGAAAGGGTTATGCATGTAATTTACAATTTTTGATAAAGAATGTTTTGGCCACCAGAAGGCGTAAATGTACATTTTTGTATGTGATGTATTTGCAGCAAAATCTGCGCTTTTAAAAGCTCGATCTAGAAAATTATTTCCTGGACCGATACCGTTCACCACGACAAACCTTTTGAAAACTTTTTCTTCGTAAAATAGGGCATAGTTTTGTCACCAGGGGGCGTAGATGTATGTCTTATATTTTTCGATATCTCTGCTTCTATTTGTCCGATTTTAAAAATTATTTCTTTATCGGAAACAGTTTCTAGTACGAAATGTTTTGCATATAATTTCAATTTTTTTTCTCGCCCAAATGTGCTGCTAGAAGGCTTAAGTTCGCGTTTCAGTTTACAGCATATTTGCTACAATATCTGCTGGACTAAAAACCAGATTGAGAAAATTAATTTTTCGGTCTGATACTACTAACTATGAAAACATTTGTTTGCTCATTTCCTCTAAATATTCGATTTAGAAAATTCTTTTAGCACTGCCTTGTGGAACACTCTACTTGTAATTGTGTAATATTTTTATAGTTCACAATTCTGTTGCTAAGTGTTACTGATGTACTTGTGTTTGCAGATCTCCTTTTCTAAAAATTCTATTGAAAAATTCCTTTTTTTTACTGTATATCATTCGCTACAGTTGTGACGTACCTGCCAGCAGGACGCACACGACATAAAGGCAGATAGGAATCAGAATAATCGTCCGCGTAGCTCAATTGGTAGAGCAACTTATTCCGGAATGAGGGGACCCGGGTTCGAATCCTGGCGCGGATATGACGGAGAAATTTACTTCGTTATACAGTAAAGATGAAGAATGTTATCCTCTTTAAATAATACTGCGCTTTACAGCTAGGGGGCGTAAATGTCAAAACATTTTTCTCCCTATCTCGGCTTCCAAGAGTAGTATTTGGAAAATTATTTTTCTTTAGCATAGCATTTGCTATGAATCTTTAGCATAGCATTTGCTATGAAGCATACTTTTCAACTTTTCGATTAAGGAAAATTCTTCCTCTCGGTGGCGTAGATTTTTATTATGTTTCTTTCTATATTTCTTCTTCTAACTGATTTAAAAATCCGTTTGTCCTTGATATGTGCCTTTTGGTATGAGAACCTTTTTGAGCACTATTTGTTAATTTTCGTAATATTTTTTTTCGCTGCTGGTGGAAGTAAGTCACTGTTTCTATTTCTGGATGTTTGTCGATTGTAGAAATCCGGTTGATTTGTTTTACTAACTGGTTCCGTTGACTATGAGTAATTGAAATTTCTTGTTCACCTCCGAACGGATTCAAAAGACGTTCTCATTACAACCGAAAATTCGGTGCCATCTCTCATGTTTTCTGTGTGTGATGGCATCTTTACGCATGACAATGCGACAACACATTATGCAAGAGCCGTGCATGAATAGTTTGATAGCACGATAAGCACGAGGAAGAGTTCGATTATCTTCTCTGTTCTCCATAGTCCCTGAGCTCAGTCCTATTTAAAAGGTGTTCGACCTGTTGGTAAGAATTCGATCATCTTCTCTGCACTCCATAGTCCCTGAGCTCAGTCCTATTGAAAATGTGTGAGACATGCTGGAAAGAGTTCCATCATCTTTTCTGGTTTCCGTAGTCCCTGAGCTTAGCTCTATTAAAAATGTGCGAAATCTGCTGGAAATAATTCGATCATCTTTTCTTGTCTCCATAGTCTCTAAGCTAAGTCCTATTGAAAATGTATGAGACCTGCTGGAAAGAGTTCGATCATCTTCTCTGGTCTGAATAGACCCTGAGCTCAGTCCAATTGAAAATGTATGATACCGGCTGGACAGAGTTCGATCATCTTCTCTGGTCGCAATAGTCCCTGAGCACAGTCCTTCCGAAAATGTGTGAGATCTGCTGGAAAACGGTCTGTATAGACCTTGAGCTCAGTCATATTGAAAATGTATGACACCGGCTGGACAGAGTTCGATCATCTTCTCTGGTCGCAATAGTCCCTGAACACAGTTCTTCCGAAAATGCGTAAGATCTTCTGGAAAAAGATCTGTATAGACCCTGAGCTCAGTCCTATTGAAAATGTATGATACCGGCTGGACAGAGTTCGATCATCTTCTCTGGTCGCAATAGTCCCTGAACACAGTTCTTCCGAAACTGCGTAAGATCTTCTGGAAAAAGATCTGTATAGACCCTGAGCTCAGTCCTATTGAAAATGTATGATACCGGCTGGACAGAGTTCAATCATCTTCTCTGGTCGCAATAGACCCTGAGCACAGTTCTTCCGAAAATGCGTAAGATCTTCTGGAAAAAGATCTGTATAGACCCTGAGCTCAGTCCTATTGAAAATGTATGATACCGGCTGGACAGAGTTCGATCATCTTCTCTGGTCGCAATAGTCCCTGAGCACAGTCATTCCTAAAATGTGTGAGATATAGATTGGAAAAAGGGCTGTACAGACCCTGAGTTCAGTCCTATTAAAAATGTATGATACCGGCTGGACAGAGTTCGATCATCTTCTCTGGTCGCAATAGTCCCTGAGCACAGTCCTTCCGAAAATGCGTGAGATCTTCTGGGAAAAGATCTGTATAGACCCTGAGCTCAGTCCTATTGAAAATGTATGATACCGGCTGGACAGAGTTCGATCATCTTCTCTGGCCGCAATAGTCCCTGAGCACAGTCCTTCCGAAAATGTGTGAGATCTGCTGGAAAAAAGTTGGTTGCCATCGCTGTCCTCTCCTATCAGCACGCAATATTTTGTAGCGGAAAGGGTTGTATTTTGACCAGAATCAATCGTAGAATCATGCCACGTTACATACTTACTTTTATTCGCAACAAATTTTGCCCTACTCTATAAAAATAAAGGTTCTTATATTTTTGTCCGGTGTGTGTATATGAGGAGATTCAGTGTTTACAGACGCGTAAAGGAAAAGGATCCTTCAAGCACCTTTTTCTTCCATTAAAAAAGCTTCGTAAAAAAAGGTTACATAACTTAAAAGTAGTACTTCAGGACGCTGTGCACATAATATTTAGATTCCGTGTTAAATTCAAAGAAATACGGCGCAAACCGAACAAAATGATTATACAGAGCGCCGCATCACAAAATTGCATTTTTCTTGTTGCAGTTTTCCCTTTTTCTTATTTTAGAATTATGTTTATTACTCAACACACTAAAAAAGAAATTTAGAAGACGCAGAGAACAGTAATGGAGTCTAACAAGCTGCGAAAAGCAGCCTTAAATGAAAGTTACAAAAAAATTGGAAGCCTGCCAGGACAAAAAAAACAAAAAAAAAAACTTTTTCGGTTTTCGTCTTCCATTAAGTGATCAACAGCATTGTGATTATTTTATTAAAAACTCACACTTTTGAAGTCAATTACAACGAACAAGGAGCGACACAGTACTCCTGACGGTTGTTAAACGAGCTTCAAGCAGAACCCGAATTACCAACTACAAAAGGTTTTTCATTTACTTTACTATTAATATTTTCTCTCACTTTCTGCGTTTTATTCAAAGACAGCTTTCTTTTATAATAGAAATGAAAGCATAAAGATGTTCTGAGAAGACAAGGAACCTGAATCTTTCCTTTAAAACCCGCTTTAATATTTCTACACTTTCAGCGTTTCTTTTTGGCAACGAATAAAAGGAAGCTGTGTAACTGAAGATAACTTATGCTGTCTGGTAGGCTTCGGATGTTATATACACAATATTGACAAAAGTCACCGAACACCTAGAAGAGAAACACAACATAGCATTTATTGACATACATTAGTACGGTGTCGGTCCCTTCGAGACATGCTTTCGACAAGGTTTTTGGAACATAGAGATAGGTACGCGCTTCCATTCAGTACATAATGCTGCCGCTAACTGTTGCTTAGTATGTAGTAGGGCTTAGTTCCAAACTTCTGATGTGGCGCTCTAATTCATCCCATAGGTGCGCTATGGGATTAAGTTCAGGGCTCTGTGCTGGCCAGTCCACACACGATACGGAATTACCGTCGAACTGTGCCGTATCAGTCCTTACTTTATGGATCGGTGCATTATCCTGCTGGGTCCAACATGGCTCGGTTCCATAGTATTGCCACAGAGTTGGTAGGGCATAATTCTCCAGAATATCGAAGTAGACGTGCTGGTTAACAGGTTTGTCCACGATAACCAACGAGCCGAGACTATACCACGAAAAACACCCCCGCATGAGTATACTGCCAGCTCCAAACTTGAGCATAGGAACAGTACACTGTGGTAAATACCTTTCCCTGGCTGCCGCTATATACCTACATACGGCCATCAGACTGATGAATCGTGTAACTGGATTCATCAGTACAGAGGATCCGTTTCCATTGATCTACAGTCCACGATAAATGTTCTTTACACCATGCTAAGCGACAAGTAGCATTCCGAGTGGAGATGAAAGGCGTATGAGCAGCCACACGACCACGGTAACACATGAAATGAAGTTCTCTGCGAGTAGTACGTGTACATACCAAGGTTTCAGCATTTTTACTTTCCTGTACACTAAGGTCTTGTGCAGTACTCCGTCTATTAGCTGTAACGACTCTCCTGAGGCTTCGACGTGCCTATCACTGGTTTTCTTTGGTCTGCCTGTAAGTCTTGCTTCTTTAGGCACGCCATGTGTCTTCCACTTAATCAGTATTAATATACCCAACACAAGTTGACTTTGGTATGTTTCTAATATAACACCCAACAATGTTTCCTTTCTCAAAGTCAGTTCTCTCCCGCAATGACATTTTCACTCAACCTCAGAGTGCGATATGATCACGGTCAGCTGTAGGCTTGTTTTTATACCATTTGCAGTTGTACCGCGCATTTAACAACGCAGCGGATTCATTCATTTGCTTTTGAAGGAATGTTCTGTGACTTTTGTCAATACAGGGTATATATATACACTGCTGACCACCCAAAATGCAACACCAAGAAGGAAGCATCCGATTGGCCTGAAATTCGCAGCATGCGTCGCCCGCAAGAGGACATGCAAACGATTAGCATTGCAGGGCATATGCAAATCATGTGCGTCTGGCACGCCACCGAGAAGCACTATAAGGAGGGTGCACAGAAGGCGGGGTGTAAGTAGTGGAAGTGTGTTGTGCTGCCGGCCTTGTGCGTGGGAAGCTTCCTGATGCCTCGTCTCAGAATACGGCAGTCATTCCAGCACGTTTCGGAGTTCGACAGAGGACGAATAGTGGCTTATCGCGACAGCGGTTTATCGTACCGAGACATCGGCGCCCGTATGTGACGACATCCAGCCACAGTGAGGCGAGTGTGGATTCGGTGGGTGCAGGAGAGACGTACGGACCGACGTGAGCGATTGCTGCAGCCGCGTCACACCACCGAACGAGAGGACCGGCATGTTGTGGGGCGAGCATTGACGGCTCGCACCGCCACATCACGAACGTTAGCCCAGGAATTAGGGTGTATTGCGCAACAACCTGTGTCAGCCCGTACCGTTCGAAGTCGTCTACAGGAGCGGAAACTTGTCAAACGATGTCCATTGTTCCGATTAACATTGACGTTCCGAATACCACTGGCGAGTGCGCCGGCAGTGGGCTGCAGGAGCGGGAACTTGTCGCACGACGCCCATTTCTCCGCTTACCATTGACGTTACACCACCGTCGAGTGTGGCGGCAGTGGGCCGTTGAACGCCACACCTAGACTACGGAATGGCACGACATTGTCTTCTCCGATGAATCCCGCTTCTGCCTAACACACCACAATGGTTGGATCCGCGTGTGGCGGCACCGCGGCAAGAGACTGTATGACGCCTGCATTGTGCATCGCCATGCCGATTCGCCGCCTGGCGTTATGGTTTGGGGCGCAATTGGATATGACACCCGCACAGCTCTGGTGCGCATCGCCGGTACACTCAACAGCCACCGCTACATCTCCTACGTTTTGGAGCCTGTAGTCCTCCCATACCTGCAGGACCTGCCAGCGGCCAAGTTTCAACAGGACAATGCACGCCCGCACGTGGCACGCATCGTGCAACAATTCTTCACAGCCCACTAGGTGTCACTGCTGCCGTGGCCCGCCTGTTCTCCCGATATGTCGCCCATCGAACACGTCTGGTCGCTGATCGGCAACCGAGTGGCCCGGCAAGCACCACCCGCGGCTACGCCTGATGAACTGTGGCAACGTGTGGAAGCAGCCTGTACCGACATACCCCAAGCCCACATCCAAAGGCTCTTTTGTTCGATGCCGCGGCGTGTAGCGGCTGTTATTGCCAGCCATGGGGGCCACACGAACTATAGATATCTGCGTGTTCCGCAAGTCGCACGCGCCTGTAAGCTCAATCGTTTCATCTTTGTATCTGTGGTTATGTGTCCAGTAAATCTGGTTTTGCTATCTCGTGTCCTTCTTGGTGTTGCATTTTGGGTGGCCAGTAGTGTATATATGCAAAATATTGTATTATAAATTACTTTCTGAAGAATTAAGCAATGAAGGGGTGTACAAAACTGGCATATGTTCAATGGTTAACATAATTCAGAAAATAATTCTAGGCTTTTTGAAGCTTCTTGGGGTTAAGGAGTATAAAATCAATTTCTCTTATATATTCATGATACCAAAATTTCATAAAAAACCCATAATATTTAGGTTCATTACCTGTTGTTCCAACAGCTACAATAAAAAAGTTGGTAAAATTTTTCAAAATTTTCCTTCAAATTTTTTATGACCAACTTCAAGATTGGACGTGGATTACTTCAAATAATAAACAGATTGTTCAGTTCATTGATAGTAATCCACAATTTAGAGGTGGCATATGTACACATGTTTCTGTAACCTCTTTACTTCAATAGATCTAGAAGATTTGGATAAGGTACTTCAAAGTTACTTCATGAGGTTTGGTCACCTATTGAAAATGAAAGATTTTTGGAGCATTCTTTGTAGTTTTTCAATACACCATAACCACATTTATGATCAACGGAAATTGAAGATACAGAAAAAACGTATTTTTTCTGTATCTTCAATTACTCAGGACATATACAGTTTCAGATATGTTGATGATCAGATTTGTTTTAATACATAAAAAAGTCTGTTAAATCTCCAGTACATTTACCCACTAGACCTCATTTTAAAGAGAAACACAATTGGTACTAGTGTTGCCTTTTTGGATCTAGAAATCACCTTTAGTAAAAATGGAATTTTTACAGGAGTTTATGATAAAAGAATGAGTTTTGACTTTGGGGGTATTTATTAAGTTCCTGGGCTTCTAGAGTTCCAAAGGTTTTCCATCGTAATATAATTATTTCACAGTTCTTAAGAATTGTACGTATCTGTAATAACAGAAAATCAACTACTAAGCATCTAAAATTCGTTGTTTTGAACCTTGTTGAAAAACCAATATCCTTTTCAGTTCTGTAAAATCCATTTTATTAATTTATTATCTTTCCACAATCGTTCTTCAGACTTTAAAATCCAATTTTGTAACATTACACCCTCTAGAGCTTTGGAATCACCTTTTTTAGGACTACAATGAAACTTATTTCCTCCGAGTCGTCCCGGAGACCACTAAAATCTTACACTTCTTACATACAAAGTTTTTCAGAACGCACCGACAGTTTGTAGTTCCGTGGAAACTTTAAGAACGCCCCGTAATTCATTTGGTGTGTTTACATTTTGACCGATACTTTGTTAGAAATTTTGAGAGAACCCAAACAAGAAGTATTGCATTATCTTCTTGTCTTGGTTCTCTTATTTCAAATCCAGGTAGAGAAAGCAGTGTGTAGCAAATTTTTATGTACAATTCCTATTGGAATTACTTTTGGATTATTTCATAATATAAAAGCACATCTTTGAAACCTGGACTGTACACTCAGGTCTCCCAGGTGCTTTTCCCTGAATATTGGTCTGGGATTACTGAGTGTGATTTAGTGTATTTATGTTTTACTTTTTATTTATTTGTTTCAGTTTACAAAGTACTCCTTGGTTAAGGTGGAAAGTTCTTCCACTTCTACGTCTAATTGGTTTGAAGCAATTTATATTTTCATTTCATTCATTTTTCAGTGTTTCATATGTTTATTTCATTACTTTGCTTCTCGTGGTGGTTCTGTTATTTAAGGTTTATTATTTCATTATTTATATACACTATCTACGAACAAGTATATGGACACCTGTGATAGCAAAGGAAAGCGAAGTTTATTCACCTTCAATACGTTGGTGGAGCCTCCACGAGCGGCGATTACAGCTGCGACCCTCCGGGGCATACTCTCAACCAGGCGTTGTACGACGGCTAGCGGTATTTTCTTCCACTCAGCTTGGAGAAGACAGGTCAGTTCCTTCGCCGATTTCGGACGGTGGGAGCACCCCTTAAGTCGATGCTCCAACTCGTCCCAGAGGCACTCGATAGGGTTAAGGTCCAGGCTCTGCGCAGGCCAGTCCATTCGATCAACCCCATTGTCACCATACCAAGCCATGGTGAACCTCGCAACATGACAGGTGACATTGTCATCCTGAAAGTAACATGGGTCCACCCCGTAAAACTGCCACAACGTAGGAAGCGCATGGTCATCCAAAATGATGCAGTAGGTCTCGGCGTTGAGTCTACCAGGAATTGCAACCAAGGGTCCCGTGCCATACCAGCAGAAACACCCCCATAGCATAATTCCACCGCCGCCGAACTTCACAGTTGGCACCCCAGGTAGCACAGCTTTACAAATTAACGTAGGCCCGACACTGAGCCACCGTCTTCTCTTCCTAAAAGGCGATGGCTCAGTGTTGGGCCTACGTTTTTTTTTCAAGGCTCTGCTACTTGGGACAATACATTCCGGCAGGAGGCGTTCTCCAGGCAGACGCCAAACCCAGACCCTGCCATCCGAACGGTAGAGGGTAAACCTTGACTTGTCGCTCCATAGAACCTGTTTCCACTGTTCAACGGTCCACTGCCAACGTTCTTTGCACCGCGTTAACCGAGCAGCACTATTGGACTTGGTGATCAAAGGCTTGTGGGCGGCAGCACGTCCATGATAACATAGCAGATGGGCTTCCTTACGGATAGTATTCATCGAAAGAACACTGTGGAATGCTTGTTGAAACTCCTCGCGGATGTGGCCGATCGATTTGGTGCGGTTCTTCCGAATTTCTCTGGCCAGCACCCGTCGGTCTCTAACTCCCAGTTTTGTGGGTCTACCGGGTCGGGGCACATTCCGACAGTCACCTCTCATCTTCCACTTGCCAATCACGTAGGCCACTGTCGATTTTGGGTACTTCAACTCGCTGGATATGTCACGAATGGATCAGCCATTTCTGTGATACTCTACGATTACACCTTTCTCGAAATCCGAGAGCTCCGAACTGCGTGGCATCTTGCATGCGAATGGTTGCGTTGTTGTTTCCCACGCGATATTTAACGACGGCGGCTGTGACGTGTATCAGGACCGCCGATATCGTCGATTTCAGGGGTGTCCAATTACTTGTTGGTAGATAGTGTATATATATATACAGGGTGATTCAGAATAACTGTTCAATAATTTGCATGGAGGTCAGGAACACAAAACCAAGAAATAATAACATAGGAACATGGGGTCGGCAATCAAAAACAGAGGCGCTACACGGTCACAAAGACAGAGACAGTTATCACAACGTTGGATGAGCAAAATGATTTAATTCGAAGGCTACAAAAAAATAATACATGATTTTAACAGACTTTTGGACAGCAATTAACATTTCACAGTACTTTTACAGGAAGTATACGAAGGTGCGGCCTTGCGCAGTAAGTAACACACGTTTCACAGTGACGGCGCATCGACCGGCGGACGTGGGCGAACATGCCTGGTGTATCACTAACAACTCCAGCTGCTGCAACGATTCGTGCCACCAGGTCCATGTTGGAATCAACAGGGGTATCATACACCATACCTTTCAAATAACCCTACAAAAAAATTCAATGGGAGACAGATCATTTGAACGGGGTGGCCATGGAACGGGTCCTTGCCCACGTCCGCCGGTCGATGCGCCGTCGCTGTGAAGCGTGTGCTATTGCGCAAGGCCGCAACTTCGAACACTTCCTGTAAAGGTACTGTGAAATGTTAATTGCTGTGCAAAAGTCTGTTAAAACCATGTCTTGTTTTTTTGTAGCCTTATAATTAAATCATTTTGCTCATCCAACGTTGTGATAACTGTCTCTGTCTTTGTGACCGTTTAGCGCCTCTGTTTTTCATTGGCGACCCCATGTTCCTATGTTATTATTGCTTGGTTTTGTGTTCCTGACCTCCCTGCAAATTATTGAACAGTTATTCTGAATCACCCTGTATACAATCGTGGCCAAAAGTCCTGCACCAGTAGACCGAAAGTCGATTCTTGATGTTTGAAGTCAACTTATACAGCGTAATGGTAAAGTCGGGAATACATGTTAAACATCATTTTAAAGGAAATGTTATGCTGAATTCAAATAGTTTTAGAGAATGTTATTACCAGTAATAGAAGTGCAGTTACAAGCAAAAGTACAGCGTCTAGTCATAAAAAGCAAAAATAATGAAATTTGTGAAATTAGTGTACAATGCATTTAACGTAAAATGACTGTACAGTACATTATTGAAACTTACAGGACACTTGAAATAATTTACCAACAAGCAAAATATGCTTTAATATTTAATTGGATAACCACGGTTTCTTAGTAACAAACTGCACCTTCTTGGCATGGGACGAATGAGCTTCTCTATGTGTCCATTGGTGATAACACGGTGCCATACGGCCCTTACAGAATTAATGCTGTTTTAGATGTGAGTCCTTGTGGACGGGATCTTTTGCTTCAATCTCACCCACAGATTTCCTATGGATTAAGATCCGGTTACTGTGCCGGCCACTGAAGTTTTCTTATAACTTTTCGATTAAATCATTCGTCAACCAACTTTGACAGGTGACATGGCGTGTTATCGTCCTGAAAGATTAAATTCCGCAAACCCATGTCTTGTGCAGATGGTAGCAATTTGGACTCCAAAATATCCACATATTTCGATCCGTTCAATGTGCCATCAACAATGTACAGACGGCCAACTCCACTGGCTGAAATACAGGACCATAACATCACCGAATGCGGGTGCTTTATTGTTGGCTGGGTGCAGCATGCCTTATATCTTTCACCAGCCTGACGTCGTACATAATTATTTCCATTATTAGCGGAAATAGTAACAGTTGCTTCATCACTGAAAATAACATTTTTCCATTCATCAACAGTCCAAGTCTTGTGTGCCTTGGCCCAAGCAATTCTTTTGAGTCGTTGTTGTTCAGTAAGGAAAGGGTTTCGTCCAGTTAGTCCATTTTCTTGTTGGCTGCGACGAACTGTACGTGCAGATGCAAGAATGCCTACTACATTCTCCCACTCATTTCTTAAATCAGTGGCTGTTTTGAACTTTGATTTTAAGGAACGTCGAATCAAAAAGCGATCATCACGTTCAGTACAGAGCCTTTGTCGATCTGTTCGTTTTCTGTTTCCCACACATCCAGTTTCTGCAACTCGTTTAATGGTGCACAAGACAGTGGAATGATCACGGCCAAATTTAACAGCAATTTTACGACTACTCAATCCACGTTCATGAAAAGTAATAATTTTTTTGCCCTAGTTTGAAGAGGCAGGAACAATTTTCGTGTCTTTGACATTCCGAAATTCAAATATTACCAGTAATTCTGCATAAACTTCGGTCAACAGACGACAAGCAGCTGCGTTCTAGGTCGACAGATGATTCTTCATCCTTTTATATCTCACTAGCAGACGTTGTGTTTCCTCACTTGCTCAGTTTTGCCTGTAACTTCACTTCTATTACGGATAATAACATTCTGTAAAAATATTTGAATTCAGCATAAACATTCCTTTACAATGATGTATAATATGTATTCTTGACTTTACCATTACGCTGTATAAGTTGACTTCAAACATCAAAAATTGACTTTCGGTCTACTTGTGCACGATTTTTGGCCACGACTGTATATACAGGGGGATTCATAAAGAAGTATACAGTTTCAACGCACTATAAAACAATAACAATGTAAGAATTTTTATGTTACCTGTAACAGAATTGTAGGGGAATATTTCAAGTTTATTTTTAAAGAGTCACAGATGTCCTGTGTGTGCACCCTTAGTCACACGACACACATCGAGCCTCTAATTCATTTCCGTCCAAACGCAAGGTAAGATATCTGAATCAAGTGCAGTGAAAGTGGCTGTGATACGCTGTTTGCATGGAATCATTTTCAGCTTCTTTCTCAAAATTTTCCAGACAGTGGGCTGTGAAATCTTCACTTCACGACTAACCCTCCACGTTGATTTTCCCGGGCTTCGTTGAATGGCGGTGCAAACACTATCGACGACTTCTTCCGATACACGCGTTTGTCCAGAACTTTTAAATTTCCACAAACAGCCCGTAGTTTCAAATTTTTTATGCCAATCGTAGATAGATTTTCTGGTTGGAGGTTCTTTTCCGAATCGTGATCTAAAATGTCGTTGCACAACATTTACAGATTCCGTTTTGCTCAATTCAAGAACACAAAACGCCTTCTCCACTGCAGACGTTGCCATTTTAACTGACTAGTCACGTGACACGCGCGCTGTCCCCTACGTCACTTTCCTCAGTAGCGGGACACAAACTCTATGAGTACATCTACCTAACGGTTCGCAGTTGTGGTCAGTGTCTTCAACTGTTACTTTCTTACAGCATCTGGAACCTGTATAATTCCTTATGAATCAGGGTGTATATCTATATATATACACTAACGGAAAGTGAAAAAAGAACACCAAGAAGGAGACGTCTGATACCAACGAAATTTATACAGCATAATAACGGAATACAGAGGATAACGTGGTCAAAACATTATGGCAAAATCCAGCTGTATTTGCTGGTTAACTGAAAAATAACATTTCCGTGTAACATGGTTAGTACGAGGTTGAACCGCCATGAACTGCGCCACACTGTACAATTCTGGCATGGAGTCTGTCGTACAGATGTTGGATGTAAGTTTGAAGTATTGAGTTCCAAGCATCCTCAACCTGGAGGCGTAAATCGTGGATGGTCGTGGCTGGCCGTGGAGACCGGATAAGTCGTTGTCCCGTAAAATCCCACACGTGCTCAATGGGGGACAAATCCGGTGAACGTGCAGGCCATTGAATTTGTCTCACACCCTGAAGTGCATGTTGCGTTGCACGTGCCGTCTGTGGGGTGCGTTACCTTGCTGGAAACACCACGATGGGCCGAACTTACAAATGGTACAACAATGGGCTGAATGATGTTGTTGATGTAGGAGGTGCTGTTTAACGTACCCGGTACAAACACTAGTTGTGTACGGAAGTGATAGCTGATCTCTCCCCACACCAGGAGACCAGGTGTCGGCCCTGTGTGTCGCTGGCGGATGCAAGAAGGGTGAAGACGCTCCCCTGTGCGTCTGCAAACACGCATACGGCCATCAGAGGCTCCCAAGCGGAATCTGCTTTCATCGCTGAACACGACAGATCGCCATTGCGTTCTCCAGTGCAGACGTTGGCGACACCACTGCAGCCGTTCCTGACGGTGGGCTGGAGTCAGAGGTAAACATGCCAGAGTCACACTTGCACGTAGTCCTGCATCCAGTAGACGGTTGCGAATTGTTCGCACAGTCACCTCAGGTACAACGGCAGCTCGGATTTGCGTCGCAGTGGATATTCTGCTTGACAACGCCGCTCTTCTTATGCGTCGATCGGTCCGCTCAACAGTCCGTCTGTGACTCCCGGTTCCACGTCTTCTCGTGTGGGAATGTTCCTCGGACCATCTACGCCCCCATCGTACCACCACCGATACTTCCCGTCCAATTCGCTCCGCAATACGACCACCCGGCCTCGCGGAGTCCGACTAGACGACCTCGCTCAAAGTCTGATAACTGTAGAAATCGTACACGTCTTCCATGTCCAGGCATTTCAGCTTCTTCAGGGTCTTCGCACGTGTCCATACGCCGACGACTGATTACATTCACTTCGCCGTACTCCTTAAATACCACCGACGATAATTTGCATATTATGTCGTGCTGTGGCGTAAGCGCTCACCGGTTGGTCCCGAAATTAAAATCACACCTACATAAACTCGACCCCATTAACATATGTCAATTTCATGATCGTCGGCCCATTCCTTCTTGGTGTTCTTTTTTCACTTTCCGCCAGTGTAGATATATATATACAGATAAAAGTAATTATTGTTCTTTTAATAATGTGGCTCAGCCGTTATTAATTCTTAACAAGAAAGATGACACCGAATTTTCGGTTGTAGTAAGCACTTTTTTATAATCCATTCCGACGCGAATAGAATTTATCTAAATGATTCATAGTCAATGGAACCGGTTGGAAAAAAATCAACCACATTTTTGCAATCGATGAAAAATCCAGCAATAGAAACAGCTACGTACTTCCACCAGCGGCTAAAGAGTAAGTTATGAAAATTGCCAAATGGCGCACAAAAGGTTTCTCATAGCAGTAGGAAGATATCAGAGACAAAAGGATTTCCAAATCGAAATGTTGGAAGAAGGAATAAAGAGGGAAACATGTTATAATTCTACGTCTTCTAGCGAAAGAATTTAGCACTATGAAAAAATAGAAAATACGCTAAAAGTGCTCTTCATAGCAAAAGTTATGCTATGGATTTTTTTTTTTAAATACGTCTCTTGGAAGCCGAGGTAGCGAGTTGGTTGGTTGGTAAGTAGATTTTAATGGCGCAAGGGCCAGGGTTGGACAAAGAGCGCCAAACATAAGACATCAAAAGAGAACAAAATCAATAAAACACGTACACAAGGTTAAAAACAGGATGAAGCGGTAAAAATGAAAGATGGAAATGAATACGGTAAAAACTAGATTAGGTTAAAAAAGTCAATGTCCTTAAAAAGGAGAACACTGCGGTCAGATCGCAGTCCTCACCAACGAGGTAGCGAGAAAACCGTTTGAAAATTTATGCCTCCTATCTGGAAAGTTGCACGTTATTTAGAAAAAAATGTTCCCCATATTTATTGTAAAGAATGCATACATTAAAAAAATATATTTTTTCAACCTGGTTTTCAGAAGCGGTGATACAGCTGCTAACAGAGGTACACAAACGCCACATAGCGAATTCCACCTGAATTATAAAAAAAATCACTACCAGTTTGTCCTTTTGGCGAACTGCCTGGCAGTACTCCTTGTTTACAGTTAGTCCTGGACAACTGCCTCTCTGTACTCCTTGTTTACGGTTTGTTTACAGCACGTACTTGCTCGATCATTTCTAGAGGTTCCTGCTCGTGGAAGGCTTTCCTGAACGCTCGTGACTCTCAACAGATGTTCAACCATCTTTCAAGCACCGATACCACTGCTTGATTTGCGTTGCACATACAGCTTTATCACCAAAAAGCCTTTCTAATAATTTGAGTTGTTTCAGCACATGCGTAGCCGATTGTGTGTCAAAATTTGATGCACGTACTTTTACTAAATTCGCTCAGTTGTTTCGGCACAAGACAAGAATTCGACGGGCACGGAGTTTATATAACGTCAAACCTTCACTGTCAGGCACCAAGTAAGCCAGATGACATCGTGGCAAAAACTCACGCTTTGGCACTAAAGTCCAAGATCGGGTGTCACTGAGTCTTGGCACCGTGCTCTGTCTAATTTAGGAGAACAAAATACGAACCAGTACTTTTTTATAACACCTGATAATGCATACTAAGAACAAGAAGTGAGTTAGAAACAGTGTTTTATATTGTGCTCAATGCTTTACCTTGTACTTTTCCTAAATCACCGAAATTATAGAGCATTCCAATCGTTAAAAACGCCACAAGTAACACGCTGTGCTAAAGAATTATTTATCTTACTCGTCAACCTGTTCGTATTTTTGCTTTTATGGTGTTAAATCCGTAATATTTATTTACGTACCTTATTTTGAGAAATCTAGATAGAAAGATTTATGTCTGTAATACTGTCGCGTCATCGAATCATCCATCATCGTGCTATCTTTTGGAAATAGATTCTGAGAAATGTGTTGATTCTCACTCGTCGAAGAATCTCGTATTTTACCCGCAGTTTGAGATGCCATTGCCAAAATTTCATCTTCTTTTTTGTTGTTCCTTTTTTTTCGTGTAAAGGAAATAGTTGTCTATTCTAGAAACGGATCTGTCATCTAGATCTTTCTTTCTCACTTGGCAAGCGTATGTTGCCTCAGTGGGAAAAACTGAGTCATGGAAAACTTTGCTGTTTTTCTTTGTTTTCAGTTGGTGATATTTTCACTAACGCAAGTCTGGCTGCTTACGTATCACATTCCTCTCGAAACGTAAGTGTCGGATCCACGTTTGAATTATAATGCTAAGAGAAGATTGCTCCTTTGATTAAAAGTTTTTTTGTGGACGCTCTCAGAAATAAAATATTCCCCTAGTGAGTTGGGCGGCGTGCTGTTGCCCGATATTTTCCCGGGAGAAAGTAGGGGTGTATCAACCTCCTGCGACGACTTCTTTTATTAATCCCTTACTCTGGGCGTAGCTCTGAATAGGGCTTCCTTGAACTTAAGATATTTTCAGCTACAGTATATACTCACTGCTCCTCAACCACAAAATTATTATATTACGTGTTGTGGAGAAAAGCGTCTCTTCGACTCACTTTTAGCTTCACTTATTGTCATGCAAAATCAAATCATGAGATTATGACGGTGATTTCATTTCGATATTGTATCCCTGTGCTCATTTATTTCGCGACAGTTAAGGTGGACGTCAAGTAATTTTGCTTCCTATACTTCCAATGGAAAAACTTCTGTACACATTTTCTTCACAATTAATGCGTTCCCAAAGGTGCAAATTTGAACATCGATTAAAATAGCTTCATTTTTTAACTTGGAATACTTAATATTTTCTAAAACATAACCATAATTATGCAATCCAACATTTGTTTGTCTACTGACGTCATCAAAGTACAGGTGGCGCCATCTTTTTTCTGGTTTCAACACCACCGAAGGAAAAGTTATTGATTTTTAATATAATTATGGTTATGGTTTAGAAAATATTAAGTATTCCAAGTTATAATATGAAGTTATTTTAATCGATGTTCAAATTTCCATCTTTGGGAGCACACTAATTGTGAAGGAAATGTGTACAAAAGTTTTTCCACTGGAAGTATCGGAAACAAAATTACTTGACGTCCACCTTAACATTGTCAGCCATCTTTGATATCATCTTATAAGTTAAAATCACATCCCTTTATTCGTCAGTTCTTGGGGAGATACTGAGTCGATCCCCTTTCACTCGTTTTCTGCCAGTCACTCTCTCTACGCTTCTGTTGTTCAGAGTTGTTGGCAATCCCGTACGATGTGCTGTTCATGAGCTTCACTTTGAAAAGGGAATCCTCCATTAACGGACACCTCCGAGCAACGGCAGCTTTTGATTGGCACAAAACAGCTGCCGTAGGATTAACATCTGAACAACGAAACTTTTCAACAGCGGACACCGGGCATCGTATAGGGACAAATAATACTATTGCTAAAGGAAATACGTTCCGAGAAGGTTAGGTTGGATTACGGCAGGCACAATCGTGTGCTTAATGAAAAGACAGGAGTTCAAGTGTTTAGTTAAAACGCAAGGCGATCTCCAGCTGTGCGTGTTTCAGTGGCAACCTATTGTGGTAATGGATGGAGGGTTGCTTGAAATGTTACCCGTTGGCGGCGGTAGACAACGGGTCAGAAGTCAGTTTCCTAAAATCTCCCACGTCAGCAGTTTTTAAATTGTTATTTTGAGATTTATGCTGCATTTGGAGAAAGCTCTGAAACCGTTTTGTTTGTGCGTAAGCTTTGCACAGGTTAAAACTGATATTACGTTACTTTATGCCTTTTGTACAAAAGCAACGGAATAGCAATGTTAACCTAGGCATAACTTTCAAACAATAGCACTTACCAACAACGATCACTTTTTACTGGTCCAAGTAGCGACTGTTATTCGGGAGTTTCATTGTATTACCTTACTGCTGTGTATGAGTGGTTAATCGTTTTATTATTTTAAAGCATCAGCGTTTACGTAGCTAGAGATTCGAGCACGTGCCCTTTTTTTACAACGTTGCGTTTTAATGAGGGATTTCTCACGATGAGGGTGAAAGTCGCGAAAATGAGCATTCAGCAACTGGTTAGATGGTCCGAAAGAGGAGGACACGCAAATTTGGGGAAACAAGGCGAATTGAGAGGAAATAAAAAACAGGTTCGAGGGTTCTCGGTGCAAACGACGGAGATTTTCCGCTTCCCGAGAAAAGAAGGGAAGACACGGGAAAATAGAGGACTGTAGGATGCATGATGCTGAGAGGAGATCGGAGCAGAAATAAAGTTGGAAACACAAATTCGGGAGTAGGTACTTAACCGAGAAAGACACCTGACTAAAACAGTAAGAATAGATCATATTTTAAAAATCAAAGCGATAATAAAGAAATTATAATAAAGTTCATTCGCTAACTTTCGCGTATACAGCATCGAAGAAAGAGCACCATTGCAGAATAGTGAGTATTTATTTGTAGCTAAAGGCCCGAAGCTGTTTTGGCCTCCCCAGAGGCGCAGTGTTCTAAGCGCTGGCTTATGATCAATCGTTCGTGAAGGGTCTGGGTTTGAATCCCGGTGAGGCATGGATGTTACGTTTGTCTTACCGCACTGGCTCTCTCCCTTCCGTGGAACCAGTGACTCTAAATTAGGAATGGACGACTTCTTATAGTACATTGAATTGCTCACGGTGGTCGTTGAATTTTCAGTAAAAAAAAAAAAAAGGTGTTTTGTTTCCTCACAACTGAAAACATGGCGGCTGCCCCGATGGCGCAGTGGTCTAAGCGATGGCTTCTGATCATTCGTCCGAAAGGGGTCAGGGTTCGAATCCTAGTGAGGCATGGATGTTGTGTTTGTTTTACGGTACTGGCTCTCCCCATTCCCTGGAACCAGTGGCCCTAAATTAGGGACGGGAAGCCTATTATAGCTCATTAAGTTGCTTACGGTGGTCGTTAAACCTCCAATCAAAAAAAAAAAAAGAAAAGTCATGGCGAACCTACGCGAGAAGGCATTGAAAGTGTCTCAGTGCCTAGCCCTGTAAAAATTCTTGGGCTAAGTAAAGTAATTATGTGATATGCATTGATTGCAGTGATGAACACTGATGCCTCTCTGGTTACTGAGTGTTCAGAGGCGACGGCTTCTGGCTAATCGGCCAAGCGATGCCTGGGCTTGAGCACCGAATGAAGCATTACCATTGTGTTTGTCTTATGGCTCTGCTTCTGTTCCTTGCATGGGTCCAGTGGCCCTAAATTAGATGCAGGTGGTTGACTGACGGTTTAACGACCACCGTGAGCAACTCATTGGGCTATACGCAGTCTCCCGTCCCTATTTTAGGGTCACTGTTTCCAGGGAAGTGAGAGAGCGAGTGCCGTAAGAGAATCACAACATCAATGCCTCACCGAGATTCGATCTCGGACCCCTTTCGGACGAGCGGTCAGAAGCCATCGCTTAGACCACTGGGGCAGCAGGCTTTACGTTATGGATCATGATAAAAACAACTGCTTTCCTATCGTTATTGATTAAAAGCATTGCAGAGGATCTTAACACATATTTAGAAAGATTCTCCAACAATATAATTAATCACGAAGGAAATACGGGATTACGCCATACAAAACAAATTCCTAAGACGACAATCCGATCTTTGGCGCAAATGTGACAAGGACGGCAAGCCAGACAACATCCGAAAACTTGAATATTTCATCGTCCTGGAGCGGGACTCGAACCCGCATCTCCCAGAAAACGCCCGGGTGTGCTAACCACTACACCACCCAGAACGACCAAGCCTCAAGTTTCCGATCAACTTGAACACAGCCATCACAGGATTCGCTAGTCGAAGCAACCGGCATTCATGTTTAGCGAATCTGGAGGCCAGGAATCCCACCCCGTGCCTGCCCGGAGAAGCAGACATATCACGAAAGGAATACGGGATTACGCCATGCAATACAAATTCCGAAGATGACAATCCGATTTTTGGTACAATTGTGACAAAGACGGCATGTCAGACAACCACCGAAAATTTTCAAGTGTTCGGATGTTGTTTGACTTGCCGTCCTTGTCACATTTGATTCGCTAGTCGAAGCAAATTTGTATAATATAATTAATACAGTAAACAAATCTATACAAACTCCGTTTATTGGTGTGAAAGTATAATTAAAGAAGGAATACAAGGGAAAATTGTATCTCCCGAGCTTTCGCTCTCCAACCGGGAGGCTTTCTTAAGGGTTGCAGACGTTACTAACAAGTCTAGCGAGTATAATCAAAAGATTTCAAAACACTGGTGGTCGGAAACGTCGTATTTTGAAAATTTGATGCTCGAAGCACGAGGCGATACACGGGTTTCTTTCATGCGGAGAATCATCTCAGCATGTTCCTCCACGCGGAGGGAATGTCATCAGATTGGGTATCGTTGCATGCGTAGGGATGTGTGGAGATTTCAATACTCTCTCTGATCAGTGTACCTTTGTAGCCAGTATACGTCGCAATTATCTTTAATTTATCCCATAACGGGACTGCGTTTTTGTGTGCTACTTCTTTAGACAAGGCTGTTAAGGTCTTTCCCAATCTGATGTCTCTCGTGTGCTCCTTAGACCTTACAGCAATCAACCTTTTCGTCATTCCGATGTAAACTTTCGACGAACCGTTCGGGGTACATCAGAGGTATCATGATGTACACTCCTGCTTCCGATTTCCTGTCTGGGTTTCTGCACGTGTTTGCCACTGCTCTGTGTATGCTGTTCGGGGATCTGATGCCGATGTGAAGGCCATGGCGTCTAACCAGACTTTTGAATGAGTAAGAGAATTTTTGGATATACGGCACAGATCCGGTGTAACGTAAATTATCTCCTTTCGCCTTGGGGGTTGTACGATATGGGTTGATGAATGTATCGCAAAAGCGGTGCAAGATATAAAAAGAGCCCTAAACCTGACTGTGAACAACAACTTCTTTCGCTACCGAGAGAGTATTGAAATCTCCACACATCCCTACGCATGCAACGATACCCAATCTGTTGATATTCCGTCCGCGTGGAGGAACATGCTGAGATGATTCTCCGCATGAAAGAAACCTGTGTATCGCCTCGTGCTTCGAGCATCAAATTTTCAAAATACGACGTTCTCGACCACCAGTGTTTCGAAATCTTTTGAATATACTCGCCAGACTTGTTAGTAACGTCTGCAACTCTTGAGAAAGCCTCCCGGTTGGAGAGCGAAAGCTCGGGAGATACAATTTTCCCTTGTATTCCTTCTTTAATTATATTTTCACACCAATAAACGGAGTTTGTATAGATTTGTTTACTGTATTATTTAGGTGTGAATCCCGTTCAACAAATATAATTAATGTTTAAAATAAAATTATTTCTTTTTTAAGTGTTCTATCTGATAGCCCTTTCTTTGGACTATGAACGTACATTTAGATTTCAAAGATAACAGGGCATTTCTTAAAATTGGTAGTATTTTATTCCACTCCTCTTCCGCTGCTCTTCAGTCCAATCATTGTTTTACGCCGTCCCGGTGGCGCAGTGGTCTAAGGCGTTGGCCTCTGATCATTCGTCTGTAAAGGGTCCGGGTTCGAATCCCGGTCAGGCATGGATGTTGTGTTTGTCTTACGGCACTGGCTCTCTCCCTTCCCTGGAGCCAGTGACCCTAAATTAGGGACGGGCGACTGCTTATAGCCCATTGAGTTGCTCACGGTGGTCGTTAAACCACCAATCAAAAAAAAAATTGTTTTAGGTCTGCGTTTAGAGAGCTCTCTTTTTTACAGTCCTAAAGCACAACAGTCTACTGGTGACGCATCAGGGAGCTTTTAAGGAATATTAGAAAAATGTATACATCTGATACCCGCCTCTTTTTTCATTTTTACAAGAAATAGAGTGCTACATTTTGATGTATGACTGGTAGCCTTATCGTGATGGAGTTCTGCTCTTTGAAAGCTCTATAGCTCTATGGATAAAGGAATGGTATTTCCTCTTTACGTATAGGAGTTAAAACATTATTTTGGTAACATATAAGGGGGTCGCACTCGCTACCGAACCCGGCATTTCTTTAATAATATTAACACCAATGAAGATACTACAATTAAATTTGAAGTACCTGATATCGTGCGATATGTGATGACATCACAACACGTGATGGAAGTGGCCACGATTTGCGTCCAGACAACATTGAACCTGGCAATGTCCGCCCGCCAGCCAGCCGGAGTACTCTTTAGTGGTAGACACATTCCTAAGTGTGGCGCCACTGAGGAGCAGTCTGCCAGCCAGCCAGACGCGCCTCTCTGCTGCTTTGTTATGACATTTCGCTGAGCGTGTGCTACACAATACGGTTGTTGATAGTGAGTGCTAGTGCTCGTGGCTGTTCGCGTACGGGTGGAATAATGTATCGGTATACTCTGGAGCAGCGACTGTTTATTGTTCGCACTTATTAAAAAAAAAGTTCGATAACGTCTTGTCAACAGCAATTCCTGGAGAGGTTTGCAGGCAGACATCCGCCGAGCAAGTCCACCATTTGGGCTTTGTTCAAGACATTTGAAACCAAGGGGACTTTATTAGGCGACCATGCAGGAGGTCGTCCATACATGTCCGACGAAACGATCCATAATGTAAAGGGCCGACTACTTGCGTCTCCCAGGAAGTCACTTCGCCGACTGTTACAGGAAACAGGGTTGTCCAAAAGCACTTGTCAACGTGCTGTGAAAAAAAGCGAAGCATCATGCGTACCATATCTCTGTGGTCCACGAACTGAAAGAGCCTGAGCACTTAAAACGAGTGATCCAGACATTTCTTCAGGAAAATCCGGACATTCTGGACTACACGTGGTTCTCGGACGAGACGTGATTTCACCTGTCCGGATTCGTTAATTCTCAAAATTCCCTTATTTGGGACAGTGAAATTCACAGAGCGATACACGAAGAACCCCTTCATTCTCAGAAAATTGGTGCTTGGTGTGGGATGACCCGGCCCCGCATAATTGGTCCCCATCTTCTTCGATACAACCATCACAACGGCTGTATATATAGAAATCTTCAAAACTTTTGTAAATCAATTGGACGGCGAAGATCTCCCCATTGGATATTACCAGCATGATGGAGCGACATCATAAACCAGTATGGCCGAAATTCAGTCCTTTTTCGGCGACCGCGTCATTTTGAAGGGTCTATGGCCGCCGCGTTTGCTCGATCTGACGTCTTCTGATTACTTTTTATGAGTATATCTGAAAGGAAGAGTTTACCAAAAGAAACCGCGAACCATAGATGTCGTGAAAGCAAACATCACCGAAGTATTTCAGGCAAGGACTGCGGATGTACTGGCAAGGAATTTCCACCATATGGTCCACCAAGTTCAATGCTATACGGACGCAAATGGTGGCCACTTCCAGCACATGTTGGGATGTCATAATGAGGTAAGTCCACTTCAGATTTCGTTGCAATATCTTCATTGGTGTTAATATTATTAAAGAAATGCCGGGTTCGGTAGCAAGTGGGACACCCTGTAGAATAGGTTTTAACATTCTTTTCAACTTTTCTTAACTTTAATTGCCCATTGTACGAGAAACCAACAATAATCATGAATTCTTTACTGAAAATGTCTTTGGATTCTTGGAACTAAGTTTGTTAAGTTTTTTTTTCTGCTCGTTTGCGACAGTAAAGCGACCTTTTTGTTACAGTCGTTTAGGTAGATCCATGCTTCATCAATAGTCACAATAAATTTCCGCCTGTCTCCGGCTAAGTGATTTTCATAAAAACGTATACACCGTGTTCTGCGCTCAGCCACGTGACTGGACAAAAGGCAGTGAACCATGAACATTATGATTTTTTGGGGTTTTTCTCAGACTCAAATCTTTGTTTATTATCTTTATTGCAGTTAACACAGAGATTTTTGACGACTTAGCGATTGATTGCTTTTTGAATCCTTGAATTTTCTTTTGAGATCAGAGACCTTACTTTTTAAAAACTCGTAAACGTACGTATGTACTTTCTTTGGATATTCGTTTGGAGTTCTTTTTCCTGTTAAAAGTAATGCTTGAAGATTTTTCCTGCTATTATTAATAATATTGCTTATTTCGAATTTATAAATGCTAATTCCAGGATTTTCGTAGCGTTTGTTAATTACAGAATACGAACATTTATCTTCGTAAGACGCAAAAACGTAACCTTGGTGTATCCATAGCTTGCTTACCAGCGCCATTTTCTTACCAGACAATATAAAACTGCAGATGCTTCCTTCGTGTTTATCTAACACGCTGTTGCCAGTTTCAATTCTTTAAACTTCTGTTACTTTCTGTAATTTCTTATCAAAAACATTTTAAAAATGTGTGAACAACCTGTATACTTTCCACCATGACTGAAGCTAAGACTTCTGCAGTAAATGTTGAAATTACTTTCTTTTAAAATTGAAGATTAGAACGAGCTACAATGAAGATAACTTTCCCGATAGTTAAAATAATGTTACTGCGTCACAGTTTGCCTAAATAGGCTCGGACAAAATCTGATTTGAATCGAAGACTAATTTTAGAATTTTTCCTATTTTCTTTCCGCCGCAGTGGACAAATGTTAACTTTCGTATTTCATCCACCAAATAAGAAAGTTAGTCTTTACTTTTTCTGATATTTTCTGGGTGCGTTATCAACAGAGGAGGAGGGGTTGAGAATGTGTGGAATGCCTTTTTACATAGAAAACCTTAAGATATTTTGAAAGTGGTCTCTAAAACTTAGGCGTTACCACCATCTTGATCTATTCCCGCATTAAAATTAGACGGCGTCATTCTTTCCTCTTTAAAAATTAATTTAGTGTCCTGCTTGCACTACTGTTACTTTTCAATCTGTTACTGATTGTCATAAGAAACTTGCTAAAAGCCAATAATTTAAGTGAAACACTTATACCTAGCGTTTCATTTCGATAAATTCTAAGCCTGACATAAAAAGACATTATTTTTTCAATAGCGCCCCTTTGTTTTTCCACATAGTTTCTTTTCCCTGATTTGAATACACTTGTTGTAACAATCATAGAGTTGGCGAATTCTTGCAGCCAAAAACGTTTTATCTGTCACCTCCAAGCAACACATGCCGCCCCGGTGGCGCAGTGGTCTAAGCGATGGCCTCTGATCATTCGTCCGAACGGGGTCCGGGTTCGAATCCCGGTGAGGCATGGATGTTGTGTTTGTCTTACGGCACTGATTCTCTCCCTTCCCTGGAACCAGTGACCCTAAATTAGGGACGGGCGACTGCTTATAGCCCATTGAGTTGCTCACGGTGGTCGTTAAACCTCAAAAAAAAAAAAAAAAAAAAAAAAAAAAGCAACACATCGTTCCCTCCTTCAGTTTAGAATCATCCACAAAGTACCTACACCGCACTTCTTTTTACAGATTTTTGAAGCCGAAAAGTCACTAGGAGTAAGTTCAGGTGAATACGTTGGGTTGAAGCAATTGGAAACCACATCCTCTCACAGCTTGCAAGGAAATATAGAGCGTTTGCTTGGAGCATTGTTCTGGAGAATCAGAACACCCCGTCGTAATTTTCCTTTCTGTTTACTCATGACGGCTTCACACAGTTATTGCAATAGCGCGACATAACAGACAGCATTCATATTCCTTTTAGAAGACAAATAACCAATTAATAGTAACTCTTCTGAGTCCAAAAAATGATGGCCATAATCTTCTCTGCAGATGGTTGCGTTTTGAACAGGTTTTAGTGGTGGCGATCATGATGTTTCTATTACATGCTCTCTTGTTCAGTATCAAGATCGCAATGGTGAAGCCACGTCTCCTCACCAGTCACAACGCAGGATTAAAAGTCATCTGGATCAAGGTTAATGAGGTCAAGTTAAACCCTACTTGCTTCAACACGATCATTCTTCATCTGAGGTGTCAGCATTCTGGGAACACATCTGGCACAGACTTTCGACATTTCTAACTTCTCATGCAAAATGGTCCAAACACTGCCAGAATTTAAGTTCTTCAGCAACCTGCACTACATGGATTCCTAGTTCCTCAGTTCCTCAGCAATCTGTGGGGCACGGATTCCTAGTTCCTTGGCAACCTGTACAATACGGATTCCTAGTTTCTCAGCAACCTGTACGACACGGATTGCTAGTTCATCAGCAACCAGTGCGACACGGATTCCTAGTTCCTCAGCAACCTGTACGACACGGATTCCTAGTTCCTCAGCAACCTGCACAATACGGATTCCTAGTTCCTCAGCAACCTGTACGACATAGATTGCTAGTTCATCAGTACCCAGTACGACACGGATATCTAGTTCCACAGTTCCTCAGCAACCTCTACTACACCGATTCCTTTTTCCTCAGTTCCTCAGCAACCTGTACGACACGAATTCCTAGTTCCTCAGCAACCAGTACAATACGGATTCCTAGTTTTTCAGCAACCTGTGCAACACGGATTCCCTGCGCTTCAGTTCCTCATTAACCTGTACCATACGGGTTCCTAGTTTCTCAGCAACCTGTACGACACGGATTTCTAGTTCCTCAGTTCCTCAGCAACTTCTACTACACTGATTCCTTTTTCCTCAGTTCCTCAGCAACCTGTACGACACGAATTCCTAGTTCCTCAACAACCAGTACAATACGGATTCCTAGTCTCTCAGCAACCTGTACAACATGGATTCCTAGTTCCTCAGTTCCTCAGCAATCTGTGAGCCACGGATTCCTAGTTCCTCGGCAACCTGTACAATATGGATTCCTAGTTTCTCAGCAACCTGTACGACACGGATTGCTAGTTCATCAGCAACCAGTGCGACACGGATTCCTAGTTCCTCAGCAACCTGTACGACACGGATTCCTAGTTCCTCAGCAACTTGTACAATATGGATTCCTAGTTTCTCAGCAACCTGTACGACACGGATTGCTAGTTCATCAGCAACCAGTGCGACACGGATTCCTAGTTCCTCAGCAACCTGTACCACACGGATTCCTAGTTCCTCAGCAACTTGCACAATACGGATTCCTAGTTCCTCAGCAACCTGTACGACATAGATTGCTAGTTCATCAGCACCCAGTACGACACGGATATCTAGTTCCTCAGTTCCTCAGCAACCTCTACTACACCGATTCCTTTTTCCTCAGTTCCTCAGCAACCTGTACGACCCGAATTCCTAGTTCCTCAGCAACCAGTACAATACGGATTCCTAGTTTTTCAGCAACCTGTGCAACACGGAATCCCTGCGCTTCAGTTCCTCATTAACCTGTACCATACGGGTTCCTAGTTTCTCAGCAACCTGTGCGACACGGATTTCTAGTTCCTCAGTTCCTCAGCAACCTGTATGATACAGATTCCTAGTTTCTCAGCAACCTGTGCGACACGGATTCCTATTTACTCAGTTCCGCAACAACCTGTACGACACTAATTCCTAGTTCCTCAGCAACCTGTACGACACTAATTCCTAGTTCCTCAGCAACCTGTACGACACTAATTCCTAGTTCCTCAGCAACCTGTACGACACTAATTCCTAGTTCCTCAGCAACTTGTACGACACGGATTCGCTGGCTTGACATCAACAGGTCCCCCACTTTCTAGCACACTTTATCTGTGGTCACCTCAACTGAGCGTTCTTCGCGAGGGACGTCTTCCAACGAATCTCTTCCTTGTTTAAAGAGAGCAGCCCATCCTTTGACTGCAGTATATGAAGGTGTACCATTGTCGTACACACGGATCATCCGCTCATTAATACTGCGTAGCGTTACAGCCTTCCTTCGTCAAAAGTTTAATCTCCACTCGGTTCCGCAATTTCCTCTGTCTGTCATTAGTTGTCACCTTGTATAATTATAATCTTGGAATATTAATGTTTAAGCGAATAAAAATAATCTTAATCGGGATTTAATTTCACTAAATTTTTACACCCGTCAACATTCTACTAGCAGCAAAACTAAATTAGTGCTTATGTTTGCACAAACAGAACGATCTGGAGCACATGCCAAACCAACTTTCTGGAATAATTTGCCTGATGAGTTAATAACCTTAAACAACATTTATTTATTTGCAAAAAACTTAAACAATGTATAATACGTAATATGGGTAGCAGCTGATTTATAAATCAACTGGAACGACCTCCGTGTTTTTAAATTCTTAAATTTAATGTTTTATAAAAAAGATAATGATTTTAAATCTTGATCACTAAACAACTAATGTTTGATATTAGCAATCTTAATACTGAGCATAGTTATTTGGCTTTCTTACTAATCTGTTATTATCTTAAATGGTATGGTCTTAATTTACATTTTTAATATTGAATGATATAGGGTAGAGCTGCTTTGGCTAACAGTTCGAAACTATAATGATAACTGTCTATCAGGGCCGCCGATCGCTAGTACGTCTGATTGACATACTACATAGTGATCGGCGGCCCTAAGGGACAGTTTCTTACTAATTTGTTGTCTGTTTCAAGAATCATTGTCTTGGGAGAAGAGAGCTAGATAGGCCTAATCGGCCTTTTCTCTCTTTTTATCCCTATTGTTGCATATCTGCTATATAATTGCTTTCACTTAATCTATATGTAACGTGTATGTGACAACTAAAATGAATGAAAGATACTTCAATGCAATGAGGCCCCATCTCAAATGCTGACACAGCGACGTGGCGTGGCAGCTATATAATTGAAGGCTGATGCAATACTTTGCAATACTTGCGTCAGCCACCATCTACTTTCAAAGTCAGGCTTAGAACTTACTGAATGCCATTCGTAGTATAGCATTAATTTGTTTATTCAGTGGCGTAGCAGAGCATGTATCTGTCGCCACGTTTTCGCACTCCAATGGGAGGTTTTTTCTAAGCGGTGGTGAGACGTAAAAGGCAGATAACAGTTCTGATTCTTTGCATTTTATTTCTTATGACACTGCCTTGAAACAGCCGCCCAGTGGAGAGGGAAAACTTGAAAATTATATACACCGATTAGCCAAAACATTACAACCTCCTCTGCGTTATCGAAATTAGCGTGTGTGTAGCCAACCAGCGGCACGTGCCAAAGTTGCGAACAACATATATAATACCTGTGTCGGAGTTCTGTCAGTCAGTATTTTGTTTCGTCTCAACATCGGATAAGCAAAGGATTTTTTCTGATTTCGACAATGTCCAGCCCGTTATGGCAAGACACTTCGGTAAAAGCATCTCCGAAACAGCGATGCTGGTAGACTGCCAAGCTATGAAGTACATTGAAGTGCCAGAAAAACTGGTACATCAGTCTAATACCTGATACGTCCCCCAAGGGAGCGCAGGACTGCAGAAATACGACGGGGCATGGACTCCACTAGATTCTGGAAATATGCTGTATGCAATGCACACCATACTTCCTGCAGAGCGTTCCAGATTTCGGTTGTATTCCGAGGTATCGGATTCCTGTGCTCGATAGCACGTTGCATGGCATCCCAAATGTGTTCTATCACGTTCATATCTGACGACTTGGGTGGGAATGGCAACACCCCAAACTCGGACGAATGCTCCTCTAACCATAATGTATCGTCCCGATCCTTGTGTAGAGGTGCATTGTCCTGTTGGAACAGGCCCAACCCATCAGCAAGAATGCAGGACATAAAGGGGTGAACCTCGTCAGAAATGATGCGCACATAGGGTTGGCAGGTCACAGACGTTTGTACCCATACCAGGGGTTCCGTTGATGTCCAGCTAAACACACCTCATACCATTACGAAGCCCCCACCAGCCGGTACAGTTCCCCGTTGACAGGCGGGATCCATGGCTTCATGGGGTTTGCGCCACACACGAATCCTTCCATCTGCCCGATACAGTTGGAAATGTGACTCGTCAGACCAAGCAACTCTTTTCCAGTCATCCAGTGGCGGTGTTGCCGTGCCCAAGCGAGGCGCATAGCTCTGTGTCGTGCACCCATCAAGGGGACTCGAGTTGGGCGTCGGCTCCCAAAGCCCATATAGTGCAGGGTACGTTGCACAGTCCGGACGCTGATGCTTGTTGAGGCTCCAGCATTGAATTCCGATTATACCTGCAATAGTGATGCACGCCTATCGTGTAAAACGATTCTTGACAGCCGACGATGGTCACGTTCACCGAATGTCTTTTTACAGCCACACTGATATCGTATTTTGGAGGTTTTGCCGGAATTCTTGTAGTCACGGTACATCCTTGCAATGGTCGTCCGTAAAAATCCGAACTTCGTTTCTATCTCAGAATTACTCTGGCCCATCTCACGAGCGCCAAATATGAGACCGCGGTGAAAAACAGCTTAAATCGTTATTACTTGTCATTCTCATGCCGAAAACAGCTCTGACGGCTGGGAAGGATGTCTATCGCTTTATATACGCACTGGCGGACGCAACCGGGTACGCACATAAGGGACATTGCTATGTATTTTGGATAAGCTCGTCTGTACCAGTTTTTCTGGCACTTCAGTGTGGGTTATCCGAAACATGTGACACTTCAAGCCGTTGACAAGGCGTGGATTGGTCACGCCTCATTGATGCCAGAGGTCAGCGTAGTCTATCGCACCTTGTCCGCAGCAACGGGTGAGCTACTGTGCTTGACAGTACCCATAATTTCAATTGTGGTGAAGGGTTCAATGTGTCCAAACACCCAGTTCATCGTACGCTCTTGGATATTAGTCTCTGCAGAAGAAGAAATATTCGTGTGCCTATGCTCACAGCCGTTCACAGTCATGAAAGCATGCAGCGGGCATGTAATAATCGACATTGGACTAAAGAAGACTGGAAGAGGGTCTCACGCTCAGACGAATTTCGTTTTCTGTTAAACCATGTCGACGGATAAGCTCATATGTGACGTTTCCCCAAAGAATCCTACTCAGCTGGATAAATTCTGGAACAGATTCAGGCGGCTGGAGGAAGTGTGATGGTCTGGGGAATATTTTCTTGGGAAACATTTGAACCAATTATCCCTGTACAGCAAACTTTTACAGATGTTACGTACTTGAAGATCGTGGCTGACTAAATACACTCCTTTATTGCGACTGTATTTCCTGGCAGAGATGGCATCTTTCAACAAGACAATGCTCCATGCCACACTGAAAAAAAGGTTCAGGAATGGTTTCAAGAACAATAAATAGGAATTCAATTTACCGGTAGACTATATTGCTGTCTTAAGCACGAAGAACAAGACGTAACCCATTTCAACACGAAATAAACCAAGGCGAATCATCGCAAGGTGCGAAAACGTCTTTACTTACGAAAATTAAAACTTGTTTAAAAGGTTAAAATGATTAAAACAATGTGCGAGATCTTTCGGGTCTGTCTTTTACAGACCCATCCTCAGGCACAACAAGAAACTCACACGGGGCACGCTGGCTTCTATACACAACTCTATGCATCAGCAAGATACACACGAAGAACAAGACGTAACCCATTAATTAAAACTTGTTTAAAAGGTTAAAATAAGCACGAAGAACAAGACGTAACCCATTTCAACACGAAATAAACCAAGGCGAATCATCGCAAGGTGCGAAAACGTCTTTACTTACGAAAATTAAAACTTGTTTAAAAGGTTAAAATGATTAAAACAATGTGCGAGATCTTTCGGGTCTGTCTTTTACAGACCCATCCTCAGGCACAACAAGAAACTCACACGGGGCACGCTGGCTTCTATACACAACTCTATGCATCAGCAAGATACAACGCATGCGCCGTACTACAAGGTCGGGTATGCTTTACACAGAAAGTAACAAATGAAAATATGTACACATGCATGAAAAGAAATACAAATGGCAGTAAGTAAGTAATCAAAACATATTTACAGTAGACGTGGGATTCTCCAGCAGGAACCTCCAAGGAGCAGGTATGATTTGCGGGGTTTCTTCATTACAACATTGTTCGGCAAAATCATAAATATATAAACTCTCCAAAAAGAGCACTGCAGTTTTAGTTCTGGCCGAGCAAAATAATTTAGCATCATTCCATAGTGGGAAATAATCTCCTTTGTTGACTGTTCGGGCTAATGCCGTTGCGGATGAATGGGTGCGAACATTGTATTTATGTTTGGAGATTCTCATTCCGAGTGACCGACAAATTGATCCGATGCAGGCTGTCATAGGGAGAGAGTCATCAACGGATTGTAGTGGCACGGAATATACACCATATTTTTCCATGATTGAGACATTGTCACAATCAGACTTGACCAAGTTGAAAAGGCGTTCGGAAGAAATGCCGAAACTGAAGTTGAACTTACAACTCGATAGGATTCATGCCCGGCGAATTTGGGGCCATGACAATTAATTGCCATGGTCCCCAAATTCGCCGGGCATGAATCCTTTCGAGCATTTATGGTTTGAGTTTAGGGGGAAATGCATGAGCAGCATCACCCAAACCACGTAATTTACGGGAACTGCGGGATCTTCTGTTGCAGACATGGTACCAAATATCAAGATACATCTACCAACATTTTGATGAATTTATGACTCACAGTAATTTTATCGCGGGAAGAAAAGGCAAAATTCGCGAGGCGGTCACGGGGTAAATTATGAAATTTTGCGAAAAGTTGGCGGCCGATGATATACACTAACTTTTCCAAAAAAAAAAGGAAGTCTACCAAGTTACAAAGCGGTAATACAAATGACTAGTACGTAACTAAATAAGCATTATAACATTATAAGTTTTTAAAATTGATACTTACATTTATAAACCATTCAAATTATGGCAATGTTATCAACGCCGTTACACGAGATCAAGATTTCCATTTAAATGGGTATTTCGATACATTAAATTGTACATACGCAGATTTTCTTTTTAATGCTATGTCTGTTGTCCTGTAACATGTTTCTTTTTTAATTTAGAAAAGGATCGTTTAGCTTCGACACTGTTTGTAGGTACTGACAGACAACGGATGGCGATCTTACGTAGCTTAGGAAAACGACCTTGTTTCGTATTACATAAGTCTAGCAAACTTTAGCTGACAAGAAATGCTTTTACACTTGCTTTATATGAACGAAATTCGCATTTTAGTTGGTCCTCATCTTCGAACATAGGAATATGACTGAAAACAAACAAATCTTCTACGTTGTCTAAGAGCTACCACGATTTAAATTGATCGGGATCAAACACCCTAAATGCTTTGAAAAAATTCCGGCTGGCTGACAAATCGATGCTTTTTATCTTCAAAAAAAATAATGCTTAATTTTTTTATAACAAGTGGATAGAGCTCTTTTTCCAGCGAGGTGATCGCAGTCATGTACTTTGTGCGCGGAAATTCACTGTTTTTCAAATAAAGTAGCTGTCCGGAAATATACGGCGCATGAAACTCAACCTGCTTCAGATTTTCCTTTAAATTCCTATCTTAACAATACCCAATGATTTTATCCACAATGCAACTGCTACTGCTGTCTTTTTCTTTTTCCAAAAACTCTGCGCAGTCCTCTAAATGTTTGCAGTGAAAAAGCACTGCCTGAAACAAACTGTTCCACCTAGTCTGCATAGATACTGGTTGGTAAGCAAGGTATTTTGCCCTTCTCTTTCTAAAATAGTCGAAAACGTCCTTTACGAGACTGTTAAGGCATGTTTATGTGGACAAACTGTTAAGGCATGTTTAACAGCAGCTTCTAAAGAGTCCACATTTTGAAATTCATTCTGCGAAATTTCGCCCAAAAGATTTAAAAGGTGCGCATTGCAAGTGACGTGAACACCATTCAAAAATACTGCTTTCAGGCTCTTTTTCCACGCTTTGGACGTGTAAGACGCATTGTATGTCACAAAAACGGTTATATTAGCTAAAGGTATTTCATACTTATTAATGCACTGAAAGATTGCCTCGCTGACTGCTTTAAAATTTACGGATTCCAAAGTGATGCACTCAAGAAAGATTGCATTCAAAGAAGTTTCATCATTGCAGCTTTCAACATTCGGTTCTGCTGATGGAACAGCAAGAATATTCAAAATGTATCTATCTTCTGAATCAGTTGTTTCGTCTGCTACGATGCTTACACCGGATACTGATTTTAAAAAATCTTTCACTTGTTGCTTGTCAATATCATATATTTTCGGAAAATAATATTTCCGCATCCAATTGGCATTTGGAATAACACCAATATCTTTCAACGAATTTTCCAAGTAATTTTTAATGTAGGGTTATCCAGTTTGGAAAGTGGGATATTAGCTGCACAAAAGGTACCAGTTAATTTCGAAAGTCCCATTGGGCGATGCTGTTCTTGTGCAGTTCTTTTCTCAATTAATTCCTCAACACATTTCTGCATTATTTTCGGTTCACTGTTCAGACACACCTTTTTTTTTTTTTATGCAGCTTACTTGCTAAATGCTTTTCACAACTGTTCTTTCTTGAAAAATGCACTGATATGTATGTTGCAACACGAACGGGACAATAGATTTTTGTTCACATGAAACGTTCCCTTGCTGTACTGCTTGCATCTTTCTGATGCACTCATTTTACTCACGTGGCTCATTCTCAAAATTAAAAAACAATATCTAGAAACTTCATAAACTACTCACACGAAAGCACACATTTTCTAAGCTAAGCGTTTGCTAAACACTCTCTTCTGTGAGCTGCTTTCCCAGCTAAAATTATTTACACAACTGACGACATCCGGTTCACTAGTCTGGCAAGTCGCAAAGGTCATTCAACAGTGGCGGGGGCAAATCACGAAGAACTACGTGTGCAATCTTCAGCAGAGTGTATGTGACCTTGAATTACCCGTCAAGCTTGTTCGAAAAGAGTATCTTCGTAACGAACAACCTTGAGAAGTAATTCAAGGTTTAAAGCTCTGATTTGGATTTTCGAGGAGGATTACTTTGTGGTACATTTTTCGCGTAAATTCTAACGAAGCCAGTATTAAAATTATTTAATTATGAAAAATACAGTAATCAAAAAAATATAATAGAAATTAGGCAAAATAGGTAAAAAATCTGAAATTCTCGGATATATTTGGTATTCGCTAAATTACAGAAAAACCCCAAAAATTCGCGGAAATTCGCACCGTCACAAAATTACTTCCCTACCCATCGGGTGATGATTTTTTTGGGGAAAAGGAGGACCTAGCGTTCGTAATTTAGTGCCACTAGTTCCAGGGAAAGGAGAGAGTCAGTGCCGTAAGACACACACAAAATAAATGCTTCACCGCGATTCGAATTCGAATCCGAATCAGTTACGGACGGAGACTCAGAATCCAGCGTTTAAACCACTGTGTCAAAGAGGCATTTTTAACATTCACGCATTCATGCATTCTTTCTTATTTCATATTCGAGCTTACCTTCTACCAAGGATTTCTGTTTTTCAAAAATTAGTACCCAAGTTCACCTGGATTTTTATTTTGACTTATAAAAAATTATTTCATGATGAAGCTTCATCATGCGTTTCCCCTTTTGTATTAGTTTTCTTATTTTTAAAATTACACTTTGAAATTTCAGGAAAAGATGCAAAAATAAACAGCGTCTCAAAATTGCTTTCAACAGTCAAACAGAAACCGAAAAGACGTTTTAAACATATTTTTCATAAGCCCTTAATCTCCTAAATGCGACAAAAGACAATCTGCGTTCCCTTATTTCTCAAGGAACAGTGATTTAACTTAAGCCTATAAAAAATTTGTAAATTTCATTTCAGAGATACGCTCATCAGGATCTCAATACAATTTTCACATTTTTTGTTAAGACATGGATTACTCTTGAATAAAGAAAATCTCTTGAGAAAGATAATTTTTAATGAAATTTTACTACCATCATCATTTAAGAGAAATAGGTTTTCAATGCTCTTGTTAATACTTTTGTGCTTTTTAAATATTGGCTAGCCATCCAGAAATGTGAAGGATATCTGAAAAATGTCAGCAGAACAAAATCAATAAAAATCTATAGTGCGAGCAAAAACAAATGTCCTCGTCAAACAGAATAATGCATGTTACTCTCACTCTGAGACATCGTAAACATTTATATCCAGCCTGCTTGTTTTACTTGCTGCTGATGCTGGCATATTTTGGGAGTTCAGACATGGGTTTAAGTACGGATAATACTCATTCTTTTTACCTTTTTCTGACGTATATTGCATATTGAACTTTCCTTTTTTGTTTGTTATTTGTTATGTAAATTTTGTTTTTATCTCTCGTTATGATTTCTGTACATAACATCATGTCTGAACTCCTAAAAATGTGGCAACACTGGCAGCAAGTTAAATCAAGAGCGCTTGATACACATATTTACGATTTCTCAGACTAAGATGTGACTTCATCTCCCAGGTTAGGTAATTTAAATTCCAGCTTAATTAAATATTTTTTCTACCTCAACGAATCTTTGCTGGTCAGTGTTATTGCTTTTTTGTAGTTTCATCGCTAAGTACTAATAACATGCGTTCATTTCTTCATTTTCTCATACATACACGGTCGTATCAGAATAATGTGATCACCCCCGGAATCACAGTGTACCAGCCCAAGCGCGTCACAGAATGCACGTGACAAGGTCGACCACGCGGGGATATAAGCTGCTGGCTAGGGCAAATGAGCCATAGTGCCTTACGTGAGCACAGTGGACAGAGTTGGGGATCTGACGAACTTTCAAGAAAGAATGATTATCAGCTACCGCGCCAAGGGTGGAAGCATCTCAGATATAGCAGACTTCGTGGGCTGTTTGCGAGGTGCTGTAGTAAGGGTGTACCAAGAATAGACCTTTGGCACACCGAGTACCTCGTGACGTCATAACTGTGGAGCGCCAAATGCCATCGACCCCAGAGGAGAACGTCGCCTCCGTCGACTGGTAAAGGGCAATCGACGCGCAACAGTGCAGCAATTGACCACGCAAATGAACGTTGGGCGCCCAGATACGTGTCCCCTATAACAATAGAGCAAACCCTGTTACGCACGAGTCTCTGGAGTCGATGCTGCGTTAAGTCGCCCATGTTTACCCAGGTCTATCGGCAACGACGCCTGCAGTTCGCAAGGGACAACAGCCGTTGGACAGTGGAAGAGTGGGGAAATTTGCCTTCTACAACGAATCGAGGTTTCTACTCTGAGGAAGTGATGGACGGTGGCGGATACGGCGTCAGACACACGAGAACCAAAACCCGGACACAATTGTTGGTCAAGTACAGGCCAGCATTTTCAGTGTGCATGTCTGGGGGATGTTTTCCTTGTATGACCTGTGACCGCTGGTGTCACTGGATGGGTCCCTGAACGCCAATGGTTATCTGTCCATCCTCGCTGACCACATGCATACCTTCATGTTGGACGCTTAACCTAGTGGTGATGGTGTCTACGAACAGGAAGGACAATGCGCCCTACCACGTCGCTAAGGGGGTGCGTGATTGGTTCCAGGAACACGACAGCGATGTCTCAGTTCTCTCTTGGCCGTCGAAATCACCCGAACTCAATCCCATAGAGCACTTGTGGGACTATTTGGATCGACAGGTTTGACGTGCCGACCCACAACCACGTCATCTCCGGGACCTTCGTGCTATGCTATAGTCCGAATGGACGAGTGTGCCTTGGGCAACCTTCCGGATCCTCATTGCCTCCATGTCACGCCGTCTGGCCGCTGTCATCCGGGCCAAGGATGGTTATTCCTGATATTACGTAGGTGGTCATATTATTCTGATACGATTTTGTATGTCGTTCATGTACGTAAACTTCACTTACATGAAAAATATGTGATCATTTTCCTCATTACATGATCTAGACAATTATTTAAGACTCCTGCTCATCAGTAATCGTCCGTAGTCTTTATCACAATGGTAAAAAACAAAGAATACTTTGGAATTCGATTAACAGCTTATTGTGGGTGCGTGTCTTGTTAGAGGGGCGATTTTGAAAACAACACAGCTAACTGGTTTTCCTAAGAGGCGTAACTGTGGCGCGATGCTAATACACAGTCGAGTCACATTACTGTGACCACCTCCTATTTTTGACGTCAACAGCGCGTAGCGAATGAAAGAAGGAACGTGTCGTGAGCTGGCTTGGAGGGTATATAAGGTGTGCTGTAGGCATTCTGAAAACATATCACTCGATGCTGTCATGGATAAAAGGAGCGATTTATCAGATTGGCAAAAAGGGGTGATTGTCGACTTTCGAGGCAAGGGTGGCGGTATTTCTTAAAAAGCGCAGTTTGTGAACTGTTCGCGTTCTGCTGTGTATCGTGATTGGAGAAATGGCACCATTGCGAATAAACGACGTCGGAACTGCGGTGCACCACGTGCCATTGATATGAGAGGTAAACGTCGGCTTCGAAGGTGCGTGAGGGCTAATGGACACGCTGCAGTGGAGCAACTCACTAGCCGAATGAACCAGGAGGCTACCGGAAGTGTGTATAAAACGAGAGTTCAGTTAACCCTGCTACGTACGGGGCTCCGATGCAGACAGATGGTCACTGCACCTATGCTAACGAAGGCGCATCGGCGGAAAAGGCTTAAATTTGCATGGCAGTATCCGAATTGGACCACTGCTGATTGGCAAAGGATTGCCTTCTTCGATGAATCACGTTTTCTGCTTCATCAAAAGGATGGACGTTTGCGTATAAGGCGAAAAACATCGGAGAACAAACACTCTTCAACCATTGCTGGAAGAACACAAGCTGGTGGGGGTAGCGTTATGGTCTGAGGAATGTTTTCGTGGCATTTCCTGGGTCTACTCATACCTGTGGAAGACACTGTGGACGCAATTCGTTATAAATTAATCCTTGCAAACCACGTACACCCATAGATGCTGATTGTCTTCCCTGGGGCGGATGGGATGTTCCAGAACGACACTGCAACGTGTCACACAACTAGAAATGTTCGAGAGTGGTTGGAAAAGCACGATAAAGACTTCACAGTACTTCCCTGACCCCCTAATGCCTCAGACGTAAACGCAATTTAGCATCTGTGGGTCCACCTGAATCGTATCATCCACCACTCACCCTCCAGCAGCTGTCAGATGCACTACAGTCAGTCAGCATGGCTTCACGTACCTTTGAACACCTATCAGCACCTATTTGAGTCACTCCCAGCCAGTCAAGCTGCTGTCTGCCCTACACACGGCGGTTACTCTGGATACTAGCTAGTGGGCACAATAATGTGACTCGACCGTGTATATCTGGATCGAGATCGACGTCTTCTGTGAAGGCTTGGATGCAGCAACAGGACATGCTGTGGATGTAATTGACCGAAGCATTCAGTAAAGTTTGTTCCCGACCCGTATCTCAACAAACAGTGCGCATGAAATTGAAGAGGAACGTTATTGGCAGCCGCATGTCTACACGGAATCCACTCATTTCCGCAAAGAACCGGAAAGTTAGTCTACAGTGGTGTCAAGAAAACCGTGACTGTACACTGGAAGACTGGAAAAAGGTCATATGGTCCGATGGATTGCGATACAGCTTGTTCTATACCGACGATAGGCGAAGAGATTGGCGGCAGCTCCATGAAGCAATAGACCCAGCTTGTAAACACAATTCAAGGTTGTAGGTGTGGTGTCATCGTGTGTAGGACGTTCTGTTGGTATGGAACGGGTTTCCTGATATTACTGGAAGGTCTGATGTCCTCCAAGGATTATCTGAACAATTTTACCGAAGAAGTTCATCCTACAATGTTGATTTTTTATCCAGCAGGTCACGGCTGCTTCATGGACAACAATGCTGCTGCCCATCGTGCAAGATTTGTTCCGGTGGCCCAGCCAGCATGACAGTGACTTCTGTCATCTTCCCTGGCCACCACAATTCCCGCATCTGAACCCCATCAAGAATGTACTGGACATGTTAGAAAAACAGAGCCAGGAGGAAAGTCCTCTGCCGTCAAATCTGAGTTAGTTAAACGACTTTCTGGTAAACGCCTGATATGCTGTAAACGTAGATGCACTCTAACATCTTCTGGAATCTATGTCAAACCGTATGCGTGCTGTAATTCGACTTAAAGGAAGTGAAACGGTATTGGATAAGACTTTCTAATTCAGTGGTCTGTATGTGCCCTTATCTATGTACACTGCTGATCATATCTTAAGGATGGCCACTCCACTCGGGGGATATCCTCATTTGAGCGTACTTCATCTATAGCTGCTGTGTGGTAAGGACGGTCATTATCTTCCGCAAAAATGAAATATGCCTCCTCAGCGCCTCGGAACAAACGTCCGTGCGAGGAATTGCCTCACTGCAATAATACTTCTGCTGTTTGATTGTGTCTTGACCCATCACCTTTAGTGTGGTACGTCCATTTACCATGATACCGGCCGCATCGTGATGCTGTGACCACTATATCTGCCCATTTCAACGCTGTTGCTGGCATCACACGTAGTCCCCACGTACCCTCTAGAGCAACTGCCATTTAGAATCCGACCAATTGACTAAACCAGCTTTCAACTATGAACATTACCATAGCGTTTTAATCTGACGACTACTCAACCTGAGTCGTACACCAGAGACAGAGCACTCTATGATGTACCCTGGAAAATGGTACACAGCGTACGGTTTTCCAAATATATAAATCCTGCTGCATTTAGACATCTTGACAGCGTTTTGTGCAAACTTCACACACCTGTGCTTGCTTGCTTGACGATGATTAACCAACTGGCTGATAGTTCTTTATCGACCCTGTTTTGGCCATTATGGCCAGGTAAGGATTATTCTGCTAGCGTGTACAGCAGAGAGAAATTCGTGCAAAATCTGGCAGAGGTTATGTGTTACCTGAACGCTAACTAAAGCCTCGATACAATGATATGTGCTACTTTTAACTCTCTGGAAATATCTGTCACGGTCCGGATTTCTTCGTGCTTGCCGATATTACAGTTTCGGGTAAAATCATCCATACCTTGGTGAGACATTCTTTTGTTACCTCAGACACTCTAGTTCTCGCTCCGTCGCTATAGTAGTGAGGAAATGAGTGGTTTGAAATATACGCTGCATGATGCATACCCACAAGGTGTAAGGTAGTGATCGTGATTCATTCCCATAAGGTGTGCTAGCAGTGATCGTGATGCATCATGGGTCACATGTTGCAGGCCATTCATTTTTTCTCTACTATCGCTGAAATACATGAAAAACAGAATGGATTTGTATGGGACAGGACTGACCTATATGCATACTGCCAGGTACTTACGGCAAATTTGGATACGAGCTGTGCATCATGAGATGTCTTCGTACGTCCTACAGCACTCGTGTGCATATGTAAGCAAGCTCTTTTAGGCCCATGCCACTCTGTAATTGTCAGATTTCGTGGTTGTCTTTAAATTTTGGACGATACTGTAGTTCTTAACGTTCAAGCAGGATTTTGTGTGTCCAAATTACAAGTTCGTCGTTTTGGTGTGCATGACTGTTTTTAGAAATAAAGACTTAATCTGGATAAATTGTAAAAGTGATTTTCTTGGTTACCTTCATTATGCTCTAGCAAACATGGGGAGTGTACTAAAAGGTTAGATGCCCTTCCTCAGAAGAATTTGAGCGGAAAAGTATTATGGGCTTCGACGAAGACAAAGCGTCTTTGCAATCATCTTGGCTTTGCACGGTGGAAAAATGAACCATTTTTTTTGGATGTCAGCAGTTTCATATATCCGTGAAGATAAAAACACACACAATGTAAGAAGGATGTTCTTCGTGGAAAGAAAGTCCTCTGAATAAACATTATAGCTCTAACAACTGAAGACATCTTTCACCGCCATCCAAGTCAGTGTTAGACACAGACTTTGTGCTTTTTTCCTCATTACTGATGCTTAAGATTAATAACAAAAAATAACTAATTCACTCCAGCGATGGAGCAAGAAATTCAAGCTATAATAAATACTAATAAAATTATTATTTGTTTATCCACCCGCAATTGATTAATAAAAGGCGATGGAAAATGTCTTACGTTTTAGTTAGATTTTTAACTACTCATATTTCATAAAGACCCCTTCCGTGTTATTTATATGAGTAGGAACCAGCGTGTGAATTGAACAATAGCGCATCACAATTTGAGATGCGTCTGTGCATCTGACGGCAAGCTGCGATCGATTTTGTAATTTATGTAGCGAAATTTTGCGATGCATGTTTTCGAACTACGCATAAAGGGTGATTATGTGAAAATAAAGTGAAAACAAACTACAGCAGAACCACGGCGAACTTTTTTTCTTTCCGGAAGTGTTCTTGGAGCATTTCCGAAGTCAAACTAGAAAAGTGGAAAGATCTTTTATTAGCAACGGAACGTGAGAAAGCCATTTGTTCTAACATGGAATCGACTCGAAAGTTTCAGATGGTGTTCACTGACTTAAGTTGGAGAGATATGAACAGAAAATCTTTAATTCACGGTCTAAATTGGAAAGAGATTTACCCAGCAACGTAACGTGAGAATATTCATTTGCTTAAGCTGGACTCTGGGAATACAGATAATAAAATTACAGTTTAAAGTGGAGGAAGACTTTTTCAGCAATGAAGTATGAGAGACTTATTTTTCGAGTCAGAATGGAGTCCACGGCTTCAGATAATATTCATTGTCGTGTTGGGATTTTCCGCCTCTAGAGGGAAAGCACCGACGAACCGCACTATCCGATTTATCGGTTCGGCGGAGTGTGGGCTTACACGCTGTGACCCGAAAGACGGTGAACTATGCCTTGGCAGGACGAAGCAAGAGGAAACTGTTGGATGTCTGTAGAGGTTCTGACGTGTAAATCGATCGTCAGACCTGGGTAAAGGGCCGAAAGACTAATCGAACTATCTGGTAGCTGGTTCCCTCCGAAGTTGCCCTCAGGATAACTGGTGCTCGGAGGAATCAGCCTCATCCGGTAAAGTGAATGATTAGAGGCATTGTAGCTGAAACGATCTCAACCTATTCTTAAACTTTAAATGGGTGAGGAGTCTGACTTGCATGAACGAAGCCTGAACGTTCAGGATGAGAGCGCCTAATAGACCACTTTTGGTGAGCAGAACTGGCGCTGTGGGATGAACCAAACGCCTGGTTATGACGCCAGATGCAAGCCGCTCGTGAGACTCTATGAAAGTAGGAGAGCTCTAAACAGAAAGTCTTTAACTCAGACTATGTAATGCAAAGAGCTTTTGTCAGCAATGTAACGTGAGCATTTTCTTTTTCTGAGACAGAGCGGCTTTTCTGAGGCTTAAAATGATATGCATTGGCTTAAATTAGAGAACTCTGAACCGAAAATCTTTAACTAACAGTCGAGCTTTTATCAGCTGTGAAACTTAAGTAAACTCTCTTTTCGGACTTCAGATGATATCCATTGGCTTACGCTTAACCCTGGAGAGCTCTTATGTTGAAAATGTTAACATCTGCCGAGACATCGATCGTAAGAATATTTAGTAGTATACCAAAGTAATATTGAGGAGATATAGAGAGGTTAGTCAGAACTTCGTCCTGTTTGCAGCAAAAACATTTAATAATGCCAAAAAGCTATTCATGATCATCTTATTCTGTAAAGTACATGCCGTTGCTCTGTACAGTCCTTTGCCAACGTTCTACCAGATCCCCAATCCTTCGGCGGTACGACTAGGAAGGTTTCGAAGCGAGTAACACTCTGGTGCTAAACTCCACAACCACTAGTGAAGAGAAGTTTCACTTTTGTGGGAAATGGGCCATAGAATGAAATAGGTGGTAGTCGTTTGGGCAATGTCCGGACTGTATGGTGGATGGCATAGGACCACAACTCTTTTCGATTTCTTTAGCTTTTTGCAGATCGCTCTGGAGGTGTGACTTGAGGAATTATCCACCTGCAGCAACACCCGCTTCCTAGCGTTTGCGCTGGCCATTATGCACTCGCTGCAGTTGATCGGCATAGAGGTTCTTGTTACTAGCCTGACAATTTATCACGAGTTCTTAGCGCATCACACCCTCACAATTCCACCAGGTGTCCAGCATGATTTACCTCTGTAACTACCGTCTTTGTACCACTGGCTGTACTTCCTGGGGTAACCTCAGCCACTGGCTCCCAGTGGTAGAATAGCGTAGGAACATCCAATTTTCATTACTTGTGAGGACAAAACTCCAACTCCAAAACTCCAAACTTGCGGATTTTATAGTAATCTACGACAAAAAGCGACCCGATGTTCCGCCTTTTGGGTGTCAATGCACGTGAAATCATTCAATGGGGCGTGCTGGTGACGAACGATGGTGAGCTATGAAGACCTCACCTCAGCAGTCAATTGTGGTGTACTATTTACCGGGATTCGCTATGACAGCTTCGACCAGGGTGTCAGCTTTTTTAATCGGTGGTTCCCTATCATTTTTTCCGTGTTCATTTCGTCCACTTTCACTTGATCCAGTTCATTTCGTCCACCGTTTGCTTTGTCCGCTGTTCATTTAGTCCACTGTCCATTTATCTCACCCATCCCTTTGTCCGCCGCTCACTTTGTCCACATTCATTTCGTGCACTCTTCACGTTGGCCGCCGTTCACTTTGTCCACGGTTCATTTCGTGCACTCTTCACGTTGGCCGCCGTTCACTTTGTCCACGGTTCATTTCGTCCACACTTCATTTCTCCGTCATTCATTTCGCCCACCCTTCAATTTGTCCGCCGGTCAAATTTTCCATATTCATTTCGTCCACCCTTTACTTTGTCCGTCGTTCACTTTATCCATATTCATTTCGTCCACTGTTTGACTTTGTTCGCTGATCATTTAGTCCACTGTTCATTTAGTACACTGTTCATTTTGTCCTCCCTTCACTTCGTCCCCCGTTAACTTTGTTCGCCGTTCACTTGGTCCACATTCAATACGTCCACCCTTCACTTTGTTTGCTGTATCATTTCGTCCATCATTCATTTTGTCCGCCATTCATTTCGTCCACCCTTCACTTTGCCGACGTTCACTTTGGCCACATTCATTTCGTCCATCCTTCACTTTATCTGCCGTTCACTTTGCCCATATTCATTTCGTCCATCCTTTACTTTGTTCTCATATCCATTTCGTCCACACTTCACCGTTGGCTGCCGTTCACTTTGTCCACCGTTCACTTTCTCCGCTGCTCATTTAGTCCACTCTTCATTTCGTCCACCCTTCACTATTCCCACCGTTCAGTCTGTCCACATTCTTTTCGTCCCCCTTCAATATGCCCGCCGTTCACTTTTGTCCATATCCATTTCGTCCACCCTTCATTTTGTCCGCCGTTCACTTTGTCCACTGTTCACTTCGTCCACCGTTCACACTGTCCGCTGTTCCTTTAGTCCACTGTTCATTTCGTCCACCCTTCACTATGCCCACCGTTCACTTTGTCCACATTCATTTCGTCCACCCTTCACTTTGCCCGCCCTTCACTTTTGTCCATATCCATTTAGTCCACCCTTCATTTTGTCCGCCGTTCACTTTGTCCACATTAATTTCGTCCACACCTCACCTTGGCCGCCGTTCACTTTGTCCACGGTTCACTTCGTCCACCGTTCACTTTGTCCACCGTTCACTTTGTCCGCTGTTCATTTAGTCCACTCTTCATTTCGTCCACCCTTCACTATTCCCACCGTTCAGTTTGTCCACATTCTTTTCGTCCCCCTTCAATATGCCCGCCGTTCACTTTGTCCACATTAATTTCGTCCGTCCTTCACTTTGCCCGCCCTTCACTTTTGTCCATATCCATTTCGTCCACCCTTCATTTTGTCCGCCGTTCACTTTGTCCACTGTTCACTTCGTCCACCGTTCACACTGTCCGCTGTTCCTTTAGTCCACTGTTCATTTCGTCCACCCTTCACTATGCCCACCGTTCACTTTGTCCACATTCATTTCGTCCGTCCTTCACTTTGCCTGCCCTTCACTTTTGTCCATATCCATTTAGTCCACCCTTCATTTTGTCCGCCGTTCACTTTGTCCACATTAATTTCGTCCACACTTCACCTTGGCCGCCGTTCACTTTGTCCACGGTTCACTTCGTCCACCGTTCACTTTGTCCACCGTTCACTTTGTCCACCGTTCACTTTGTCCGCTGTTCATTTAGTCCACTCTTCATTTGGTCCACCCTTCACTATTCCCACTGTTCAGTTTGTCCTCATTCTTTTCATCCACCCTTCAATATGCCCGCCGTTCACTTTGTCCGCATTCATTTCGTCCGTCCTTCACTTTGCACGCCGTTCACTTTTGTCCATATCCATTTCGTCCACCGTTCACTTTGTCCGCTGTTCATTTAGTCCACTCTTCATTTCGTCCACCCTTCACTATTCCCACTGTTCAGTTTGTCCACTGTTCTTTTCGTCCAACCTTCAATATGCCCGCCGTTCACTTTGTCCGCATTCATTTCGTCCGTCCTTCACTTTGCACGCCCTTCACTTTTGTCCATATCCATTTCGTCCACCCTTCATTTTGTCCGCCGTTCACTTTGTCCACTGTTCACTTCGTCCACCGTTCACACTGTCCGCTGTTCCTTTAGTCCACTGTTCATTTCGTCCAACCCTTCACTATGCTCACCGTTCACTTTGTCCACATTCATTTCGTCCACCCTTCACTTTGCCCGCCCTTCACTTTTGTCCATATCCATTTCGTCCACCCTTCATTTTGTCCGCCGTTCACTTTGTCCACTGTTCACTTCGTCCACCGTTCACACTGTCCGCTGTTCCTTTAGTCCACTGTTCATTTCGTCCAACCCTTCACTATGCTCACCGTTCACTTTGTCCACATTCATTTCGTCCACCCTTCACTTTGCCCGCCCTTCACTTTTGTCCATATCCATTTCGTCCACCCTTCATTTTGTCCGCCGTTCACTTTGTCCACTGTTCATTTCGTCCACCGTTCACACTGTCCGCTGTTCCTTTAGTCCACTGTTCATTTCGTCCAACCTTCACTATGCCCACCGTTCACTTTGTCCACATTCATTTCGTCCACCCTTCACTTTGCCCGCCCTTCACTTTTGTCCATATCCATTTCGTCCACCCTTCATTTTGTCCGCCGTTCACTTTGTCCACATTAATTTCGTCCACACTTCACCTTGACCGCCGTTCACTTTGTCCACGGTTCACTTTGTCCGCTGTTCCTTTAGTCCACTGTTCATTTCGTCTACCCTTCACTATTCCCACCGTTCAGTTTGTCCACATTCCTTTCGTCCGACCTTCAATATGCCCACCGTTCACTTTGTCCACATTCATTTCGTCCACCCTTCACTTTGCCCGCCCTTTACTTTTGTCCATATCCATTTAGTCCACCCTTCATTTTGTCCGCCGTTCACTTTGTCCACATTAATTTCGTCCACACTTCACCTTGACCGCCGTTCACTTTGTCCACGGTTCACTTCGTCCACCGTTCACTTTGTCCACCGTTCACTTTGTCCGCTGTTCCTTTAGTCCACTGTTCATTTCGTCTACCCTTCACTATTCCCACCGTTCAGTTTGTCCACATTCCTTTCGTCTCCCCTTCAATATGCCCGCCGTTCACTTTGTCCACATTCATTTCGTCCACCCTTCACTTTGCCCGCCCTTCACTTTTTTCCATATCCATTTAGTCCACCTTCATTTTGTCCGCCATTCACTTTGTTCACGGTGGACGTCGTCCACCGTTCACTTTGCCCACCGTTCACTTTGCCCACCGTTCACTTTGCCCACCGTTCACTTTGCCCACCGTTCACTTTGCCCACCGTTCACTTTGCCCACCGTTCACTTTGTCCGCTGTTCATTTAGTCCACTCTTCATTTCGTCCACCCTTCACTATTCCCACCGTTCAGTTTGTCCACATTCCTTTCGTTCCCCCTTCAATATGCCCGCCGTTCACTTTGTCCACATTAATTTCGTCCGTCCTTCACTTTGCCCGCCGTTCACTTTTGTCCATATTCATTTCGTCCACTTTTCATTTTGTCCGCCGTTCACTTTGTCCACTGTTCACTTCGTCCACCGTTCACACTGTCCGCTGTTCCTTTAGTCCACTGTTCATTTCGTCCAACCTTCACTATGCCCTCCGTTCACTTTGTCCACATTCATTTCGTCCACCCTTCCCTTTGCCCGCCCTTCACTTTTGTCCATATCCATTTAGTCCACCCTTCATTTTGTCCGCCGTTCACTTTGTCCACATTAATTTCGTCCACACTTCACCTTGGCCGCCGTTCACTTTGTCCACGGTTCACTTCGTCCACCGTTCACTTTGTCCACCGTTCACTTTGTCCACCGTTCACTTTGTCCGCTGTTCCTTTAGTCCACTGTTCATTTCGTCCACCCTTCACTATTCCCACCGTTCAGTTTGTCCACATTCCTTTCGTCCCCCCTTCAATATGCCCGCCGTTCACTTTGTCTACATTCATTTCGTCCACATTTTACTTTGCCCGCCCTTCACTTTTGTCCATATCCATTTAGTCCACCCTTCATTTTGTCCGCCGTTCACTTTGTCCACATTAATTTCGTCCACACTTCACCTTGGCCGCCGTTCACTTTGTCCACGGCTCACTTTGTCCACCGTTCACTTTGTCCATCGTTCACTTTGTCCGCTGTTCCTTTAGTCCACTGTTCAATTCGTCCAGCCTTCACTTTGTCCGCTGTTCATTTCGTCCACCTTTGACTTTGTCCGCCGTTCACTTTGTCCACATTCATTTCGTCCTCAGAATGAATGGAATATCTTGGAAAAGTTTCGTTTTGATGGATTTTTGTTAATAGGCAGAATAAAAATGAAAAGCGGACATTCCTTACACGCGAATGTTTTTCTGTTTACGTTTTTCAATAAAATGTAATAAGTATTAATTGAGCACTTTTATACTTTATTCGCAAAATCGGATTTGTAAATTATTTATTCCAATGGCCACAAATGTGTTGGATTTGAAGAGGAAAATTCTAGACGTCCCCCTTCCTCTTTTCTCCTTTAAGTAAAATGTCTATTTCTTTGAAATTTGTTTGTTTAGAACTCTAAGTTTGCTTTAGTTAGTAATACTGCCTAACGAAGCTACCCGTGTTGCGGTGAAAGCTTGCTTGTTTGCTTTAGGTCTTTACACCGATAAAACGGATTTTTCGTCGCTTTTCGTGTCACTTCCGATGTATCTATCCATCGTTTATTATTATACCATTACCAAATTTTCAGACATGCCCTGCTATCTAGAAAATTTAGGTGTAGGTTCAGTCCAGAGAAAGGGGGCAATCAGATAGAACATTTAAGAATGAAATAATTATATTTTAAACATTAATTATAATGCTAAAAAGTTATTCTAAAAATGCGCGAACAACCTCTGTAATTTTTTAATAATGGTTTTGGAGCACTCGAAAAGCACGATTATCGACTTCCATCTTCTGCCATGTGGCTTCGTGCTAAATGCAAATCATCCTCATGTACTTCTTGTCATCGCTGTACCCAGTGCTCGTTTCGCACATGAATGGAAGTCCAACATTATGCACTGTATTGACAAAAGTCACCGGACACCCCTTCAGAAGCAAATGAAAGGATACGCTGCGTTGTTAAGATGCGCGGTACAGCTGCAAACTGTGTAAAACAAGCCTGCAGCTAACCGCGATCATATTGAACTATGAGGTTGAGTGAAAATGTCGCCTCGGGAGAAAACTGACTTTGAGAAAGGAAAGGTTGTTGGGTGTTATGTTAATGGGTTGTCCATAAAAGAAACTGAGAGGCGTTTAAACATACCCATGTTAATTATTTTTGATGTTCTGAATAAGTAGAAGACACATGGTGCGCCTGAAACAGCAAAACGTACCGGCAGACCAAAGAAAAGCAGTGATAGAGGACGTTATAACGAAGTAAATTTCTCCGTCATTTTTGGTCCACGCCGGGGATCGAACCCGAGTCCTCTTATTCCGGAACAAGTCGCTCTACCAACTGAGCTACACAGACGTTCCTTCTCGCTGCTATCTGCCTTTATGTTGTGTGCGTCCTGCGGGGCGGGCACGTCACATCTCCCCCTAGCCCCCCCCCCCCCAATAGGGCCGGGGGCATGGTCCACTGGTCAGCCGGGACCATGTATCGTTGCAGGCAGCCATCCGCTGTAGAACGGGTACTTGAGAACTCCCAGTCAATCTGGTGTGTGGAATGCAACATCACACACATTTATTTTTCGAAGCGCTGAAGATGGGATTCTCTTATTTTTGCTGTCTCGCGGTGTGGAAAGAACATCACACCATTGCGAGAACTTTAACGGCCGGGTCATTCGGGAAGTTCGGGCGCCATTACAACGCAGTAAATTTCTCCGTCATTTTTGGTCCACGCCGGGTATCGAACCCGAGGCCTCTTATTCCGGAAGAAGTCGCTCTGCCAACTGAGCTACGCAGACGTTTGTTCTCGCTGCTATCTGCCTTTATGTCGTGTGCGTCCTGCGGGGCAGGCACGTCACAACGTCGCGGCCTCAGGAGAGTCTGTACAGCTAATCGACGGAGTACTGCACAAGACCTCAGTGCACAGGTGAGTAACAATACTGGAACCTCGGTATGTACACGTACCATTCGCAGAGAACTCCATTCCATGGGTTACCGTGGTCGTGCGGCTGCTAATAAGCCTTTCATCTCTACTCGGAATGCTATTTGTCGTTTAGCATGGTGTAAAAAACATTTATCGTGGACCGTAGATCAATGGAAACGGGTCCTATGGGCTGATGAATCCAGATACACGATCCATCAGTCTGATAGCTGTGTGTGGGTATGGCGGCAGCCGGGGAAACGCTATTTACCACAGTGTACTGTTCCTACGGTCAAGTTTGAAGCTAGCAGTGTACTCGTGTGGGGGTGTTTTTCGTGGTATGGTCCCTGCCCATTGGTTATCGTGGACAAACCTGTTAACCAGCACGTCTACCTCAATATTCTGTATATTTATGCCCTACTAGCTCTGTGGCAATACTATGGAACTTAGCCTTGTTAGTACCAGCAGGATAATGCACCGAGCCATAAACCAAGGACTGTTGAGGCGTAGTTTGATGATAATTCCGTATCGTGTGCGGACTGGCCAGCACAGAGCCCTGATCTTAATCCCATAAGAGCACCTATGAGATGAATTAGAGCGCCGCATAAGAAGTTTGGAACCAAGGCCTTCTACAAAGCAACAGTTAGCGGCAGGATTATGTATTGAATGGAAGCGCATACCTATCGCCGTGTTCCAAAACTTTGTCGAAAACATGTCTTGAAGGGTCAGTGCATGCATTAAGGCCAAAGGTGGACCGACACCGTACTAATGTATGTCAATAAATGCTATGTTGTGTTTCTCTTCTAAGTGCCAGGTGACTTTTGTCAATATAGTGTATATTGTCAAACCGGGACCAACTTTTGACTCGTTCTGGTATATTTATATTTACATTTCGTCGATATGTTTTTTTACCTTTGTTATTATTGTTTGTGTTTTCGCAGTACAAATAATAGGTTATTTCCTTTAAACGATGCAAACATGTAACTAAACCCCTTTAAGACTGTGCAATGAATGTGTAGAACGAATGCAATGTATTCAAGGTGAGTTCCAGCGATGTGTTGAAAACAAGCACAAAATGCATTTCTTCAAATATGAAAAATGTGATGGAAATTGCAATTTCTTTCTACAATTCGTCCTCACAAAGTTCGTATGAATAATTAACTCACATATCAACAACGTTTGGAATATTATTATTGCTTCGCAGCAAAAAATGTAAACAAAAGTATAAAATATTGTATAGAGAAAAAAAGCGTTTTCTTCTTTCTAAATGTGTATCGCGAACACGCTGGGAGTTTGAATGGTTCTTGAAGTTTGATTCTCCGTGTTTTATTTATTTATTTATATTTTTTCTTAATTCCTTAGAGGAAAGAACTTTCATTAATTTGACTGAATTAATACATTAACTGTAGAATTCTGTGTTGCAGCAACCAATTAAAATGTTATGCTAGAAGGTCGATTTCTTTCTTTCTTTCTATCGCAATCACCTAAAAGATGAGCTACTGCCCCAATAGAAAAAAAGTCCCGCTTTCAATTTTTTAAACGCATACATCTTTTTTTTAAATATACGCATTTTATAAAAATGTTTTCCTGTTCGTCCTTTTAATACTTTTTACCGTAACTTTCAATCTGCGTTTCAACGTCGGAGTGATGAAGTAAACATGTTCTCGTTTTTCGTACCCAACGAAGCAAGAGAAATGGAATATAGTATTCAGCTTCTCGTGTTTATCCACTTCTCTAAGAAATGATTAAACTGCCCGTAAAACTCGAGTATCTAATTCCAAATTTTTATTTGGATGGTGAGCACATTTCCAATATTGTGTTTATCAAAAATATTTAGAACAGCATTGCTGCCTTTATATCGTCAAATAATTAGAAATAGAGTTACGTCTGTTAAATGAATTTCGTAAAAGAAAGAAAAATGCTTTGAAAACACTGGACGTGTTTTGTTGGAAACCGAAAAAAAATGTCCTTCCCATCAGATTATTGGAAAGTATTCCTTCGTAATTTATGTTTGATTAGCGTATGCCAGCAATACAATAAATCAGAAAAAGTTTCATAAATCTTTCAGTCATTCTCGCATTGTATTAGCTTTTTCCAAAAAAATGAAAACTAGAGAATTACGGTAACTTTTTTTTTTTTTTGTATAATCAACGGATTACGTGTAACAAAAGTTACTAATTTACATTCTGCGGATTATGCGCTTGAAAATTTACCAAGCAATGAGTTAAAAGTAAAACGTAGTAAAATACGACAACAGAGGTCCGGTAACGGCTGCAAAGAAGGTTTGCCATTTTTCGCTTTTTAGTTTTTGCTTGGAGCGTTTTGACCGAAAATAAGTTACGATGCAACTAAGGCAACATTAGTTCCTCTCGTGGACAATCGCGTTTTATTGGAAGCTCAGCGTATTACATGTTCGTGGATTCCGCAGGTACTACGAAACAAAGATGACACCGAATTTAAAATGTAATAAATACGTCTTTTGAATCCGTTCTCACACGAATTAAATTTATCAAAGCTATTAAAATTCAATGGAACCAGTTTGGAAAAAAATCAACCGTTTCCAACAATCGATAAAACATCCAGTAATAGAAACACCTATTTAGTACCCCCGGCGGCTTAAATGCATGTTACGAAGATTAACAGATGTCGAACAAAAAGTTTTTTCATAGTACAAGGAAGGTATCAGAGACATAGAGATTTTCAAATCGAACAGTTAAAAAGAGAAATATAGAAGGAAACATTATATAAGTGAAAGTCTGCTAGCGGAAAAATTCTGAATAACGTAAAACTTGAAAACAGGCAAAAATTATTCTCCATGGGAAAAGCTGTGCTATGGGAGAATAACTTTTTAAATAGATCTCCCGGGAACAGAGCTAGCAAAATAAAAAAAAATAAAAAGTTTCTACCTTTACTCAGCTAGCGGGAAATCTTTGCGCTATTTAAAGAGGATAATTCTCCATATATCTGTTGTAGTTAATGGCATACAGTAAAGAAGAAATTTCTCAACAGCGTTTTCAGAAGGTGCCATACAGCTGCAAACTGAAGTGCACCTACACCGCCGACCGACAAAACTGTGAACTACAAAAATTCCTCATATATTAACATAAAGTGTTCTACTAGGTAAATGACATTCGGTGTTGAAAGGATTTTCTAAATCGCACATGTGGAAGCAGTGTTATTGAGAAAAACAGATTAAGCATTTGCGCCCCTAGCGGCGAAATTGAGCACTATTTTGGAAAGAAAATGTACACACAGAGTTTGCATAGTTAATAGCATCTGACCGAAGAAAAAAATTTTCAATCTGGTTTTTAGTCCCGCACATGTTGCTGTAAACGGAAACGTAAACTTACGCCCTCTGGTGGCAGATTTGTTCGCTAAGAAAAATATGAAACTATATGAGAACCATTTTGCAGCGGAGAGGCTCTCCAACAAAGAATTTTTTTTTTCAAATCGGACTCTTAGAAGCAGAACTCGTAAGATGTGCGTTTACGCCCCTGGCGAAAAACCCATTCGTTATTTTAAGAAGAAAGTATTCTCAAAAAGGTTTCCGATGTGAGCGGTATCACTCAACGAAATACTTTTTTTAATCGAGTTTTCAGGAGCTCAGATTTTGCTGCAAATACATCACACGCAGAAATTAACACTTACTCCTTCTGGAGGCCAGACAATTCCTTATCAAATATTAGAAAGATATGCAAAGCATTTCCCATCAAGAGCTGTATCCGGTGCAAAAAGAATTTTTCAAATCGGAGTTTTAACAGGTGAGATATCGAGGAAAACGCAATTTATCATTACGCCCTTAGCTGAAAGTCTATGCCTTATTTTAAAATTTTGAAATGATGTGAGAAACATTTTACATCGGAATCACTATCTAGCAAAGAAAGAATTGTTCAAATCCGACTTTTAGAAGCAGAGATATTGACAGAAATACAGTGCCGGACAATTGCTAAGGACGCATGACAATAGCAACCATAAAATGGAAGGCAGGAAAATGTGGAAATTAGCATAAGTGCGAGATACAGTAAGACGTGCTGTGCGTATGCAAATTTTGGATTGCCGAACTTGTTCGTGACGTCATAGCGCTGATAAGAGATATATAGGATTTGACGCGTATTGACCGTTGTTGTTCAAACGCAAAGTTGAAAGGGAAAGAATCAATTGACGAACTTGCAATTTTCAGTATGTCTTCCCGACATCGCCTAGATGATTTTACGCGTGGCCGTATTATTGGCAAGATTGACGAAGGGCGAAAAATAACAGATGTTGCCAGGGAGTTCGACGTCAGCCACAGTGTTTTTTCAAAGCTTTGGAAATCATTTCAAACAAATGGAGAGTGTAGCAAACGTCACGAGGAAGGTCGTGTTTGCAGTACGACACCTGCAGAAGATCGGTACATAGTGCTATCAACAAAAAGACACCGGCGCAGCACAGCTAGTGAGGTAGCAAATCAGTTTATGGCTGCTAATGGCAAGCGGATCTCCCGAAAAACTGTCGCCAGACGTTTGCATGAAGGAGGACTATACGCCCGCCGTCCTGTTGTGTGCATCCCATTGTCCAGACGTCACCGTACCGCCCGTTTGCAATGGTGTCATCAGCATCGCAATTGGATTGATAACGACTAGTCTGCTGTCCTCTTCTCAGATGAGAGTAGATACAGTCTATCGTCTGATTGTCGATGACAACTGATCTGGCGTGATAGTGGTACTGCATATTGTCCAGCAAACTTACAGGAAAGGGATCGATATCCGACATGTAGTGTCATGGTATGGGCTGGCATCATGATCAATGGCCGTACGTCCCTCTGTGTGCTTCCATCTGGGACTATGACTGGCCAACGATACATTAATGATGTTCTGCTACCTCATGTTCGCATGTTCCGTGGTGCTGTCGGTAATAGATTCATTTTCATGGACGACAACGCAACATGTCATCGAACAGTCGCTGTCCAGGACTGTCTTGAGAGCGAGGATATTCAACGCCTCGTATGGCCAGCACATTCTCCAGATCTGAATCCCATTAAAAATGTGTGGGATGCTTTGGGGAGGAGTCTTGCTGGTCGCCAATGCCCTCCAATAAACAAGGACACCCTCATCCGTGCACTGACAGAAGAATGAGATAAATTACCCCAACAGCTGCTTGATAATGTTGTGCAAAGCATGACACGACGTGTGGAATCTTGCATCGCCCTCCATGGTGGCCATATCCCGTATTGACATCTTACGCCGGAACGCCTACGGACGGTAATTGCATTTTTTTTACGTTTACGTATTCTGCACAAAATGGCCTGTTTGTCCCTTGAACACGTTCCAAAGCCTTCTGGATTTCAGAGCACAATAAATTGTCTTTCTTGTAATGTCCTGGCATTCTAACATTATTTTATTTCACTTGGCATCCAACCACACTTACTTTTTTATGCGCTATATAGCCGTTTACGATCCGTCCTTAGCAATTGTCCAGCAGTGTATGATATACATTTACGACAACTGGCGGAGAAACCACGCATTGTTTTAAGAAGAAAATATTCCGAAAAGGTTTATCGACATAAGTAGTATCGGTCCACGAAATAATTTTTTCAGTCGAGTTTTTAGAAGCTCAGATTTTGTTGCAAAAACGTCAGAAATAGAAATTAACACTCACGCCCCCTGGTGACCAAACCATTTTATACCAAAAATTACAAATTATATGCAAATTATTTCCCATCAGGAGCAATATCCACTGCATATTTTGAATCGTAGTTTTAGACGCAGATATATTGGGGAAAACAACTTAATTTTTACGTCCCCTTGTGGAGAATCTATGCGTTACTTGAAAAAGTGACTATACCCAAAATAATATTCGACGTTAATGGAATCGAAAGCTTGAAGGAATTTTTTTCAGTTAGATGTTTAGAAGCAAATATATGGGATAAAATATATTTTGAATTCGATATCATCTGCATTTACATATGGTGTCTACAGGCGGAAGGAGAAACCGACAACATAAGCCAGTTCTTTTCTTACAAAACCCGTGCTAAAAAGAGACTACCGAATCTAACTACGAAACCGCAGCAACGATGTAAAAAAATAGTGATTTTTGCTCTTCATTTACTTGAAAAGAACACAGAAATATTTAAAAATTACAGTTATTATTATTTTTCAGCACGTCTTTTGTAAAAAAAAATCGTGCTTATGATATCACTTTGTCCGTCCGTTTGTCTGTTGACATTTTTTTTTTTTTTTTTTTTTTGATTGGAGGTTTAACGACCACCGTGAACAACTCAATGGGCTATAAGCAGTCGCCCGTCCCTAATTTAGGGTCACTGGTTCCAGGGAAGGGAGAGAGCCAGTGCCGTAAGACAAACACAACATCCATGCCTCACCGGGATTCGAACCCGTACCCCTTTCGGACGAATGATCAGAGGCCATCGCTTAGACCACTGCGCCACCGGGGCGGCCTGTTGACATCATAACTCTGAAACTATTGGTCTGATTTGAAAAATTATTTTTCCATTGGGAACCTTAAAATGAGAGAATGATTGTCTTTGCCTTCCCGTTTTTTGTTTTTTTTCCTATGTGCAATTTCTCCGCTAAAGGGCGTAAACGCAGATAATATCGAATTCAAAATACATTTTATTCCATATATTTGCTTCTAAATACCGGTTGAAAAAATTATTTTTCCTTCCGATGCCGTTTATGTCGAAGACTATTTCAGTCATCGATATGAATTCTCCTCGCTTTTTCAAGTAATGCATAGATTTTCCGCTAGGAGCGTAAACGAAAATTGCGTTCCCCGATATCCCTGCTTTTAAAAGTCCGGTTTGAAAAATTCTTCCTACATCGGATACAACTCCTATTGGAAAATGTTTTGTATATTATCTCTAATTTTTGATAAAGAACGGTTTGGCCATCAGAGAGCGTAACTGTTAATTCTCTTTCTGTTGTATTTGCAGCAAAACATAAGCTGCTGAAAACTCGATTGAAAAACGTCTTTCGTGGGCTGATACGGCTCACCTCGGAAAACATTTTCATTTATTTATTTCATTTATTTATTCATTCAGTTGCCACTACAGCAACTAGGTAAAGGAGGGAAAAGGTCGTGAGGCCTGACATAGCCCTCCTCTCCCCAGAATACAAAAAATATAACGCTTAACAGAAAATGCAAGTCAACACATATATGATAGGTACACGTACTTGCTCACAACCAACACATATAACAATGTGTTCCATCAACAATAGTCTTCATTATATCTAAACAAACAAGTATCATATACACTTCACTACATAATCACATATATATTTATAAATAAACTACAAATAACGTTTGCACCTCACTCTATAATCATACTAACCCACATTTCTTCCATTTAGTCGAAATTGCCTATTGTTTACTAATTATTTCATAAGGTATGCCTTTAGTTTTATTTTAAATAAGTTAAAGTTATTAATTGATGTTAGTTCTTGGGGCAATGAGTTCCAGAATTTTGGGCCACTATAATTTATATTCATTTTAAGTTTCTCAGTTTGTGGGAAGATTGGAATTAGTAGTGATCTATTCCTAGTATTGTGGTAATGAGTATGTATATTTAGTGTTATTATATCATTGTGTATACCATTTTTAATTCTTTTATACATTATTTTTCCCAAGTTATAATCATATAATTGCTTTATCGTTAAAATATTATATATATTGGGGTTCACTTTTGACCGAATATATAAGATTGGTTGAAAATTATTTGATGTTTTAAGATCTATTAGTCTTATAAATCTATTTTGCAGTACCTGTAGTTTATTAATATTATATCGTGTGGTTTGTCCCCAGGTTAAAATGCAATAATTAATGTGTGTTTGAATTAGAGTATGATATATAGAAATTAATATTTTTTGTGTTAAGTTTGGCAAAGTACTACTGACCATTCCGATATTTCTAGAAATCTTGTTACTTAAATTTTCAATGTGTTTGTTCCATTTCAAATCATTGTGTATAGTTGTACCTAGATAAGAGTGTGTTGAGACCGTATTAATCCTGACTCCATTCATCAGAGTCGGTAAATCGTATACATGTGAAGTTTGTGAATTAGAGAAAATCATTTATTTAGTTTTATTAATATTAACAACTAATTCATTTGCATTCAGCCAATCTGTTATTAATTTTATCTGAGTATTAGTTCTTAGTGTAAGCTTATTCATATCTTTTTTGAGAATACCTTCTGCTTAAAATAGTCCATAGTTTGTCCGCCAGGGGCCTATATGTATATATTATTTTACTCGATGTCTCTGCCTCTAAGAGTCCGATTTAAAACATTATTTCTTTGTTGGTGAGCGTTTCTTATGCAAAATGTTTCTCATATAATTTCAAATTTTCCTTAACGTATAAGGTTGCAATTAGAGGGCGTAAGTTCACTTTTCCGTTTAAAGTAATATCTGAAGGACTAACAACCCTACTGAAAAAATTATTTTCGGTCAGATACAACTGACTATTTAAACACTTTGTGCGTATTATCTTCTAAAAATAATTCACAGTTTCGCCGCTAGACCGCGCAAATGTTTAATTTCCTTTTCTCAATATTGCCGCGTCTAAATGTTTGATTTTAAAAAAATTAACACCGTATACCATTTACCTTATGGAACACTTTAGTTTTGTATTTGAGCAGTTTTGTGGCCCACAGTTCTATCGCTACGTAATTTTTATGTACTTCTGTTTACAGCTGTATCACCGCTTCTAATAGACGTATTTGAAAAATTATTTTTCCTTAGCATAGCGTAGAATTAATATCATGTTTCCATATTGCCTCCTTTAACTGCTCGATTTGAAAATCTCTTTGTCTCTGATACCTTCTTTCTGCTATGAGAATCCTCTTTTGTGCGCCATTTGTTAATTTTCGTAATGTACTTTTTAACCGCAGGTTGAAATAAGAATCTGTTTCTGTTTCTGCGTGTGTTATAGGTTGTCGAAATCCGTTTGATTTTTTCTAGCCGGTTCTATTGACTTCGAATAATTTTAATAAATTTTATTCTCTTTTAAAAGGTTTCCAAAGGCTTACTCATCATAGCCAAAAATTCGGTCATCTTTCTTGTTTCTCTCTCTCTCTATCTCTCTCTCTCTCCTATTCCCTATTTCTTTGAAGTGCTGGGTCGTCCCATGAATAGCGACTTTTATGTATGAAATTATCGTTTGGGATCAACATCGTAGGTGGGGATCACACGGTGATTTTTTCAAGATATCAGTGTCTACTAATTAATTATACGATGGAAACATGCTTTATTCGTGAATTACAAGTGCTGCAAATTATACGCTTCCGCAGATTATACAAATAACATGCGGTATGTACCAAAAGAAATAAAGAAACAGGATTTTGTTTATTCAAGGAAAATTAGTGACGGAAATTTTCCTTCAATAGTTTTCTGATATCTTGGAAAAATAAAAACTAATAATTAAAGAACAAAGATTTGCTGAGCTCTTAAGAACACAAACAGCAACCGATAGTCTTCCTAATAGATATTCAACCTATTTTAGTGAAAATACATATTCAATTTGGTGCTACCAGCGCTACCTAATTAAAAGATGTTTCTCTGATTAATGCGTGACACGCATTAATATCGACGAAGAACTCGCATGATTCGTTGGAGATTATCTTTTCCAGATTTTAAGATTCCTCGGCAACATCTAAGGTGTTTCATCTAGCTATTTGCTGCATTTTAAGCTTATGATAGCTGTATGTTTAACTTGCTTACCTTAGATCTTAACTAGAGGCTCGTAGATAACTTTGTAGAGCATATATTGAAACTCTTAGAACAATTTAGTAACTTCTAACGACCGCAGATGAGAATCGGTATTCCAGAGATTGTTCACTCAAATAGCGAATCGAACTTTTTGCTTCTCTCACACACTGAACGGTCCAATTCAGAATTTAATCCAATGATAGAAATGCATTGAGAAGACAGGAACCATGAGATATGTACCTGGTTCCTCGGAAACGCGACACTGTCACCCCTCTCGCTAATGGACGAACCAATCGCTTGCAAATATATAAGTAGGTGGACATCGCTGCATTCACGTACTTTGTTCTTGATAAAATAAAAAAGAGCCCTTTTCAGGGCAAAGTTCATTTTAAGTAAATAAACAAAACATAAAAGTCAATGATAATACAGTAAACAATAACATTTAGTCAATGATAATACAGTAAACAATAACATTACAATTTTAACATATTAAATAAAATTTATCAATAAAAATTGTGTAGCTCTGAAAATACTGAAAATATTGAGAATATAATAAAATTGGCACTTGGTAACAGGACTAATTACAAAAAATACGAGGGTTGTACCGAAACTAATGCAAAAGTCGCATAACGTTTTTATTAACTGACAGACGTTGTTCAAATCGCGCATGTTTGTAGAATAACTCTTTCTCTATACAAAGGTACTACTCAACGTAGTCTCCATCACAAGAGATGTATTTGTGCCATCGTTGAATCCAACTCTCGAATCGTCTTTGAAATAATGCAGGTCTGGAATGTTGTACTCACGTCATCACAGCCATTTTCACCTCGTCTTTGTCATCAAATTTTTGTCGCCAGAGACTGTCCTTCATTGGACCAAACAGGTGAAAGTCGGAGGTCACAAGATCTGGACTGTACGATAGATGGGGGACAATCGAGCAGCCTAACTTACTGATCGCCTGATTTGTTGCCAAAGATGTGTGTCGTCTCGCATTGTCATGGTGAATGTGAATTCTTTTCAGATTCTTGTTTGGTCTCTTCCTCCTTATGGCTTCTCTAAACTTTTTGAGTGTCTCAATGTACCGCTTGCTGGTCACGGTACGGCCAGGGAGGTTCGGAAATTCAAGGAGAATGACACCTCTGCCATCCTTAAAAAAATAACTCATACTGACTTAAATCAAGCTGTTTTTAACATATAACATAACCAAATACATTTGTGGTTCTGTTACATGGAAAGAACATCTTGATTTAAGTTACTATTAATTATTCCACGTGTTTCAACTTGATATATGAAATAACTCTTATGTTTAACCAGGTGTCTAACACTGTTTGGGACATATATCCAGAATTTATAATAAGAATAGGATGGGTTGTTATATGAATAAGAATAACACACGGTCGAGTCACATTATTGTGACCACCAGCTAATATCCCCAGTAACCGTCGTGTGCAGCGCGGACAGCAGCTAGACGGAACCCAATAAAGTGCTGGAAGATGTTCATATGTATCTGGAGCAATGCTGAATGCAGTGTATCTCACAGCTGCTGGAGGGTGCGTGGAGGGGGATCCGTAGAGTGAACAACACGATCGAGTTGGTCCCACAGATGCTCAATTGGGTTTAAGTCTGGGGCATTACCATAGCGCCTTCCACAACTAATTGGGTTTAAGTCTGGGGCTGTCCATAGCGCCTTCCACAGCTATGGGTGGACTCAGGGAATGCCACGAAAACATTCCACAACGCTGCCCCCACCAGCTTGTGTTCTTCCAGCAATGGTTGAAGAGTGCTTGTTCTCCAATGTTTCTCGCCTTATACGCCAACGACCATCCGTTTGATAAAGCAGAAAACGTGACTCATCGGAGAAGACAATACGTTGCCAATCAGTGGAGGTCCAATTCCGATACTGCCGTACAAATGTAAGCCTTTTCTGCCCATGCACCTTCGTTAGCATAGGTGCAGTGACCACCCGTCCGCATCGGAGGCCCATGCGCAGCAGGACTCGCTGAACTGTCGTTTTAGACACACTTCCGGTAGCCCCTTGGTTCATTCGACCAGTGGGTTGCACCACTGTAGCGTGTCGATCGGTCCTCACGCGCCTTCGAAGCCGACGTTCACCTCTCACATTAATGGCACGTGGTGCTCGCCAGTTTTCACTTCGCTTATTCGCAATGGTGCCATTTCTCCAATCGCGATAAACGTTAATCACAGCAGCACGCGAACAGTTCACAGATACTGCCACTCTTGGCCTGAAAGATGATAGCCGCCTCGGTGGCGCAGTGGTCTAAGGCGCTGGCCTCTGATCGTTCGTCCGTAAGGGGTCCGGGTTCGAATCCCGGTCGGGCATGGATGTTGTGTTTGTCTTATGGCACTGGCTCTCTCCCTTCCCTGGAACCAGTGACCCTAAATTAGGGACGGGCGACTGCTTATAGCCCATTGAGTTGCTCACGGTGGTCGTTAAACCTCCAATCAAAAAAAAAAAAAAAAAAAAAAAAGATGATAATCATCTCTTTTTGCAAATCTGATAAATCGCTCCTTTTATCCATGACAGAAACGAGTGATATGTTTTCAGAATGCCTACAGCACACGTTATAGCCAGCTCACGACACGTACCTTCTTTTATTGGCTACGCACTGTTCACGTCAAGAGTAGGGGTGGTCACAATAACGTCAGTCGACTGTGTATAAGAATAAGAATAAGATGGTTATTTATAAAAAGATGAGTTGCTTCAACTTAAAACGCCTTCAGTATCATTCTCCCAAAATGTGAAATAGTCTTCTATCACCAGATGCGTAAAAGCTAAAATTATGAGCAACTCAAATCACGTCACGGCAATCTCTATAAATTCTTTCAATAAGAGCTGTAGACCCTAAAAATGAAGAATGAACTTCAAAATTATGAAACAGAACCCAAGTGGCTATAAAAATGTGCAGGATAACAGATTAAATGAATTGCCCCTAGGGACGATAAATGAACGCGAAGTGTTTATCTCCGGTTCTTAATTAATTTGGACCAACATCATTTTCGCAGAGTATAAAAGAATGAAGGGTGCAATCGCTTCGTCTGATAAATTAGCTGCTGTCATGGAAAGTAATGTAACATTGTCATTGTGCAGGCAGGAGATTTATGGCCGTCGCATCTCACAAACTGTAAGTTATGTTGCATAAAAAGCCATCTTGACAAAATTTCCAGGAGATACTCTTGCCCAAAAAAGCCTGGACTATGTAACTGTGGCGGAATTTAAAAAATCCCTGAACGAAATCGGTACAATAGGCCAAAGATGAAAGTTGACATTAGAAACATTTTTTGAAAATTTAACAGGGCTTTTAAACTTACGCATTATAAATACGAATGAGGCACTTTTGTAGAAATGTAGCTTTCTCTCGATTTACACAGTAAGGCAATTAAGTAATAAGGCTGAATATAAAAAAACGGAAGAGCAGGAAAAATTACGTGAATATATTTTGCTCGAATTTCGTTCCTTTTGTGTTAATGGATGAAGTGGCATGATCAGCCAACGAACGCAAAAACTTGCAGGCGTCGTCCTCTTTGCATGTAGTGAAAAGCTGATGTCACAGTTCTTTGTATGTATTCAATGTCTTGAGACAATTTTCCTTTTAAAGACGGCGGAATAGAAAATAGTTACACGGTGACAAATCTGGAGAATAGGGGAATAGCTGAGAACACACACTTCTTTTCGTGCCAGAAATTGCTGTACACTAACTGCTCTGTGTGGGGGTGCGTTATTATGAAGAAGGAACCATTGTCCACTTTTGCACTAAGGCCTGGCACAAACAATCCTCTTCCATATTCGTTCTAAAATACAATAGTGGCCAAAATTGTAGCAACCTTTTGAAAAAAGTGTATTTTGAGGTTTGACGGCTCATAACACCATTTTCCTTTGGAGTAATACCATAAAATTATATATCGATGGAAAGATAATTTCATCAAGAATGTAATGCAATAACGTTTGTTCAATTATCTGTATTCTATGAAACGTAATAGCTAAATAACCAGAAAAAGGAAGCACAACTTGCTTAGGTTGATATGAAGTAGCTTTCCTTCATTTGAATGTAGCCAATGAGCATGATTATTTAGGGAGCCAATCAGGTGTCATCTTGTGTTGGCAATGAGCCAATCATGTCACACTAGGATTCAGCTATTGATGACATGTATTGGAGCTGAGAGGAGGACATTTGTTAGTGGTTATGTGATTGCTATCAAGTCGGGGTTGTTGTTTTTTTGTGCTCTTTCATTTAGTGAACTTCTAAAACGTAATAAAATTAAAGAAATGGCGCAAAGAGTTGACTGGTCACCCAGAAAGCAATGTAAAATAGTACTATTAAGTGAACAAGGCTTCAGTTATGAAGAAATTAGAAGAAAAGTTGGTGGAAACTTAACTAAATGTGGCATTTCTAAATTTTTGAAGAGGTATAAGGAGACTCAGTCACTACAAAACCAGACTGGTAAAGGCAGGAAAAGGTGCACAACAGCAAGTGATTAAGAGACTGTGCCAAGGTGACAGAAGAAAATCATCTGGTTGTATACAAGATGAAATGGCGCAATGCAATGTGAAGTTGAGCGCACGGACTGTTCGGCGCAGACTGCAGGAATTTGGTCTAAAAGCTAGAATTCCACAAAAAAAGTCACTTTTATCTCTTAAACGAAGGTTGAAAAGATTAAACTTGGCTAAAACCCATGTTGACTGAACAGCGGAACAATGGGACAGTGTTATTTGGAGTGATGAGACCAAAATCTCTATGTTTGGTAATGATGGCATAAAATACGTAAGGAGAAGAATCGGAGAAGATTTGCATCCTGATTGCATTAGATGTACCGTGAAACACCGAGTTAGTGTTATGATCTGGGGTGTATGACATCAAAAGGTGTGGGCAGAATTTACGTGATTAATGGGATTACAAATGGCCAAAAATGCATTAATGAAATACTTGACCCCAAACTGAACAAGATAAACAAGATAATGAAGCATTTATATTTCAACAGGATTCAGCTCCATGACATGTTGCTGCTGCGTGCAAAAAGTGGTTTCAAGATAATCATATTTCACTGCTGGAATGGCCTGTGAATAGCCCAGACCTTAACCCCGTCGAAAATCTATGGAGCCGACTAAAGACACTTGTTAGTCAGAAGCAACCCAGCCATAAAACCCAATTAATAGAAACAATTATTCAATCTCGGTTTCACATTATAACAGCTGCAGAACTAAAAAACTTGGTTCTCTACATGGGAAGACGTTGTTAGGCCGTAATTAATGCTAAAGGTTACCCAACTAAGTATTAACTGACATGGTGAGAATTTTTTAAACCCCTTTTCTACTATGTGTTTCACTTTTCATCTTTATAACTGCTGTTCTAATACAAAATCCTTCATAAAAGTTATTGCATTACATTCTTGATGAAATTATCTTTCGATTGATATATAATTTTATGGTATTACTCCAAACAAAGTGGTGTTATGAGCCATCAAACCTCAAAATTACACTATTTCCAAGAGGTTTCCACAATTTTGGCCAGTACTCTAAATGTGTAAGCATTGCGAGTGAGAGTTGTACCTTAATGAATGAACTCGTAATGTAGAATTCCCTTTCTGTTGTAAATGAGCATTGTGTTGCTTTTGTGCATAGGTAAACCTGATCTTTCCTTTGGGTGACTCTGGCGACTTCCACTGAGCACTCTGACGCTTCCTCACAATCAGAACTGTCACAACAGAGATGGAAACGGATCACGGGTCAACGGGTCACAGGGCCAACAATTTATTATAGGTCAAACGGGTCGGGTCAAGGTGTTCCTGACCCGGTTTTATTTCCGTTTCATCTTTGAACAGATAAAAACATTTCAGAAAACCCTTTAGAGGTCTTTGAAATTATACTTCAGAGCTGCAAAGAATGTTCCAGGAACTTGCTGAGAAGTGTAAAGAAATGGGATTAAAAAGGAACTTTCAGAAGACAAAACTGATGTGCAATGAATGCTCTTACAAGGAATGAAGATTTATCAATTGATGGGAAAAAGCTGAAGATAACCAATTCCTACATTTATCTTGAGCTGCAGATATCAAGCGAGGGTCATATTGATGAAAAAATTAATTTTCGTATAAAACATGGTTGTAGAGCTATAGGAAGAAACAATACAATGTTTAAGAGCAGTATGTCATTATGTCTTAAAAGAAAAGTGTTTAATCATTTCATCATTCCAGTGCTTATGTACGGATCAGAGATGTGGAACTTAATTAAACAAGTTAGTAAAATCATGCAATGCATTGATTATGAAACGCTTTCCAACAAACCAGAAATCATTACTGAAGTTATGAGGATAATGGCTGTGGAATAAATCTCGCTCCTCTGCCCAGACCTTTGACTCCATTTCGATGTTATTAAGCAGAATTGTTTCAGTTTACTTTCAGAACAACGTGATAAAGTTTTGTCGCAATAGAAACATTTTTACGTCAGTTATAACGTATAAGGGCAATAGAATGGATCCCGCTCCTATTTCTCGACCTTTGACCCCATTTCGCGGAATTTCCATAGGGTTCTTCCCCAGGTGGTCCCCTACAACATACTAAAATTTCATCGAAATCGAACCTTTTTAACGCGAATTAACGTACTGACGGACAGACGGGCGGAGAAAGCTGGAGCATATACGCTTCTTCAACCTACGGTTGGAATGCCTAAAAAAGACATACAGAGACAGCAGTCAACTGAAAGAAGCATGGAGAGATGTATGCTTGGTGTAACCGAGAAAGATAAAAAGAGAAACTCGTGGATAAGGAAAATGACAAGAGTGAAAGACATCCTGATCAGAGTAAAATTCATGAAATGGCAGTGGGCTGGATATGTTGCCAGAAGAACAGACCGCCGATGGACAACCGAAATTTTAAACTGGATTACAAAGGACCGGAAAGACCTAAAAGAAGACCACGTAAGAGATCGGGTGGATGGACGAGATTGGCCCAGGACTGTCTCCTCCATTCTACACAATCCGTTGAAGAAGAAACATGGAAAGACCTTCATCTAGCAGTGGGTTGATAATGAAGGACAATGATGATTAATACAGACATTTGATGTGGACTAGGAACATTAAACAGAGGTCATCGCTCTTTCCACGTTTATAAGCGAATCACGGGAAAATTATCATTGGCCGCCACAGGGAATTGAACCCAGGGTCTTCCAGTTACGCGCCGGATATGCTTCCACTGCAGCACACCGGCCTCGAATTCGTCCAGACTCACATACACTAACTTGCCAAGCCGATTTGGCAGGTTGCTTCAAACGTGGAAAGAGAGATGACCTCCGTTTGCGTGGAAAGAGAGGTGACCTCCGTTTAATGTTCCTAGTCCACGTCAAATGTCTGTATTAATTATTCATTCGCCTTCTAATTATTTGTTCAGTTGCCGCTTACCATCTTTGGTAAATCCCCAGCATTATGCGGGACTCCAAGAAGCAACCTGCAAAATTGGCTTGACAGTTACTATGTGTGAGTCTGGAGGAATTCGAGGCCGATGTGGTGCAGTGGAAGCATATCCGGCGCGTTACTGAAAGGCTCTGGGTTTGATTCCCTGTGGCGTCCAATGATAATTTTTTCCATGACTCACTTATAAATGTGGAAAGAGCGATGACCTCTGTTTGATGACAATGATGATGATGATGATGATATATTCGAATTTATAGTTCAAGGCAGATTGATCCGGTTCGGGTTCAAAATTTTTGACTCAGTTCCAAGTCTGTGCCAGAAGGCTTTGGATAAAATTTTGCTTTGTTTCTGCCGTATCCAGGATGTCATTTGCATACTCCACTCGTGCATGTTTATGGCCGTCCGACAAAGCATGCGGAACAAAACGAGCACAAACTCCCTCTGCGCAGAACTAAAATTTAACGAATTGTCTCCTTATTAACACCGAACTCATATTCCAACATCCTCAAGGATGCACAACGATCATTTTTTTATCTTTGCGCAAACGTTTTCAACGAGTTCAGACGTGCGCACAGAAATCTGACTTCCGGGTTTTTCGTCATTTTCCAAATCTTCCCGCCCATTCTTGAAACATGAATGCCATCGGAATATTTGTACGCTAGATAGGCAATTAGCACTTCACACATCCTGCAACAATTATATAGGTTCACTTTTGTCGATTTTGAAACAGAACAGGATGTTTATTCTCTGCTCCAAGACAGAGCGGTGAGAGTGTTCTTCCACCGAATGACGTCATGCACGGCGTAAATAATCATCTGCGCAATTCTCACGCACACATTGTTGCCACTGCATATCTGAAAAATTACTAATAAAAAACCCCTGCCTACCCGACACGTGTGTCATACTGGGATTTTTTTTTTAATCAGAATTTTATGTGTACTTGTAAAAAGCTTTACTTGTAGTGATTAGGGAGCGAGAGATTTTATCGAAAATGACTTTATCGAAGCGATATCATCGAAAAAAACCAAAAAACATCCCAGGTGTTTTACCGGGATTTCTTTTTGTAATTCAGTCTCATTTGGTAATTGCCGCACTGTGTACTTGTAAAAAACTTTGCTTGTAGTGATTAGGGAGCTGGCGATTTTACTGAGAACGACTTCATCGAACGCGAAATCAGAGAAAGCGATATCATCATCATCAAAAAGAAAAAGAAAGAACGTGCCTTCCCTACACGCGTGTTTTACCGGGATTTTTTTAAAATTCGGTCTCATTTCTTAACTGCCGCACTGTGTACTTGTAAAAACCTTTACTTGTAGTTGTTAGGAGCCGGACGATTTTATCGAAAACGACTTCATCGAACGCGAAGTCAGCGAAAGCGATATCATCATAAAAAAAAAAAAACATGCCATCCTGACACGTGTGTTTTACCGGGATTTTTTTTTTAAATTCGGTCCCATTTCTTAATTGTCACACTGTGTACTTGTAAAAACCTTTACTTGTAGTTATTAGGGAGAGCGTGATTTTATCGAAAACGACTTTATCGAACGCGAAATCATCTAAAGCGATATCATCAATAACCAATTTATCGAATTAGCACTTTACCGAAGGAAGACTTTTTCGAAAATTATGAAACGTATCGTCTTTTACGCTTTCCAACGGTAGGTTGAGGAAGCGTATGTGCTCCAGCTTTGTCCTGTACGTCTGTCCGTCCGTCCGACTGTCGGCACGATAACTCGCGTAAAAATGGTTCGCTTTCGATGAAAATTTACTATGTGGTAGGGGACAACATGGGGACGAATCCTATTGAAAATAGACGAAATGGGGTCAAAGGTCACGGCATAGAAGCGGGATCAATTGCATTGCCTTTATGCGTCATAACTTGCGTAAATATGGTTCGATGTCGATGAAATTTTAGCATATTGTAGGCGACTACTTGGGAATGAATCCTTTTGAAAACGGGTGAAGTGGGGTCAAAGGTCACGGCATAGGAGCGGGATCCATTTCATTGCTCTTACGCGTCATAACGTCCGTAAATATGATTTGATGTCGATGAAAATTTGGTATATTGTAGGAGACCACCTGGGAATGGACCCTTTTAAAAATGGGTGAAGTGGGTCAAAGGTCAGGACAGAGGAGCGGAATGCATTCCATTGTCCTTATGCGTCATAACGTGCGTAAAAATGGCTCGATTTTGATGAAATTTTAGTATGTGGTAGGGGACCACATGGAGAGGAAACCTATCGAAAATGGGACAAATGGCATCAAAGGTCAGGACATAGGATCAGGATCCATTCCATCGCCCTTATCCCACACTATTAAGGTGGACGTCAAGTAATTTTGCTTCCTATATTTCCAATGGAAAACCTTTTGTACACATTTCCTTCACAATTAGTGTGTTCCCAAGGATGGAAATTTGAACATCGATTAAAATAACTTCATACTATAACTTGGAATACTTAACATTTTCTAAAACATAAGCATAATTATATTAAAAAACAATAACGTTTCCTTTGGTGGTGTTGAAACCAGAAAAAAGATGGCGCGACCTGTACTTTGAGGACGTCAGTAGACAAATAAATGTTGGATTGCATAATTACGGTTATGGTTTAGAAAATATTAAGTATTCCAATTTATGAAATGAAGTTATTTTAATCGATGTTCAAATTTTCATCCTTGGGAACGCATTAATTGTGAAGAAAAGGTGTACAGAAGTTTTTCCATTGGAAGTATAGGAAGCAAAATTACTTGACGTCCACCTTAAAGTAACAATTCTTGTATGTATGTATGTACATTTTATTTTGAAAAGGGCTGTAAGAATTTTGATGAAAGTCGTTAACCTACCGTTTTCTGGTACTAAAAATCGATTTAGCTTGATCTCGACTTTAGGAAAATTCGTTTAGTGGGTTAAATAACCACCCCGAATTATAACGTTTTTAGTGTCATGGCGTCGTTCGATTAATGTTAGCAATGCTTAGAAATTGTATGACGTCACAATCTCGCGTTTGAGAATGTTGGTGCGCGGTCACGCCATCTGTCTCATAACGTCGTGCGTTGTGTGTGGATCCTATTAAAGTTTTATGACGTCACACTCTTGCAAGCAGATGGTCGCGATTCCCATCAGCCTCATTACGTAACAATCGTTCAATTTCGATGAAATTTTAGTATCTGGTAGGGGATCACCTGGGAAGGAACCCTATTGAAAGTGAACGAAATGGGGTCAAGGTCAGTACATAGGAGCGCGATCCATTCCACTGCTGTTATGCGTCATAACTAACGTAAAAAAGGTTCGATTTCGATGAAATTTTAGTATGTTGTAGGGGACCATCTGGCGACAAACCCTATTGAAAATGGGCGAAATGGGGTCAAAGGTCAGGACATAGGTGTGGAATTACTTCCACCGTCATTATGCGTCATAACTTACGTAAAAATGCTTCGATTTGGATGAAATGTTAGCATGTTGTAGGGGCCTGCCTGGGGTCAAATTCTTTTTAAAATGGGCGAAATGGGGTCAAAGGTTTTGGACACAGGAGCGAGATCTATTCCATAGCCCTTATGCATCATAACTTACGTAAAAATGCTTCGATTGCGACAAAACTTTATCCTGTTATTTTGGAGGTATACTGAACCGGTTCTGTTGAATATCATCGATATAGGATCAAAGGTCAGAGCACAGGACCGAGATTTATTTCACAGCCATTATTCTCATAACTTGAGTGATAACTTGAGTAATAATTTCTGGTATGTTGGAAAGCGTATTATAATCAATGCATTGCATGATTTTACAAACTTGTTTTCAATAGCTGAGCTATGCAGTATTATCATCTTCCTTAGTGGCAATCGTAAAGCTTCGCTAAAAATATGCTTATGATCAGGGGAATGAATTCTTGTTTATGAACTATTTTCTACATTAGGATAAGGAATACAGTATTTTTTGCCGTAATTTCCATTTATGTCTTTTATTCATGTATGGTATAATTTCATTATTGGATTACGACATATTTCAACGCGAAAAGGCTTTTCCTAAATCATTCTGAAATGCTATAAATATTTTGAATTCCTTAGTGAATTTAAAAGTCGTTTGGCGGTTTAAAAGAATTTTCACGCAGATCATTTTTTTTAATGTGTTCTCTGTTTCTTATTTAGTATTGTAATTATAGTAATTGTGACAATTCTATGTGTATTGGATTTTCATCATTCCAGATCACATATTCGCTCCGAAAAATCTTTTTAGCGCTTTTATTTTCTTAATGTAATTTCTCATTTTAGGCTTAAAAAATGTACAAATTACTTTTAATTCATAATTTCAAATTACGTGTAGGAGAGATGTATTACATTTCATTTAATAATTAAAAAAAATCATTTGGGGTAATTAGGTAGAAATAAAAAAATTTAAAAAAAACATCATAAAAGTAGTATGTCTAGAAATTCCGGTTAACCGAATGTTGAAAAAAAACCCATCGAAAAACCGGTATATTTCAAAATTTTCGTTAACCGAATTTCATTAATTCTTTGTAATAGAGTATCACCACCATTTATCAAATTACGAGCAGTTATACCCATTCTTCGAACGGCGAATCTGTAAAATAATTATTTGAACATAAAATTAATGAGTGGAAAAAGTAATTAAGGGAAAGAAAAGTAATATAAGATCGGTAACTGTTTTACGATTTAGAACAGGGTTGTAGCGTCAATGCATACGGTTTGACGTAAAACGGTAGTAAACTTTGCCGCTCCTTAATTTTAAATCAAAATTTCATGGATTTTTCACAGCATTTCGACGTTCCTGATATAATTACACTGGTCGGCATGAAAATCGGCCCTGACATTTCATTAATTCTTTGCTATATATTTCATTAATTCTTTGCTATATATTTCATTCATTCTTTGCTATATATTGCTATATATAGCAAAAGTAATAAAAATATATACAACAGTTCTAAAAATTTCACTCTACCACGCTGGCACTCTCAATACCTCGCGCGAACAGGTTCCCACGGGAATCGCGCGCAGCTTTGCACGGGCTTTGACAAGGTCAAACTTGCATTGCTCTTATCACGATAATCCTGCACTGTAAGCATTATCTTCCCTCAGTTGATCTGTAGCGATCGTTGAGTCTACTTGTCGGTGTTCTAGGCGGGGATTCTGTGTTTCCAAGTTGTTTAAATTGTGTCAAACGGTAGAAATTTGTTTACACCGGCCTTTTTCAAGTGAATTACAGTACGTGAGTGTAATTTGTGATTAATATAGAGCATTTATTTTCTGTTTAACTATGCCACGCGAGTGTATAAATCATCCCAATAGATTCTGCTATGTTTGCGGGGAATTGACTTTTAAAGCGCAACGAAAACCCCTTTCTCCGCTTCTTAAAACTGCTTATAAATTTTACTTTGATTGCAAAGTTGGCGATCAGGCCAAGAATTGGACTCCCACAGTTTGCTGCACTACTTGTTACAGTAGCTTGACCAAATGGCTCAAAGGTACCCGTAAATCAATGCCATTTGCTTTACCCATGGTTTGGCGCGAACTTCGCTGTCATCTCACAGATTGTTACTTTTGTATGACTTCCACCGTCGGGTTATCTAGCAACAAAAGAAAGCATACAATTCAGTATCCTAATATCCCTTCAGCTCTAAGACCAGTTCCTCACAACGAATCATTGCAAATCCCAGTACCCCCAAAAACCTATATTCTAGAGTCAGAAACGGATGTGACATACTTTGAGCCACAGCTTGGACCATCACATGATACGTCCACCGATGATGAAGAGTGTTCTCCTGGTTCAGCTCATCGAAAACCTCACCTCGTTACTCAGTCGGAATTGAATGATCTCGTCAGGGATTTGGAGTTACCTAAGACTAAATCTCCACTTCTTGGATCTCGACTTCAGCAGTGGAATCTCTTAGAAAAGGGCTTAAAAATCTCTTCTTACAGGACCAGACAGTTAACCCTGCAATTACTTTTTTCGGAAGATGAAGGCTTAGTATTCTGCCCTAATTCAAATGCATTGATGATAGAACTGAAGATGACATGTGACCCAGACAAATGGCGACTGTTTATAGACTCGTCAAAGACAAGCTTGAAAGTTGTCCTGTTGGCCAATGGGAATGAGTTACCATCAGTCCCGGTTGCATACTTTGTGGTTATGAAAGAGACGTACGAAAACATCAGCCGAATCCTTGATAAAATCTGTTATCATGATTATAATTGGAAACTTTGCGCTGACTTAAAAGTTGTTGCTGTACTCGTGGGCCTGCAATCAGGCTTCACAAAATACTGCTGCTTCCTATGCGAATGGGTCAGCCGAGCACGAGACAAACATTACATCGTACGGAACTGGCCTCTGCGAGAAAGTTTTACTCCCGGTCAGAAAAATGTCGTTCATGATCCTCTGATCCCGAAGGAAAATATTTACTTGCCGCCTTTGCACATCAAACTGGGATTGATCAAACAGTTTGTGAAAGCAATGGGCAAGACAGGTGATGCATTTCAATTTTTGAAAAATAAATTTCCTCGTCTTAGCGAGGCTAAAATCAAGGAAGGAGTTTTCGTGGGCCCCCAGATTAGACAACTTTTCAAAGATTCGACGTTTACTGAACACCTGAATCCAAAAAAAAAAAAAACTTGGCTTGCATTCCAAAACGTGTGTAAGAACTTTTTGGGTAACAACAAAAGTGATGATTATGCCTCTCATGTCGAAGAATTACTGTCAGCGTACAAGGCCATGGGGTTGCCTCTTAAAGTGCATTTCCTGCACTCACACCTGGACTTCTTCCCTGAAAATTTAGGAGCAGTTTCCGATGAACACGGGGAACGATTCCATCAATAAGATCGAGAGGAGATTTTCAGGGAAGTGGAATACGAGCATGTTAGCAGAGTACTGCTGGTGTTTGGTACGAGAAACTTCTACCTCAAGGTACAAAAGGAAAGCAAGCACCAAATGAAGGTACTTATCTTATTTATTTATTGTACTTTACATTTGTATTTTACTTTTCATATATTATTCTTTACAGCTAAAATAAATAATCCTTTTCACCCTCCAAATAAAATTCATGTCCATAACACATTACGGAAAATTGATAAAAAAATCATAAAAAATCGATCATGTTTAATGATTTCTTTACAATTTGGGGGAGGGGGCAAATCCCCCAAATCTACATCCTTGCTACAGATGTTCATGTTTTATAACTTTTCACCTCTGTAGCCCCTCAGAAGAAATGTAAAGGCTGAAATGGTCCTTTTCATCCCTCCAAATTATTGGAAAATGATAAAATTAGGTGTGGGGGGGGGCTCCCCGAAAACGGTGGGGGATGGGGGAAAACGGGGGTCCTATTCGGCTTCAGGAGGTCGTTTTACATAAGAATTAGCAGGAATGGTGTCAGGACTCGAAAAACCTTTTTTTTTTTTTTTTGCCCACCAGTGTTATCTTTAAAGCTATCACCATTTCGAACAGTAAAGCTAGGATACCCCCCCCACTTTTTGAATGTTTTTTTTTTTTTCTTTACTTTTCTAGGTGTAGAAGTGGAAGAAAAATTGAAGCAGATAATATTCCAAAGCCGTCGTTTTGATTTTTTTTTTTTTTTAGTTTTCGGGCTTTTCTAGGTATCAGGACCTTAAGCCCTATTAGCATTTTGAACAGTAACGCTAAGCCACTCTTTCGCATTTTTTGGTTTTCAGTCTTTTCTAAGAGTAGAAGTGGTAGAAAAATTCCAGCAGACAATGTTCCATAGCTGACATTTTTATTTTTTGGTTTTCGGACTTTTCTAGGAATGCGGACCTTAAAACCTATCAGCATGCCTATATTCAGATCTTTTGGTCATTTTGAAGTGGTCGAACAGTACGCGGACGGAAACACTCGTATTTTCCCATTTTCTCACTTTATATGTATAAATATCCCTAACAACATCCGGAAATAAAGTTAAATCATTTATTCAACTTCCACAAGTCATGCATCTTTATATTTCTATTATAAAACAGTGCACTGTAAATGGAATGAATATTATTTATTCATTTATTTGTTTATTTTATAAACATTTCTGCTGTACAATATTATAGAAAGTAATATAATACTCAGTAAAAATACAATATGTGCCACAATCGTAAACTAATTAAACCACTAAACTAAACAGATTCACCAATAAAACACGCAAAATACAACAAATCACCAAAACTTTCACAATAAATACAAATTCTGCACGGACGAAACTCATTCCATTGAAAATTGATATCAATTAAATAGACTCATGACTTAAAATGAGAGGTAAATCAACTACACTGCTGTTTTTGTGGATAGGCAACTCCAGGACAAACGTGTGCGATCGGACTGAAATTCGTAGGATGGGTAGGTCATGTGGGCAGGTGCAAATGATTGCAACCGCAGCGCACATGCAAATAATTGATGCCAGTCACGCCCTCGTAGCTATCCCGCAGGAGATATTAAAGCAGGACGCACAGGGCAAGTTGCCACGCTCGATTCTCGGGAATTGTTGTGGTAAGATAGTAGTAGAAACCGAGTATTCCCTGTGAGACCCGTACAGATTTAGGACTTGGCGCGGCCAATGTGTTGGACTGTGAAAAGGCGGTCTTTGTGCGACATCGCCGCTCGTGCTGGGCGGAACGTAAACACCATGATGCTAATATGGTTCAGAGGGAAGAGGAAGGTCTGATGCACCAACTTGAATGGTCTGGAGCTCTACGACGGACGAAGCACGAGAAGACCGTAATCTCCGCAATATGGCGTTAGCAGACAGAACAGCTACGTCCCAAAGATTAGCACAACACTGGAGGTCTGTATCACATTAAGGGTTGCCTGAAAGTACTATCCCACGCCGTTTGCTTCAGAGAGACCTCTTCTCTTGCCATTTGTTGCTTTGACTAGAGGTCTGCACGGGCCTTATTTGGTAAGCAATACCCGGGCTGGCCCAAGCCCGTGAGGTCAAGGCCTGGCCCAGCCCGGCTCGCGATGTGCCACTTTGCAATATTTTGTTTTTCTATTGTATCTTATTAAATTGTGAAAATTAAATAATGTAGTGAGATATCATTGAAAATATTGAGTTAACTGTAAGCCTAAAAATATTAACTAAACTTTGGCAATTGTCGAAGAAAATATTATAGAAAACTATGCGTGTTCAAAATCACTTTACAAAAGTCAATATCCATAGAGATTAGGGATAGGAGAAAAATCGATGTCAATATCCATCACTACAAAAGTTTGAATATCCATAGAGATTAGGGATAGGAGAAACAATCGATGTCAATATCCATTACTACAAAAGTCAATATCCGTAGAGATTAGGGATAGGAGAAACAATCGATGCCAATATCCATAGACATTAGGGATAGGAGAAAAATCGATGTCAAAATCCATCACTAAAAAAGTTTGAATATCCATAGAGATTAGGGATAGGAGAAACAATCGATGTCAATATCCATCACTACAAAAGTCAATATCCATAGAGATTAGGGATAGGAGAAACAATCGATGTCACTATCCATCATTACAAAAGCCAATATCCACAGAGATTGGGGATAGGAGAAACAATCGATGTCAATATCTATCACTACAAAAGTTAATATCCACAGAGATTAGGGATAGGAGAAACAATCGATGCCAATATCCATAGAGATTAGGGATAAGAGAAACAATCGATGCCAATATCCATCACTACAAAAGCCAATATCCATAGAAATTAGGAATAGGAGAAACAATCGATATCAATACCCATCACTACAAAAGTTAATATCCATAGAGATTAGGGATAGGAGAAAAATCGATGTCAATATCCCTAGAGATTAGGTATAGGAGAAACAATCGATGTCAGTATCTATCACTACAAAAGTCAATATCCACAGAGATTAGGGATAGGAGAAACAATCGATGTCAATACTCATCACTGCAAAAGTCAATATCCATAGAGATTAGGGATAGGAGAAACAATCGATGTCAATACTCATCACTACAAAAGTCAATATCTACAGAGATTAGGGATAGGAGAAACAATCGATATCAATACCCATCACTACAAAATTCAATATCCACGGAGATTAGGGATAGGAGAAACAATCGATGTCAATATCCATCACTACAAAAGTCAATATCCTTAGAGATTAGGGATAGGAGAAACAATCGATGTCAATATCCATCACTACAAAAGTCAATATCCCTATAGACATTAGGGATAGGAGAAACAATCGATGTCGTCCCACTCTCTCAGACACCCACTCCACTGCAGACACCAGCGTCCCACACAATACACACTCGCTCGGGGTCAATATTTCCCCAACAAGCCCAAAGTGGTTTTATGCTGCCCCAGTGGCACAGTGGTTTATGCGCTGGCTTGTGATCATTCGTCCGAGATGGGTTCCGGTTCGAATCACGCGAGGCATGGATATTGTGTTTGTCTTACGGCCCTAGTTGTCTCCCTTCCCTGGAACCAGTGGCCCTAAATTTGGGACGAGCGACTGCTTATAGCTCATCGAGTTGCTCACGGTAGTCGTTAAACCCTCAGTAAAAAAGGACCAAAGTGGTTTTGCCATCTTAATATCTACAAATACTGTGCCTCTCCTTGTCTCTCATATTACTCCCTGGGCTATGTCATGGAAGTAAATGAAGCCAGAAAAACAGTTAAACAAATCGGGAAATACGATTTTTTTCTTTCTCTACCATTGCCATAAAAAAAGAGAATGAGTCGACATGGCGCGGCGGTACGTGTCTGGGAAAAAGCCCGGCCCGGCCCGTTACTTTGTCATCTAAACTAGAAACATCCCGACCCGGCCCATGCAGACCTCTGGCTTCGATTTCTCTTGACCTACGACCACAAACTTCAGCGGCAAAGAGCGCAGACAGCGGCGTGATGAATTGCAGCGCATAGTGTTTTCCGACGAGTTGCGGTTCAGTCTAATGACCCACGATTAACGTATGCTTGTACGTTGACACTGTAGCGAATGGCTACTGGAGGCATGCGTTATGCAGTGCAGTACGAGCCTCACAGGTTCTGATGTGGGGTGCTGTTGGGCTCTATTCATGCTTCCGCGTCCAAACCATTGCAAGAACCATGACCAGACAGCGGTACATCTCGAAAGTTGTGGTGGCTGAAGCGATGCCATATCTTGAGACGATCTTTCAATAGAACAATTGCCGACGACATGTGAGGCGGAATGTCTTACAGCACCTGGATGCCCGACATCTGCCACGTCGGCCTTTGCCAGCACGATCTCCTTATATGTCGCCCATTAAAGAAGTGTGGAATATGGTTGCTCAACGCCTGGCCTATCACGTTCCGCTGCCAGTTACCGAAGATGAGCATCGGGGTACAAATCGAGGAATCATGGATTTATCTTCCGTAGTACGACATCCAGAACCATTTCCAGTCGATGCCACTGTGGTTCGACGATATTCAAATTAGGAAATTGAGCTGGTCCAGCGTAGATACAGACTTTCATCTTGGTGCTTTTCAAACCAAGACTGTACTGTTCTAAATGTATGTATAGGCGCCTTATCACCTTGGAAAATGGCATCAGTTTTGGGAAACAGCGTTTGAATCGTAAAATGCACGTGATCATCGTCAACGCTCAAGTGCTCGCAGGTAGTAACTCAAACATACACTGAAGAGCAATTGAATTAGATACAGCTGGCGTTATGTAAATGTGGCGCTGTGGGCAGCCCTGTAAACGCAAAGGACATGACGTATGCAGCGATCTGACAGTATGAGGAGTGATGCGACAGAAATCAGTAAGATTCGAACGCAGTATGGGTAAGACGAAGGATCTAAGCGCATTTGATCGTGGGCAAATTGTCAGGGCTCGACGAATGGGTCACTCTATCTCAGAAGTCGTGAAGGCACTGGGATTTTCACGAGTCACTGTGTCACAGGTGCACCGTGAGTACATCAAATCCGGTAAAACCATCCCTGCAAGGGCCAACTGCCGTGCACAACAGCGTGTGGATGAGCGGGGTCATCGTCGGCTAGCTTGCATTGTAAAAACGGATACACGGGCCTCAGTGCAAGAAATCACTCTGCAATTTAACGCTGGTGCGCAAAAACGTGTAAGCAGCCACACTATCCAGAACCATCTCCTCACTATGGGGTACAGAAGCCATCGTCCCACGAGGATACCGCTGCTGACCGAACATCTCAGGGTGGAAAGATTAGCATGGGCGCGGGAACATCGCCACTGGACCTTAGACATGTGGGAAAACGTTGCCTGGACTGATGATTCGAGATTCACGTTGTTACATGCGGATGGCAGGATACGAGTACGACGCAAACCGCATGTAGCGATGGATCCTTCTTGCCAGCAGGGTACTCTTAAGCTGGTGGGGGATGGAATTCTCGTCTGGGGACTGTTTACGTGGACTAAAATGGGACTCCTGGAACGTGTGACATCGTCCCTCACAGGTCAACGTTACCGTGATATCCTGGACGACCATTTGCTCCCGTTTGTGCGTCTTAAACATCCCACTGGGGACCTCATCCTGCAACAAGACAATGCACCGTGCCATCGCTCCCGAATTGTATCCGAATGGTTGGATAAACACTCCACCGACGTGACCTCGCTTCCTTGGCCAGCTAGGCCACCTGACCTCAATCTCATCGAGCAAAACTGGGATGCCATCGAGAGAGATGTTCGAGGCTCTGACCCTCCTCCATCAAATCTTCGTGAACTGTGGGAACTTGTTCAGGGGTCGTGGATCCGTATGGCTCCCCAACGCTTTCGGTGTCTTGTCGAGTCCATGCCGAGACGAATCGCCGCCGTCATCAGGGCGAAAGCTGGTGCTACACGTTACTAGACAGGTATCTCTTATTCAATTGCTTTTCAGTGTATAGATTAACAGTGAGGCTAGCTGAATACCAAGATATGGGTGCCCCAATTATCACAAATCTACCCTAATGTTCGACAACTGGAACCAGAAATTCCGAATTATATGCTTCCTTGGGGAGTTATCCATACATACACCCGACCGACGTTTGGGAATAATGTAAATGAGGACTCATCGGACCATATCACTCCTTTCCGGTCATCATCCCTGCAGGTTTTATGCTCATGACGTCATCTTTTTCGCATTGTACCATTGGTGTTTGTGATTAAAGATGTAGCAATTGCAGCTCTTCCATGGATGTTGGCTTTGTGAAATGACAGTTTTTGTGGAAACAGGGTTTTCTAGGTGGATATTGAGTTCTGCTGTCACTTTTGCTGCAGTTGTTCGGTGTTGTTTGGATACAATCCTTGTCAATGTTTGACGGTCCCTCTTATTCAGTCTCGGTTTTCGCCCTCTATTCTTTTTCGCCGATGAAGACTTGCCATGCTTTGTGTAATAACTGTGAAGACTGTTGCTCTGGACACATCAAACAATTTGGCTGTTATGGTTACAGACGCTCCTGCAAAACTGGCTCCCACGATTTGTCCTTTTTGGAAGTTTGACAGATCACTCATTTCACCGCCCGCTTGTACGACGGCTGCTTAACACAACATGTGCTACTTGTACTATGTATATACACGATCGGGTCACATTATTGTGGCCATCATCTAATGTCCAAAATGGCCGCCCTGTGCAGCGCGGACAGCAGCTAGATGGGATGGGAGTGACTCAACAAAGTACTGGAAGGTGTTCACAGCTATATGGAGCCATGCTGACTGCAGTGCATCTGATAGCTGCTGGAGGGTGCGTGGTGGAGGATCCATAGGGGAAAAAACGATCGATGTGGTCCCACAGATGCTCAATTGGGTTATAGTCTGGGGAATTAGGGGGCCAGAGAGAGAGACTTTGAAGTCTTCATCATGCTCTCCCAACCACTATCGGACATTTCTAGCTGTGTGACACGACGCATTGTCGTGCTGGAAGATCCTATCCGCCCCAGGAAAGACAATCAGCATCTATGGGTGCACATGGTCCGCAAGGATGGATTCATAACGAATTCGGTCCATAGTGCCTTCCACAGGTATGAGTTGATCCAGGGAATGCCAAGAAAACATTCCCCGGACTATAACGTTGCCTCCAGCAGCTTCTGTTCTTCCAACAGTGATTGAAGAGTGTTTCTTCTCCCATATTTCTCGCCTCATGCGCCAGCGTCCATCCGTTCGATGAAGCAGAACACCTGACTCATCGGAGAAGGCAATCCTTTGCCAATAAGCGGAGGTCCAATTCCAATACTGACGTGCAAATGTAAGCCTTTTCTGCCAATGCATCATCGTTATCAAAGGTGCAGTGACATCCGTCTACATCGGAGCCCCATACGCAGCAGGGTTCGCTGAACTGTCGTTTTGGACACACTTCCGGTAGCCCCCTGGTTCATTCGGCCAGTGATTTACTCCACTGTAGTGTGTCAATCGCCCCTCACGCACCTTCGAAGCCGACGTTCGCTTCTCACATCATTGGCACGTGGTGCTCCGCAGTTTCTATATCGCTTATTCACATTGGTGTCATTTCTCCAATCACGATACCCTTTAACCACAACAGCACGCGAAAAGTTCACAAACTGCGCTGTTTCAGAAATACTGCCTCCTTTGACCCAAAAGACGATAATCATCCGTTTTTGCAAATCTGATAAATCGCTCCTTTTACCCAAGGCAGAAACGAGTGATATGTTTCCAGAATGCCTGCAGCACACCTTTTATATGCCCTCTAAGCCAGCTCACGACACGTGCCTGCTTTCATTGGCTACGCGCTGTTGACATCAAAAGTAGGAGGTTGTCACAATAATGTGTCTCGATTGTGTATATATAACACCACAACTTGTACTACACTTATGTAACCTGAAGAATATATACAAAGAAAAGATACACAAAAGATAATTACTCCGTTTTTTTTAGTGTATCCTACACGAACAACGTTAACTCCTATAATCATGGTGTTCACGTTATTTTCTCCAACCGCTGTATATATGACAACCTCGTGGTCTTTCTCTTATTTGTTTGGCAACTTAACAATAACATTCTACTTTTCAAATCCTTCTAATAACATCAATCGCCCAGAGCGCTCTACAAGTTGTGGGACATTTCAGGGTCAATTTATTTTTATTGCTATTCCTGCAATGTGGGTTCCTCAGAATATCAAAGAAATAATGCCAGTATTTTATTTCTATTCCTGGACTGGCGAAAGTTTCAGATATATTCATGCATTCATTCTCTTCTTCCTCTAAACCCGGGAACTCTACTTTATTGATGCACAACACTTTCTTTCTTTAAATACGCATAGAGAGATAAAAAATCAAGAAAAGAAAAAAAAGTAAGCCTGTTTTGTACATAATACACAAAATATTTTTCTATAACTCCGAAACGCACTGACCACATTACCGATAAATCTTTTCTCTGACGTATCTGTTGAGTAACTCATCTATAAAAACGGGTTTGTCAAAGTAGTGACGCAATGCGTGATGGATGGACAGAGAGATACTTTTGGAATTCAGCGTTCTATCTGTTCTTTATGCAATACAAAGTATTTGCCCGATAAATGCTTTATTTTTGTCTCGCAATGTCTTGAAGTGGCAACAACTATTTAATAATAAAACCGACTAACAGGAGAGCCAAGAACAAACGTTTAGCCATATTTCAGGAAATATTGCAGTTAAAGTGAAACCTCGGTTTTACATTTTCCTAGGGGATGGCCTTAAAAAACGTGTAAACGAAATTTCAAAATATTAAATATTATTGTAAAATGTATGCTTTAGAGCAGTATAAAATGTACCCTAACGATCATTTATTTAAAGCCGAATTGGCGGCGAAAGAAAACGAGAAAGACGACACCGAATGTTTAGTTGTAATAAGCACGTCTTTTGAATCCGTTCTGACGTGAATTAAATTTCTCAAAGCTAGTTAAATTCAATTGAACCGGTATGTGAAAGAGTAGTATCTGACCGAAGAAAGAAGTTTTTCAATCGGGGTTTTAATTCCGCAGGAATTGCTGTAAACGGAAACGGGAATTTATGCTTTCTGGTGGCAGACTTGTGGGTTAAGAAAAATTTCAAATTATATGAGAAATAACTTTTCCTTTGGTGGTGTTGAAACCAGAGAAAAGATGGCGCGACCTGTACTTTGATGACGTCAGTGGACAAAAAAATGTTGGATTGCATAATTACGGTTATGGTTTAGAAAATATTAAGTATTCCAAGTTATGAAATGAAGTTATTTTAATCAACGTTCAAATTTTTATCCTTGTGAACGCATTAATTGTCCAGAAAAAAGATGGCGGGACCTGTGTTTTCATGACATCAGTAGACAAACAAATGTTGAATTGCATAATTATGGTTATGTTTTAGAAAATATTAAGTATTCCAAGTTATAAAATGAAGCTATTTCAATCGATGTTCAAATTCTCATCCTTGAGAACGCTTTAATTATGAAGAAAATGTGTACAGAAGTTTTTCCATTGGAAGTATAGGAAGCAAAATTACTTGACGTCCACCTTAAAGTAGCAATTCTTGTATGTATGTATGTATGTACATTTTATTTTGAAAACGGTTCTAAGAATTTTGATGAAAGTCGTTAACCTACCTTTTTCTGGTACTAGAAATCGATTTAGCTTGATCACGACTTAAGGAGAACTCGTTCAGTGGGTTAAATAACCACCTCGAATTATAACGTTTTCAGTGTCATGGCGTTGTTCAATTAATGTTACCAATGCTTAGAAATCTTATGACGTCACAATTTCGCGTTTGAGAATGTTGGCGCGCGGTCACGCCATCTGTCTCATTACGTCACGCGTTTTGTGTGGATCCTATTAAAGTTTTAAGACGTCACACTCTTGCTGCGAGCGATGGTCGTGATTCCCATCTGCCTCATTACGTCACGCGTTGTGTGCGTATGTCCGTCCGCACAATAACTCGCGTAACAGTCGTTCGATTTCGATGACATTTTATTATCTGGTAGGGGATCACCTGGGAAGGTACCCTATCTAAAGTGAACGAAATGGGGCCAAAGGTCAGTACATAAGAGCGGGATCCATTCCACTGCTATAATGCGTCATAACTAACGTAAAAAAGGTTCGATTTCGATGAAATTTTAGTATGTGGTAAAAGACCACCTGGTGACAAACTTTATTGAAAATGGGAGAAATGGGGTCAAAGGTCAGGACATAGAAGAGGAATCACTTCCATCGCCATTATGCGTCATAACGTACGTAAAAATGCTTCGATTTGGATGAAATGTTAGTATGTTGCAGGGTCTTGCCTGAAGACGAATTCTATTGAAAATGGGCGAAATGGAGTCAAAGGTTAGGACACAGGAGCGGGATTTATTGCATAGCCCTTATGCATCATAACTTACGTAAAAATTATTCGATTGCGACAAACTTTATCATGTTATTTCGGAGGTATACCAAACTGGTTCTGTTGAATATAATCCAAATGGAATCAAAGGTCAGGGCACAGGACCGAGATTTATTCCACAGCCATTTTCCTCATAACTTGAGTAATGATTTCTGGTATGTTGGAAAGCGTATTATAATCAATGCATTGCATGCTTTTATTAACTTGTTAGTTTCTTTCCCTATGTAAATCTTGAGTTTGTTCTCAGTTACATTTCGCACTTAACGTGATATCTTTTCTCTCAAATGAATAATTGTGGTTGAATGGGAACATAATTGAGGTTGAATGAACGTGACGTATGCCTGTTATTAGATAAGAACGAGAGATAAAAGCTACGAGAAAACAGTTGCTCGTGTGGCGTGGTGTGGTGTGTTTAATGTGGAGTGTTGATACTGATTGTTGTATAAAATGAGAAGTGCTATGTTATGTTACGATGTGCAGGAGAAATAAAGCATCGTTTCCGTAAGTTTGACTTCCGTTTCTAAATGTTTCGTCTGGCCGTTAAGGTTTAATTTAGGAACTATTTCATCATATGGTGATTTTTTAAAATAACTTAGCAGTACGGAAAGACGCTTACGTTATATGCCTTATTATTCTAAGTCTTTAAAGGTCCTCTAGGAAAAAGAATATGCACAAACTGGCTAGATTTCGCATCAAGAAAATGCGCCTGCACATCGTGCTTTGCTTACCCAGCAGGCTATCCAAGCTCTGGACATCCAAATGATGGTGCAGTCTTCGTATTCTCCGGACTTCGCCGTGTGACTTCCACGTACCTGAAGTGAAAAAGTGAAAAAAATAATTTTGCGTGGGCTTCGGTTTGCATCAAACACTAAACTGAACAATGCTTTGATGGGTATTCTGACCTACATGTCGACGAAGGGCTTGAAACACACCTTCCGGAAGTGGATAGAAAGGTACGGCCGGTGCATTCAGGTAGAGAGGGAATACTTCGAAAGTATGTAAATATGTTTACAGCATTACACTTCTGCCTCATGTAAAATTATTCTTGTTACTTTTTGAAAGACAGTCGTATTTTATCGCATTGCAAAAATCATAAAGCATAAAAATCAAACTTCTCTTTCGACAGCTGTGTGCTATGAATAATCCTGATTCTGTTGGGTCGTTTTATAATTATTAGCTGATGCCGACAAGGCGAATTTGCATAGCCTGTTTACAAGGGATGCCTTGTAGAAGGAAATACCAAACGCCCATGCAAATTGAATAGGTTCTTTTTTTTTTTTTTGATTGGAGGTTTAACGACCACCATGAGCAACTCAATGGGCTATAAGCAGTCGCCCGTCCCTAATTTAGGGTCCCTGGTTCCAGGGAAGGGAGAGAGCCAGTGCCGTAAGACAAACACAACATCCATGCCTGACCGGGATTCTAACCCAGACCCCTTACGGACGAATGATCAGAGGCCAGCGCCTTAGACCACTGCGCCACCGGGGCGGCTTGAATAGGTTCAGTCCAAGTGTATAAAACGGTATTTCAGACAGATCTCAGCAGTTGGGGAAGTGTTGGAGCAACCCCACGGGAGATCAGTGATTTTGCACGAATTTAAAAACTTGGCCGGATTGTATGCGAAACGGTCGTGAATGTCAATAGAGCGTGGGTTGTCGGAACGACGAGTAACAGAACTGTTCGTAGAATGTTTTCCAAGTTCCATGCCGGTGATGTTGCCATCGACTATAATCCAGGAGCCGGGCGTCTGGTTCTGTGTGGCATTTAAGGCGGAAAGTGAAAGACAAGCCAACGTACACGGTACATGAGCTCAGTGCCGAACGTGTCGTATTATCAGCGACAGTTTCCAGACACCCGGCAGCTATGGACAAGGTTCCAAACTGGATGCCTGGGTATCACACGAACTCGCCGAACAGCAGCAGATATGGCTTTTGGAAACATGCATTGCCCTCCAAAAACGTGAGGCTAGTGCTCCCTTTCTGCGTCGGATCCTTACGGTTGTTGAAAAATGGGTGCTTTATGAAAAAAGGGAGCAAACAGAGCCGTGGCTCGATAAAAGTGAACCACCCAAACATATGTCCAAACCCGAGTTGCACCCACAGAAGGATCTTATCTCTGTGTGGTGGACTGTCAAGACTGTGGTTCATTAAGAGTTTTTGCCGCGAGGTCAAACAGTCACAACGGACGTGTGCTGCCGTCAGCCGAACGAATGTCACCAGAAATTATGCAGCAAACAACCATTGCTCGCCAATCGTTTGGGTCCCATACTGCTTCAGGATGGCGCACGACCGCATGTGTCTGTTGGAAACCTGCGAAAAATCCACGCCTTGGGGTACGAGGTCCTCTCTTACCCTGTTTATACACCTGACTTGGCCCCCTCAGGATTTCACATGTTTCTCCATTTGGACGACTTCTTGAGGGGAAAACGGTTTGCTAACAAGGATGCTGTGATTTCTGCCGTTAGCGATTCCTCGGACCACTGTGATACCAGTTTCAGCCACCGTGGCATTTTTGCACTGAAAACACGTTGGGCACAGTGCATTGCTGCCCAGGGCAGAAAATTTTCGGAATAAAATGCATTTCGTCGTCTGTTACTGCTGTTTGTTTCTTTGTGTCCGAATTGGCCAATAATTATGAAACGACCCAATAGTTTAAGTCAAATCCTCACAGCTAAGAATCCGAGACCAATGTTTTAGCTTGGAGCTCATGAATTAAAAGCTTAGTTTTTTTCTGCGGATCTTGAGAGCATCCACTTGAAACCATAATGTTGAATATTGATAATACATTTAGGATTCTACCTATTCTACTACGCCACGAAATAATGGTGAATATTGATAATACATTTAAGATTCTACCTATTCTACTACGCCACGAAATAATGGTGAATATTGATAATCCATTTAGGATACTACCTATTCTACTACGCCACGAAATAATGGTGAATATTGATAATCCATTTAGGATTCTACTACGCCACGAAATAATGGTGAATATCGATAATACATTTAGGGTTCTACCTATTCTACTACGCCACGAAATAATAGTGAATAGTGATAATACATTTAGGATTTTACCTATTCTACTACGCTACGAAATAATGGTGAATATTGATAATACATTTAGGATTTGACCTATTCTACTACTCCACGAAATAATGGCGAATATTGATAATACATTTAGGATTCTACCTATTCTACTACGCCACGAAATAATGGTGAATATTGATAATACATTTAGGATTCTGCCTATTCTACTACGCCACGAAATAATGGTGAATATTGATAATCCATTTAGGATTCTACCTATTCTACTACGCCACGAAATAATGGTGAATATTGATAATCCATTTAGGATTCTACTACGCCACGAAATAATGGTGAATATTGATAATACATTTAGGGTTCTACCTATTCTACTACGCCACGAAATAATAGTGAATAGTGATAATAAATTTAGGATTCTACCTATTCTACTACGCTACGAAATAATGGTGAATATTGATAATACATTTAGGATTTGACCTATTCTACTACGCCACGAAATAATGTCGAATATTGATAATACATTTAGGATTCTACCTATTCTACTACGCCACGAAATAATGGTGAATATTGATAATACATTTAGGATTCTACTACGCCACGAAATAATGGTGAATATTGATAATACATTTAGGGTTCTACCTATTCTACTTATTCTACTACGCCACGAAATAATAGTGAATATTGATAATATATTTAGGATTCTACCTATTCTACTACGCCACGAAATAATGGTGAATATTGATAATACCTTTAGGATTCTGCCTATTCTACTGCGCCACGAAATAATGGTGAATATTGATAATACATTTAGGATTCTGCCTATTCTACTACGCCACGAAATAATGGTGAATATTGGCCGCCCCGGTGGCGCAGTGGTCTAAGGCGTTGGCCTCTGATCATTCGTCCGAAGGGGTCCGGGTTCGACTTCCGGTGAGGCATGGATGTTGTGTTTGTCTTACGGCACTGGCTCTATCCCTTCCCTGGAACCAGTGACCCTAAATTAGGGACGGGCGACTGCTTATAGCCCATTGAGTTGCTCACGGTGGTCGTTAAACCTTCAATCCAAAAAAAAAGAGAAATGGTGAATATTGATAATACATTTAGGATTCTACCTATTCTACTACGCCACGAAATAATGGAGGAACAAAGTTACCTTCCAGAGATTTATCAATTTTTAAACATGATAATTTTTTCATCCAAACGGAAAGTAAACAACATACCTTTTTCTATGGGAGGTTAAACTTTGGCTGCCTCATGAAGGAACGCAATAAGGCTGCCTACATTCGCTCTAAGTTACATTGGATTGGAAAGAGAGTAATGTCTGCATGCAAGGCAACAGGAAAGTGCTAATTCCCGTATATACAAGTATGAATCAGTCCAAAATGTAGTCGCCATTGTTTGCTACGACCTTCTGTCATCGTCTGCGCAGCTATCAGGTAACGCCCCTGTAGAATTGTGGCGGCTTAGACTCAAAGAAGTGAGTAAGTGAGCGCTCGATATCGTCCCAGTTTGTGAACCGCTGTTTTACCAGGAAGTGCTGCAACGACTGGAAAGGTTGGTGGGCCAGTGTCCTGGGAATAAGATGGGTGCGGTAGCAGCTCCCAGCTCAGGTCCTTGATCTTGGGATAAGTCACCTGTGCTGTGTGAGGTCTCGCTCTATCATGCTGTAGGAGGACTCCTAGCAGTGCAAGTCATTTCGACGTGATCGATGCGTGCATATCGTCGAACTGACGGCAGTACACATAAGCTGATATAGTGGTGTTATCCGGCGGCAGATCAACAAACACGACATTCCATATATCCCACCAAACAAACAGCACCTTACGTAGGTGTAAGCCAGCTTTGGGGTCGGTATAGGATTCCAATCACCGTTTCATTTCCGGGCGCTGATATTATCATACAGGACCCATTTCTCGCCACCTGTCACAATGCAGTCCCAGAACGGTGCAATTTAATCACGTGCAAGCAGGGAAACGCATGCACTCATGCGATTTGCTTTTTGTTCAACTGTGAGTTGATGGGGTATATAAACTCTCCTCTCGTGCACCTCTTAAAATTCAGGCAGGTTCTTGATGATGCTCATGTAGGTAGTTTCCAGCTGTTCTGCCAACTCCCGCTTACTCATACGTGGGTCGGTCTCTACTAAGGTCTTCAGTATATCCAAATCCAATGTTGCGTGTATTCAGGCTTTGGGACGGTCTGACAGAACAACATTTTCCTCTCGAAACCGTTTGAACCAACGAGAGCACTGATGGTGTGATATGGCACTGGCGTACACACTGGTAATTTTCCTTACAGCACTTGGAGGGTGCTACAGCGACGAAACTCATACAGCATGCAAAGGCGGATGTGCTTCTTGTCCACTTCCATGTTGACTGGCGATTACACTCTACGCCTTGTGACAGCTAATTGCCAATGACTTAAGCCACCTACCTGCTGATGTCATACTGGTGTGATGCGCAATCTCAGTAGCAAATGTGTGTCGTGGCCCAGGCTTTAACTTCGTGTACGTCGTCGTCGGACATTACTTGCTTTCCAATCCAATAACATACTGGGTTACGTATAAATGAATCCAGGAACCGTGTGTTTTTTATATATGAAATTCAAATGTTTAACGTATAATCGCAAAAAAGCTTAGAAATTAATTACGTATAACCGAGTTAAAAAATCGATAAAAACCACAGTAGAATATTGGTACTAACTAGTATAAATGACACCGTCTCTGTACGAACAATTGAATAAGAAAATCAAGGAACTATTAAATTAAAAGATGGAAAACCTTCAATTCATTAGCTTAATCCAAAATATACATTAGTACTTTTGGGCCACTTTGGTCCCATCTTCAGATGTGACATCTGAAGATGGGACCAAAGTGGCTCAAACGTACTCATGCGCATTTTAGATTAAGCTCATGAATTGAAGGTTTTCCATCTTTTAATTTAATAGTTCCTTGATTTTCTTATTCAATTGTTCTTACAGAGACGGTGTCATTTATACTATTTATCAAGAATGTTCGAGTGAGTATTTTTACTTAGGTACTAACGCTGAAATTCACAGAAAAAACTAGAAACTGAGAAACTCATAACTGTGTCTCAACTGTTTTTCGCAAAGGAGATGGGCTGCCTCGGTGGCGCAGTGATCTAAGAGTTGGCTTCTGGTTTCTTTATCCGACATGGATCCGGTTTCGAATCCCAATAAGGCATGGATATTGTGTTTGTCTAACGGCGCTGGCTCTCTCTCTCTCTCTCTCTCTTCTCTGGAACTAGTCGCCGATAGCGCAGTGTTCTAAGCAATGGCTTCTGATCATTCTTCCGAGGTAGGTCCGGGTTCGAATCCAGATGAAGTATGGATGCTATGTTTGTCTTACGGCACTGGCTCTCTCTCTCTCTCTCTCTCTCTCTCTCTCTGTCTTCCCTGGAACCAGTGGCCGGTGGCGCAGTGGTCCAAGCGATGGCTACTGCCTATTCTTCCGAGATGAGTCTGGGTTCGAATCCCGGTGAAGTATGGATGTTGTGTTTTTCTTACGGCACTGGCTCTCTCCTTTCCCTGGAACCAGTGGCCGGTGGTGCACTGGTCTAAGCGATGGTTTCTGCCTATTCTTCCGAGATGGGTCCAGGTTCGAATCCTGTGAAAAATGGATATTGCGCTTGTCTTACGGCACCGGCTCTCTCCCTTCCCTGGAACTAGTGGCCCTAAATTAGGGACGGGCGACTGCTTAAAGCCCATTGAGTTGCTCACGGTGGTCGTTAAACACTCAATGGAGAAAAAAAGGAGATAGATAAAAGAATGCGGATAGGAATCTAAAATAATAAGAAAAATTGCATATATTTTATAATTAGTTTCCGGCTGTTGCTTAATAATGACAACAAAATTCCAGCCGTCTTATAACGGAGGATATTCAGTCCTGATATTGTACATTTTGTCGCCTTCTAATGGGATGCTTGAATGTGCAAGAGAATTTTCTTTTTCTGAAAACTAAATGAAAGAGAGAAAATTTTTATCCGAAAACATGGGACTGAATCTTTCCTGAAGCCCTTCATATCGATTGCTGTTTCCTTTTCAAGTAATGCTTTTGTTTAGTTTCATCAATTGGCACTAGTAAGTATAAATCACCTATATATATTCATTTTGTATTTACACTCTGCTTAAAACATATCGTCCTTGCTCCCATAGAAGTGGTTTATTCCATTCTCTTTAGAAATTAGCTGTTCGTGCCTATTGGTCCTCTGGGGGCTTTTGCTACGGGAAATGCGGATCAATATGCGAGCAATTGGCGCCTTTGTTCGCCAGATGCTGTTCCCAACCAATGCAATCTATTCACAACTGAACAGAAAAGAAAAGAAAAGAATGTAAAGTCAGTTTCAACAGTTTCGTGATTGATACAGCGATCTACGGATACAGAATATTTCGTGATTAAACTGTACGCTGCTACAGTTTCACGCTAAGTAATAACCGTCATTAATTGCTTGGTGGCAAGAAAGGGCCTGCTCCTGTGACAACAGAATGACTGCTGATGTACTTTCTCCTAATGGGCCTTCTCTCCTTTCGGGGATGCGATACTGCCAGCTAATACTTCGCGCAATGGCACTCAGGATGATCAAAGAGGTTGTCAGCAGCATTTTGATATTCCATAGCGGAAAGCAAACAGATTTTCGTCGGCTCGTTGTGTGTACCTTCATATATATGTGTGTGTGTGTGTGTGCTTTCTTCTTTCTGTCCAATTCTTAAGTGGAAAGGATTGGTTCTAACGCCACATCGGTCTCCGTCAAGAGTTAAAAGCTTTATCGAGAATAGAAGATTTGTATATTTTTAGGATTTATTTTTAAATACGCATTCAAGCTTACACCAGTTAGTAAAATCATGCAATGCATTGATTATGATACGCTTTATAACATACCACAAATTATTACTCAAGTTATGAGGATAATGGCTGTGGAATAAACCTCGCTCCTGTTTCCTCACCTTTCACCCCATTTTGATGGTATTCAACAGAACCGGCTCAGTATACCTCCGAAACAACAAGTTTTGTCGCAATCGAATAATTTTTATGTAAGTTATGACGCATAATGGCAATGGAATGGATCCCGCTCCTATGTTCTGACCTTTGACCCCATTTCCGCCTTTTTCAACAAGGTTCGTCCTCAGGTGGTCCCCTGTCGCATACTAAAATTGCATCGAAATCGAACCATATTTATGCAAGTTATGGCGAATAAGAGCAATGGAATGGATCCCGATCCTATATCCTGACCTTTGACCCCATTTCGCCCAATTTCAATATGGTTCCTTCCCATTTTGTCCTCTACCACATACTAAAATTTCACGAAATCGAACCATTTATACGCGAGTTATCGTGCGGACGGACGGACAGAGAGACAGACGGACAAAGCTGGAGCATATACGCTTCTTCAACCTATGGTTGGAGAAGCGTATATGTTTCCGCGTTCAAATTGTAAGTGCGTTCTATTTTTCAGTTGCAGTTTCTGTCTAACTTCCTTGAAAAAGCCATCTGGTTGAAATGCGAAAGCTTGGAAACGTTAATGTGTCTACTTCCTACGCCAATAAATCGGATCACTAGTACAGTGTTACTATTTAGTACTTAATTGGTGTACTGTTCCTCGTTATCAAAAAGTTAATCTACATTCCTTACTTATCTTCTAAAAGCATTCACTAATGTATTCCCTGAAAAATTGCTTAATTCGACAGATCTACAGTAGCGCATGTTAACGAGCCGCATGACAAAGAAAAGCTCTGATGGTTTTTATATCAGCAAAGGGGCACTCTCGGCTTTAACAAAAAGCACCTGATTCGGCCTACGGACCAGAGTTATCTACGTGTATATAAAATTAGAAACACGCTATTTTTACTTGAAGATTTAATTGTAGTGATTTTCACTAAGCAAAAACAAATCAAAAAATGCCGCTGAATATAATGAAGGTGGAATAACAACAACTGCAAAAAATAAATTACGCATAAAAATAATGCATGGTAATCGGGCATGGAGGCATAAATGTTCAGTGTATTTTTCTCGAAAGCTCTTCTTCTAAAAATCTAATTTTAAAAAATTATTTTTGCGTTGCGGAAAGGTCGCGATGATGAATATTGTGCATGCATTTTGCAAACTTTTGTGACAAAATGCTTTACCACAAGTGAGCGTAAGTGCATATTTCTGTTTTTAACATGTTTTCAATCGTATTTTCGTTTCTAAATATCTAACTGAAAAAATTATCTTTCAGTCACACGCGACTCCACACGGAACACATTTTTTTTATAACACGAGTCAAATGAAAACCTTAAAAGTGAGTCAAAAAATTTAAAATACAGTGCCATTGCCATGTAATTTGGCAGTATTGTTACCAACAACTAAAACATTTTCTTACAAGTGTCAACACGAGAAGCTTAGTGACGTCACAGCAGCAGTGTGAAAATGGCAACCCCACTTGAGACATGTACCAAAGAGGAGCAACTTTATTGTCGTCCATTTCTTGAGTAGTGACGGTGTGAAACCCATTGAAATTCATCGTCGTATGAAATTGCGATATTATGATGCATGTCTGTCACTCCAGCAAGTGCACGAATGGACTAGGAAGTTCCGAAATGGCTTGAGTTGTGTGAAAGATTCTCCTCTACCGGGTGAGCCGCACAGAGTAATGGCACCGGAGTCCATTACAGCAGTCGAAGGCACTGTGATGGGAAATCGCCGAGTGACGGTGGATGAAATGCCCACACTTTTGGACATCAATCATGGTTCAGAGCACCACATCATCCATGATGCGCTCCAGTTCAACAAAGTGTCTGCAAGATGGGTGCCACGCCAGCTGCCTCCAGATTTGAAACAACGTCATGTTGATGCCTGTAAAGAATTTTTCCTGTGCTTTGGAGCAGGTGATGTCTTCCTACAGAGAATTGTTCATGGAGATGAAACCGGAGTTCACTATCATCAGCCAGAAAACAAGAGAGTGCGCAGGGAATGGCGTGAGAGTGCGAAACAAGAGAGTTGCGCAGGGAATCCTTACCAAAACCGAAGAAGTTCCGCACTCAGCATGCTAGGAAAGTTATGCTAGCTCTCTTCTGGAATGAATGAGGCGTAATTTTGGAGCACTACATGCATAGGGGTACACTTTAACCTGTGATGCTTATGCAGATTTTATCAGAAATCATCTTCGACCTGCCATCAATTCCAAATGACGTGGACTTCTGAGTACTGGGGTCTTATTGCGACATGACCACGCTGGGCCCCATCCCAAGTAGCACACTGACATTGGCCAACGGTTGGCCCAATGATATTTTTGCGTCGGCAGCGTTGGGCGAAGGTTGCGTTGTTTATCGAAGATTGGCCAACGGTTTTTTTCAACCACACATGACCAAACATTTATCAACAAATGGCCACTTAACGGTTGTCCGATGGTTGTACAAATGTTTTCCAACAACACATGACCAACCATGGTTGTCCAACAACACATGATCACATTGGAAAACTATTTGCAACAGTTTTCCAATGTGGGTCCAACCGTTGAACCAACACATATCCAATTGTTGGCCGCCGAGTCGCCTCGTCGCTGGGCCGACCGTTGAAAGCCAACGGTTTGTCCAACATAATATTGCTACCTGCTTGTGCAACAGTTACAATCGTACAAGACCTGCACTTTTGAGTGTCTTCCACATCCGCCGTATTCACCAGACCTTGCCCCAAGTGATAATCACATCTTTGTATCACTCAGAACTGCGATGGTAGGAAAGACTTTCAGGTCCAATGGAGAGGTGCAGCAGATGGTGCATGAGTGGCTGCAAACGCGACCGATTTTTTTTTTCAGGAATCAAAGCACTTTGTTAGCGCAGGAGGACTTGTAACCCACAAAATGGAGATTGCATTGAAAAAAGGTACAGATATGTAGCCCTTTTGTGTAATAAATTGTGAGAAGAGAATTATTTAATGTTTTCATTTGACTCTTCCTTGTATATTTTTTTTCTTCCAAATATGTTTAGTTTTCCCTCTTGGAGTGCAATGTAAATATAATGACGATATTTTCGCTTCTGGTCAGATTTTAAACATTCTTTTTGCAACTGATAGTTTTTTTTTTTTTTGCGAGGAATGTGTTTCATATACGTATTAGCTACCCCGGTCGCGCAGTGGTCTAAACGATGGTCTCTGATTATTCGTCCGAAAGGGGTCCGGGTTCGAATCCCGGTGAGGCATTGATGTTGTGTTTGTCTTACGGCAATGGCTCTCTCCCTTCCCTGGAAGCAGTGACCCTACATTAGGGATGGGCGACTGCTTATAATTCACTTAGTTGCTAGTCGTTAAACCTCCCCACCCCCACCCCCCGAAAAAAGTATATATAAATATATACGTATTTGCCATGTTTCGTACCACGCCATTTTGCCACCAGGATTATAAGTGTTTATTTTATTTTTATCATACTTGGAACAGACTTGGAATAGAAATCTTGGTTTCTAAGATCCCGTTTTGAAGAATCCCCTTTGCCACGGATATCTTTCGTCATGTGAAATGTTTTTTTGCAGAATTTGTGATCTTTCGTAGCACACGTTTCCGCCGGTGATTGCCGAATGTAGTTATTTCTATTTGTGGTTGTTTTACTAATTGAGTAGAAATTCCGTTGATTTTTTGATGCTTTGCCTTTTTCCCGACAGCAGTGAAGTAAATCCCTTGAAAAAAAATTCGATGTAACGAAAATGGGTAATGGTGCGTCATTTTTGTAACCATTGTTAAAATCTGATAGTGCCGTATGCTATCCCATGAAGTGACGCAAAATTAGTTACTCAACAATATATTTTAATAAACTACTGCCAAACATTATTTTACCACGTTTTACAAAAATGTGACAATATCTCATTGCAATCTGCTTAAATTAAAAGAACCTGATGCTAAATGTGGTAAAAGCCATTACAGAAATGCAGTTTCGAAGCTATAAAAGCGGTACTTCGTATCAAATTTGGCTTGCTATGGACTCTCACAATGGGGAGTTTACCTGGTATTGACGAGAGCTTTAAAAGGATGTATAGCACCGTGGGGTGTAACCTGAAGATATCCTAGGCCAGAAGTTACCAATCCAATTCACTAACAAACTTACGATTCAGCGTTATATTGAGGTCATGTTTTAGCTTGCGCATGCGCAGATTGACTTCCGTAGCTGCATCACATTTCAGTGGTGTCAGAGTCATTTCTTACGGCCATCTACATCTGAATAATCCTAATATATAATCTGTTAGAGCCCTCCTCCGTGTCACTTTTTAAGTAATCATAGCAACAACCGAGAAACAAATGTTTGTGATGTCACGCTTAGCTTTCGTGTAGGTGACGTTACGTCATCACCTACACGCGCACAGTCCACGCGTTTACCACTTTCTTTTGTTGTCATAGCAACAAAGAACACACAGCTGCTGGTGTGACGTCATCTAATCCAAATCATTCTCACATGACGTCAGACGTTAGAGAGGCGTTAGGTTACACGGTCAACTCTAGAGATACGAATTTTTTTTGGGGGGAGGGGGGTTGGAGGTTTAACGACTACTGCGAGCAACTCAGTAAGCTATAAGCAGTTTCCCGTCCCTAATTTATGATCACTGGTTCTGGGGAAAGGAGAGCGCCAGTGCCGTAAGTCAAACAGAACATCCATGTTTCACCGGAATTCGAACCTGGGCCCCTTTCGGACGAATTATCAGATGCCATCGCTTAGACCACTGCACCACCAGGAAGCTGCTTCGAAACACTTTACGTTAGGAATTTTGGTTCACTACCTGAACCGGTGTTTAGCCATCTGTATGTGGCAACGTCAAGAGTATGACGATCTGATGACGTCAAGATAAAAATAGTTCACGGAAAAGAGCAGGGGAAATTGATACAGGGTTCACTTTCAGTGTATACGAAAAATATTGTGTACAAGGAAGTGTTGGCGAAATAGGGACTGAAGGTTTTACAAAACACATACCAAACAAGCCGCCCGTCGTATCAAATTTCATAACCGACTGCTCGGGAAATTTTCAGAAAGCTGTAAGCCAACGTCGCCATCTATTGACGTGGAACACAAAAACTCAATAAATAAATGTCAGTAATTTCTGTATCATAAATTTTATTTTTCCCCGTCATTATTGTCGGGCTTTCATTTAGTATTTAATAATAAATTTTAATTTTGTAAAACCTGAACACTCGAAATACCGTTTCCGCCGCCATAGTTTAGTAAATATTTACTTTTATGACTCACATATCATCTTTCATTGGTTTTACGAAAGTAGCATTCATTAATCCGCCTAATGTTCTCTGACAGGAATTAGTAAACCTTATTGTTTGTTGTTATGATTTAATTCCACTTAGTATGTACCGGACTGTGGCTTGGTGTGGTCGTGAGTGACGGGGATAAATACAATTATTCCACACCCAATGTAGGGGCGAAGAATTAATCGCTTGCATAAACTATATAATGTACGCTAATTTGCATAATTCATAGAGACTAAAACATTACGGAATTATGAGATGGATATTAAGTTAGGTTATTTCATAGAAATGTAAATATTCTCGGCAAGCTCATGTATGTTTGAAGATCACCTGTAAGAAATTATTAACGATCGTCCTTTAGGGCGAAGGAACGCACGAAACGAGGTTGAAATAACAGACGCCAGACGTCTGAAGAATGCAATATTTCGACGACATTACGATGTATACAGTTGTTATTCTATGTATTCACAGAGGCCACAGCTATTGTTCCTAGCCGGGGCGACTTCAGGTTTGCAGAGGACGCAGAAAGCAGGAGCGGCGTAAGGACGCCTCGGGGTCACGCAAGATCTAAGATCTAAGATCTAATGTAGAGGATTTTAGGAAAGGAGTGTCTGACCCCAGGTCTTAAACATCCTTTAGAAATAGGAAGCTAGGAGATTTATGCTAGAGTACCCGATAGGAAAGTGACACGGAAGCGAGATAGAAAGGGGGAGGAAGACGTCCTTATTTATTACCGGGGGCCAGTACCCGGGGTCCGACGGCGTAACGTGCCCATCTGACGCACGGCGGGTATTTAGTGGTTCGAACGTTCGTACCTGTCTAGGATCGAACCTGAGGTTATCTCCATGGCAATCAAGAACGCTGACCACTAGGCCATCCGCGGCCCCGGTGTCACGCAAGAGAAGTTCAAGTGTCAGGTTATAGCTCGGAGGTCACGGAAGGGTGAGGGGGGCTGCAGAGAGTAGTGAGACAGCCATCTTTGAGCGCGTTCCACACCGGGTGGGGGGGGGACGTGATCGCCGCAAGGTGGGAAGAAAGCAGGAGCCAATGGGGACCGAGGAAGTTGGATCCCCCGACAATTTTACGTCGGAGAAGAGGCAGTTGGAATTGAGTGCTCGTAGGAGAAAGAAGTGTTTTTCGTGAATTGCAGTCTCTGGTAGGACCACTTGCTCGAAAATGAAGCATTAAGCCTTTGTTGGAGAGAGAGAAGAGTGCAACGTGTACGAAGCGATACAGGCCGGTACTGGCTCTCGCTTACGTAATAGGATAAGCGTTAGAAAATAAACTGATTTTTCCGAATAAGGATTCAGCTACGGAAGACGAATTTTTGGAAGTACCGAGTCTGTAGCAACTGAAGTAGCACGAGCTAGAGAACAATAGCGGCCGAACCCTAAGATAATGAAATCGTTACGTTTAGTTCTTGGGCCTAATGAATATTTTATGCTTCAATGATTTTCTACTGTTCTACCCTCCCCTCTCTTGAATAGCAGATATATTGACAAAAACCTGAGAGAGAAAGAACGCCGGGCTATCATCAGCATTCGTTGATATATAGTTTATTTGCAAAAAGAACCTCATTTTATTTATCATGCTGTGCGACAATCTTCTCAAACACGTGGGAGCAAGGTTCGCATATGCTAATTAACATACGAGCTTCCGTCCCTACACCCACAAAGATATCTTATTTCACACCCACAAAGATCTTGGCATGCGAAAGATCCCTATTTTTTTTTCTTTCTTTTCAACCGGTTCAATACACTATGAAGAAAACTGCATACACTGCGCGTTTTAAATAATGCGCAGATTTTCTGTACATGCATTCTGAAAATGTTCTTCTAAAAATCCGCTTTGAAGCATTTTCCTTCCTGTTGGAAAACAATCAAAAGATGTACTCATTACACCAAATAATTTGCTGTCATCTTTCTTGTTTATCTCGATAATATTCTAATAAAAACTTCACGGAAACGTCGTTGATATCTAACGTGTCGTGCTACATCCGGATATGGTACTTCCGTACCATGAAAACTTTGTAACAGATCCGTAAAAGCATTCCTTAACTGCCCCCCTCCCCAGTGTTTTCTCAAGGGGAGAGGGAGGCAAACTGATCGTGTGTTACTTCCGTACAAAGAGTGAGAGTCATTACTTTGTTAGTTTGTTCTTTTAAAATTCTGTCGTACAGTGGCTCTTGTTGCATCTGGAGATTTTATTTAAACAAAATGGATCTTATAGAGTTGTCTGAAACTACAAAAGGCAGGCCTTGTGCTTTCTTCAATGAATTTTTGACTCATACAAGAAGAGAGCATGTTCTGCTCACCATTTTTAAAAACGCCAGTTTTTTAATTGCCAGTCCAAAGTTTGCATAAAGTGAGAAGGAAAGTTGTTGGATCATGAGCTCCTGCTATTAAAACATAATGGCTAATTGTTGACGACATGAAATTGAAATGACATTAAAATCATAGTGTTAGTTATTAATGTTGATAAATATACCATGTTTGAGTCAAAATTGATTAAGGTTGTTTTTACCTAAAACCTCAGCCTTATGTTTCCAATGGTAAAACTTCTTTACACATTTTCTTCGTATTTAATGTATTCCCAAGGATGAAAATTTGCACACCGATAAAACTAACTTTAAGTTATAGCACGGGATACTTAATACGTGCTAAAACATAACCGTAACTAAGCAATCCAACATTTTTTTGTCTACTGACGTCATCAATGTACAGGTAGCGCCATCTATTAACAGGTCTAACATTACTCAAGGAAGAATGATTTTTTTTTATGGTTATGTTTTAGCAAGTTTTAAGTATCCCATGCTATAACTTAAGGCTAGTTTTATCGATATGCAAATTTTTATCCTTGGGAATGCGTTAATTGCGAAGAAAATATGTAAAGCAGTTTTACCATTGGAAACATAAGGCAGAGATTTTAGGTAGAACCACCTTAAGCCACGTGGAATTTAATGATATTTTAACTAATTCGGATTATTTCGTAGAAAAATAAGTGTTTTCGAATTGAAATAGAGCCTATGATTTAAGTTCACATAAAGGGAGCAAGGTCAAAGGGGGTCCATTATGCATCTTCTGTGTACGAGAGATTTAAATTCCTTTTTGTACGCAACTGACACAGCAACGGTAGTTCTGTAGAAGATCTCAAATACAATGCGTAATTAACATTACATTTGTACGGAAAGAACGCTAAAATTTCGATGTACGGAAATGCCATGTCCGAGATCTACCAGTAAACCGCATATCAAACACGCAAATTCAGCTGCGTGCGTGATCAGATAATCTTCCAGGGCAAAGGGTTCATATGGTGTCGTCGTAAAATTGGGATATAAAAAACACAGTCCTATTTTAAAGCACCGTAAAAACGTGGTACTGTAACACTGGGGTATCGTATCTCGGAATGACTGCATGCCGGTTTTATTTTCTCAAACAAAGTATGGGGAGATTTATTTTTAGGATTCTCTAGAATCTGGATAGGCCATATTACGTGAGCTTCGAAACGGAGAAGAAACATATCGAAGTTTACAATAGAGCCATTCTGCAGAACGGTAACAGCTGATCCTTCCAAAATGTTCCATCCTACGCATTTTATTTATGACCGTGTGTGGTTGTCTCCAGAAAAAAAGTGGAACGGTAGTGATAACGTTATTGGGTCCACTCTGATTTTCTCGCTTTCTGGTGCCCATCCAACAATTCTCCCGTCAGTTTCAGGTTTTTATGGTTTCTGTTTCGTTTGCTTTTTTATCTTCACCGCTCGGGTGTATACTACCATTCAGGAAACTGCTTTTAATCCTTTATTTTCTGCATTCTTCTTTTTAGTTGCTTGCGTGTTTTCAGGCGTGTGCGTGGGCGTAGGTGGGTGACAAGGGTTATTTTCTTCATTTATTTTAGTAAGACCAGGAGGGATACTAAATCAATACTTAGTTCGGCTGTGGAGGTACCTTCGTCTTTGTTGCTTTTGCAATCTCTCGCGACAGGGAAAACTGACTATGAGATGTTCATGTGCCCGTGCGTGTGCGCTTTCTTCACTGGCACGTTCTGAAATGATTGATCGGTGTGCGAAGAGCACGCGAACAAACCTGAAACCCAATGTTTGAAGCTCCCACGTTTACCCGGTTAAAACTTTCCAAGTCGACTGTATACTTTTCTAAACGGTGCGCGCTTATCAGCCTTCCATTCTATTCATATGTTTTATCTTTGCTTGCGAAACAGTTATTAACCGGAACAAATTTCAGACGCACTCATCACAAAAGTCAATTTCTGAATATTGCGTTGCCTTGAGAAAATTTGTTGAGCACATTAATAATTGAAAAATTCTTTTGGAAAGAAACTTCCAAGGTTTGATATTGCGATTGTGCGGGAGCTGGGAACACTGCACTGGTGAAAATGGCCGTCCTGGTGGCAGAGTGGCAGGAAGACTGGCTTCTAATCATTCGTCACAGGTGGGTTCAGATCCAGATGAGGCATACGTTGTGTGTTTGTCTTACGGCACTGGCTATCTCCCTTTCCTGGAACCAGTGGCCCTAAATTAGGGACGGGTTACTGCTTATAGCCAAAGTCGCTCGGGTGACTCAGAGGTCTAAGCGATGGCTTCTGATCATTCGTCACAGGTGAATCCGGGTTCGAATCCCGTGAGTCATGGATGTTGTGTTTGTCTTCCGGCACTGGCTCTCCTTTTTCTGGAACCAGTGGCCCTAAATTAGGGACGTGTTACTGTTTATAGCCCAAGTCGCAGCGGTCTAAGCGATGGTATCTGATTATTCGTCACAGGTGAGTCATGGATGATGTGTTTGTCTTACGGCCCTGGCTCTCTCCCTTTCCTGAACCAGTGGCCTTAAATTAGGGACGGGTTACTGCTTATAGCCCAAGTCGCTGCGGTGGCGCATCGGTCTAAGCGATGGCTTCTGATCATTCGTCGCAGGTGAGTCCGGGTCCGAATCCCGCTGAGTAATGGATGTTGTGTTTGTCTTGCGGCACTGGCTCACTCCTTTCCCTGATATGAGTGACCCAAAATTACGTACGGGTGAATTTTTATAGACCCAGCTATCCCGTGGCGAATTGGTCTAAGCGATGGCTTTTGATCATTCGTCAGAGATGAGTCTAGGTTTGAATCCCAGTGAGGCATGAATGCTGTGTTTGCTTTAAGGCACTGGCTCACTTCCTTCCCTGCCGCCCCGGTGGCGCAGAGGTCTAAGCGATGGCCTCTGATCATTCGTCTGAAAAAGGTCCGGGTTCGAATTCCGGCGAGGCATGGATGTTGTGTTTGTCTTACGGCACTGGCTCTCTCCCTTTCCTGGAGCCAGTGACCCTAAATTAGGGACGGGCGACTGCTTATAGCCCATTGAGTTGCTCACGGTGGTCGTTAAACCTCCAATCAAAAAAAAAAAAAAAAAAAAACTCCCTTCCCTGGAACCAGTGGCCCTAAATTACGGACAGGTGACTGCTTATATCCCAAGCCGACCCGGTGGTGCAGTGGTCTAAGCGATGGCTTCTGTCATTCATCAGAGATGGGTCCGGGTTCAAATCCCGGCAAGGCATGAATGTTGTATTCTTCTTTCGGCACTGGCTCTCTCCTTTTCTTGGAACAACTGACCCTAAATTAGGGATGGACGACTACTTATAGCTGATTGAATTGCTCACGGTGGTCGTTAAACTCCTAAACAAAAAAGAGATGATAATGCTAAGAGTATCGATATGTGAAAAGCAGGATGATAAAGCTATTTCGGTATAAGTTTTGTATTCTTGTTGTTGACAGCTGAAAGCTGTAATGATTAGATTAAAGGTCGACTCAACTGGTCGGTGTCAGTCAGTCTATAACATAACTAACTGCAGGAAATTGCAGTGGTCACAAGTTACTTCAATTGTGTCATAGACACAAGAGGACCAATATTTGCATACGTCGATGCCACATACTGGGTAACAAAGGCTTCTAATTAACTTTCCTTTTAAGTTCTAGTGTTTTTATGTAAATTTGCTTTCATCTCGTTAAATAATTTTCTAAGCATAACGCCACATTTCTCTTCTCGATGAATTTGAGTTTGGTAACAACCTGACATAAAGTCAGAGGTCTATTACGTACTAGAGACACAAGAGATAAGAAAGAGATCATGAGGGCAATGTTGCGATAACACTATTTCAAGCAATGTTGATGTAGATTTGCAATGCACAGTTTTGTACAGTATGAGATTAGGCCAATGATGTTATGAGTGTAAAGCATTGTATATGACGATATTCTGAGGCAGAGTTTTTATATGTTGTTGCAATTTAATTTACCGTTACTAAAAATTAAACAAAAGTTTGTGTGCTTGAGGCTGTAAAGGTCATAAAGTATTATACACATTATTCGGATGCTTGATTGAACAAGCCTTATTTTGAGTTGATTTGAAGCCTACAAGGTTCTGGCTGAAACCTCGCAATATCTGATGATATGATGATAAACTATAAACGATGGGATTCGCAAATAACCTTGCTTGCCTCTGAATATTGAGCCGTATTGTTGCATCCCTATAATTACATGCAAATTCAGATTTTCAGCCTTTACGACTCAGCAGAAATTCAAGGTCTCACAGTGAAACCATTTCAACTCGTCAAGTTCAACCTTTTCTTAAAATAAACTCTGTAGTGTTTCACGGTAAAGCTGAACTTTAAAATAAATTATCAAACTCAAAGCTTCAGTGTTCCACAAGGAAGAAGCCTCAGCGCAACACTCGTAGTTATAAACAGATTTTCATATTCAACTACTATTTTACAATTGTTAGCCATGAGTTCGTTTGCATCATCAGTACGAAAAATAATGCCAGTAGTGAAAAGCACACGGAAGAGCCAAAACATTATGGCCACCTGCTTAATAATACCATGTTGGTCTCCCACGTGCCTCCAATGTAGGGTAAAAGCTGTGGGAAAGATCTTACCTAGATAGGCGTGGACGTACAATTTCTGTTATGTAGTAGAGGCATGGGTGATGAACGTTACCAGAAGATCTTTGAACTCTTGTACCAAAATGTTTTTTTTTTTATTGATTGAAAGTTCAACGACCACCGTGAGCAACTCAATGGGCTATAAGCAGTCGCCCGTCCTTAATTTAGGGTCACTGGTTCCAGGGAAGAGAAAGAGCCAGTGTCGTAAGACAAACACAGTATCCATGCCTCCCTGGGATTGGAACCCGGATACTTCTCGAACGAATGGTCATGGGCCACAGCTAAGACCACAGCTCGACCGGTGCGGCACCGAACATGTTATCAGCAAATACTTGGAGTCTTGTAAATCCCGTGGTTGAGCACCGTAGATCGGAATTGCTGTTTCAACATAAACTATAGATGCTCGATTGTATTGATATCTGGTGGATTTGGAGACCAGGGCACAACCTAGAGGTCTTCCTCATGTCCCGCTAACCATTGTTGAACAATGCGGGCATTGTGGCATGGCACATTATTCTTCTAAAAGAAGATACTGCTAGATGAGAATACCGTTGCCATGAACGGATGTACATGGCCTGCAGTGATGCTTAGGTTGGTGCTAGACGTCATAGTTTCCTACGCATAAATGACGAAATCCAGGGTATCCCAGCAGGACATTGCCCAAAGTATAACACTTCATCCACCGATTTGTTTTCCTCCCACGGTTCATCCTTACGTATCCGGCCGTCCACATAGTTCGACTGCAAACGAGATTCGCTGGTCCCGATGGCATTCTGCCAGTAATAATTGAAGATCGAGTTTTGATGCCAACGTGCCCATTGTAGGCGATTTCGACGGCGAACTGAGAAACTCAACGGCCTACATGGAAACTCAAACGGCCTACTGCTACGCACCCTTACTTTTTCATCATGGTTCGATGTACTCTGTGTTGTGATGTATTAATCCTGTCACCGTCATTCCAATAACCAGCGAGTTACGCCACAGTATCGCTTCTGTTGGCTCGTTCGATATAAAATAGCCTTCGATCAACCGAGGTTGGCCTACACCTTGCCAGTGGTTGGTGGATATTTCTTCCTCAGACCACTTTTTGAAGCTACTAACCACGGCTGACAGTGAGCACCCTACAAGCCTTGGACCACTTTTGAAGGTACTAACCACGGCTGACAGTGAGCACCCACAAGCCTTGGACCACTTTTGAAGGTCTCACAGTGAGCACCCACAAGACTTGGACCACTTTTGTACGTACCAACCACGACTGACAGTCAGCACCCGCAAGCCTTGGACCACTTTTGAAGGTCCTGACCACGGCTGACAGTGAGCACATCACAAGCCTTGGACCATTTTTGAAGGTACTAACCACGGTTGACAGTGAAGCACCTCACAAGCCTTGGACCATTTTTAAAGTACTAACCATGGCTGACAGTGAGCACCCACAAGCCTTGGACCACTTTTGAACGTACCAACCACGGCTCACAGTGAGCACCCACAGGCTTTGGGCCACTTTTGAACGTACCAACCACGGCTGGCAGTGAGCGCTCACAGGCCTTGGGCCACTTTTGAAGGTACTAACCACAGCTGACAGTGAGTACCCACAACCCTTGGACCACTTTTGAAGGTTCTATCCATGGCTGACAGTAAGCACCCACAAGCCTTGGACCACTTTTGAAGGTACTGACCACGGCTGACAATGAGCACCCACAAGCCTTGAACCAGTTTTGAAGGTACTAACCACGGCTGACAGCGAGCACCGACAGGCCTTGGGCCACTTTTGAACGTACCAACCACGGCTGACAGTTAACACCCACAAGCATTGGACTACTTTTGAAGGACGTAGCCACGGTTGAGAGTGAGCACCCGCAAGCCTTGGACCACTTTTGAAGGTACTAGCCATGACTGACAGTGAGCACCCACAAGCCTTGGACCACTTTTGCAGGTACTAACCATGGCAGACACTGAGCACCGACAGGCCTTGGGCCACTTTTGAACGTACCAACCACGGCTGACAGTGAGCACCCACAGCATTGGACCACTTTTGAAGGTACTAACCATGGCTGACCGTGAGTAGCCACAAGCCTTGGACCACTATTGAACATACCAACAACGGTTGATAGTGAGCACTCACAGGCCTTGGGCCACTTTTGAAGGCACTAACCACGGCTGACAGTGAGCACCCACAAACCTTGGACCACTTTTGAACGTACCAACCACGGCTGACAGTGAGCGCCCTTCAAGCCTCGTACCATTTTTGAAGGTTACTAACTACGGCAGACAGAACCCACAAGCCTTGGACTACTTTTGAAGGACGTAGCCACGGTTGAGATTAAGCACCCGCAAGCCTTGGACCACTTTTGAAGGTACTAGCCATGGCTGACAGTGAGCACCCACAAGCTTTGGACCACTTTTGCAGGTACTAACCATGGCAGACAGTGAGCCCCCCACAAGCCTTAGACCACTTTTGAAGGTACTAACCACGGCTGACAGTGAGCACCCACAATATTTGGAACACTTTTGAACGTACCAACCACGGCTCACAGTGAGCATCCACAGGCCTTGGGCCACTATTGAAGGTACTAACCATGGCTGACAGTGAGCACCTACAGGCCTTGGGCCACTTTTGAACGTACCAATACGGCTGACAGTGTGCACTCACAGGCCTTGGGCCACATTTGAAGGCACTAACCACGGCTGACAGTGAGTACCCAAAAGCCTTGGACTACTTTTGAAGGTTCTAACCATGGCTGACAATGAGCACCTACAAGCCTTGGACCACTGTTTAAAGTACTAACCACGGCTGACAGTGAGCCCCCACAAGCCGTGCCGTCTCGGAAATGATCTGAGCCAGTCGTTGGGCCATTACAATGTGTCCTTTGTCAAACTCTCTTAGGTCCGCTGCCTTTCCCATCTGAAGAACAAGAATAACACCGATTAACAGATCTCAGTATCTCGTGTTATTCATACCGTCTCAAGGCCTTCACACGCACGGTCGTTCACCAGCGGTGGTTTCGATTTCCAAAAAGATGCACTGCTCATAATATTTTGACTGTTTGGTGTTATACTTTGTGAAAACTGGAATTTGTCGAATCCGGGTCTCCTCTCTCCAGAGTGGGTTGCTCTAACCGACTAAGCTGCACCGACTAAATGTATCACTACATATTTGTCGCCTTGACACGTGCTTCCCTTCTGCAGTACGTCACAACTTTCCTGTGGTTTCAGCGCAGCCTAGAAACAGATAAAGCATATGATTCTTGACGACAGCTCTTTGGTGTCCTTTGAAGCCACTTTTAATTCCTTACAAGAATTTCAACCTTCGTTTTGGGAAGGTGGTTAATAAACTTTACGAGGGTAACTCAATTCAATCAGAACAGTTGCCACCCCGGGGGAGCTGTGGTCTAAACAATGGCTTCTGATCAGTCGTCCGAAAGGGGTCCGAATTCGAATCCCGGGGAGGCATGGATGTTGTGTTTGTCTTATGGCACTGACTCTCTCCCTTCTTTGTAACTAGTGCCCCTGAATTAGGGACGGGCGACTGCTTATGGCCCATTGAGTTGCTCACGGCGGTCGTTAAACCTCCAATCAAAAAAGAATAATAATAATAAAAACAGTCGCTCTTCTGCAATGCCTCCTGGGAACAGTGATATCCAGTGCCATAAGACAAAACCACCCTCCAAGCCTCGCTTGAGATGTGAACCCTGACCTAACTCCGACGAATGATTAGAAGCAAGCGCAGTGGTCTAAACGATTAATTCTGGTCATTCGTCCGAGATGAGTCCGGATTCGAATCCCGGTGAGGCATGGATGTTGTGTTTGTCTTACAGCACTGGGTCTATTCCTTCCCTTGAACCAGTGGCCCAAAATCAGGGATGGGAGTCTGCTTATAACCCACTGAGTTGCTAGCGGTGGTCGTTAAGCCCATAATTTAAAAAAAAATTAGAAGCAAGGTACTTCGTACCTCTCGACCAATTGAGGCGGCAGCATTATACACTTTAGTAAGCAAAAGCGACAGAATTCAGGTGTCCAGATGTAGGCCACATAGCAGATGGATATAAATAATTTAGCACAGTTTTGAGATTGCATTCGTTGTTCGAATATGTGACACTTTAGAATTCTTCAGAAAATTTCTGTAAGTTCTCTCACTTACTATCTAAAATAAATACAACTAAAATCGAAACGGTGGCATCGAGCTGACACCAAGTAAAATGATTCACAACGCAATATGTATTATGCAGAGTGAGATATGCAAACAATCATAGCTCCACTGGGGATGTCAACAACACAGATCTGTTGCAAGGGAGGGAAGGAAATAATGGATGTAGAAGTGCTCCCTAGGGGTGTTCTGGATTTGCGTGAAGAACAGAATGTGCCTATAAGTGGAAATGGCAGGAGCGTAACACACTAATGCATTAAATAATGAACTTTCTGGAGGTTGATGAACATATTTAACAAATTTCTATGGTGGAAAAGAGAATCAGAATAAGTAGCAATAATGATCATAAAATGCTTCTTTTAAATCTTTTAAATAAGCCTCGACAGCACAAGCTATTAAAAAGCTTTTAATGTCATTAATGTTCAAGATTGCAGTAATAAAAGGTCCACAAGGCGCTATATTTTGCACAAAACATGTTATTACTGAAACATACCTCACAAAAATGGCTTTTTTCATCCTTTCATGTCTTTCATAAAGGCAAAAATACATAAATATACTGTATGCACAAGTCAAGAACTTTGACTTTCTTTTACACATATTTGATATGGCGACTTTGAAAATTTTTTTGACTTGTATTCGTTCTAGAGCTCCCGCTGTTGTAGCCACTAATGAATTTTCCTACTGCACGAAGATAAGTTTGTGTGGTACATACTGCTCTTTGCTGCTTGCCATATGTTAAAGGAGATATGTGTGATATTAGCGTGACGCCAACAAATAATATGACCATAATTAGGGCAGTAATTTTATCGCGGGAAAAAAAGGCAATATTCGCGGGGCTGTCGCGGGGTAAATTATAAAATCTCGCGAGAAGTTCGCTGCCGATGTTATACACTAACATTTCCAAAAAAAAAAACGTCTACCAAATTACGAAGCAGTAATACAAATTACTAGTACGTAACTAAATAAGCATAAACTTTATAAGCTTTTAAAATTGGCACTTATATTTTCAAACAATTCAAATTCTGGCAATGTTATCAACGCTGTTACACGAGATCAAGATTTCCATTTAAGTGGACGACATTTTGATACATTACATTATACATACACAGATTTTCTTCTTTAATGCTGTGTCTGTTGTCTTGTAACACGTTTTTAAATTTAGATCGTTCAGCATCGAAACTGGTTGTGGGTACTGGCAGACAACGGATGGCGACCTTATGTAGCTTAGGAAAACGAACTTTTTTCGTATTCTAGAAGTCTAGAAAACCTTCGCTGACACGAAATTCTTTTACACTCGCTTAATATGAACGAAATTCACATTTTAGTTCGTCCTCATCTTCGAGCATAGGAACGTGGCTGAAAACAAACAAATCTTCTTCGTCGTCTAAAAGGCCCAAGGATTTAAATTGATCGGGATCAAACACCCTGACAAAATCGATGCTTTTTATCTTCCAAAAAAATAATGCTTAATTTTTTCATAACTAGTGGATAGAGCTCTTTTTGCAGCGACGTGATCGCAGTCTTGACCCTTGCTGAGGAGACTGTTGGCGATGTCCGAAATTCGCTGTTTTTCATATCAAATGAGCGGTTTACTAGTCCGGCAATTCTCAAAGGTCATTCAACAGTAGCTGGGGGTAATCACGAAAGACCACGTGTGCATTCTTCATCAGAGTGCATGTGACCTTGAATTGCCCGTCTAGCTTGTTTAAAAAGAGTATCTTCGTAACGAATAATCTTGAGAGGTAATTCAAGGTTTCAAGCTCTGGTTTCGACTTTCGAGTAAGATTACTTTGCGGTGTGTTTTTCGCGTAAATTGTAACGAAGGCAGTATTAAAATTATTTAATTCTGAAAAATACAGCAATCAAAAAATTATAATAGAAATTAGGCAAAAATCTGTAAAAAATCTGAAATTCGCGGATATATTTGAAATTTGCGAAATTACAGAAAAATCCCTAAAATTCGCGAAAAAAAATCGCGGAAATTCGCGCCGCAACAATATCACTACCCTAACCATAATATCACTACCCTAACCACTGTCAAATGGCGAAATTGAAACTTATAAAAATCATTGAATTTCAGCATCTGGAATTGTTGATGTAAGTGAGCTATTGCCAAATTTGTTGACCGCTTTTCAAAGCTGCAAAAACCGTTGTCATGGATTTGATCTCACGAAAGCATAAGACTACAAGAACACAGTGCCTTTCTTCCTTCTGGCACTGTGGGATCATCCTTCAACGGCAAGTCTTTCACAATGATCTTCAGAGAAACGACTGTGCTGTGTCTGTGCAATCTGTCGGAAAGGGTGCATGCAATTCTTTTCGACGACAAATTTACCAAATAATAGCTTAACCGAAAAGTCATTTTACCAAAGAAATCACTTTATTGGAATGTTCGGTTTACCGAAAGATCATTTTACCGAAATAATCACTTCACTGGAACTTTCGGTTTATCGAAAGATCATTTTACCGAAATAATCACTTCACTGGAATGTTCGGTTTACCGAAAAATCAGTTTACCGAATTGCTCACTTCAGCGTTAGTCATTTTTATCGAGCAGTTTATTTCATCGAAGAGTTCATTCACCTAAAATTTCGTTTTAACTCAAAGCTTAAGTTCGGTTAAAAGTTCATTTCAACTCAAAGGTTAAGTTCGGCTAAAAGTTCATTTCATCTCAAAGGTTAAGTTCGACTTAAAGTTCATTTCATCTCAAAGGTTAAGTTCGGCAAAAAGTTCACTTCATCGAAGAGTTAATTCACCTAAAAGTTTACTCCACCGAAGGGTTAATTCACCTAAAAGTCCATTCCATTTCGAAGAGTTAATTCACATAAAAGTTCATTCGATCTCAAAGGGTTGACTCACCTAAAAGTTCATTCCATTTCGAAAGGTTAATTCACCTAAAAGTACATTCCACCTCAAAGGGTTAATTCACCTAAAAGTTCATTCCGTCTCGAAGGGTTCGTTGACCTAAAAGTTCACTCGATCTCAAAAAATTAACTCACCTGAAAGTTCATTCCATCTCGTAGGGTTGATTCATCTAAAAGTTTATTTCATCTCGAAGGGTTAATTAACCTAAAACTTCATTTCATCTTGAATTGTTAATTCATTTAATATTTCTCCTGACGCAGTAGTTAACCCTTTTAACGGCCGATGTACACGAACAAAATGTTGCCCAAAATTTTCACTGGGCTGCCCCCAAAAAAATGTTCATATAAAAACCGGCATGCAAACCAATTCCTTTCCTCATCTCATCTCAGCAGCACCAAACTTAAACCTGTCATGCCTCAGAAAGGCTCGCTTCTAGTCTTTTATTCTTAGCTTCATGACCAAAGGCATGAAGGAGAAGTGCTAGTCACCCTGACATAGACATCATAGTACAGTACAGAAACAAGTCACTCAAACATTTCTTTTTTTCCCTTTTTAGGTTCGTCGCCGTTGTCATATTCTTTGAGCAGGAAATCAGTCAGAAAGGAATTGTGTCAATCGTGACCTAATGACGATTTTGGGAACAAAGCTTAAAGGAAAACAACTCTTTCTGAACCGCAGGCTCAGTCATTGCCTTCTATCAGATGCAATAAATCACAGAAGAGTCCGATCTTGATTTTCGGCATCAGACCACAATTCTCTAACGGCTTTGTTCTTTCTTTAGGGGAGTGGGCTGGCGGTCGTGTTATCTCACCCATTCAGCAAAATTTCTTTCAGCACAGGGGGATCCATCTAACATGCTTTCGAGGCACACTAAAGGAGATAATAAGGTGGGAGATTCGGAATGTTCGGTGCAAGTGAATATTCTGAGAGGCGGTTCAACGGGGTATTCTCCAATAAGAAGCTTAAAAATGTTTCTAAAATGTTCTGACGGATGGCTGCCTTCAAGTTGGCGGTTAAAAGGGTGAAATTTCCGTTTAGTGTAATAGAGAAAGATTTGTAACACTTGAGCAATGGGCGGAAGGCGGGTTTGACGATTTAAAAGGGAGCGATTCATCGAGGTTCGACTGTATTTGTTCAAGCTGGTTTCAGCCCATTTTGCTAATCCGTAGTTAACTCGTTCCAGTCGGCTAAAGCGCTAAGATGCTTCTAGATGCAAAATAGACCCTGAGGTTTTCTAAACAGAGCTTAAGTGATTGAAAGGTGGACACGGGGGAGGGATGAAAGACATAAGATGTATGTGTGGCAAACGTGGAGGAGCGTCAGGTAGTAAAAAAACAACTGAACCAATCTTGTCTTCATGCGAATCGATCTATCTGTGAGGGGAACCACGATGTGTGTTCAACACCCCACAAAAACAGTCTTGCTGGGCTAGCACTGGCAGCCAGCAGTGGCTCAGCACTATGGTGCCACTGCCCCAACGTCAATAAAATATCCCGGCGCCCACCACATGGGCCATCAGTTACACACAGAAGCTTTCCAAGAGTTGGCACTCCAAGTTGTATATATGCCAGAACAGTGCACCCCCACCAGTTGTCATATGCCAGAACAGGGCCATGATTTATCCGTCACAGGGCTGTGGATGCCAAAAGTGGCCCTTAAGCTGTCCTGCAAGCACGTGCCATAGATGACGGCAAGCCTAATGTAGTCCACCAGTTTCCCGTCACTGACAGCCATAAATCACGTGACGTAACTGATGGCTTGCAAAATCTTGTCCGCCAGTTTTCCAGTAGTAGCCATAAAAGAAAAACAAGCAAAAAAACAGAGGGAAGTGGCAGCGGGCAATAAAGTGACGTAACTGATGGCTTGCCGAATCTCGTCCTCCAATTTCCCAATAGTAGCCATAAAAAACAGCAACGAAAAAAATCCAAAAAAGAAAAAAAAAACAAGGATAGCCGCAGTTCCCCAATGGCACAACTCCTCTTTTTTTCCCCAACGAAATTTCTGCATGACGGCACGGCGCTGGGGATATTTTCTCAAGAGGTCTTGAAAAACGCCTGTTTGGATCAGCGTAGCATCGAACCAACGTTTGCATGTTTGCGAAGTAGGCGCTTTAGCCACTACATTAGTTTGCAACGCGTGGGCGTCTGCTTGAAGGTGAGCCTCTTTCCTGCGTGATTTGAAACGAAGGATTCCCTTTTCAATTTTATAATATTGCGAGTTAGTTTTCGTAAATATTCGTTTCATATAATTCATAAAATTTATTTTTTTCAACGTAACGGTTTTTTTATTTACCTTAAGGGAACTTTACTCAATTTCAAAGAGTGTACCGACTTAAAAACGTTTTCCAAAGTTTTGTGTTGTACTTGTGGTCTTCAAAGGTAATTGTTTAATTAATATATTCACCCGTTCATGTCACATTCTGTTACATTTTTAACGTTGTATCTATTTTTCTTTCCATGGTCCGAAGCTAAAATTGTTCTAAATAGGAAAGATATTTTATTTTACCCTTGGTTAGTTTTAGCAGCGAATACTTCCAGCGCATTCCTCCAATATTGTGTATTCAACCCATGGATGAGTACATTATATTCACATAGCGTTGCCCCCTTTTTCAAATACTTGATAATTTTGTAATAAAAATATCCATTTTGTACGCGTATAATTCTTATTCTTTGTCCAACGTAACGATTTTTTAATGTCTTTGCGGAACTTCTTTTTGAAGCGGTTAAGTGCGAAGATTATACAGAAATAATTTCTTGTTATTCGTGGGAATGTAGTGAGTGTGTTTCATGGTTGTTTCTCTGGTAGCACAGCCTTGCGATTTAACGTAGGCCCAACACTAAGCCACCGTCTTCTATTCCTAAAAGACGATGGGCTCAGGGTTGGGCCTACGTTAAATTGCAATGCTGTGCTACCTGGGTTGTGTTCTCGATTCTTCGTGTGTTAGTGCAGGAATTTTGCTACGAAGTGAGTTTCTAAAATTACATGAAAGTAATTGACTATTTCTTACAGTTCATTAATTATTCATATAATTTTCCTCCGACGGTAGACTTCGTCCGCGCGGCATTTCATTAGGAAACTAATTCGTCTCTCTACATATGCCTTTTTGTTCTTACATCCAGTAGAATAACACGATGGCGATGGCGTCAACTAACTGGCATCACAAGAGATTGTGCACGTGTTGCTTCTGCGCGTGCGCAGGCCCACTGCTTCCACCTCGTGCTGGGCTTGCTTAGTTTGCCAGCTACGGGCAACCAGTGGCGCTTGCTTGGAGACCCGTAATTCACGGCTATGCTGCAGTGCCATCAATGGCTGTCAATTGAAGGCGCCGCCACCAACGGATCGCTATCGTACCGTGAGCGGCAGATTTTAGTCAGCAGTGATCCATCACTGCCAGCTGGTACTCAGCAGTTTCCCAACACTTGTGTTTTTGCTGGGCAGCAAATTTGTTTTCCAGTTAAAAAGGAAGGTTTTAAAAATTCGGTGAATGCCGCTTATTTTGTTTGCTGATAACCGTGCTGAACTTCGATACGTCCGGTTTCTCTAAAACTTTATTGTTCGGATTATGCGGTTAAAACAGCAAGGCAGAATGCTACGAAGTTCAAGGGATCTGTAAATCTTCGGTTTATGCCTAACTGGGTGTTATACGAGCTCGTTATGTGTCACATCGACTGTGTTTTCGCTTGCATCCATGCTTTTGTTGAAACTTTTGTTACATTTTAAACAAAAAGCTTAAACTTGTTCCATATAAGTTTGATGCCATTAATAATCTGATTTTCTTCTCTCTTTCTCTTTATCTCCAGGAAATGAATCCTATGCTGTTGAGCTTGGATCCCGCAGCAGAAGACTTAGCAGATGCGGTCTTTCACTTTCTCTGTTCTCAGGAGTGGCTCCAAGTGGCCTTGTTCGTCGATGACTCACGATTTTCAGAAGCCGTCAGCCGACGTTTGCTGATCCTGTCCACAAACGACCCCCATGGTCACAGTCGTATTACTGCCGCCTACTCGGGACCTGCTGTTGAATGTCTTGAGCTCAAGGATGACAAGTCCTCAAAGAGTGCTCCTGATTTGTTGCAACGCCATTTCATCGAGGAAGGTGTTGAAAGAAGCGCAAGAACTTGGGATGATGGACGGAGACTGGAACTGGATTCTCCTGGAGGAAGCGGCGGTGAATACAGATCTGGAATTGTATCCACCTGGCATTCTTGGCGTGAGACTCAGGAAGCAAGCTACGACGAGGAATAGTGTGCGTGCTGCCATTCAGATCGTCGCAGAGAGCGTCCATTATTTGGATAACAATCTGTGGTTCCTTAATCATGAAAACATTACTGACGTGAGTTGCTGGGAAAAACCAGAAGAAAGAAGAAAAAGGTTATCTGCTGCGCTTCACACGTAAGTAAACCCCGCTGAGAAAGAATATCTTTTGCAATACAGAAATGTGTCGATTTACCTGGAGAATAAACCTTGACAGAACACTCAGCTAAACCTTTCTTCTATCACTCAAAGCGCTCCCAGTTTTACTCAAAGCTGACAGATTTCTCCTTGCTCTTCACCCATAAGCTCCCATATTTCATCTTTCTCTTCACCCAAAGCTCCCATATTTCAGCTTGCTTCTCACCCAAAGTTCCAGGATTTCATCTTGCTCTTTACCCAAAGCTCTTTATATTGCATCCTGCTCTTTACCCAAAGCTCTCATATTTCATTTTGATAACATGTTATAACTAAATGGTGGAGATTTCGCATACATGCACAGAAATCTCCACCATTTAGTTATAACACGTTTTTCATCTACAATAAGTACTTCATCTCTTCATTACTCTGCTAATATTCCACCATATTAACTATTTTTCGTTAAACTCAGTCTATTTATTTTTGTTTGACTCACTATCGGCATTGCTAAACTGTACAAGCTGTTCCGAGGGGTAATGTGCCTTTCCATGAGAAAATCTGCAAATAAGAAGCAAAATAATTTGCATAAGAAAACAGAAACCTCAAAGGAAGGTTAATTAGAGATATATATTCCCCAGTCAAAATAAGCATCCAGGAAATGTACTTTGACGCTCAGAGCTTTCAACTTGAAAGCCTTGATCACCAATGTAGAGTTCATTATTTTTGTGTGTGTGTGTATTTTTGGGTTTTTGCAGTTACCTCCCAGCAAAGCCGCCCCAGTGGCGCAGTGGTCTAAGCGATGGCCTCTGATCATTCGTCCGAACGGGGTCCGGGTTCGAATCCCGGTGAGGCATGGATGTTGTGTTTGTCTTACGGCACTGACTCTCTCCCTTCCCTGGAACCAGTGACCCTAAATTAGGGACGGGCGACTGCTTATAGCCCATTGAGTTGCTCACGGTGATCGTTAAACCTCCAATCAAAAAAAAAAAAAAACCTCCCAGCAAAAACAGTCTTGCTGACCCAGCACTATGTTGCCACTGCCGAACCGTCAATAAAATGTCCGGGCGGCCAACAGAAGGTCCAGCAGTCCAGGCCAACAGTTGGCACCCCATCAGTTGCCATATGCCACAACAGGGCCATCATTTATCCATCACAGGTAGTAGCTGCCACAAGCGGTTCTTTAGCGGCCTTGCAAGCACGTGCCATAAATAATGGCTAGCCTAATGTGGTCCGCTAGTTTCCCGGCAATGGCAGCCGGCGGTCACGTGACGTAACTGAAGGCTTGGCGAATCTTGTCCGCCAATTTCCCAGTAGTATCCATAAAAAAAAATTAAAAATCAAGGACAACCGCTGTTTCCCATAGCTACAATCCAGCATCCAATGAGAGTTATTTCTGTTTGCCGTTAACAATCGTCAGCTTACAAACTTTAGCTCTTTACACGGCAGAAAATGAGTGGTGTGAGTTCAAGGAAACTTTCTGAAAATAACGAGCAGTAAAGCTGCCACCTTTTAACGAAATTTTCGTTTTTGAAAGTGCACGTTTTTTGTGACTTCCGTATTTTTACAGATCTTCCGTAGTCAGAAATTCCGCTTATTTCAGAGAACTCTTATTGAGGTTTTCCAAAACCGAAGACGCTGAATTTTCCAGCCCTTACGCCAGATAATCCTTTCTCATCAATGGGGATCGAACCGAAGTCGTTCGGGTTGGTTCAACCGATAACGCGCGTGCCTTTAACCACTCAGCCAGAAAGACAAGGTAATATGGATCACGTTCATGGTAAAACTGTTTGCGCGATTATATCATCATCATCATCATCATTGTCAACCATTATCAATCCACTGCTGGACGAAGGTCTCCCCAAGTTTCCTCCACAACGGTCTGTCTTGTGCCAGTCTCCTCCATGTCACTCCCGCATATTTACGAATATATATATATATATATATATATATCATTAATGCTAGTGATTTAGTCATTTCATTTTCTGTTGGAACTTGCTATTTTTTGAATAGGTTCGTAATTATTTCATTTTTACACATTAACGAGAGATTTTTAGACAGTTTGACGGACTTATCACAAATTACACTGTTGAAAAAATCTACTTAAAAATGAGAACTTGAACCTATTCGGGTTTTTTTAAGTACAATCGTATAGTAAACGAGTGCACAAGATACTCAAATATAAGTAACCATACGTACTTACAAATAACTGCTTCAATAAATATAAATATAATCTCGAACTACATCATTTTAAATATTATAGATTTCAACAGAAATGGTTTAATAAATGTATAAAGTGACACACATAAATAATTAGTACAACAAAGTCACTGATCACAAGTAATTTAATTATGCATGTAGTATCTCAGTGTATGTTTTTACATTAACTATATTTGTGTCAATCTCATAAATAATATACTGTCGCTTCATCACTATATTTGTCATAAAATTGCGCGGTCCATTTGCCAGCATGTGACAACGAGTATATGTATTATTCCAAATGTGCCATCGAATAATATACTTCCAGTTGATTTTATGAATAAATGAGTACGTATGAAGTTCACGTATTCCAAATTTGAAATCGAACCGCGGATGGCTTCGTGGTTAGAGATTCAGACTACTGATGGAGGGACCCCAGTTTCAAACCTAGCCTTATAGGCTTAAACGTGCGGGCTCTCCGTGGTGGTGTACATTTCTAACAATCGCTGAATATCTGCCGTGCATCGTGCGAGCGCGTTAAGTGACGGCCCCCGACTAGAAATCCCCCGGTTACATATAATAAAGGTGTTCATTCTTAAGTCCCTTCCCCTAATTTCGCTCTGCTTTCTATGTGCGAAATTGCACGATGGCGCCATCTGTTGTACTCTATCTCACTTACAAACTATCCTGTCAGAATCACTAGATTCGCTCTAATTTGAAATATATGGATTTTTTTAGTACATATATTTGAAATATATGTACTCAAAAATGAGTACATATACTGTACATGTACTCAAAAATGAGTAAATATATTTCATATTAGAAATACCAGATATACTCTCACTTGATACCCTGTATGTATTTAAAAATAAGTACGTGTCATTTCAAAAAATGGGACACAAGTACTCGGCGCTATCATAAGCCCAGAATGTACTCAAAAACGAATGCATTTTGCTTTTTTCTAAGTACGAATTTTTAACAGTGTAAACATTTTTTTCGTTTTGATTTTTCGAAGCAACAGAATGCTTGGAACTTTAGACATTTTTACGCTTTCCAACCGTAGGTTGAAGAAACGCATATGCTCCAGCTTTGTCCGTCCGTCTGTCTGTCTGTCTGTCCGCACGATAACTCGCGTAAAAATGGTTCGCTTTCGATGAAATTTTAATATGTGGTAGGGGACGAACCCTGTTGAAAATGGGCGAAATGGGGTTAGAGGTCAGGACATAGAAGCAAGATCCATTCCATCGCCTTTATGCGTCATAAGTTACGTAAAAATGCTTCGATTCCGACACAATTTCAGTATGCTGTTCCGCAGGTATACTGAACCAATTATGTTGAATATAATCAAAATGGGGTCAAAGCAGGCACAGGAAGGACATTTATTCCACCGCCATTATCCTCATAACTTGACTAATGCTTCTATTGCGACAAAACTTCAGTATGTTGTTCCTGAGATATACGGAACCAATTTTGTTTAATATCATCGAAATGGGATCAAAGGCCAGGACACAGGAGCTAGATTTATTCCACAGCCATTATCCTCATAACTTGACTGATGCTTCTATTAGGACAAAACTTTAGTATGTTGTTCCGAAGATATACTAAATCGGTTCTATTTAATATAATCAAAATTGGGTCAAATGTCCGGGCACAGGAGCGAGATTTATTCCACCGCCATTATCGTCATAATTTGAATAATGCTTCTATTGCGACAAAACTTCAGTATGTTGTTCCGGAGGTATACTGAACCAATTTTGTTTAATATGATTGAAATGGAGTCAACGTTTAGGTAACAGGAGCGAGATTTATTCCACAGCCATTATCCCCATAACTTGAGTAATAATTTGAGTAATGATTTCTGGTATGTTGGAAAGCGTATCATAATCAATGCATTGTATGATTTTACTAACCTGTTTAAACTGATAATGCCCTACAATTATCTTTAAGGAAAGATGCAATGTGCTGTTTTATTTCACAAAACTTCTAAATATAAAATTTACTCTTGATAGTTATATAGCTTTTGTCTTAAGCACTCCGCAGACTGATACACAGACATCGCACAATCACCTGAACAATAAGGTAAGTTCCCGATTTCTTACAGTAAAAGAATATATAATCGCTGATGTACAAATTGAGGGAAAGGATTAGAAATATCCTGTTTCATAATAGGCAAAATTCATGCAATGTGCTATCCCAATATGCGATGCCACTGCAGAATTTTACTAGGGGTGTTCAAATGAAAAGGTACGAAACGACACTGTATGTATAAATGAAGACTTTATTCAAAGTATACACCATAGGCCGTAGCACAGCGATCCCATTGATTAACGAGCCGAAGGATTCCTTGTTCCCATAATTCCTGTGGCCGTGACGAGACCCAGTCCTGCATAGCGTCCTTGAGTTCGTCGTCCGAGTGGAAGCGCTTCCCTTTCAGATGTTTTTTCAGGGGACCAAACACATGGAAATCGCAGGGCGACATGTCCGGGCTGTAGGGCGGATGGTCAAGCTGCTCCCACTGGAACTTGGCCAGTTCCACGTGTGTGACCCTGGAGACGTGTGGACGCGCGTTATCATGAAGCAGAACCACACCCTCCGTGAGCAGCCCCGGTCTTTTGTTCTTGATGTACCTGCGTAGGCTTCGGAGTGTCTCACAGTACACATCGGAGTTAATGGTTCGTCTGTGCTGGAGGAATTCAACAAGTAGTCAATTGGACGGCGCTCTTTATAAGAGCCTCTGCTCTCTCCTGCGCATGCGGGCGCCCGCGCATGCTCCGATCCACGCCGGCGACTCCAATCGCATCCCTAGATGTGTCGCTACGTTCTCCCATAGCGGCATAGGCAAATATGTTAACTGTTACGTTCTTATGACGTTTCGTACCTTTTCATTTGAACACCCCTAGTAAGATCCTTCTACTGACGATGGAAATTTAACAGTTAATAAAATCTCAAGCATTCCCACGAATTGCTACTATTACCGGACATTTCTCGTCATATGGATGTGGAAAAAGTGAGAACGGAATTTTTCCGTTAATATGAGAAAGGAATTACGGAAAGGTTTCTGAAAATTCAAATTTTTCCGTTAACGCATCTTAAAAAAACGGAAATCTACCGTCAATGTACGAACGGAAGGTTTTTGAAAATTCAGAATTTTTTGTTAACACATCTTAAACAAGTAAGATGACACCCAATTTTCGGGTGTAATAAGCACGTCTTTTGAATCCGTTCTGACACAAATTAAATTTATCAAAGCTATTCAAAGTCAATGGAACCGGTATGGAAAACAACAGATCTGACGGAAGAAAGGAGATTTTCAATCGGGTTTTTAATCCCTCAGATATTGCTGTAAACGAAATGGTGAGCTTACGAACTCTTTGAAACAGAGATATCGACAAAAATAAGATTTGACTTTACGTCCCCAGGTGGGAAAACCATGCATTATTATTAGGAAGAAAGTATTCTCAAAAGGTTTATCCATATAAGCGGTATCGGTCCAAGAAAAAAAAAATCAGTCGAGTTTTCAGGAACTCAGATTTTGCTACAAATACATCAGAAGCAGAAATTAACATTTATGACCCCTGGTGGTCAAACCATTCTTTACCAAACATTAGAGATTATGTGAAAACTATTTTCCATCAGCTCTTGTATGCCGTACAGGAAGAATTTTTCAAATCGGAGTTTTAGGAGCAGAAATACGCAGAAGACGCAATTTATCTATGTGCCCCATAACGGAAAGTCTATGATTTACTTGTAAATTTTGAATTCATAGAAAAAAACATTTCGCATCGGAAACACTATCCAACAAAGAAGAAATTTTTCAAATCGGACATTTAGAAGTCGAGATATTGACAAAAATCAGATATACATCTACGCCCTGCTGGCGTAGAAACCATGCATTATTTCAAGAAGAAAATTTTCCTTAAAGGTTTATCGACATGAGTAGTATTGGTCAACAAAATACTTTTTTTTAATCGAGATCTTAGAAGCTCATATTTTGCTGCAAGTACATCAGAAGTGGAAATTAAGACTTACGCCACCTGGAGGCCAAACCCTTTTTGGCAAAAAGTAGAAATTATGTGCAAAGGATTTCCCATCGGGAGCTGTATCCGGTGCAGAAAGAATTTTTCAGATCGGAGATTTAGAAGCGGAGATATAGGGGGAAACGCGATTTATATTTACGCCCCCTAGCGGAAAGTCTACGAATCACTTGAGAATTTTGAAATTATATGAACCACATGTCACACTAGAAAAACTATCCAACAAGGAAGTAATTTTTCAAATCGGACTCCTAGAAGTAGAGATATTGACAAAAATAAGATACACATCTACGCCCCCCGCCCTGGCGTAAAAACCATGCACTATTTTAAGAACAAAATGTTTCTAAAAGGTTTCTCGACATGAGTAGTATCGGTCAACAAACGACGTTTTTTCAATCGAGAATTTAGAAGCTCATATTTTGCTGCAAATACATCAGAAGCGGAAATTAAGGTTTACGCCTCCTGGTGGCCAAATCATTTTTTTACAAAAATTAGAAATTATGTGCAAACGATTTGCCATCAGAAGCTGCATCCTGTGCAGAAGAAGTTTTCAAATCGGATATTTAGAAGCAGAGATATAGGGGGAAACGCAATTTACCGCTACGCCCCCCAACGAAAAGTATATGAATTACTTGAAAATTTTGAAATTATATGAAAAACATGTCACTCGGAAAACACTATCCAACAAAGAAGGAATTTTTCAAATCGGACTCTTAAAAGTAGAGATATTGACAAAAATAAGATATACATCTACGCCCCCTGGCGGAGAAACTGTGGAATATTTCAGGAAGAAAATATTCCAAAAAGGTTTATCGATGTGAGTGGCATCAGTCCACGAAAGAACTTTTTTAATCGATATTTTAGAAGCTCAGATTTTATGGCAAATACATCAGAAGCAAAAATTAACACTTACGCCCCCTGGTAGCCAAAGTATTTTTGACCAAAAATTTGAAATTATATGCAAAAGATTTTCCATTAGGAGATGTATCCGCTGAAGAAATTTTTTTTCAGATCGGAGTTTTAGAAGAAATCTTATCGGGAAAAATGTAATTTAATTTTACGTCCCCTAGCGGAAAATCTATGCGTAATTTGAACAAGTCAGTAAAATCATGCAATGCATTGATTACAATACGCTTTCCAACATACCATAATCATTACTCAATTTATGAGGATAATGGCTGTGGAATAAATCTCGGTCCTGTGCCCTGACCTTTGATCCCATTTCGATTATATTTAACAGAACCGATTTAGTATACCTCCGAAATAACATGATAAAGTTTTGTCCCAATGGAAGCATTTTTACATAAGTTAAGATGCATAAGGGCGATGGAAGTGATTACGCTCCTATGTCCTGACCTCTGACCACATTTCGCTCATTTTCAATATGGTTTGTTCCCTCGTAGTTCCCTACCACATACTAAACTTTCATCGAAATCGAACCTTTTTTACGTTAGTTATGACACATAAGAGCAGTGGTATGGATTCCGCTCCTATGTCCTAACCTTTGACCCCATTTCGTTCACTTTCAATAGGGTTCCTTCCCAGGTGATCCCCTTCCACATACTAAAAGTTCATCGAAATCGAACGATATTTACGCGAGTTATCGTGCGGGCGGACATACGTACACAACGTGTGACGTAATGAGGCAGATGGGAATCGTGACCATCTGCTCGCAAGAGTGTGACGTCATAAAACTTTAATAGGATTCACACACAATGCGTGACGTAATGAGACAGATGGCGTGACCGCGCGCCAACATCTCCAGCGCGAGATTGTGACGTCAAAAATCGTCCCCATGTGGTCCCCTACCACATAATATACTCTTTTATCAAAATCGAACAATTTTTACGCACGTTATGATGCATAAAGCCAATGGAATGCATTCCGCTCCTATGTCCGGACCTTTGACCCCACTTCACCCATTTTCAACAAGGTTCATTCCCAGGTGGTCACCTGCAATATACTAAAATTTCATCGACATCGAACCATATTTACGCAAGTTATGACGCATAAGGGCAATGGAATGGATCCCGCTCCTATGCCGTGACCTTTGACCCCATTTCGTCCATTTTCAATAGGGTTCCGTCCCCTGTGGTCCCCTACCACATACAAAATTTCATCGAAATCGAACCATTTTTACGCTAGTTATCGTGCTGACAGACGGACAGACGGACGGACAAAGCTGGAGCATATACGCTTCTTCAACCTACGGTTGGAAAACGTAAAAAAAGTAACTATATCTAAAATACTCTTCGACATAAATGGAATCGAAAGATAAAAGAATTTTTTCAATCGGATGTTTAGAAGCAAATATGTGCAATAAAACGTATTTTTGAATTCAACATCATCTGCATTTACGTCCTCTAGCGGCGAAATTGTACATCGTAAAAAAAACGAAATAAAGGATCATCATTCGCATATTTCAAGCTTCCCAACGCAAAAAGAATTTTTGAAATCGGACTAATAGTTGCAGAGATATCGTGGGTACTGTTACACGGCACTAGCAGTGTTCCTGCCGAGTCGGCCGGTAACGGTGCTTGAGACCTGAAGTACAATTTAGTTGGCCGCGGCACCAGGTGAGAATCTCAGGTGCACTGCTGCACTCAAAGATTCACACCAGAACATAAAAAATGAAAAGTTGAAGAATGACCCGAAGCACAAGGCTTGTGTGAACAACAACAAATAAAAAATAAAATAAACTAAAAAAACGATACTTTGGGATCAGAGTTGTGATGAGGTTCACCCGCAATCACCAATTCGTGACTGAGTGTAGTGGTCCGGATCTTACTCCGGTACATTCAATCCCCAACCAGCCAGTACAACACTCACTTTCGCAAATAACACATGATTCTCAAATACACAACACAACATTTAATAACGTTCTGCGAGATTTAAACAGATACGGCGCTCTCTAGGCACATAGACAATTGCCCCTCTTATGTGGGCAGCATACGGTGTCACACTTTACTGTCGGAAGACGCAAGCCGACTGAGTCTCCACCGGACTATCTGAATAAGAGATACTACTCGTTTACACACTAAATAGAGCTGCAGGTGATATTCATATACAATTGCTTAGAGAATGAAAAAATTTATATGCAAACGATCACATTAAAAATACTCGCGACACAAAATACACAAGCACGTTAATTTGCGGTATAAGATTATAGGTGCGAAATACTGCCAAAGTTAATTAATTAAATCTAATAAGCATGCACATGCAGATCCCTTCTCCGCTCGCTTTGGCCCTGAACCAAAGTTAAAAGAAACTGTCCCGCCCAGCGGAATTTGTGGCCACACCCTCTCCCTTATTCATGTAAAAAAAATAATCAGGAAATGGGCCCTGTAAGAAATTGAAATCTGTATGTGCAGGTATTTCCTCTGAGGTTCAGTCACTCAGCATTACTGCATCTATGTCCATGCAGCTTTGGGTGTCGGGATGGCACAAGTTCGCAGATGTGCGAAGAAAGAAAAAGGAAATATTCATCTACTTACAGTTTCGTGACTTTGCTGTGCAAATCCATTGTGCATCACATAATATCACACGACAAAAAAAAACACGCACACACACAGAGACACTTGCACCATGTGGCAGCACCGATGATTTAACACTTCTCTTTGACGCTTGATGTAAATGAAGCACACAATTAAAATGGTGATATCACGCCGCACTGTGTTGCGCTGATGCGAGTATACACGGATCCACTCTTGTGAAGATTTAAAGGTGGCCGTTAAACAAAATAGCCCCTCTCACATCTGCTGTTGCAGTTTCCGAGACTGATTTTCTGTGTTCCTGGGAAATGATTTTTGTTGTCGTGAAGAAATATTTCTGAACATCAACTGCTTGGAGAGTGGAACCCCTCACTTCCGCTGCTGCTGTAGTAGATTCCGTCCGTCGCTACCTTCCGTCCTTTTTGACCGTTCATTCCCAATTCGGTCAGTTCCTTTCCGTTAGCATAACATCTACCCTGCCTGAGTACGCAGTTCAAATATGAACCTCGCAGGTTTTGTTTCCATTTTTTTATCGAGTTGCGACCGCCAGCCCTGAGATTAATTTTCTCGGCCGAGCGAAATTATACGTGCTTTTACCTTAAGCGTATATCGGCAACTGCCGACCGAAAACGACGCTCGAATTCACCCCCTATTCTTTTCGGCGATTCTAAACTCTTAATTGCCCATTGTTCCTCGCATACATCAGTCAGAGTATCTTTCTCGCTGGCAGTTATGTGTCTGCTGAGGGTCTCTTGGCCCACCCACTGAAGTAAACATACGGACCACAGCGTTAAGCTACAAGCGGAAAGAAGAAAAGAAAGAAAAGTGAAAAACCACTTCGAACATTGCTGCTTCCATCCGCATTCGAAAGCACATTTCCCTCGTTCGTTTTGCAGCCCCTCTAAGACACTTGAGATAGGAATTTTTGTGTTTCACTTCAGGGCTATGTGTGAGGTCTAGCAATTCAAAATGGCAAAAATATTGCGTTTCTTGCCTTCAAAAGCATTGGAGCGACTTCCCAATTATCCCGCAATTTTGTTAATTAATTTAGAGAACAGCCGAAAGAAAAAAACAACGTAAATGAGAAATAAATAAAAAAAAACTGAACTGTAAAAGAACATGTGAGCCTGCCGAACTGTGATTCCTAGCTGCCTCATACAATACGCGACATGGCGGACAAATTTTAAAGTTTTCTTCAGGTTTTAGGTTGGGGGGGGGTGTCCACTGTAACAGTACAGACGGACGGACGGACAAACCGATAACATAAGCACGATCTTCCTTTACAAAAGACGTGCTAAAAACGGCAATTTACTGTCAATATAAGAACGAATTAACGGAAAGGTTTCTTAAAATTAAAACTTTCCTGGCGTACGAAAAATCCGTAAAATTCAGGTTTTTTCTGCCATTTCACGGAAAAGGTTGTATCAGAAATACGCTTCGTCAATTCACGAAAGAAACCACGCAAAATGGCTGGTGAATTTCAGAAAACATTTTACAGTGTTTCGGCTCATTATGTAGGCATGAATCATTCGTGAATTATTTAAAAAACATCACTCTAGAATTGTCTAAGAAGCATTGCTCGTCTCACGTTTCACACTGAGCTCTTATGTCAGCAGTCTTACTACCTAGCTTTCTTTCCCTTTGATCTGCTGTTAGAAGTACCCAACTTAAAAATCATCAAGAGGAACTCTGTGGCGTTAAGTTAGAAAATATTTAACAGAAAAAAATACAAATTTGTATAAGAACACAGGAACTCAAGAGGAATATTAAAATAGAGCTGTACCCAGTCTTAGCATAAATACAGCTACAAACGTACGACAGATGGCGCGCAACCGGTGTGCAACGTCACCGACCAGCCAGGTGGCATGAAGTTGCTAGTGAATCTTTTTGCCTTCAGTCACAGAAGAGAGATAACGTGTTTCGTGAAGTACTTGCCATGGAGTTGGGCAATTATGAGAATCGTGTTGTTGTAATAGCGCTGCAGAAAGTTGGAAAATCAACATCCGAGATTTTCAACATGCTGAAGAAGCTTAAAATCAACCGAATTTTTGTCTACCGGACCACAAAATTGTACTTTGAGACTGGGACAGTCGCTGACAGCACCAGAAAGAGTCGGCCGCGTATCGTGAGGACTGCTCGTCTGGTGATAATAGTGGCAGCCAGTATTCGACGAAATCCTGCCAGAAAACAATCAGTGATGGCTCATAAGCTGAACGTTTCAAGAATGTCGATGTCACGCGTGCTGCAGAGTGACCTAAGGGTGAGAGCTTACCTGCAGCGTAAAGAGCACTTCCTCACCCCACAACTGAAGCAGCAGAAGGTGCTAAAAGCGAAACGTTTGCAGCAGCGTTACGCAGACAATCGCCACAGACAGGTTGTTTTTCTGATGAAAAAAACTTTCACTACTGAGGAGGCTTTCAACGGCCAAAATGACAGAGTGTATGCTTCTACCGCATGAGAAGCTCAGGAGAAAGCTTCAAGGACCATGACGGGCCATCATCCTGTTTCTGTCATGGTTTGGTGGGGAGACTCCTACGAATGTAATACGGAGCTCCATTTCTGCGAGCAAGGAGTGAAAGTATCCGCCAGAGTCAACCACGACAGGATTTTGGAGCCAGTGGTCAAAACTGTGAGTCACACCCTCTTCCAAAACCGACAATGGAGCTTTCAGCAGGATTCCACACCTGACCACAAGGCCAAGTCAACCCAGGAGTGGCTTCAGGCCAATTTGCCAGACTTCATTTCTTCAGCTGATTGGCCTTCAGGCAGCCCAGACCTCAACCCATTTTTTTATTGATTGGAGGTTTAACGACCACCGTGAGCTAACTGAATGAGCTATAAGCAGTCGCCCGTCCCTAATTTAGTGCCACTGGCTCCAGGGAAGTGTGAGAACCAGCGCCGAAAGACAAGCATAACATCCGTGCCTCGCCGGGATTCGAACCCGGACTCCTCTCGGACGAATGATCAGAAGCCATCGCTTATACCACTGTGCCACCGGAGCGACGTCACTCGTAGTCCAAGTTGTGGCCCATAACTTGGACTACAAGTTGTGGGCCACATTGGAGGACATAGCCTGCAGAAAGAGACACCCCAGAATTGACAGTGTGAAACGCTCTTTGCTGTGCTGGCAGTAGCAGCTTTCCCTGTGGAGACCCGGTGTAAAGCTATTGGTGAGTGGCCGCAGAGACTGAAAGACCGTGTGAAGGCAAAAGAATGCCATTTTGAAAAGTGATTGGTGCCATGCATTCACAAGAGTACTACTTACGTCATATCACAGGTATATTAAAATATATTTTAATTTCTTTGATTTCATTGAATATTTGGTAACAGTATTTATGATAAGACCAGGTACATCAAAATTCTTCATTTTCCATTAACCTTTGTAGTGTTTTAGCCTTAGTGTATGCTTCGCTGCACTAATTGCTGCATTGATTTCGTAAATCGACAGTCTCGTCGACGAGTTTAAGACTTTTGAACACCCCCCGTTGTGACGAATGTCAGCAGTTTTTCGGACTCTCTCCCGACCTAATTCAGGAGATATTACCTTCCTGTTTTTCCTTTGTCGCATAATACACCATACGACATTAGTATTGTCTCTGAAATCTTAGTTAACCTTCTTTTGGAGGAGCTACACCCTTCATTTGATTGCATGCTTTCCTTTAATTTCACCACGAAACAAAATATCAAAGTGCGAATTTCATTTCAATACGATATTTTTTTCTCATTTTTCGTTAAGAACAGTTTAGGATACCACAATTTTGCACAGGAGCAAATTTAAAGGTAATATAAAACAAAACACTTTTGTTCTTGCGTTTTTTTTTTCACCTAGGCCTATCCGTTAACGAGAAAAATGTAAATTGAGTAACTGTTTGCTTTACAAATGACAACCAAACGTTTCGCCTAAATCTTTTAATATCTGCCTAACATAATTCTGTTCTCTTCAATTTAAAGAATAAGGAGGGAAAAGTTTAATTTCTCAAAAAGAAAATTCCTGCGGGACTGCATTGTAAGGACAGGACCGTAGCATTTAATTAATATTTGGATGAGCTTCTCAAATAACTTAATTCTTTCACCTCCTAGTAGCAGCAGAAATTTTATTTTTAGTAAATTTTTGCAACGCTTTCTTGATTTTCAGGAACACCGTCTTTTAATTATTTTAAAATTAAAAGAATCGTATTTCGAGTTGCATATAATATAATAACACAGATGAGTAATAGCACGGAGGAGCATCTTTATAAAAACAAATAAATTGAAAAATAATTCACGAAGAAATCCTTTACTGTAGTTTTTCTTATTGTTTTCTAAAAGTGATTTATCACGAGCGCCTTTGTTTCATTAATGTCTTGATAAATTGCAAGCTGAAGAACTGCACTGCATTTCTTTCGCAAGGCTGTTTCGCTAGACATTTTTTTCACCTTCAGTCTTTACAACTACGTTAAATGAAAACCATTTTTGAAGAGACTTTTCGCTAAGTACAGATAATCTGTGAGATCCGTCAGAAAAGTAGGTTGTTTAAAACAGGTAAAGCAAGAATTGATAAGAATTTTTGTGCATGCTTATACTACTTTTTAGAAGACAGGGATATATCAATTATTTCTTTTTCTACCTTTGCGTCATTCCTTCCTCTAAGCTATTTAATTAATTATTTCCTTCCCCTTCCCTTTCTTCAAGACTATCTTGCCCTTTTTATTCCCGTAGTATTCATTCGTCGTGCCCTTCACAAGGAGAAAAAGGATGATTAAGTGATGTACATTTAAAAATGATAATAACACAAGTTTCACCAATTGAAAAATACTGCTGCCATCAAAAATGATGTTTGGTTTGAGAATAAGCGGACAAAGGCAAATAAGTGCTCTGGAAAGGAAAAAACATGAACTTCACAAAAATATATTCAGAGTGGTTTCCGAAATACATAAGAACTTCATACCACTTTTCGTCGTCTATAACAATGAAACAGAATGCGTGTGAATCATGCATAACTCATTGGCAAATAGTGGCACCTAAAATTTTGGCAGACGATTCCCATTGTTCTCCAAGTTGCGGTGACCGAAATTAAGTAAAAATTAAAAATGGGGTATTACTGCATACGAAAATATCTACTGATATATATATATATAAATTTAATGAAAAATTTCTGATGTTTTTGGGCTGCCAGTGTTCCTACAAAAGTATATATCCAAGTAATACTCACAATATATATATACACTGAAGAGCAATTGAATTAGATATACCTGTCTAGTAACGTGTATCACCAACTTTTTCCCTGAACAAGTTCCCAAAGTTCACAAGATTGGTGGAGGGAGGTCAGAGCATCGAACAACTCTCTCGATGGCATCCCAAGTGTGCTCGATGGGATTGCGTTCAGGTGACCTAGCTGGCCAAGGAAGCGAGGTCACGTCGGTAGAGTGTTCATCCAACCATTCGGATACAATTCGGGAGCGATGGCACGGTGCATTTTCTTGTTGCAGGATGAGGTCCCCAGTGGGTTGTTAAAGACACACAAACGTTAGAAAATGGTCGTCCAGGATATCCCGGTAACGTTGACCTGTGAGGGACGATGTCACACGTACCAGGAGTCCCATTTCAGTCCACGTAAACAGTCTCCAGACGAGAAAGCCCCCCCCACACACACCTGCTTGAAGAGTACTATGCTGGAAAGAAGGATCCATCGCTTCATGTGGTTTGCGCCGTACTCGTATCCTGCAATCCGCACGTACCAATGTGAATCTCGACTGATCAGTCCAGGCAACATTTTTCCACATGTCTAGGGTCCAGTGGCGATGTTCCCCCACCATGCTAATATTTGCACCCTGTAATGTGCGGTCAGCAGCGGTACCCTCGCGGGACGATGGCTTCTGTACCCCATAGCGAGGAGATGGTTCTGGATGGTGTGGCTGCTTGCACGTTTTTGTGCACCAGCGTTAAATTGCCGAGTGATTTCTTGCACTGTGGCCCGTCTATCCGCTGTTACAATGTGAGCTAGCCGACGATGACCCCGCTCATCCACACGCTGTTGTCCACGGCAGTTGGCTCTTGCAGGGATGTTTTTACCAGATTCGATGTACTCACGGTGCACCCGTGACACAGTGACTCGTGAAAATCCCAGTGCCTGCACGACTTCCGCGATGGAGTGACCCATTCGTCGGGCCCCGACAATTTTCCCACGATCAAATGCGCTTATATCCTTCTTCTTACCCCTACTGCGTCCGACTCTTACTGATTCCCATCGCATCACTCCTTATATTGTCGGATCTCTGCATACGTCATGTCGTTTCCGTTTACAGGGCCACCCACAGCGCCACATATGCATAACGCCAGCTGTCTCTAATTCAATTGCTCTTCAGTGTATTTCATTTTAAAGCACATTTCATGCAGAAGCCAACTCAGTTTACAGAATGGAAATGTCTTTAACAGAACTCATGTTATGACCAGAAATGCGCTGCGAAGGAAGCACACTTCGTTATGTGAAATGTCATCGTCGTAGCTATAAGCCGACGAAGTTTGCTAGTACGTCGGCGTACAGGCGATATGTTTCAATTTTGAAATCAACTGGCATGGCACCCACCTTGCAGACACTTTGTTGAACTGGAGCACATCATGGATGTTATAGTGCTCTGAAGCATGACTAATGTTCAAATGTGCGGTTATTTCATCCATCGTCAATCGGCGATTTCTCATCACAATGCTTTCAGTTGCTGTAATGGACTCTGGTGGGATCAGCGGATCTCTAGAGCTCTGCGACAGTACGAAAGTGCGCAAGATATAAAACAAATGTTTGAAGTCTTTAGCTTATATTGCTAAATTTGAGTAAATTTTGAAAAAGTGAACTGCAATATCTATAAATAAAAAAAATAGAAAATAAAAGTAAAAAAGGCGAATATCACCTACTAAATAAATAAATAAATAAATAAAAAGACTAGTATCGCCTATAGCTTCTAAACACGCCAGTGTAGATGCTGCCAGTCTTAAGCCTGGATAAAGTGGGTAGGAAAGTTAAAATCATTCAAAGGATATGTCACAGTGACAGTGCTGTTCGGGGTGGTTGCAAAAACATATAATTATCCCCGAACTATACATTGACATGTACGCAAGTGCCACCAAATTTGAAATGCACGCAAGTGCCACCAAATATGACATGCACGCAAGTGCCACCAAATATGGCATGCACGCAAGTGTCTCCGAACATAGGACCTTGACATGTACGCAAGTGCCACCAAATTTGACATGTGCGCAAGTGTCCCCGAACATAGGACCTTGACATGTACGCAAGTGCCTCCAAATTTGACATGCGCGCAAGTGTTCCCAACATAGGACCTTTGATATGTACGCAAGTGTCAGAAAATTTGACATGTAGACAAGTGTTCCCGAACATAGGACCTTGACATGTACGCAAGTGCCACCAAATTTGGCATGCACGCAAGTGCCACCAATTTTGACATGTGCGCAAGTGTTCCCGAACATAGGACCTTTGTTATGTACGCAAGTGTCATCAAATTTGACATGTACACAAGTGTTCCCGAACATAGAACCTTGACACGTACGCAAGTGCCATTAAATTTGGCATGCACGCAAGTGCCACCAAATTTGGCATGTACGCAAGTGCCACCAAATTTGACATGTGCGCAAGTGCCCCCAACATAGAACCTTTGATATATACGCAAGTGTCACCAAATTTGACATGTACACAAGTGTTCCGGAACATAGGACCTTGACATGAACGCAAGTGCCACCAAATTTGACTCGCACGCAAGTGCCACTAAATTTGACATGCACGCAAGTGCTACCAAATTTGACATGCACGCAAGTGCCACCAAATTTTGCATGTACGCTAGTGCCACCAAATTTAATATGTACGAAAGTGTCTCCGAGCATAGGACCTTGACATGTACGCAAGTGCCCTCCAAATTTGACATGCGCGCAAGTGTTCCCAACATAGGACCTTTGATATGTACGCAAGTGTCAGATAATTTGACATGTAGACAAGTGTTCCCGAACATAGGACCTTGACATGTACGCAAGTGCCACCAAATTTGGCATGCACGCAAGTGCCACTAAATTTGACATGCACGCAAGTGCTACCAAATTTGTCATGCACGCAAGTGCCACCAAATTTTGCATGTACGCTAGTGCCACCAAATTTAATATGTACGCAAGTGTCTCCGAGCATAGGACCTTGACATGTACGCAAGTGCCTCCAAATTTGACATGTGCGCAAGTGTTCCCGAACATAGGACCTTTGTTATGTACGCAAGTGTCATCAAATTTGACATGTACACAAGTGTTCCCGAACATAGAACCTTGACACGTACGCAAGTGCCATTAAATTTGGCATGCACGCAAGTGCCACCAAATTTGGCATGTACGCAAGTGCCACCAAATTTGACATGTGCGCAAGTGCCCCCAACATAGAACCTTTGATATATACGCAAGTGTCACCAAATTTGACATGTACACAAGTGTTCCGGAACATAGGACCTTGACATGTACGCAAGTGCCACCAAATTTGACATATACGCAAGTGCCACCAAATTTGACATGTGCCCCCGAACATAGGACCTTTGATATGTACGCAAGTGTTACCAAATTTGACATGTACACAACTGTTCCCGAACATAGGACCTTGATATGTACGCAAGTGCCACCAAATTTGACATGTAGGCAAGTGTCACTACACCGTTCGGATGACCGGTCAGAATCCAGCGCCTAAGCTACTGCGCCGATGTTTGTTTGTTTATTTTGGGGTTTTTAAGACCGCCGTGAGCAACTCAATGGGCTGTAAGCATTCGCCCGTCCCTCATTTATGGCCACTGGTTCCAGGAAAGGGTAAGAACCAGTGCGGTAAATCAAACGAAACATTCGTCCCGCATCCGGATTCGGTCCCGGGCGCAAACTGGTTAAGTGCTATTGCTTAACTAGGGCATGCTAGGATTCGAACTCAGACTCTCTGCGGCATAAGAGAGGAGCCATGGACGTGCAGAGGAACAGAGAAAGAAAGAAATTCACTTAGCGTGTTTCGTAGATAATTTATTCGCATTACAAGTACTTTCCTCGAAACGAAAGAACAAAAACCTAATTACTTCGGCTTTTAATTCATCCGTTTGCACTCCAAAAAAGAACGGCGAGATGTAAAATAATAGTCAAGACATGAAACCCATTTAATGGCGTTGTAAATTAGGTGGAGTCTCACCTAGGGGCACCAAATGTCCCAGAAGAGCCAGTATCGATTTACATCCCTGGTCGGCATTATATCACTTTTCATTAGTTTCTTTCTCTCTCTTAAGGAAATAAATGGTATCTAATAAAAACAAGAAACTGAGGTAACTGCTGGCACGTGCTAATATAAGGGAACAGAAAAAGAAAAGATTTCCATCTTTCTTGTTAGTAACATTTGACCTTCTCAGACCTCCAGCTTTCTCTGTCCATTCTCGTATGAGGATATTATTCCCTTACGTTTATTTTCCGCCGTTAAGTCTTAGAAAGTTCCAGGCTCTGCAGTTAAGAGCATTAAAATCGGGGGAAAATGGGACAATTAAATGACTCTCTGCTTTTATCACAGAACTGAACATTATGCATTAGATGAATCCCAGTGCAATGGAACTAAAATGAAAGAATATTGTACCGTGTTTATTTCATTCGATTGCACTTTTAATGGCCTGTGATGTTGTAGTGGAAAAAGTTGTACATTAGAATAAAAACGATGCGCCGATATACGCGGAGCTCTCAGGGAATTTTAAATCTAACTTATCTGTTGTACTTTGGAAATTTTGTACTGTTACTTTCTTTTTTTTGTACTTTACTGCAACTTTAATGTATCCAGCACGTACTTATTTATGTTAGCTGTGAACGTTTTTGGGTATCTTTATTTAATAAGACTTCACGGGGCTCTAAGATGACTACAGCGTGTTCCTCGAAAGTGAATTGGAAACTATCAAAATGGTTTCATATAAGTAAAAACTACAATTCATGAAATAACACGTTGAATCAAAAGTTCGTCCCGTTTACATCTAAAAAGTTTAATGATGCAATACACGCTCTCCTATATTTTGCAAAGTACTGGCCTTCGCTTCCTATGGTCCTTTGCTAATGTTCCACGACAACCACGACCCACTTGGTTCTCATACTGCTCCGGTGTGATTCACCTTGACGTCTGACCAGTGATGTACCGGAAAAACTTAGCCCCCCCCGCAAAAAGATTTCGAAGCCCTTTTGAGAAAATTTATTAGATTTCAATTACCGAATTTTTTAAATTACGTGTTATTAACTAGATTTTATGGGCGTTTTAATAATCTAAGGTCTTTGGAACCTGCAAGTATTTTTCGTAAAGCCAAAACTGTTACACTTTGTTTCATGTAACACAAATGTGCATGTCATAATTAAAATGATTAACCTAGTTTTATACCAATAAAAAGTATTACAAAACACTTACGCCAAAGTTAATCATATCATGCAAATTTTATTCATTTAGAGAACCAAGGCCGGCAGCCTCTTTTAAATACCTCACGGTCACACACGCAAAACAATGAACTGCTGTGTGACTGTCTTATGATCTTTTCCAATTTATACGATGGTGCAAAGCAAGCAAATAAATAAGTAACAATCAAGAATTGGGCACAAAAAAAGATAACAAGTAACTCTACTTAAATTACTTATTCTTCAACATAAAGAGCACACTTAACATAAAGTCACAACGTTTTGCACACAATTATAAATTGTAAATAAATAAACCACATGTCCCACCGTGTGATGAGCGGAACACCCTGCAGCAGACCGAAAAACACTTGCTCCAGGAACACACGGTACATTGCGCCGGTCAGACGTGTACGTCAATTCTCATGTGATGTTTGTTCGCATGGTAATATCGCTGCACGGGTTCAGCTGCGTTTTTAAATGTTTGCTCCTCGTCGTCTACGCACGTGTTCAGCGCACCCGATTTGCATTTTGTGCTTTTCATCGACTGGTTGGAACTCCGTGTTCCTGCAGGAGCGTAACTAGGCATTTCTGCGCCCGGGGCAAACCTTAAAATATTGCGCCCCAATCTGCCTCTCTCTCTCTCTCTCTCTCTCTCTCTCTCTCTCTCTCTGTCTATCTTTCTCTTTCACTCTCTCTCTCTCTCTCTCTCTCTGTCTATCTTTCTCTTTCACTCTCTCTCCCTCTCTCTGTCTATCTTTCTCTTTCACTCTCTCTCTCTGTCTATCTTTCTCTTTCACTCTCTCTCTGTCTGTCTTTCTCTTTCTCTCTCTCTCTCTCTCTCTCTCTATCTATCTATCTTTCTCTTTCACTCTCTCTATCTGTCTGTCTTTCTCTTTCACTCTCTCTCTCTCTGTCTATCTTTCTCTTTCACTCTCTCTCTGTCTGTCTTTCTCTTTTTCTCTCTCTCTCTCTCTCTCTATCTATCTTTCTCTTTCACTCTCTCTATCTGTCTGTCTTTCTCTTTCAATCTCTCTCTCTCTGTCTATCTTTCTCTTTCACTCTCTCTCTGTCTGTCTTTCTCTCTCTCTCTCTCTCTCTCTCTCTCTCTCTCTCTCTCTCTCTCTCTCTCTCTCTCTATCTATCTTTCTCTTTCACTCTCTCTATCTGTCTGTCTTTCTCTTTCACTCTCTCTCTCTCTCTCTCTGTCTATCTTTCTCTTTCACTCTCTCTCTGTCTGTCTTCCTCTCTCTCTCTCTCTCTCTCTCTCTCTCTCTCTATCTATCTTTCTCTTTCACTCTCTCTATCTGTCTGTCTTTCTCTTTCACTCTCTCTCTCTCTCTGTCTATCTTTCTCTTTCACTCTCTCTATCTGTCTGTCTTTCTCTTTCACTCTCTCTCTCTCTCTGTCTATCTTTCTCTTTCACTCTCTCTCTGTCTGTCTTTCTCTTTCTCTCTCTCTCTCTCTCTCTCTCTCTCTCTCTCTCTCTCTCACTCTCTCTATCTGTCTGTCTTTCTCTTTCACTCTCTCTCTATCTGTCTGTCTTTCTCTTTCACTCTCTCTCTCTCTGTCTGTCTTTCTCTTTCACTCTCTCTCTGTCTGTCTTTCTCTTTCTCTCTCTCTCTCTCTCTATCTATCTTTCTCTTTCACTCTCTCTATCTGTCTGTCTTTCTCTTTCACTCTCTCTCTCTCTGTCTATCTTTCTCTTTCACTCTCTCTCTGTCTGTCTTTCTCTTTCTCTCTCTCTCTCTATCTATCTTTCTCTTTCACTCTCTCTATCTGTCTCTCTTCTCTCTCTCTCTCTCTCTCTCTCTCTCTCTCTCTCTCTCTCTCTCTCTCTTTCTCTTACACTCTCTCTCTCTTTCAATCTCTCTATCTTTCAATCTCTCTTCCACTCTCTCTATGTCTTTTTCACCCTATCTCTCTTTCCCTCTCTATGTCTTTTTCACCCTATCTCTCTTTCCCTCTCTATGTCTTTTTCACCCTATCTCTCTTTCCCTCTCTATCTCTCTTTCCCTCTCTCTCACTCTTTTTCTTTCACTCTCTCTATCTCTCTTTCACACTTTATCTTTCTCTTTATGTATATCTCTCTCTTTCACTCCCTCTTTCGCTGTCTCTCTCTCTCTCTCTCTCACACACACACACCAAAAAAACAAAAAAAAACAGCATTGAAAATCTAAGCGAGCACAAATTACAGAGAAGAATTTTCAAGAAAAATAGCTTTAAATTAAAGACAGCAATAAGCAGATACAATTTTAAAAATAGTACAGTACTACAAAGACTTTCTAACGAAACTAGGCGTAAAAATGCATTTCTAAGTCCTAACGATACTAGGTGTAGAAAAGGCACAATCAAAATGTGACTGTTTTTACAGCTTTTCGCAACTGCTTCGGAGTTTGGACGTTCCGCACCGCATAAAGCTGACCGAATGTAGCTGACAGTGGTGGCATGCACCCACAATAAAGACTGAATAGCCTCCAGAGAATCTTCAAAAGTGTGAACAACATCCATATCTTGCAACGCACAGTCCATCCAACTAAGGAAGTACTGGGGGCCACATTATTGTAGGAGGGGGCCATGGTTCTTCTTCTGTTAGACGGACTATACAACCACGCCTTCATTACTGAATGTGAGCAACTAATAACTCCTGAACATTTTAAGGAGAAAATTCTGATTTTAATTCTCACAAAAAACTTGCGTAAAAGTTTCAGTTCCAATCGCAATCGCATTCCGAACAGTGATTTCAGCGCCCTCTGCCCCGTCTGCCCAGCCCTAATTACGGCTCTGCTGAACGTATTCCGAACATGCTCTGTTCTGGTACTAGGAGTGGAATGCGCCCCTAGGTTCCATTGCAAATATTGTTCGGCTTGATGTGTACTATTATCACCCCCTTGTTTTGCTGAAGGTGTTTACAATCACCCTGTATTGTGACGCATTAATCGATATTCATATCGTATCAGTTACAACATGCTACGGAACAAAAGATGCCGTTTCGTTTGCTTTAAATAGCAACGTATTATCCAATCTCCAACATTCAATCAAACAATCAAACTAAATCAAATCAAACTAAATAGCCTCGATGCAAAACAAAAACAATATAATGTACGTTGAAAGCATTGTTTTGCTCATGAACATCAAAGAACTTTCTTGAATACAATAGCAAATTCAATAATAATTTATAAGCTCTCACACTCCCCAATGAAAGAAAAAATAATTTGAAGAAGTAAAATACCTTTCTCGACAACTGAGAGAGAGAGAGAGAGAGAGAGAGGGGAGTCATATGGTACGCAGCAGAATTTCTGCTAACTGAAATTGGTGGTCCGATAGCACGCGCCATACTCTCACTAGCTGTAGCAATCTACGTAGAGACTTTCTGCTGAGGTCTCAACAGAAGACGAGCAGAAGTATGTTGTTTGTGCGCATGCGACAGGCGAAACAATGCCGTTTCTGGCTATATCTACCTCGGCGAAACTGAAAGATGAGAAGTAAGTTGAAAAACATTGCCGTTTCTACCTACGTACTTTGGCAAAACTGGAAGACGACAAGTGAGTTGTAAAAAGAAACACCTGGATGCGCTATGTACGAACCGACAAACTACACTTAAAAGTAAAATTACGTTTAGAACTACTACAGTTTTGGGAACAGAAGGATTGAAAATAAAATGAATAGAAAAAATGTAAGGGACTACATAAAGGTATTTAAAAAAGTCTGACACTAATGTCTGAACTAAACTGGATATCCAGAGCTTGTTCTGTATACTCCTAGTGCTCGCCAGTGACAGTTAATCATATGGTTCACTTTTTCGCCTTAACTAAGAAAATCGTTTCGAAATGCCTCACGACCACATGGTAACCTTCCCCTCAGGACATAACTCCACGTTTAGTAAATTATCAGAAAAGAAATGACACAAAATCTTGTTGGCGTGTGACTAACGTGCCGTCGTAAACCCACAATGCCGTGAACTCAAGCTTCATGTAAACCATCGGGCGAATGTGTGATTGTGAAGTCTGCAGGACTTTGTTCTTACATACAAATTGTCCCACGATTAATACCCAGAAAAATTTTTTGTAAGTGTCTGCAGTTATGTTCCTCCATGCGGGCTTAAAAGCAGTGACCAGTTCAACTTCGTCTGTTGGGGGATCTGTTTTCCCACGCACCCTACGATCGTATTCGTCCCAGAGATTCTCCATAGTGTTAAAAGCGGTGACCAAATCAGTTTTGTCTGCTAGGGGATCTCTTCGTCCTCGCGCCCGACGATCTTATTCTTCCCAGAGATTATCCATAGGGTTAAACGAAGTGACCAGTTCAGCTTTGTCTGTTGGATGACATCTTCTCCCACGCACCCGAAGATCTTATTTGTCTCAGATATTCTAGTGATTGAGGGTGACTCCTGCTGATCCCTCATAGGTCGAGAAAATTTGAAGAACAAGTAAGGGTAGAAAATCTGGTTCACTCTAGACAGGTGTTTCGGGCTGCTGTGGCCGTGGTACGTCCAGGCGTTTGGGGCGTTATGGTCGTTAAAGGGTTAATAATCCCAGAGATTCTCCATGGGGTTAAAAGCAGTGACCAGTTCAGCTTTGTCTGTTGGGTGATCTCTTCTTCCACGCACCCGACGATCTTAATCGTCCCAGAGATTCTCCATAGGGTTAAAAACAGGGACCAGTTCAGCTTTGTTTGTTGGGTGATCTCTTCTTCTACGCACCCGACGATCTTATTCGTCCCATAGATTCTTCATAGAGTTAAAAGCAGTGGCCAGTTCAGCTTTGTCTGTTGGGTGATCTCTTCTTCCACGCACCCGACTATTTTAATCGTCCCAGAAATTCTCCATAGGGTTAAAATCAAAAAGCACGGAGCAGAGCTTTGCTTGTTGGGTGATCTGTTCTTCCACGCACCCGACGATCTTATTTGTTCCATAGATTCTTCATAGAGTTAAAAGCAGTGACCAGTTCAGCTTTGTTTGCAGGGTGATATCTTCTTCCGCGCACCCGAAGAGCTTATTCGTCCCAGTGATTAGCAGTAGGGTTCAAGTCAGGGCTCTGAACTGGTCAGTCCGGCATTTCTGCATACCACCAGGTCCTCAAACCAATCTGTAACAACCCGAGCGGTAGGGAATGGTGCCTTGTCCATCTGATAGAGGTATGATCCTTCCCCAAAGTAACGGCCACAACTTTGGTAGTGCATAAGTGTCAAGAATGTCTTCATAGAGCTCGGCATTTGCGGATTCGTTCAAAACGACTATTGGGCCTAAGGCGAACCACGAATAACAGCTCCACACCAAACTGCAATTGCCGGGACGATGTAGTGGTAAAGGTACCTCTGTCCTGCATAGAGCAAAACCAGAAACGGCCACCAGACTGATAGATTGTGTGCAGTAACATATCATTCCATAGTACAGCTTTTCATTGGTGTAAAGTCCAAGATCAGCTTTCCTTAACCATGCTAATCGGCGTGTGTCGTTAGTCGAAGTGATTAGCGGCTTCTGGATGGCTGCTCCACCGTAGTAAACAGTGTTGGCAAGGTAATTTACTCGTTATGTACCTTACGTAAATTACGTGTAATTTACTAGTAATATACATGGCGTAGAAAACCATTTTTTTACGCCGACGTAAATAACTAATTTCCTTTCATGTATTAATAACATAAAACCTACTTTAATTCTATTACATTTTTAAACTTAAATTTTCTTACATACACTGGTGTGCAAAAATTAAGGACCACTCAGGAGATAGACTAGGGTCCGGTACGTTAGGGCATGCGTATTTATGCAGCATGACGTAGGAGGGGGAGGGAGTGTCGGAAGGGTATAAAGCACACGGGCGGTGTACACTCAGTAATTCGGTGAAAGCTATAGCACGGTGTACATCGGTTTGAACGACGTCGAGTTGCTGCCACCGTGTGATATCACCAATAGGCAATCCAGTAGACGACATCTGGATGACTTTACCCGAGGTCGCGTCATTGGGAAGTTGGAAGAAAGTCGAAGTGTGATTAGTGTGGCCGAGGAGCTCGGGATCACTCACAGCATCGTTTCACGAGCTAGGAAAGCATTTCAAACGACAGGAACAGCTGTCCGAGAGTTTAGCAGTGGTCGTCCACGAGCAATCACGGCGGCGGACAACCGGTATATTTTCCTACATACGAGAAGAGACAGACGGCAGACAGCGGGAGAAATCGCAAGGTACATGCAACAGACAACTGGACATCTGTTATCGCGTTTTACCGTGGCCAGGAGGCTCTCACAAAGGTGGTCTATTTGCACGACGACCAGTACGGTGTGTGCCATTAACGCCTGCTCATCGGAGATGGCGGTTTCTGTGCTGCCAGAAACACAAGAACTGGACACATCAGCAATGGGGTCGTGTTCTCTTTACGGATGAGCGCCGATTTATTCTGACGAGCGATTCTGGACGTATACACATCTAGAGAGAGCAGGGAAACACGCAATCACACATCCAACATCATCGAAAGGGACCGGTTTGGAGGTGGCGGAGTTCTCGTTTGGGGCGGTATCAGGCTTGGTAGCCGTACTGACCTCCACATCGTCCAAGGAAGGTCACTGCTGTCCGCTATTGTACCGAGGTTCTCCTGCCTCACGTGCGTCTGTTTAGAGGTGCTGTGGGTCCTTAGTTCCTCTTCATGGACGACAGTGCTACACCTCATCGTACAGTGGCTGTCGCAGAGCTGTTGGAGAATGAAGATATTCAACGCATGGATTGGCCCGCAAGGTCCCCGGACCTAAATCCAATCGAACACGTGTGAGACCTAATCGGGAGACGCTTGGAAGCACGTCACCAGCCTCCAGCAACGATTCTGCATCTGCGATTGGCGCTACAAGGGGAATGGGCCGCGATGCCTCAACAGCTCTTGGACAACCTCGTTCGCAGCATGGACAGATGTTGTAAATCCTGCAACGCAGTCAAGGGTGATCCTATCTCCTAATAAAGACTGGATATTTCTTGGCAGCCGTCTGTCACATGGACGTTTCTGTCTTCTGTCCAGTTGTGCTTGAAGCTACCTTTTCAATAAAGTGCCTTTGTATCCTTTGGATTCCATGTTTGGACGGTTTTGCTCACTTGTCCCATATTCTTACATTTTGGGGATCATTTGGTATGGTTTGAGTCGATGTGGAGCACTTCTGCACGACGTTACATTCGAAAAACCATCTCGTCCTTTAATTTTTTCACGCCAGTGTATTTCACTATAAATCATTATTTTGTCAAGATTGTTTATACAGTCACATTTTTAACAGATTTTTTAGAAATTATATTCGTGTTTTCATGCATGAGGAATGATCAAAAAGTTTTTTTTCAACGTTGTTGCAAGACCGCGTGTGACATAAACGTTGACGAAAGTCAGGCTGTATAAAGGCATTAGTAATCTGTGAGGGTAACAGTTGAATTGTGGTGTAGTACTGTCTTTGGTGAACATATTGTACACAAAATGATGGCACCATTAATTAATGAAAAGATGGCATCATCGTTACAGAAAGCGTTAAAGGAGATCAACGAGCTGTTATTTTGTTTTTGTCCGTTAAAAGAATGGAACCTGCAGAAATACATCGCAGAATGGTGGCGGTGTATGGTGACGCGTGCCTGTCGAAGACCTCTGCTCTGGAGTGGTGTCTAAGATGCCGTGAAGGTCACGGTACGACACACGATTACAACGTTCTGGGCGTCCATCCATATGAAACACGCCCGATAACATCGAGAATGTGAAAGCCGCTATTCTCAATGGTCGACGATTAACCATTCGTCGTCAAGTGGTCAGTAATTTCGACATGAGTTATGGAAGTGTTCAATGCTTCATACAAGGTCTAGGGTATCGTAAAGCTGTCAATGGATACCTCGGGCTCTCAGTAGCGATAGAGAAACACATCGTTCAACAGTCTCTCTGCAACATTTGCTGCGTTTCAACGTTGTTAGCGACGCATTCTTGGAGCGCATTGTGGCTGTCGACAAAATCTGGTGCTTCCTCTTCCAACCAGAATCGAAATCTGCGAGCATGCAATGGCGGCATTCGTCCTCTCCCCGTCCGAAGAAATTCAAGGAGCTAGAATCTGCTGGAAAAGTGATGGCGAGAGTGCTCTTCGACCTCCAAGGCACATCGCTGGTAGATTTCAAGGAGCCAGTGTCGTCAGTATCAATGCATATTGATAGTACTGTTCAAGGAGCCAGGTGTCGTCAGTATCAATGCACATTGCTGATAGTGTTCAAGGAGCCAGGTGTCGTCAGTATCAATGCACATTGCTGATAGTGTTCAAGGAGCCAGGTGTCGTCAGTATCAATGCACATTGCTGATAGTGTTCAAGGAGCCAGGTGTCGTCATTATCAATGCACATTGCTGATAGTGTTCATGGAGCTAGGTGTCGTCAGTATCAATGCACATTAATGGTAGTGTTCAAGGAGCCAGGTGTCGTCAGTATCAATGCACATTGCTGATAGTGTTCAAGGAGACAGGTGTCGTCAGTATCAATGCACATTGATGGATAGTGTTCATGGATCCAGGTGTCGTCAGTATCAATGCACATTGCTGATAGTGTTCATGGAGCCAGGTGTCGTCATTATCAATGCACATTGATGGTAGTGTTCATGGAGCCAGGTGTCATCATTATCAATGCACATTGATGGTAGTGTTCAAGGAGCCAGGTGTCGTCAGTATCAATGCACATTGCTGATAATGTTCAAGGAGCCAGGTGTCGTCATTATCAATGCACATTGCTGATAGTGTTCAAGGAGCCAGTTATCGTCAGTATCAATGCACATTGATGGTAGTGTTCAAGGAGCCAGGTGTCGTCAGTATCAATGCACATTGCTGATAGTGTTCAAGGAGCCAGGTGTCGTCAGTATCAATGCACATTGCTGATAGTGTTCAAGGAGACAGGTGTCGTCAGTATCAATGCACATTGCTGATAGTGTTCATGGAGCCAGGTGTCGTCATTATCAATGCACATTGATGGTAGTGTTCAAGGAGCCAGGTGTCGTCAGTATCAATGCACATTGCTGATAATGTTCATGGAGCCAGGTGTCGTCATTATCAATGCACATTGATGGTAGTGTTCAAGGAGCCAGGTGTCGTCAGTATCAATGCACATTGCTGATAGTGTTCAAGGAGCCAGTTATCGTCAGTATCAATGCACATTGATGGTAGTGTTCAAGGAGCCAGGTGTCGTCAGTATCAATGCACATTGCTGATAGTGTTCAAGGAGACAGGTGTCGTCAGTATCAATGCACATTGATGGTAGTGTTCATGGATCCAGGTGTCGTCATTATCAATGCACATTGCTGATAGTGTTCATAGAGCGAGTTATCGTCAGTATCAATGCACATTGATGGTAGTGTTTATGGAGCCAGGTGTCGTCAGTATCAATGCACATTGCTGGTAGTGTTCAAGGAGCCAGGTGTCGTCAGTATCAATGCATCACGGTACTGCTAGACACTTGAGCGTTTGCGTCGTCCCATTAAGAATAAACGTCCTGGCAACCCCAATAAAAAAGGTAATCTTACTACACGACAACGCGCGCCCTCATGTTGACAACGTCGTAAAGGATAAATTGCAAACCCTTAAATGGCAGAACCTGGAGCATCTTCATTACAGTCCAGATCTCCGCCTTTGCGATTCCCACTTCTTCCGTCCGCTGGAAAATATATTGAAAGGACATAGGTTCTAGTCGGACGATGACGTTAAGCAAGCTGTACGAGATTTTTGTGCCCAATAGACTACAGACTTCAATCACAACCGCATCTTCAACCTTTTCCGTCGATGGGGCACTTGTTAACCCCTACGACAAGGTCTTTTAAATATCTGTAGCTTATCTGAACTCACAGACCGGGAACAGAAACTTTTCAATCATTCTTATACACAGTCGAGTCACATTATTGTGACCACCTCCTACTTTTGACGTCAACAGCACGTAGCCAATGAAAGAAGGCACGTGTCGTGAGCTGGCTTGGAGGGCATATAAGGGTACTGTAGGCAATCTGAAAACATATCACTCGCTACTGTCATAAATAAAAGGAGCGATTTATCAGATTTGCAAAAAGGGATGATTATTTGTTTTCGGGCCAAGGGTGGCAGTATTTCTGAAATAGCGCAGTTTGTGAACTGTTCGCGTGCTGCTGTGATTAAAGTGTATCGTGATTGGAGAAATGGCACCATTGCGAATAAGCGACGTGGAAACTGCGGAGCACCACGTGTCATTGATGTGAGAGGTGAACGTCGTGCGCAATGGCCGATCGACACGCTACAGTGGAGCAACTCACTGGCTGAATGAACGAGGGGGCTACCGGAAGTGTGTTTAAAGCGACAGTTTAGCTAACCCTGCAGCGTATGGGGTTCCGATGCAGACGGATGGTCGCTGCATCTATGCTAACGAAGGTGCATCGGCAGAAAAGACTTATATTTGCACGGAAGTATCGGAATTGGACCTGCGCTGATTGGAAAACGACTGCCTTCTTCGATGAGTCACGTTTTCTGCCTCATCGAACGGATAGACGGTGGCGTATAAGACGAGAAACATCGGAGAGCAAACACTCTTCAACCATTGCTGGAAGAACACAAGCTGGTGAGGACAGCGTTATGGTCTGGAGAATATTTTCGTGGCATTCCCTGGGTCCACTCGTACCTGTAGAGAGCATCATAGACCGAATTCGTTATGTATCCATCCTTGCAGAACACGTACACCCATACATGTTGATTGTCTTCCTTGGGACGGATGGGATATTCCAGAACGACAATGAGACATGTCACACGCTAAAAATGTTCGAGAGTGGTTGGAAGAGTACGATGAAGACTTCAATGTACTTCGGTGGCCCCCTAATTTTCCAGACTTAAACCAAATTGAGCATCTGTGGAACCACCTCGATGGTGTTGTTTGCTCTATTGTGTTGTTTGTCACCAAACAACCTCCAGCAACTGTCAGATGCACTACAGTCAGCATGGCTCACACATGCGTGTGAACACCTTCCTGCACCTTAATGAGTCACTCCCAGCCCATCTAGCTGCTGTCAGTTCTGCAGACGGCGGTTACTCTGGGCATTAGCTGGTGGTCACGATAATGTGTCTCGACCGTGTATATTATCAAAATGAAGAAACAACAACTAGTCATATTTACTTCTTGTGCTAGTACACTGCCGGACAATTGCTAAGGACGGATGACAATAGCAATGATAGCAACCATAAAATGGAAAGCAGGAAAATGTGGAAATTGGCATAAGTGCGGGAAACAGTAAGACGTGTTGTGCGTATGCAAATTTTGGATTGCCGAACTTGTTCGTGACGTCATAGCGCTGATAAGAGATATAAAGGATTTGACGCGCGTTGACCGTTGTTGTTCAAACGCAAAGTTGAAAGGGAAGGAATCAATTAAGGAACTTGCAATTTTCAGTATGGCTTCCCGACATCACTTAGATGATTTTACGCGTGGCCGTATTATTGGCAAGATTGAAGAAGGGCAAAAAATAACAGATGTTGCCAGGGAGTTCGACGTCAGCCACAGTGTTGTTTCAAGGCTTTGGAAATCATTTCAAACAAATGGAGAGTGTAGCAAACGTCACGGGGGAGATCGTGTTCGCAGTACGACACCTGCAGAAGATCGGTACATAGTGCTATCAACAAAAAGACACCGGCGCAGCACAGCTAGTGAGGTAGCAAATCAGTTTATGGCTGCTACTGGCAAGCGGATCTCCCGAAAAACTGTCGCCAGACGTTTGCATGAAGGAGGACTATACGCCCGCCGTCCTGTTGTGTGCATCCCATTGTCCAGACGTCACCGTACCGCCCGTTTGCAATGGTGCCATCAACATCGCAATTAGACTGATAGCGACTGGTCTGCTGTCCTCTTCTCAGATGAGAGTAGATACAGTCTATCGTCTGATTGTCGACGACAACTGATCTGGCGTGATAGTGGTACTGCATATTGTCCAGCAAACATACAGGAAAGGGACCGATATCCGACATGTAGTGTCATGGTATGGGCTGGCATCATGATAAATGGCCGCACGTCCCTCTATGTGCTTCCAACTGGGACTATGACTGGCCAACGATACATTAATGATGTTCTGCTACCTGATGTTCGCATGTTCCGTGGTGCTGTCGGTGATAGATTCATTTTCATGGACGACAACGCAACATGTCATCGAACAGTAGCTGTCCAGGAGTGTCTTGAGAGCGAGGATATTCAACGTCTCGTGTGGCCAGCACGTTCTCCAGATCTGAATCCCATTTAAAAATGTGTGGGATGCTTTGGGAAGACGTCTTGCTGGTCGCCAATGCTCTCCAATAAACAAGGACACCCTCATTCGTGCACTGACAGAGGAATATGATAAATTACCCCAACAGCTGCTTGATAATGTTGTGCAAAGCGTGACACGACGTGTGGAATCTTGCATCGCTCTCCATGGTGGCTATATCCCGTATTGACATCTTACGCCGGAACGCCTGCGGACGGTAATTGCATTTTTTTCACGTTTACGTATTCTGCACAAAATGGCCTGTTTGTCCCTTGAACACGTTCCAAAGCCTTCTGGATTTCAGAGCACAATAAATTGTCTTTCTTGTAATGTCCTGGCATTCTGACATTATTTTATTTCACTTGGCATCCAACCACACTTACTTTTTTATGTGAGTTTGTACTATGATTAGTTTTTTATATTTTAATATTTTTTCTTGTGTATGTTGGCTTAATAATTTTCTTTGCTGGTGTTTGAAACCATGCCCTTATGTATATTCATTTATAATTATTTTTATTTTATTTTGCAGCCCTGTTGTTTTTTTTAGCTTTTAGCTGTGGGTATTGGGATTTTTGGTTTGCAACTATGTTGCTTGCATATGTCTTTTTGTTCAATCTTGGAGTTAGAACTGTTTTTTCTGGATTTGTGTTGGGGGAGTTTGTACTCCTTTTTCCTAAATTTGGCCAGAGCTTTCTTTTCCATTTGGTTGTTTGCTTTTTCTGGTTTAATTTATTTTGGTTTATGATTATTTTGTAAAAACTTTTTTTTTGTAATTACTGGTTATTTTGTATTGGTAGTTTGTTTTCCTTTTGTAACAAGTTTAATGTATCACGTTGGTACATTTTTTGGTTGGATTTTAATTGCTGACTTTCTTCAATTTTTAATTTTTGTTGTGACGTCGGGCAAATGTGTTTTAGTTTGCTGGGTACGGGTTTTTATTAGTTTTCCCTTTTATTGACATTATTCCATTAAATTTAATTGGTCCTTTAAGCAAACTAAAATAGCAGAAACCCACAATTCTCTGGTCTTAGTAGATTAGTGAGTGTTTTCTTGTTGCTTGCCCTTGACGAAGCCGACAAGAGATCAGTCATTAATATGCTTCCCTGCATTCTTTTATTCGGTACTTTGCATAGTTTGAAGCTAGCCTAGTTCAGTTGGTGTATTTGGTGACTTTTGGTCTTTCTATTATTCCTATTTTTTTATTTCTCTTGTTCAAAGTTTTGCTTTGTTTTGCCCTATATATATATTGCAATTCGTGATCTAAATAATAAAGGTAAGCAGCACTTGAAGATAATTATGGGAGATTTCAATGCAAAAATAGGGCAACAGCAACAGAATGAAACTTCAGTAGGTAAATTCGATCACGGCAACAGAAACCAGCGTGGAAATACTCTCGTAGAGTTTGCAGAGGCAGAAGGGTTTTTCATCTTGAACTCCTTTTTCAAGAAAAAGCCACACAGGAAATGGACATGGAGACATCCAAATGGGACGACAAGTGAAATTGATTTTATTGTTACAAAACATTCGTCATAGAAGACTGTAGTGTGCTAAACATGTTCAACATAGGTAGTGACCATAGATTGGTGTGGTGTAAGATGCACCTCAACACTACACTCGAACGTGGCAAGCTCATAAGACAAACAAAATGTATTGACATAACCAACCATAAAAAACATCATAATACCTTCAAGTTGGAACTGAAGAACAGATTCTCTGCTTTAGAAGGCCTAACATCGGGCAAAGTGGATATTTCTGAATTTAACAGAAAAGTAACCAAAGCTCTTACGGAAACAGCAACAAAATTAGCTGGGTCTAAGAACAAGTTGCATGTGATCAAATTATCAGAAAAAACCAAAATGTTGATGCAGAAAAAAAGAAAGATGAGGACAACTAAAGCAGATGTGACTTCCAAATTGGAATATGTAGAGCTATGCAAGACAGTACGAAAAAGTATCACTGAAGACGTAAGGAAATTCAACTGTGAACTAGTGAGGAAAGCAATTGAAAACAACCAAAGCCTAAAGATAGCAAAGGGACATCTCAGCAAGGGAGGAAAACAGATTATGGCACTGAGAAAAGAAGATGGTTCTGTAACAAGAAATAGAGGCGAAAGTTAGACAAGAGTGAAAGATTTCTACTTCAAGTTATATGAAAGGGATGATACATGCACTCCAGACATCATGAAAGGTACCAGTACCAGAGTTCTTGCAGTCCTCCCAGCAGAAGTCGCACATACAATCAAGAACATGAAGCAGGGAAAAGCTCCAGTAGAAGATGGAATTACTGTAAACATCATAAAAAAAGCAAGTGGAGAAATCGAAACAGTACTCGCCCAAATTTTCACTCGATGCCTTGATGAAGGGAAGATTCCTGAGGATTGGAACAACGCTACAATGATCCTGCTACATAAAGAAGGGGACATTGAGGATCTCGGGAACTAGAGACCTATCAGCCTCCTATCAGTGGTTTATAAAATCTTCACTAAAGTTCTTTCACACCGCTTGAAGATAACATTGGACATCGCTCATACGAGAGAACAAGCTAGATTCAGGAGTGCCTACAGCACAATAGATCATATCCACGTACTGAGAGAACTAATTGAAAGAGCGAGGGAATATGAACTTCCATTGTGCATGGTTTTTGTCGAATATGAAAAAGCCTTTGATTCGGTGAAACCATCAGCAGTTACAATGTCTTTGAAATCCTGCGGTATTGAAGATGCATACATTAATATTATTAATAACATCTATGAAAATGCAAGTGCAAAGATTCGGCTGTTTGAAAATACAACACACATAAAAGTTGGAAAGGGAGTGAGACAAGGTGACACCATATCTCCGAAGCTCTTTAATGCCACATTGGAAAATGTCTTTCAATCACTGAACTGGGAAAACAAAGGGATAAAGATTAATGGAGATTATCTAACCCACCTTCGTTTTGCTGATGACGTAGTCATTTTTGCAACTACCCCATCATAGCTGCAGAGTATGATCCAGGAACTTGCTGACAAGAGTAAAGAAGTGGGAATAAAAATGAACTTTCAGAAGACAAAACTGATGTTCAATGCTTTTACAAGAAATGAAGATTCATCGATTGATGGAGAAAAGCTGGAAATAACAGACACGTACGTTTATCTTGGACAGCAGATATCGAGTGAGGGTCACATTGATGAAGAAATGAATCGGCGTACAAAACTTGCCTGGAGAGCTTTTGGAAGAAACAGCATAATTTTCAAGAGCAATATGCCATTATGTCTTAAAAGAAAAGTATTTGATCAATGCATCCTTCCAGTGCTTACGTATGGTGCAGATACGTGGACCTTAACTAAAAGAGACATACAAAGGCTGCAGGCATCTCAAAGTAGCATGGAGAGGTGCATGCTTGGTGTGTAACCAGGAGAGATAAGAAGAGGAACTCGTGGATCCTAAAAATGACAAGAGTGGAAGACATCATGATCAGAGTTAAATCCCTGAAATGCCAATGGGCTGGACATACTTCCAGAAGGACAGACCATCGATGGACAGCCGAAATTTTAGATTGGATTCCAAGGGACAGTACAAAAGACCCTGAAGAAGACCACATTGAAGATGGGTGGATGAAATTCGAAAGTATGTGGGAGTAACATGGAGGCGACTAGCACAAGACAGACCGTTGTAGAAGAAACTTGGTGAGATCGTCCAGCAGTGGATTGATAATGGTTGACAATGATCATTATGATATACACAGTGCGTCAAAGAATTTTTAAGACTGGGTCTGTAAAATGAAATAGGAACACAAAATTATAATTTGTTTTGGTTTGTTATTCAAAATAAGTCCCTCCGGCTGGCTTCAATGCACTTCTTACGGCGATTTAATAATGATTCGAATGCCTGTTCCAGTTCACTTTGCGGAATTGCCTCCAAAGCACGCGTCGAAGCTGTTTGTGTGGTCGAAATATCATCAAAATAACACCCTTTTAACGTCATTTTAAGTTTTGGGAACAAAGAAAAGTCGCAGGGTGCTAAATCAGGCGAATACGGTGGATGATTCAACACACACAGACATTATTTTTCGCCAAAAATCTACGAACAAGAAGTGAGGTGTAATTTGGTGCATTATCGTGCAACAAACACCAACTGTTTTTCATCTCGATATTCTGGACGAATGCGACGAATTCTGCCCATCAAACGTCTCAAAACATTTAAATAAAACTCACCAGTAATTGTCTGTCCACTTGGAACAAATTCTTTGTGGATAATACCCTTACTATCGAAGAATGTAATGAGCATTGTTTTGATTTTTGATGGAGCATTTCTTGTTTTTTTGGCTTGCAGCGAGTTTTTTGACTTCCATTCCGCACTTTGTCGCTTTGTTTTAGGATCATATTGAAAACACTATGTTTCATCACCAGTAACAATCGATTTTAAGAAGTTTGGATCATTTTCAGCGGCTGAAATGATATCTCTACAATGTGCACTTCTCCTTGATTTTTGTTCATTGGCTAACGTGTGTGGAACAAATTTAGCATAGACTTTTGTTTTGCCCAAATCTTCATGCAGGATGGTTCGAATCGTTTCTTTGATGATGTTTAAAGACTCTTCCATCATTCTTAATGACGAACATCGACTGTTTGCCACGAAACCAAGCACTTTTTCAATAATATCAGGTGTCCTAGATGAACTTGGTCTTCCGGTATGCTTATCATCTTCTAGCTTCTCTCTTCCGTCCAAAAAACGTTTGTGCAACAGGAAAACATTTGATCTACTTAAACAAAACTAACCGTAAACTTGTTTCATCATTTGGTACGTTTCCGTGGCACTTTTACCAAGTTTTGCGTTAAATTTAATAACAACCCTTTGTTCCATCTTAATAATTCAACATGAAAAAATTTTTACTTCTCTAATGAACGGCCGTTTCGTTTGAGTTACTTTAACAACTGCGCAGTACTTTTGGCAGAAAGCAAGCAGATGGTCATGGTTTATAACGCATTCGCGATTACACTGGTGGCGCCACCGTAGACTGAAATCTAGCGCCAGCCTTAAAAATTCTTTGACGCACTGTGTATATTGCATGATACAGTATGTGTAGAAAGCACTGGCTTTTTATTTCCATCGGTGATTTGGCTTTGCACGTGGTAGTAAGGAGACAGCAAATTGTTTTCGAAAAACTGTTGCACTGTAGGATCCTTCAGAGCATGACACATGGGCTTCAAGGAATGTTAAGCAGCCACTGTTTTCAATCTCATAAGTGAAGTGTATGTGAGAATCAATCTATATATTGATTCTATAAGGTTTTTTACTTGGAGTTCTATTTTGAGAGAACGGCTGAACGTAAAGCTATGGTTAAGGTATCAAAATAAAGGTCTTACCATGTAGATGTGCCAGTCGAAGAGAAAATGAGATTGAGGCAACGGTTTGGGCGTTGTGGAGCGGCAGAGTTCCTATGTAAAGTCTATGGGCTAAGCGTGCGGTTGACATTCGATCGCTTGCGGTTGACTCACGCGCTGTTGAAGGCGAAAGCATGGAGAGATTGAGACAGTCCGAAGTCTTCTCTTTTCTGAGCGAACCGTTGCACAAAGCAACGCCAGAAGGTATTAGTATCAAAGTTCTTCTCATCGGAAGAGTGAACACTCTCGACAACCTGATTGCGTTATGCCGTTGAACTCTGTGATGTATATATACAATTTAATATTCATCCGATCCAGTTTATTCACATAGGTAAAACGTTTCTCATTATGTAAATATGTAAATAAACATTCTTTTGACCATTGTTAGTGAAAATACTAAGCGCGACTGCTACTTGGGTTGCGACTTGCCTATTGAGTTGCTCACAGTGGTCGTGCAACCTTCAGTCAAAAAAATCACGAACCTGGACTACTGTCATTACTAAAGTGGTTGAATGAATTTGTCAATCTAATGAAATGTACGTTTGTTGTTTCATATGAGTTTATTATTTTCAAAAAGAAAAACAAAAAAAAACTAACTGTCGATTCCGACGTGTGAAGAGTATTCGGAACGCGAATCTCATTCCAACAACATTTACAAACACAGTTGTGACTGAAGATGACAGTGAAAGAGTGTGCTATCCAGTTGAATTTTTGCACACGATCGAGATCAGTGGACTTCCGCCTCACAATTTACGATTGAAAAAGGGTACAGTCGTGATGCTCATCACGAACTTGGCCGCCCCAGTGGCGCAGTGGTCTAAGCGTTGACATATGATCATTTGTTCGTGAAGGGTCCGGGTTTGAATCCCGGTGAGGCATGGATGTTGTGTTTGTCATACGGCACTGTCTCTCTCTCTCCCTTCCCTGGAAACACTGACCCTAAATTACGGACGGGCGACTGCTTATAGCCCATTGAGTTGCTCACGGTGGTAGTTAACCCTTCAGTCAAAAAAAAAAAAAAAAAAAAAAAAATTCACGATCCTGGACTATTGTCTTTACTGAAGTGGTTGAATGAATTTGTCAATCAAATAAAGTCTACATTTGTTCTTTCACATGAGTTTATTCTTTAAAAAAAAATAAATAAAAAACGAATTGTCGATTTTGATGGGTTTCGTCTAGTCTATATATTAATTCTATATAAAGTTTTTTACTGTGAGTCTTATTTTGAGAGAACGGCTGAACGTAAAGATATGGTTGAGGTATTAAAGTAAAGCTCTTACCATGTAGATATGCCAGTTTAAGAGGAAAATAACATTGGGACAACAGTTAGGGCGTTGTGGGGCGGCAAAGTTCCCATGTAAAGTATATGGGAGAAGCGTGCGGATGACATTCGATCGCCTGCGGTTGGCTCACGCGCTGTTGAAGACAGAAGCATGGAGGGACTGAGACAGTCCGAAGTCTTCTCTTTTTCGAGCGAACCGTTGCGCAAAGCAACGCCGGCAGACATTAATCTCAAAGTTCTACTCATCGGAAGAGCGAACGCTCTCGAAGACCTGATTGCGTTATGCAGTTGGACTGTGTGATGTATATATACAATTTAATATTTATTCAATCCAGTTTATTCACGTAGGTAAGACGTTTCCCATTATGCAAAGATGTAAATAAACATCCAGTTGACCATTGTTAATGAAAATATTTAGAATGTACATATTGTGTAGCGCCATCTGTACATTCATTCTACAAGGTTTTTTACTGTGAGACCTATTTTGAGAGAACGGATGAACGTGTAAATATGGTTCAGGTATCAAAATAAATGTCTTACCATGTAGATGTGTCAGTCGAAAAGAAAATTCAGATTGGAGTAACAGTTCGGGCGTGGAGGAGTGGAAAATACCCCATGCTAAATCATGGGAGAAACGTGGGGCCTTTATCTACATCAGGCGCTCAGTTCAGTATCAGACTTGGTGTGTGCATGGTGTTCTATGATCAGTCCTAAAGTAAGTAAATACTTGATTGCATACTTACTCTTAACAGAATGTCTCTCCCGCAGAAAACAAAACAAAACAAAACGTTAGAGCCTTACTGAAAGGCGTGAGTGATCAGTGGATCGCAACTATATGTCTCAGACAAGAGAGAGAGTGAAGAGTTTTCGAACGCGTATCTCATTCCAGCAACATTTATAAACACAGTTTTCACTGAAGATGGCCGCCCCGGTGGCGCAGTGGTCTAAGGCGTTGGCCTCTGATCATTCGTCCGTAAGGGGTCCGGGTTCGAATCCCGGTGAGGCATGGATGTTGTGTTTGTCTTACGGCACTGGCTCTCTCCCTTCCCAGGAACCACTGACCCTAAATTAGGGACGGGCGACTGCTTACAGCCCATTGAGCTGCACGGTGGTAGTCAACACATCAGTCACAAAAAAAAAAAACAAAAAAAACAATCACGAACCTGGACTATTGTCTTTTACTGAAGTGGTTGAATGAATTTGTCAATCAAATGAAGTTTACATTTGTTGTTTCATACGAGTTTATTCTTCTCAAAAAAAAAAAAAAAAACATAATCGTCGATACCGACGGGTTTCGTCTAGTTTAATTGATAAGTTCAACTAATTTAGGTGCTACCGAATTAACGCCATTGTAGTCGATCTTAAATATTTAATTGTGAATAAACGTTGGTGATTTGTTTTATCTCAACATCATAAGTACTGTAGTCATAAAATATATTGCCTATGAGCATATTTATATTTGTGTCTGTGACATGACGATTCCGTAGGGCTGCATTCACTATCAGTGAAAAGTGGAACATATATTAATGTTGCAGTAGTGTATGTACATCGCAAATTTTCGCAAATTCCTCCTCTGAAATTTTATTTTGAAATACTTGATTGTCTTTAGATTTGAAACGGAACTCGCTTCCGTACTAATAAAATGGGGAATAGTTTTGACTTTCAAAGCTTTTTGATGCCTTTGTGTCCTGAGTAGCTGCTTTATGGGATATTTGTTATGAACGAAAAATGTTATTTCATCAGACACCTCTAGAGTGGCTTTGGACCAACCAAGGAGGGCTTACGATATTTTGGTCATTTGAGTCCTGCGGCGTGCGGCGTCACGAAACTCTAATGTATACATTTGATTACAAGTATGATCTGGTCTCATTTTAGAGAAGTATCATCTTGTCTCACATTCTCGACACAGAGCCAAATACACGAAAAGGACTCACTTCGTGCCCTGATGCAAAAAAAACTTTTGCTTTTTACGGAGTGCGTAGATCTGCTGAAAAAGTAAACGTACTCTAAAAAAACCCACGAGTAAACGCTTCATCAGCATGGTAGAAACATTATTCAGTTGATCTAGAAGATTTTGAGACATAGTGTTTTTGCTTACCTTAACTTTGAAATACAACAGCTCTTGAAGTATCGCCAAAATCGAAAAACGGTTTATTTCAGCGTGTTTTCCAAACAATTCTCTACAAACTATGTAAATTTCATATTTTTGCAAGAGTATTGCGAAATTTCTAAAACAGCAGAAGTTACTTTTCGTGGAACAGAGAGATATCGTTTAGTGCGCGACAATGGTATAGGAAGTTCTTTGGATAAATACAGTGGTTGATTGGCAGCTCATTTCTTCTCTTCCAAAATTAATGCTTGACGAGATTTTGAGTGTTCCTTAAAATTAAATTTTTCATTCGAAATATTTCGTGAACTAAGCTACAAACCAAGAAGACATTCAGCAAATGTGACTCATTGAAAGTGAGACAAAAGCAGTTTTGGTGTTTTCCATATTTCAACAGAAGGTGCATATTGTCCTACGATTCTTTCAAACGGCGAACTATCGAAAGGGAAAGGTTTTTAATTCCATTTCGAACAGTAGAGCTTTCTTACTCAGCCTCGACGAATCAATAAAACGGCGCCATTTGAGTGGATCATATTGTTACCCAGAAGATTAAGTGAGAGGTTCCATATGATTTGAAATCGACTCATTGCCTACTTGCAGAAAGGTTTTGCAGAATGCTCGTGGCGTTTTCTGAAAAACAGGAAGATGATATATTTTGGTGCCTTCCTTCACAAGACTTCATTCTTTCAGTTTAGAAGTAAGGAGTTTTTTTCCGACAAATTGAGATCGGCTGGATAATAATGAGAAATGTTTGTGATGTTTCTTGAACAAAAAGAAACGCCTTTTCGTGCCTTCTTTCAGAAACCGACATCCTTTCATACTGGATGATAAGAATTTTTCTGACAAATTCAGGTCTTCTAAAAAGATACTGAAGAATATTTGTGTTGTTTTCTGAAGGGAAAGGTAGAATTTGGTCTTCTTTTAGAAGAATATATCCGTTCAACGTAGGAGCTGAGAGATTTTTTCAACAAATTCACATTCTCTGAAAAGAAACTCAGAATGTTTCGGGACATTTTCTGAAGGACAAAATATAATTTGATGCTTTCTTTCAGAAGACTACATCTCTTTATCCAGAAGCTAAGGTTTTTTGTGCCTACAAATTTAGATTTGCTAAGAAGACTTTGAGAACGTTTTGGGTTTTTTTCTGCCTCTCACCGCTTAAAATCTATTTGTCGGTTACAGGATTCGATGGCGCATCCTTCTGCGCCACAGCCGGTTGTTTTTCCAGTTAAGCTGCGACTTTGCCGTCTTCAGACGTGCGTCAAACCATGATTGAAGGGCAGCTCACTGTAGAAAAGGGAATTCTGACTGATTCCCGACGATGTGTGGAACGAACATCACACATTTTTCGAAGAACTCAACGACCAGGAGATTCAGTTTTACGTTCGGGCGCGAATATAGTGTAAAAGCCATTTGCCGGTGGCGGATTTCAAACCGACATTCTTATTCTCCGGAGCCGAATGCTTTTCCTATTAAGATACGCCGACCGAGATTATCGCTGCAATTTTGCCATGCCGTCCCGGTGGCGCAGTGGTCTAAGCAATAGCCTCTGATCATTCGTCCGAAAGGGATCCGGGTTCGAATCCCGGTGAGGCATGGATGCTGTGTTTCTCTTACGCCACTGGCTCCCTCCCTTCCGTGGAACCAGTGGCCCTAGACGGGAGACTCCTTATAGCTCATTGAGTTGCTCACGGTAGTCGTTAAACCTCCAATTAAAAAAAAAAGTGACGTTTTGACATGTACATCATCTCTGAGGTAGGAACATCACACTAGCCACCCCGGTGGAGCATTGGTTTAAGCGCTGGTTTCTGATCATTCGTCCGAGGTGGGTCCGGGTTTGAATCCCGGTGAGGCATGGATGTTGTCTTTGTCTTAAGCTGTCTCTCTTCCTGGAAGCAGTGATCCTAACTTCGGGACGGCGACTGCTTATAGCCCACTGAGTTGCTCATTGTGGTCGTCATACCTTCAAACAAAAACAAAACAAACAAAAAATATAACATCACACTTCTTTTAGAAGAACACACAGTTGGGTTCATCAATTTTATACTTATGTACATGTTTGAATCAGTATTACGTAAATTTTTGTCCTGTGCGTTTATGTAGTACACAAAGTGCGAAATCTAAAAAGTCTTCGAGTCATTATTATCTTGTATGTATTACTAAGAAAAAGCGGAAATGCAGAACAGCAAATACTGTACTTAAAAAGATAATTAGCTCTTATATTTTCCATTGATAAGGTACGTTTTCCCATTTATGCCTGCTTGTACTTCTAGTTAGCATTAGAAATGTCCTAAACGCATATATAAAGAAGTTGTGATACAGTAGACTCTTGCTAATTCGGCCTCTGGCTCCGGCCGTGACGTAAAAGAAGAGAAACCACGCGTTCTTGTGAAGTCGGGAGTGTGGGTTACTTTTAGACCATTTGTTGCTACCCAGGCGGCGCTGTGACATCACGCAGCGCCGGCCGACCCCTATGAAAGGTTTTAGACTTCTGCTAAGCTTATAGTTTTTTATATGATTAAATGCTGTGCATATTCATTTCTTTTAGTGTATACTTGTATTAATTTTTTTGTATTATGCCTAAATTGATCACACCCAGATTTTCTGTTTTACCTTGTTTACACTAGCTGCTTTGCACATAGCTTTCTTGTGACTGATAAAAAACAAGAAACAAAAAGCAGATACGTGCAGTTTGGACGTAATTGTAGTAAGCGACTGCGTACCGTCTAGGAGCATCTTCATTAAAGCAAAAAAAAATCCGTGACATGTTTCGAAGTGACCGCACTGAGTACAAAATGCAAGATTTCATCTATGCTGTATTACAATTGTGCATTTCGCTTACTACATACCCATACATATTGTACTTTACTGTGCTGATATGAAAAGATAATTTTGTTATTTTAAGTGAGAGAGTATAATACGCTATCATCATGTCCTTTTACCATTATCATATGCTTGTTTTTTATTTAGGTGTCCTTTTTTTACGCTTTCCAACCGTAGGTTGCAGAAGCGTATATGCTCCAGCTTTGTCCGTCTATCTGTCTGTCCGTCCGTCCGCCCATCCGCACGATAACTCACGTGAAAATGGTTCGATTTCGACGAAAGTTTAGTATGTGGTAGGAGACCACATGGGGACGAACCCTAACGAAAATGGGCGAAGCAGGTTCAAAGGTCAGGACACAGGAGCGGGATCCATTCCATTGCTCTTATGCGTCATAACTTGCGTAAATACTGTTCGATTTCGATGAAATTTTATTATGTGGTAGGAAACCACCTGGGGACGATCCCTAGTGAAAATGGGTGAAATCGGGTCAAAGGTCAGGACATAGGAGCTGGATCCATTCCATTGCCTTTATGCGTCATAACTTGCGTAAAAATGGTTCGATTTCGATGAAATTCTAGTATGTGATAAGGAACAACCACCTGGGGACAAACCCTATTGAAAATGGGCAGAATGGGGTCAAAGGTCAGTCAGGACATAAAAGCGGGATCCATTCCATTGCCTTTATGCGTCATAACATGCGTAAATATGGTTCAATGTCGATGAAATTTTAGTATGTGGTAGGGAACCACCTGGACACGAACCCTATTGAAAATAGGCGAAATGGGGTCAAAGGTCAGGCAGAGCATAAGAGCGGGATGTGTTCCATTGCCCTTATGCGTCATAACTTGCGTAAAAATGGTTTGATTTCGATGAAATTTTAGTATGTGGTAGGAGCCACTGGGGACGAACCCCATTGAAAATGGGCGAAATGGGGTCAAAGGTCAGGACACTGGAGTGGGATCCATTTCATTGCCCTTGTGCATCATAACTTACCTAAATTGCTTGTATTGCGACAAAACTCTATCATGTTGTTCCGGAGGTATAGTGAACCGGTTCTGTTGAATATCATCGAAATGGGGTCAAAGGTCAGGACACAGGAGCGATATTTATTCCACAGCCATTATCCACATAACTTGAGTAACAATTTCTGGTATGTTGGAAAGCGTATCATAATCAATGCATTGCATGATTTTACTAACTTGTTTAAATACATGTGTACTACTCTGTACATACAGCAAACTTGTAACATTAAATTTAATGAATAATTAAACTAAATTTTTATGCCATCTCAGTAATCCGGCACTCTCACTAATCTGGCACCCCTCAGTGCAAGGAATGGCCGGATTAGCAAGAGTCTTGTGGAGTTTCAATTCGATTGCGTTGTTTTTATGCAATCGATTATTTCTAATCTACGAATTTTAGCAGTACCAGTGGCTATTTCGTTATAGGTAAAAATCATTATATCCCCGCCCGAGTAAAACATGCACTGCTGCATTGAATTTTACATATCTGCTTTGCAACTTACATACAACGATTATATTTAACAGTTGAATGACTTTATCCAAATATGCACAGTAGAACCACATTTATACGTTTTTCATAGGACCAAATTAAATTAACGTATGATTGAAAAAATGTGTAAACGAATCAAGGAAATGTTAACATTAAGGTAAATTCAGAACTTTTGGATCGGCAACATTTTACGTATAACTCAGAAAAACGTATAAGTGAGAAACGTATGAACGACGTTCTACGAAAAAGACCATAAATTTATCTTTTAAGAAGCAAAATTAATTGACAAGCCAGATTCAACCACCAAACTTGAAGTTTTGGAAGCTTTCCATATATATCAGAAGTGTTCGCAACTTGTTAATGACATGGCATCCACGCCATTTCTATCAAACGCGTGGAAGCATCTAACCAAAACACGTGACTGTAAACGTCATTTATGATGTCATATACAATTTGAATATTTACGTGCCATTCGTCCTGATGAAGTTAGGTTAATACCCAGCGAAACCATGGTCGGCTTGAAAAAAATATTTGTGACAAACTACGTTGTATTATCTTAATATATAGACGTTCTACTGTGTTTTGCAATATCAAAAAAATGTATGAGTGAGAAACGTATAAACGAGGTTCTCTACTGTATTTAACAATAACAAAAACATATACTCGGGCGCAAACCGAGTATGTACTCGTGTAGCGTACTCGGGCGCAAACCGGGAGACGCGGGTTCGATTCCTACTCCAGGACGATGGAATATTCAAGTTTTTGGATATTATTTACTTCTCAGTCTTATCAAAATTTTCACCAACTTCAAAATTTTTATTGTGTACTGGTGTATTGCCGTATTTCATGATTTCATGGAGAAACGTATAAGTGAGAAACGTATAAACGAGATTCTACTGCATTTAGCAATATCAGAAAAACGTATAAATATGGTTCTACTGTGTTTGGCAATATCAAGAAAACGTGTAACTGAGAAACGTATTAATGAAGTTCTACTGTATGTAGCATTATCAAAAAAATGTATAAGGGAGAAACGTATAAACGGGGTTCTACTGTATTTAGCAATATAAAAAAACGTATAACTCAGAAACTTATAAATGAGGTTCTACTGCATTTAGTAATATAAAGAAACGTATAAGTTATAATCGTATAAACGAGGTTCTACTGCATTTAGAAATATCAAAACAACGTATAACTCAGAAATGTATAAATGAGGCTCTACTGTATTTAGCAATATAAAAAAAAGTTAAAGTGAGAAATCAATGAACCAGGTTGTACTGTATTTAGCAATATCAAAAAAACATATAAGTGAGAAAGGTATAATATAAATGAAGTTGTGCTTCATTTAGCAATATTATTAGTTTCTTCACCCACTTGCTTCAGGAAACGGCTGCAAAGGAACTACAACACTGGACTCCTTGGTACAGCCAGTCTCCCAAATATAATTCCGTTTCATTGGAGCATGGAGTGAGATATCCGAAATGGCACAGTGGCCAGTGTACATAATATTTAGTGCTTCAGTAATGGGAGTTACATTAAACCTTTATGTGGAAGATGTACCTGAACTAAATGGTGCCCAACTTTCTTCTGCGCTCCCCAAACAGTAATGTTCACAGAGCGACCGGGTTTTACGAAAGCAACGGAAAAACAATTCAATTTCTCCTCAACTATAAGCAGGACCGACGATAAGAGCTTTCTTTTTGCTCCTTATTCTCTGCTCAATGATCCAAGATATGATCGGAGGGGCTATTCGCCCTGACACCACCGGTAGAAATAAGTGACTCAAAAATATTCCCTTTCTTTTCTAAGGTTCGTCGCCATTGCTATAGTCCCTTTGGCATGCAATCAGTCAGAAAAGTTTAGTATCTATTATTATCACCCTTGTGACGTATATTCTAATTTAACTTTCCTTTTTAGTTTCTTTCCCTATACAAATTTTGAGTTTGTTATCAGGTATACTTCACACTTAACGTCATATCTTCTCTCTCAAACGAATACTGTTGGCAACACAATTGAAGTCAGAATGAACGTGACGTGTAACTGTATAAGATAAGAACCATAGATAAAAACTACGATACAACAGTTGCTCGTGTGGGGTGTTGAATGTGGGGTGTTGATTTGTGTTAGAGATGTGTTTTGTGATTTCTATACTATCCTGAAGTGCTATTATCTGTGCTGGAGAAATAAAGCATCATTTACAGTAAGTTGACTTCTGTTTACATGTTTCGTCTGGCCGTTAAGGTTTAATTTAGGAACTATTTCATCGTATGGTTATGTTTTTAAAATAACGTAGAAGTACGAAAAGACATTACGTTATACCCTAATTGACCACTTTAAGTAGCGAACCTAAGGAAAACACAACGCTTTCTAATGCGGTGGTTCACTTGTTTTAGCCGCGTTCGGCCCATTTCCTAGACATCGTGTGACGTAAATTCTAGTTAACTTTAATTTACATCTTTTTTCGCTACGTAAATTTTGAGTTCATTCTCCTTAAGCGTTTCAGCCTCAACGTTATATTTTTTCTCATTCGCTGAATGATATGGGGCAATAGTTTTGAGATCAGGGTAAATGGCATGTGTATATTTGACAATATAAGAACGATGTATATATCGTGTAGAGCGAGCAGCGGAAAGTGTGGTGTACATTAGTTCAGCCTTGCGTTGTACCCGCAAATCTAGATATAATATACACAGATATCTCTGACAAAGTTGAATTACGACAGAAATATTTAGCACCTCAAGTTACAGAGGTGCAGAGTGTTATATTTATCGAAGCATATAGTGTTGGTAAACAATTCAGGTGAGCCGCGTGTTGCTCCTGATGATTGTCATTCATGAATTAGTGAACTGAAGTACCTTGATGATAGAATAAAGACAGATTTTCTTAAGTTACAAACGACAACTTCCTGTCTGTTATGTCGCCTAACATTGTTCACTACGTAATTAAGGATTTAGTGCTTACGAGCATAATATTAAGGAGCTTCAGTGTTACAAGAACTACAGGTAATGTTTAAGTGAACAGTAAATTAACAAAAAGACAGTAACATTACAACTGAATGCACTATATTGCAAAGGTCACGGGACACTCATTCAAAAGCAAATGAACGGATCCGCTGCGTTGTTCACATGCGCGGTACAGCTGCGAACGGTATAAAAACAAGCCTGCAGCTGACCGCGATCACATCGCCCTGTGAGGTTGAGTGAAAATGTCGCGGGTTGCGGGACAGAACTGACTTTCAGAAAGGAAAGATTGTTGGGTGTTATATTAGTGGGTTGTCCATAAGAGAAACCGAGAGGAGATTAAACTAACGCAAATCTACTGTTTTGGATGTACTGAATACGTGGAAGACACATGGCGTGTCTGAAGCAGCAAAACGTACCGGCAGACCAAAGAAAATCACTGATAGAGGACGTTGAAGCCTCCGGAGAGTCGTTACAGCTAATCGACGGAGTACTGCACAAGACCTCGGTGTACAGGTGAGTAAAAATGCTGAAAGCTCGGGATGTACACGTACCATTCGTAAAAAACATCATTCCACGGGTTACTGTGGTCGCGCGGCTGCTCATAAGCATTTCATCTCCACTGGAAATCCTGCTCGTCGTTTGGCATGATGTAAAGAACATGTATCGTAGACCGTAGATCAATATAAACGTGTCCTATGGACAGATAAATCTAGATACACGATCCATGAGTCTGATGGCCGTGTGTGGGTATCGGAGCAGCCGGGGGAACGCTATTTACCAGAGTGTACTGTTCCTACGGTCAAGTTTAGAGCTGGCAGTGTACTTGTGTGGGGGTGCTTTTCCTGGTGTGGTCCGGTCCCATTGGGTATCGTGGACAAACCTGTTAACCAGTAAGTCTAACTCGATATTCTGGACAATTTTGCCCTACCAACTCTGTGGCAATACTATGGAACCGAGCCTTGTTGGTACCAACAGCATAATGGGCCAAGGCTAGTTGGTACCAGCAGTATAATAGACCGAGCCATAAACCAAGGACTGTTACGGCGTGGTTTGACAATAGTTCGGTATCATGTGTGGACTCGCCAGCACAGAGCCTTGATCTTAATCCCATAGAGCACATATGAGATGAATTAGAACGCTGCATAAGAAGTTTGGAACCAAGGCCTACTACTAAGCAGCAGTTATTGGCAGCATTAAGTACTGAATGGAAACGCATACCTATCGCTGTGTACCAAAACCTTGTCGAAAGCATGTCTCGAAGGGTCAGGGCATGCATTAACCGACACCGTACTAAGGTATGTCAATAAATGCTATGTTGTGTTCCTCTTCTAGGTGTCCAGTGACTTTTGTCAATATAGTGTATATTCGTTCGAGTTAATTTCAGCGCATTTTGCAAACCCCGAGTTAATTCGTTCCAGCCCGTTCATTAATTAAGTTTGCCATCTTACTGCATTTACTTGGCGGTTTTTCATTAGCCAACCATTAACCACAGCATTGTATTTCGGTGTGCTGATTGGTTCATAAAGAAAAGCGTGTATTGATGAGACATTTTTTTTTCGTAAATGCGTAAGCCATTTCGTTAAGTTTTTCCTCTTTTTGTTGTAATTTTTGGCATGTTACCCTGTTTCTTTACTATCTGTTACAATATTTAATTTTTCTTTTTAGAGTGGTCCGTCGCCAGCTCGAACGTGAGAGTCCAGTGTCCAGAGAAGGTCTGGAACCGCCGATATTTGATATCCTGAACTTGGTGCCCTCTTCGAACCAGCGCCGTCGATGGAAGCGGCTGGGTAACGTCACCGGTTCCAGAGTATCGATGGATGCAGTTGTGTGGTTACGTCCCAGTCGACCAGGGTTTGCTCCTCCCAGCGCTAAGCGGCGATTTCGAGTGGTAACTGCTTATTCCCCTCCTTTCGTCAAGCCAGGAACACGCCTATCGAATGGAAGTTGCCTTATTGGCGTTCCTTGTCTTCAAGTTTCGACGAAAGACAAATATCGCATCGTGAGTATATTTGCCGACTATGAAGCTGGAAGACACGAAGGAATCACCTATAACATTTCCTGTTGTGCAGGAGTCTCCATCGATCTTTTGTTGACCCTCTCGCGTGACCTCAAATTCAACTTCGACCTCTACTTGGTTGCAGATGGTCTCTTTGGAACAGTACGAGGTCTCCAGTGGAATGGCATCACAGCAGATTTGGTATCCGGTGCAGCTCACTTAACCTTCGCCGCCTTCAGCATGACCAGTGCCCGTCAGAAAGTGATTGACTTTTCCGTCCCTTATTTCCATTCTGGAGTATCCTGCCTAACTTCGTCTCAGTACCGTGAAGTGCCGCTCTCAGCTTTCCTGGTTCCTTTCAGTGTGCAACTGTGGGTAGCCATCTTTGCTGGACTGACGGCCACAGCTCTGGCAGCAGCCTTCTACGAATGGATGAGTCCTTTCGGTCTCAACCCCTGGGGAAGACAAAGGACGAAGAACTTCTCGCTGGCCTCTGCCCTCTGGGTCATGTGGTCTCTTTTGTTCTCGCATCTCGTGGCCTTCAAAGCACCCAAGTCGTGGCCGAACAAAGTTCTCATCAACATCTGGGGCTGCTTCAGCGTGATATTTCTTGCCTCGTACACTGCCAACATTGCTGCACTCTTCGCAGGATTATTTTTTCAATTCAGGGTGGACGATTTCCATGATGCCAGTGTCAGTATATATTTTTTTATTAATTTTCTTTAACTAACACTCTCCTTTAACTGTTATAGATTAGCTTTCCGCATTTTATTTCTTCGCATTTTATTTTTCGCTCATCTCATCTTACAATTCTAATTGTAAGATGAGATGAGCACCGTATTGAACTCTAAATGTAAGATGAGATGAGGACCGTAAGCCAAGTATTCTCACTTCGTCTCATCGCAACGCGGGCAGACTGGTACGTCCTACGAACTTGGGAGATGGTGCCAGCTGGAGTCAGCGAGCAAAGCGCTGACTGGCTGTTGTCAAGGACAAATCGATTACACGTGCTTCCACTGCCATTCAACTGTAAATTTTTTACAGTGCGGACAAAAACAGGGTTCTGTTATGTGTAGCGTTAGAGGGAGATCACCCATACGAGGGCGTGTTTTTCGTAATGTACCTGACCGAATTAATTTTGAAAGCACACGTAATGATCACACTAATACATGCGGCAACCTATCTTTCCGAAACGCTTAATTGGACAAAATTTCCATGCATGAACACAGCTTAAGTGCAATGAATATTGAATGCGCGCACTGGCACGCCTTGCATTTCTGACTGGCTGTTGTCAAGGACAAATCGATTACACGTGCTTCCACTGCCATTCAACTGTAAACTTTTTACAGTGAGGACGAAAAAAGGGTTGTGTGATGTGTAGCATTCGAGGGAGATCACCCATACGAGGGCGTTTTTCGTAATGTACCTAACCGAAGGAATTTTGAAAGCACACGTAATGATCACAGTATAATGCATGCAGCAACCTATCTTTCCGAAAAGCTTTATTGGACGAAAGTGCCATACATGAGCACAGCTTGAGTGCAATGGATATTGAATGCGTGCACTGCCACGCCTTGCATTTCGCTAATGAGAAAACTAATGGCCATTTTAATTCTTGTTGTCATAACGGCCTTATTTCCCTTCCAGAACTACAGATAAATACGGGCTGAAAGACTTAACTTCCTAACCGTCCTAATTCTGTCCAACACATCCGGAAATACAATAGTGCGATGCCATTCACTTTCCTCCCGGCCACAAAAAAGGGATATTCCTGGCAATCATCCGTATTGCTTTAAAATTCGATGGAAGATTCACAGCTACATCTCGGATTTGTTACTACTTACAGGTGAAAACCCTTCATACGGCCAGTTGTACTTTATAGATTCCCCGGCAGCTCCTGATATACCTGTACATACTGTATTAGTCGTAATGAAAAAAAAGAATTAAAGCGCTCGATATTGACAGTCCTGGCAGATATTCTGGCTAACAATCCTTTCAGACGTTCATTAAGAGCAGCTGATGCAATCGAACATGAAGTTGCAGGACACAACCATGACCTGCGTTTTATTGATAATATACACATTCCCTATATCCACTCTACAGAACAGGTAAAGCATGAAAAAACGGTGCAATGTTATTACCACTTTCTTGAAAATGGCGGAAAATACTTCTTACAAGATTGGGGTTTTTGCCCCACCGAGCCACTAGTATTTATATACTTTTATTTAATCTTTACCTTTGTGTTAAATAAGGGAGCTATTTAATATGCCATCCTATGTAGCAAATTTGATTGTCTAATAGTTGAAAAGTTGTAGAATTTACAATGATAACTTTAATAATCTTAGTAATAAATTCCAAAGCAACATTATTTGCGATCTTGAAGTGAGGCAGTAATTTCAAAGGAGAGCAAAAAAGAGTTTTGTTAAAATTCGAACTGTTCCTTTAGTGAAAGCATTGAAGATTGCCCGATACAATTCTTTAAAAAAAACGCCGCATAAAATATTACCTTCAGAATAATAATAATAATGGAAAGAAGTTTAAAAATGATAAGTGCATCTCTAGAAACAATTTTCAAAAGGCGGCCCTGTTAAATTGGGGGCCCACAGTAGAGGTTTGCAAGGGCCTCAAATTGGAATACCGGACCCGGCCCGCTTCAGAATTTCCAGTTTACGGTGTGGCCTCACCCGTTTCAGACTTTCATCACCCGTTTCAGACTTTCATCAAGCGTTTCAGACGTTCATCAAGACTTTCATCACCCGTTTCAAACTTTCATGAAGCGTTTCAGACGTTCATCAAGACTTTCATCACCCGTTTCAGAATTTCATCAATAATTTCAGACTTTCATCACCCTTTTCAGACTCTCATCAAGCGTTTCAGACTCTAATCACCCGGTTTAGACTTTTATCATTCGTTTCAGAATTTCATCAATAATTTCAGACTTTCATCATCCGTTTCAGACTTTCATCACCCGTTTCAGACTTTCATCAAGCGTTTCAGAAGTTTATCAAGACTTTCATCACATGTTTCAGACTTTAATCAAGATTTTCATCACCCGTTTCAGACGTTCATCAAGACTTTCATCACCCGTTTCAGACTTTCATCACCCGTTTCAGACTTTCATCACCCGTTTCAGACTTTCATCACCCGTTTCAGACTTTCATCAAGCGTTTCAGACGTTCATCAAGACTTTCATCACCCGTTTCAAACTTTCATGAAGCGTTTCAGACGTTCATCAAGACTTTCATCACCCGTTTCAGAATTTCATCAATAATTTCAGACTTTCATCACCCGTTTCAGACTCTCATCAAGCGTTTCAGACTCTAATCACCCGGTTTAGACTTTTATCATTCGTTTCAGAATTTCATCAATAATTTCTGACTTTCATCATACGTTTCAGACTTTCATCACTCGTTTCAGACTTTCATCAAGCGTTTCAGAAGTTTATCAAGACTTTCATCACATATTTCAGACTTTCATCAAGATTTTCATCACCCGTTTCAGACGTTCATCAAGACTTTCATCACCCGTTTCAGACTTTCATCACCCGTTTCAGACTTTCATCAAGCGTTTCAGACGTTCATCAAGACTTTCATCACCCGTTCAGACGTTCATCAAGACTTTCATCATACGTTTCAGACTTTCATCACCCGTTTCAGACTTTCATCAAGCGTTTCAGAAGTTTATCAAGACTTTCATCACATATTTCAGACTTTCATCAAGATTTTCATCACCCGTTTCAGACGTTCATCAAGACTTTCATCACCCGTTTCAGACTTTCATCACCCGTTTCAGACTTTCATCAAGCGTTTCAGACGTTCATCAAGACTTTCATCACCCGTTCAGACGTTCATCAAGACTTTCATTACCCGTTTCAGACTTTCATCAAGCGTTTCAGACTCTCATCAAGCGTTTTAGACTCTCATCAAGCGTTTCAGACTCTAATCACCCGGTTCAGACATTTATCATCCGTTTCAGACTTTCATCATCCGTTTCAGATTTTCATCACCCGTTTCAGACTTTCATCGTCCGTTTCAGACTTTCATCATCCGTTTCAGACTTTCATCACCCGTTTCAGACGTTAATCAAGCGTTCTCTGCCAATTTTTTTAAATAACGCAAGGCTTTCGTTATACAGCAGGAATCGTTAACCCTTGCCTAGAGGAGCAGTTTTTTAATGACCTGCGAGTCGTCAGCAAAGAAAATCTTAAAATCGAGATTTTTTTCGAAATGAAGAAATTCATCAAAGTCCTTGGGTGCACGGACTTTGAATCCCCATGTTTTCTACGAGATATGTTGCGATTAATTCTGTAACTGAAGATTTTAAAGATAACTGGAAAATGTAGGCATGTCAGGTACATACCTACTTCGGAGAGACTCGTAACGTAGATATCATGTTAACTACGCTGTTTCTTTTTCCGAAAGTTAAGTTTTAATATTCAAAACATCTCTGAAATAATCGATATTCATAATAAACACATGCATTTTTACTCTTTTTGTTTTCATGTGGCTCGTGAGTGCTATTTCATTTTGTGACGCTCTCCGCGATTAGGAAAAAGCTGAAGACACGTAAGGAACAAAGCTGATCTATCGAACTGACTTACCTTAATAATAAAAATAATATAACGCACAGAAACCTCCTATTTCTCGTATGAATTCCTCCCACTGTTGATATTTAGACCTAACTGCAAAGTTCTGTTACGTATATAGCCTATGTAAACGATTTTCCTCTTCTACACTCAGTGGCGAACCTAAGGGGCAGGAGATGTTAAACACTTCCCCAAAATTTCGAACATTTCGATATTTCAAAAACACGATTTTAACATGGAAAGTTTTTTCAGTACTTGGAATAGTTTTGATGTCTCATGGCAACACCTGAACATGTTTTCTCCATGAAGACGAGAAAGTGACAAGGAGCCAAGTACCAGGATGCCTATTGCAATGAATGAAAAGCCAATATATGGGTATACTGAAAATTTCTGTGGCGACGAAGCAATGCCAAATTTGAGTTCCATGATTTATTTCAGATTACTCTTAAGCACGCTGAAGAGACAAAAGTTTTGATTAAAATACTAAGAATCACATCAATACAAAACCAACGCTGTAACATAATCACAGAAAACCCAGAAGACTATTACAGAATTTCAGTATACACTGAAGATCAATTGAATTAGATATACCTGTCTAGCAATGTGTAGCACCACCTTTCGCCCTGATGACGGCGGCGATTCGTCTCGGCATGAACTCGACAAGACACCGGAAGCGTTGGGAAGACATACGGATCCACGACCCCTGAACAAGCTCCCGCAGTTCACGAAGAATTGATGAAGGGGGATCAGAGCCTCGAACATCTCTCTCGATGGCATTTCAGATGTGCTCGATGGGATTGAGGTCAAGTGACTTAGCTGGCCAAGGAAGCGAGGTCATGTCGGTGAAGTGTTCATCCGACCATTCGGATACGATTCGGCAGCTGCATTGTCTTGTTGCAGGATGAGGTCCCCAATGGGATGTTGAAGACGCTCATAAGGGAGAAAATGGTCGTCCAGGATATCCGGGTTACGTTGAACTGTGACGGAAAATGTCAGACGTACCACGGATCCCATTTCAGTCCACGTAAACAGTCCCCAGACGAGAATGCCACCCCCACCAGCTTGAAGAATATCCTGCTGGCAAGAAGGATCCATCGCTTCATGTAGTTTGCGCCGTACTCGTATCCTGTCATCCGCATGTACCATCGTGAATCTCGACTCATCAGTCCAGGCAACATTTTCCCACATGTCTAGGGTCGAGTAGATGTTCCCGCGCCCATGCTAATCTTTGCACCTTGTGATGTGCGGTCAGCAGCGGTACCCTCGTAGGACGATGGCTTCTGTACACCATAGCGAGGAGATGGTTCTGGATGGTGTGGCTGCTTACACGTTTTTGTGCACCAGCGTTAAATTGCCGAGTGATTTCTTGCACTGTGGCCCGTCTATCCGCTGTTACAATGCGAGCTAGCCGACGATGACCCCGCTCATCCACCCGCTGTTGTCCATGGCAGTTGGTCCTTGCAGGGATGGTTTTACCGGATTCGATGTACTCACGGTGCACCCGTGACACAGTGGCTCGTGAAAATCCCAGTACCTGCACGACTTCCGAGATGGAGTGACCCATTCGTCGGGCCCCGACAATTTGCCCACGATCAAATGCGCTTAGATCCTTCGTCTTACCCATACTGCGTCCGACTCTTACTGATTCCCGTCGCATCACTCCTTCTATTGTCGGATCGCTGCATACGTCATGTCGTTTCCATTTACAGGGCCGCCCACAGCGCCACATTTGCATAACGCCAGCTGTCTCTAATTCAATTGCTCTTCAGTGTACGCTATAATGACAAACGTCACCGGATACCTAGAAGAGAAAAACAACATAGCATTTATTGGCATACATTAGTACGGTGCCGGTCCACTTTTGGCCTTAATTTATGCACTGACCCTTCGAAACATGCTTTCGGCAAGGTTTTGGAACATTGCGATAGGTCTAATTCATCCCATATGTGATCCATCAGATTAAGATCAGGGCTCTGTGCTGGCCAGTCCACACACGATACGGAATTATCGTCAAGCCACGCCGTAACACTCCTTGCTTTATGGCTCGGTGCATTATCCTGCTGGTACCAACGAGTTTCGGTTCCATAGTATGACCACAAAGTTTGTAGGGCATAATTGTCCAGAATATCGAGGTACACGTGCTGGTTAACAGGTTTGTCCACGATAACCAATGGTCCGGGACCATACGACGTAAAACACCCCTTCACGAGTACACTCTCAGCTCTAAACTTGACCGTAGGAACAGTGCACTGTGGTAAATAGCGTTCCCCCGACTGCCGACATACCCACACACTGCCATCAGACTGATGGATCGTGTATCTGGATTCATCAGCTTATAGGACCCGTTTCCATTGATCAACGGTCCACGATAAATGTTCTTTACACCTGTGACGTATATTCTAAATTAACTTTCCTTTTTAGATTCTTTCCCTATGTAAATCTTGAGTTTATTCTCAGTTATATTTCACTCTTAACGTAATGTCTTTTCTCTCAAACGGATACGTTTGGCAACACAATTGAGGTTGAATGCACGTGACATATGCCTGAGATAAGATAAGAACGAGAGATAAAAAGGACGACTAAACTGGTGCTTGGTGAGTGTTGTAAAGAGAGCGTTGAAAGAGAGCGTTGAAAGAGAGCGTTGTAAAGAGAGCGTTGTGTTAAGAGCTGTGAAGCTGTATGGTGTGTTTAAATATTGATATCGTTCTGTTATGGACGCGCTACAACCTTGAATAAAGCATCTTTTCCGTAAGTTTGACTTCTGTTGTTTACATGTTTTGTCTGGCCGTTAAGGTTTCTTTCATTTAGGAACTATTTCTTAGTATGTTGATGTTTTAAATTAAGGTAGAAGTACGAAAAGACCTCTATGTTATACAACATGCTAGACGACCAGTAGCATTCTGAGTGGAGATAAAAGGCTTATGAACAGCAGCACGACCACGGTAACTCATGGAATGAAATTCTCTGCGAATGGTACGTGTACATACCGAGGATCCAGCACTTTTTCTCACCTGTACACTGAGGTCTCGTGCAGTACTCCGTTGATTAGCTGTAATGACTCTACTGAGGCTTCGATGCCCTCTATTACTGATTTTTTTTATCTACCGGTACGTTTTGCTGCTTCAGGCACGCCACCTGTTTTCCTCTTATTCAGTAGATCCAAAACAGTTGACTTGGGTATGTTTAAACGCCTCTCGGTTTCTCTCATGGATAATCCACTAATATAACACCTAACAATCTTTCCTTTCTCAAAGTCATTTCTTGAGTGTCATTTCATTGTCACTCAACCTCACAGTGCGATATGATCATGGTCAGTTGTAGGCTTGTTTTTTATACCGTTTGCAGCGGTACCTCGCATCTCAACAACGCAGTGGATCTGTTCATTCACTTTTGAAGGAGTGTCCGGTGACTTTTCTCAAGACAGTGTATGTACCATTTTTAAACATGTTATTAGTGCTTTGTAAAACAGATTTCTCGCACAAAAGTCGATCTTATCAGGATTTGAGTCACTTTTCCGAACAAATCCCAATGTGCCACCATCTTCTCAAGATATTGATGGTTTAAAACTTTAACTGAATTTTATTCAGGTGATTTGAATGGGTCGCAAGAATAACTAATCGTAGATTTTTAACTGCTGTAACGTAGGATCGCCCTCAAAGAAAAGGAGCACTGGCAAAAAGATGCACTAAGTGCTTTAAAACTGTGTTACTACTGTGAGGTGTTACGCAATATAAAAAGATTGTACTCTACCAGTGACAACTTCAGAAAGTAAACATACGGTTTCAACCCTGCGTTTCTTAAAATCATCTAGACGCACATGTGTTTAGAGAAAAATCTATCCAAATGGAAACTGTAGAGTCTCATTATTTCAAGTGTTTACGCACACGTGTTTCACCAGGTGTCTCTTATTATTACATTCACAACTCACGGCGGCCTAGAAGAATTTTGCATTGCTGTTGTGTGTTCTTAAGTGTGAATATCTCTGCAACTTAAAAATCTAAATTAGTGATCTTGCACTTGCATCATGCGATGTTGTGTACCATTTTGTGTTTCAGACAGTCGTGATAAAAAAAGAATTGAGCAGAGTAAAGTCTCTTTCATGAATTTCCGACTGACCCAAAGCGTAAAACGTGTTGGGTCAACGCAATCGGTCGCCAGGGTTTGTCCTAAATTTTATAAATAGTTTCATAATGTCATTAATTGTCGAAACCTTCAAAAGTTCAAAACGTGTTCTACAAGGGTGGTATGTAAATTGCGAACCAAAATGAGACCGTCATTAAAACTCTATATGTAAATTGCGAACCAAGGCCCATGTCCGCTATATGTAAATTTCGAACCGACTTCTCTGAAGCTAGCTCGTCTGTTTTGATTGCTTTGCTTTCGATATATCTTTTGTTGTTCGACAAGTTTTACGATGGAAGTGACGCTCTTGATCTCTGAAAAAGGAAAATATTTGTTAATCGTAGACGCCTACATTTAATGCAAAATATAGATATTTTCGTGAATAAAATAAATGAAGTACAAATGTACATATATTAAATATGGAACATCACAGAAAAAAATTAACATGGCCCCTGCGCAAAGATGACAAGCTGGTTTTGTTGTTTTTGTGAATAAAATGAATTAAGTACAAATGCACATATACTAATTGTGGAACATCACACCGAAAATTAACATGGCCCCTGCGCAAGGATGATAAACTAGTTTTGTTGTTTTTGTGAATACAATGGATTACGTACAAATGTACATATACTAAATATGGAACATCACAGAAAAAAAATTAACATGGCCCTCGCGCAAGGATGACAAACTAGTTTTGTTGTTTTCCTGAATAAAATGAATTAAGTACAAATGTACATTTATTAAATATGGAACATCACAGAAAAAAAAATTAACATGGCCCCTGCGCAAGGATGACAAACTAGTTTTGTTGTTTTCGTGAATAAAATGAATTAAGTACAAATGTACATTTATTAAAAATGGAACATCACAAAAAAAATTAACATGGCCCCTGCGCAAGGATGACAAACTAGTTTTGTTATTTTCATGAATACAATGGATTACGTACAAATGTACATATACTAAATATGGAACATCACAGAAAAAAATTAACATGGCCCCTGCGCAAAGATGACAAGCTGGTTTTGTTGTTTTTGTGAATAAAATGAATTAAGTACAAATGCACATATACTAATTGTGGAACATCACACCGAAAATTAACATGGCCCCTGCGCAAGGATGATAAACTAGTTTTGTTGTTTTTGTGAATACAATGGATTACGTACAAATGTACATATACTAAATATGGAACATCACAGAAAAAAAATTAACATGGCCCTTGCGCAAGGATGACAAACTAGTTTTGTTGTTTTCGTGAATAAAATGAATTAAGTACAAATGTACATTTATTAAAAATGGAACATCACAAAAAAAAAGATTAACATGGCCCCTGCGCAAGGATGACAAACTAGTTTTGTTGTTTTCATGAATACAATGGATTACGTACAAATGTACATATACTAAATATGGAACATCACAGAAAAAAATTAACATGTCCCTTGCGCAAGGATGGCAAACTAGTTTTGTTATTTTCGTGAATAAAATGAATTAAGTACAAATGTACATTTATTAAATATGGAACATCACAGAAAAAAAAAATTAACTTGGCCCCTGCGCAAGGATGACAAACTAGTTAGTTTATTTTCGTGAATACAATGAATTAAGTACAAATGTACATATACTAAATATGGAACATCACACAGAAAATTGACATGGCCCCTGCGCAAGGATGACAAACCAGTTTTGTTGTTTTCGTGAACACATTGCTTTAAATTGTTTTACATTGTTTTAATCATTATTTTTTCATACTGGTTTATTTTTTGATATCGTCAGAATAGGCGCATAAAAGTTGGTTCTCAATTTGCACATCGGGTATAGAAAACTTGGTTCGCAATTTACACATAGGGGTCTTGGCTGTTTGTTCGCAATTTACATATCGCATTTGAGAGCGGTCCGATTTTAGTTCGCAATTTACACACTCCGTCTACAAGTTATGGGAGATGGAATGATGCCTGTTAAGCTTACTAATCCTTCAATAAAAAAATAAAATGGGCTTAAGATTTCAGATGTCTATTCCTCATATTTGACGAATTCACAAAAAATAGTTTTTTGTATTGAGAAACTATCATAAGTTTTGCTCAGAAAGGTAAGTTTCATAAGTTTTTGCATTGATAAATATTATAAGTCGACTTCAGAAAGGTCAGTTTCAACGGCAAGTTCCAAACAAACCTCTATACGGCGAGGGCGTGAATTGTGAGGTTTGAGCGTCTAACTAGAGCCACCGTGCAGCCACTTCTGCCGTAACTCAAAGAAGAAAAACGGAACGCCTTTTTTGGGCGTCATTTCGCCTTTTGAGCAGGTCGTATCTCTAATCATATGTGGGTCAAAAAATCACATCCACGTAATACCATATCAGAAGTGAGACTCAATGAGTTAGCACAACTTCACATTCATCGAGAATACACTCCGAAAGCTGAAGAAGAAGTTTTAGATGAACTAGCAAAATAAAACAAAACACAAGTTAGTTAAATCATGCAATGCACTGATTATGATATGCTTTCTAATATACCAGAAATCATTACTCAAGTTATGAGGATAATAGCTGTGGAATAAATCTCGCTCCTGTGCCCTGACCTTTGACCCCATTTCAATGATATTCAACAAAAGTGGTTCTTTATACCTCCGGAACAACGTGATAGAGTATAATGAATTAGCTTTATTCACTTTCCGCTAAGCTAATTATTATGAATGATTCTCTGCCTATCAGCTAGCTAATGATATACTTGTACTAAGCTTCAAAATAATGAATTCAAAAGGGTGTTGTTACTAGTTAATTATGAACTTAAACAAAGTCTCAACGCTGGTTATTTATAGTAAGCAATAAATGTTATAAACCTAACAGCCAGACAGAGGTCTGACAAAAACTATGAATTGAGAAAGACTGAACTTACTGAAAACTTCTTTATTTCAACGACTTTTGGTCAACTAAGGCACACACACACTTGTAGTACAATACTGAATAATCTCTCCTCTTATTATACACGCTTTCTCTTAACGACCACAAGCTCTCCTCATAACAACACAAAAGCTCCCCTAAGTCTCGATGAACGCGCCTATATACTAGCTACCACACGTCATGACTTACACTCATTGCCAGATCTCATTCAGCGGGTGAAATAATATTTCGTTCAGTAGGAAGATAATTTACATAGTAAAATAAAATAACCAGAGATAGTAAAATCAAAAGGAAAGTGAATATAGAGTATACGTTACAAGAGTTTTGTCGCAATCGAAGCATTTTTAGGTAAGTTATGACGCATAAGGGCAATGGAATAGATCGCGCTCCTGTGTCCTGACCTTTGACCCCATTTCGCCCATTTTCAATAGAGTTTGTCCCCAGGTAGTCCCCTACCATATACTAAAATTTCATCGAAATCGAACCATTTTTACGCAAGTTATCGTGCGGATGAACAGACAGACGGACAAAGCTGGAGCATATACGCTTCTTCAACCTACAGTTGGAAAGCGTAAAAAGCAGAAGGCTGGCTGGAAATATGACTCAACTAATAAGTAAGGAACATAAGAGTTAAATCAAATCAAGAACTATTTGTCGAAACGAGTGTCGTCAGCGTTTGGTAGTCTTACTGCATAATGAAAAAATGCGCCATTGTACAAATGGAGAATGTTTCACTAGAAGGTAAATGTTTATTTCGTTCTAGAATTAATTGTATCTTTTAACCATTTAACAGTAACTAGTGTAGTATTCTTGTTTCCTGCACACATAAATAGCAAAATATAAGTGATCAACCATTATATGGTGATAAGAATATAAATAATAAAGACATTAATATTGATTTCCAGCAATGTTTGTTTGAATATTTTTTGTGCGGATGTTGCGTACATTTTAAAAATGCATTCACAACACATTTAGTTGTATAAAAAAATAAATTTCGTACCCTTTTCCCCCGAAAGAATCGAAGATTCAAAATTTTGAAGCACAAACTTCAGTAATTTTGTTAACATCTTCTGATTAATGGTTCTTTCAAAAGATTTAGTCGCCAAATGCAAGCTCAACTGAGCTCTGGTCGAAGGAAAAAACGTGACGCCGTCGGTTAAACCGTCTTGAAAGGAGAAATGAACAGATAGGAAAGTTCTTAAGTGAAAGCACTAAACAATTAGTGGCAGAGTACATGCATTGCCTTTGTTGAATGCTAAGTCCGTGAAAAACTAAATTTCATACAACGAATTGAATAATTACTTTATTTTTTAGTTTGGTGTTTTGTCTAGCTTTTGTTCATGAGATGAGGGATGTTCATTGTTAATTAGTTTAATTAAGTAGTTTACGTATTTCCGTAATAAGTGCTATATGTTTTTATTTAACTGTCATCGCTTTTGTCTTGGGTAACTAACGCTTCAGAAGCTGCCCTTTGCAAAGCAAGTAGAATCCCATTACTATCTGCTGAAAAGAAAAGATGAGCAAGATAAGAGAGCATTAGAATTGTCAGAATGTGCTGGAAAGCTTAAGAAAGTAGGATTCGTTAAGGCTGTCTTTGAATGAGTGCAACAGAAATTTTTTCCTATATCTGTAATGCAATTCTTTTGTACTCGAAAACTATTACTTTTTTGAGTTTGAAATTTTGAGCACAAATAAAAACGACCCATAGCTAATACGAGTCGCAGTTATTTTTTCGAAAAATTTGTTAGAACTGTTTTTAAAATTCAATTTATCTGACTCGAAAGTATTCAAATTTGGCGCTAGATGGCGCCAGAAGTTAGCTTGGCAGAGTTTCTGTGTGGAAGAAACGAAATCTCTCATTCCTGTCTGATTTTTTTAATTATCTAGCCCAAATAGAAATCAAAGAACGGGCACTGAAGTGGGATTGGAATCTTGTCTTCTATAGATCATCTTAAATTCTACTGTACGTTCATTTTTTGAAGAGAAAATATGTACATTACAGGAAAACACTTGAATTTGAGACAGAAACTACGTCTACCTACTAAGCTCCACCCCCAAACAATGTCATTGGTTAAAAAGTAACAGAGCATATTTTGTCTTTTCATTGTGGAGCCAACGAGAGACCGCTTCCATTCTGAATATGGTAAGGTCTTCAGTCATTCGCTAACGCCAACTTCTGGGACAATCCCTCAAGACGTAAAAGCCATATTTTGCGCCATCTATCTCAAAAGATGAGCCCTAACACTCATTCAAAGACAGACTTAAAGCCACAATCAACTTAAACGAGACCTTGGACCAACATACCGGTCAACCAGGGACGAGAAGAGAAAAGAAATCCACACACGGGGCTGTAATATCCGGGATGCAATATATCCCATCCTACACGATGGTTCACCATGTATGCCCCCACCCATCCTAAAGGAAGATGCCCTGAATTAATTTCAGCAGGGGGTGTATACATGATGAAATATGAAGCGAGAGGCAAACTCCAGCAGCTCATTAATTCAGCTGCTCGAGTCCAAGCCAAAGCTGGAAACGGGTCAAATATGTTGGACACGGCCCGACCCGAACAAATCTGCTTTGAGCTATTAACTCGAATTTATCATCATCATCATCATTATCAATCACTATCAATCCACTGCTGGTTGAAGGTCTCCCAAGTTTCTTCCACAACGCAGCGCCTTGGACCAGTCTCCTCAATCCACCCATCTCCCACGTGGTCTTCTGGGTCTTTTCCTGTCCCTTGCAATCCAGTCTAAAATTTTGGTTGTTCGTCGGTCGTCCACTCTCTCCTGGCAATATATTTAGCGCATTGCCATTTCAAGGAGTTTACTCTGATCGCGATGTCTTCCACTGTTGTTATTTTCCTTATCCACGAGTTCTTCGTTTTGCTTTTCTTAGTTACACCAAGCATGCATCTCTCCATGCTTGTTTCAGTAAGCGCTGGAAAGATTCATTAATTAAAAACTTTTCTTTTAAAACATAATGGCATATTGCTCTTAAAATCTATACTGTTTCTTCCAAAAACTCTCCAAGTTTTACACGCCAATTAATTTCTTCATCAATATGACCCTCGCTTGATATCTGCTGCCCAAGGTAAATGTAGATATTGGTTACCTTCTGCTTTTCCGCATCAATTGATAAATCTTCATTCCTTCCAAAAGCCTTATACAACAGTTTTGTCGTCTGAAAGTTCATTTTTAATCCCCATTTCTTTACCCTTCTCAGCAAGTTCCTAGAATATACTCTGCAGCTATGAAATATTATTTCACAGACCTCTGTAGGGCTCTTTGAAATATTTTTTTTTCTATTCAAAAATAACAAGGGGTCAAAATCGGGTCAGGAACACCTTGACCTGACCCGTTTGACCCATAAGAAAATGCCGACCCGATGATCCGTGACCCGTTTCCATGTCCACGCTTAGTTACGAGAGGCTCCAAAATTTCTTGGCACGCCACTTTCTGCACTTAAGTTTAAAGAAGGTTATCCTCGTTCCCCAAACAATCTTGAAGGTAATCCTCGTTCTCCAACATTCCTCATCTCCGTTGTAACAATGAATAGCGCCAGAATTTGTTTTTTGTAGCTGAACTTCGTTCATGTGAGCATTTCTCGGAAAAGGAGGAAGCCACGTGTTTGAGTCGCTACAGCCGACGACGAAGTGAAAACAGAATTTGGTTTCAACCTTTAAAGGAATAAACCGTCCCATTTCACGCTCTTGTCTTACAGTCAAGCTTTACGGTTTCAGCTGAAATTTATCAACGGCGGATGAAACATGTCATTCTATTAAGCCAACTTCGTCCATGTGATTATTTAACAAGTCGGTCTTCGCTTCTTGAGACAGAAATATGCTTTTTTAATACGGGAGCAAATTGCAAAACCTTCTAGTAAAAGCCGTGTCCGACCAGGCTCTAGGCAGCCACCTACCTCTAATTTAACACTGGCTCCAGGAAAGGGAGATACTTAGTGCCGAAAGACACACAGCACTTATTCCTCATCTGAGACTTAAACACGGATCTACCCGGACAAGCGGTCAGAAGCTAGCACTAAGACAATTGCGTCACCGAGTGGCACGAAGCGATTACGAAACAAGATGACACAGAATTATTGGGTTTAATAAGCACGTCTTTGGAATCCATTGCGACACCAACAACATATTTTAAAGCAGAGTTTTAGAAAAAAAATGTTAGCGGAATGTATTTGCAACGCCTAGCTGCCCATAATCTAAAAACCCCGACATGAACAATGTTCGTCATAGTGAATAGAACCAATTACAAAATTAAAAAACAACAACTGGATTTCTAGAATCTGTGAAACACCCACCAACAGAAAATAGGTACTTAAGTCCTCTAGCAGCTAAAATGTGAGCCAGAAAAAATCCCAAATTTTGCGCTAAATGTTTCTTATAGTGAAAGATATCTGAGGCAAAATGAATTTTTAAAATCGCTGAAAGGAGATATAGAGGAACACGTGATGTGGCAGAAATCTCAAAGAACAGATATGCTGGAAGTCCGGATATGCAGGTTCGATCCCCACTATAGGGTTATCTAATTTTCTAGTTTTCTGAAGACTACTTGCGAAATAGTAAAAATACGGCCCATTAGTGTTGATAATGACATTTGTATTGCCTTCCGTGTGTGTGTGTGTGTGAAGAACTATTTCTTCAAGGAGATTCGTTTCGGATTGATACCTAATATGTCGCTCCAATGTCGCAGTGGTCTAAGCGATGGCTTCTGATCATTCGTCCGAAAGGAATCCGGATACGAATTCCGGTGAGGCATGGATGTTGTGTTTGTCTTACGGCACTGGCTCTCTCCCTTCCCTGGAACCAGTGGCCCTAAATTAGGGCAGGCGACTGCTTATAGCACTTAATGTACATAACCTGTCCCAAAGCAACTAAGAATGTTTTTATAAAAAAATGTGCAATACTGCGTTCCACCTCGGCACGAGTCTCGAAGAAACGGTAGTCGTTGTAGTAACCATAGCAACTGGCCACACCTGTTTATTACGCATGCGTCGTCTTTAGTGCGCAGTTTAATAAGCGTTGTTTCGTGAACTCCTAACAAGTGTTATCGCGCATTGATTTTTCGAAAAAAAAAGGATGTGAAAAAAGAACAAAGATGCGTTGTTAAATTTTGCTGTCGACTTACGAAGTCTGTCGGAGGGACTTTCCAAGTCTTATAAAAGATGAATGTCTAGGAAAATTAACAATTTATAGATGGCATAAAGAATTTATGGATGGTTGTGAGTCGGCGGCTTTAAAAGCAGGAGAAAGACCGTTAATGAGTGTTAAAGAGATAAACATCAATATAATAGATTTTATTATACGGGAAGACAGACTCCTATTCATTAGAGATATCGAAGATATGGTTCACATTTCAATATTATCAAGTCACAGAATTATAACCGAGCGTTTGGGCATGAAATGAGTTTGTTCAATTTGGGTGCCCCATTTCTTTTCATGTGCGGCCCAATGCAAGGCCGTACATGGCTAGTTCTGTCATTTCTTATTTGGAGAAAATGAATATTAAGTTGATGCCCCAACCCGCATTTAATCCCGACTTGTCATCATGTGACTTTTGGGAGTTCCCCATTTTAAAAAAGATGTTACGGGGCCGACAGTTTGAGACGTATTAATAACTTATTACAGCTGCGCAGGGGTGATTCAACAGCATTTCAGAACAAGAATTCCAGAAGACATTCAAAAAGTGGTGGAAACGCTGGGACACCTGTAATCGATGCAGTGTATAGTATTTCGAAAAAGATGACCACTTCGTTGATAATTAGGGTATCAATATTCTCAGTTATTTTGGGACAACTCTTGCAGTATCTTATTCAAATCTCGTTACTTCTCCGTTGAAGCTTTTCTTACTAAAAGGCACGTTACTTCCCAGAGCAACATGTGCATTTTAGAAAGGCTGACGTTGAGTCAAATGAAATTAAACAAGAAAGATGACACCGAATTTTCGGGTGTAATAAGCACGTCATTTGAATCCGGTCTGACGCAAATGATATTTATCAAAGCTATTCAAAGTCAATGGAACCGGTATGGAAAACAATAGTATCTGACGGAAGAAAGAAGTTTTTCAATCGGGCCTTTAATCCCTCAGATATTGCTGTAAACGGAATCGTGACCTTACGAACTCTTAGAAACAGAGTTATCGACAAAAATATGATGTGACTTTACGTCCCTTGGTGGGAAAACCATGCATTATTTTAGGAAGAAAGAATTCACAAAAGGTTTATCCATATGAGCGGTATCGGGCCAAGAAAAAGAATTTTAGTAGAGTTTTCAGGAGCTCAGATTTTGCTACAAATACATCAGAAGTAGAAATTAACACTTATGACCCCTAGTGGCCAAACCATTCTCTACCAAACATTAGAAATTACGTGAAAAATATTTTCCAACAGGTCTTGTATGCGATACCGGAAGAATTTTTCAAATCCGAGTTTTAGGAGCAGAAAACGCAATTTACCATTGTGCGCCCTAGCGGAAAGTCTATGATTTCCTTGAAAATTTTGAATTTATAGGAAAAACATTTCGCATCGCAAACACTATCCAACAAAGAAGGAAGTTTTAAAATCGGACTCTTAGAAGTCGAGATATTGACAAAAATAAGATATACATCTACGCCCCATGGCGTAGAAACTGTGCACTATTTTAAGAAGAAAATGCTTCTAAAAGGTTTGTCGGCATGAGTAGTATCGCTCTACAAACGACGTTATTTTCAATCGAGAATTTAGAAGCTCATATTTTGCTGCAAACACATCAGAAGCAGAAATTAAGGTTTACGTCCCCTGGTGGCCAAACTATTTTTAAAAAAATTAGAAATTATGTGCAAACGATTTCCCATCAGGAGCTGTATGCGGTGCAGAAAGAATTTTTCAAATCGGAGATTGTGAAGCAGAGATATAGGGGGAAACGCAATTTACTGTTACGCCCCCTAGCAGAAAGTCTATGAATTATTTGAAAATTTTGAAATTATGTGAAACACATGTCACACGGAAAACACTATCCAACAAAGAAGGAATTTTTCAAATCTGACTCCTAGAAGTAGAGATATTGACAAAAATAAGATGTACATCTACGCCCCCTGGCGGAGAAACTGTGAAGTATTTTAAGAAAAAAATATTCCGAAAAGGTTTATCGATGTGAGTGGCATCAGTCCACGAAAGAATTTTTTCAATCGATATTTTAGAAGCTCCGATATTATGGCAAATACATCAGAAGCAAAAATTAACACTTACGCCCCCTGGTGGCCGGAGTATTCTTTACCAAATATTTGAAATTATATGCAAAATATTTATCATCTGGAGATGTATCCGGTGAAGAAAAAGTTTTTTAAATCGGAGTTTTAGAAGAAGAGTTATTCGGGAAAATGTAATTTACTTTTACGCCCCCTAGCGGAAAATCTATGCGTAATTTGAAAAAGTAACTATATCTAAAATACTCTTTGACATAAATGGAATCGAAAGATAAAAAAATTTTCAATTGGATGTTAAGAAGCAAATATGTGGAATAAAACGTATTTTTGAATTCGACATCATCTGCATTTACGCCTTCTACCGGCGAAATTGTACATCGTAAAAAAAAACGAAATGAAGGATCATGATTTGCATATTTCAAGTTTCCCAGTGCAAAAAGAATTTTTCAAATCGGACTAATAGTTGCAGAGATACCGAGGGTACAGACGGACGGACGGACGGACGGACAAACCGATAACAGAAGCACGATCTTTTTTTACAAAAGACGTGCTAAAAACAAGATGAAAAACGTGCAATTGATATATTGGGTAATAAGCGGAGAGATTGTGGATATATTATAGAGATTGCTATGTTTGTAAAAAGCTTGCTGTTAAGTGTCATCTGATGATTTACGGCTTACGGTTGCCAACAAAAATCGTCTTTATGGCTACGGCTGCTACTTCATGGACAGTAAAGGCAGTTAAATAAAATTGCAGAAGCAATAGCTGACAGAAGCACGATTCACAAAACTTTAGCCGAGCTAAACTGCAGAGATAAAAAGATTTTATTTACAATAAAATCAACTAAAAGCCACAGGCAAAATCTTTCACAGCCGCGACGGCCACATAATTAGGCCTAATCAGCAACACCGGTATGCAGGCATAGTATTATATACTGAGTGGCCACTTTATTATGACCACCTGACAGTTTTAAGCAAATGAGCTATGACTGCACGCTGTTGCCGCCAGAGGGCGAGGCTTGTATAAAAAGGGAATGCTAAGTGCTTGCGACAATAGTAGAAGTGATTTTTGGGTGACGAGATAGGTATAAAATGCGATTTGACGGACTTTCAACGTGAGAGGCCGCGGGTAGCCTAATGGGCAACGTTTGTGACTACCACGAAAAGGACCTCAGGTTCGATCCCAGCAGGTACGAACGCTCGATCCACTAAATATCCGCCGTGCGTCGGATGGGCACGTTAAGTCGTCGGACCCCGGGTACTGGCCCCCCGGTAATAAATAAGGGCGTCTTCCTCCCCCTTTCTACTTCGCTTCCGTGTCACTTTCCTATCGGACACTCTAGCCCAAATCTCTTAGCTTCCTATTTCTAAGGGTTGTTTAAGACCTGGGGTCAGACACTCCCTTCCTAAAAACTTCTACATATGATCATATGATCATTTCAACGTGAGATGATTGTAGGAGCTCGGAGCCATGGAGCGAGTATCACCGAAGCCGACGCATTCGTGAAATGTTCCAGAGCAGCTGTTGTTAAAGTGTTTAAAGACTGGACTGCCAGCCAAAAAACAGAGTTTCTACGTGCAACGTGTGGTTGTCATCGACTAGTGACTGCTCCGGCGGAACGGAGAGTGTCCAAACTGGTAACAGACAACAGAAGGGCAACAGTGCAGCAAATTACAGATCATCTTAATCAAGGATCCCCTCAAATGTTCGCTGCACGCACTGTTCGCCGTACACTGCATCGGATGCAATATGGTAGCCGAAGGCCTGTTCGAACACCTTTGCTGTCTGCAGTTAACAAGAGAAAACGTCTCCAGTTTGCACAGGAGCACAAGGATTGGACAGTCGATAATTGCAAACAAATTATGTGGTCAGATGAATCACGTTTTCAGTTGCACCATGCCGATGGCCTAGTGAGAATTTGGCGGAAACAGCACAAAAGCATGGACCCCTAATGCATTGCTACAACCCTTCAAGCTGGTGGAGGCAACGCTATGGTTTAGGGAATGTTTTCCTGGCATGCTTTGGGCCCTTTAATTCGTGTTGATCAACGTCTGACTGGCACATCATATCTGAACATCGTTGCGGACCAAGTGCATCCTGTCATGTGGATGGTTTATCCCAATGGCGATGGCTACTTTCAACAATATAATGCGTACTGCCATAGTGCTCGTATTATACAGGATTCGTTTCAGGAACATGCCGGTGAGTTTACTTTGCTTAAGTGGCCCCCACAATCTCCAGATCTCAACCCCATTGAGAATTTGTGGGAAAAAGTTAAACGAGCCTTTCAGACAGCTGGATCCACAAATCTGCAATCTCACACACCTGGAAAGTGCTATTCATCAAGCATGGTCTCAGATTCCACAAACCACCTACCAACATCTCGTGGAGTCCATGCCACGAAGAATCGACGAAGTATTGAAGGTAAAAGATGGCCCAACGAAGTACTGAGGGGGTGGTCATAATAAAGTGGCCACTCAGTGTATAGTTATATCCCTCCACCACCACCACCACCCCATCCCACAATGCATAAAGAGACCAGTTCAGGTTGCAAAATAACAGTAGGAATAACTTGAGGTTTTTTTATAAAGGTAAGTAGATCATCAGTATAACTTTTTAACCGTGTCAATAGTCCTTGCCAAATAGAGTTCACATTGATCGGTATTTCCTAATTGCAGCACCTTTCAGAAAAATACGTAATGTATAATGCCTCTGTAAATAGTAATCTCTGTTTATTACTAGCAGAAGTAGGAATCCTAAACATTTTGCTATGCTTTTATTTATACCCATCTCTCCTATTGTCTAGAATCTTGGTATTCAAATATAAGTGCAAACAATAAGACATGCTATAACGAAGTGAATTTCTCCGTCATTTTTATCCGCGCCGGGGTTCGAACCCGGGTCCCCTCATTCCGGAATAAGTTGCTCTACCAATTGAACTACGCGGACGTTTTATTCTGATTCCTATCTGCCTTTATGTCGTGTGCGTCCTTCTGGCAGGTACGTCACATCTCCTGATACGTTACATCATCTCCCCCTTATTTTTTTTTTTTCTTTCTTTTTTTCTTTTTTTTTTTTTTTTCGAAGTGCTGCTCTTATTTTTCCTATCTCGCGGTGTGGAAATAACATCACACCATTGCGAGATTGTGAACGGTCGGGTCATCCGGATAGTTCGGGCGCCATTATAACGAAGTAAATTTCTCCGTCATTTTTATCCGCGCCGGGGTTCGAACCCGGGTCCCCTCATTCCGGAATAAGTTGCTCTACCAATTGAACTACGCGGACGTTTTATTCTGATTCCTATCTGCCTTTATGTCGTGTGCGTCCTTCTGGCAGGTACGTCACATCTCCTGATACGTTACAATGCTTGCTCAAATTACAGAAGAAATCTGTTCGCTATATGCTGAACACAGATTACATATCTCATTCAAAACCATTATTTCTAAAATTAAATATTCTAAAAATTCATGAAATTTTTACCTTGAAACTAGGTATCATGTTTTTTAAAATAATGCATCTTAAACTGCCTATTTTTCAATCTGACATCAAATATCTGGATTATTCTATCTTCACCAGATCTGTTGCTAACAACAAATTATGTCAGCCGTGTGTTAGACTTAATTGTGGTTCAAATAGCATACTGTATAAAGCCATTATCCTATGGAATAATCTCCCAGAGAGCATCAGATCCCTGGAAAATATCAAAAAGTTTTCCTTGTCTCTGCGAAATTACATTGTAAATCACCCTGATCTCCATAACGAATCTCAGCCCTATCATTAAATTGTAGTTTTTTTTTTTTTTTTTTTTTTTGATTGGAGGTTTAACGACCACCGTGAGCAACTCAGTGGGCTATAAGCAGTCGCCCGTCCCTAATTTAGGGTCACTGGTTCCAGGGAAGGGAAAGAGCCAGTGCCGTAAGACAAACACAACATCCATGCCTGACCGGGATTCGAACCCGGACCCCTTACGGACGAATGATCAGAGGCCAACGCCTTAGACCACTGCGCCACCGAGGCGGCCATTAAATTGTAGTTCCAACCATGCTGCTAACAGTGGTGCTTCTGTTATAACCACTTTACTTGCTTTCATATATGCCATATGTTTTATTCTTTTTCTTACATCTGATGTGGGAATCGCCTTACAACTAATATGTTCAGTGTATTGCATTTTCATATAACTGTAAGTTTTAAATGTGTGCAATAAATAATTGTATTGTATTGTATATCCGAGTCCGGGTAAAAAGTTCCGTTCGTCAGAGTCCTGGTTTATGATGTTGAAGTAGTATTGGAACGAAGCGACTATTCATATTCCTCCACTCGTAATCCAAGATTCCTTAAAGTGGATCCTATGTAACAGATGGCCTTGTTTTCCGGTGAAGTAGAACGAAGTGGGATTAAATAAACCCCACAGCGTTTCTTTAATTGCACAGAGTCTTTCCGTATCAGATCAAAAACATTAGTTGTTTTGATGCCGACACCCATCGCTTCCTTCCTGCGGAATCCCTTCAGAATGTTCTCAATCGGTTGGTAGAAGTTCATTGAACCCACATATCGAACGTTGCGTACTTCTCGTAGTAAAGTTGTAATCATGCTTCATAGTCTCTGACGAATTGGTTTGGAGACCTTATGCGGAGGGAAGTCGTATTGCCTTGCCAAATGGTAAATTCTATTAAATTCTTCGTGATGCAATCCAATAGAAGATGAGCGGGGAAAATGCCCTAGTAACCAAAAATCGTAAGGGAGCTAATTTATAGGCCTGAGGGTTGGAAGAGTCATACGGGATTAAAGAAGATACCGAGGTGGGTTTACGATAGACTGAGAATTGTAACCGATTAGAGGCAAGATTTTTACTTAGGAGAAAATTCAAAAAAGGAAGACAACCAGAACTTCCTCATTCAAGGGAAAAGAGATACTGGGATATTGAGAAGAGAAAAAAAAAATCAGTTGTTGAAGCTTGTCCCGGGTATGCTGCCAGAAGACCAATACATCATCAACATAACGTATCAAAAGTAGAGGTTTCAAAGGGAACATAGCCAATACTTTGTCTTCAAGGTGCTGAAGGAAAATATCTGCAAGTACCGAAGGCAGAGGTGAAACCATTGGTGTACCATCTTTCTGTCTGTAGATAATTCCGTTGAAGCAAAAATAAGAACGATTCGCAACAAGGCGAAGGGCTGACTTGATGGCCTGCAGCCCCAAATGATTAGTAGAAGTCATAAGTTTTTTTTTTTTTCAATGATATGGTGCACCTGCTCCACAGGAACATTGGAGAACAAGGACACCACATCCAGAGAAGCCGTTACAAAACGGGAATTTTTCCCCGACACAAAGCGTCTGATTCTCTCCAAGGCTTACGCCGAACTTCCAATTGAAAACTTCGAAGAAGTATTAAGTGGTTGCAAAAATGAAGTAAGAGCAGACTCCAAAGCACGAATTGGGCTCGCATAGCCCGAGACAAGAATACGCATAAGGGACTTCGGTTCATGGGTTTTGAGTTTTCCAAAGGCTTCTGGTACCCAGGGTCCTGGTGTAGGATGTATGTTGTTGGCAATAAATTGTGGAAGATAACCTTGTGAACGAAGTTCAGTTAAACGATTAATGGTACAAACAGTGGGATCAGACTTCACTATATCATGGGAATATCATTAATTGCTTCCAACATTTCGGCGATATAAGCTGCATGATCCAAAAGTACAATTTGGCCAGACTTATCTGCTGAAATGATAGAGATTGGTTGTTCTCTAGAGAGCAGAAGAAGTTCATCCCTCTCATATTTCAACATTCGGGAGTCAGAGGTAGATTTTGATGAAGTTGCAAAAGCCCCTGCTATGGCTGAACGAGCTTCGTCCTGTTGAGTAGGGAGAAGCATACGAATTATACTTTCCACTTGAAGAATAGCTCGAAGTGGGTGGAAATGGGGTTAGAGTAACCAAATTTGAAACCTCTTGAAAAAGCAGCTTGTTGTGCAGAGTTTAAATCATAGGCACTAAGATTTAAAAAGGTGAAGGGGGAACAGTAGAATCAACTTGCTTTCGCGATCGAACATCAGCACGAAGTTCACATTCATGGGCTACAAGATTACGAAGTTTTCCAAGTTGTATATGTTGTGCTAATGTAACGTCATTCAGTATCTTGCCGAACTGGATTACCAAATACCTATCCAAAAGAACTGGGTGAATTTTTGCCCAGACTGGTATGGGATTAGGATTCTTACTTCTGCTAGTAATAAACAGATATTACTATGTACAGGAGCATTATACATTACGTACTTTTCTGAAGGGTGATGCTATGAGGAAATGCCGATCAATGTGAACTCTATTTGGCAAGGACTATTGACACGGTTAAAAACTTATAATGACGATGTACCTTTGTAAAAAAACCTCATGTTAATCATACTGTTATCTGGCAACCTGAACTAGCCTTGCTATGCATTTTGGGAATCGGTGGGGAGGGGGAGATAACTATATAATGCTGTATCTGCACACCAGTGTTGCTGATTAGGCCTGATGATACGGCCGTCGCGGCTGTGAAAGATCTTGCCTGTGTCTTTTAGTTGATTTTAAATTGTAAATAAAATCGTTTCATATCTGCAGTTCAACTCGGCTAAAATTTTGTGAATCGTGCTTCTGACAGCTATTGCTTCTGCAATTTTATTTGAACCTCTTAGCGCGAGCTATTATTGATGTTTCAGCCAGTTAAGTTTACTTAAGTGCTAATTCTTTTGACCATGACCATTTATTTCAAGGTAATTGGTAATTTATGCGTTCAGTAAGTTTAACTAAGTATTGGTAATTAATTTTAGCTTTGATAATTAATTATGAATCAGTTAATTACCAACACTACGTATAAAGACGAAAGTCTTTAAAAGGTTTACGTGCAAATCTGTTATTCCCAGGGAAAAGGAGATTCCGAAGCTTGTAAGCGGCTTACATTTGCCTTGAGTGCAATTTATTAAGATTTCAAAAACTTCTAATGTCTCTTCTGGAGATCGGGAAGCCAAAAGCCCGCAGTTGAAAAGTCCTTCGTAGTTTTTTTACTACGTGGAATAATAATATCGTTATTTTTTCTTAGCCCTAGGAAACAAACAGTAGTTATGTGATGAACTTTGGAGAGCAGAGAGCATGATGCCTCTGGATGTTAATGGCAACCCCTTCTCACGGAAGTTAATAAAGCATCAGTTATTTTGGACGAGGATGCCGTGAAACATCTTTGTTTTTATAGCTGGAATTACTTAGTTGTTTGCTGTACTGATTTTGATTTTGTTTGGCTTCGAAAGTGTAAAAGCCAAAACTCTAAGATCTGATCATTTTATGATTCCGACAGCGAATCTTGAGAATAAGTCACGGCTAAATGGTGTGAGTTGAGTATTTGTGGAACGTTCAGCCTCTCCCTTACTCCACCGGAGATGTTCGTCTGAAACTCCGAAAGAAGGACAGAACAAAAGAAGACCTATACGGCAAGACACAGGCCCAATACGGTTCAAGAAATAATTTCCGGGGTGCAGCCTACTGTTTAAATCTTAGTAACATAATAGCCCCCGCGAACCTTGTTAGACACGGGCTTTACTGAGTCAAGACCGTGCCCACACACCTAGGGAATAATATTGACGCCTACTCTTATTTGTGTTCCTAAGAGCTTCGTCATTCGGGGTAGCGAGTTTTGATCTGGGCATATTCGTGGCGTGTGCGCTTGTCAATCATGGTCAAAGTAGTGAGTTTATTCGCCGGACATAGTTTGATTAGAGACCTCACAGCATGCCAACTCCAAACAGCCAGGAACAGCGTAAATGAACTGAGTAAAACAAAACATTCTAAAGTAAAGGTACACATGAACTCAGGTACAACACACGCATGCTTTATATAGTAATTGATGATTGACTATTACATTAAGAAAGAAATGGAGGGCGTACCCAGGTAGCAATATTATGTTGGACCAACCCTGGGCTTTCAACGGTTGGCCCAGCGACGAGGCGACTCGGCGGGCAACAATTGGATATGTGTTAGTTCAACGGTTGGACCCACATCGGAGAACTGTTGAAAACAGTTTTCCAATGGGATCATGTGTTGTTGGACAACCATTGGACAAACATCGGACAACCGTTAAGTAGTCATTTGTTGATAAATGTTTGGTCATGTGTGGTTGGAAAAACCGCTGGCCAATCTTCGATAAACAACGCAACCTTCGCCCAACGCTGCCGACGCAAAAATATCATTGGGCCAACCATTGGCCAATGTCAGTGTGCTACTTGGGTATGCTGATAACCACCAATTTACGTTTTCTACGTTATCGAACAGTACGGCATATCAAAAGATACAGCTCTTTGCTAATTTTGTTAAGCGCAATCCAAAAAGTGTTTACGGCGGTCATGTAAGCGGTTGCCCAGTTCTACAACTCCCAGCTTTGAGATTAACCGCATAGTTTCGTCATGGGTTGCACGATGGCGCCGTGGTCTAAGCACTAGCTTCTGACAATTCACCCGAGATGGGTCCGGGTTCGAATCCTGGGAAAGGCATGGAGGTTGTGTTCGTCTTACGGTACTGACTCTCTCCCTTTCCCGGAACAAGTGGCCTGAAATTAGGGAGGGGCAACTGCCTATAACCCATCGAGTTGCTTACCGTGGTGTTTAGACCCACAGGCAAAAACAGATAGTTCCGTCATGCATTGAGGAAAGATGAAACCGTTAAATAGAAGATTAAAACTTACTGTTTTGTCTAGGCCAGGGCAAGGTGTATAGAATAAGGGGAGAGAGCATGTGCTCTCACCATTGAAGTTGCGTGGCCGCCATGTTACATTACCCTCAGTTGCTCATGTTTGCTTTGTAAGTTAAGAAAGATTTCAGTTTTTTATTTCGTGTGAGAAGGACGTTTGCTTATGACTGATTTATGGAATTGTTGATTTGAAGTTCGACTAACATTAAAAGCTGAAGACAGATCTATTGTATTTGTGGATCAAAGACTTATGATAGAATAGCTAAACATTTCTAGTACGAATTAGAAATTTGTCCAGTTTTCAACAACTCCTGGTCAAAGATCACATTCCCGAAAACGTTTTATTAAAACTTTGTAAAAAGCATTCGTTTCTCGCGCACAATAAAATCCGTGTTTTTTTTTTTTTTGTGTTTTTTTTTTTGTTATTTTAAATTCCTAAATTATCGCATTTCTTATTAGTACATAGTAATCTAGCAACGCTAACGGATTTTATTGTGTGCTACTAACTTTTTTCAATTTGCATATTCCGTGTACTCTTCGTTAAAATTTTGTAAATTATCAAAGTTTAGCACGAAGGTAATATTTCGTTGCGTTTCTGTCTTCAGAAACATTCACTCAATCACATGAAATAAATCAGGGTTTTCTTCTTCACTTTAGAGTTTGTGAACAGTTTCATGCATTACTTTAAACAGCATGCACTTTTCGTGTGACGAGTTAAAAGGATTTTTGTCGTACGCAGCAGTAAAACGTGACTTAGCAGTGATTTGAAAAGAAAGAATAGAAAACAGTGGTGGCATAATAGACTACATCCGTAAATGTACATGATATTTTTTCTTTTCGCGAGAAGGCTTTAAAAGTGTTAGCCAGCCTATATTGTTAGGTACGTAATTCGATGGGAACGCAATCAGAAGGGTAACGTAAGATGGCTACCGCTCAGAGCGTCGGCTTCAGAGCTTTACGTAGGGCTTGCTTGTTATGCTCCCTCCACTTATTCTATCCTCATTGGGCTAGGGTGGGAAACCTGTGGCTTTCTAGGCCATCAAGTGCGGCCTTTTGAGTAAATCCAAATTTTGCTGAACAAATCCTTTTATTATGTTTTTCTTCGTCTTTTATCATTTTTACTTTAATCTTAAAATGACTGTATTTAAAATACCAAAGAATAAAAGAAGATTCAAAGAAATGATGCTCCCCGACTGAAGGCAACAATTAAAACATTACTTCTTCAAAAGGAAATTTCGGATGTTAGCAAAGGTCATTGATGAGCAGGAATCATTTGAAGAACAAATGTTAAAGACTTATGAACTGGAGGATATAATTAAAGGTTCACTGATTTTGGGAATCATGACATCACAAATTTTGAAGATGCCAATCCGTTTTTTGGTGTAAATATGACAAGGATGGTAAGTCAGATAATATCCGAAACCTTGAAAATGTCGTCGTCCTGGAGCGGGAATCGAACCAGTGTCTCCCAGATAGCGCCAGGGTTTGCCAACCACTGCACCACCTAGAACGACCAAGTCTAAAGTTTCGAGCTCTAGGACAACGAAATTTTCAAGTTTTCGTATGTTACCTGACTTACCATCCTTGTCATATTTGCACCCCAAAAACGGATTGTCATCTTCGAAATTTGTATTGCATGGTGTAATCCCGTATTCCATTGATGATTCATCATGACGTCACGCTCATATTAGCATTTCAACCTCACGTAGTTGATGTCTCCATGGCTGCTAAAGAACTACAGATGGAATTGATTGAGCTCTCAGAAGATGGCATTTTAAAGTCCTCGTTTGACGCTAAGAAAGTTCCAATTGAAATATGGGAAAATGTAATAGAATACCCACGCCTTCGGTAACATGCCCGAAAAATGCTTTTTTGCTTTTCAACCACTTACTGCAGCAAATTTACATTCTCCTACCTAACCCAAATCAAGACGCTTTTAGGATCACAAATGACAGATACCTATCTGGACGATCAGAAACTCCACGTTGCAGCCAAATTTTCAAATGCTTTCCAACAAAACGAAGTCACAACAAAAAAATTAAAAAGCTAGTTAACTTTAGAATCAGCAATTTTTTTTCATTTCTTTAAGTTAGTACATAGTAGTTAGAATTTTACTAAATAATGTACACTGAAATGCCAGAAAAACTGGTATAAACGAGCTTATGCAAAATACATAGCAACGTCACCTATGTGCGTACTCGGTTGCGTCCGCCAGTGCGTATATAAAGCGATAGGCATCCTTGCCAGCTGTCATAGCTGTTTTCGGCATGCGAATGACAAGTAATAACGATTTAAGCGATTTTCAACGCGGTGTCATAGTTGGCGTTCGTGAGATGGGCCATAGTATTTCAGAGGTTGAAATGAAGTTCGGATTTTTACGGACGACCATTGCAAGGGTGTGCCGTGACTACAAGAATTCCGGCAAAACCTCCAACCCACGATACCACTGTGGCCGTAAAAAGACTTTGGGTGAACGTGACCATCGTCGGCTGTCAAGAATCGTTTCACGCGACACTCTCGCAGGTAGCATCGGAATTTAATGCTGGCGCCGCAACAAGCATCAAGGTCCGGACTGTGCAACGTATCCTGTACGATATGGGCTTTGGGAGCCGACGCCCAACTCGAGTACCCTTGATGGGTGCATGACACAGAGCTATGCGCCTCGCTTGGACACGGCAACACCGCCACTGAACACTTGATGACTGGAAACAAGTAGCCTGGTCTGACGAGTCGCGTTTCCAACTGTATCGGGCAGATGGAAGGATTCGTGTGTGGCGCGGACCTCATGAAGCCATGGATCCCGCCTGTCAACAGGGAACTGTACCGGTTGGTGGGAGGGTCCGTAATGGTATGGGGTGTGTTTAGCTGGACTTCACTGGGACCCCAGGTACGTCTACAAACGTCTGTGACCGGCCATCGCTATGTGCGCATTCTTTCTGACGAGGTACACCCGTTCCTGTCCTGCATTCATGCTGATGGGTTGGGCCTTTTCCAACAGAACAATGCACCTCCACACAAGTGGCGGGACCGGGACGCCACATTATGGTTAGAGGAGCATTCATCTGAGTTTGGGGTGTTGCTATTCCCACCCATGTCCCCAAATCTGAACGTGACAGAACACATTTGGGATGCCATGCAACGCGCTATCGAACATAGGAATCCGAGACCTCGGAATACACCCGAATTTTGGAACGCTTTGTAGGAAGTATGGTGTGCATTGCCTACAGCATATTTCCAGAAGCTAGTGGAGTCCATGCCCCGTCGTATTTCTGCAGTCCTGCGCTCCCGTGGGAGACGTACCAAGTATTAGATTGATGTACCAGTTTTTCTGGAACTTCAGTGTATATTCCGAAGTGTGTGTAATTGAAGTTTCTTGAATGCGGCCTTATTAGATTACAGCTAACTTGATGCGGCCTTCCATCATGAAACGATTCCCCACCTATGGTCTAGGCGACTTAATATCCACAGTAGCCAAATACTGGCCATCGTTATTATATGTAGTTTTAGGGCACTGTGCACTTTTAATTGGGCGCCAAATTAAATCCCCCGAACATCTGTTATTGGACTCCTCGGGATGAATTCAAAGGGCCCATTGGCTTGCTTTTCCTTGGAGTAAATATCAACACGAAAGCGTAGCAGGACTACCTCGTCTCAGTTGGCCCCTTTCTGTTACGAACTGCACACATTAGATGGGGGAAATGAATTCTGGATGCTAAGCTTCAAAGAAGGCGATATTCAGCTCTTCCTCTCTCCTTTTCGTCGAAGTCGTAACCTCTGTTCGGTAGTGACAGCGAACGCAACTCCTTTATCTGCTATAAGCACAACATGCCTGTCAGAACCTTTGCATTTTTGTGGCGGGATCTATTTTGTACTATTACTTTTCGCAGTTAGTTTCTCGGCACAATATTTTATTCGATTTCCTCGGCTCTCTTTTTTGCTGTCTCGACTTTGGCACAGTGGGTTACAAATCATGCAGCCGTTATGCCTTGGCATCACTTCAAGTCGCGGTCTTGCTCTACAGCCAGGAAGAAACTAAACTTCTCTTTGTGTTCTACTCACCTTCGGCCTTTTTGGTTATGGGGTTTGGTAGAAAAGCTGAGTTTATCGCGAATTACGATGCAGGGTTCATGCGTCCCGCTCTGTGTTAATCCCTCCACCATAGGACCTCTGACCTCAATTATTAACACTTAAAGCGGCAGATGTAACTAAACCAAAATTTGGGCTCTTCAAGCAGAAATGTTCACATAGCCGCAGAATTTTATGAAAGATACGGCAAGATAGTACCTTTCCTGTTTTCACGCCTAGTTTCTCTGTTCCACCTTATTGTCCTTTATTCTCTCCTCCAGTCAATAGACCTGATTCTCTGCTCTTTCTGACTTTCTCTATTCTGTGATCCATTCTGTATACTTTTATTCTCTGCTCCATTAGGTACACTTTTATTCTCTACTTCATGACTGAAGGCATAAAGCGGAAGAGCAAGTTCCCTGACACGAACATCATGCCACTGGGTAGAAACAAGTAACTGAAACATCTCTCTCCTTTCTTAGGTTTTGTTATAGTTCTTTTAGCAAGAAATCAGTCCGAAAGAATTAGTGTCAATCGTCTCCTTTAAATTACTACTTTAACAAACAAAGCTAAGGGGAAAAACGCTTTCTAATACGGAGATTCACTCATTCCAGTCGCGTTTGGCCCACTTCTTAGGCAGCCAATATATTCGTTCGAATTGATTTCAGCTCATTTTGCTAACCCCGAGTCAAGTCGTTCCGGCCGGTTAAAGGGTTGAACCAGCTCTTTTTCCGAATCCTTTTATTTGGCGACACGTGAATTGCATTGCTGAATCACGAGAAATGGCTGACGACATTTTCACAAGTGTCTTTCACTGGCATTCCCAACACTACATTTTCTGGGTGGTCCGAAGGCGATTAAAACAAAGAAGGGAATGAATTCTGCACCTGTGTCCCCCAGTTACTCATCTGTCCCTATTTCTCTGATTGACTCGTACCACCCCTTTTTAATTATCCACAAATAGCTTAATTATTTACAAGTATCTACATAACCAAAAAGTGCATAACAACACCTCCACCTCCCGCCCAATTTCACAATTAGGCTAAAATCTCGCATTACTATGCTTATGCCGGAGTCTGTGATGATAGAGTGCTGAACTCCATAGTAAGGCTGCGTATAAGAAGAAAGTGCCGTACCTTTTGTAGGTAGGAAATTATTAGGCAAAGGCAGAATTGTGTGAAGAAAGTTCCGAATCTGAGAGCATTATGTTCTGCAATCATATGGTGGAATGGCAGAATTTCTGAAATCTCGGAGCAAAATTAACTAGAGCATTTGGATAACCAACGTTGCCCCCCCCCTCCCCTCTCCGTGGCACTTTAGTTTTTTTGTTTTTTTTTTTAATTGGAGGTTTAACGACCACCGTGAGTAACTCAATGGGCTATAAGCAGTCGCCCGTCCCTAATTTAGGGCCACTGGTTCCAGGGAAGGGAGAGAGCCAGTGCCGTAAGACAAACACAATATCCATGCCTCACCGGTATTCGAACCAGAACCCTTTTTGGACGAATGATCAGAAGCCATCGCTTAGACCACTCCTTTAATTTTGATTTACCGCAATATAGAGAAGCAAAATACGAATATCGTTTTTTTTTTTTGATTGGAGGTTTAACGACCACCGTGAGCAACTCAATGGGCTATAAGCAGTCGCCCGTCCCTAATTTAGGGCCACTGGTTCCAGGGAAGGGAGAGAGCCAGTGCCGTAAGACAAACACAATATCCATGCCTCACCGGTATTCGAACCAGAACCCTTTTTGGACGAATGATCAGAAGCCATCGCTTAGACCACTCCTTTAATTTTGATTTACCGCAATATAGAGAAGCAAAATACGAATATCGTTTTTTTTTTTTGATTGGAGGTTTAACGACCACCGTGAGCAACTCAATGGGCTATAAGCAGTCGCCCGTCCCTAATTTAGGGCCACTGGTTCCAGGGAAGGGAGAGAGCCAGTGCCGTAAGACAAACACAACATCCATGCCTGACCGGGATTCGAACCCGGACCCCTTACGGACGAATGATCAGAGGCCAACGCCTTAGACCACTGCGCCACCGGGGCGGCTTTTTTTTTTTTTCTTTTGAAGAACTATCCTTGGTATTATATATATATATACTCGGTTTATGGCGTCTTACATCGCCTTCTGATATGCAAGAATTTCTTCTATCTTTATCTAAACACCATTCTTCCATCAGGCCATTCTGACTAAGTGCTCTCTTTATTCCATCAGACCATGTTCTTCTTGGTCTGCCTCTAATTTTTCTTTTGTTTGATTTAAATTCCACGGCAATTTTGGGCAGTCTTTCATTTGTCATTCTTTTTACATGACACATACAACGCAATTATCACTTCTGTATGTCTTCTAAAATCGTTTCTTTCACTTCCATCAATTCTTTAATCCTTTCATTAGTTCTTTTCTGTCTTCTTGACACTCTACATGATTTTCTTAAAGCATCCATCTCTACAGCTGTTATTTTCTTTCTATCCGCTTTTGTTAATCGTCAGGCCTCGGCCCCATATAAGCACACCGCACAAAAAAATTACGGAATGCTCATTTTATTGGTTAATATGGGATTACCTCACCACGAGCTCGAAGCACAGCCTTGATTTTCTTTGGCATGCTGTCAATATGGGAGCGGATGATTTTAATGTCCAGTTTGCCCCACGCCGTGAACAAATGGTCCCGCAGAGCAGTCAAATTGGAAGGGTGTTGTTGTCTCTTCTTAACGGCCCGTTCGAACATGTCTCAAATTTTCTCTATAACATTGAGATCAGGCGAATTGGCGGGCCAGGTGAGATGTGGGACGTCGACCTCATGTTCTTCAAACCAATCCTGCACAATGGCAGCTTGGTGGACAGTGCAGTTGTCGTCTTGATAACGTGGATCTGGAATGGCGGCATCTTAGAGGAACTGGACATATGACAACACCTCGTTATCCAAGTTTCACGTAGTCCACCGCTTTCATGTCATTAGACACGTGAACTAAAGGGACCCACCCCAGCACTGGATATACACCCCCAAAACATGACACTCCCCCTCCTTTCTGTACAGCCCTTTGCATACACTCTGCGTTGAAGGTTTCTCCGGCCTTCCGCATGACCCTGGATTGGCCATCATTGGAATACAGGCAGAGCCTGGATTCGTCCAACCAGACGATGCGTCGCCACTGTTCTGTGGTCAAGTGTCGGTGTTCCCTCGCCCATTCCAGCCGTTTTTTCTTGTGTGTGGCAGACAGCTTGGGGCGTACCCTAGCTACACGACTGAATATTCCTACACCATGCAGTTCTCGTCGAAGTGTTCGTTCGGAAACAGGCTGACTGGACTGGGTCACGCATTATACTTTTGCAGCAATTCCTGCCGGGTTTGGAAACGTTTTGCGGTTGATAATCGCACCAGACGTCGACAATCACGGTTGCTCATGATGGTTTTCCTGTCCCACAGCTGTTCCGACGAGAATTGTCTCAGGCCGACTCCTTCCACGCTAAATGATCACTACTGACTGTGGACTTGGACACGCCAACGAACTCCGCCACCTACCTCAGCGAATGACTGTGTTCACGACCAAAGACGATAGCTCCCTTTTGCCACTCTGTTACGTCACCTTTTCTACCCGTAAACAACAATAAAACTGATTAGACATGCACGTCTTATAAGGCTGAAAACGTAACACGTAACATACAATACCTCCCATTCCATTATATACACGCATTTTTCTCTGCCTGACCAGTTTCCAACTGTTCCTCCGGATGACAGCATTCTGTAAGTTTTTGTCCGGGGTGCTCAGTAAGATGCTCTTAACAATACTATTTTAAGTACCCCATTTCCTTTTTCTGGCTATTTCTTCACTCCACCAGATTCCATTCAGTCGTTTAATAGCTTTTCCTCCCTGTGCAATTATATACTGCCGGACAATTGCTAAGGACGGATGAAAATAGCCACGATAGCAACCATAAAATGGAAGGCAGGAAAATGTGGAAATTAGCATAAGTGCGGGATACAGTAAGACGTGTTGTGCGTATGCAAATTTTGGATTGCCGAACTTGTTCGTGACGTCATAGCGCTGATAAGAGATATAAAGGATTTGACGCGTATTGACCGTTGTTGTTCAAACGCAAAGTTGAACGGAAAAGAATCAATTGACGAACTTGCAATTTTCAGTATGTCTTTCCGACATCACCTAGATGATTTTACGCCTGGCCGTATTATTGGCAAGATTGAAGAAGGGCGAAAAATAACAGATGTTGCCAGGGAGTTCGACGTCAGCCACAGTGTTGTTTGAAGGTTTTGGAAATCATTTCAAACAAATGGATACTGTAGCAAACGTCACGGGGGAGGTCGTGTTCGCAGTACGACACCTGCAGAAGATCGGTACATAGTGCTATCAACAAAAAGACACCGGCGCAGCACAGCTAGTGAGGCAGCAAATCAGTTTATGGCTGCTACTGGCAAGCGGATCTCCAGAAAAACTGTCGCCAGACGTTTACATGAAGGAGGACTATACGCCCGCAGTCCTGTTGTGTGCATCCCATTGTCCAGACATCACCGTACCGCCCGTTTGCAATGGTGCCATCAACATCGCGTAATTATCTAAGTATTAAAATTGCACAAGAAGGTAGAGATGCAGTGGAATTAAGAAATACAGTATAACGATCACATCTTTCACTTTTTTCGTTGTCTTCTAGCTGTAAGTTTGTTTCATTACTTCCAACGCATAAATATTTTGTTTTATTTAAATTCGTAATTAATCCCTAAGTTTCGTGTTATTTTATTTTTCTAGTCATATACTCCAAATCAAATTTATCTTCTGCAAGAAGTACCTGATCACCAGTGAATTGTAAAGTAAATACCATCGTTCCATTGAAATTAATCCCCAATGCTCGACACTCCTTCAAAACCTGTTCCTCATAAATCTTAAATAATGTTGGAGATATGCAACATCCCTGTCTTAGTCCTTTAATCACTGGGAATCATTTTAAAGTTTTCTGGCCCATTTTTAGCACGTCTTTTGTAAAACAAGTTACTAAAATCATGCAATGCATTAATTATAATACGCTTACCAACATACCAGCAATCATTACTCAAGTTATGAGGATAATGGCTGTGGAATAAATCTCGGTCCTGTGCCCTGACCTTTGATCCCATTTCGATGATATTCAACAGAACCGGTTTAGTATGCCTCCGAAATTACATGATAAAGAGTTGTTGCAATCGAAGCATTTTTACGTAAGTTATGACGCATAATGGCGATGGAATGGATCCCACTCCTATGTCCTGAACATTGACCCCATTACGCCCATTTTCAAGAGGGTTCGTCCCCAGGTGGGTTTCTACCACATACTAAAACCTTTCATCGAAATCGAACCTTTTTACGTTAGGTATGACGCATAAGAGCAGTGGAATGCATCCCGCTCCTATGTCCTGACCTTTGAACCCATTTCGTTCACTTTCAACAGGGTTCCTTCCCAGGTGTTCCCCTACCACATAGTAAACTTTCATCGAAATCGAACGATTTTTATGCGAGTTATCGTGCGGACGGACATACGCACACAACGCGTGATGTAATGAGGCAGATCGGAATCGCGACCATCTGCTCGTAAGAGTGTGACGTCATAAAACTTTAATAGGATCCACACACAATGCGTAACGTAATGAGACAGATGACGTAACCGCGCGGCAACATCTCAATCGCGAGATTGTGACGTAATAAGATTTCTAAGCATGGGCAACATTAATGGAACGACGCCATGACACTAAAGACGTGGTAATTCGGGGTGGTTATTTAACCCATTAAATGAATTTTCCTAAAGTCGAGATCAAGTTAAATCGATTTCTGGCACCAGAAAATGGTAGGTTAACGACTTTCATCAAAATCCTCAGAGCCGTTTTCAAAATAAAATTCACATATATACAAGAATTTTTCCTTTAAGTTGGACGTCAAGTACTTTTGCTTCGTATACTTCCAATGGAAAAACTTCTGTACACATTTCCTTCACAATCAATGCATTCCCAAGGATGAAAATTTTAACATCGATTAAAATAGCTTCGTTTTATGACTTGGAATACTTAATATTTTCTAAACCATTACCATAATTATGCAATCCAACATTTACTTGTCTACTGACGTCCTTAAAGTACAGGTCGCGCAATCTTTTTCTGGTTTCAACACCACCAAAGGAAACGTTATTGTTTTTTATGCTTTCCCACCGTAGGTTGAAGAAGCGTATATGGTCCAGCTTTGTCCGTCCGTCTGTCCGTCCGTCAGTCCGCACGATAACTGGCGTTAAAATGGTTCGATTTCAATGAAATTTTAGTATGTGGTAGGGGACCACTTGGAGACGAACCCTATTGAAAATGGGGCAAATAGGAGAGGGATCCATTCCATTGCCTTTATGCATCATAACTTGCGTAAATATGGTTCAATTTTAATAAAATTTTACTATGTGGTAAGGGACCGCCTAAGGACCAAGCCTGTTCAAAATGGGTGAAGTGGGGTCAAAGGTCAAGACATAAGAGCGGGATGCATTCCATTGTCCTTATGCGTCATAACGTGCGTAAAAATGGTTCGATTTCGATGAAATTTTAGTATGTCGTAGGGGAACAGCTCGGGACGAACCCAATTGAAAATGGACGAAATGGGATCAAAGGTTAGGACATAGGATTGGGATTCATTCCATCGCCCTTATCCCATATTATTAAGGTGGACGTCAAGTAATTTTTCTTCCTATACTTCCAATGGAAAAACTTTTGTACACATTTCCTTCACAATTAATGTGTTCCCAAGGATGAAATTTTGAACATCGCTTAAAATAATTTCATATTATAACTTGGAATACTTAATATTTTCTAAAACATAACCATAATTATATTAAAAATCAATAACTTTTCCTATGGTGGTGTTGAAACCGGAAAAAAGATGGTGCGACCTGTACTTTCATGACGTCAGTAGACAAACAAATGTTGGATTGCATAATTATGGTTATGTTTTAAAAAATATTAAGTATTCCAAGTTATAAAATGAAGTTATTTTAATCGATGTTCAAATTGTCATCCTTGTGAATGCATTAATTGTCCAGAAGAAATATGGCGCGAACTGTACTTTCATGACGTCAGTAGACAAACAAATGTTGCATTGCATAATTATGATTATGTTTTAGAAAATATTAAGTATTCCAAGTAATAAAATGAAGTTATTTTAATCGATGTTCAAATTGTCATCCTTGTGAATGCATTAATTGTCCAGAAAAAAGATGGCGCGAACTGTACTTTCATGACGTCAGTAGACAAACAAATGTTGCATTGCATAATTATGATTATGTTTTAGAAAATATTAAGTATTCCAAGTTATAAAATGAAGTTATTTTAATCGATGTTCAAATTGTCATCCTTGTGAATGCATTAATTGTCCAGAAAAAAGATGGCGCGACCTGTACTTTTCTGACGTCAGTAGACAAACAAATGTTGGATTGCATAATTATGGTTATGTTTTAGAAAATACTATGTATTGCAAGTTATAAAATGAATATATGTTAATCGATGTTCAAATTTTCATCCTTGGGAACGCATTAATTGGGAAGAAAATGTGTACAGAAATTTTTCCATTCGAAGTACAGGAAGCAAAATTACTTGACGTTCACCTTAAAGGAGCTTTTCTTGTATGCATGTAAATTTTATTTTGAAAACGGCTCTAAGGATTTTGATGAAAGTCGTCAACCTACCGTTTTCTGGAACTAGAAATCGATTTAGCTTGATCTCGACTTTAGGAAAATTTGTTTAGTGGGTTATATAACCACCCCGAATTACCACGTTTTTGGTGTTAATGGCGTCGTTCCTTTAATAATATCCAAGGTTAGAAATCTTATGACGGCATACTCTCGCAATTCAGATGCTAGCGTGCGGTCACGCCATCTGTCTCATTACGTCACGCGTTCTGTGTGTATCCTAATAAAGTTTTAGGACGTCACACTCTTGCGAGCAGATGGTAGCGATTCCCATCTGCCTCATTACGTCACGCGTTGTGTGCGTATGTTCGTCCGCACGATAACTAGCGCAAAAACCGTTCGATATCGAAGAAATTTTTGTATGTGGTAGGGGAACACCTGGGAAGGAACCCTATTGAAAGTGAATGAAATGGGGTCAAAGGTCAGGACATAGGACCGGGACCTATTACACCGCTCTTATGCGTCATAACTAACGTAAAAAAGGTTCGATTTCGATTAAATTTTAGTATGTGGTAGGGGACCACCTGGGGACTAGCCCTATTGAAAATGGACGAAATGGGGTCAAAGGACATGGGAAATGGACGAAAGGGGGTCAAAGGACATGGGAGCGGAATCACTTCCATCGCCATTATGCGTCATAACTTGGGTAAAAATGTTTCGATTTCGATGAAATCTTAGTATGTTGTAGAGACCTGCCTGGGGACGAATTCTAGTGAAAATGGGCGAAATGGGGGCAACCTACGGTTGGAAAGCGGAAAAAGATCGTGCTTATGTTACCGGTTTGGCCGTCCGTCCATCCGTCCCTGTACCCACGATATCTCTGCAACTATTAGTCCGATTTGAAAAATTACTTTTGCTTTGGGAAGCTTGAAATATCCGAATGATGATCCTTCATTTCGCTTTTTTTTTTACGATGTACAATTTCGCCGCTAGAAGGCGTAAATGCAGATGATGTCGAATTCAAAAAATACGTTTTATTCCACATATTTGGTTCTAAACATCCGATTGAAAAAATCTTTTATCTTTTGATTCCATTTATGTCGAAGAGTATTTTAGATATAGTTACTTTTTGAAATTACGCATAGATTTTCCGCTAGGGGGCGTAAAATAAAATTACATTTTTCCCGATAACTCTTCTTCTAAAACTCCGATTTGAAAAATTTCTTTTCAGTGGATACAAATCCTGACCGAAAACCTTTTGCCTATCATTTCAAACTTTTGGTAAAGAATACTTTGGCCACCAGGGAGCGTAAGTGTTAATTTTTGCTTCTGATATATTTGCCATAAAATCTTAGCTTCTAAAATATAGATTGTGGACTGATGCCACTCATATCGATAAACCTTTTCGCAATATTTCTTCTTAAAATATTCCACAGTTTCTCCGCCAGGCGGCCTATATGTATATCTTATTTTTGTCAATATCTCTACTTTTAGGAGTCCGATTTGAAAAATTTCTTCTTTGTTGGATAGTGTTTCCAGTATGACATGCTTTTCATATAATTTCAAAATTTTCAAGTAATTCATAGACTTTCCGCTAGGGGCTTTTCATATAATTTCAAAATTTTCAAGTAATTCATAGACTTTCCGCTAGGGGGCTTTTCATATAATTTCAAAATTTTCAAGTAATTCATAGACTTTCCGCTAGGGGGCTTTTCCCCCTATATCTCTGCTTCTAAACCTCCGATTTGCAATTTTCTTTCCATACCGGATACAGCTCCTGATGGGAAATCCTTTGCACGTTATTTCTAATTTTCGTAAAAAATGGTTAGGCCACCAGGTGGCGTAAGTCTCATTTCCGCTTCTGATATATTTGCAGCAAAATATAAGCTTCTAATATCTCGTTTGCAAAAAAAAGTCATTTGTTGCCCAATACTACTCATGTCGACAAACATTTTTGGATCGTTTTCTTCTTGAAATAATGCATCGTTTCTACGCCAAGGGGCGTGGATGTATATCTTATTTTTGTCAGTATCTCTACTTCTAGGAGCCCGATTTGAAAAATCCTTCTTTGTTGGGATAGTGTTTTCGATGGGAAATGTGTTCCCTATAAATTCAAAATTTTCAAGTAAATCATAGACTTTCTGCTAGGGGGCACAAAGGTAAATTGCGTTTTCTGCTTCTAAAACTCCGATTTGAAAAATTCTTCCCGTATTGCATACAAGACCTGATGGAAAATATTTTTCACATAATTTCTAATGTTTGGTAAGGAATAGTTTGGCCACCAGGGGGCATGTGTTAATTTCTGTTTCTGATGTATTTGTAGCAAAATCTGGGCTCCTGAAAACTCGACTAAATTTTTTTCTTGGACCAATACCGCTTATATGGGAAAAATCTTTTGAGGATACTTTCTTCCTAAAATAATGCATGGTTTTCCCACCAGGGAACGTAATATCACATCTTATTTTTGTCGATATCTTTGTTTCTAAGAGTCCGATTTGAAAAATTCTTTCTGTGTTGGAGAGTGTTTACGGTGCAAAATGTTTCCCATATAAATTCATGTTTTTCTTAACGCACAAGTCTGCAACTAGAGGGCGTAAGCTCACGATTCCGTTTGCAGTAATATCTGAGGGTTTAAAAACCCGATTGAAAAATTTTTTCTTCCGTCAGATGTATTGTTTTCCATACCGGTTCCATTGACTTTGAATAGCTTTGATAAATTTAATTTGCGTCAGAACGGATTCAAAAGACGTGCGTATTACACCCGAAAATTGGGTGTCATCTTTCTTGTTAATTTTGTATTGATCCTTGATAAAGGTCTTTGACTAATTTGCGATCTATCCTTCAGATTTCATCCATAAAAGTTGGTCTGCCTAGAGGAGAACTTGGAAAAATCTAGAGCGCAGTATGGCTCTTTAGTAATATTAATACGAGCGTCTAAATCACGTAATAACTGAAAATTATAGACACTGAACATCTCTTTGTCAACAAAAAAAAGAAAAAATATAACGTTAAAAAAAAAATCCCCCCAGAGGAAATCATCCAATCAAGCTAAAAATTGGTATGCGTATAATATACATGTATAGGAAAGGAAATGTATGCAATTTCAGAGCAGTTGGGACATTTATTCAGACAAACGGAGTGCAACAAGTCAGTACTTTGCAGCGCCACCTCTGGCTCGGATACATGCTGTTACCCGGCATGGCATTGACTCGTACAGTTCACGGACTCTCTTCTGAGGTATAACATGCCAGATGGTATTCAAATTGCGGGCCAGTTCATCGACATTCCAGAATGGGTGCATCACGTCCCAAACAAGTTCGGTCGGTGAGACGTCTGGTTCTGGAAGGGTGTCAACATTACGGGGGCATTCCTGGTAGATCCATGCCGTGTGTGACCACGCATCATCATGTTGAAAAATTGCTCGGTGATGCTGCGACAGGAATATCAACACAAAATATCGTTGGATATCGTCGACGTACCGTTGCGCCGTGATGGTGGTACGGACGACTACTAAGGGTGTCCGGCTATCGTAAGACATGATTCCCCAAATGTCACTCCCGGTGTGCGAACTGTTTGTCGTTCCACGGTTAGGGCAAAGTCCGTGAGCTGGCCAGCTGGTCTCAAGACCACGCATACGCTGGTCATCAGCGCCAAGTTCATACCGCGACTCATCACTGAAGACAACACGACGCCACTGGACGCTATCACACGTTGATCAGGACCAATACCACCTGAAACGGTGGCGGTGAGGCTCGGCGGTCAGTGGTAGGCAGCGGAGTGGCCTGCTCGAATGTAGTCCCCGTGTCGCAAGTCCTATGGCAACAGTCCGGATGGGGACTTCCTTATCTGTGGACAACGCAGCATCGCCACGGATGGTTGAGATAAGATAAATTCGGTTCTGTTCGTGCGGCTCTCACAATCGCACGACCATCACGTTCTGTTGTTTCCCTTGGCCAGCCACAGACCGCGTGCCGTTCGGTTATTCCTCCCACGACGCTTTGGCAAGAACATCGTCCGACCGACTCAAATGCTAGGCGATAAGGCGACTTGACCAACCTGTCCGTCCTCTCTCAAACTCGTTCAACTGCTCGTATTGTGCACGGAACCGACGTCTAGGCCAGAGATGGAAACGGGTCACGGATCACCAGGTGAACAATTTCTTGCGAGTTAAACCCGTCAGGTCAAGGTGTTCCTGACCCGATTTCGACCCGGTTTTATTCCCGTTTTATTGTTTGATAGAAAAAATATTTCAGAAAAAACCTTCAGAGGTCTTTGAAATAATACTTCATACCTACAAAGTATGATCCAGGAACTTGCTGAGAAGGGTAAAGAAATGGGGATTAAAAATGAACTTTCAGAAGACAAAACTGATGTACATTGATTTTACAAGGAAAGAATATTCATAAGTTGATGCGGGATAGCTGGAGATAACCAATTCCTACATTTACCTTGGGCAGCAGATATATTTTTTTTTTATTGAAGGTTTAACGACCGCCGTGAGCAACTCAATGGGCTATAAGCAGTCGCCCGTCCCTAGTTTAGGGTCACTGGTTCCAGGGAAGGGAGAGATCCAGTGCCGTAAGACAAACACAACATCCATGCCCCACCGGGATTCGAACCCGGACCCCGTTCGGACGAATGATCAGAGGCCATCGCTTAGACCACTGCGCCACCGGGGCGGCCAGCAGATATCAAGCGAGGGTCACATCGATGATGAAATTAAACGCCGTAAAAAACTTGGTTGAAAAATTTTTGGAAGAAACAGTACGATTTTTAAGAGCAATATGCCATCGTGTCATAAAACAAAAGCGTTTAATAAATGCATCCTTCCAGTGCTTACGTACGCAGCAGAAACGTGGACCTTATCTAAAAAAGACATACAACTACTGCAGACAACTGAAGTCATAATACTTTATTATGATAATGAGCTAAAAATACATAAAGCATTGGCAGCTAAAAGATTAAATAAATGGTAGTACATGAAAAGATAAAACCTTGATTTATATAAGCTGAGAAATTAAGTCCGTTAAAACATTAATCTGCCACTTAAAATAAAGAAAGATAAACACTTTGCGCAGCTGTGAAGAATGGTTTTCTTAACACGTGTTAGGAGCGCGAAAGTAGGTCAAGCACTCAAGACACTTAAAACAAAAAGAAGAAACCATCGAATGCTGAAAAGTCATCCGTACACACCTGCAATGCATTGCATGACTATTGTGATGAGAATCTGGCAGTTTTGTCATTTTACAAGTAATAACTTATTTCCATTGTACAATAGGAATAATATACGTGAATAAGGTAACTTAAATTAAAGAAAACAGATATTAAAACACAAGTGCTGAGCATAAACGTCACAAAAATAAGTCAGTTGATATAAAAGAACATAATGTGATACTTGATGAAGCAATGAAATAATTTTTTCGAAAACGGTTGTTTTATTGGGTTGTCGGAAAAGTCATGACGTATTTTGGCACCCGATGGCGGTTGGACGGTTTTGGAAGTACTAGAGGCATGCGCAGCTATGTTATCGCTATGGCATTCGACAGGTGCTAGTTCTAGCTGCGGTCTAAAAGTAATAGTGAGCGATTTGGTTGATTTGCGGAGATTTGACGTCAAGTTGAAGATTGAAGACTAAACTGTGCATTTTCGCCATATTTTACTTTTTTACCTCCGTAAAGGGAAGAATGCGCGTCAAGCTTGTGAAAAGTTGCGTAAAGTGTACGGTGATAATGCTCTACAAGAACGTCAGTGCCAGCGGTGGTTCGCAAAATTCCGTGCTGGTGATTTTGACCTCAACGATGCTCCTCGGTCGGGGAGTCCCACCGAAGTTAGTGACGACCAAATCAAGGCATTGGTCGAATCAAACCCACGTTACACGACACGAGAGATTGCAGACAGATTGCGCATTCTTCATTCAAGCGTTCACGACCACCTGAAGAATTAAGCTGGGATACGCAAGCCCGCTCGATTTGTGGGTTCCTCATGAACTTTAAGAAGCTCAATTGACGGCGCGTATAAACATCTGCGATATACTCCTTAAACGTAAGGAAAACGATCCTTTTTTGAAGCGGCTGATAACTGGCGACGAAAAGTGGATTGTGTACAATGGAAGACTAAACTGTGCATTTGCTGCGCAAACGGTCTTGGTCCCGACGTGCTGCTTCACCTCAAACGACATCCAAGGCAGGCATTCATCTGCGGAAGGTTCTGGTCTCAGTGTGGTTGGATTTTAAAGCTGTCCTGTTTTTCGAGCTCCTACCACGGAACCGAGCAATCAATCCCAATGTGTACGGTCGGCAATTGGACAGTTTGAACGAATCCATCACCCAGAAACGTCCAGAGCTCGTTCATCGTAGAGGTGTTGTGTTTCATCACGACCACGCGAGACCACACACAAGGTTGATCACCCGCCAAAAATCATTGGAGCTTGGGTGGGATGTGTTGCCACACCCAGCATACTCACCTGACCTTGCACCGTCAGACTTCCACTTGTTTCTCTCTCTTCAACAGTCCTTGCGTGGTATAACGTTCAATTCAGATGAGGCTGTAAATCAGCACCTTGTACAGTTTTTCGCCACGAAAGACAGGTCCTTCTATGAACGAGGAATTCTGCAGCTCACTGAAAGATGGCAAAAGGTTATTGAACAAAACGGGCATTATATCATTGATTGATCTTTGTTCTTTCTATCAATAAATGACCTTTGCAAAACATGGCTAAAATACGTCATGACTTTTCCGACAACCCATAGAAGTCATGTTTGATCGAGAACAAACATATTAAATGAAGCATTGCGGGATGATGAAAAGTACTGAAGGTACGAAATTCTAGTTTCTAAGACGGATAGGACTGCGATGAACAGACATCCAACCAGTAGAAGTATTCCACGTGAAATGAAAATTCGAAAGTTGAGCAGTTTTACGTTCCATTGTAAGTTCGAGTTGTAATCTGGAAGTGAGTTGAATGCGGAATTGAAGAAGTAGTAGTTTTCTTACGGTACGAAGTGCTAGAGGTGGATTATCTTTGACATGATTAAGAAAGAAATTATAAATCGCTGATTTGGTGAGAATAAAGGAAAAATGCGCAAAATGGGCTTCGGCATGTAGTCATAGGGTCATGAGCAGGTAGAAACATGCAGTCACGAAGATTGTGTGCTGTGGTACTGACGGATGAAGTGATGCTAAACATGAAATTGAAGAGAGGCGAGAGTAGAGAACATTGAGATTAGAGATGAATGGTTGATCCAGTGGTATTGCAGTATGAACAACAGTAAGAAGCATGGAAAGATGCATGCTTAGTGTAACCAAGAAAAGTAAAAAGAACTTGTGTATAAGGAAAATAACAAGAATGGAAGACATCGCGATCAGAGTAAAATCCTTGAAATGGCAATGAGCTAGATATATTGCCAGGAGCATGGGCGACCGACGAACAACAACAATTTTAGACTGGATTCCAAGGGACAGGAAAAGACGCAGAAGAAGGCCACGTGGGAGATGGGGGGGGGATGGAGGAGACTGGCCCAAGAAGCTCCGTTGTGGGAGAAATTTGGGGTTGACCTTCATCCAGCAGTGGATTGACAATGACGAAGTTTATAGCTCAAGAAGATTTGTCCGAGTTAGGCCCGGGGAAGATCGGGTTCCGTCCCACTATGTGACAGCCGGGTCCGGGTCTGTCCGGGTTCAAAATTTTTGACCCATTTCGAACTCTGGTCAAGGCATCCTCACTCTCCGGGGACTTTAATGCAACCGCAACCCGCTATCACAATTGTCCCTGCGTGCGAGCTTTGCTTTTCATGTACATGCTCGATGCGCGGTTTCCATGCGCTGTGCGGACCACTATTCAGTAATTGCTCGTTATTTTTTAATCATTTTCATATTCGGCCCAGAGGTACTTGCATGCGGAGTTGCATCAGTATCGAACGACTTCCAAGGGGTGCTTCGTTATTTTCGAGCAAAGAATGTATTTTGGAATAGGGTAACATGAGAAATAATTGTCAGCATGGGCCATTTATGAGAAAAAATAATGTGGATAATGCAAGAAAAATTACGAAAACATAATAAGCTACATTCATGTCTGATGTAGATTACATAAGATAAATTCTGAGCAAAAATTAAGCTACATCCCATAATATCTCGTATGAACACTGCTAAACCAACGGGAAAGTAATGATTCGTGTCCTTTAGTGTCAAAAGTGGATAGCGTAAGGTAAATTATTAGCACATAATGAGGAGTATCCTTTGGTATCAAATATGAATATAAGGATACTTTTGTAATGCGGGTCTTTCCCACATTACAAAAATTAATATAAAAAATCTATGTAATTTAAAATAGAATATTTGGCAACATAACATAGCAGCTCTCATAAAGTTTTTTTTTTATGTTCTTAAGGTGAGCGTTACTGCTGAATAAAAGGAGCATTATATCGATAATGGCTTCCATGCAAGAAAAAGCGTAGTGCGTGTTGTGGTTCCATGAGACCAAATCGGCGGTTACTGTCCAGCGTCATTTCAGAAAATAGTACAGACGATCATCACCGGACCAAAAAAGCATAAAAGCTTGGTATGAAAAGTTTAAAGCGACGGGTAGTGTTAGCGATCTCCTCCGAGTGGGCAGATTACCGGTTGCACGAGAGACACCTTTAGCTGTTCAGGAGACATTTCTGCGATGCCCCAGAAATTCGTCGTGCTTCACTGGAAACTGGGATTCCCGTGCCACGGTTTACAAAATTTTACACAAACGTCTTCATCTGTATGCTTATAAGGCACAGGTCGTTCAAGTTCTTCAGCCTGATGACCGGCCTCGCCGTGCTGCATTTGCGAATGAGATGTTGCAGCGGATAGCTCATGATAGTGATTATCTGCACCGTGTCTGTTTCTCAGATGAGGCCACATTCACGTCTCTGGTACAGTACATAGCACAATGGGCGAATCTGGGGATCACAAAAACCCCATTATGTCATTGAACATAAGACAGCTTTCCCGAAAGTAAATGTATGGTGCGGCCTGATGCATGACAGAATCATCGGAGCCTTCTTTTTTAACAGAGCCTACGGTAACATGTAACGTATACTTGGACATGCTGGAATTTTTGTTGCACCTTAGTTGAACGCATTCCAACTTTCGGTTATTTTCCAACAAGACGGTGCCCCACCACATTGGTCGTTAATGGTTCGTGAGTTCCTGAATGCCACATTTCCGGACATATAGATTGACAGCGACGATTCCATGACATGACCACCTCGATCTCCGGACATAACCCTCCAGACTTTTTACTGTGGAGTTATGTGAAAGACCAAGTTTAATCTGTCGAAACGTTAAAGAGCAGAATAACGGATAAAGACCAAGTTTATTGATGTCGAAACGTTAAAGAGCAGAATAACGGATAAAGACCAAGTTTATTGATGTCGAAATGTTGAAGAGCAGAATAACGCATAAAGACCAAGTTTATTGATGTCGAAACGTTGAAGAGCAGAATAACGGATAAAGACCAAGTTTATTGATGTCGAAATGTTGAAGAGCAGAATAACGGATAAAGATAAAGTTTATGGATGTCGAAACGTTGAAGAGTAGAATAACGCATAAAGACCAAGTTTATTGATGTCGAAACGTTGAAGAGCAGAATAACGCATAAAGACCAAGTTTATTGATGTCGAAACGTTGAAGAGCAGAATAACGCATAAAGACCAAGTTTATTGATGTCGAAACGTTGAAGAGCAGAATAACGGATAAAGATCAAGTTTATTGATGTCGAAACGTTGAAGAGCAGAATAACGGATAAAGATCAAGTTTATTGATGTCGAAACGTTGAAGAGCAGAATAACGCATAAAGACCAAGTTTATTGATGTCGAAACGTTGAAGAGCAGAATAAAGGATAAAGACCAAGTTTATTGATGTCGAAACGTTGAAGAGCAGAATAACGGATAAAGATAAAGTTTATTGATGTCGAAACGTTGAAGAGTAGAATAACGCATAAAGACCAAGTTTATTGATGTCGAAACGTTGAAGAGCAGAATAACGCATAAAGACCAAGTTTATTGATGTCGAAACGTTGAAGAGCAGAATAACGCATAAAGACCAAGTTTATTGATGTCGAAACGTTGAAGAGCAGAATAACGCACAAAAGACCAAGTTTATTGATGTCGAAATGTTGAAGAGCAGAATAACGCACAAAAGACCAAGTTTATTGATGTCGAAATGTTGAAGAGCAGAATAACGCATAAAGACCAAGTTTATTGATGTCGAAACGTTGAAGAGCAGAATAAAAAATAAAGACCAAGTTTATTGATGTCGAAACGTTGAAGAGCAGAATAACGGATAAAGACCAAGTTTATTGATGTCGAAACGTTGAAGAGCAGAATAACGGATAAAGACCAAGTTTATTGATGTCGAAACATTGAAGAGCAGAATAACGGATAAGGACCAAGTTTATTGATGTCGAAACGTTGAAGAGCAGAATAACAGATAAAGACCAAGTTTATTGATGTCGAAACAATGAAGAGCAGAATAACGGATAAAGACCAAGTTTATTGATGTCGAAACGTTGAAGAGCAGAATAACGGATAAAGACCAAGTTTATTGATGTCGAAACGTTGAAGAGCAGAATAACGGATAAGGACCAAGTTTGTTGATGTCGAAACGTTGAAGAGCAGAATAACGGATCTCATTGGTTGTGTCTCTGCTGAGAGGCTAAACAAAACATGTCGATCGAATATCGCTTATATCCTCCGGGCCACAAATGGCGCCAGTAGGGAGGTGTACTGATACTGGAAAACAAAAACTTTACTTGTGCAACATCATTGTCGGGCAATCCCTTTCTTGTATCTGTAATACATTTTTATGTTAATTTTTATAATGTGGGAAAGGCTTTATGGACACTCTGTACAATATAAATACTTACTTCAACAACATTCATGTACACTTAGTCTAACAAAGGAGCGTAGCAGTGTTCAAAAATTTATTTATTTAAATAATATGAGAATGGATAGAATAAAATATTAAAATATTATATAATATATTAATATATATATCACACGTAAGTTAATGCGCAAAATAATTGTGTCGTATACTACGCACGCGTAATTAGTAATCGTTTTCATGACTTATTCAACTCGTAGATTGCTGTATTTGTTCACCGAATAGAATTAAAAAAAACAACTTAACGGAGTCAAATAACACCAAACAAAAAAAAAGCGCCAATATTGCCGAGAAAAATTGCTCTAATATATCTGCGGTTTGAAGGAGACATCTGTTGCTGTTTTATATCGTTTTAATAAGCGTTCGTGTTCCTGGCAGGCGGATTGTTTTCGGCATTTTGATAGCTCAAATCCGTTTTCATAGCACAACAAAATAAAAAAGGATTTGAGTTTTTAGAATCAGCTTTTCCCCCTTTTTTCGTTTCCTCCGCGAAATCTTGATAAGAGAACTCGGGATTGAAATTGGAGTTTTTAGAATCGCGGATCAAATGTTCACGCCATCGAGGAATAAGGCAGTTGCATATTGTGCTTCCATCTATGATCGATTCTGAGAAACGTTGTGGTAATTGAATGACATCAAAGGATTCCCGTCTCCTTTAATAAATTCCCAACCATTCTCGTGTGCTTAATCTCGGTCATGTCGTCAGACGCTATAAATTGCTGTTGGCAGAAATCTTAGTACCCTAGGGTAATTACCCAGACTTCTCGAATTCCGGAAATTTTCGCATTACAAATTGGACATGCACCAGGTTCGATCGTTTGGCTGTGGTTTCTAGCGTAATTGACTTAATATATCCATATCGGAGAATTTCTAGTGAGAGGAACAAGCAACAAAAGAAGGCAGTGTTTTAGGATTCAAAACCGTTTGAATGATTGCCATAATAAAATTCGTTGCGTTTCCTAATCAGGATCGGACTAACACAACCGTCAACTCCGGACCAGGAAAATGGTAAGGCCGCCATCAAAATAAAAACTCTCACCAATGTATAGCGCTGGAGATGTTACGTGATACATCAGACACAATACATACATATGGGGGCCCCCAAAAATGTATATATATATATATATATACACGGTCGAGTCACATTATTGTGAACACCAGCTAGACGGGCTGGGAGTGACTCCGGACCAGGAAAATGGTAAGGCCGCCATCAAAATAAAAACTCTCACCAATGTATAGCGCTTACGTGATACATCCGACACAATAATACTGTATATGGGGGCCCCCAAAAATGTATATATATATATATATATATATAAAGGTCAGGTGATGCGTAACATCACAGCCTCTCCTTGACAAATGTCAACCCCGCCTTCTCGTGGTGCATCCTGTTCCCACTAAAGGGGCTCTGACGACCGCCAATAGCGGTATAACTATACCATCGGGATTAGAGGAAATTCTATCCCACACTCACCAACCCGCTTGGCCAGCGTGGTGAGTTATGGCCAAACCCCTCCAAAATGACTCCACAACTTAAATCTTGGCCCTCAGTCTCCGGCAGCTGGAATGTACCTGGCCAAGGCAGCGGCCAGTGCGACATGAAGGCAGAGGGTGCTAAGAATCCCCGGAGGACCGGACTAGGCTGCCATCTGATGCTGACCTTGGCAACGTACAATGGACGCTCCTATCTTCTGATTCAAGGCTTCTTGAATTGGAAGAGGAACTACAAAGGATCAAGTGGGACATCGTGGGGCTAAGTGAGGTAAGGAGAAAAGGAGAAGATCTCATCGAACTGAAAAGTGGACATCTCTTCTACTATCGTGGGACAGATACTGGCAGAACTAGTGGTGTTGGATTTATAATAAACAAGAAACTGAAGGATAAAGTGGTAGAAGTTGAAAGTTCCTCTGACAGAGCTGCACGACTCGTTATCCAACTATCGAGAAGATACCAGGCTCAGATTATTCAAACTTATGCACCCACCACAAGTCATCCTGAAGAAGAAATTGAAGAATTTTATGAGGAAATTTGTCATCTAAATAATAAAGGTAAGCAGCACTTGAAAATAATTATGGGAGATTTCAATGCAAAAATAGGGCAACGGCAACAGAATGAAACTTCAGTAGGTAAATTCGGTCACGGCAACAGAAACCAGCGTGGAAATACTCTCGTTGAGTTTGCAGAGGCAGAAGGGTTTTTCATCTTGAACTCCTTCTTCAAGAAAAAGCCACACAGGAAATGGACATGGAGACATCCAAATGGGACGACAAGTGAAATTGATTTTATTATGTGTAACAAAAAATTCGTCATAGAAGACTGCAGTGTGCTAAACAAGTTCAACACAGGTAGTGACCATAGATTGGTGAGATGTAAGATGCACCTCAACACTAAACTTGAACGTGGTAAGCTCATAAGACAAACAAAATCTATTGACATAACCAACCTTAAAAAACACCATAATACCTTCAAGTTGGAACTGAAGAACAGATTCTCTGCTTTAGAAGGCCTAACATCGGAAGAAGTGGACATCTCTGAAGTTAACAGAAAAATAACCAACGCTCTTATGGAAACAGCAACAAAATTAGCTGGGTCTAAGAACAAGTTGCATGTAAATAAATTATCAGGAAAAACGAAAATGTTGATGCAAAAAAAGAAGAGAGATGAGGACAACTAAAGAAGATGTGACTTCCAAAGTGGAATATATAGAGCTATGCAAGACAGTAAAAAAAAGTATCACTGAAAACGTAAGAAAATTCAACTGTGAACTAGTGAGGAAAGCAATTGAAAACAACCAAAGCCTAAAGATAGCAAAGGGACATCTCAGTAAGGGAAGAAAACAGATTATGGCACTGAGAAAAGAAGATGGTTCTGTAACAAGAAATAGAGGCGAAATTTTGACAAGAGTGAAAGATTTCTACTCCAAATTATATGAAAGGGATGATACATGTACTCCAGACATCATGAAAGATACCAGTACCAGAGTTCCTCCAGTCCTTCCAGCAGAAGTTGCATATGCAATCAAGAACATGAAGCGGGGAAAAACTCCAGGAGAAGATGGAATTACTGTAGACATCATACAAGAAGCAAGTGGAGAAATCGAAACAGTACTCGCCCAAATTTTTACTCGATGCCTTAATGAAGGAAAGATTCCTGAGGATTGGAACACCGCTACAATGATCCTGCTACATAAGAAAAGGTGACATTGAGGATCTCGGAAACTACAGACCTATCAGCCTCCTATCAGTAGTTTATAAAATCTTCACTAAAGTTCTTTCACACCGCTTGAAGGTAACACTGGACATGGCTCAACCGAGAGAACAAGCTGGATTCAGGAGTGGCTACAGCACAATAGATCATATCCATGTGCTGAGAGAACTAATTGAAAGAGCGAGGGAATATGAACTTCCATTGTGCATGGCTTTTATCGATTATGAAAAAGCTTTTGATTCGGTGAAACCATCAGCAGTTACAATGGCTCTGAAAACCTGCGGTATTGAAGATGCATACATTAATATTATAAATAACATCTATGAAAATGCAAGTGCAAAGATTAGGCTGTTTGAAAATACAACACACATAAAAATTGGAAAGGGAGTGAGACAAGGTGACACCATATCTCCGAAGCTCTTTAATGCCACATTGGATGGTGTTTTTCAGTCACTGAGCTGGGAAAACAAGGGGATAAAGATTAATGGAGATTATCTAACCCACCTTCGTTTTGCTGATGACATAGTCATTTTTGCAACTAGCCCATCAGAGCTGCAGAGTATGATTCAGGAACTTGCTGACAAGAGTAAAGAAGTGGGATTAAAAATGAACTTTCAGAAGACAAAAGTGATGTTCAATGCTTTTACAAGAAATGAAGATTTATCGATTGATGGAGAAAAGCTGGAGATAACAGATACGTACGTTTATCTTGGACAGCAGATATCAAGTGAGGGTTACATTGATGAAGAAATTAATCGGCGTACAAAACTTGCCTGCAGAGCTTTTGGAAGAAACAGCATAATTTTCAAGAGCAATATGCCATTATGTCTTAAAAGAAAAGTGTTTGATCAATGCATCCTTCCAGTGCTTACGTATGGTGCAGAGACGTGGACCTTAACTAAAAGAGACATACAAAGGCTGCAGACAACTCAAAGCAGCATGGACAGGTGCATACTTGGTGTAACCAGGAGAGATAAGAAGAGGAACTCGTGGATCCGAAAAATGACAAGAGTGGAAGACATCATGATCAGAGTTAAATCCCTGAAATGGCAATGGGCTGGACATACTGCCAGAAGGACAGATCATCGATGGACAGCCGAAATTTTAGATTGGATTCCAAGGGACAGGAAAAGACCCAGAAGAAGACCACATGGGAGATGGGTGGATGAAATTCGAAAGTATGCAGGGGTGACATGGAGGAGACTGGCACAAGACAGACCGTTGTGGAGGAAACTTGGGGAGACCTTCGTCCAGCAGTGGATTGATAATGGTTGACAATGATGATGATGATGATGATGATGATATATATATATACACGGTCGAGTCACATTATTGTGAACAGCAGCTAGACGGGCTGGGAGTGACTGACTCAATAAGGTACTGGAAGGTATTCACAGGTATGCTGAGCCATGCTGACCGCAGTGCATCTGACAGCTACTGGAGGGTGCGTGGTGGAGGATAAGTAGAGCGAACAACACGATCGAGGTGGTCCCACAGATGTTCAATTGGGTTTAAGTCTGCGGAATTAGGGTGCCAGGGAAATACGTTAAAGTCTTCATCGTGCTCTTCCAACCACTCTCGGACATTTCTAGCAGTGTGACATGTCGGATTGTCATGCTGGAAGATCCCATCCGCCCCAGGAAAGACAATGCGCGTCTATGGATGTACCTGATCTGCAATGATGGATTCATAACGAATTCGATCCGAGTGCCTTCCACAGGTATGAGTGGACCCAGAGAATGCCACGAAAACATTCCCCAGAACATAACGCTGCCCACACCAGCTTGTGTTCTTCCAACAGTGGTTGAAGAGTGTTGGTTCTCCGATGTTTCTCACCTTATACACCAACGTCCATACGTTCAATGAAGCAGAACACGTGACTCATGGCAGAATGCAATTCTTTGCCAATCAGTGGAGGTCCAATTCCAATACTGCCGCGCAAATGTAAGCCTTTTCTGCAGATGTACCTTCGTCAGCATAGGTGCATTGACCATCCATCTGCATCGGAGCCCCGTACGCAGCAGGGTTCGCTGAAATGTCATTTTAGACACACTTCCGGTAGCCCCCTGGTACCTTCGAAGCCGACGTTCACCTCTCACATCAATGGCACGTGGTGCACCGCAGTTTCCACTTCGCTTATTCGCAATGATATCATTTCTCCAATTACGATACACTCTAACCACAGCAGCTCAGGAACAGTTCATAAACTGCGCTGTTTCATAAATACTGCCAACCATGGCCCAAAAGCCGATAATCATCCCTTTTTGCAAATATGATAAATCGCTCCTTTTATACATGGCAACAACGAGTGATATGTTTTCAAAATGCCTACAGCACGCCTTATATACCCTCCAAGCCAGATCACGTCACGTGCCTTCTTTCATTAGCTGGTGACGTTAAAAGTGGGAGGTGGTCATTATAATGTGACTCGACTGTGTGTATACTATATGGAGAAAAGTAACTGGGTATCCCCATGCAGACACAGTGGTGTACACCCGCAGCAGACACTTGGTTCATAAGGTATCAAAACGGCAACGGGAGTACGCTCAGATCAATCGCTGATAAAAATGATTTGAAAGAGAGAACTCTCCGAGTTTAAAAAGGCCGTTATAATAGACTGCTCAGTTGGAGGATTGAGCATAAGAAGCATTGGTGATGATAGGCAGGTCGCTAAATCGACTCTGGCCATTGTCACCATTAAGTAGAAGTAGACGGGATATTGCAGGAATTCACCTCGAACTGGAACACCCAAGAAACTGCAACCAAGGGACCGGAGGGTACTGCAGAAGGAGATCCGGAAAACCAGGTCTTGGTCAATGCATGCCATAGCACATGAGTTCCAGATGGCCACAGGTGTTATGGTCTCCACCAAGACACTTCGAAGAGAGGCCGATGCACTCGGGTATCACGGCCGAGCAGCCGTCCAAACTATGCACTCGGGTATCACGGCCGAGCAGCCGTCCAAACCATGCACTCGGGTATCACGGCCGAGCAGCTGTCCAAACCATGCACTCGGGCATCACGGCCGAGCAGCCGTCCAAACCATGCACTCGGGTATCACAGCCGAGCAGCCGTCCAAACCATGCACTCGGGTATCACGGCCGAGCAGCCGCCCAAACCATGAACTCGGGTATCACGGCCGAGAAGCCGTCCAAACCACGCACTCGGGTATCACGGCCGAGCAGCCGTCCAAACCATGCTCTCGGGTATCACGGCTGAGCAGTCATCCAAACCATGCACTCGGGTATCACGGCCGAGCAGCCGTCCAAACCATGCACTCGGGTATCACTGCCGAGCAGCCGTCCAAACCATGCACTCGGGTATCACGGCCGAACAGCCGTCTAAACCATGCACTCGGGTATCACGGCCGAGCAGCCGTCCAAACCATGCACTCGGGTATCACGGCCGAACAGCCGTCCAAAATATTCAATCGGGTATCACGGCCAAACAGCCGTCTAAACTATGCACTCGGGTATCACTGCCGAGCAGCCGTCCAAACCACGCACTCGGGTATCACGGCCGAACAGCCGTTCAAACCATGCACTCGGGTATCACGGCCGAGCAGCCGTTCAAACCATGCACTCGGGTATCACGGCCGAGCAGCCGTCCATAAACCATGCACTCGGGTATCACGGCCGAACAGCCGTCCAAACCATGCAATCGGGTATCACGGCCAAACAGCCGTCTAAACTATGCACTCGGGTATCACTGCCGAGCAGCCGTCCAAACCACGCACTCGGGTATCACGGCCGAACAGCCGTCTAAACCATGCACTCGGGTATCACGGCCGAGCAGCCGTCCATAAACCATGCACTCGGGTATTACGGCCGAACAGCCGTCTAAACTATGCACTCGGGTATCACTGCCGAGCAGCCGTCCAAACCATGCACTCGGGTATCACTGCCGAGCAGCCGTTCAAACCATGCACTCGGGTATCACGGCCGAGCAGCCGTCCATAAACCATGCACTCGGGTATCACGGCCGAACAGCCGTCCAATCCATGCAATCGGGTATCACGGCCAAACAGCCGTCTAAACTATGCACTCGGGTATCACTGCCGAGCAGCCGTCTAAACTATGCACTCGGGTATCACTGCCGAGCAGCCGTCCAAACCACGCACTCGGGTATCACGGCCGAACAGCCGTTCAAACCATGCACTCGGGTATCACGGCCGAGCAGCTGTCCATAAACCATGCACTCGGGTATCACGGCCGAGCAGCCGTCTAAACCATGCACTCGGGTATCACGGCCGAGCAGCCGTCCAAACCATGCACTCGGGTATCACGGCCGAGCAGCCGTCCAAACCATGCACTCGGGTATCACGGCCGAGCAGCCGTCCATAAATCATGCACTCGGGTATCACTGCCGAGCAGCCGTTCAAACCATGCACTCGGGTATCACGGCCGAGCAGCCGTCCATAAACCATGCACTCGGGTATCACGGCCGAACAGCCGTCCAATCCATGCAATCGGGTATCACGGCCGAACAGCCGTCTAAACCATGCACTCGGGTATCACTGCCGAGCAGCCGTTCAAACCATGCACTCGGGTATCACGGCCGAGCAGCCGTCCATAAACCATGCACTCGGGTATCACGGCCGAACAGCCGTCCAATCCATGCAATCGGGTATCACGGCCAAACAGCCGTCTAAACCATGCACTCGGGTATCACGGCCGAGCAGCCGTCCAAATCATGCACTCAGGTATAACGGCCGAGCAGCTGTCCAAATCATGCCCTCAGGTATAACGGCCGAGCAGCCGTCCAAGCAGCCGCCCGTAAACCTCTCATTAGAAAGACCAATAAAGCCACGCGGTTACAATGGTATCAACAGCTCAAAAATAGTACATTGGAGCTATGGTGACAGGTGTTATGGAGCGACGCTTCACATTTTTCCCATATGATGGACGTGTCTGGGTTTGGCGGTTACCCAGAGAACTTCTGCTTCCGGTGTGTAGAGTGCCCACTGTGAAGCACGAAGGCGGTGGAGTTAGGGTATGGGGCTGTTTGAACTGGTACGGCGTGCATCTACTGGTTCTTATTAATGGCAACATGAACCCTGAGCTGTATAGAGATATTCTGGATAATTCAATGCTTTCTATAGAACACTCAGGTGAAGCGATGTAGGGTATGTTTACTTGGCAGAAACCTGAAATCCTACTGCACGCGGAACAACGTGTAACTCTTACCCACTATCGTGAAATGTTTGCTGTCTCTGTAAGCCAAACAATGCTGCATTTTTTCCCGAATGGCGATGCTGTATTCTAAGATGACAGTGCGCCGAGCCACAGGACCAATGTTGTGCAGGAATTGTTTTGAAAAACACAGTTCAGACTTTCATCATATTGATTGGCCTTCAAACTTCTCCGATATCAATCCCATAGAGCATTTGTGGGACTCTATGGAACGGCATATCAGGCGTCTGTATACAACACTCACCTCCATACCTGCACTGAAGGCCGCAATACACACAGTTTAATTGGCCATACCTCCTAACTACTTCCAGAATCTTATTGAACTGATGGCACGTCGGATAACTACTGTAATGAACGCGAAATGACCTACGAAGTGATAGGTAGATGGTCATAACCAAAATGATCATTCAGTGTGTGTGTGGGGGGGGCACACAGAGCAAATGTGAGATTAAAAAAAAATAAGAGCACGATTTATAGCATAACGCAGTTAAAAAACTGGCCCTTTAACGACCATAACGCCCAAAACGCCAGTACATACAATCGACCACGGCTGCCCGAAATTCCTGTCTACAGTGAGTCAGATTCCCTACCCTTACCTATTCTTTAAATTTAACCGACCTATGAGGGATCAGCAGGTGTCACAGCCAGTCATCATTGTTGTTACTAAACAAAGAAGTGAAACAACAGAGACTTTCGGGCGTTATGGTATTTAAAGTGATACTAGATTTTAGAGTAATGGTCGTTAAAGGTGTAACGTACCAGGAGATGTGATGTACCTGCCAGAAGGACGCACACGACATAAAAGCAGATAGGAATCAGAATAAAACGTCCGCGTAGCTCAATTGGTAGAGCAACTTATTCCGGAATGAGGGAATCTGGGTTCGAATCCCGGTGCGGATAGAAATGACGGAGAAATTTACTTCGTTATAATGGCGCCCGAACTATCCGGATGACCCGACCGTTCAAAATCTCGCATTGGTGTGATGTTATTTCCACACCGCGAGATAGGTAAAATAAGAGAATCCCTTCTCCAGCACTTCGACAAAAAAAATAAAAATAAGGGGGAGATGATGTAACGTACCAGGAGATGTGATGTACCTGCCAGAAGGACGCACACGACATAAAAGCAGATAGGAATCAGAATAAAACGTCCGCGTAGCTCAATTGGTAGAGCAACTTGTTCCGGAATAAGCGGACTCGGGTTCGAATCCCGGCGTAGACCAGAAATGACGGAGAAATTTACTTCGTTATAAAGGGTTAAACGATACTTTTTATTTTCCATCGCGATTCATTATACTCTACTTTCCTCGCATTCGAATCCAGCCAGGTCAGCGGAGATTCTTCTTCAAACCATAAATATTTGCATCAATTTAATATTATCCAAAAGCTTATGTTTAGATGCACTGGTCTTGCAATTATTGAAGAGCAATGATTGTATTACTGAAGACGTACTTTAACCAACTGCGCAATAACAAACCCAGAATCGTCTGCCACGGCTAATAACTGTTTTCATAGATACTTTTTTAATTCAGTTAATCATCAGTTGTTATTTTTCCCCTTCGCATTATTGCCAACTCAAAAACAATTGTTTTTATGGAACGGCCTTTGTATAAGATGCATATTTAAACATTTCCAGGATGTCGACCCCCTGGAAATGACTAATATACATCTTACATGCAGCAAGTTTTTTTGCAGAAGTATTAGCTTCAAGTCTATCCTTCAATCTAGAGGCCATCATAAGTACCAAAGGCAGGAACGTATCCTCTTCCTGGACAAATGCCTGCCTTTTGCCCTTGTAATGGCTTCTAGACTTCGTAGAACACTCTCCACGGTTGTTGTTTTTTTTTAGTGTCTGCTGATATCTTCCGCCATTCGGCCTTCAAATCAGTTTCTAGTTCAGCTTTTCTTTTTGGGCAATCTCTGCTTCCACGCAGCGGATGATCCAATTTGTCTCATAGATTAGCTATAGGGTTCAGATCAAGAAGCTGGGCTGGCCTGTACAACTTTTCGTCGCCTATGTTCTCAAACCAATCTGTAACAACGAGAGCAATATGGCATTATGTGTTGTTCTGCTTATAGATGTATACGTCTTCCTCAAAGTACTGTATCAACGTTGGCAGCGCATAAATATCCAGATAATCTCCATAGAGCTTAGCATTCATGCTTTTGTCCAAACCGACTAATGGGGGTCCAAGAAAAATCCCGAAAAATAGCTCTGTAATATCAAGTTGTCTAGCTTTATTTTCGGGTACGCTCGAAACGAACACTGCACCTGACACAGTCAGTAGATCGAAATTGCCAGAAGCCCATTCCGTTAAACAGACCTGATCTGATACACTTATAATTAAATCGTGCTGCGAGAGTTCGGGGCGTGACAACTAGAACACAATCAGTTTCAAAATCTTCTTTTGGTGAATAATTTATCACCACCTCTATTCCTTCTCAGTTCCGCTATGGGTTCAACATCCTTCTTTCACTCAAGTTTTGACGCGAATGTTTTATTTACTATTGCTATTTGCAAGAGCCTGAGCAAAGCAATTTAAATATTTGATGTATTTTTGGAGGAGTTTTTAAGATGACACCGCTAGGAGCATGATCGAAATTTTGTTTGCGTCCTAAATCTCATGCTGAATATATTAAGTCACTCACCTATTTGTAGCATATGTAACAAGAAAGATGACACCGAATTTTCGGGTGTAGTAAGCACGTCATTTTGAATCCATTCTGACGCGAATTAAATGTATCAAAGCTATTCAAAGTCAATGGAACCGGTACGGAAAACAATAGCTGACGGAAAAAAGAAGTTTTTCAATGAGGTTTTTAATCCTCAGATATTGCTGTAAACGGAATCGTGAGCTTCCGCCCTCTGGTTGCAGACTTGTACGTTAAGAAAAACATGAATTCATAGGAGAAACATTTCGCAGTGGAAACGCTCTCCAACACTGAAATAATTTTTCAAATCGGACTCTTAGAAACAGAGATATCGACAAAAATAAGATGTGTATTTACTTCCCCTGGTGGAAAAACCATGCATTTTTTTAGGAAGAAAGTATTATCAAAAGGTTTTTTCATAAGAGCGGTATCGGTCCAAGAAAAAAAATAATTAATCGAGTTTTCAGGAGCTCAGATATTGTTACAAATACACCAGAAGCAGAAATTAACACTTCTGCCCCCTGGTGGCACTACCATTTTTTACCAATCATTAGAAATTATGTGAAAAATATTTTCCACCAGGTCTTGTATGCGATACAGGAAGAATTTTTCAAATCGGAGTTTTAGTAGCAGAAATAACACAGAAAACGCAATTTACCTTTGTGCCCCCTAGCGGAAAGTCTATGATTTACTTGAAAATTTTGAACTTATAGGAAAAACATTTTTCATTGCAAACACTATCAAACAAAGAAAGAATTTTTCCAATCGGGCTCCTAGAAGTAGAGATATTGACAAAAACAAGATATACATCTACGCCCCCTGGCGTAGAAACCATGCATTATTTCAAGAAGAAAATGTTTCTAAAAGGTTTGTCAGCATGAGTAGTATTGGTCTACAAACGACGTTTTTTTTAATCGAGAACTTAGAAGCCCATATTTTGTTGCAAATACATCAGAAGCGGAAGTTAAGACTTACGCCACCTGGCGGTCAAACCATTTTTAACAAAAATTAGAAATATGTGCAAAGGATTTCCCATTAGAGCTGTATCCGGTGCAGAAAGAATTTTTCAAATCGGAGATTTAGAAGCAGAGATATAGGGGAAAGCAATTTACACTACGCCCCTAGCGGAAAGTCTATGAATTACTTGAAAATTTTGAAATTATACGAAAAACATGTCACACTGGAAACACTATCCAACAAAGAAGGAATTTTTCAAAGCGGACTCGTAAAAGTAGAGATATTGACAAAAATAAGATATACATCAACTCCCCTGGCGTAGAAACCATGCATTATTTTAAGGTTTCTAAAAGGTTTGTCGACATGAGTAATATCGGTCTACAAACGACGTTTTTTTCAATCGAGAATTTAGAAGCTCATATTTTCCTGCAAATACATCAGAAGCGGAAATTTAGATTTACGTCCCCTGGTGGCGAAACCATTTTTTTTACAAAAATTAGAAATTATGTGCAAACAATTTTCCATTAGGAGCTGTATCCCCTGAAGAAAAAAAATTCAAATCGGAGTTGTAGAAGAAGAGTTATCGGGAAAAATGAAATTTACTTTAACGACCTCTAGTGGAAAATCTATGCGTAATTTGAAAAAGTAACTATATTTAAAATACTCTTCAACATAAGTGGAATCGAAATATAAAAGAACTTTTTCAATCGGATGTTTAGAAGCAAATATGTGGAATAAAACGTATTTCTGAATTCGACATTATCTACATTTACGCCCTCTAGCGGCGATATTGTACATCGTAAAAAAAAACGAAATAAAGGATCATCATTCACATATTTCAAGCTTCCCAATGCAAAAAGAATTTTTCAAATCGTACTAATAGTTGCAGAGATATCGTGGGTACAGACGGACGGACTGACGGACAAACCGGTAACATATAAGAACGATCTTTTATTACAAAAGACGTGCAAAAAATATGATAAAACTTTAATTACGAGCCTATAGTCTAAAGAAAGGAGCAGCGGTAAGTCGAATGACAGAGAGTTGTTTCTTAATGCACATCGAAGACGCAAATACACACACCGGCCATTGAATGAAAAAGTTTATTCAATATCGGGTCCTATACCCCATTTAGCTTGAATTACAGCACGTATGTTATTTGGCATAGATTCCACCAGGCAGTGGTGCAGCTGCACTAGGACCCGGCCACTTCAGAGGGCCCGTTTCCGGCTATCGATAAACTACGGAAAAGACGAAGATATCAATAAAAAAATATAATGTAAATAATATTCTTATAACATTCTCAAAGGTGAAACATAAAATTCATTTCACAAGAAGCCAATAGAAGACAACGGTAATAATAATATTATCGTCCATTATTGCGCATATTGAACACTCGCCGATCGGTAGGTGAAAGAAACTTATTTTTGTTATAGAGTGCATGCTTTTCCTAGCTTTTGCTTCCCTCGTTTGAGCAGTATTCTACGATAAAGCTCCTTATGCGCCAATCTCCGACAGTTGGCAATTAATCTTGCCAACTGTCGGAGTCGATTCTTCATTCTAACGTTCTGCCCCGTCGACCATTCACATATAAACACACACAGTCGTATGAGAATAATATGACCACCCCCGGAATCACAGTGTACCAGCCCAGGCGCGTCACACAGTGCACGTGACAAGGTCGACCACACGAAGATATAAGCGGCCGGCCAGGACAGATGAGTCATAATGCGTCACCTGAGCACAATGGACAGAGGTTGTGATTTGTTCACTATCTGCTATCACGAGGATACTACTTTGCAAGAAGCCGTTCAGAATGAAGAGGACAATGAGACGAACTTAGAAGGAGGCGAACGGCATTTAAGAAAAGTGTTGTTTTGACTTTTGAGAGCCCGAATTTCATCTATGAGTCGTCCGAGATGGGTCCGGGTTCGAATCCCGTGAGGCATGGATATTGTGTTTGTCTTACGGCGCTGGTTCTCTCCCTTTCGTGGAAACAGTGGCCTTAAATTAGGGACAGGCGACAGTTTATACCCCATTGAGTTGCTCACGGTGGTTGTTAAACCTTGAATTAATTACAAAAAAATTTCATTTCTTTATTTATTTATTATTATTATTATTGCAGGTAATTGATTTTCGATTTATGAAAATTAATTAGGGATTTGGGAATTTTAATCTAAAATGCTTACTGCGGGGAAGCTATTTCAGCTGCGCGGAGGAAGTTTAGTCGCGTGCAGCTTAGAAGGAACATCGGAGGTATGGCCAACCAATCTGTGTGTAATGCGGTCTTCAATACAGGTATCGAAGAGATTGGTGTATCCAGACGCTTGATATGCCGTTCCATAGTGTCCCACAAGTGTTCTAAGGGATTGGTACTAAAGGAGTTCGGAGGCCAATCGATATGCTGGAAGACTGGACTGTGCTCCTCAAACCGTTCTTGCGCAATATTGGACCTGTGGCTTGGCGTGCTGTCATCTTGCACACACCTTCGCCATTCGGGAAAAAGTGCAACATTGCTAAGTGTAGAGAACTAGCAAGCATTGACGATAGTGGGCACCAGTCATATGATGTTCCACGTGTGCACTAGGGGACGAAGTTCCTGCTAGGTAAACATGCCCCACAAAATACACCCTCTTCCACTGGCTTGCACTGTGGAGACCATGCAGGATGGATTGAGTACCTCATGTCTTCTGCGCCAAATACCCAGACGACCATCCACAGAGTGGGGTCAAAAATGCGACTCGTCTGACCAGCGCGTATTTTGCCACTCATACGACGTGCAACTTGCATTATCTTTGCACCAGGGGAGTGTTTTGCTCCGATGAACCTTGGTTAGGAGAGAATATCGTCGGGGTCATCTGCTATTATATCCCATACGTGTGAGCGCACGATGCGTGGTCATGACAAATAAGGGTCATGTATGGTCATGACAGATAATGTTCCGGGTTGGCCACAGTTCTACTGGGTAGTAAACTATGGAACTGTGTTGCGTCTGTTGGCCTGTAAGAGTCGTCGGACTCGCATCTCACCTCTCACTTCAGCGTTTGACTGTCCTGAAGAGGTTTGCCTCCGGGTCGTTGTTTGACCATTTTCACACTAGTACTGATACATTTTACCTACTGGCTTGCGGAAAGCCTACCAGTTTAACCGTTTGGGAAATCGAGGTACCCACTCTCCGAACGCCCACAATCTATTATTTCTCAAAACCCGATAAATCCTTCCGTTTACCCACCATGCTCTGAATTTCACTATCCACTATTCCACTCACGCCTTATATGTGCTACGTCAGTCGACTAATCACGCCCTTTTGAACATCATGTCGTCAACGGGCCGCATCTGTTGGAAATAGTGAATTTCCGCAGTGCTTCACAGCCCGCTCAAAAAAAATAATAATAATAACATTTACAATCACGCAAAACAGCGACGTTGAGGTATCACGTCACAAACCGTCATCAAGCCGAGCCGTCTTTGGATAGAGGTGCAGTGTACCCAGGAGTATGTCTCGGTGTATGACTTGTGGAGTACGACCTGGAGAGTCCGAGTCAGATGTCGACAAGTTCTGATGTCATCGGAGTTTGAAGGAATCATGAATCAAATACGAGGATCTGCTATGGATATGCCTCAAACGCTAATACAGTGCATACTGCCCTTTTCGAATTATGACGAGGTATCCAGCTCAAGTGTCTAGCGTAGTTTTTCCCGATCAAGGTGATAAGTAGCTGTCTTTCCGATATCTCTAAGAACAGTAAGCCTAAAGTATATTTTCAACAAAGTTGAATTTGAACTCTTTCTCACAGTGTGTTGTATAATAATTTTTATCGGTCAGTTCAAGTTAACGTCCTTCTTATTTTGATAGTTACAACATGGTAACAGAATTGTACAATTTAAGTCAACTGTACATATACACTGAAGCGCCATAAAAACTGGTACACCAGTCTAATACTTGGTAGGCCCCTCACGGGAGCACAGGACTGCAGAAATACGACGGGTCATGGACTCCACTAGCTTCTTAAAATATACTGGAGGCAATGCACACCATACTTCCTGCAGAGCATTCCACAATTCGGGTGTATTCGGAGGTCTCGGATTCTTGTGTTCGATAGCGCGTTCTATGGCATCCCAAATGTGTTCTATCACGTTCAGATCTGGGAACTTGGGTGGGAATGGTAAACCCCAAACTCAGATGAATGCTCCTCTAACCATAATGTGGCGTTCCGACACTTGTGTGGAGGTGTATTGTCCTTTTGGAACAAGCCCAACCCATCAGCATGAATGCAGGACATGAACGGGTGTACCTCGTCAGAAAGGATGCGCAGATAGCGTTGGCCGGTCACAGACTTTTGTAGACGTACCAAGGGTCCCAGTGAAGTCCAGCTAAACACACCCTATACCATTGCGTACCCCCTCCCCGGTATAGTTCCCTGTTGACAGGCGGGATCCATGGTATCATGGGGTTTGCGCCACACACGAATCCTTCCATCTGCCTGATACAGTTGGAAATGCGACTCGTCAGAACAGTCATAAAGTGTCCAGTGGCGGTGTTGCGTGCCCAAGCGAGGCGCATAGCTCTGTGTCGTGCACCCATCAAGGAGACTCGAGTTAGGCGTCGGCTCCTAAAGCCCATATCGTTCAGGGTACGTTGCACAGCTCGGACGCTGATGCTTGTTGAGGCTCCAGCATTGAATTTCGATGATACCTGCGAGAGTGTTGCACGCCTATCGCGTGAAACGATTCTTGACAGCCGACGATGGTCACGTTCACCCAATGTCTTTTTACTGCCACACTGGTATCGTAGGTTGGAGGTTTTGCCGGAATTCTTGTAGTCACGGTACACCCTTGCAATGGTCGTCCGTGAAAATTCGAACTTCGTTTCTACCTCTGAGATACTATGGCCCATCTCACGAGCGCCAATTATGACACCGCGTTGAAAATCGCTTAAATCGTTATTACTTGTCATTCTCATGTCGAAAACAGCTCTGACAGCTGGTAAGGATGTCTATCGCTTTATACGTATATGCACTGGCGGACGCAACGGAGTACGCGCATAGGTAACGGTGATATGTATTTTGCATAAGCTCGTCTGTACCAGTTTTTCTGGCATTTCAGTGTATGTTATATTCCATTTAGCTTCAGATAGCAGCCCTGGTGGCACAGTTGTCTAAGCGCTGGCCTCTGATCATTCGTCCAAAAGGGGTCCGGGTTCGAATCCCTGTGAGGCATGGATATTATGTTTGTCTTACGGCACTGGCTCTCCCTCCCTTCCCTGGAACCAGCGACCCTAAATTGGGGACGGGCGACTGCTTATAGCCCATTGAGTTGCTCACGGTAGTCGTTAAACCACAATAAAAAAAAGCTTCAGATAAAGCTAATTTTGTTCTCATTAATACGTCGTCATATTTAGTAGCTTGTGCTAAAATTTACTTAGTCAGCATTATTTTATTGCTAAAAGCAACTGCGCCCTTTAAACAACAGATTCACTAGAGTTAAACAAGTAATCCTTGTTGGTTGGGTGTACATGTCGAGAAATTCCAAAAGGTAATTGCTGCAACACCGTCCTGACACGTTAACACATTTATTTGAAAAACACTCGCACTTTCGGGATGCTCGATATAATCCCATCTTCAGGTGTACACTAATAAAATACTAAAATAATAAAAGAAACCACACTTCCCATAGTCATAATTAAAAGTTTTCGGAAACCGATCTGTGTGACCCACCGCAAGTCCCGCTGGCGTTCTCGATAAAGTTCCCACAGGCACGGGGTGACTGGGTGTGTCAGGTTGGTTAATCATTAGTCTCTCAGTCGGTGTGGCTGTTGCCATCTCTGTAGAAATTGTTGGTTGGTCCCTCTAGATAAATGAGTTGTTTCCAAGGTGTTGGGAGTAAAATTGGTTGCTCCTCATTGCAGCATGAATCCGTTGATTTCTGTATCACGATCGCCTTGCCGTATCATAACGTCCATTCGTTTTTGAAGCCTGATATAATTTAATGTCATTCGAAATGGGTTGGAATTTTTTCTTGTAAACAGGCTCTAGTTAGAGCTGTGGAGCAATTTGCTTTGGAAATGGATCTTTCGTATTCTAATAATATTATCCTACAGGCGTCTCTTGGTACTTCTCACATAACTGGATTCCGCACTTTCCATATTACTGATCTTTTTTTTGTTAGTGGGATTATATAGATTCCGGCAGATGTCAAGATATTAGTTGTGTCTCTGTCCTTCCTAATATAAGTAAAGAGGTTTTGGGTTTTTAGACCGAAATTCAACGAATATTTATGACATGCTTCTGTAATATATTTGTAATGGATGGGATATAAGGCATTGAGCTACTTCCAGTTAAGAAAATTTATAAATGTATTGGCTCTATGCCTTATATCCCATGCATTACAAATATATTACAGAAGCATGTCATAAATATTCGTTGAATTTCGGTCTAAAAATCCAAAACCTCTTTTACTTATATTAGGAAGGACAGAGACACAACTAATATCTTGACATCTGCCGGAATCTATATAATCCCACTAACAAAAAAGATCAGTGATATGGAAAGTGCGGAATCCAGTTATGTGAGAAGTACCAAGAGACGCTTGAAGAATATAATATTAGAATACCAAAGATCCATTTCCAAAGCAAACTGCTCCACAGCTCTAGCTAGGGCCTGTGTACAAGAAAACTTCCAACCCATTTTGAATGACATTAAATTATATCAGGCTTCAAAAACGAATGCACGTTATGATACAGCAAGGCAATCGTGGTACAGAAATCAACGGATTCATGCTGTAATGAGGAGCAACCAATCTTACTCCCAACACCTTGGAAACAACTCATTTATCTAGAGGGACCAACCAACAATTTCTACAGAGATGGCAACAGCCACATGGGCTGAGAGACTAATCATTAACCAACCTGACACACCCAGTCACCTGTGTCTGTGGGAACTTTATCGAGAACGAAAGTCTACAAGCTGGACTTGCGGCGACGTCGCACAGATCTGCTTCCGGAAACTTTTTAACTATGACTATGTGAAAGTGTGGTTTCTTTTATTATTTTAGTATTTTATTAGTGTACACCTGAAGATGGGATTATATCGAGCATCCCGAGAGTGCGAGTGTTTTTCAAATAAATGTGTTAACGTGTCAGGACGGTGTTGCAACAATTACCTTTGCAACAGCATCCACTTTAGATAAGGGTGCTCGTAATTCAGTGATCACTTGGTGTACATGCTCGTTATGAGGCTAAATACCACTCTTTAGTGCCTTTGCTTTCTTATTGTCACAGAACAACAGGTTTCCTATAATAGTTTTGTATAATTTTACTATAGTTTAGTAAACTCGTTAATTTATTAAAATTATTACTTGTTCCTATACTAATTACCCTTCATTAATTTCTTCGTATATCAATTTCCTTACTTTTCAACATTAGAATTAAGAGCAAGTCCAAAGACTGCGCAAACCTTTTTTTTTTTTTATATTTTGTTGGTTATTTTTGTGGCATAGTTATCAGGAAGGTGTCGATTGTATTTCTGGAAAATATAACTTCTTCGTTTTCCCGATATTTACTCGTTTTTTTTTTTACTACTAGCACGTCAATGTCTTGGCAAGTAACTGCGGCCGTTTTGCTGTGATCATACCTCTCAATTTCAGTGCCAGGATATACGCAATGTCGGTTTGGCAGCTGCAATGTTTGTTTGAACTTTTTCTTTCCCATCCTCCTGAGAAACGACGTAGTCAATATGTTATTTCCCATCATCACATGTGTTACACTTTCCCTTTCAAAAATCTTTCGTGTAAACTTTCTGACGTGGTAGTGTTTCTTTTTCCGTATATTTTTCAGAATAAATCACGTATTTCTTTCCCCGGTTATCGTAGTTTTCTAAGGATAAATATTGCTCTTAGGTTAGAATTAAGTGAAGTAATAATACTTGTATATTAATAATATAAGTGTCATATAATTAAAAAATGACTCTTAAATTTCATAAATGACATTTGGCTGTTTTTCAATTTAACGGTAATATAAGCATTAAGTCTGAGAAAAGACACCGGTTTTTTTTTTAGGTCACGGATTCTAAGGATGGGAGAGAACCGAGGTGGTAAAGATGAGTACAATAACATTTCTTTCACGGCACTTCAACATTTTCCCTAGATTAGGTGGAGAACTTAAGCATATTAGACGAAGTGTAAGTTGTGACGTACTACGTAAATGATGCATGAGTCAAAACAGTAAGTTTCAGCGATAAGCCTTGCCGGCGTTGTTCAGTCGGGAGAACATCCCGCTCCGCAGAGAGAAAACTTTGGTCCGATTCCACCACCGGTAAGAAAAGTTAATTTTGCTATATTGGACTTCTCATTCAAACTGGTCGTTAGTGCTTAATTAGCTCTGTGTTGTTTCATAAATCTATCCGGAACACAACTACTTAAAACAAAATACTTCACGGAACATTTAAGTAAAACTAGTAAGCTTTAGAGTGGAGTATATTAGGGTTTTTGTTGAACAACATAAGCAAATAACAAATGCCTGCAGCCATTTCTCACTGAAACCGTACGTTAGAACTCGAACGTTTTCGAAAGTCTTGTCCACAATGAATGTACAGGTCGAAATGACTATGCCGAAAGTGCATGTGATACAGCTCTGCTTGAGTCAGTAGCTGGTCCTCGACGAAGGCAATTGCATGAAGCCTGCGGATCTGATATCTCTGAGTGGGAGTTTCAATATTTTAAAAACCATGTCCCTAGAATATCAACAGCATTTTCTGATGTCAGTTTGAATACTGCATGAGACAGAGTCAACCCAGAGCTGGGCGTACTCAAACTTTGGTACCGACGTCGAGGTGAGGTAACATTCTAAGCGATTATATCCCACCACCGGCAGAAAAGAGCTTTTTCGCTATAAAGTCAGCAAATTCGCAGCTGTCGGGAAAGTTGCTTTTTACCGGTCCCGGACGATTCGTCCAACGACGATTGGTCCAATGCCGATTCGTCCAACGACGATTGGTCCAATGCCGATTCGTCCAAAGGGACAATTGGTCCAATGTACGATTCGTCCAATGCAGATTCGTCCAATGGTACGATTGGTCCAATGCCGATTCGTCCAAAGGGACAATTGGTCCAATGCCGATTGGTCCAATGTACGATTCGTCCAATGGTACGATTGGTCCAATGCCGATTCGTCCAAAGGGACAATTGGTCCAATGCCGATTGGTCCAATGTACGATTCGTCCAATGCAGATTCGTCCAATGGTACGATTGGTCCAATGCCGATTCGTCCAATGGTACGATTGGTCCAACGCCGATTCGTTTAATGGTATCACCTTACCAACGGTAAACTGTTTTATTTTCCAGAAAGGAATAATGATTTAAATTATTCTGCTCATTATATCCTTTTGAAAGATCATTTCCGTATATTTGGTAATTGTACAAATTTTACATAAACCTGTTAAAAGGAACTCAATGGAGCATTTCATAGCTGTTTGCAAAGCACCTATGCGCGGGCTCTTTTAGAATATTTTAAGTAACAACCTAGATATTTGGTATTTGTAAACCTTTTGTAAAACCTTACAAAAGGCACTCATCGTATCATTTCTCATGTCTTTACAAGGCACCTAGGCCGCAGGCTCTTTTATAAGATTTTAAGTTACAACCTAGATATTTGGTATTTGTAAACATTTTATAAAACCTAATAAAAATAACTCATCATATCATTTCTTATGTCTTTACAAGGCACCTAGGCCGTGTCTTGTCATCATTTTTCATGTCTTTACAAGGCACCTAGCACGACTCATGTTGTGTTCAGAAAAGGACGATAAAGTGGGAGTTTTTTAAAAACGCTGAATTTTTACTTAGGCGCTAAATATAACATGTCCAGCTTGTAATATTTTTTTATAACTTAATTAATTCATAGGCCCTACACCTTGGCCTTTTTAACAGCTTTTAATATGCCGACTTCATATTCATAACGTTTACGAATCAAATCAAGTTAATAGCATTACGCTTTTACTTAGGCACTAAATACTAATTCACAGGACCTGGAAGCCTAGGCCTTTTTAACCGTTTTTATTCTACCGATATCACATTCATAAAGTTTACCTATCAAATCAAGTTACTAATATTGCGCTTTTACTTAAGAACGAAATATTAATTCCTAAGGCTTAGGCCTTTTTAATATTTTAACTCTACCAATGTCATATTCATAACGTTTGCACATCAAATCAAGTTAATAGCATAGCTCTTTTACTTAGGCACTAAATATTAGTTCATAAGACCTAGGCCTAGGCCTTTTAACACTTTTTATTCTACTGATGTCATATTGTAACGTTTACATATTAAGTAAAGTTAAAAAAAATACTAGCATAACATTAGTAAGTTTTTCTTGGTAGGTAAACGTTATGAATCTGACAACAGTAGGATAAAAACTGTCAAAAAGGCATAGGATTAGGGCCTGTAAATTAATATTTCGTGCTTGTAAAAACGCAATATTAACTTGTATAATGAAGTAAATTTCTCCGTCATTTTTGTCCACGCCAGGGCTCGAACCCGAGTCCACTCATTCCGGAATAAGTGGACTCGGGTGGCGGAACCTCACTGCATGCTACAAACAGAAACGGAAAACTAGTATGCTACAAACAGAAACGGAAAACTCATGCAAAAAAGAGAAACATTGAAGTTGATTGAACGGCTCGTACATCAGTAACTTCATACGGCAGCAAAGACAGTATGACAAAAAAAACGTGATTCCGAAAAAAAAAAATCTGTAACCACAAAATTACGCATGAAATGTAACATTATTTTACATTCTTTGTACTACCGGTACTTTCGTATAACATCGGAGATAAAATCAGAACAGCTGAGATTTTTATAACACGAGCAGCACTTCGGACAGATAAGACGGAATTGGACCAACTGTCCATTGGAGGAATCGGCATTGGACCAATCCTCCCATTGGACGAATCGGCGTTGGACCAATCGTACCATTGGACGAATCGTACCTTTGGACCAATTGTCCATTGGACGAATCGTCCCTTTGGACGAATCGGCATTGGACCAATCGTCGTTGGACGAATCGTACCAGACTCGCTTTTTACAGTTCACGCAAAAATACGAGTATAATCTAAGACTTGCGTTTAGCTGGACGGTACTTCAGTCCCAGACTACAAAATAAGCGACGAAACTTGCTTCAAATCAGTTACGTAATAGTTATCAACATAGGATCCGTGCAGAAAGATTTATTAAAAATTTCTTTTCTGGGGATTTCAGCGACCACCATGAGCAACTCTAGGGTTACAGGCAGTCACCGTTACCTAATTTTAGTCCAGTGGTTCCAAGGAGGAGACAAATTTAGCGCCGTAGACAGCCATATCACATATGCTTCATCCGGAACTTGAGCTAATTCCCATCTCGGATGACTTACCGGAAGCTTGCACCTCAGTCAACTATCAATAGGTAATGATTCTGTAAATTTTATAGATTGTGAAAGAATAGTTTTTATCTGTTATGTAATGATGTTATTTTTAAGGTTATCTTCCGTGCAACTTAAAGATCACTAGGCGATTTCGCTTTTGCCTTGCTAACCCTGATTATTGCTATTCTTCCTTGCTTAGTCGTACCCGTTGCAAGCTTAATTATACCCGAATATTTTGCTAATTATACACTTCAAGTAGACAGCCAGGGCAGTAATAAGTCAGTACTTAGAGATATCCTATTACACTCTGTATATCAGCACGTCAAAACAGTTTTCAATAAAATGCGCCTTTGTCATTAACAAGACAAGTAGACTTTCCAGTAATCAGAACATAGCATTGCAAAACCTCATTCTCCTCACGGAGATAACAGGTTGTCCAGTTATTTGGGGAGAAGTGCCTCCACGGCCTGAGCTGTCCTTGTGACAGAACATCTTGTCTTTTCGTTAACCGTTATACCACGTTCCGAAAAGTGTTTCTTTGGTCGTCTTGTGCCTGGCGCTCTTTGGCCAAACGTGGCCCTTACGCCATAAAAATCAATCAACCAGCCAACTAAAGTCTCATTCAGTAGACAGCTGTAGACACATCATTCAGTAGACACATTGTTCCCTAAATACACCGGAGCCAAAACGTTATGACCAGCGCGTTTTATACAAATCGGAGCAACTGCAGGTAAATGTCCTGTAATGGTATAAATAACAACTTACTGAGCTCTGCTAATCTATATTATTCTTGTTCTTTAAATCGGGAAGGGAGCGGAGTTTGACAAAGGCCAAATTGTAATGGCTTGACAACTGGTTCACGGCATTTCCAAGGCGACAGGTCTTCTAAGATGCTCATGGTTATCCATGGTTAGTATTCGGTGTGCAACTTAATTCTCGGCCCCTAACCGCAAGCAATTATAGAACGTCGGCAAATGCAAATAGCTGTGTGCGATAGTGGCCGACTGCAGCGCCATCCAACAGCTTTCCAAACAACCGTAACCGCTCACAGCTGTAGTGACAGAAGGGACGAAAATTGGCGGTGAAAGCAATGTTGTTCGAGAAACAACATTTGAGGCACTGCCTCCTGTTCGCGTTTCCGCTTAAAGAAAGTGCCGCAGAAGCCCAGCAAATGATTTGTGCTGCTTTGGGTGAGGCTGCTGTGTCCAACAAAACGTGTAAGAAGTAGTTCCAGCGGTTTAAGCAGGGAAAATGCGATCTCCGTGATGCAGAACGTCCGGGACAGCCACAGAAAGTTGACAATGAGGAACTGGAACAACTGTTGGACGCGGATCCCTATCGCACACAGTCAGGACTCGCACAGGAACTGTGAGTAACACGGCAAGATATTGCAAAGTGCCTGCACAAGCTTGGACGGAATCACAAGGAGGGCCGTTGGGTGCCCCACCAACTCACAGCTGCGAACAAGTCTAGGCGCTTCGATGTTGCTATGTCCTTGCTCTCCAGATTCAAGAAGAAGGATTTCCTCCAATTGGCCTGTGATGAGAAGTGGATACTCTACGATAATCCTAAGAGGAGCAATTCGTGGGTTTATCCAGGTCAGCCTACCACCAGGATCACCAAACCGAATATTCATGCCAGGAAGTTGTTGCTGTGCATATAGTGCGATCAGCGCGGTGTCGTACACTATGAGTTGCTCAAACGTGGTGAAACGGTCAATTCTGAGCGTTATTGTCAGCAACTCATTCGTGTGAGTGACGCAATGGAGGCGAAAAGGCCATACACCAGTAAGGACAGAAGGTCGGTCCTGTTGCTTCAGGATAACGCGCGTCTTCACACCGCAAAAACGACTTTAAACACGATCACCGACCTGGGATGGGAAATTTTGTCCCACCCGGCGAAAATGTTGCAGGGAGTGAAACATGTGATAATCCGTCGGATTATCACCTCTTTCGCTCCCTGCAACATCACCAGAGTGATACGCACTTCACTTTTGTCGAGGAAGTCCACACAGCCGCCCCGCCCCGGTGGCGCAGTGGTCTAAGGCGCTGGCCTCTGATCATTCGTTCGTAAGGGGTCTGGGTTCGAATCCCGGTGAGGCATGGATGTTGTGTTTGTCTTACGGCACTGGCTCTCCCCTTCCCTGGAACCAGTGACCCTAAATTAGGGACGGGAAACTGCTTATAGCCCATTGAGTTGCTCACGGTGGTCGTTAAACCCCTAATCTAAAAAAAAAAAAAAAAAAAAAAAAAGACTTCCACACAAGTATTGATGACTTTATCAACTCGAAACAGCCCTCTTTTTTCCGCAGTGCCATTCGGCAGCTCCCTGACTGATGGCTCAAATGTATCCAACACGACGGGGATTATTTCCCTGATTAGGTACATATTCGATTTGTTATAATTTGCTGTCAACGTGTCGTGCCTGTGGTCGAGAATTAAGTTGCACGCCTAATAATAGATTGTGAAGGAACAGTTTTTATCTATTGTGCAATGCTGCTATTGTTAAGGTTATCTTCCCTGCAGCTTAAAGATTACTAGGTGATTTATCTTTGCTTTGCTAACCCGGATTATTGCAATTCTTCCTTGCTTGGTCGTACCCGCTTGAAGCTTAATTAGACACGAATAATTTGCTAATTATACACTCCAAGTAGACGGCCATGGCAGTAATAAGTCAGTACTAAGAGATATCCAATTACACTCTGTAGTTTTCAATAAAATGCGTCTTTGTCATTAACAAAACGAATAGACTTCCCAATACTCAGAACATAGCTTTGCAAAGCCTCATTCCCCGCACGGGTATAACTGGTTTTTCAGTTATTTGGACAGTAGCGCCTCTACGCCCGATCTGTCCTTGTGACAGAACGTCTTGACTTTTCGTTAACCCTTATGCCACGTTTTGAAATGTCTTTCTTTGATCGTCTTGTGCCTGGCGCTCTTTGGCCAAACGTTGCCCTTACGCGATAAAAATCAATCAACCAGCCAACCGAAGCCTTATTAAGTAGACAGCTGTAGATACATCATTCAGTAGACACATCGTTCCCAAAATACACCGAAGAGCCAAAACGTTATGACCAGCGCGTCTTTATGCAAATCGGAGTAACTGCATGTAAACAACGTCGCATGCGGTCATGTAACGGTATAAATAATACCTTACTGAGCTCTGTTAATCTACACTGCTAGCCACCCAAACTGCAACACCAAGAAGGAAGCATACGATTGGCTTGAAATTCGCAGCATGCGTCGCCCGCGAGAGGACGTGCAGACGATTATCATTGCAGGCTATATGCAAATCATGTGCGCCTGGCACGCCACCGAGAAGCACTATAAGAAGGGCGCACAGAAGGCGGGGGGTGTAAGTAGTGGAAGTGTGTTGTGCTGCCGGACCTTTGCGTGGGAAGCTTCCTGATACCTCGTCGCAGAATACGGCAGTCATTCTAGCACGTTTCGGAGTTCGACAGAGGACGAATAGTGGCTTATCGCGACAGCGGTTTATCGTACCGAGACATCGGCGCCCATGCGGGACGACATCCAGCTACAGTGAGGCGAGTATGGATTCGGTGTGTGCAGGAGGGACGGACGGACTGATGTGAGCGATTGCCGCAGCCGCGGCACACCACCGAAATAGAAGACTGGCATGTTGTGCGGCGGGCATTGACGGCTCGCACCGCCACATCATGAACGTTAGCGCAGGAATTAGGGTGTGTTGCGCAACAAACTGTGTCGTCACGTACCGTTCGGCGTCGTCTGCAGGAGCGGGGACTTGTCGCACTGCGCGCGTTGCTCCGATTACCATTGACGTTAAACCACCGGCGAGTGCGTCGGTAGTAGGTCGTTGAACCCTGCACCTGGACTACGGAATGGCACGACATTGTCTTCTCCGACGTATCCCGCTTCTGCCTACAACACCACGATGGTCGGATCCGCGTGTGGCCCACCGTGGCGAGAGACTGTATGACGCCTGCATTATGCATCGCCATACCGGTCCATCGCCTGGCGTTATGATTTGGGACGTAATTGCATATGACACCCTTACCCCTCTGGTACGCATCGCCGGTACACTCAACAGCCACCGCACCATCTCTGACGTTTTGGAGCCTGTAGTCCTCCCTTACCTGCAGGACCTGCCAGCGGCCACGTTTCAACAGGACAATGCGCGCCCGCACGTGGCACACATCGTGCAACAATTCTTCACGGCTCACCAGGTGTCACTGCTGCCGTGGCTCGCCTGTTCTTCCGCTATGTTGCCCATCGAACACGTCTGGTCGCTGATCGGCAACCGAGTGCCTGGCAAGCACCACCCGCGGCTACGCCTGATGAACTGTGGCAACGTGTGGAAGCAGCCTGGATCGACATACCCCAAGCCCACTTCCAAAGCTTCTTTCGTTCGATGCCGCGGCGTGTAGCGGCCGTTATTGCCAGCCATGGGGGCCACACGAACTGTTGATATCTGCGTGTTCCGCAAATCGTTTTATCTTTGAATCTGTTGTTATGTGTCCAGTAAATCTGGCTTTGCTATCTCGTGTCCTTATTGGTGTTGCATTTTAGGTGGCCAGCAGTGTATCTTATTCTTGTTCTTCAAATCGGGAAGGGAGCGGAGTTTGACAAGGCCAAATTATAATGACCTGACAACTGGTTCACAGCCTTTACGAGACGACAGGGCTTGTAAGATGCTCATGGTTAGTACTTTCAAAAAGTGTTCCCAGAATGGAAAACCATAAACCTCCGGTAAGGTGTGGGCCCACAACGTCTCATCGATGCTGGAGATGAGCGAATTTTTTCTCTAATTGTACGAGGCAAATGAAAGAATACTGTGACGCAACTGGCCGGTAATTTGAACGCTGGTGACGGGAGTATTGTTTCACAACACACAGTATAACGAACTCAGCGGAAAATTGGGCTGCCTGGTCTCAAAGCTTTTCCAAGTGCCCATGCTAACCTCAGTTCACCGTCGAAATCTCTAAAATAGGCACGCGAGCATCAATCTTGTACCTTAAGATGAAAGATGAAAGATGAAGATGGTCTAATCCGATTGATCTCGTTCACTGGTGCACCACGTGGACTCCCGATCATTTATCTGCGGAAGTAATTTCACCAGGATGCACCGTGGGTGAAAACAAGCCGGTGTGAAGAAATGTATGCTTTGTGCAATGTTCTGGCCTGGGTCAAGTCATTCATATACAGGAAACCAAGACGTCTCCCGCCTATCTGAACATCAGTGCAGACCAGGTACATCCTTTCATGGCAACGGTATCCCCGTCTAGTGGAGCCTTTATTTTGGAGGATAATACGCCATACTGCACTGCCTGGATTGTGCGAGAATGGGTCGTGGAACATGTGGAATACTTCCAGGTATTTCCCTGATCACCAAATTCCCCATACATCAATCCAATCGAGCAACTGTGGTTTGTGTTTAACAGCAAATCCGATCTACGGCGGCTCATACGTGTACATTAGAAGAATTAACCCTTTAACGACCATAACGCCCGAAACGCTCGGACATACAAACGAGCATAGCCGCCGGAAGCCTGTCTGGAGTGAGTCAGATTTCTTACCCTTACCTGTTCTTTAAATTCTCACGACTCATGAAGGATTAGCAAGAGTCACCGTCAGTCACCATTGTTGTTACTAAACAAAGAAGTGAAACAATAGACAGTTTCGGGTGCTATGGTATATAGAGGGATACCAAATTTTAGATTAATGGTCGTTAAAGAGTTAAAGGATCTGCTGGTAACGTGTTGGTACCAGATACTACAAGATACTTTTACAAATCTTCTGGCGATCACACACGCACGGCTCGCCGGATAAAAGCTGTTTTGGCGGTTCCTAGAGGATGAACGTCATTTAAACAGGTGGTCTTCATGTTTCGGTACTTCGATGTACCCGGTGTTTCACTGGGTAGTGACAATTTTCCTGTGTAATAAATCATTACAGAATAACGAGATGGCGCTGTAAGTCCGAGACGTCGATCAGCAAGCAACAGGCATTCGTGAGGACGTAGTGGGAAGGTGGACACGCGATTTCGAACATGCAGCGATAAACCACGCGAAAAAGAGTTTTCTTGGTAAAAAAAATCGGTATGCGGAGGGCGGAAACCCCACAAAGGTGTTACGAAAGCGGGGTACAGCGTTTAAGAATCGTCGTAAGCCATCTTATGCGTACCTGACGAAATTGGTAGCGAAATTCGAACGAACCGGAAGTGTCGCAGATGACGTGGCAGGCGTGGCGACGCAGAGAACAGCGCGGACAGCGGAAAACATCGAAGCCGCACGAGAACTCCTGCACGAAGAATCTGGTACGTCAACACCAAGACTTGCGCTGCAGCTAGATGTTAGCCCAGCGTCCTCATGGCGCATTGTGACGTCAGATTTGGACATGTTTCCCTACAAACTCCAAGTGCATCAGCCGTTGATCACAACAGTCGTCCAGCAGCGTTATGAGTTTGAGTATGACATGTGTTCACTGATCGATGACCACAACTTTGATGTTAAGAGCATTGTCTTCAGCGATGAGGCACACTTCTGGTTGGATGGCTACATTAACCGGCAAAATTACCGCATCTGGGGAAGCGAAAGCCAGCGGTCTGTGTTATGAAGCCTCTCCATCCGCTGAAGCTAACCGTTTGGTGTGCAATGAGTGGTGATGGCCTCATTGGGTCATTTTTCCTGGAGTCCACAGTTACCGCTGCCGCCTACAGTGACTTTTAGAAGAACCGGTTTTTCCCAGCTCTAGTCCAGAAAAACTGGATTCTAAACCGCACGTTTTAACAGGACGGAGCACCGCCACACTCCACAAATGCTGTTCATGATTTGCTTCACCAGCAGTACGGCCCACGGATCATCGCCAGACGATTCTCCCAACATTTTTCAGCCGGTCTCTCTTGGCCTCCGTACAGCCCCGATTTAACACCATTCGACTTCTTCTTGTGAGGCTATCTGAAAGATCGGGTGTACCAGGACAACCCGCGAACACTGCCTGACCTCCCACGTGCCATCCGACAGGAAATTGCACAGATCCCGCCGAACACCTTCCCGGCGGTATTGCAGCACTTCGAAGTACGTATTCGCCACGTCGTGACAGCGGATGGTCATCATGTGGAATATGTCATCCATTGATTATCTCTTGCCCACTCTTACTCCTGCAAATGTCCTTTTCCTCATCCAATAAAGTAAGTTAACTTTATTGTCTCTTTCTTTTGCCACTACCGAGTGAAACACCCGATAGAGTATAGCTTATAACTCTGAGAACATTCTTCTCATACAATATCGCTCTACTCAACATCTCTCCCTGCGTTGACCGTGGGAAGCCGGCAGGGGCTTCGCTTGCTACATGTACGGGGAAACGTTTCCTCCCAACTTCTTTAACATGTACTTATCTACTGGACGAGTTCCAAAATCGTGTGTTCTTACTTAGAAACTTGTGACACTTACAACTTCTTAAGCGGGAAAATTAGAACCATCGTTACTTCTTAAGTGGGAAAAATTAACATTAGCGCTATGGAAAAAAAAATGGGGCTCTAAAAATAAAACTTCTTAAACGGGAAAACTTCTTAAGAGGGATCCACTGTATGAACTTTTGCAACCAAAATGCGACTTTGTTAAAACGTTATGTACTAATTGGGTTATCACTGGAGCGGGGAATTTTGGAAAATGATTCTCATAAATAACACCATTTTGTAAATTTATTTAATAATTTTTATTGTGTAGAAATTACTTCTCGGCCCCAAAATACAATCCACCGTAGCTCTTATGTAAATTGAACGTGTGACGCCGCTATATGAGGGTAGTGTAAGACCAACGGACACCATAAAACCCGACGCTGCAGCTGACATAACCTCACAAAGCAGGTGAAAAGTGAAGACAATGACGTCCGAAAAGAAGCATGTGAGACACTGTATGCTTTTCGTGTTTTAGCTCGAAAATAAAAAAGCTAGCGAGGCTAAGGAAATTATTTGTTCAGCCTTAGGGGGAGATGTTATGTCCTAAAGCACGTGTAAAAACTGGTTTCTGAGGTTTCGTGAAAGAAATTTCAATCTCGCGAATGATGCACGTCCAGGCCAACCCAAAAAGGTGGACGACGACGATTTGGAAGGGCTGTCGGTCGAAAGTCCATGTCAGATGCAGTCAGAGCTTGTTCAAGCACTTGGGGTAACCTAACAAGCATTCTCTATTCGCCTACAAAAGCTGGGGGAAATTCACAAGGCGTGCCGTTGGATTCCTCACGTGCTCTCTCCTGACAACAAAAAGCGACGCTACGACACAGCTGTGTCCCTGCTTTCCAGGTTCAACTGGAAGGATGTTTTGTACAGAATAGTGACTGGCGATGAAAAGTGGGTGTTTTACGACACTTCCAAATGGCGAGAATCGTGGGTCAACCCCGGTGAACAATCAGCTGCGAAACCCGATATCCATGGCAAAAAAATCTTACTGCGCGTTTGGTGGGATATGAAGTACTAGATGAATGCCCGTCAATAATGACGGAGAAAAATAAAATGTATGATACAGAAATTTTTGACATTTATTTATTGAGTTTTTGAGTTCTACGTCAATAGATGGCGACGTTGGCTCACAGCTTTCTGAAAATTCCCCGAGAAGTCGATTATGGAATTTGATATGACGGGCTGTCTGTTTGCTATGTGTTTTGTAAGACATTTAGTCCCTGTTTCGTCAACACTTCCTTGTACACAACATTTTTCGTATACACTGACTGTGAACCCTGTATCAATTTCTCCTGTTCTTTTCCGTGAACTATTTTTATCTTGACGTCGGGAGATCGTCGTATTCTTGACGTTGCCACAAACAGATGGCTAAACACCGGTTCAGGTAGTGAAACAAAATTCCTGATGTAAAGTTTTTTGTAGCCGCCCCGGTGGCGCAGTGGTTTAAGCGATGGCTTCTGATCGTTCGTCCGAAAGGGGCCCGGGTTCGAATCCCGGTGAGGCATGGATGTTGCGTTTGTCTTACGGCACTGGCTTTCTCCTTTCCCTGGAACCAGTGACCCTAAATTAGGGACAGGCGACTGCTTATAGCCCACTGAGTTGCTCAAGGCGGTCGTTAAACCTCCAACAACAACAACAAAATCGTATCTCTAAGAGTTGACCCTGTGACGTAACGCATCTCTGACGTCATGTGAGAATGATTTGGATTAGATGAAGTCATACCAGCCGCTGTGTTCATTGTTGCTATAACACAAAACAAAGTGGTATCCGCGTGGAATGTGCGCGTGTAGGTGATCACGTCACCTACACGAAAGCACGAAAAGCTAAGCGTGACGTCACAAACATTTGTTTCTCGGTTGTTGCTATGACAACTTAGAAAGTGGTTATGAGTTGCTTAAACCAGGTGAAACCGTCAATGCTGAGCGCTATCAACATCAATTTTATCGTTTGAGGGACGGAATGGAGAAGAAACGACCGTTTACCGACCATGGGGACTTCCCACGGCGAACAGCACCAAGGGCTCTCTAACTGCGTTCCTTTGGGAAGTTCTCCTATACCCGGCGTATTCTGCAGACTTAGCCCCATCGTATTACCATTTGCCTCGGTCGCTCCAACACCACTTAGTTGATTCGCACTTCAAAACACCCGATGATGTCGCGGAAAGCATTGCTGATTTCACCAACTCCGAACCGCCGTCCTTTTCCCATGGTGGAATTCGCCAGCTGCCTAATCGTTGGCGAAGTGTATAGATGCCGATGGAGATTATTTCGCGTGTTAAAAATGTAAGTCATTACAAAATAAACACTGAGTTTGTAGAAACAGGGCCGCGAATTATTTTCCACAACTAATAGAAACCCTTTTGGAGGGTTTCATTAAGTGTTAAGTCAGCATGGTACAATAATGCATGATTGTCCTGCTTTTCAATAGTTCATGTCCCTTTAGCGGGAACTGAAGAAGAAAGTGCCCATTCACTATCGGTGATAAAAAATTTCAGCAATTTGATTTGCTTATACACTGAATAGCAATTAAATTAGAGACAGCTGGCGTTATGCAAATGTGGCGCTGTGAGCGGCTCTGTAAACGGAAACGACCTGACGTATGCAGCGATCCGACAATATAAGGAGAGATGCGACGGGAATCAGTAAGAGTAGGACGCAGTATGGGTAAGACGAAGGATCTAAGCACATTTGATCGTGGGCAAATTGTCGGGGCCCGACAAATGGGTCACTCCATCTCGGAAATCGTGCAGGCACTGGGATTTTCACGAGCCACTGTGTCACGGGTGCACCGTGAGTACATCGAATCCGGTAAAACCATCCCTGCAAGGGCCAACTGCGGTGGACAACAGCGTGTGGATGAGCGGGATCATCGTCGGCTAGCTCTCATTGTAACAGCGGATAGACGGGCCACAGTGCAAGAAATCACTCGGCAATTTAACGCTGGTGCACAAGAACGTGTAAGCAGCCACACTATCCAGAACCATCTCCTCGTTATGGGGTACAGAAGCCATCATCCCACAAGGGTACCGCTGCTGACCGCACATCACAGGGTGCAAAGATTAGCATGGGCGCGGGAACATCGCCACTGGACCCTAGACATGTGGGAAAATGTTGCCTGTACTGATGAGTCGAGATTCACGTTGTTACATGCGGATGGCAGGATACGAGTACGGCGCAAACCACATGAAGCGATGGATCCTTCTTGCCAGCAGGGTACTCTTCAAGCTGGTGGGTGTAGCATTCTCGTCTGGGGACTGTTTACGTGGACTGAAATGAGACCCCTGGTACGTGTGACATCGTCCTTCACAGGTCAACGTTACCGGGATATCTTGGACGACCATTTGCTCCCGTTTGTGCGTCTTCAACATCCCACTGGGGTCCTCATCCTGCAACAAGAGAATGCACCGTGCCATCGCTCCCGAATTGTATCCGAATGGTTGGATGAACACTTCACCGGCGTGACCTCGCTTCTTTGGCCAGCTAGGTCACCTGACTTTAATCCCATCGAGCACATCTGAGGTGCCATCGAGAGAGATGTTCGAGGCTCTGACCGCCCTCCATCAAATCTTCGTGAACTGTGGGAGCTTGTTCAGGGGTCGTGGATCCGTATGGTTTCCCAACGCTTCCGGTGTCTTTTCGAATCCATGCCGAGACGAATCGCCGCCGTGATCAGGGCGAAAGGTGGCGCTACATGTTACTAGACAGGTATCTCTAATTCAACTGCTCTTCTGTCCACAAAGGCAAGAAGAATTGTAAATGAGAGTAAATTTTAATTTTTAAGGAAAAAACTATATATGATAATGTTTACGACCATGTATGGCTCAAAAATTTAGAGATTCTGTTCAAACTTACGCTATGATATACATTTTAATTACATTAATATTTACTCAGCAGCCCAGAAAATTAATTGTAGTTTTTCAGACACTTAGAACTCCAGGAGCATGCAGAGGAAGGAACATAATAAAACCTTTTATAATTAAGAGCTTACACAGCTGTTACAGCGATTTACGAAACGCACTAAAATTACCTGAGACTACATTAAAAAAATTATAGAATGTAACCATAGAGGTTTTAAAATTTTAATGAACACGCTCAAAATTGCCATCGAGCATAACTTGATTCTAGAATATTATTAACAGAATACTAAGTAAGTTTTCATGGAGGTTATCTTTAGAAACTAATGGCGCATAATCCATTGCATGAATTTATTGGCAGAATTCTTGGGAAAATTAAATGAGGCTTAACTCTGTTACTGCGATCTTTGAGAATCAAGGGGTTACTGCAACGTGTGTCCTATCAGAGACAAGAAATATTTTATCGCAACGCAATAATCCGTGAAAGCTGGCTGTTGTGTAAATATTAATGCAATTAGGACACCTATCTTCTGAATCTTTCATCCAGTAATTAATGACTTCTGATATGCGTGTTGAGCTAAACTCCTTTCCATGGATAAAACAACCGATTTCTTATACACCACACAGCGGTTGAATTGCTGCGTCGCACGATCTAGGTTTCCAATGTAATCGGGTCCATTAGTCCCTCTGGCATTCGAGCGAGGGATATTAGAAACTCCGGAACAGTCCTGGAAGTTCTTGACGCATTAGCGATCCCATGTTTTCCGAACATTGTAATGAGTGTAAGTTCGTCTCACATGCATTTCCCTTCATTTATAAAACCGACAGCAAGACGTTTGTCTTAGTATTGCACTGGGGGAAATCGCTCTTAACTATTGAGGAGGGAGGACCTCAATGCGCAGTAAGCCACTGCACTATGTGGGTTGTAAAATTTTAATTAGATTTGACAGCTGTAGAACTGTAAAATTAACGTTTACGTATGCTTAAATATCAGCTTTGTCATTACAGTACTTTGTAATGAATTTATTGGTCATTCAAATATCATTTTATGACGTAGAAATGAAAACGGCCAGGGTAATGAATCAGAGAAAACAACTTACATTTGTCCATTCTTTATTAGCCTGTCACAATTCAAACAATAATCACAGTCCACTCTCCACACACATATGATTCTTCATTACTCATACGTTCAACAACACTCAAGACACACGTATAGCGTATTAAATCCGTTTATTTTTGTGGCGTAGTAAGCACAAAGGTTCGCCAAGCTTTCGAACACCACTGGGAGACTTTTTCAAGGCAATAGTAGACATAAAAATTTTCATTTCATGTCATTTATTCCATCTTAGTTGTCGCATACAAAATTACATAGATAAAGTGAGGGTGATTATAGAGTAGATAAGCAACAACAGGAATGAAAAGATGGGGAAAGGCCAGACGGGCCTAATTAGCCCTCTTCTCCCAAAACAATAATCCTGGAAACAAACCTCAAGTCTATAACGAAGTAAATTTCTCCGTCATTTTTATCAGCGCCGGGGTTCGAACCCGGGTCCACTCATTCCGGAATAAGTTGCTCTACCAATTAAGCTACGCGGACATTGATTCTAATTGCTATCTGCCTTTATGTCGCGTGCGTCCTTCTGGCAGGTACGTCACATCTCCTGGTACGTTACATCATCTCCCCCTTATTTTTCTTTTTTCTTTCGAAGTGCTGCTCATATTTTTCCTATCTCGCGGTGTGGAAATAACATCACACCAATGCGAGATTTTGAACGGTCGGGTCGTTCGGGTGCCATTATAACGAAGTAAATTTCTCCGTCATTTTTGGTCTACGCCGGGATTCGAACCCGAGGCCGCTTATTCCGGAACAAGTCGCTCTACCAATTAAGCTACGCGGACATTGATTCTAATTGCTATCTGCCTTTATGTCGTGTGCGTCCTTCTGGCAGGTACGTCACATCTCCTGGTACGTTACAAGTCAAGCAGACATTGGCAGCCCTGAGAGACAGTCGTCATTATAATTCAAATTAACTGCCGAAGCGCTTCCATCCGATATTATTTAAATGTAAATTAAAACAATACCACTTAAGATTTTACCAGGTTTGTAAAAAGTCCGAATAGTTATGTTCAACGTTAAGATTGCCAGTAATATGAAACATTAGTTTGTTTAGTGATTCAAGGGTTACAATCATTATTATTGAATATATAATATTAAATTTAAGAGCTTGTAAGCACAGTGACTGTTCCAGGTTATTTATGAAGTAGCTGCTACCTATGTAGAAAAAGGAATAAAACATTACAATGAGGCTGATCGTAATAAATGTTGTTTAAGGTTTATTTAAATGAACAAACGTTATTTAGGGTTGTTAAATCATCAGGCAAAGTGTTCTAAAAGGTTGGTCCAGCATTATTGATATGTGCTGTGGAACGTTCTGTTTGTACAAACGTAGGCACTAGTTTAGTTTTATTTCTAGTTGAATGTTGATGGGTGTAAAAATTTTGTGAAATGAAATCCCGATAAAGATTGTTTTTTATTCTCTTAAGCTTTAATATTCCTAAGTTATAATTATATAACTGTTCGATAATTAGGAGATTAAAATCATTAGGATGTAGGCCTAATCGGGTTGTCAAACTTCGGGAATAACTGTTTTAAATTTTCATCTCCAGAAGTTTAATGAATTTATTTTTTAATCGTTGTAAATTATTAATATTATAAATTTTGAAGATGACAATCTGATTTTCGGCGTAAATGTGACAAGGATGGTAAGTCAGAAAATATATCTGTTGTATCTGTTGTATGGTGTATATGTTGCATTATATCTTTGGTGAGGAATTCGAGACCGCTGTGGTGTAGCGGAAGCATATCCGGAGCGTAACTGGAAGACCCTGGGTCCGACTCCCGGTGGCGGCCAATGAGAATTTTTCCGTGACTCACTTGTAAACGTGGAAAGAGCGAAGATCTTTGTTTGATGAAGATATATAGCTCACTTACATTTCTTATTACGGGGGGGGGGGTAACAAAACATTGTGGACACCCTGTATGTAGTGACAAAAGTTACAAAAGTCTTAAAATTGAAGGAATTGTCCCCTAAAATGTAACCAAATGGTGTCATTTTTTCGCCGTTTGCCCTATTTTGTCGATGAATGTCAGATTAAAATCAAATTTGCCACCTCGCTGATGGGTGGTTTGAGACATTAGCTTCTAACCACTCGTTCAAGATGGGCCCGGACTCGAGTCATGGATGAGACACCAGAAGTGCGTTTGTCTTACGGCACTGGCTCTCTTTTCCCTGGAACTAGAAATCCTAATTGGGGTCAGGCGACTGCTTTATAAATCTTACGAGTTACTCATGGTGCTCGTTAAACTCCGTAGCAAAAGTTAAATTTATCCTGATGGTCGCCGTCGCCGACTTTGTCGCAGAACTATCTGCGCAAAACAGTATAGCTTTCAAAATCATTGACTTATTAAAAAAAGTTTTGTCTTTGACCTTATCATAAGTCCGGAGAAGCTACACTGTAAAAAATAAGTGGTGTGAATCCACGGAAAATTTCTGAAAATAACGTGCAGCAAAGTTTCCGGTAGGTATCCGTGTTTTTTCAGAAATTTCCGTTTGTAAAAGTGCCCGTTCATTTTAACTTCCGTATTTTCACAGATATTTCCGTAGACAGAATTTCCGTTTATTTCAGAAAAATACATTTCTGGTTTTTCCGTACTTAAATTGAAATTCCGCAAAATCAACAGTCCTGCACAGCACTTACCCGCAGAGGTCAGGAACGAACACCCGACGTTATAGCTCGCCAGACACGCACCTTGTGCCTTTACCAACTGATCCACAAACACTCAGAAACCTGACTCACGTACGTCATAAAACAAATCACACGACAACGAAATTTTGTTTTTTGTCATTCATGTGAGTGATTTAGTCATTTTATTTTCTGTTGGAGCTTATTATTTTTCTGAATAGGTTTGTAATTTATTTATTTTTTCCTATAGGAGGACTTTTCAAATATTAAACATTTTTCATCGTGGTTTTTCGAGGCAACAAATTGTTTTGCAACATCATTTTTTTAAACTGACAATGACTCATTTATCTTTTAAAAAAGGTGAAATGTACTTTTTATAGTATTATTTCACACACACAAAAAAAATAAATATGAAATTTACTCTCGATAGCTATAATAGCTTTTGTCTTAAGTTGTCCAAAGACTGATACACAGACATCGTATAATCACCTGTACAATAAGTACCCGGTTTCTTACAGTAACACAATATACACTATCTACCAACAAGTAATTGTACAGATGTCATAGCAAAGGAAAACGAAGTTTATTTACCTTCAATAGTGGGTGGAGCCTCCACGAGCGGCGATTACAGCTGCGACCCTCCGGGGCATACTCTCATCCAGGCGTTGTACGACGGCTAGCAGTATTTTCTTCCACTCGGCTTGGAGAAGAAAGGTCAGTTCCTTCACCGATTTCGGCCGGTGGAGCACCCCTTAAGTCGACGCTCCAACTCGACCCAGAGGTGCTCGTTAGGGTTAAGGTCCGCGCTCTGCGCAGGCCAGTCCATTCGAATAACCCCATTGTCACCATACCAAGTCATGGTGGACCTCGCAACATGACAGGTGGCATTGTCATCCTGAAAGTAACATGGGTCCACCCCATAAAACTGCAAAAACGTAAGAAGCGCATGGTCATCCAAAATGGTGCAGTAGGTATATATTGAGTCTACCAGGAATTGCGACCAATAGTCCCGTGTTATACCAGGAGAAACACCCCCATAGCATAATTCCACCGCCGCCGAACTTCACAGTTGGCACAATACAATCCGGCAGGAGGCGTTCTCCAGGCAGATGCCAAACCCAGACCCTGCCATCCAAACGATAGAGGGTGAACCTTGATTCGTCGCTCCAGAGAACCTGTTTCCACTGTTCAACGGTCCACTGTCGACATTCTTAGCACCACGTTAGCCGAGCAGCGCTATTGGACTTGGTGATCAAAGGCTTGTGGGCGGTAGCACGTCCATGATAACCAAGCAGATGGGCTTTCTTACAAATGGTATTCATCGAAAGAACACTCCCGGATGCCTGTTGAAACTCCTCGCGGATGTGGCCCATCGATTTGGTGCGGTTCTTTCGAATTTCTCTGGCCAGCACCCGTCGGTCTCTAACTCCCAGTTTTGTGAGTCTGCCGGTTCGAGGCACATTCCGATCTCCAACTCCCAGTTTTGTGAGTCTGCCGGGTCGGGGCACATTGGATATGTCACGTATGGATCGGCCATTTCTGTGATACCCGACGATTACACCTTTCTCGAAATCAGAGAGCTCCGAACTGCGTGGCATCTTGCATGCGACTGGTTGCGATGTTGTTTCCCACACGATATTTAACGGCGGCGGCCGTGACGAGTATCAGGACCGCAGATATCGTCGATTGCAGGGGTGTCTAATTACTTGGTAGATGGTGTATAATAAGCAGATGGTGCACCAAATAGGGGAAAGGAGAAATATCCTGTGCCACAAAAAATAAACAAAAGCTGTGATATGCTATCCACAATATCCGATCTCGCTACGGAACTTTAAAATTCGACTGACGATTGAAATTTGAAAGTTAATCAAGCCTCAAGTATTTCCACGAATCGCTACTATTAGAAGAAATTTCTCGTCATACAGATACGGAAAAAGTGAGAATGGAGATTTTCCGTTAATATACGAAAGGAATTGCGGAAAGGTTTCGGAAAATTCAGAATTTTCCGTTAACACATCTCTAAAACGGTAATTTACCGTTAATATAAGAAAGAAACTGCAGAAAGGTTTCTGATAATTCAGAATTTTTCCGTGTCACAAAAAGTCCGTATAGTTCTGGTTTTATCCGTCATTTCACGGAAAGGTAGTATCAGAAACATGCTTTGTTAATTCACGAAAGAAATGAAGGACAGTTGTCCGTGAATTTCAGAAAATTGTTTACAGTGTAAGTGAATAAAATTTCAAATGTATTAGCGTTGGACAAAATAATGTGAAAACCACGTTTATAGGGGTGGCCAATGCTTATTTGTATTGGCTACCATTCATTGGCTATTTATTGTTATTTGTATTGGGTATCCGAAAAGAACAAACAAAACGTTGTCATTAGCTTTTGTATATCTTTTCTTCGTATGTATTCTCTAGTTAGTATTCCAGTGTAGTACAAGTTGTGCTCAACAGCGGAGTACCGAGGAGTGAATGAAATGGTTGATCTGTCTGATTTCCAAAAATGACAAATCGCGGGAGCTCGTTTAGCCAGAGCGTCTGTAAGCAAGTTCCTTGGTGTCTCAGAGACAACCGTCTTCACGGTTATGATTGCGTACACAATGCATGGCAAGATTTCATCGGCGAAGAAGACAAAACTTTGGTATTGGCTCATTCAACCGAGATTGTGTAACAGGGACCATCGAACACTAACATGGATTCTGTCCAAACAAAGCGGAACTGCTGCCGCAAAAGTGAAAGAAGAACTCAGTATCCACCTGGATGACCCTTGATCGACAAGAACAGCCCGCCGAGAACTCCACAAAGCGATCAGCCATTTAAAGAACTGCAATGGACTTTATTCAGCCCGCTTTTCATCACGGGAATGCTTTTCCGTGGCCGTGGACCAACAGTAGTTTGTTTATATTCGTTTTCTCATTGCTAAGCATGGCGTTACCTTGCAGGAGTTCAAGAAAATCAAGATTTTCGTAAATTTATCAACGACATGTCTAACTTTTGCTCATCGTATTGTTGGGCTTATAAATCCTGCCACCTAAATTGTATAGAGGAAAGAATAACTTTCCCCAATTTCTCTCTGAAAAGGAGGAAATTGTTAAAGGAATGGCTATGTAAAACGAAACGCGATGATTTCCATCCGAATGTACTTTTTTTTTTTTTAATTGGAGGTTTAACGACCACCGTGAGCAACTCAATGGGCTATAAGCAGTCGCCCGTCCCTAATTTAGGGTCACTGGTTCCAGGGAAGGGAGAGAGCCAGTGCCATAAGACAAACACAACATCCATGCCTGACCGGGATTCGAACCCGGACCCCGTTCGGATGAACAATCAGAGGCCATCGCTTAGACCACTGCGCCACCTGGGCGGCTCGAATGTTCATTCTCCTATATGTTTTGTCCACTTTAACGAAAAATATTTTGGGTATTATGACACTACCAATCAAACGCAGTTGAAACCTCGTAGGCCGCCCGGGTGGCGCAGTCGTCTTAGGGATAGCCTCTGATCATTCGTTCGAAAGGGGTCCGGGTTCGAATCCCGTGAGGCACGGATGTTGTGTTTGCAATACGGTACTGGCTCTCTTACTTCCCTAGAACCAGTGACCCTAAATTAGGGACGGGCGACTGCTTATAACCCATTGAGTTGCTCACGGTGGTCGTTAAACCTCCAGTCAATAAAAAAACAACTTCGTGCTGTTCCTTCGAATTTCAATTTCAGAGAAAAAAAAAAGGCCAGCCCGGTCGGCGCAGTGTCTAAGCGATGGCCTCTGATCATTCGTCTGAAAAAGGTCCGGGTTCGAATTCCGGCGAGGCATGGATGTTGTGTTTGTCTTACGGCACTGGCTCTCTCCTTCCCTGGAACCAGTGCCCTAAATTAGGGACGGGCGACTGCTTATAACCCATTGAGTTGCTCACGGTGGTCGTTAAACCTCCAATCAAAAAAAAAAAAAAAACCTCCAGTCAATAAAAAAAAAAAACTTCGTGCTGTTCCTTCGAATTACAATTTCAGAGAAAAAAAAAGGCCGCCCCGGTGGCGCAGTGGTCTAAGCGATGGCCTCTGATCATTCGTCCGTAAGGGGTCCGGGTTCGAATCCCGTTGAGACATGGATGTTGTGTTTGCCTTACGGGCCTGGCTCTCTCCCTTCCCTGGAACCAGTGACCCTAAATTAGGGACGGGAGACTGCTTATAGCCCATTGAGTTGCTCACAGTGGTCGTTAAACCTCCAATTCATCCGAAAAGGGTCCGGGATCGAATCCCGTTGAGACATGGATGTTGTGTTTGTCTTACAGCACTGGCTATCTCCCTTTCCCGGAACCAGTGACCCCAAATTAGAGGGGGTAGGTGAAAATTGATGGAATATGTGAATCGGTAAATTGCAAATTAAGTTCTACGTTCTTTCCCCAATGAAAGAAAGAAACATATCTATGTATTTTTTTTTATTTAATGTTTTGCATTCATTAAATTTTTAAGCAGATTGCTGAGCGTGCGAACCTTAGTTTGTTTTCATATTACGTATTTGTTTGAGCTTCTAAATGATTTGTTTTGCAAACAAATGTTCACAAAGTTTATGTTTCAGATGTTTCGCCAATGTCTGACAGTAAGAACATGAACATTTAATATACCGTGTACGAGAAATGCTGCATTAGAAAGTTCATGATGACTAATGGCGATGTTCAGTGTTCTCCTGCATCGTGGGAAATAGACATCGAACACAAAATTGTTTTGGTATATTTTTGCAGCCTTGATTTGTTCTAAGAAATTACTTTTTTCTTCTTCACCCCTTTAGCTCTGTTAATTCGTTGGCAGACTCCGTGACGTTAAGATTGTGACAATTAGCTAACAGTAAGTGATGATCAAATAGCAAACACTTTGAATCAGCAGCCATGTTGATTCGCAGAAATCCATCTCTGACGTCACATGAATAAGGTCCATTGCTAAACTTTTACTCAGAGAAACCAACGCTACAATGCCAAAAAGATAGTATCGTGAGCGTAAAACCTGGACACCTGATAACTGAAAACTTCTGTTATGGTCCGGTGAATCCTCATGTACATTATTCCCAAAAGTAGGCCGGGTTTATACCCTGAAATACCACTTTATTATGTCCACCTGACAGGTTTAAGAAAATGAGCTATGGCTACACGCTGTTGCCGCCAGAGGGCGAGGGTAGTGTAAAAAGGGAAAGCTTAGTGCTTGAGACAGTAGTAGAAGTGATTTTTGGGTGACGAGATGGGTAAGAAATGCGATTTCACGGACTTTCAACATGGGGTGATTGTACTGTAAGAGCTCGGAGCCATGGAGCGAGTATCACCGAAACCGCCGCATTCGTGAAATGTTCCAGAGCAGCTGTTGTTAAAGTGTTTAAAGACTGGACTATCAGCCAGAAAACAGGGTCTCTACGTGCAACGTGTGGTCGTCATCGACTAGCGACTGCTCGGGCGGAACGGAGTGTGTCCAGACTGGTAACAGACAACAAAAGGGCAACAGTGCAGCAAATTACAGACCATCTTAATCAAGTATCCTCTCAAATGATCTCTGCACGCACTGTTCGCGGTACACTGCATCGGATTTGATATGGCAGCCGAAGGCCTGTTCGAACACCTTTGCTGTCTGCAATTAACAAGAGAAAACGTCTCCAGTTCGCACAGGAGCACAAGAAGTGGACAGTCGATAATTGGAAACAAATTATGTGGTCCGATGAATCACGTTTTCAGTTGCACCGTGCCTATGGCCGAGTGAGAATTTGGCGGAAACAGCACGAAAGCATGGACCCCACATGCATTGCTATAACCCTTCAAGCTGATGGAGGCAACGTTATAGTTTGGGGAATGTTTCCCTGCCATATTTTGGGCCCTTTAATTCGTGTTGATCAACGTCTGACTGGCACATCACATCTAAACATCGTTGCAGACCAAGTGCATCCTGTCATGTGGATGGTTTATCCCAATGGCGATGCTACTTTCAACAAGATAATGCGTCCTGTCATAGTCTCAACCCTATTGAGAATTTGTGTGATGAAGTTGAACGAGTCATCAGACAGCTGAATCCACAACCCTGCAATCTCACACTCCTGGAAAGTGCTATTCATCAAGCATGGTCTCAGATTCCACAAACCACCTATCAACATCTCGTGGAGTCCATGCCACGAAGAATCGACGCAGTATTAAAGGCAAAAGGTGGCCCAACGAAGTACTGAGGTGGTGGTCATAATAAAGTGGCCACTCAGTGTATAGGGAAAACTTCCAAGAAAGGCAAAAATTGGAATGTCTGCTTCCAACTCTCAAACATGAGACAGGATTTGTGATGATTTGGGTAACCAAATCTTGGTATTCACCTGGCCCATTCATTACCCGACATGAGCTTACAGGCCCGTGCGACTTGCGGAACACGCAGACATTAATAGTTCGTGTCGCCCCCATGGCTGGCAATAACGGCCGCTACACGATGCGGTATCGAACGAAAGAGGCTTTGGATGTGGGTTTGGGGTATGTCGGTCCAGACTGCTTCCACACGTTGCCACAGTTCATCAGGCGTAGCCGCCGGTGCTGCTTACCGGGTTACACGGTTGCCGATCAGCGACCAGACCTGTTTGATGGGCGAAATATCGGGAGAACAGGAGAGCCACGGCAGCAGCGACACCTGGTGGGCCGTGAAGAATTGTTTCACGATATGTGCCACGTGCGAGCGCGCATTGTCCTGTTGAAGCGTGGCCGCTGGTAGATCCTGCAGGTGAGGGAGGACTACAGGCTCCAAAACGTCGGTGATGTAGCGGTGGCTGTTGAGTGTACCGGCGATGCGTACCAGAGGGGTGCGGGTGACATATCCAATTGCACCCCAAACCATAACGCCAGGCGACGGACCGGTATGGCGATGCATAATGCAGGCGATACAGTCTCTTTAGCCGCGGTACCGCCACACGCGGATCCGACCATCGTGGTGTTGCAGGCATAAGCGGAATTCGTCGGAGAAGACAATGTCGTGCCATTCTGTAGTCCACGTGCGGCGTTCAACGGCCCACTGCCGCCGCACTCGCCGGTGGTGTAACGTCAATGCTAATCGGAGCAATGGGAGCCGTGCGACAAGCCCCGCTCTGGCAGACGACGGTGAACGGTACGTGCTGACATAGGTTGTTGCGCAACACACCCTAATTCCTGCGTTAACGTTCGTGATGTGGCGGTGCGAGCCGTCAATTCCCGCCGCTCACGTCGGTCCATCCGTCCCTCCTGCACCCACCGAAACCATACTCGCCTCACTGTGGCTGGATGTCATCCCACACGGGCGCCGATGTCTCGGTACAATGAACCGCTGTCACGATAAGCCATTATTCCTCCTCTGTCGAACTCCGAAACGTGCTGGAATGACTGCCGTATTCTGCGACGAGGCATCAGAAAGCTTCCCACGCACAGGGCTGGCAGCACAACACACTTCCACTACTTACACCCCGCCTTCTGTGCGCCCTTCTTACAGTGCTTCAAGTTAGCGTGCCGGGCGCTCATGATTTGCATATGACCTGCAGTGCTAATCGTTTCCATGTCCTCTCGTGGGCGACGCATGCTGCGAATTTCAGGCCAATCGGATGCTTCCTTCTTGGTGTTGCATTTTGGGTGGCCAGCAGTGTATATTGTCGCTTCATTACTATATTTGTCATAAAATTGTGCTGTCCTTTTGCCCAGCATGTGACAACGAGTATATCTATTATCCCAGATGTGCCATCGAATAATATACTTCCAGTTGATACTATGAATAAATGCGTATGTATGGAGTACACGTTTTCAAATTTGATATCGAGCCGCGGATGGCTTAGTGGTTAGAGATTCCGACTACTGATGGAGGCACCCCAGGTTCAAACCTCGTGTGATAGTGTTGAACCTGGGGGCTCTCCGTGGTGGTGTGAATTTCTAACAATCGCTGAATATCTGCCGTGCACCGAACGAGCACGTTAAGTGACGGCCCCGGGGAAGGAATCCCTCGGTTACATATAAAGGTAACCGAGGGATTCCTTCCCGGGGCCGTCACTTATTTCACTCTGATTTCACTCTGCCTTCTGTGTGCAAAATCGTACAATTGTACGGTAGCGCCATCTTGTGTGCTCCCTCTCACTTACAAGCTATCCTGTCAGAATCGGTAGATTCGCTCTAACTTCCTTCAGTTTCTGTGTCCTGCCCGAAAGGGCAGAGAAACTGAATGAAGTTAGAGCACATACTTTTGAAATATATGTTTTTTTAGTACATATATATGAAATATATGGACTCAAAAATAAGAACATGTATTTCAAATTAGAAATACCAGATATACTCACAATTGATTTTCTGCATGTACTCAAATATAAGTACGTGTCTCTTCCTAAAATGAGACACGAGTACTCGGCGCTATTATAAGTCCAGGATGTACTCAAAAACGAGTGCATTTTGCTTATTTTTAAGTGCCAATTTTTAGCAATTCCATTAGCAGCCACTCATTAGATATCGCTTGTCAGAGTCCGGAAAGCATATTCTTTATATCCTTCAACGGTAGAATGAATCACGATAGGCGTACGGCATCGAGAAGTGGCGGAATTTTCAGTAAAAGGAGGAAGTGTGGATACCAGTACTCACGAGCGTACATTCAAAGTACATGCAGCCTTTGCACTATCCTTAAATTCTTTGATCATCACATAAACCCGTTAAATACGTCTTGGAGACAATGATGAGCTTCAGAACGTCAGAACACGGCTACGGTTTTATTTCAATAATCTCGAAACGTGGTTTTCAGAACACAGTTGAGACTTTTATTTCTATAATCTAGGAAAACTGCCACAAAGATGTGCTAATGTAAATTCCAGGGCAAACTCGAAAAACAGCATGGTACAACATCGCCAAAATGCGCTGGTGTTCAAAACCTGAAGATAAACACAAAACCTGACGGTTATGGAGCATCGTGGCGTAAAAGAGCTTCCTAATAAATGCACGCAAGTAGGGTGTGAGCCATTTAAAGAGCTAGCAGATTTTTAATGCGCTGACATCAATTGCTGCTTTTAGAACAAGTACACTGCTGGACAATTGCTAAGGACGGATCCTAAACGGCCATATAGCGCATAAAAAAGTAAGTGTGTTTGGAAGCCAAATGAAATAAAATAATGTCAGAATGCCAGGACATTACAGGAAAGACAATTTATTGTGCTCTGAAATCCAGAAGGCTTTGGAACCTGTTCAAGGGACAAACAGGCCATTTTGTGCAGAATACGTAAACGTGAAAAAAATGCAATTACCGTCCACAGGCGTTCCGGCGTAAGATGTCAATACGGGATATGGCTACCATGGAGGGCGATGCAAGATTCCACACGTCGTGTCATGCTTTGCACAACATTATCAAGCAGCTGTTGGGGTAATTTATCCCATTCCTCTGTCAGTGCACGGATGAGGGTGTCTTTGTTTATTGGAGGGCATTGGCGACCAGCAAGACTCCTCCCCAAAGCATCCCACACATTTTCAATGGGATTCAGATCTGGAGAACGTGCTGGCCATACGAGGCGTTGAATATCCTCGCTCTCAAGACACTCCTGGACAGCGACTGTTCGATGACATGTTGCGTTGTCGTCCATGAAAATGAATCTATCACCGACAGCACCACGGAACATGCGAACATGAGGTAGCAGAGCATCATTAATGTATCGTTTGGCCAGTCATAGTCCCAGTTGGAAGCACATAGAGGGACGTACGGCCATTGATCATGATGCCAGCCCATACCATGACACTACATGTCGGATATCGGTCCCTTTCCTGTATGTTTGCTGGACAATATGCAGTACCACTATCACGCCAGATCAGTTGTCGTCGACAATCAGACGATAGACTGTATCAACTCTCATCTGAGAAGAGGACAGCAGACCAGTCGTTATCAGTTAAATTGCGATGTTGATGGCACCATTGCAAACGGGCGGTACAGTGACGTCTGGACAATGGGATGCACACAACAGGATCATGGGCGTATAGTCCTCCTTCATGCAAACGTCTGGCGACAGTTTTTCGGGAGATCCGCTTGCCAGTAGCAGCCATAAACTGATTTGCTACCTCACTAGCTGTGCTGCGCTGGTGTCTTTTTGTTGATAGCACTATGTACCGATCTTCTGCAGGTGTCGTACTGCGAACACGACCTCCCCGTGGCGTTTGCTACACTCTCCATTTGTTTTAAATGATTTCCAAAGCCTTGAAACAACACTGTGGCTGACGTCGAACTCCCTGGCAACATCTGTTATTTTTTGCCCTTCTTCAATCTTGCCAATAATACGGCCACGCGTAAAATCATCTAAGTGATGTCGGGAAGACATACTGAAAATTGCTAGTTCGTCAATTGATTCTTTCCCTTTCAACTTTGCGTTTGAACAACAACGGTCAATACGCGTCAAATCCTTTATATCTCTTATCAGCGCTATGACGTCACGAACAAGTTCGGCAATCCAAAATTTGCATACGCACAACACGTCTTACTGTATCCCACACTTATGCTAATTTCCACATTTTCCTGCCTTCCATTTTATGGTTGCTATCGTTGCTATTGTCATCCGTCCTTAACAATTGTCCGGCAGTGTATAACAATAACGATTACAATTATTCGCATGATGTCTATATATATTTTTTTTCCACCAGCTACTGTGAATAGCAGTGATATACTTATATTTACTTTCTTTTTTTACAGCTTCTCAATTTTAAAACTGGAGCTGCCCGTGGAAGTGCAGCTGAAGGTTATGTGTTCGCCGAAAATTCTGGACTCTGGCAACACATTCAGAAGTATAGTGTAGACTCCCTTGAGGACGGTCTGGAAAAACTCAGGTAACTAGGCATAGAGCACACTCTTATGAAATTATCTGCAGCAGTTATTGTATTAGTTTTTGTGTGTTATACTAAATATTATCTTTTGTGTGTTTTACTAAATATTAGCTTTTGTGTGTTATACTAAATATTAGTTTTCGTATGTTATACTAAATATTAGCTTCTGTGTGTTATTCTAAATATTAGCTTTTGTTTGTTACACTAAATATTAGCTTTTGTGTGTTATAATAAATATTAGTTTTTGTATGTTATACTAAATACTGTATTAGCTTCTCTGTATTATACTAAATATTAGCGTTTGTGTGTTATTGTATTCGCTTTTGTGTGTTTTACTAAATATTAGCTTTTGTGTGTTATACTAAATATCAGCTTTCGTATGTTATACTAAATATTAGCTTGTGTGTTTTATTCTAAATATTAGCTTTTGCGTGTTATACTAAATATTAACTTTTGTGTGTTATACTAAATATTAGCTTTTGTATGTTATACTAAATAATAGCTTGTGTGTTTTATTCTAAATATTAGCTTTTGCGTGTTATACTAAATATTAGCTTTTGTGTGTTATACTAAATATTAGCTTTTGTATGTTATACTAAATATTTGCTTCTGTGTGTTATACTAAATATTAGCTTTTGTGTGTTATACCATGATTTTCTGCTCACTTCTGACAACATTGTTGATAATTCCTTTATTTCCAATTGCTTCTGTAACTCAGGTAACTAGGCACAGAGCACACTGTTATGAAATTATGTACAGCAGTTATTGTATTAGCTTTTTCGTGTTATACTAAATATTAGTTTCTGTGTGTTATACTAAATATTAACTTTTTAATGTTATACTAAATATTAGCTTCTGTGTATTATACTAAATATTAGCGTTTGTGTGTTATTGTATTAGCTTTTGTGTGTTATACTAAACATTAGCTTTTATGTGTTTTACTAAATATTAGCTTTTGTGTGTTATACTAAATATTAGCTTTTGTGTGTTATACCATGATTTTCTGTTCTCTTCTGACAACATTGTTGATAATTCCTTTACTGTCAATTGCTTCTGTAACTCAGGTAACTAGGCATAGAGCACACTGTTATGAAATTATGTACAGCAGTTATTGTATTAGCTTTTGCGTGTTATTACACTAAATATTAGCTTTTCTGTGTTATACTAAATATTAGTTTCTGTGTGTTATACTAAATATTAGCTTTCGTGTGTTATTGTGTTAGTTTTTGTGTGTTATACCATGATTTTCTGCTCTCTTCTCACAACATTGTTGATAATTCCTTTATTGTCAATTGCTTCTGTAAAGTTAGTATTCCTTTACTGTCAATTGCTTCTGTAACTCAGGTAACTAGGCATAGAGCACACTAATATGAAATTATCTACAGCAGTTGTTTTATTATATTTTGTGTGTTATACTAAATATTAGCTTTTGTGTGTTATATATTAGCTTTTTGTGTTATTGTATTAGCTTTTGTGTGTTATACTAAATATTAGCTTTTGTGTGTTATATATTAGCTTTTTTTGTGTTATTGTATTAGCTTTTTTTGTGTTATTGTATTAGCTTTTGTGTGTTATACCATACTTTTCTGCTCTCTTCTCACAACATTGTTGATAATTCCTTTATTGCCAATTGCTTCTGTAAGGTTTCTCATTATAGTAAGTCCAAATTCAATGCCGGTCTTATAGTTCTTTCAGCAGGGACAGACTTCTGCCTACACCACTTAAATTTTCATTTAAATTAAACTTCAGGTCTTAAAAAATATCTTCCTAAAGGCTTCCTTAGTTCTAGCTCTAACGCGACGGTTTAGTTATTATTAAATGAGAAATAAAAAATACTCATTCGTTCATTGATTTCCTCTGCTGCTTATGTCAATAGTTTGGCGGTCTCCCCTTTTGCTGCTCTGACACTCCTCAAGCTGCCCCGGTGGTTGAGTAGTCAAAGGAGCAACCTTCTGCCTAATCGTCCAATTTGGGCAATTGTTTGAGTCCCGGATGCAGTGGAACTCTGAGCAGGTGTGTTCGTATGAATTTGTATTTCTTTTGACGCTTAAAACTCCTGATTGATGTTTTTGGTACTGCTACCGACGATATTTATGTATCGGCATTTTGAGCTACCCCTCCGTCGCATTGCATGAGTTTCCGGTACATTGCTAGACGGGGTATTGCCACCACGTTTTGATATCCTGACAACAACACCGAATACTGACTTTGGATGCTCCAAGGTGTCTGTCATTGCATTAAACAAGCCACAGATATCCTAGAATATCAGCCCTAACAAAATCAACCAGGGTTTTATTTGCGATGACAACTTCAATGAACGTATGTAGTCCGTTTGTCTTCCTGGTTTATTATTCATAACGTAAAATCTTTTCTGCCGGTGGTGAATTTTCGAGCCACGTCTTCCTACTTCGGAGGAAGTTATTGTCCCGACAGAACTATACCGGCAATGCCTATCGCTGCAACTCTGCTGATTTGACTCATACGTCAGGGCCAGAGATTGAAACGGGTGACGGATTAACGAAACAGCAGGTCAACTGCCGACAACTTCTAGCTGTTCAAACGGGTCAGGTCAAGGTATTCCACCAAGGTATTTTCGACCCGGTTTTATTTCCGTTTCATTTTTGAAAAGCAAAAAAAAAAAAAACATTTTTTCAAAGCAAAATGAGGACTGTGGAATTTTGTGCTCGATACTAGTTTTTCGCGGACTGAAAAATGGTTTGTCATGTAATATGAAAGAAGAGTTTCCTCAGAAGGAAAAGTGTCCCTTCCTTCTGAATGGCAATGATCAAAACAAAATCCACATTTTGGAATCTTTCAACAAATCACAAACTTGTGAAAATTGGTGTCGCCGTGAAACATATTCTGAAGCTTCATATGTTGTCAAGGAAACAGCAGCAACTGAAATTAAGCATACAACCAGTTGCTTAATTAATAACATTAGACAGTATCGTTTTCAAAATTAGGTGGAACAGCCTTAATAATTAACATTACTGCGCAAAAACTTTTGAACTGTCAAAGACGTGTTTGAAAACATGTGTAAAATAGATAGGTTATGTTTTGCAAATGAAGGGCAACATTTTACTTTCATTCTTACCATCCTTGTCACATTTACACCAAAAAAAGCGGATTGTCATCTTCAAACTTTGAAGGACAACAGTTTCAATACAACTTCTAAGTGAGTAAATTATACTTTCCTATGATACATTTGTTTGATTTCCATATTACCTAAATACCTACTGCGGAGAGACTTATTAAATGCCCTGTATAGTTCAAAGCAGATTTGTCGGGGTCGGGTCCGGATCAGTTACAGGTTCCGGGTCGGGTCCGGGTCCAAAATTGTTGACCCATTTCAAACTCTATTCAGGGCTACGTCATGTTACGTAGTACCTTATGTCATCAGCCCTTTGAGAAACCCGAGGGCACGAAATCGCAGATTTTCGGGTCTACCGATAACCATGCTTGAAGGAGCAGCTTACTGTAGGAGGAAGGAAGGAATTATTTTATTAATTCCATACGCAATGCTTCTAAAAATCAAAGAATTATCACACATATTTTCGAACCTCACAGCCAGGAGATTCATTTACGATCTGGCCCCGATATAGCGTATAACATGTTTTGCCTGCGAAACCAACGTTTTCCTACTCCGCAGTCCGCTATTCTCCCAACTAAACTACTCCAACAAGACTTATCGCTGCAACATTGGGATTTACCCACAGTAGATACCTGTTTTCATTTAGGTGGACAAAGTAAGAACGACGAAATTTACTTCAAGTAGTGAGATTATTTTCTAATAAAAGTGCTGAAGACGATATTTTCCCTCGACAAATCAGCATTTCGACCCGGAAGTATTGTTCCCGCCGAAAAGGACCGGGCGGAAAAATCAACCCACACCTTCTGCTTTCCTATATCCAATTTGTATTTAATTAAAATTTGGGAACGCTACGAATTTATCCTCTACAAATGAACGTAGGCGACGAATTTATCCACTACGTATTGACGTATGTGACAAATTTATCCGGCCCGAATTGATAGATGTGACGAATTTATCCGCAGGGAATTGAGGCAGACGACGAACTTATCAACTACGAATTGAAGTATGCGACGAATTTGACCGTGCCAAATTGAAGAAAAAACTACTAGCACGTTGCGATTATTTCCACAACGTTTTTGGTGATTGTATTGAAACATAGTGCACAAACAAATAAGCGCTTCAATTTTGCTCATCGCATTCGAGGTATTAAATATTGTACATAGGCACGAGAGAAATATAAGACTTGTGTTCTTACCACTTGAGTTTTTGTGGAGATGGTGTGTTAATGATCGCCGTGAGCGTGCAACTCTAAGGGTTTCAAGAAGAGGCCTCTACCAAATTTGGGTCCGCTGGTTTCGGAAAGGGGACAGGGACAGCGCCGTTCTGTAGTTTAACGTGCTTCGTCCAAAGCTTGAGCACAGGCCTTACTTGGGTGGCTAGCTGGAAACCTACAGCTTTGACTATCAGGCCACCGCGGTGGTTTCTTCTTGGAGATATGACTGCAGATGGGAAGTAAGAAAACATTAACTGTTACCATGAGACTGTGTAGCATTTTGAAGCTAATGTTGCTGAGTCTTATTGGCACTATGTAGCAACTGACAAAACGTGAATGCATCACTTCTACACTGAAACAAAAGAAAAATCGAAACAGTGAAAGCATCCCCTTTCTCTCCCTCCTAAAATGTTTTGAATTCAGAAGTCGGCTAGGAAAGTCATGGCATCTGTCTTCTAAGATTCAAAAGGAATTATCATGCTCGATTTCCAAAAGCGAGGTACCACTCAGGGTATGTTTCTAACCTGCTGAGACTTTTTGCAAGGAACTGACGCTCAAGAAGCGCGGGAAATTTTCACAAAAAATTCAACTTCCAGTAAGACAATGCACCGGCGCAGATGACTTTTCTGACTTAGGTGACACAGCGTGACTGTGGATTCAAGCCATTATGTCATCCACCCCACTTACCAGATTTGGCTCCACCGTATTATCTGCTATTTCCAAATCTCGAAAAGTACTTGAAAGGGCAATAATTCCACAATGACTATGTGGTGATGCTTCCAGTGAGAACACGGTTTCATTAAAAAATATTTTGAAGCGGCGTATGAAAGATAGTGGATCGTACAAGAGAAGGTGCTAATTTGGGGTGAAAATGCAGGGCACATCAAAATAATGAAAACACCGACTGCGACTGAAGTACATGCAATACTCCGTGTGTAAATCACAGGGACGACGTCACCCACGATGTGAGGTATAAAAAGGGGTGAAGTGCGATATCGGCTACCACACAACAGTGCCACAGTCGCGGGTAAAACAGCTGTTGTGAAGTAATTGTCAACAACGTCAGATATCAGTGACCGCAAAAAGGCATTATCATTGGTGCGAAGAAATATTAGGTGCAACATTAGGAGTTGTGTGGAATATTATGACTACCTATCAAAAAGAACACGGCGCTTCTTCTAAACTTGCAAGCTGTGGACGCCATACCAAGATGTCAGATAGGGATTGGCGAACGTTGACACGGATTATATAGAAAGAAAGTACAAGACCACATGGCGCCGCAATTACACTGCTGGCCACCCGAAATGCAACACCAAGAGGAAAGCAACCGATTGGCCTGAAATTCACAGCATGCGTCGACCGCGAGAGGACATGCAAACGATTGGAACTGCAGGGCATATGCTAATCATGTGTGCCCGGCACGCCACCGAGAAGCACTATAAGAAGGATGAACAGAAGGCGGGGTGTAAGTAGTGGAAGTGTGTTGTGCTGACAGACCTGTGCATGGAAAGCTTCCTGATGCCTCGTCGCAGAATACGGCAGTCATTCCAGCACGTTTCGGAGTTCGACACAGGACGAATAATGGCTTATCGCGACAGCGGTTTATCGTGCCGACACATCGGCGCCCGTGTGGGACGACGTCCAGCCACAGTGAGGCGAGTATGAATTCGATGGGTGCAGGAGGTACGGACGGACTGACACGAGCGATTGCCGCAGCCGCGGAACACCACCGGACGAGAGGACTGGCATGTTGTGCGGCGGGCATTGACGGCTCGCTCCGCCACACCACGAACGTCAGCGCAGGAATTAGGGTGTGTTGCGCAACAACCTGTGTCAGCACGTACCGTTCGATGTCGTCTGCAGAAGCGGGGACTTGTCGCCCGGCGCCCATTGCTCCGATTACCATTGACATTACATCACCGGCTAGTGCGGCGGCAGTGGGCCGTTGAACCCCGCACATGGACTACGGAATAGCATCACATTGTCTCCTTCGATGAATCCCGCTTCTGCCTGCATCACTACGATGGTCAGATCCGCGTGTGGTGGCACCGCGGCAAGAGGCTGTATGACGCTTGCATTATGCATCGCCATACCGGTCCATCGCCTGGCGTTATGGTTTGGGGCGCAATTGGATATGGCACACGCACCCCTCTGGTAAGCATCGCCGTTACACTCAACAGCCACCGCACCATCTCCGACGTTTTGGAGCCTGTAATCCTCACTTACCTGCAGGATCTGCCAGCGGCCACGTTTCAACAGGACAATGTGCGCCCGCACGTGTCACGCATCGTGCAACAATTCTTCGCGGCCCACTAGGTGTCACTGCTGCCGTGGCCCGCCTGTTCTCCCGATATGTCACCCATCTAAAACGTCTGGTCGCTGATCAGCAACCGAGTGGCCTGGCAAGTACCACCCATAATGAACTGTGGCAACGTGTGGAAGCAGCTTGAACCGACATACCCCAAGCCCACATCCAAAGCCTCTTTCGTTCGATGCCGTGGCGTGTAGCGGCCGTTATTGCCAGTCATGGGGGCCACACGAACTATTGATGTCTGCGTGTTCCGCAAGTCGCACGGGCCTGTAAGCTCAATCGTTTCATCTTTGTATCTGTTGTTATGTGTCCAGTAAATCTGGCTTTGCTATCTCGTGTCCTTCTTGGTGTTGCATTTTGGGTGGCCAGCAGTGTATATATATTTCGTACTTATTATCATATGCATCCTTATACCTATGCACAATAACGTTTTTTTGCTCAACTAATTTATAACCACCTTATATATATATATCATCATCATCATCATCATTGTCAACCATTATCAATCCACTGCAGGACGAAGGTCTCCCCAAGTTTCCTCCACAACGGTCTGTCTTGTGCCAGTCTCCTCCATGACACTCCCGCATACTTTCGAATTTCATCCACCCATCTTCCATGTGGTCTTCTTCTGGGTCTTTTCCTGTCCCTTGGAATCCAATCTAAAATTTCGGCTGTCCATCGATGGTCTGTTCTTCTGGCAGTATGTCCAGCCCATTGCCATTTCAGGGATTTAACTCTGATCATGATGTCTTCCACTCTTGTCATTTTTCGGATCCACGTGTTCCTCTTCTTATCTCTCCTGGTTACACCAAGTATGCACCTCTCCATGCTTCTTTGAGTTGTCTGCAGCCTTTGTATGTCTCTTTTAGCTAAGGTCCACGTCTCTGCACCATACGTAAGCACTGGAAGGATGCATTGATCAAACACTTTTCTTTTAAGACATAATAGCATATTGCTCTTGAAAATTATGCTGTTTCTTCCAAAAGCTCTCCAGGCAAGTTTTGTACGCCGATTAATTTCTTCACCAATGTGACCCTCACTTGATATCTGCTGTCCAAGATAAATGTACGTGTCTGTTATCTCCAGCTTTTCTCCATCAATCGATAAATCTTCATTTCTTGTAAAAGCATTGTACATCACTTTTGTCTTCTGAAAGTTCATTTTTAATCCCACGTCTTTACTCTTGTCAGCAAGTTCCTGGATCATACTCTGTAGCTCTGATGGGGTAGTTGCAAAAATGACTATGTCATCAGCAAAACGAAGGTGGGTTAGATAATCTCCATTAATCTTTATCATTTTGTTTTCCCAGTTCAGTGATTGAAAGACATTTTCCAATGTGGCATTAAAGAGCTTCGGAGATATGGTGTCACCTTGTCTCACTCCTTTTCCAATTTTTATGTGTGTTGTATTTTCAAACAGCCGAATCTTTGCACTTGCATTTTCATAGATGTTATTAATAATATTAATGTATGCATCTTCAATACCGCAGGATTTCAGAGCCATTGCAACTGCTGATGGTTTCACCGAAACAAAGGCTTTTTCATAATCGATAAAAGCCATGCACAATGGAAGCTCATATTCCCTTGCTCTTTCAATTAGTTCTCTCAGTACGTGGATATGATCTATTGTGCTGTAGCCACTCCTGAATCCAGTTTGTTCTCTCGGTTGAGCCATGTCCAGTGTCACCTTCAAGCGGTGTGAAAGAACTTTAGTGAAGATTTTATAAACCACTGATAGGAGGCTGATAGGTCTGTAGTTCCTGAGATCCTCAATGTCACCTTTTTTATGTAGCAAGATCATTGTAGCGTTGTTCCAATCCTCAGGAATTTTCCCTTCATTAAGGCATCGAGTGAAAATTTGTGCGAGTACTGTTTCGATTTCTCCACATGCTTCTTGTATGATGTCTATAGTAATTCCATCTTCTCCTGGAGCTTTTCCCCGCTTCATGTTCTTGATTGCATGTGCAACTTCTGCTGGAAGGACTGGAAGAACTCTGGTACTGGTACCTTTCATGATGTCTGGAGTACATGTATCATCCCTTTAATATAATTTGGAGTAGAAATCTTTCACTCTTGTCAAAATTTCGCCTCTATTTCTTGTTACAGAACCATCTTCTTTTCTCAGTGCCATAAACTGTTTTTTCCCCTTACTGAGATGTCCCTTTGCTATCTTTAGGCTTTGGTTGTTTTCAATTGCTTTCCTTACTAGTTCACAGTTGAATTTCCTTACGTCTTCAGTGATACTTTTTCGTACTTTCTTGCATAGCTCTATATATTCCACTTAGGAAGTCACATCTTCTTTAGTTGTCCTCATCACTCTTCTTTTTTGCATCAACATTTTGGTTTTTCCTGATAATTTGTTCACATGCAATTTGTTCTTAGACCCAGCTAATTTTGTTGCTGTTTCCATAAGAGCTTTGGTTACTTTTCTGTTAACTTCAGAAATATCCACTTCTTCCGATGTTAGGCCTTCTAAAGCAGAGAATCTGTTCTTCAGTTCCAATTTGAAGGTATTATGGTGTTTTTTAAGGTTGGTTATGTCAATAGATTTTGTTTGTCTTATGAGCTTGCTACGTTCGAGTTTAGTGTTGAGATGCATCTTACATCTCACCAATCTATGGTCACTGCCTGTGTTGAACTTGTTTAGCACACTGCAGTCTTCTATGACGAATTTTTTGTTACACATAATAAAATCAATTTCACTTGTCGTCCCATTTGGATGTCTCCATGTCCATTTCCTGTGTGGCTTTTTCTTGAAAAAGGAGTTCAAGATGAAAAACCCTTCTGCATCTGCAAACTCTACGAGAGTATTTCCACGCTGGTTTCTGTTGCCGTGACCGAATTTACCTACTGAAGTTTCATTCTGTTGCCGTTGCCCTATTTTTGCATTGAAATCTCCCATAATTATCTTCAAGTGCTGCTTACCTTTATTATTTAGATCACGAATTTCCTCATAAAATTCTTCAATTTCTTCTTCAGCATGACTTGTGGTGGGTGCATAAGTTTGAATAATCTGAGCCTGGTATCTTTCTCGAGAGTTGGATAACAAGTCGTGCAGCTCTGTCAGAGGAACTTTCAACTTCTACAACTTTATCCTTCAGTTTCTTGTTTATTATAAATCCAACACCACTAGTTCTGCCAGTATCTGTCCCACGATAGTAGAAGAGATGTCCACTTTTCAGTTCAATGAGATCTTCTCCTTTTCTCCTTACCTCACTTAGCCCGACGATGTCCCACTTGATCCTTTGTAGTTCCTCTTCCAATTCAAGAAGCCTTGAATCAGAAGATAGGGAGCGTCCGTTGTACGTAGCCAAGGTCAGCATCAGATGGCAGCCTAGTCCGGTCCTCCGGGGATTCTTAGCACCCTCTGCCTTCATGTCGCACTGGCCGCTGCCTTGGCCAGGTACATTCCAGCTGCCGGAGACTGAGGGCCAAGATTTAAGTTGTAGAGTCATTTTGGAGGTGTTTGGCCATAACTCACCACGCTGGCCAAGCGAGTTGGTGAGTGTGGGATAGCATTTCCTCTAATCCCGATGGTATACTTATACCGCTATTGGCGGTCGTCAGAGCCCCTTTAGTGGGAACAGGATGTACCACGAGAAGGCGGGGTTGACATTTGTCAAGGAGAGGCTGTGATGTTACGCATCACCTGACCTTACATCCCATATATATATATATATATATATATCATCATCATTGGCAACCATTATCAATCCACAGCTGGACGAAGGTCTCCCCAAGTTTCTTCCACAACGGTTTCTCTTGTGCCAGTCTCCTCCATGTCACTCCCGCATACTTTTGAATTTCATCCACCCATCTCCCATGTGGTCTTCTTCGGGATCTTTTCCTGTCCCTCGGAATCCAGTCTGAAATTTCAGCTGTCCATCGATGGTATGTCCTTCTGGCAATATGTCCAGCCCATTGCCATTTCAGGGGTTTTACTGTGATCATGTCTTTCACTCTTGTCACTTTTCTGATCCACGAGTTCCTCTTCTTATCACTCCTGGTTACACCAAGTATGCACCTCTCCATGCTTCTTTGAGTTGTCTGCAGCTTTTGTATGTCTCTTTTAGTTAAGGTCCACGTCTCTGCACCATACGTAAGCACTGGAAGGATGCATTGATCAAACACTTTTCTTTTAAGACATAATGGCATATTGCTCTTTAAAATTATGCTGTTTCTTCCAAAAGCTCTCCAGGCAAGTTTTGTACGCCGATTATTTTCTTCATCAATGTGACCCTCACTTGATCTGTGCTGTCCGAGATAAATAAATGTAGGTATTGGTTATCTCCAGCTTTTCCCCATCAATCGATAAATCTTCATTTCTTGTAAAAGCATTGTACATCACTTTTGTCTTCGGAAAGTTCATTTTTCATCCCACTTCTTTACTCTTGTCAGCAAGTTCCTGGATCATACTCTGCAGCTCTGATGGGGTAGTTGTAAAAATGACTACGTCATCAGCAAATCGAAGGTGAGTTAGATAATATCCATTAATCTTTATGTCTTTGTTTTCCCAGTTCAGTGATTGAAAGACATTTTCCAATGTGGCATTGAAGAGTATGGGAGACATGGTGTCATCTTGTCTCACTTCCTTTCCAATTTTTATGGGTGCTGTATTCTCAAATAGCCGAATATTTGCACTTGCATTTTCATAGATGTTATGAATAATATTAATGTATCCATTTTCAATACCGCGGGATTTCAAAGCCATTGTAACTGCTTATGGTTTCACAGAATCAAATGCGCTTTCATAATCGATAAAAGCCATGCATAATGGGAGTTCATATTTCCTCGCTCTCTCAATTAGTTCTCTCAGTACGTGGATATGATCTATAGTGATATATATGATATGTATATATTATATATAAGTCAAATTCTCTACACCTTTGTGACGTACCTGCCAGCAGGACGCACACGACATAAAGGCAGATAGCAGTCAGAACAATCGTCCGCGTAGCTCAATTGGTAGAGCATCTTATTCCGGAATGAGGGGACCCGGGTTCGAATCCCGGCGTAGACCAAAAATGACGGAGAAATTTACTTCGTTATAATGGCGCCCGAACTATCCGGACGACCCGACCGTTCAAAATCTCACAATGGTGTGATGTTCTTTCCACACCGCGAGATAGGAAAAATCAGAGAATCCCTTCTCCAGCGCTTCGAAAAATAAATGTGTGTGACGTTGCATTCCACACAGCAGATTGACTGGGAGTTCTCAAGTGCACGTTCTACAGTGGATGGCTGCCTGCAACGATTCATGGTCACGGCTGACACATGGGCCATGCCCCCGGCCCTCTTTCGGGGGGAGGAGATGTGACGTAGCTGCCAGCAGGACGCACACGACATAAAGGCAGATAGCAGTCAGAACAATCGTCCGCGTAGCTCAATTGGTAGAGCATCTTATTCCGGAATGAGGGGATTCGGGTTCGAATCCCGGCGTAGACCAAAAATGACGGAGAAATTTACTTCGTTATACCTTCAAACAAGAACTTCCCGTAGCAACTTCGTGGTACACGTGTAAGAGGTTATATATATATATATAGGGTGGACAGAAACGACCGCATAAACACCTCAGGGTCAATTCAAGCATAAAATGATTTATGACATTTTTAGATTTAAGGCTTAGTTTTTGAGATATAAGCCCCCAAAGGTGCGCGACGTCACGTCTGGAATCGCCTGTTTTTTTGAGGCTTCAAGCACAACCCGAGTATCATGCAGGAAAGCTCGTGGCGGATGCCTGATTCTGCAAGCTCAGTACCTCGGCAGTCATCACGACAGATTTACATATCGCAGTGCTCTTCGAGGCCGTTTATCATGCAACAGGGCGACCAATTCCGTTCGTCTCGAGAATTGCGGACGTAACACGACTCCGGAAACAGACTGGATGACTGTTGTTGTATTGCGATTGCAGCATCGGGCATCCGCCACGCGCTTCCCTGCATGACACTCGGGTTGTGCTTGAAGCCTCAAAAACGCGCGATTCCGGGCGTGACGTCACACACTTTTAGGGGCTTATACCTGGAAAACTAAGCCCTAAATCCAAAAATGTCATAGAACATTTTATGCTTGATATGACCCAAGGTATCATCCCTTGGTGTGTTTATGCGGTCGTTTTTTTCCAGCCTGTCATCATCATCATCATTGTCAACCACTATCAATCCACTGCTGGACGAAGGTCTCCCCAAGTTTCCTCCACAACGGTCTGTCTTGTGCAAGTCTCCTCCATGTCACCCCTGCATACTTTCGAATTTCATCCACCCATCTCCCATGTGGTCTTTTTCTGGGTCTTTTCCTGTCCCTTGGAATCCAATCTAAAATTTCGGCTGTCCATCGATGATCTATCCTTCTGGCCAGTATGTCCAGCCCATTGCCACTTCAGGGATTTAACTCTGATCATGATGTCTTCCACTCTTGTCATTTTTCGGATCCACGAGTTCCTCTTCTTATCTCTCCTGGTTACACAAAGCATGCATGTCTCCATGCCTCTTTGAGTTGTCTGCAGCCTTTGTATGTCTCTTTTAGCTAAGGTCCACGTCTCTGCACCATACGTAAGCACTGGAAGGATGCATTGATCAAACACTTTTCTTTTAAGACATAATGGCATATTGCTCTTGAAAATTATGCTGTTTCTTCCAAAAGCTCTCCAGGCAAGTTTTGTACGCCGATTAATTTCTTCATCAATGTGACCCTCACTTGATATCTGCTGTCGAAGATAAACGTACGTGTCTGTTATCTCCAGCTTTTCTCCATCAATCGATAAATCTTCATTTCCTGTAAAAGCATTGAACATAACTTTTGTCTTCTGAAAGTTCATTTTTAATCCCACTTCTTTACTCTTGTCAGCAAGTTCCTGGATCATACTCTGCAGCTCTGATGGGGTAGTTGCAAAAATGACTACGTCATCAGCAAAACGAAGGTGGGTTAGATAATCTCCATTAATCTTTATCCCCTTGTTTTCCCAGCTCAGCGACTGAAAAACACCCTCCAATGTGGCATTAAAGAGCTTCGGAGATATGGTGTCACCTTGTCTCACTCCCTTTCCAATTTTTACGTGTGTTGTATTTTCAAACAGCCGAATCTTTGCACTTGCATTTTCATAGATGTTATTAATAATATTAATGTATGCATCTTCAATACAGCAGGTTTTCAGAGCCATTGTAACTGCTGATGGTTTCACCGAATCAAAGGCTTTTTCATAATCGATAAAAGCCATGCACAATGGAAGTTCACATTCCCTCGCTCTTTCAATTAGTTCTCTCAGTACGTGGATATGATCTATTGTGCTGTAGCCACTCCTGAATCCAGCTTGTTCTCTCGGTTGAGCCATGTTCAGTGTTACCTTCAAGCGGTGTGAAAGAACTTTAGTGAAGATTTTATAAACTACTGATAGGAGGCTGATAGGTCTGTAGTTTCCAAGATCCTCAATGTCACCTTTCTTATGTAGCAGGATCATTGTAGCGGTGTTCCAATCCTCAGGAATCTTTCCTTCATTAAGGCATCGAGTGAAAATTTGGGCGAGTACTGTTTCGATTTCTCCACTTGCTTCTTGTATGATGTCTACAGTAATTCCATCTTCTCCTGGAGCTTTTCCCCGCTTCATGTTCTTGATTGCATGTGCAACTTCTGCTGGAAGGACTGGAGGAACTCTGGTACTGGTATCTTTCATGATGTCTGGAGTGCATGTATCATCCCTTTCATATAATTTGGAGTAGAAATCTTTCACTCTTGTCACAATTTCGCCTCTATTTCTTGTTACAGAACCATCTTCTTTTCTCAGTGCCATAATCTGTTTTCTTCCCTTACTGAGATGTCCCTTTGCTATTTTCAGGCTTTGGTTGTTTTCAATTGCTTTCCTCACTAGTTCACAGTTGAATTTTCTTACGTCTTCAGTGATACTTTTTCTTACTGTCTTGCATAGCTCTATATATTCCACTTTGGAAGTCACATCTTCTTTAGTTGTCCTCATCTCTCTTCTTTTTGCATCAACATTTTCGTTTTTCCTAATAATTTGTTTACATGCAACTTGTTCTTAGACCCAGCTAATTTTGTTGCTGTTTCCATAAGGGCTTTGGTTACTTTTCTGTTAACATCAGAGATGTCCACTTCTTCCGATGTTAGGCCTTCTAAAGCAGAGAACCTGTTCTTCAGTTCCAACTTGAAGGTATTATGGTGTTTTTTAAGGTTGGTTATGTCAATAGATTTTGTTTGTCTTATGAGCTTGCCACGTTCGAGTTTAGTGTTGAGGTGCATCTTACATCCCACCAATCTATGGTCACTACCTGTGTTGAACTTAATCAGCTCACTGCAGTCTTCTATGACGAATTTTTTGTTACACATAATAAAATCAATTTCACTTGTCGTCCCATTTGGATGTCTCCATGTCCATTTCCTGTGTGGCTTTTTCTTGAAGAAGGAGTTCAAGATGAAAAACCCTTCTGCCTCTGCAAACTCAACGAGAGTATTTCCACGCTGGTTTCTGTTGCCGTGACCGAATTTACCTACTGAAGTTTCATTCTGTTGCCGTGACCGAATTTACCTACTGAAGTTTCATTCTGTTGCCGTTGCCCTATTTTTGCATTGAAATCTCCCATAATTTATTTCAAGTGCTGCTTACCTTTATTATTTAGATGACGAATTTCCTCATAAAATTCTTCAATTTCTTCTTCAGGATGACTTGTGGTGGGTGCATAAGTTTGAATAATCTGAGCCTGGTATCTTTTCGAGAGTTGGATAACAAGCCGTGCAGCTCTGTCAGAGGAACTTTCAACTTCTACAACTTTATCCTTCAGTTTCTTGTTTATTATAAATCCAACACCACTAGTTCTGCCAGTATCTGTCCCACGATAGTAGAAGAGATGTCCACTTTTCAGTTCGATGAGATCTTCTCCTTTTCTCCTTACCTCACTTAGCCCCACGATGTCCCACTTGATCCTTTGTAGTTCCTCTTCCAATTCAAGAAGCCTTGAATCAGAAGATAGAGAGCGTCCATTGTGTATGTTACCAAGGTCAGCATCCGATTGCAGCCTAGTCCGGTCCTCCGGGGATTCTTAGCACATTCTGCCTTCATGTCGCACTGGCCGCTGCCTTGGCCAGGTACATTCCAGCTGCCGGAGACTGAGGGCCAAGATGTAAGTTGTGGAGTCATTTTGGAGGGGTTTGGCCATAATTCACCACGCTGGCCAAGCGGGTTGGTGAGTGTGGGATAGAATTTCCTCTAATCCCGATGGTATAGTTATACCGCTATTGGCGGTCGTCAGAGCCCCTTTAGTGGGAACAGGATGCACCACGAGAAGGCGGGGTTGACATTTGTCAAGGAGAGGCTGTGATGTTACGCATCACCTGACCTTACATACACTTCCACCCTGTATATATAGATATATACAGTATATATATCCGTTTCGCACCTTCGTATCTGTCAGCCATTTAGGAAAAAACCGCTCACACTAGGAATCGTATGACTTTCAATTACGCTGTGTACATATTAAACTATATCTGTCTCAATCCCAAAATCGAAATGTGTTCCTGGAACTTATTTAAGGAGCGTAAAATCGTCATGTGTTAAAATTATGCTGTATTACTATATCGATGGTGTTTCTTTTCTTTTCCAGAAAGAAAGAACTGGACGTCTTAATCGGAGATACGGCTGTGTTAAATTATTTCCGAGGGAACGATCCGGGTTGCAACTTGCATCTACTCGGCGACCCTATTTTTGAAGACGCTTATGCTGTCGGAAGTCAAAAAAGATTCCCCCTCATGGTAAGACTTCTTTTGTTTTTCTAAATACACTTACGTAAGCTGATAACTGATCAAGAATAATATAAAGCTCAACTATCTTCACAGTTCTAAAACTTTCACTAAGAACTAAAAAAATAACACATGTCATAGCAACACCGGAATGCAGTAAGACTGTACGTATTCCTGGCAACGAATAAAAACTAGAGAGAATTGTTTGCAAAAATTGTGTTTCCTTGTCAGAGACGAAGTTAGGAAATGAAAAGTATCTGAACAGAAACTACGAATAAACTCCTTTTATGTCTTCCGTCGAAAGGTTACAACTGAACTCCAAAATGATTTATGGTCATTGTGTAAATGCATTTTATACATACACTATTACACATTAAGGAAAGTGAAAACAGGGGGCATTTATATGTCCAAACATGTGTTCATCAATCATACTTAAACCACTTTATAGTCTCTTCCAGAACTGTTTATCTTGAGGACTTGAGCAATACTGTTCCATGTCACGCCGGCATGCTTTCGAATATTATTCACTCACCTCTCATGCATTCTTCTTCTGGGGCTCTTCTTGTCCCTTGGTATCCAATTTAGTATTTCAGTTGTCCAACGGTGAGCAGTTCTTCTATCAATATGTACAGCTTATTGCCACTTAAGGGTCTTTACTTTGAACGTGATGTCATCTATTCTTGCCATTTTCTTGGTCTGTGAATGAATCTTCCAGTTTTTCTTGGTTACACCAAGCATTCTTCTCGCCATACTTCTTTGAGTTGTTCCCACCCTCTTTATGTACTTGTCTCTGATCCATGATTAAGTATTGAAAACATTCAATGATTAAACACGCACTTTCAAGGCAAAATGGTAAATCGCTTTTCAAAATTGCACTCTTTCTTCCAAATGCTCTAGAATCTAGTTTTACATACATACCTTTAAGCTGTTCTCTGAGATTCAGAGGTTAGCTATTCAAAGAAAGACCATCTGCCAAGTAAACGTTTAACTGATGGAACTAGAATTTACTTACTGCTGCTATCAAATGATCTTGGCACTCAGCTCAAGCTTCATAAACATCCACCACACGCCGCACACAAGACACAAGACCTTTTGTACTTCATACTCATAACCTTTTTCTCGTGCAGACTTTCCTGAATTTGGTCCTTCCATGATTTCCTTGGCCTTCCTCTACCTTTCTTTCCTGTAATGAGGTGCTGACTCTGATGAGTCAGCACCTCAACACTCATTCTTTCAGCATGGCCAAACCACCAGAAAATATTAGTCTCCACTTTACTAACAACATTTTGCCTAACATTACTTACATCTTCATTCCCCACATTATCAGAGCGAGTCTTGCCGCAAACTCCCCCCCCCCTTGTAAGTAACGTATCTCACCAGCACACACAAACGACTCCTATGTATTTTCTGCAGGACCCAGGTTTCACTGCCGCACGCTAGAGTAGGAAAGATTACAATTTCATACGCAGCCGTTCGGCACCTCCTTGAGAACCCGTCATTCCTGTGAAATCCTCCTAAAGCAGCTATGACTTTCAAAGAAGAATTCACTCGCGTACCAAGTTTTACGTGACTATTAATTTCACCTTAGATGTAGCCCTTGTTTTATACACTATCTACCAACAAGTAATTGTACACCTGTGATAGCAAAGGAAAACGAAGTTTATTCACCTTCAATAGTTGGTGGAGCCTCCACGTGCGGCGATTACAGCTGCGACCCTCCAGGTCATACTCTCAACCAGGCGTTGTACGATGGCTAGTGGTATTTTCTTCCACTCGGCTTAGAGAAGACAGGTCAGTTCCTTCACCGATTTCGGACGGTGGAGCGCCCCTTAAGTCGACGCTCCAACTAGTCCCAGAGGTGTTCCATAGGGTTAAGGTCCGGGCTCTGCGCAGGACAGTCCATTCGATTAACCCCATTGTCATCATGCCAAGCCATGGTGGACCTCGCAACATGACAGGTGGCATTGTCATCCTGAAAGTAACATGGGTCCACCCCGTAAAACTGCCACAACGTAGGAAGCGCATGGTCATCCAAACTGATGCAGTAAGTCTCGGCGTTGAGTCTACCAGGAATTGCGACCAAGGGTCCCGTGTCATACCAGGAGAAACACGCCCATAGCATAATTCCACCGCCGCCGAACTTCACAGTTGGCAAAATACATTCCGGCAGGAGGTGTTCTCCAGGCAGACGAGAAACCCAGACTCTGCCGTCCAAACGGTAGAGGGTGAACCTTGATTCGTCGCTCCAGAGAACCTGTTTCCACTGTTCAACGATCCACTGTCGACGTTCTTTGCACCACGTTAGCCGAGCAGCGGTATTGGACTTGGTGATCAAAGGCTTGTGGGTGGCAGCACGTCCATGATAACCGAGCAGATGGGCTTCCTTACGGATGGTATTCATCGAAAGAACACTCCTGAATGCCTGTTGAAACTCCTCGCGGATGTGGCCCGTCAATTTGGTGCGGTTCTTTCGAATTTCTCTGGCCAGCACCCGTCGGTCTCTAACTCCCAGTTTTGTGGGTCTGCCGGGTCGGGGCACATTCCGACAGTCACCTCTCATCTTCCACTTGGCAATCACGTATGCCACTGTCGATTTTGGGTACTTCAACTGTCTGGATATGTCACGTATGGATCTGCCATTTCTGTGATACCCGACGATTACACCTTTCTCGAAATCAGAGAGCTCCGAACTGCGTGGCATCTTGCATGCGACTGGTTGCGTTGTTGTTTCCCACTCGATATTTAACGGCGGCGGCCGTGACGTGTATCAGGACTGCAGAAATCGTCGGTTGCAGGGGTTTCCAATTACTTCTTGATAGATAGTGTATCTGTGGTCCAGAGAAGATGTAATCATCAGTTACTTCTAAATTTACTGCATCAACCTCAAATTCTTCAGTTCTTGCAAAAGCATTGTACATCAGTTTTGTTTTGTATAAGTTCATTTTTAACCCCAGTCCTGTACTCTTGTCAGCATGTTTCTATGTCATGCTCCGCAGCCATATGGAGCTACGTGCAAAAATTACCATACAGTCAGCAAAACAAAGGCGGGTTGAAATGCAATCTGTATTAATTTGTACCTCCTTGTCCTCCCAGTTCAGTGACTGAAAGGCATTCTACAAAGTGGCATTGAAGGGCCTGCAAGACATGATGTCCCCTTGTCTCATTCCCTTTCCAATTTTTTTATACGTTCTGTGTAACTGGTTTCACGGAATCAAAAGCATTTTCATAATCAATAAAAAACAAATAAAACTGGAGTTCATATGCATTCGCTCTTTCAATACTTAGATTAAATGACTCAACCAAGAGATTTATTTTCTTGTACGAGTCATGCACAATGTTTCGTCCAAGCGAGAGCACCTTAGTGAAGATTTTGTATGTAACTGGTGAGAGATTCCTGGGTATGACTTTCCTGATACCCTCAATATCTCCTTTTTTAAGAAACAGGATCACTGTAGCATTGTTCCAGTTATCCGAAGTTTTCTTTTCGTTGAGGAAAATTGTAAAGACTTGCTTAGTATTGTTTATCGTTTTTTCACGGCTTCTTGTTAATGTCCACGGCAATTTTATTTTCCCCTGGAGTTCTTTCCGTTTTCATGATTTTATTTGCATGAGTAACTTCTACCTCTGGGGGGGGGGGAGAGATGCTGGAGGAACTTTAGGGAGTGTAAATGTCTTTATGTTTGTAATAGATACATCATCTCTTTCATATCATCTTGTTTATACACTGCTGGCCACCCAAAATGCAACGCCAAGAAGGAAGCATCCGATTGGCCTGAAATTAGCATCGCAGGGCATATGCAAATCATGTGCGCCCGGCACGCCACCGAGAAGCACTATAAGAAGGGTGCACAGAATGCGGGGTGTAAATAGTGGAAGTGTGTTGTGCTGCCGGATCTGTGTGTGGGAAGCTTCCTGATGTCACGTCGCAAAATACGGCAGTCATTCCAGCACGTTTCGGAGTTCGACAGAGGACGAATAGTGTCTTATCGCGACAGCGGTTTATCGTACCGAGACATTGGCGCCGGTGTGGGACGACATCCAGCCACAGTGAGGCGACTATGGATTCGGTGGGTGCAGGAGGGACGGACGGACCGACGTGAGTGATTGCCGCAGCCGCGGTACACCAGCGAACGGGAGGACAGGAATGTTGTGCGGCGGGCATTGACGGCTCGCACCGCCACATCACGAACGTTAGCGCAGGAATTAGGGTGTGTTGCACAACAACCTGTGAAAGCACAACCTGTGTCAGCACGTACCGTTAGACGTCGTCTGCAAGAGCGGGGACTTGTCGCACGGCGCCCATTGCTCCGACTACCATTGACGTTGCACTACTGGCGAGTGTGGCGGCAGTGGGCCGTTGAACGCCACACCTGGACTATGGAATCGCACGACATTGTCTTCTCCGACGAATCCCGCTTCTGCCTGCCACACCACGTTGGTCGGATCCGCGTGTAGCGGCACCGCGGCGAGAGACTGTATGACGCCTGCATTATGCATCGACATACCGGTCCGTCGCCTGGCGTTATGGTTTGGGGCGCAATTGGATATGATACCCGCACCTCTCTTGTACGCATCGCCGGTATACTCAACAGCCACCGCTACATCTCTGACGTTTTGGAGACTGTGGTCCTCCCTTACTCGCAGGACCTACCAGCGGCCACGTTTCAACAGGACAATGCGCTCCCGCACGTGGCACGCATCGTGCAACAATTCTTCAAGGCCCACCAGGTGTCACTGCTGCCGTGGCCCGCCTGTACACCCGATATCTCGCCCATGGAACACGTCTGATCTCTGATCGGCAACCGAGTGGCCCGGCAAGCACCTCCCGCGGCTACACCTGATGAACTGTGGCAATGTGTGGAAGCAGCCTAGACCGACATACGCCAAACCCACATCCAAAGCCTCTTTCGTTCCATGTCACACAATTTACCCGCTAGGTGGTGCAAATTTACAATATATTTTCATCGATGTCCCTCTTTCCAAAACTCCTATTTGAGAAAAAAATTTTACAACAGATATCATTTACTTTGGGAAATATTTTGCTTATACCGTTATATTTTCTATATTGCTGAGTTATGCCGTTTGATGGCTTAAGCGTGCAATTTCAGTTCGGAAATGTCTGGCCGTTTCTAAAAATTCAATTGAAGAAAACTTTGCCTGCACAGTGGCTCAGTGGTCTGAGCGCTGGCGTTCAAGTGGGTCCGAGTTTGAATTCCGTTGAGGCATGCATGTTGTGTTTGTCCTGCGTCACTATCTCTCTCCCTTCCCTGGAACCAGTGACCGTAAATTAGGGACGTATATAGCTCATTGAATTGCTCATGGTGGTCGTTAACCCCTTAACAAAAAAAGAATTTGTTTTATACTCTACGCTACTCCAAATATTGAGAACATTATCCTCTTTCGAAAATACGCAGTTTTCCCGTTATGGGTCTATACACCTTATGGGCGTATACAAAATAATATGACCACCCCCAGAATCACGGTGTACCCGCCCGGGCGTGTCACATGGTACATGTGACAAGGTCGACACATGGAGATATAAACGGCCGGCCAGGACAGATGAGCCACAGTGCGTAACATCAGCACAATGCGCAGAGGTAGTGATTTGACAAACGTTCAAAGAGAAATGATCATCGACTACCGGGCCAAGAGTGAAAGCATCTCAAAAACAGCAGACTTCGTGGGTTGTTCGCGAGGTGTTGTAGTAAGGGTGTACCAAAAATGGACAGCTGGCACACCGAATACCTACTTACGTCACAACTATGTAGCTCCAAACGCCATCGACCTCAGAGGAGTACGTCGACTGGTAAAGTGCAATCGACGCGTAACAGCGCAGCAATTGTTCACGCAGATGAACGCTGAGGCACCCAGGTACGCGTCTCCGATAACAGCAGAATAAATCCTGTTATGCATGTGTCTCCCCAGTCGACACTGCGTCAAGGCATCCATGTTATCCCAGGTCCATCGGCAACGACGCCTGCAGTTCGCATGGGACTACCGTCGTTGGAGAGTACAAGAATAGAAAAGGCTGCCTTCTCCTACGAATCGAGGTTTCTACTCCACAGAACTGACCAGGGCAGTGGCGGATACGGAGTCAGACGCACGAGGAGTAACACCCGGACACGCTTGTCGGTCAAGTGCAGGCCGGCGGTGGCAGTGTGCATGTCCGAGAGATGTTTTCCTGGTATGACCTGCGACCCATGTACCACTGGATGTGTCCCTGAATGCCAATGGCTACCTCTCCATCCTCGCTGACCACATGCATCTCTAGGGTCGTGTTGGGCATTTACGATGATGGTGATGATGTCTACCAACAGGACAATGCGCCGTGCCATGTCGTTAAGAGGTTGCGTGGCTGGTTCCAGGAACACGACAGCAATGTCATCGTTCTCCCTTGGCAAGCGAAATCACCCGACCTCAATCCCATAGAGCACTTGTGGGACTATTTGTATCGACAGTTTCGACGTGCAGACCCACAACCACGTCATTTCCGGGACTTACGTGCTCTGCTGCAGTCCGAATAGGTACGTGTGCCTCGGACAATCTTCAGGGCCTCATTGCGTCTATGCTACGCCGTTTCGCCACTGTCATTATGCCCAAGGGTGCTTATTCCCATTATTAGGTGGGTGGTCATATTATTCTGATATGACCGTGTACCTTGTTTTTTTCCCTATCTCTCTTTTGCAAAACTCGTATTTCGAAAATTACTTTTTCTTGGTATAGCTTTTGCTGTGAAGGATATTTTGCGCATATTTTGTGTTTTTCTGTTACTCACAGTTCTGACGTCAGGGGAGAGTTAGAGTGCACTTCTGTTTGAAAGTCTACTTCCGATTAAAAAAGATCCTTTGTAAAAATTATCGTTTTCTAAGATAATGATGAAGATTATTTTACATCCATTTTCAATTTTCTGTAACGCAAAACTTTCCCAATAGGAAGCTTAAGGTTACATCAGATTTCCCTCCATATCTAGTCTTCTCATTGTTCGGTTTGAAACATCCCTTTTGTCTCCGCTATGAGAATCGTTTTGTTCAAAATTTGTGGTTTTTCGCAGCACGCGTTTTAGTCGCTAGTGGTAGGAAGTAGCATCTCATATTTAAGCCGTTTTACCCAATTGTAGAAATTTAGCTGCTTATTTATTTATTTATTTTTTTTCGTAACGGGTTTCATTCACGGATAAAAGCACTGCGTGTTTTAAATTCTACGCGGTTTCTTTTCCTGAGGGCATAAGTACCTTCTCGTCTGATCTAAAAGATGTCCTCATTACATTTGAGAAATCTGTGTCATCTTTCTTTTCTCGCTCGCGAATTTTTCCTGCTGTGGTTTTTTGTTATTTCGGAAGGATACTTTCCATGAGCCTTTGAATTGTTTGTAGATATTATATATTTACTTTCCTTCCTTTTTACTTTCCTGAATCATAAGTGCAGACTAGAAGATTACGCCGATTAAAACTGTTTCTTTCCGCAGTTTGTTATTTCCTGAGAAAGAAAGAACACTAATTTAGTTTACTCACCGTATTTTGAGTGTTCATTAATATAAGCACACCGGACAAAAAAGTAGTCAGCCTAACAGAAACAACAGTAGGAAGTTACTGGTAGCACAGAGGGCGCCGTGATAGCATTGTTGGGAGATAAATAGCACTGTTGTGGTATACAGGATCATTTCTGTCTTGTGCAGTGGTGAAGAGCAACGTGTGTGTTTAATTTAGTCTGCAATATGGGTCGTAAGGCTGACGTTACTGAGTGGCAAAAAAAGAGCCATCGTGGTTGACCGTGCCCACGGACACAAAGGGAATGAAGTAGTCCAATTTGTGGGTGTGTTGAAGCGTACTGTCCAGCGGGTCTACAAACAGTGGTGTAGTTCGTAGTCAACTGAAAATCGGCTACGTAATTGTGGCCGGAAAACGATTCTCACCAACAAGGAGCCCCGTCATGTTTCACGCCTAGTAAATGCAAATCGGTTTCAATCCAGGCAACAATTGCTCTAAACAGTCAATGAAAGTGCACTCCAACCAATTTCCGAAAGGACATTGCGACGCGAACTGCATGTGATGAACATCTGGAGCAAAGTACCGCGGAAGAGGTCTCTTTTAACAGCCAATCACAAAGCCTCGCGTTATCAATTGGCTCAGAGGCACCAAAACTTTACTGTGAAGAATCAGAAACGAGTAATTTGGTCTGATGAGTCTCGTTTTTGTTTGTACTGCAATCATGGGAGGCGACGAGTGCATCGCAGGTCCAATGAAGTATTTAATCCTGATTGTGGCAAAGGTGTTGTTCAAGCTGGAGTAGGTTCTGCAATGTTTAGGGGATGTTTTTCTTACCACATAATGGGCCCTGTCTTTGCAGTGACGATGAATTTGAACCAGCATGCGTATCTCCGCATTCTGAATGACGAAGTGTTGACCTTTGCCCTACATCTCCAGGAGCAGCATCACGTTACCACTCCGGTCTTCCAAGAAGACAATTGCCGTGTGCACAGGGCTAAAACTGTGTTTGGGTGGCACGACGAACAATCAGCAACACTGTCTCACCTCGCCTGGCCCGCCTAATCCCCAGATTTAAATCCTATTGAAAATTTGTGGGATCGTTTGGAACAGAAAGTGAAACGCCAGAATAAACACCCAAGTACTCTGGTGGAACTTCGGGACCAGTTGACGCACGAATGGCTGCAAATCAATGTTCAATGCATCCACAACCTCGTGGAGTCTCTACTACACCAGATTCATGCGGTTATTAAGACAAGAGGCGGCGTCACCCTTTGTCAGGTAAGTTCTGCTAGGGGTGACTATTCTTTTGTCCAGTGTTCTTATCTTAAATGATGATTTGTAGTTCCAAAGGGCTATACGTAAACCAATGACATAATCTACACAAAAGTGTTTGTTTAAAGGTCTAACGACCACCATAAGTAACACAGTTGGCTATAAGCATTTGTCCATACCTAATTAAAGGCCACTGGATTCGGGAAAGAAAGAGAGCCAGCACCGTTAGAAAAACGTACAACTCATGTCCCAGACCTGGCGTAGCTCTGACCAATCTGCCAAAAAAGTGAAACAAAACAGATTTGCCTTTACCTCTTTGTGGTCCTAGTCTATTCACTAAAGTCTCTTTGCATAGAAGTGCGCATATACACTATATTAACAAAAGTCGCCGAACACCTAGAAGAGAAACACAACACAGAATTTATTGACATACATTAGTACGGTGTCGGTCCACGTTTGGCCTTAACCCTTTAACGACCATAACGCCCAAAACGCCCGTACATACAAACGACCATAACCGCGCGAAACGCCTGCCTAGAATAAGTCTGATTGCCTGCCCTTACCTGCTTTTCAAATTTGCACAACCTATGAGAGACCTGCCATTACCTGCTTTCAAATTTGCACAACCTATGAGAGATCAGCACCCTCAGTCACTATTGTTTTTACTAAACAAAGAAGTGAACCAAGAGACAGTTTCGGGCTTTACGGTATTTAAAGTGATACAGGATTTTCGGGTTATGGTCGTTAAAGGGTTAATGCATGCACTGACCCTTCGAGACATGCTTTCGGCAAGGTTTTCGAACACAGCGATAGGTATGCGCTTCCATTCAGTACAAAATGCTGCTGCTAACTCTTGCTTAGTAGTAGGCCTTGGTTCTAAATTTCTTATGCGGTGCTCTAATTTATCCCATAGGTGCCCTATCAAATTAAGATCAGGGATCTGTGTTGTCTAGTCCACACACGATACAAATTCTCGTCAAACCACGCCGTAGCAGTCCTTGCGTTATGGCTCTGTGCATTATCCTTACTGGTACCAACAAGGCTCAGTACCATAGTATTGCCACAGAGTTTGTTGGGCATAATTGTCCAGAATATCGAGGTAGATCTGCTGGTTAACAGGTTTGTCCACGATAACCAATAGGCCGGGACCATACCACGAAAAACACCCTTACACGAGTACACTGCCAGCTCCAAACTCGACCGTAGGAACAGTACACTGTGGTAAATAGCGTTACCCCGGCTGCCGCCATACCCACACACGACCATCAGACTTATGATGGATCGTGTATCTGGATTCATACGTCCTAAGAACCCGTTTCCATTGATCTACGGTTCACGATAAATGTTCTTTACACCACGCTAAAGGACGAGTAGCATTCCGAGTGGAGATGAAAGACTTATAAGCAGCCGCACGACCACGGTAACCCATGGAATGAAGTTCTCTGCAAATGGCATGTGTACATACCGAGGTTACAGCAATTTTACTCACCAGTACACTGAGCTCTTGTGCAGTACTCCGTCGATAAGCTGTAACGACTCTCCTGAGGCTTCGACGTCCTCTATCACCGATTTTCGTTGGTCTGCTGGAACGTTTTGCTGCTTCAGGCACGCCATGTGTCTTCCACTTATTCTGTGCATCCAAAACCGTTGACTTGGGTATGTTTAAACGCCTCTCGGTTTCTCTTACGGACAACCCACTAATATAACACCCAACAATCTTTTCTTTCTGAAAGTCAGTTCTCTCCCGTCGCGACATTTTTACTCAACCTCACAGTGTGATATAATCGCTGTCAGCTGCAGGCTTATTTTTATACCGTTTGCAGCTGTACCGCGCATCTTAACAACGTAGCGGATCCGTTTTTGAAGGGGTGTCCGGTGACGTTTGTCAATATAGTGTATACAGTACATATACAGTACGTGAGTATGGGAAATTGTTCGCATGAGTCAGCTTAACTCATTATATACTCAAATTTTAAAAACGAAATTTTGTCAAAAGGAAATTGATGCTGATCATCGAATTTGCAGAATTTTAAAATAATGTTGCAAGAAAATTATGTAGAAGAAGTAATAAAAGATAATGTGGCGGAACAAAATCACAAAAAACAACGAATAAAAAAGCTGAATAGTATGAGCGGCGGTAAAAGAAACTGTTGCTTTATTCAGTGCTGATTATTGGCACGGAAAACTGCGTGTAAGTTACACCAGCGGTATCCAAGTTAATGTAGTACATGCTATAACGATAGAGAGAGAGAGGGAGAACTGCAACGAAGACGTGAAATCGTAACATGGAGAATAAGGCTTCTACACAGATATCCAAAAGTGAAGTCTGGATGGCATTCGCAAGGATAAAGGAAAATACGTAGTAGGAGACAGAGTCGTTAGGCATGTAAATTAGGCACAATCATTAGGGTAGTAAACAGATATACGTAACAGCAGAAAAATATGAACACAATTTGCGTCAACCGGTTTACCTCCGCAAATATCGCCAAGGAGAAATGTCAGAAGGTAACCTAAGATTTTCTTAACAAGAAAGGTGATCACCTCATACAGACAGATAACTCTCAGATAACTCTCATCTCATACAGACAGATACATACTCCTCCCAAACCTGTTAATGCAATCTGGAGCCAAATAATCCCAGCTACGTGCTCGTCTGTTCCCTCGCAGAAATCCTAGAGTATACCGGGCATGGTCTACAGGGTTCCGGTCCACTGACCCTGCTGGCCATTATCATCCATTAAAAGGAGCTAAAGGCCAACAGCTCTTTGGAATACTCTGAGATAGGTTCTAGGATCTCGTTCCTATAGCGCTCAGCATTCACATGGCCTCCTGCGATCACATGGATTGGCGTGCAGCGGTTGAACATAATACCACGCCACACGAGCAGACCACCGGCTCCGACGGATTCAGGTTTATGGACTTTTGCGGGATTATCACGGGTTCCACTGTTCCCTTCAGACGAAATTCCTACGAGAATCCGTTTTTAGACTGAATTTCGACTCGTCTGTAACAAGAACACCGATTTACACATCTGGGTTCCAGGAACGATGTTGCCTGCAAGAGTTCAGGCAAGCTGTCCTGTGAGGTGCTGCTAGCCTGACACAAACCATGCGTCTCCTGGCTTAAAGGCTAATTGCTGTAAGCCTTCGATTTATCGTTTGCCTTGATACGGCAATCCAAATTGCAACAGAGATTCCCGAAAGCAATTGTCGGAATGTATGGGACAGATAACGCCTTGCGGTTAAAGCGACATAGCGGTCTTCACGATGTGTCGTACGCCTCGGCCGACCTTGGCTAGGCCTTCGTAATAGCCCACCGGTTTTATTGGATTGCTGCGATTAACATGATACCACTCGAGGGTGTATATTCTTCATGTCCTTTGCTACCTGGGACATGAATATATAGTCTTATTATTCGCCACCCTACATCGTCGGATACACGTGTATGAGACATAAGGTGACTTTTTTTCTCGCTCTATCAACGAGAAATGGCGTTGCCTTTCCCCGTAGGCTTAAAGTGTGTAACTCAGTTTACATATTTGACTGATATGCAAATTTCACAAAGGGCATTTGTTTGTCATGTCCATTTGCATAATGTCTTGTGAGCATCGTAACATTTCATTCAGCGCCATTGCCTTCTGCGTTTTAATTTTGGGAATCAGTGTATATAGAAGAAGGGGGAAGGCTCTGAGGTGGCATGTGTTCTGACACAATCAAGGTCTATATGGATGTCAAACTCATGCACAAATTAGGAAAACTTATTGATCAAAGTTACTCTCTAAGGCTTAAAGTGGTTCCACCTAAAATCTCTGCCTTATGTTTCCATTGGTAAAATTTTTTTACATATTTTCTTCACAATTAATGTATTCCCAAGGATGAAAATTTGAACATCGATAAAACTAACTTTAAGTTATAGCATGGGATACTTAATAGATGCAAAACATAACCATAATTAAGCAATCCAACATTTGTTTGTCTACTGTCGTCATCAATGTACAGGTCGCGCCATCTATTAACAGGTCTGAACATTACTCAAAGAAAAATGATTGATTTTTAATTAAATTGTGGTTTATTTTAGCGAGTATTAAGTATCCCCTGCTATAAATTAAAGTTAGTTTTCTCGATGTGCGAATTTTCATCCTTAGGAATACATTAATTGCGAAGAAAATTTGTAAAGACGTTTTACCATTGGAAACATAAGGCAGAGATTTGAGGTGGAACCACCTTAATGAATATATAAAACCTACATTAAAAGCGGCACAGAATTGGTTTATGGACCTAGGCGCACCAAGAATAGGTAACAACATAGCAGAAGCAGGCAAGCAATTTAGCATTTGAAAAAATATATAAAGAAAGGAATCACCAAATAAGCAAAAAGTTACTGTTATTTGATAATTGTTTGGGCGTTTCAGAAATATAGCTTAAGATAATGCTAAAAAATACCTCTGTTCAATGTTATTAGATCATAGTGAGTGCTCGGGAAGTATCTTAACAGAAGTGAAGGACATGTTACTAAACTCCGATAAGTAGTTTAAAGCTGCGTTGTGATAAATGTCCGTAGTAGGGTAAAAATCGCGAACGAGCATTTCGCTGGTGAATTCTCGTCGTAAACAGAGATATAGCTAGAAAAAATCATGGCGTCAGTTTTTGCTTAAACTCAAAAACCAGACTTTAGTTTTCAGACATTTTTAATAGCGTGAAAGATATAAAAAAATTGTCTGGCCCAAACCGATTGACGGTCGGTGTCTAGACGGTTTAAACTATTTTAAATTTTACTTTTGGTGGACAACAGCTTGACGATTTTTCAAAAAATTGTAATAGCCTTTAGAGTCGTACGATTTCAGAGAAGCTATTGAAGAGAGAGTAAAACCAAATGGTGCCTGGGAAATCATGAGAAGAGAGCCCTCTACAGTCGCAGAAAGAACCCCTTGATCGATCTCAATTGTTGACTCTAAGATGTCAACGGCAAAGTACATCAATTTGAACTTTCTTTTCGAACAAACCACAAATGTGTTTAGCAAGCCCAACATTTATCTGGCAGTTGAACAAATTTCTCGACAACTTCTTTTTCTGAATTTGTTGGAACTTGGCTTTCTCTTTCTTTCTGCAGCTTCTCCTTATTTTATATTGTCCTGTCTTCTTAGAAGGTAACGCGCACACCTCTTAAAATCAAACAACAATTGTGTTCGTTTTTTCTTTATTTTTTGGATGGAAGTTTAACGACCACCGTGAGTAACTGAACGGGCTATAAGCAGTCGCCCGTCATTAATTTCGGGTCACTGGTTCCACGGAACGATGAGTACCAGTGCCGTAAGACAAACACAACATCCCTGCCTCGCTGGGATTCGAACCCAAATCACTTTCGGACGAATGTTCACAAGCTATCGCTTAGACCACTGCGCCTCCTCCCACTGGTTCAAGGGAAGGGAGAGAGCTAGCCCCGTAAGACGCACACAACATCCATGCCTCACCGGGATTCGAACCCGGACCCATCTCGGACGAATGATCAGAAGCCATCGCTTAGACCACTGCTGCACTGGCCACTCGTTCCAGGGGAGGGAGGGAGCCAGTGCAGTAAGACAAACACAACATCCATGCCTCACCGGGATTCGAACCCGGACCCATCTCGGACGGATGATCAGAAGCCATCGCTTAGACCACTGCTCCACTGGCCACTCATTCCAGGGGAGGGAGAGAGCCAGTGCTGTAAGACGCACACAACATCCATACCTCACCGGTATTCGAACTCGGACCCCTTTCGGACGAACAGTCAGAAGCCATCGGTTAGACCACTACACCACCGCAGCGGCAAACCACAATTGCGTCGTGCTACAGAGGTGAAGCATATGTCAAGACGGTAAAGTTGCAGTGATAAATTCAGTCGCTATAGCTTAATTAGGAAAGCATTCAGCTCCGTAGCAGAAGAATGAGGGTTCGATCCCTTGTTGTGGAAATATATCTACTGGCCGTTGGGTTCTTCGGAAGATTTGTGACGTTCCTTCCACACGTCTTCTGGAATTAATAAAAATACCTTCTTGGCTTTAAAAATGTATGATGCCTCTTCCACACATCGTCTGGAATTCGAATTTCTTCTTCTACAGTGTTACTTCAAGCACGGTTTGCTGCTGGTCCGAAACCTGCGATTCCGTGCCCCCGCCTTTCTCAAGGGATGGAGGGATATATGCGACGTACTACAAATGTGGCGCACATGTCAAGACGGCAAAACTGCAGCGATAAATGCAGTCGGTGTAGCTTAATCGGGAAAGCATGCGGTTTCGGAGCAGAAGGACGCTGATCGAGTTCCGTCACCGGCAAATTTGAGTTTTCAAACAATCAATAAGCCAAACGAAAAGTATGCGAGGGAAATCTAAAGGAACTGCATTGCTTCCGCAGAAATATTTTATGCTTACAAACGAGGTGTGACGTACTACAGAGGTAAAGTACGTGTTACGACGACAAATCTTCAGTGATATGTTTGTCCGTGTAGATTAGTTGGGAGAACAACTTACTCCGGAGTGCGAGGAGGGGGAGGGGGCTCGAATTCGATCTTCATCATTGACAAATTTGTGTTTTCACAGAGGTTTGATTAAGTAACTTCTCCGATAATTTTTAGTGGTAGATTAAGAATATATAAATCGGCGTCCCCCAAAGTTATTACACTCATCTGAATAGAGGGCGTTTGTTTGGAACAGAAGGTTAAATATAAAGGTAACGTCTATCTGACTCCGGGCACGATATCTGTGCACCTAGTGAACAGATTGGAAACATCCTTTTTCATTGCGAAATTTTAATTGTAACAACGGAGGCTCTGTTTCTTTTTTTTTTTTTTCTTTTTTACTATTATTCTTTTTTCATTGGAGGTTTAACGACCACAGTGAGCTACTCAATGCGCTATAAAGCAATCGCCTGTCCCTAATTTAGGGTCACTGGTTCCAGGGGAGGGATAGAGCCAGTGCCGTAAGACAAACACAACATCAATGCTTCACCGGGATTCGAACCCGGACCCATCTCAGACGCATGGTCAGAAAACAGCGCGTAGACCACTGCGACACACAGGCGGCACAAATAAAGTTTTTTTTTTTTTTTGCGAAGGTTCAAACTTTCTGGATTTCTGTCGGACAACCATGTTTCCTGAGGGTGTAAATGCAGATGCCTTTGCATTCAAAATGTATTTTGCTTCACATTAGTGCTTCTGAAGAAACGATTAAAAAATCTGCTTCACTTAAAATAATTTAGATTAACAAAGTTGCGAACACTTTCTACAACAAATATTGCTGGTTTTTTCTGTTAGGGATACAAATGTATGTTCTGTTTTTCTCTATACTTCGCCAGTAAAAGTTCGATAAAAAGAATTTCTTCGACGACAGATAAACTTCATGGTGAAGAGTATTTTGCATACAATTTTTGATTTTTGATAACGTACAATTTTGCCACTAGGGAACGTAAGTCCATATTTCTGTTTGCAAACTGTTTGTAGATGCATCTATGGTCCTAAATATCCGACTGGAATAATCGAATTTCGGTAAGATACAATTCACCATGAGAAGCATTTTGGGAATATTTTGTGCTCAACATAATTAAGCTTTTCAGCTAGGGAGAGTCAATACGTCTTTAATTTGTATCGTAATCTCTACGTAATTATAAGCGTCAGGTTTGAAAAATTCAAAAAAATCGGTTTATGTCGAATATGTCGTTGTAGGGAATAGTTCGCATTCTTAGAACTTCGGATTTTTTTTTGAAAAAAAAAATAGGTGCTTATGTCATCACTACGCCCATCCTTTCATCTCCCTCTCTGTATTGCCGGCCAACACAACATTCATACTTCACCCGGATTCGAACCCGGACTCATCTCGGACGAATGGTCAGAAGCCCTCGCTTACACCACTCTACCACCGGAGTATTTCGTCAGCGTGTGACATGTTTTAATAAAATATCTTTGCTCTTGTCGAATGAAAAGCTTGCGATCTTTGCTGGTGCACGTCAAGTAAAGTCAATAACACACGCCCCCACAACGTACTTTGTGGAAAGTAAAGGAACAACACATTCGCACAGGTTTAGCCGATGTCGTCCGTATCGAAGATTTTTTGGCCGTATTGCCACTGTGATAAAATGACCCACCACATTATAAACGTTATAGTGTTTCATGAGTTAGAAGAAAACAAATCGTTTCTCTCTATGAAAACTGTTCTTTCTGTAAATGCTGACTGTCAGATTTGATTATGTCCTTTCCATTCTCTTCTTTGGAGAGCGTATTCATTTCAAATCCAGCCCCTTTGATGTATGCATATCTTGCATTTGAATCTAACATACACTGTACAAAATATGTGGCGTGAATTCACCGAAAATTTCTGAAAATAACGTGCAGCAAAATTGACGGTAAGTGTCCGCACTTTAACGAAATGTCAGTTTTTAAAAGTGCCCCTTCTTTTTACGGCTAATGCATCTGAGCCAAATGGTGCTCAAACATTTATACACTCCCAAAGAAGAATATTCAAACAGCAGGCGGATTTTACCAGGCTACGGCAAAATAATGAGTTTCCCCTCTCTCATCTCAGCAATACAGACACTATAGCAAGAATATTATCAAGTAGAATTATATCTAGGACAGGAAGGGAACGCATTACACTGGTTACACATCTTACGAGTTCCCTTTTAGTCGTTTATTCTCTGCTGTATGATCCCTGGTCCCAGGCATAGTCTCCCTGACTAGGATATCGTGGCACTGGATAGAAAAAGAAGTAACTCAAACAGTTTCTCAGCTCTTTCTTACTTCGTCGCCATTTTTATATCCCTTTCAACAAGAAATTAGTCAGGAAGGATTAGTTTCATTCAATCACTTCCCTGAATTACAACTTTGAATAGGAAATCTAAGGGGAAGGAAACCCTTTTTGTTTTATTTCACTCCTTCCTGACGCGTTCGGTCCACTTCTTAGTGGATATATCCATTCGAGCTCATTTTAGCTCAGTTTGCAAACCCAGAGTTAATTCATTCCATACAGTTAAAGGGTTAACTTCCGTGTTTTCACAGATTTGCCGTACTCAGTAATTCAGTTTATTTCAGAAAAGTACGTTTTAAGAATTTCCGTTTTATCCAGAAATTTTTCAAAATAGAAAACCCTGCTTTTTTCACCCCATACGCCTGATAATCCTTTAGTCCGGTAGTGGGATCGAACCGATGTCAATTGAGTTGGGTCTACACAAGCCTAATCATTGAGCCAGAATGTCTTCGGAATCGCACTCACGTTCAAAGTAAAACTTATTGACTGACGATGATTTTTTTTTTCGTTAGTGCGAATGATTTAGTCATTTTATTTTATGTTGGAGCTTATTATGTTTTCGAATGCGTTTGTAAGAATTTTATCTTTCTGAGGAATCACAAACTCAGTATTATTTTTCAAAGTGATATTTCGAAACAACAGAATGTTTGGAAATTGCGATCTTTTTTTAACTGACACTAACTTTCAATTATCTTTAAGGAAACGTTACATGTGCTGTTTTATAGTATTACTAGCTTTACTTAATTTCATATTCCCTTATATGTCACTGAAAAAAATCGGGGAAAAAATGTATGCTTGCCAGAAAGAAAAAAACTGATTTCACAAATTCGGTCATTACAAATTATGTATTCATAGTGTGATTATTTCAGCACTTCGCCGTACACAACATTTTTGGTTTCTCATTCATCGGCGACAATAAATAATTTTGTTGGATCCTTTGCTCTTCACATTCCAATATACAGCTCTCTGTAGAATCAAACGGACCAAAAGCGTTACGAATTAAATTATTTAATTCGCGTCCAGGAGACACAGCATTAGAACACTGACTGAACAAAATTCGTTAACAATTTGTTATCGACGATCAAACGCATCACGTGCTTTGAGTCTCAGACGTCTTTGAGTGGCGAATCTCAGGGATAAAAAAGTTGAAAACGTATCTTTGCGAATATTTTATGAAACTGGCTGAAATTTTAATGAACACCATAAATCGGTAATAGAAACATGACCTCCAAATTTCGCCTGAATCGGTAAATACCTTTTTAAATTAGCCGTCAAAATTTTATTAACCGTTTCTGCATATATATTTCTGTTTACCGCTGAATTAAAAATTCCATGCCTATTTTAAAAAGTTTTGACCGGATTCCGGTGAAATTTTGCGTGACTCCTCATATTACCAATTCATGGTGTTGATAAAAATTTCAGCCTGTTTCGTTAAGATTTCGCGGTTTGTTTTTGCATTTTCTTATGCACAGTTCTCAAACAATAGAAACTTTCACCTGTGGATGTGCCGGGGTGATGAATGAAATCACGTACTTTCAGATTTCGAACAGCATAACGATGACGTAGCAAACGACGCTGACTTTATTGATTAGCTTATTAATTAATTCATAACTCGCAAACGGAACAACGTAAAGATCTTAAAATAGTTGCGTTGACCTAGAAATTCCAGTTTTAATAAGCTATGCAAATTTCACGATGCCACAGTTCGGCGTTCGAGAGTTTTTGCTGCTTTAGACAAACAGACGTTTTGTGTTTTATATATAAGATTTCACAAAACTTCTAAATATAAAATTTACTCTTGATAGCTAGTATAATATTTTTTGTTTTAAGGATTCCGCATACTGATATGCAGTCATCGCATAATCATCTGTACAATACTTTAAGTATCCGGTTTCGTACCGTAACACAATAAATAAAAGTCGGTGCTCAAAATACGGGAGAGGGGAGGAAATATCTTGTGTCACAATAACCAAATTCCATGCGATATACTACCCACAATTTGGGATATCGATGCAGAATTCAAAATCAGTTCCTTTATCAGACGATTAGAAGTTCACAGTTAATCAAACCTCAAGTTTTTCCGCGAATCTCTCTCATTACTAGAGTGTTTTCGTCATATGGATACGGAAAAAGTGAGAACGGAGTTTTTCCGTTAATATACGAAAGGAATTGTGGAAAGATTTCTGTAAAATTCAGAACTTTCCTTTAAGACATCTTAAAAACGCCACTTTACGGTCAATATAACCTCAAGGATAATGAAATTTGAACACCAAGAAAGAAACAATCGAATTAAACTGAAATTTTATGGACGTAATGATACAGATGAACGATACACATGTTGGCTAAAATAGAGCTTTACGACAATTACACTGGGATCTGTGGCACGCAGTGCGGTCAACTTCAATAGCGCGTCGCACCGCCTACTGCGTCGATACATGCTGCAATACGGTCCGGCATGGAGGCGAACAGACGCCTTATGTTGTCCTGCGGCACACTTGCCCACATGTGTTGGACAGTGTGCTCCGAATCCCGGATAGTGTGGCATGGCGGCAGCTGGCGTTTCAACTGGTTCCACACATGCTCGATAGGGAACATGCTCGGGGAGCGGGAAGGCCATGAAAGTGTCTATACATGGCGTAGGCAGTGTGCGGGCGGGCATTATCCTGCTGGTATAGCGCACCTGGAATCCCGGCCAGGAATGGGAACACATGGGGCCGTTGGATCTCATCCACATACCCTGAGCCATTAATGATCCACGTACCACTACTAGAACAGATCGGCTATCGTAGGCAATGCCTCCACAGACCATAATGCATGCAGTGGAGGAGGTGTGGAGCTCGATAGCGAGGCTGGGATTGTGCCTTTGGCCCGCGGACCTCCACACCCGGACACGATGATCATATGTCCCCACAACGAACCGACACTCATCGATAAATACCACACGTCGCCAGTCTGTGGCGATCCACGTCGCTCTGGCCTGGAACCACTGCATACGGAGCCGGCGACATTCTGGTGTTAATGGCAGCACCCGTAAGGGGCGCTGGTATCGCAGATTCACTTCCGTGAGGCGTCGGGAAATGATTCGTGGGCACTGTCTGTATATTAGGCAGGGTCCCCTTTGGATCCGTTTGTGCCTGGCGCACGATCCATCGATCCTCTCTACCGGTGACCCTCCTGTTCCTCCCGGAGAAGTTCCGCCGTGTGGCAGTGCCTTCACGTCTCCACTGCTTACAACGCAGTTGGACGGTATGGACAGAACGATCCACGTGACAGGCTATGCGGGGCGCCGACCATCCTGCGGTTTTCAGCCCGATGATCAGGCCTCTCTCAAAGTCCGTAAGTTGCGTAAATCGACGTCTCTAACGTCTACCCCGCATTCTTGTCACTCTGTACTCTTGCTCGTGTCGGCCGGTCCATTTCGCTTTCATGGGGCATCAACTACACGCCAGTTTCATTTCGCTTTCATGGGGCATCAACTACACGCCAGTTTCATTTCGCTTTCATGGGGCATCAACTACACGCCAGTTTCATTTCGCTTTCATGGGGCATCCACTACACGCCAGTTTCATTTCGCTTTCATGGGGCATCGACTACACGCCAGTTTCATTTCGCTTTCATGGGGCGTCAACTACACGCCAGTTTCATTTCGCTTTCATGGGACATCAACTACACGCCAGTTTCATTTCGCTTTCATGGGGCATCCACTATACGCCAGTTTCATTTCGCTTTCATGGGGCATCCACTACACGCCAGTTTCATTTCGCTTTCATGGGGCATCAACTACACGCCAGTTTCATTTCGCTTTCATGGGGCATCCACTACACGCCAGTTTCATTTCGTTTTCATGGGGCATCGACTACACGCCAGTTTCATTTCGCTTTCATGGGGCATCGACTACACGCCAGTTTCATTTCTCTTTCATGGGGCATCAACTACACGCCAGTTTCATTTCTCTTTCATGGGGCATCAACTACACGCCAGTTTCATTTCGCTTTCATGGGGCATCCACTACACCCCAGTTTCATTTCGCTTTCATGGGCATGGGGCATCAACTACACGCCAGTTTCATTTCGCTTTCATTGGGCATCAACTACACGCCAGTTTCATTTCGCTTTCATGGGGCATCCACTACACGCCAGTTTCATTTCGCTTTCATGGGGCATCGACTACGCGCCAGTTTCATTTCGCTTTCATGGGGCATCAACTACACGCCAGTTTCATTTCGCTTTCATGGGGCATCAACTACACGTCAGTTTCATTTCGCTTTTATGGGGCATCGACTACACGCTAGTAGGTCCGTGCTTTCAGTGCCACCAGACTGTGTGCGGTCATGCGCAGTAGCACCAAACGTGGATGATTTTCATACCTGCATGCACTCTAACTATTTGCAAAGTTTCGCGGTTGGAGTATGTTTTCTTCTAGATGCGCGAATTTCATTGTCCGTGAGTGTAAGAAACAAATTGCGGAAAGGTTTCTGAAAATTCAGAATTTTCCTCGAGTACGAAAAATCTGTGAAATTCAAGTTTCTTTCCGTTATTTCTTGAAAAAGGTTGTATCAAAAACAGGCTCTGTTATTTCACGAAAGAAATCACGGAAAGTGGCTCCTGAATTTCAGGAAACATTTTACACTGTACACAAAATCACTGCCGCTGCAGTCCGGGAATGTGAGAAAAGTTTTCCGATTGGATACTAACGATCCTGAATGTCATAGTACATACGATCGCATTCAGTCGTTACTAATAAATTAAATTTCCTCTCAGTTTCCTGTGCTACTGTTCATCGCTCTAAGTGATGATTAATCCTTCGAAAGTACTGCAAGTACTTTCAGAGCTTAAAGTACAGATCGCAGCCACAGGAAATGTTTTGCGGAAAAAGATGAAAATTCTTGTAGAGATCCATAATTTTATGGGCACACAGATTTTCGCTACAAAACCGACTTGCTACGTAACATAAAATAGAAAGAGAATGCAATTTTTCAAAAGTATAACAGGGTTTTGGCAATAAACTGGTACTTATTTTCACACATTGGACAATTTTGTGATTTCGCAGCTCTCCTTTTTCATGTGGAGCATACTGAACCGCACAATACAATAAATCTATATTGCTTGTAACGTATACTCTATATTCACTTTCCTTTTGATTTTTACTATCTCTGGTTATTTTATTTTACTATGTAAATTATCTTCTTACTGAACGAGATGTTATTTCACCCGCTGAATGAGATCTGGCAATGAGTGTAAGTCATGACGTGTGGTAGCCAGTATAAATAGGCGCGTTCAACGATACCAAGCGAGAGCGTTGGTTTATGTGAAGGAGAGCGTTGGTTTATGTGATGGAGAGCGTTTGTTGTTGTATAGAGAGAGCGTTTGTTGTTGTACGAAGTGAGCTGTGGTTTATGTGTCAGAAAGCTGGTGCTGTATAAAGAGAGTTCGTTTATGTGAGAGCGAGAAGTCTCAATAATAAAGAATTTGTTGTAAGTACGTTTTTCTCAGTTCATAGTTACTGTCAGACCTCTGTCTGGCTGTTAGGTTTATTTCATTTAGTGTTATTGGTAACAACCAGCATAAGACTTTATTCATCTTAATTACTACTACAACATTACTACCAGTTATAAGCTTGATTATTATTATTACTACACTACTAGCAGGAAAGTTTATTCATAATTAATAACACAACAACCATTAGAAGAAGCGTTAGCTTAGTACAAGCATTGAATTCATTATAATATTAGTGAAAGCTATATTCACAATAATGTTATAGGGTGCAGCCTAACTTGTGGAACATTTTTATATTTCATTTATGCGGTAAATTTGTGTTTCGATGTAACTGCAAGGCGGCACTCATAGTTATAATTAATTACGGTAATTGATCCTCTAATTTGTTTATCACTGCCATTGTTAAAATTTGTTCATTATTTGATAAGTGCATAATTCGTAGCCTTCTGGCAAACGAGAATTGTGAAAGGCCACATGGCGACAGACCATCTCTGTTTCGGACTCATAGCAACAGTCTTGTGCATTTTCAACTCTAACGAAAGTCTGCAAAACTCAACCCCCAAAATTCCCTCTGGAAGCCAAGAGATATTCTGGTGGTTGCATTTTTCTCCGAACTGAACGGGATAAGGGAGAACCGACTACCACCCACAGTTGAAAACAAGGTGATAAATCCCTTTTCAAGTGGCTAAGAGAAGCCCTGTGACAGGACAAAGAAGAGAAAAACAAGCGGCGATTCATTCGGAGGGCGGATTCGAAGACAAAGACACGCACGAGACCAGCACCAGCGAGGGGCATGGAACTAAGGCCTGAGAGCTGACCGCTGGGAGAGCTCGGAAAAAAGAAGCAGAGAAGCAAGTAAGGAGGGCTATGAATGATCCCCTCTTAAACGAGGACATCTCAGTACTTTGGACTTCTCGACCGATACTAGGTCGACATTAGTGCACTTTTGCCTAGGCGGTCTACATACGAAAACAGGAAGGATATTTCTTGCCACTTCTCTGCGCTGAGGACCTCAGACAGCGGTTGCCAAGGAATGTGGTCTTTATATGAACATTTGCTCACGACTTACAAGTGACGTCGGACAGTGAACAGCGTATAGAACTCTGTCCCCTGTGAAAGGGAGTACGCACGACAGCGGAGGCCTCCAACACATTTTATTCGTGATTTTTATTTGTGTTATGGCCATAAGTCTTAAGAGCTCTTCCCTGCTAATTTGGCATCAAGCCTATGCAGGTGTGTGTAATGGTATAGATATATATATAGCTTATAATTAAACTGCGGCAGTCATGATAATTACTGTATCATTTTAATTGCTGGTACCCACGCTCGTACTCAATTATCGTTTTCTAAAGTGTGTATTTAAATGTTTTGGGTAATCTCTCACATATGTTTCCTTCGCTCTATTTGCTTATTGTGCATACTAGAATTTCATCAGTGAACAGTGTTTGAATAAGTGTTAATTGTTAAATCAGAGTTAGTTAAATCAGTATTATCGTTTAATCAGTGATAAAGTGTTTAAATCATTGTGCATAATTAAGCTGCCGATAGAGCAGCCCACCATACATTCATCTCAGCAGATTTTTGTGCCACTTCATGGATAAAGGTGGCAGTGTATATAATATAACGTTGGATATTAAATGTCAAGCATACGTGAAATGAGCGTTGGGTATCTTTTCGAGTGTGTGTGTGCGTTGCTGTGATTTTCGGTAGATTGGGACGTGCTGGAGTTAAATCCAGGCATCCACGCCCAATCGCGGTACGGGTTTTGCGGGAAGTTAATAATTAATTTGTTATAATTAATTATGGGAGGTCATTATTAATTATTGGAATCAGATAATTAATTTGTTGTTGCAGAATTTTCGGTTTTCAACGCAAGTAGGAAAACTTCTTGCTAGCCCCTAGCAGCAGAGGAGGAGAGCAAAATTTTTGACAAAATTTTCTTTAGTGTTTTTTTATTTTTATTTAGATGTTATTTTTTTTTCGGTGGAGATATCGGGTGCTTCACTGCAGGCGATACTTCACCTGGTGCCGCCGGCCACATCAGCCTGTAAAGGTAAGATCCAACAATTGGTGCCGTGACCAGGATTCTTACTTGTTTGTACCCCCAAAGCAAAGCAACACACACAAACGTTCGGAATATTGCGAATTGACTGCCATATCAAATTTATTTCAGTACGAGCATATTTTAGCATATCATAAGTATTGTAAGCCTTAAGCATTTTTGTGTAAAAGACTGCCTTAGGTTAAGTGTATTTAAATATGGCAAATAAAGGAGAGAAGCCGAACACCAAACCTACTGACTCAGATGATTCTGATCATCATGATGGGGAGGAACATAGCATTCCCACAGGAGAATCAACCGATCTGGTAACTAGTAATTCAGTAACAAGTATCGCAGGAGTGTCAGAGACTAGAATGACAGCTCCAGGTATGTTAATGTACGGCGGTGAACAGATAGCAGGATGCATTAATATGCTCAGATATTTTACAGGCACAGATCCTCTATATCGTGCCAAACATTTTTTCAAGATGTAGAAAATGTAGCTACAGTAGGGAGATGGAGCGAACAAACAAAATTGGCAGTAGTAAAGTCGAAATTCAGGGAAAGGGCTGCAGAATTTTTGTCAGATAGTGATGAGCTGAGATTAGAAGGAAATTATGAAAATTTTAAACGTCTAGTGATCGATCGTTTCCAAGCGGAAGAACCTCTTGTTACCCGTATGAAACAATTCATGAGTTGTGTTCAAATGCCGGGACAAGATGTAAGACAGTATGCAACGCGACTCAAAAGTACAGCGGCAAAATATTTTGGTCATACAACTGATATGTCAGAAGACATCAGGCAGCATAGGGATCAGACAGTGATGTGTCAGTTTGTATCTGGTTTATCCGAATCTATCAGGCGCTGGGTTTTAACGAAGTGCACAGAAACTCTAGACGCTGCTATTCTCACAGCAATTCAGGAAGAAGATAATTTGGCGCTCATGAGTAAGAAAGCATCAGTAAATGCAGTAGAGAGATCGGAAACAAACCCAGGATCTGATTTATTAGCGCGTACTTTGTAAGAGATGATGGCACGAATGGAAGCGACGGAAAGATCAGTGGGTCAGTTAGCCGTAAATTTTCAGGAAAGCGAAAATCGGAGACGAGAAAGAAACTCCAGAGAGGAAGAAAGTTTGCAGTTACCCAGGCTTCAGTCATCTGGACTCGAACTCGTTCGAAAGTATGGGGCAAATAATAATGAACGCAGGGGATCGGGTACTCGAAATCGCTCGCGCGCTGAGAACCAGCAAGCGCAGTACAGGAGCAACAGGATTGCGTGCTACGGATGCAGACAGGAAGGTCATGTGATCAGGCTATGCCCGAATAACGGTCGAAATAGGGATAGGGCAGAAACAACACCGAAACAGAGGTTTAGGAATAACAACGACAGAGATACTCATTATCAATCAACAGGAAAGTTTAGTGCTCAAGGACCCGAGCGTAAGAACAAACAGTTAAACTGAATCGGAGTCGAACTGTGAGAGGTAGTGTGGCTCAGAAATATTTAAAACCCTCTAAAGTGCGGTACGTGTCTATGAAAAATGGGAATGATTTACCAATCATGAATGCGGATCTGGATGGGGATAAAATTAAAGTGCTAATTGACACAGGGTCATCAGTCACTTTATTAGCTAACGATGCTTATCGTAGATTAAAATTTCGCAGAAAGTTAAAATCTGTTGATTTAAATGTAAAAATCAAAAGCATCACAGGAGAAGTGATTCAAACGCTGGGTTGCTACGAGGTAAATCTGCGAATTAAGAGAAGAGACATATGGGTCAAGGCATTTGTGACAAAAAATCCCCTGAGTCAAAATTACTCAGCTTTGTTGGGAATAGATGCTTTACGAAACCACCGTCTTACGTTCGAAGCAGATACAAACCAGCTTCACTTCCCTGACCCCCATCTCAGCCACCCACCCCACAGGAGCGGAGAGGTAATGATGTTTTCAACAGACACCCCAGGATAGCAGCACTGACTCGTAAAACTTGCATTCCCCCAACAGCGAAACTTTTCTCCAAGTGGCGCTTAGTAAACCCTCAGTGGGGAAAACAGAAGGAAGTATTATGTTCGAGCCATTACCGAGAGCACGCAGAAACAGGTTACTTTTAGCACGGTCAGTTAATATTGTTTCGGCAAGCGGACTGTATGATGTAAGAGCGGCTAACCACAGTGATTCACCAATTTGGTTAAATAAACATACGAAACTCTTTCAGGCAGAACCAGTGGAAGTTAAGCGTTGTTCGCAAGGAACATCCCGAAAATCTCAACCAATCTCTGTGGAAGATTTTAAATTAGACCACCTGGAATTTAGCGAACGAGAGAAAATGCTAAATTTAGTGCAGAAATATTCTGATGTTTTTGCACGGAATTCTTTAGACTTAGAGGGTACGGATCTTACAGAGCATGAAATTCATCTCACGGATGATAAACCTATTAAGTTGCGTCAGTATACTGTACCACATGCCCTAAGACCCGAAGTAAAAGCTCAGGTAAACGAATTACTTGACGCAGGAATCATATCAAAATCAGATAGTCCCTACAGCTTTCCTATTGTTCTCGTGAGACGCGGAAACTCTTATCGTTTCTGTATTGATTTTCGAAAATTAAATGAAATTACCCGAAAGGATAGCTACCCTGTTCCCCGAATCCAGCAAACTTTATCCTTACTGCATGGATGCAAGTATTTTTCAAAAATTGACCTTTTGGCTGGTTATCACCAAATTAAAGTTAGAGAACAGGATAGGCATAAAACTGCTTTCTCATGCGAATTCGGACATTTCCAGTGGAATCGCTTGCCTTTTGGACTTTGCAACAGTCCGGCAACATTTGAAAGAGCACTTGATTCTCTATTTATGGACAAAAGAGATGATGGCATTTTGGTATATGTGGATGACATCTTGTGTGCCTCCAGGACATTATCTGAACACCTTGAGAAATTGGAATTAATTTTCCAGAGATTAAGGAAGCACCATCTAAAAATTAAGCCCAGTAAGTGTGAATTTTTGGCGGAAGAAGTGACATACCTAGGGCACCTTTTAGATCGTCAGGGCATTAGACCTAACCCACAGAACGTGGAAGCTGTTCGGGAATTCTCTACTCCACGGAAAGTGAAACATGTTCGAGCATTCCTTGGAATGGCAGGATATTATAGGCGCCACATCAAAGATTTTTCGTCCATTGCCTTACCGCTAACAAACCTTACTAGGAGAAACGTGAAATTCATTTGGGACGAACACTGCGAGAAATCTTTTCAAGAGCTGAAACATGCACTAGTTAGTGAGCCACTATTAATATTTCCTGATTTCAGCAAGAAATTTTTCGTCACCACAGACGCCTCCAAAGTAGCGGTTGCCGGTATTCTCGAGCAGGAGGATGACGAAGGACACAGTCATCCCATCGCTTACTTTAGCAGGAAACTTAATCCAGCTGAGAAAAATTACAGCACGACAGAACAGGAAGTACTGGCAATAGTATCATCCATCACCCATTGGCGCGAATATTTGGTAGGTCAGCAGTTTACGGTTATTACCGACCATAGACCTCTAAAATGGCTTATGAATTTGAAAACTCCTAATTCTAGACTGGTCAGATGGAATCTTAGTCTGTCGGAGTATAACTTCGATGTGCAATATCGACCAGGAAAGAAAAACACAAACGCCGACGTGCTATCTAGGCACATTGCAGCAGTGGAAGCCAATGATACAGTCGCAGTTGTACCACTTAATAACAAAACTCTGAAATCAGCACAAAGAACAGATCCTAAATTAGCTGAAGTAATTGATTGTCTTGAAGGGCGTAATTATTCAGCAGTCGACAAAATTACTGACACCTATTTTATGAGGGACGACCTTTTATTTCATTTTGCCTTACCAGCAAAAAAACAGCCCAGGGAAATTGATCGCAGAACAGTTAGTGATACCTGATAAGTTAAAATCAGAAGTGATGAAATCAGAACATGACGGACTATGCGCCGGTCACTTCGGTTTTGAAAAGACCCTTGGGAGAATTAAACAGAAATACTTTTGGATTAACATGTTCTCAGACATCAAGAACTACACGGCGAGTTGCGAACAATGCCTGAAACGTCGTGGTTTCAAAAAGAAGCAAAAAGCGGGTCTAATTACCCCGGAAATTGTATCTGTCCCATGGTCCAAAATTTCGATGGATATCGCTGGACCTCTTCCACTGACAGAGAAGGGAAATAAATATTTATTGGTTGTCACCGACTCATTCACTAAGTACATCGAGCTGGTTCCATTAAAGACTATGCGATCTGCAGAAATTGCCGAAAAATTTGCTTCTAACGTGATAGCGCGTCACGGTGTCCCACATCTGTTACTCACGGACAGAGGAACAAATTTTTTGTCCGATTTAATGACCGAGTTGTACCGTAAGTTTGGCATAAAAAAACTGAATACATCTCCACACCATGCACAGACAGACGGACAAGCCGAAAGACAAATTCAGACAATAATGCACTCTTTAGCAATTTATTGTTCCCCTAAGGGAAAGGATTGGGACAAGTATACAGAATTTGTGGCCATGTCCTACAGAAGCGCGACACACAGTGCTACTAAAGAAACACCCAACTTTCTCATGTTCGGAAGAGATCTGAACATGCCAGGACAGTTGTTGAATGAGGAAATCTCTTTTAACTACGCTGAATCCCAGAGCTACGCCGAGAGCTTAGTCACGAGGATGCAAGAAGCCTTTAAAATTGTCAAGGATAATCTGGAAGAGGCAGCCCAAACTTCCAGGGAATATCGAGCAAAGTCGGCTGTAGACAAACAGATCAAGATTGGGGACATAGTGTACCAGCACGACCCATCAGCATCCAAAACAAGGTCGCGAAAGTTGGCAAAACCTTCTATAGGACCTTTCAGAGTAATTGAGAAAACATCCCCAGTGAACTTTAAAATCGCCCCAGTAAATGATATGAGACGAACTCGACTCACACACGTGGACAGGATTTTCAAACCACCACAAAGAAGGGTGTTTGACACAGGGCAATTCCAAGATGAAAAGGGGGATGAGGAAATTTCGTTGAGCATAGGTATGCCAACCGCAGACGAAAGGCATCATGAAGAAGAGTTCTCAGAGCAGGATGATGACTGGGTGACGCCCGTTTGTCCGGTGATCGCAAGGGATATGCGCTGTTTTCAGCCGCATGAATCGGAAACACGTCAGGGGTTGGAAGAGACCGGGATGGTGGCCCAGCCTGCTCCCATGTTGGAGGACGCAGCAGCTCACGGAGGAGACGCAGAGGGGAGCAAAGAAAAAGTCCCCCCATCATAACGAGAGCGTCGTTGAGACCCCGAGATGAGCACGGGAGAGTGGGGAAACCTCTCAGCTTTGGACATCAGGCTGAAGAGGAAAAATCCAGCGAAGAAATGGTTGCAGACGAGGAGGATAGTGATAGCACAGAAATATACAGTTGTGAGGAGGAAGAAGATTTCGCGAGCCAAACTCAGGACCGCGTAGAAGTGCAGACCTAGATAAGAGGAAAGGCACGTTGAGTCCAAAAGGGTTTTTGTCGGACGCACATTGGCTCTCACCTGTGTAACTTATGTTTATATTCTTTTCTTGTTATGAGCAACGATGAATGGATCAGAGATGTTATCGATACTTTCCCATTACCCTTGATGTGTCTAAAATCCGGAATTAGACATGTCATGGAATATAGGAAAGAGGGAGATATCCATATTCAAAATTTTCCATTCTTCAATGAAAAAAAAATACATCCATATTTTTTTCTTTGGAAGGTAGAAGGATTGTTATAGGGTGCAGCCTAACTTGTGGAAAATTTTTATATTTCATTTATGCGGTAAATTTGTGTTTCGATGTAACTGCAAGGCGGCACTCATAGTTATAATTAATTACGGTAATTGATCCTCTAATTTGTTCATCACTGCCATTGTTAAAATTTGTTCATTATTTGATAAGTGCATAATTCGTAGCCTTCTGGCAAACGAGAATTGTGAAAGGCCACATGGCGACAGACCATCTCTGTTTCGGACTCATAGCAACAGTCTTGTGCATTTTCAACTCTAACGAAAGTCTGCAAAATTCAACCCCTAAAATTCCCTCTGGAAGCCAAGAGACATTCTGGTGGTTGCATTTTTCTCCGAACTGAACGGGATAAGGGAGAACCGACTACCACCCACAGTTGAAAACAAGGTGATAAATCCCTTTTCAAGTGGCTAAGAGAAGCCCTGTGACAGGACAAAGAAGAGAAAAACAAGCGGCGATTCATTCGGAGGGCGGATTCGAAGGCAAAGACACGCACGAGACCAGCACCAGCGAGGGGCATGGAACTAAGGCCTGAGAGCTGACCGCTGGGAGAGCTCGGAAAAAAGAAGCAGAGAAGCAAGTAAGGAGGGCTATGAATGGTCCCCTCTTAAACGAGGACATCTCAGTACTTTGGACTTCTCGACCGATACTAGGTCGACATTAGTGCACTTTTGCCTAGGCGGTCTACATACGAAAACAGGAAGGATATTTCTTGCCACTTTTCTGCGCTGAGGACCTCAGACAGCGGTTGCCAAGGAATGTGGTCTTTATATGAACATTTGCTCACGACTTACAAGTGACGTCGGACAGTGAACAGCGTATAGAACTCTGTCCCCTGTGAAAGGGAGTACGCACGACAGCGGAGGCCTCCAACACATTTTATTCGTGATTTTTATTTGTGTTATGGCCATAAGTCTTAAGAGCTCTTCCCTGCTAATTTGGCATCAAGCCTATGCAGGTGTGTGTAATGGTATAGAGATATATATAGCTTATAATTAAACTGCGGCAGTCATGATAATTACTGTATCATTTTAATTGCTGGTACCCACGCTCGTACTCAATTATCGTTTTCTAAAGTGTGTATTTAAATGTTTTGGGTAATCTCTCACATATGTTTCCTTCGCTCTATTTGCTTATTGTGCATACTAGAATTTCATCAGTGAACAGTGTTTGAATAAGTGTTAATTGTTAAATCAGAGTTAGTTAAATCAGTATTATCGTTTAATCAGTGATAAAGTGTTTAAATCATTGTGCATAATTAAGCTGCCGATAGAGCAGCCCACCATACATTCATCTCAGCAGATTTTTGTGCCACTTCATGGATAAAGGTGGCAGTGTATATAATATAACGTTGGATATTAAATGTCAAGCATACGTGAAATGAGCGTTGGGTATCTTTTCGAGTGTGTGTGTGCGTTGCTGTGATTTTCGGTAGATTGGGACGTGCTGGAGTTAAATCCAGGCATCCACGCCCAATCGCAGTACGGGTTTTGCGGGAAGTTAATAATTAATTTGTTATAATTAATTATGGGAGGTCATTATTAATTATTGGAATCAGATAATTAATTTGTTGTTGCAGAATTTTCGGTTTTCAACGCAAGTAGGAAAACTTCTTGCTAGCCCCTAGCAGCAGAGGAGGAGAGCAAAATTTTTGACAAAATTTTCTTTAGTGTTTTTTTATTTTTATTTAGATGTTATTTTTTTTCGGTGGAGATATCGGGTGCTTCACTGCAGGCGATACTTCACCTGGTGCCGCGGCCACATCAGCCTGTAAAGGTAAGATCCAACAATAATTAGCTAGTGAAAGCGAATTCATTATATGCTAATAATTTTTGTTCTGACCCGTTGGTAAAAGTTTTTACACCAGGGCAAAATATCTTTTTAACCAATATAGTAAAAAGTACTATTTGCCGCTTATCTTTTTCTTTTCATTTGACATATTGCATTAGTGTGGATGAATATGGATTTCAAAATGTGCAAAAGATTATATTTCCTGGTTTGTGTGTGTGTGTGTGTGTGTGTGTGTGTGTGTGTGTGCGCGCGTTCATATAAATAAATATATTAGGCCTATGCACATATTTCCGGCTCTTTTTTTGGTGGTGTGAGACAACTTTCTCACTTTTTGAATTTTTCGTATGGTATGCAACCGCCGAACCATTGTTGATTGATGTAAGTCTAAATGTATTGCCTATTCTATGGTCGACATCTTCGTCCAGAGTAGCAAGCAAATCTGCGCTCCGCATTTCCTTCGGCCGTCCGCTATGCTGCTTGTCCTTCACGCTATAATAATCTGAACTTTAAGAAATACTCAAGGCATGTGTTTACACCTGTAGCTTTCTCACAGTATGCCGAATGAATCTACTGTCGTGCTTCCGCAGCCGTTTTCCCGAGAATAAACATGAACAACAGATGGTGACGTTTACTCACCTTGTCGGTCGCGAAGTACTGATTCAACTAATTAAACTGTCCAGCAACAGGTTTAGCTCGATGGAGCGTTACCACATTACCTTCAGAATACAAAAGTCTGGAAAAAATTCAAAAATTTTGCTTTTACAGTTCTCTGTGTGGAACGCCGGAAACTTATACATAAACCAAATATATAGAAATGCGTATCAGTAGATACAGTATATTCGGGAAAAAAAGTTGAAATGATCTTTGCCTTCGTATTAAAAAATAAAAAATATCAATTGATATCGTTGTTTTATACAGTGGTAATATTACTGGAATAAAAGCAAAAAAAAAAAAAAAAACACACACACATTAACACGCTTGTTATAAAACATAAATTTATTTTACAAGTATTTCCAACATTTACAAAAAAGTAACTGGTTTCAAGACATAGTATTTCAGAATTTTTCAATGTTTGCATTAAGTTCTCGACCAACACAATCAGCCGATCTCCTTCTTTACTGTTTCTGTTTGTGGCTCATTGACATTTCCGAAATGTCAGTGAATACTCATGGTTAGCATGGTTATAGGTGGACGTATGATTTGCTTATTGAATTACCATAGCATCATCATAGTGAAAGAGGAGCTGCTAGTGAACACGGACCTAGTCTTACAAATAAATATGCAAATGAACTCAGCACAAAATGAGAGAAGGCACAAATGCATGCAAAACCAAAATGATCGAAATGGATTTTGCTTCCACTAGTAGACATAACTGTGAATAAAGGTGAATCATCAGACCATCAGATACATGAGTGAGACAATTTATTAGGACTAACAGACCATTGTCGGTAAAGAGCGTGATATTTCATCAATTTTGGTGACGTCACTACATAACCAAGGGAGTGGAAGCACTCCTAGTAATGGTTCGAAATATGTTACTAAAGGTCCAATGGGGAAGCCACGTGACCTAACACTCTGGCACGATACTGGGTGCTCCGAGTAGTGATGGTTGTATCACTAAAATTGTTGCACTCGAGAAAATATAGAAGAACAGCATTAGTTGCAGTACACCGAGAGGCCTTGCCGTATCAAAGACCCAGTAGCGAGTGCATGATCTTCCGTCCGAAACAGGTAGTGGACGTCTAAGTTCAGCCGAGGAGAGTCAGATTCGAATGGGCTGATAGGTTCGTAAAATTGAGTCAAATGGAAAAGTATTTGAAATAGAAACAATGTCAAATGGTATCCCAACGCATAGTGAATTCCTACGTTACATTTTGTGCGTTACAGCAGCAGATGACTTCTTTCTAATGTTGCTGCTGCTGTCCATGAGCGAACAAAAGAAAAGTTTCAAGTCCGCTGAGGAGCAACAGTGTTGAGCTAGATGATTGGATTTCAAGGAGCAAGGGTCTCAATAGGTAAAATATTGCAAATCGCCGCATGTGGCCCTTTAATTATTAGGAAATGATCTGACGAATGGTGTTTGCAGTGGCACCATACCAATAAAAGGGTGCGAATATTAAGAGAAAAGCACATACCTATCTTTCGCTTCGTCACGGCGCTCCCGGCTAAAAGACGCAGTGTTCTGATACGTTCATATGAATGGATCAAAATCTGAATTTCCAAGTGTTCCAACATCATCGCTGAACAAGTTCATTTCTCTATTATCACTCCCTTCCGCTACGATGATGGATAATTCCTGAATAGCAATACTACTATCCCCTATTATTTTCACGAACATCATGGAGACGTTATCCTGTTCCATCGGCCGCCTCATTCCTCAAACATTATTCGCATGGAACAGATGTGAAATAAAGATATATCTTAAATAGTTGGATTCACATCCACCTAACGTATGTGAATTGGAAGTTGGTATTCGATATGCGTGGTTCAGTATTTCACTTGGACGTCTTCAAAATTTGGTCTTATCAATGCAGCCGAGATCTTCTGTTGTTATATACTCCAAGGTTGTTCCAAGGTATAAGATATTGGTATTACCTTCAACCGTTCTGATTCCACCAAGATCTCTCCAAGTCTTTTCCACAACTTTCTGTCCTGAACCGCTGTCTTCCATCGCCCTGGCATGCTTCTGAATTTCATCTACTTACCTCCCGCGTGGTCTTCTTTGTATTTTCCCGCCCAGTCGAATGGAGTCTAGTACTTAAATTGTCCAACCGTGGTAAATTCGGGCAATATGTTCAGCTCAGTGCCACTTGAAGATTATTACTTTAATCGTGATCTCATTAACTCTTGTTATTTTTCTGATCCATGAGTTCCTTTTTCTATCTTTCTTGGTCTCACCAAGCAGGGATATAAATATTATATGAAATTATGTAACGATAAAGAGATTATAAAGAAATTGTTAAAGTATCACAGAGGAAGAAAGGCTTTTTATGAATTTAAATGGGAGGAGAAAGGGAGAAGTCAAGAGTTATTAGGATGAAGGGAGATAAATTGAATAGGGTATTTTGCTTACTCTCTATATTTCGTTGAGTTGTTCGTTGCCTCTTTATGTTATTTAGTTAAGAATCGTGTTTCTGATCCACAACTAAGAACTGAAACGATTCATTGATTAAACACTTTTCTTTTAAAGCATATTATTAAATCACTCTTGAAAATTGTATATACCTTCCTTCCAAATGCACTTATTAAATGCTTTTCTTTTAAGGCATAATGGAAAACTATTGTTCAGAAATGGACTGCTTCCTCCAGCCAATTTTTATATTCCTATTAATTTCTTCTTTCGCCTTAATTCCTCCCTGGTGGCTACATATGTTCCATCATCATCAACCATTTTCGAAGTAAAAGCGAACATGACAAAGTTTTGGAGGTGTAAATGAGCTGCATTATCTTCATAACACAATAAAAGAAACTATATAAAAGTTATGTCGTGGTGATATGAAATAACCCGTCATGTTAAAACTGTCATTGATTATGTTAATTATTTTGATCAGGAGCTCTTGAAACAAACTTTCGATTAAGTGTATCTCCTCAGGAATCCGACGAAGCGTCCCGACAGTAAATAATGTGTAATGACAGTAAATAATGTGTAATGACACATTATTTACTGTCGGAACCGGCAGAACTTACCCTTAAAGCACGAGTTCTTAACTCATGCAAATGTACCTCCCAAAGAAATTCACGCTTGAGCGCTTGAATAGTGGCAGTTTATAGTTCTGGAACTTGGGACATAAGCACTGTTCGTTGTCGGGTAAGAAAATCAAAGGATTGTAGAGGAATGTTGGCCGTAAAGTATCAGACGAATAGTGAGAGGTCCATAATCGCAGCTTGCGTTTTGAACAGGCAAAACGTTGATAAACTCATCAGGGAAAATCGAAGAATAACTCAGACAACCATAGCAAGTAAGCCGTACATTAGCTTAAATAATGTAAATGACATTATGATCATTTTAGAATACAACAAAAGATTATTCGTTGGGTACCGCGTCACCTAACGACTAAAATTGAAGTAATCAAGACTAGAATCATGCTAAAGGTTGTTTACTCTCTATAAAAAATATGGAAGTGGTTTCCTCTAAAGCATTGTGACTGGTGGTGTCAGTTGGGTTCACATTATGATCCAGAAATGAAAAATCAGTCGCTGGAATGCCGATACGCATTTTTCTACGAGCGAAAAAATTCAAAACTCAAATTTCTGCCAGTAAATGCACACTCACTGTGTTCTGGGACTTCGGATGCATTATTCATAAAGAGTACATGGTCAGTGGTACAACTACCAACTGTGAGAGCTATCTGCATACCTTAAAAGTTTTAAGCAAAATAAACCGCGTACGTGGGGAAAGAGGCCAATTATTCTGCTACACGAGACTGCTAAACCCCACGGCAGTACTTTTACTTCAGAGACCATACAGACAATTGGGTTTGATGTTCTTGAACACCCCACCTACAGCCCAGATTTGGCGTCGTCCGACTTCTGGTTGTTTTCTGCTCTCAAGAGATATTTTAAATAAATTTAGTTCACCTGTGACGAAGATGTTCAAGCCGCTACAAGAAAATGGTTCCGAGAACAACCTGAAGATTTTTTACAGAGATGGGTTTAAAAAACTTGTTAAAAGTTGGTGTATCTGCATTGAGCGTAAAGGAGACTTTTTAGATAAATAAAATATGTGAATCAAAGTAGAAACTGAGTTTTGCTCTTCTTTAGTTTCAATTTGATACCTTGCCACTGGGCTTGAATCCCTCTGTAATGCATATAAAAACATTCCTTCATTTATTGTAATGCCTGCATTATGTGTAATCGAATAAAGTAGTACTCATACGTAATCTCGCTACATTTTTTCGAAGCACATTTCTGCTCCTTAGCGATTTTTTTACAGTCAATCTATAAATTTTCATATAGCCAGCAATAATGACATTAGCACGTTAATATGGATTACCATGTCATATTTTATTGCAAGCCATTCGATATATTTTGAGAAGGCCAGTGCTGTTGTGAATATGTTTAGCATTTATACGTAACACATGTTTTGTGTACTTTTTTTGGAACAACTTGTTTCGCCAACAGCTCTTATTAGATAATGCAGTAGTCAATTCAGTTCGGTCACGTTTGCGAGGGTCTTAATTCAATTTCATTATGATTGCCACTGAAATGTTTTCAATCATTAAAGAGAATATATTTTTCTTTCTTGTGAAAATGAATATCACAGAAAAATGTGGAAATTGTGCTTGGTTTGTTTAGAAGTTACAGTCCAATAGTGGGAGTAAACTGTTAATTCTTCAAACACTCCCTGGTTAGATAAGTGGCGAAGAAATAAGTTTATTAAAAAAAACGACTTCATTCGGTTGGGACCTGCAGTAGGGATAAGCATGGGCTCCTTTTTTTTTAAGGCCAGGGTTCGATTTAAAGCACGAGTCCGGCCTGGGTTTGAACATTTGCGCACATTTTCCCTATGTGAACAAGGTAAAAATAAAGCAGATTGTTTTACTCCTATTTATATTTTCATCATCAAATAAGAATGCCAGTGGTTCCCGTTAATGCCGAACCACTCTCCCGTCCCACCAAAGAGAGAGAGAGAGAGAGAAAGAATTATTGTTATGTACATCATATTCAGGTAACAAAATATCACTCGTTTCGTTTCCCAAGTTGCCAAGTTAACTCGTTAACTTAATTAATTACATGTAATATTTTTCCATTCAAAGTTAAATAAGGGTTTTGAACTTTTTAGTTTTCTTATAAAAGTATTATAAAATCTGTGTCATTTCTGAATGACATTATAATTCCGTGTTTCTGTTTTGCTGACAGATTAGATACGATTAAGTATTGAGTAAATGTGCATATACCGCTCATGGTGCTTCTTAATACATGACAATTTCTGTTATTAGCTCTACTTGGACAGAACTAGTTTTGACATTGATTTCATTATTTAGTGAAACTGTCACATGTACTCGTATTTATGAATATTAATATAATAACTTTTATTAGCAAACTAATAAATTTGCTTGTGAAGGCTAGTTCGAAGTTGTAAAACTGCATGTAATACAGCATGCAACTTAGTGATTTAGTGGTTTGGCTTTACTCTGGCTGCTTTGAATAAATAAATTATGTGAAAACAGAAGTACAGCACTGAATGATTCACAATGCAAGTTACAGTTGTTTGTAATGGGAATGTATAATTCCGGATATCCTTGTTTCCTTGACCCCAGATATAATTAGTTAGTTAGTTAACAAGTATAATTGTTTAGCGCAACCAGATCCCACATTAGTTTCTTTCTTCCGAAGTAATTAAAGTTAAGAAGTCTGGCTTGATGGGCTTGGTTTGTAATCTCCACCCCTGATAGGACCAGGCAATGTTTATGCTACGATAGGAGCAAGATGTCTCAGGCTGAACGCCCCAAGGTACACGAGACGAGATTTTTTTATAACAAGGAGTCAATCATCTTAACCGGACACCCGAACTCTAAAGGCGATAGTAATATTTGAGATTATCAGTTGGCACTGGATATCTCTCCTCTTAATTTCCCATTCCTAGCACCCCTGGGTAATTGGTCTTCGGCCAGACTTGGGCCATCTGCAGTAGGTTCATCTTCATGTTTTCATGAATAAAAATTGCCATTTTTCATATATCCGGTAGCAGGACTGGACATTTTAGTCGTCAGAAAACGTTTTATTATCAGTTTTCATCGTACGTAAGAAAAAATAAATATTTATTTAAAGCACTCACAGACGTACGTGAGTTACGAACTGAAGACGAAACGCGCAATAAATAATAAATAATACATAAATTTAGGCGAAGAACAAAAGAAAGACTATAGCTTAACTATTCAGTTCTGCGTTTCCTATTGCGTTAGTTAATCCGGTTAGCGGTGTTAAATAAAATTAATTAAAAAAGTGAAAGAGAAAATTCATTTGAGCCCGGCTCCTTGCTCATCTTAAACCTGTAAGGTTTCGACGCTATTTTTAATGCAAAGCTATCCAGCGTCGTTCAGGAAGGAAATGAGTTTAAAAATGAACTGAGTAATGCATTTAGAACAATAAACAGAAGTGCATAAATGTCAAGTTTGTTTTGAAATTTTCTGAAATTATTAGCCAAAACATGTTCTAAAGAAAAGAAAGCAAGTTTTTAAGTAAGAATTTTATGTTTGGAAAAAATTATATCAAAACAAAATATTTCCCGGCTGTTCTTCCGACCCGCCGAACTGGCGCTTCCAAACTACAACACAGCTTATGACGTTGTTATGGCCATAAATGGCGATGTGCTTGTGCGTTGAGTTAAAATGGTGTACTGGAAATGACGAAGCATCTGTATGTTGAGTTAAGATGGTGTACTGGGATTTGTTTCAGATTGTGTACTGAAGTTGTCAAAGACAAGCAAACATTTATTACGTAGTGTGAGAAAGAAGGTTTAATCCCTGTGACAAGGAAATGTTCAAAAGAGCACGACGTGAAATTGTGTTCCGAAGAGCATGGGCTTGGAATGTTCAGATGTCCGAAATACGACTGTTATATCGAAAGTAATGCAAAAGTGAGCATAACGTTTTTATTAACTGAGAGCGGTCGTTCAAATTGCTCAAGTTGGTAGAGTAACTCTTCCTCTATAGTAACCCTTCCTCTTCGTTGTAGATTTGAAGGAGAGAAGGGCGGAAGTCTGCTCTCAACTGCTGCGAGCGTTTAAAGCCAATGAAGAAACGTTTTTGTTCGATCTGGTGACAGGGGATGAAACGTGGGCGTATTTTTACATCCGGAAACGAAGAATTAATCCATGGAATGACGTCATACCTCTTAACCAAGGCCTAAGAAGTTCAAGAGCCAGAGATCAGCACAGAAATTCATGATGACTGCTTTTGGGATGACAAGAGTGTCATTCTCCTTGATTTTCTGGAACGTTGCCGTACCGTGACCAGCGAATGGTACATTGAGGCATTCAAGCAGCTTAGATAAGCTATAAGAAGGAAGAGACCGAACAAGAATCTGAAAAGTATCCACAATCACCATGACAGAGCGAGACCCCACACATCTCTGACAACAAATTAGGCGATCACAAAATTAGGCTGCTCGGCGGTCCCTCATCCACCATACTGCCCAGACCTAGCGTCCTCCAAATTTCACCTGTTCGATCCAATGAAGGACGGTCTCCATGGACAACTATTTGATGGCACAGACGAGTTGAAAGTATCTGCGAAGAAGTGGGTACAGCAGTCCTCACCTGAATGTTTTCGATGAGGATTTGTGCGTTGGGTTCAACGATGACTCAAATGCATAGCTTGTGATGTAGACCATGTTGAGTAGTACTTTTGTATAAAGAAAGCGTTACTCTACCAGCATGTGCAAGACCTCTCTCAATTAATAAAAATGTTATGCACACTTTTACATTACTTGCGGTACAAACGTCGCACCATATTGATGGCCATCGTGGAGAATTTGCCTCTAGGGCACGAGGAACCTGATTTGCTAAAATAGTATAGCGTGTGGAGCGAACCTGGATCCTTGAAATTCTTGAAAGAGATGCGAAAGATTTCAGATTGGAGATATGCCCGGAGAACAAACGTTTCGCACAACATCTTATTCCCATCATAAAATGTAGCTAAGGGAACAACAATATCTGATTAGTGGAAAGCCTATGCCCACTTGTCTGAAGATAGATATTTTATTCAGGAAACTGTGAATCATCCTGAAAAAATGTTTGACTCAAATTCTGGTGCTCATACTCGAAACATTGAGTTCTACTGGCGTGTATTAAAACGCTCAGTAACTAAGGGAGGTATTTCTAAAGAAGCTCTGGCTGACCGATGTCTGGGATATCTACATATTTAAAAGGAACTGAGGAATGAATATGACTGAAATTTTCCAAGAATTGTTAACGATCATCAAAAACACCGATTTGAATATGTAAACACTGATTTACAATTAACACAATGCAAGTTCCCTAGTTGCACTTAAACACACGGAAAGGTGTTTAATTTGTCAAATCATTCCTTCTTATCTCTTCAATCCTAAGGTTAGTGTGCAGCATTGGTCATCATCCACAAGGAAATTCCTTCCCGAGCTATAAGCTAGATGTTCCGGTAGAGTCTTCCTCTTATTATTTGACTCATATATTTAAATTCTGGGGCATCCTCTTCCAGCTTTTTCTTCCATTCTACCTTCAAAAACCACTGCATCTTATGAGGCTGACTTTTATGCTGTTTCTTCTTGTTTCATAATATTTCTCATTTTGTTTTTACCTTATTTTAACACTTCCACGTTTGTCATTTTTTCTGTCCAAGCAATTTTCATCATACGTCGCCAGCACCACATTTCAAATGTTTATAACTTTGCCCAGTATCCTTTTTCCGGTGTTCAAGTTTCAGATGCGCAAAGTGCTAAATTCCACATAAAAGTTTTTATAAAAAAATGTCTTTGTTTCCAGAGAGACTTGGATGTTAATAGTCATCTTTTCTTATCGAAAGCATTCTTTGCTTGTGCTATCCTAGTTCTCACATCTGCATTTTCCATTGGATGTGAAAAGGCTACCTAGGTAAATGAAGTACTTAACTTGTGTTACTCTTTCTGCTTTGAATATGATATTAATCTTTTGTTCTCCGTCTCTGTTGCATTTAATTACTTTTTTTCACATTTACATTCATTTTGCATTATCTTCAAGAATGTTGTTCAATTCTTCTAATGACTCTTGTAAGTCCTTTTCATTATTTTCTATTACTGCAGTACCATCAGAAAATCATATTGTGCTATAGATCCTTCCATTCACTCCTTTGTTTTCAGCAAAGTCTTTCATGGCTTGCTCATTGTAAACATTGAAGAGAAGTGGTGACAACCCGCACCCTTGTCTGATTCCTTTGCTTATTTGTGCTTCGTTCTCTTTTTTGTGAAGTACAGAACTAAAATTCATTTCTTTCATATTATGGAATCATTGCTGTTGTGCGTTAACGATGTTCTTAAAATGGTCGCCTATATTAATATTATGTGTTTCATTGTGTTAGTTGTAGGTGGGATTCCCGGTGTTCTGCGCGTACAAAGAACACCCTTTTTGTCTGTGGTGCTTACCATCTTTTCTGAGAGACAGGGAGATTTAACGACCTACTTGTGAACATCTGGGGCGTCGCCCGTTATTAATTTAGGACCACTGATTTCGTAGCGGAGGGAATAGGAACGGCCTCATTACCCATGCCTCCTCCGGGACCAACAAAGACCCAGCTCACACGATTAGCCAAAATCTAGCACCTCTGAATGCTCCGACACCGCCGTTTCATAGCCACTTCATTCCTCATGCCAACCTTTCTCCCATGTCTCTCTCTTTTCCTTTGTTTTCTTGGTTCTTCCCTTAATTTGAAATATAAAATATGGCTCTAGATCGTTTTATTCGAATTGTCGTCCGATTGCGTAGTTCGACCAAGTTCGCATGTATCGCTGCGCCATGTTTACATACAACCGCCTCACACCCACCGTCAAAGAGCAAAGAAGGTAGTTCCTAATAAATTGCATGCTGACAAGCATGCAATTTAGCCACTGATGCAGGATATGCATTGAATCAGATACGTGGCTTTATCCAAAAAGCCGGAGCCAAACATTCCAGTCTTCCTGTGCCTCAGCTACGTTATTTAGGCTCAATTCCTTACATACCAAGTGTGTCTTACAAACTCAAAAACACCCTCAAGAAGATGAACTGCGGCGCCGGCATAAGGTCCCCTGCATCTTTACATACTATAGTAAAGAGAAATAGTGAACAACCACCTCTCTCCTGCGAAGCAGGCGTTTATGCGATCCCCCTACAGCATCCGAACGGCTCTAAACGATACTACATTGGAATGACCAAGCGTTCGTTTGGAATCAGAGTCAACGAACATAAAAGGGACACAAAATACGGTAAAGTAGCCACGGCACTATCCAGAGAAGTCAAATTCAAGTCAGCTACTCCTATGTGGGATCATATAAAGAAGTTAGTTTCCTACTCTACCCCTAAATGTACAGCCATTCGGGAAGCCTTGGAAATCATTACCAACAGCGATACTTGCAATGATTGTGTCTCGCTCGAGTTGCCACGAATTTGGAACTAATTCTTCAAGTAATGCCTTTTCTCTACCAGGATCCCGCGTGCAACCAACGTGATGCCTCGTATCTTTAAATGAATATGACGTCGCATCTATTTATTATCAAGTTCCCGCGTTCAAATTGTTAAGTGTTCTATTTTTCAGTTTGCAGTTTCTGTCTAACTTCCTTGAAAAAGCCATCTGGTTGATGTGCGAAAGTTTGGAAACACTTATGTGTTTATTTCCTACGCCAATAAATCGGATCACTAGTACAGTGCTACTATTTACTACTTAATTGGTGTACTGTTCCTCGTTACAAAATAATAGTTTTAACTCTGCAATAACACAGATTTCTTTTATAAACAAAAATATTTATGTTAATTAAATGCAGAACAGTGATAAAACTTACGTTTTATTCGGTTAAAAGTTACCTAGAACGCCATTAGTTTCGATCCGCTGCTGGTTTCCAGTTACTTTCAGCTTTCTGCCGCTACAAACTCCAACCTAGAAGAAACTGCGCACACTACGTATTTCACAATCTGTGCATTGCATAACTTGAACTCCCCAAAAGCATCTAAATGCTGCTTTTTGCACACGAAGAAATACGTTCTACTATGATCCGATGACTTTCCTTCATGAAATACATTCTCAATCTTCTCCTTTCAAAACGCCTGAGTTATTACAGAGTCTAATCAGTTATTATTCTACGAAAATCTGAAAATGCATCGGGAACTACTTTATTTGCTCATTGATGGTGGGTGTGAGCCGGCTGTATGTAAACATGGAGCAGCGATACACGCAACTTGAGATCCGCGTGAAAGCCTTTGCAGTCGGAAGACCACACTTTCTTTTCAGTATGTCCTTAAAAAAGCATATGCGTTGAGTCAGCATTATTATTTTTCATATTGGCAAGCCAGCGCAAACTTAGGTTCCTTCTGCACAATCTCATAGCTTTTTCTAACAACTTCCTTCTAGCATTTCTTGGTTTTGTTTCCTTCTGTTTTTCTCATTCAAACTGGCAACAATTTGAGAATTTATTTTATTTTATTTTAACTCCGTACTCAATAATGATTGCATTTGTCTTACATACCCAGGTAATGTTGGCCTCCTCCTCCCCTACAGCCAAACCTGTCCTCACCCTGTTCTTTCACTCTGGGCATGTTTGACATAAACATGTTATATAAGTAAGCTCACTTCTGGACTAGTAACAAAAATACCATTAGGCAGAATTACTGCGATTATTGTATCTCTAAAGTAATAAACTATATACAAAAGCACTGAATTTGCGGAACAATCACTCAGTATATAGCTTCCGGAACTAACACTGAAAACATTCCGAATAACCAAAACAAGGTAACAAATTCATATAAACGAATTAAGCACTGAACTGATTCCGAGAAACCAAAACAAAATAAGGAATACAACAAAGATCAAACGAAACGATAATAAAATATGGTTTCTCTGGAAAGGTAAAAACTGAAACTCGAAAACCTAAATCCTAATAATATCAAGCAAGAGTGTTTATTAACATATGTACAACTACGTATCAAAATTTCAATTTGAGTTTTATTTAAATATCTGGATTTTTTTGTTTACGTTGAACAGATTTCATATTACGTACATCGAGCAATTGTACAAACTCATCCTTGTTGTAACAAGGTTGGCAGATATCTTTTCTTACCACATACCTAATCTTTTCATTCATTTATACTCCGAAAAACTTACTTCATCCTTGGGGTGCGCACAAATACTCACCTCACCCCTGCTGGTTTATAAAATAGCCGTCTCCTGCACCTTGACCTTCTCCTATGAAGCGGGAGTCCCGTCTTTCCAGTTCCTCGATGTTCACCTCGTCGTCCTCTTGGCGCCGATTCCGCATTTCCTGTAGCAGTCCCCACATCAGACAACCCGCAGCACAACCTAAAAGAACAACACAAGCACCGTTACACACTTTATACAAAATATCCATACTTACTGGATACTTGCCGAAATCCACGTTCTATTCGCTTTTGGTCCTTTGAAACTAGATTTGTATCCTGTGCTCAAGATGGCGTCTGTCTCGTTCTAATTGCACTTTCTTTTTGTTTAAAATCACATAGCTTCTCCAATTTTATTGGTTTTTTTATATCACGTGATCACTTCATTGTTACGTCAATAACCTTTCGTTGTTCAGGCAAGGCTGAACTCGATCCTATCAGGCTGTAACATTAAGCAAAAACAGCGAGGACCGAAAATATGAGTTGGGACGCAGCGCCATCTGTTGACGTTGTTCGCATTAACAAACTGATTCCGTTTCATTATTTACATTTGAGATTTTATTTATATTCACTTTCACATTAACAGATGGATATTTGTATTCTGAATTCGTAGTACTTGGGCAAGAGAATTTTTCAGTAGGAACTGGTGTAATTCATGTGTAAATCTCATTCCTCCTTTATTCTTCAACGATCTAGGGCCGAGATTTTGGTAAATGTATAGATTAGCGTCTTAAATTATTTCGTCGGAACCTGGAAAAAGTGTTAGTACCTGGAAAAAGTGCGACGTACAGATTTTAGAGTATGGAAATTATTGGCAAATGGTGCAGAAATTTCGTACTTTAAATGTCTTTTAAAGATGTTTATCGTAACATTTACCTGCAAGTTCGATGCTGTGAAGAGTAGGCCTAACGTATCGAACGTACAGGTAAATGTTACGATAAAAATCTTTAAACGACATTTGAAACAGAAAATTTCTGCACCATTTGCCATTAATTTTCACAATCTAAAACCTGTACGTCGCACTTTTCCGAAGTACTAACATTTTTCCGACGAAATCATTTAAAACGCAAATCTACACATTTACCTACTATTTTACTTAATATGAGTTTATATAGCTGAGGTTTTTTTCTAAAATTGAATTAGGAACGTAATTATCAGAATGAAAATGCTTACTACAAACAACAGTTGCAGGTAACTTGTCATTTGAAGTAAAATCCTAACGAGATATTTCTTTCAGCAACAGTTGCTTTAGGTTTTGATTTGAGAGAAACTCATGGAATGAAAATCCCACGTTTTTCTTCTTAAAAGATGTGCACATCGGCACACAGCAGTAAACCATTTTAAAAATGGGTTGGATTTTGTTGTGAAAACAACAGTTTGGTTTTAAGACTAGAAGGTTTTTTTAAAAGTAACAAGAAAAAACGACGAACATACACAATCCCGCAATTCAAACAACGCAGAAACTGAGGTGTTTATACCTTGCGACGCAGTGCCATCTAACGGCTGAAATCGTCCCTAACGCCCATTGGCTAATCACCAAAAGTCTATTGTCTTCAACGGTAATGTTACAGCCTGATAGGATCCAGTTCAGCCTTGGTTCAGGAATTCGATAGTAAGAACAACGTAAATGGCCACAGCTCCGAAGTACACAAATAATTCGTGTTTTCTAATTATCTTTCAATATAGCTCTTAGATAAAAGGTCTAAATAAGCGCTTAATTACGCATTCGAAAAGTACAGCAGATATTTCTCCGGGTGGACCTAAAGATCAAAAAATAAGGTCTGAAATGTTATTTCCAAGTGACGTCAAATACTATTGACTGCAATCGGTAATATTGGTTGGTGCGAATGAAATATACGGCAAAACACAAGCACACGTGGTCGACGAGAACGGAAAATGTAGGACAACTTACCTAGACAAAATAATCCCCTTCGGCATCGACACATAGTTGCCATCTGTCCGATCCCGGAACAAAAAAGTCTTGTGACTGGGACCCGAAGAAGTCATCAACTGTACGCTGAACCTTGTTGTCTGTCGTGAACTGTTTCCCGGACAGGAAGTGATCCAGGCGACGAAACAGATGATAGTCTGTCGGAGACAAGTCCGGGAAATAGGGAGGAAGAGGCAGTGCTTCATAGCACAAGGCACTTAGTGTCAGCATCGTTCGTTGTGCGACATGAGAGGGGACGTTTTCCTGGAGCAAAAGAACACCATGTCGGTTGACTAAATCCGACTGTTTCTGCAGCCATTTCCGGTGCATCTCGTGTAATTCAGCACAATAACGTTCTGCAGTGATGGTTTGACCTCTTGCCAAAAACTCCGATGAATTATCCCGGCTGTAGAGCACCAGACAAGGAGAATCATTTTCTAGGTGTGTAGGGGTGGCTTAGGATGCCGTTAAGCAGGCTGCGCCGTGCTTAACCGTTATGCAGTTCGTTTCCGATTATCATAAAGGACGCGCTTCTCGTTCGATTCGATGCAGTAGAGGTTCCTGTTTATTCCTGGCAAGCAGCGACGTGCAGACTTCCAAACACATAGTCTTGTTGGCAGTTGTCAACTCAAGCGGCAGCCATATGTCCAGGTTTATGACCCTACACAGCGCAGCCAGACGGCGAAAAACTGTCATGTGGAGAAAACCTACCTCTGCTGCTATCTCAAGACGCGTTTCTCGGGGGTCAGCTTCAACCACACGTAACAAAACATCGTCAGAAGGAGCAACAGGTCGGTGACCAAGTACTTCGTTTTGCAGGTCCGTATCTCCGCTTCAAAACTTCACAAACCATCGCCGAATGGTTCGTTCGTTGGCTGTATTCTCTCCAAACGCTTTTGTTAACGTTTCGAGCGGCAACACCTGCAGACTGGCCCAGTTTAAACTCATACAGGAAGATGACTCTCAAATCCGGCGTCTGCATGTTTCCTTTGCAAGCCACCTTACGTCCAAACAAACCACGACTGAACCTTGTTTTTCACACACGTGCTAGCTATTTATAGTAACTCTGTGGCGTAACACCCGCAACTCATGTGGGTGGTTCCATTCCGCTGTGGTGGGGAGGCCTGTCTCTACTTCTCGTTCGCGCCGGACATTTCATTCTCACCAACCCAATAAAAGTCAAATAAATATGGCCACCTATTTGTATGAACTTCCTCGTGCCGACAATACAGCAGATACACGGCGTGGCATTGATTCAATGAGATCGCTAAACGTTTCTGTAGGGATGCTATACGTGGCTGGCACCAAAGTTTCTTGAAGGTCGTCTAAAGTCATAGATAGTGGATCATCACGAATCATCGGGATGATTTCTGTCAGCAGTGCTTCGTCGTACTCTCCTTCGACCATCCACACGGTAAAGTAGAAAACGTGATTCTTCTGAAAAGGTGACATTCTCCCACTGTGCGTTGGTCCAATGCTTCCTCTCAGATTCTTCCACTGTTCGGTGGTCCAATGCTTCCTCTCAGATTCATTCGTTGTTCGATGGTCCAATGCTTCCTCTCAGATTCTTCCACTGTTCGATGGTCCAATGCTTCTCCGATTCTTCCACTGTTCCACGGTTCAATGTTTCCTCTCAGATTTTTCCACTGTTCAATGGTCCAATACTTCCTCTCAGATTCTTTCACTGTACGATGGTCAAATGCTTCCTCTTCGATTCTTCCACTGTTCCACGGTTCAATGTTTCCTCTCAGATTATTCCACTGTTCCATGGTCCAATGCTTCCTCTCAGATTATTCCACGTTCCACGGTTCAATGTTTCCTCTCAGATTCTTCCACTGTCTGATGGTACAATGCTTCTTCTCCGATTCTTCCACTGTTCCACGGTTCAATGTTTCCTCTCAGATTACTCCACTGTTCCATGGTCCAATGCTTCCTCTCAGATTCTTCCACGGTTCGATGGTCCAATACTTCCTCTCAGATTCTTCCACTCTTCGATGGCCCAATGCTTCCTCTCAGATTCTTTCACTGTACGATGGTCAAATGCTTCCTCTTCGATTCTTCCACTGTTCCACGGTTCAATGTTTCCTCTCAGATTATTCCACTGTTCCATGGTCCAATGCTTCCTCTCAGATTATTCCACGTTCCACGGTTCAATGTTTCCTCTCAGATTCTTCCACTGTCTGATGGTACAATGCTTCTTCTCCGATTCTTCCACTGTTCCACGGTTCAATGTTTCCTCTCAGATTACTCCACTGTTCCATGGTCCAATGCTTCCTCTCAGATTCTTCCACGGTTCGATGGTTCAATGCTTCCTCTCAGATTCTTCCACTGTTCGATGGTCTAATGCTTCCTCTCAGATTCTTCCACTGTTCGATGGTCCAATGCTTCCTCTCAGATTCTTCCACTGTTTCACGGATTCAATGTTTCTTCTCAGAATATTCCACTGTTCCATGGTCCAATGCTTCCTCTCAGATTATTCCACTGTGCGATGATCCAATGCTTCCTCTCAGATTCTTCCACTGTTCGATGGTACAATGCTTCTTCTCCGATTCCTTCACTGTTCCACGGTTCAATGTTTCCTCTCCGATTCTTCTACTGTTCCACGGTTCAATGTTTCCTCTCAGATTATTCCACTGTTCCATGGTCCAATGCTTCCTCTCAGATTCTTCCACTGTTCGATGGTACAATGCTTCCTCTCAGATTCTTCCACTGTTCGATGGTTCAGTGCTTCTTCTCAGATTCTTCCACTGTTCCATGGTCCAATGCTTCCTCTCAGATGCAAATTCACGCCGTAATCGCTGACGTTCGGCCGTCAGCTTAGGTTTCTTGAATGGACGGCGGCTCCGGAGACCCATAGCGAGCAGAGTTCGTTTAACTGTGATCTGAGGTACGCTCCCCGATGTGTCTGCATTAAGTGTTCTGTCCAGTTGTTCCACTGTGGCCCGTCTGTTGGATCGTACTATGCGGGAATAGCCGTCGCTACCCACGGTCATCAATGCTCCGTGTGTATCCACTAATACCCCGATTACTGCAGGTCTTGCCGATTTAATTCCATTCCTGGAACACTTTAACAACATCAGGACAGATAGCCCACAATATTGACCGCTGCAGTAATGCTACCACCCTTCAGTTGGTAGCTACCAATCATTCCTTTTTCAAACTCTGTTAGGTCACATCCTTGTACCATATACACGCAAAACTACAAACCGTCTGCGGGTTCATGTCCTTTTAAAAGCCTTACATGATATGCATAGGCTGCTATGCACGCCATCTGGCTACTGGTCACGATTCCTTCTTACATCAAGGGTGATCATGCTTTTCTGACTGGATTGTGTATATGTCATTGATCGGAACAAACGGAAAATAATCATTCCAGATGTTAAAGTGTAGTTTTAGAAACCAAGGTTTTCTGTTTTAATTTGACGCATTTGATATTTTGCGTAGCTTTTCCCTCTTTCCATGGTCCAGTTCTTTAAAGTATGTCATAACTTATACTCTCCAATGCGCGTGGGAGCTCTTAAAATGCCAAAATTAAAACAGAATCCTCAAGACTTGAATTTAGTTTCTTTCACGACATCCTACAATCACAATATCAGTGGCGAAACACTGCGACACATTATACACTGGTGTCCAAAATCTAAGGATGAGCACTATTTCTTAAGGTTACAACCACGAAATCAGACGGAACAGCTTGTGGCAATTGGCAATTTGTATAACTGGGACGTTTACTAGAAAGCTGGCGCACATGCAAAATGCCGAATCGTGAGGGCAGTAATCACGTAGTATCACTTAAACGAAAAAAAGAGCGCGGCAGGAGACGTGTGTCTGAAGAAAAATCTGGACTTGAAGGCATAAACGTACGAACGCGTAATTTACGTTATGTCTTAAAGACATCATCTAGATGATTTCACAGCGGAAGAATTATAGGCAAGCCGAATGATGTCCGCCGAGTGCCTGGTGTTGCCCTGGAGTTTGGAATCGCGCATAGTGTGGTACCGAGGCTCTGACCAGCGTTTCAAACCAATGGAATGTGTTCCAGAGGCAAGCTAGGAGGTGGCCTTTGCTCTATTATGACGTATAAAGACATACTTTTAGTTCAGCGAAACGTATGGCTGGTCAGCTTGCGAGTTGCCTCCATTGCAGCACAGAAAATCGGATACCCGACAAACTGTGGCGAGATGTCTGTGACATGCCCGAAGGCCTGTAGTCTGCGTCCCGCTATCAAGAGCTCAACGTAACGCACGTTTTCTTTGGTGTAATATCCACAGAAATCGGACATGTCATCAATGGGCCAATGTACACTTCGCAGACGAGAGTCGTTTCAGTCCATCCTCGGATTTTAGACGTCAGTTGATTCAGTGCGAAAGTGTACTGCGTTCCAGCAAGAGAACGTGTAGAAAAGGGACATATATAGCGGTATCGGGATCGTAGTGTGCGGCAGCATCTTGATTAACGGACCACCATGCTAAAGGTGCTGGGAAATGGGACAACGACGAGCGAACGATATTGTAACGAAGTTCTTCTATGTCATGTTCGATTATTCAGTGGTGCTGTTGGCGAATACTTTATGTTCATAGATAACAGCGTGACACCTCATCGTACAAAAGCAGTGCAAACATTTCTGGGGACCGATGCATATTCAGCCCATGCTCCCCAGACCTCAATCCGATCGGACAAGTCTGGAACGCAATGGGGAGAAAAATTGGTGCTCGAAACTCCCTCCGGAAAACAAGAAGGGCCTCATCCGGGCTCTGAGGGAGTTGTGGGTCAATTTGCCTCAGGAACTCTAGGATCACTTGGTGCTCAGCATACCACGACGTTGTGAGAGCTGCATCGCATTTCGGGGTGGTCATATTCCATACCAAAATGTTTCTCCGCCTTGTTATCGGTAGGCACTGTATATCCATTCTCCAACTACGTCCTTCGGAAAGTTGTAACTTTTGCGAAAACACCGATAACAGTGTAATTTGTGAGTTATTTATGAAAAAAGAAGTTGTCTTTTCATGTGTTCGTATACTGGCAATATAATTATTTCCCCATTTGGATGCTCTCATGTGTTGTTTTTCTTATACAAGTAAAAATGTAATCCATCCTATGTTTTTAACACCAGGGTATCTCGCAAATACTTCTATGTTGAAAACGACGATCACACAAAATGGCACAAAACAGCAAGACATATTCACCACATCACTGAGCAAACGAATCACAACGATATCAGTTTGGTGGCAACAATCTTCGTGTAGGTAACGACGACCTTTAAATATTTATCATGTTGTCATATAACACGATAGTATTTATTGTGTCTTCATCAGAATGGCATAAACATATACACTGAAGAGCAATTGAATTAGAGACAGCTGGCGTTATGCAAATGTGGCGCTGTGGGCGGCCCTGTAAACGGTAACGACATGACGTATGCGGCGATCCGACAATATAAGGAGTGATGCGACGGGAATCAGTAAGAGTCGGACGCAGTATGGGTAAGACGAAGGATATAAGCGCATTTGATCGTGGGCGAATTGTTGGGGCCCGATGAATGGGTCACTCCATCTCGAAAGTCGTGCAGGCACTGGGATTTTCACGAGCCACAGTATCACGGGTGCACAGTGAGTACATCGAATCCGGTAAAACCATCCCAGCAAGGGCCAACTACCGTGGACAACAGCGTGTGGATGAGCGGGCTCATCGTCGGCTAGCTCGCATTTTAACAGCGGATAGACGGGCCACAGTGCAAGAAATCACTCCGCAATTTATCGCTGGTGCACAAAAACGTGTAAGCAGCCACACCATCCAGAACCATCTCTTAGCTATGGGGTACAGAAGCCATCGTGCCACGAGGGTACCGCTGCTGACCGCACATCACAGGGTGCAAATATTAGCATGGGCGCGGGAACATCGCCACTGGACCCTAGACATGTGGGAAAATGTTGCCTGCACTGATGAGTCGAGATTCACGTTGGTACATGCGGATGGCAGGATACGAGTACGGCGCAAACCACATGAAGCGATGGATCCTTCTTGCCAGCAGGGTACTCTTCAAGCTGGTGGGGGTGGCATTCTCGTCTGGGGACTGTTTATGTGCTGGTACGCGTGACATCGTCCCTCACAGGTCAACGTTACCGGCGTGTATCCTGGACGACCATTTGCTCCCGTTTGTGCGTTTTCAACATCCCACTGGGGTCCTCAACATGCAACAAGACAATGCACCGTGCCATCGCTCCCGAATTGTATCCGAATGGTTGGATGAGCACTCCACCGACGTGACCTAGCTTCCTTGGCCAGCTAGGTCACCTGACCTCAATCCCATCGAACACATCTGGGATGCCATCGAGAGAGATGTTCTAGGCTCTGACCCCCTCCATCAAATTTTTCGTGAACTGTGGGAGCTTGTTCAGGAGTCGTGGATCCGTATGGCTTCCCAACGCTTCCCGTGTCTTGTCGAGTCCATGCCGAGACGAATCGCCGCCGTCACCAGAGCGAAAGGTGGTGCTACACGTTACTAGGCAGGTATCTCTAATTCAATTACTCTTCGATGTATAGTCACACCTTGGAACTCCCTGCAGACGTTGAAATAACAAATATGGGTCACACTTAGGACAATCATGCGGCCTCTCTTTCACGAAGGTTTTGTTAACTTCGGAGAAAAGTGTTTAGTATCCTTTCTTCGGTTTTTTATCCAAGGCACTTCGTGATCCAACCTTTGCATGTAAGCACTGATAGATGTAACAGGCATCTCTCTTCTACTGATTATCCGAGGATGCCGCTGAAATCATCTTTCTTAATTTGTCATTTCGCTGTCCAGCCAGCAAAATAAAAAATTATGAACACAATGAACTCCTTGCGAAAAAAGATTTGCGTCACTATATAGTTTTTTTAGTGGAAGTGGTTTTCCTTGATCCAGGACTAAATGTTAAATCGTCCTGTAAGTTCGCACTGCGCCTTTACAGGAAGATTTAACATTTTGGTCCTGGTTTAAGGAAACCCGCTTCTACTCAAAAAACGAAGACTGAATTGCGTAATAATCTGATGGTAATTCTTTTATTGAGATTTAACAAACACCGTGAGTGCCTAGTTGGACTGTAAACAGTCGTCCGTCCTTAATTCAGAGCCACTGATTTTAGAGAAGCAAGAGAACCACTGCCGTAAGACAAACACAACATCCATGTCTCACTAGGATTCGAACCCTGACCCATGTCTCACGAATAAGCCGAAATCAACAAGCCAGGCTGTAAAACAAGAATCTGACCTGTTTATTTTTAGCACGTCTTCTGTTAAAAAAGATAGTGCTAATGTTATCTGTTTGTCCGTCCGTCTGTGAATACCATATCTCTGCAAAGTAAATTGCGTTTTCTCCGATGTATCTATTTTTTTTTTCTTCAGAGGATACAGCTCCTGGTGGAAAATCTTTTGCATATAATTTCTACTTTTTGGTAAAAAACGTGTTTGGCCACCAGAAGGCGTAAGACTTTATTTTCGCTTCTGGTGTATTTGCAGCAAAATCTGAGCTTTTAAAATCTCAACTGAAAAATATTCGCTTGTGGACCGATACTACTCACGTCAATAAACCTTTTTGGAATATTTTATTCCTAAAATAATGCATGGTTTCCTCGCCAGGGAACGTAGATATACATCTTATTTTTGTAAATATCTCTACTTCTAAGAGTCCGATTTGAAAAATCCCTTCTTTGTTGGATAGTGTTTCTGGTACGAAATGTTTTTCATATACTTTTAAAATTATTAAGTAACTCATAAACTTTCCGCTAGAGAGCATTACGGCAAATTGCGTTTTTTGTTTTCCCCTATATTTCTGCTTCTAATATTCAGATTGGAAGATCCTTCTTGCGTCGCATACAACACCAGATGGGAAATGTTTTTCATATAATTTCTATTATTTCGCAAGAAATCGTTTGGCCACCAGGGGGAATAAGTGTTAATTTCTGCTTCTGATGCATTTGTAGCAAAATATGAGCTCCTGAAAACTCGACTGAAAAACTTCCTTCCCGGACAGATACCGCTTACATCGAAGAACCTTTTGACAATACTTTCTTCTTAAAATATGCATGTTTTCCCGCCAGGAGGCGTAGATACATATTTTATATCTGTCGATATCTCTGCTTATAAGAGTCCGATTTGAAATATTATTTCTTTGTTGGAGAGCGTTTCCGCTGCGAAATGTTTCTCATATAATTTTAAAATGTTCTTAATGCACAAGTAAGCAACCAGAATGCGCAAGTTCACGATTTCCTTTAACAGCAATATATGCGGGATTGAAAACCCGATTGAAAAACTTCTTTCTTCGGTCAAATACTATTGTTTTCCGTACCGGTTCCATTGACGCTGAATAGCTTTGATAAATTTAATTCGCGTCAGAACGAATTCAAAAGACGTGCTCATTACACCCGAAAATTCGGTGTCATCTTTCTTGTTAAAATTTAAAATCAAATTCCATTTTCTCTTCGTAGGCTTGAATTACCGTGGCAGCAGTCGAGATCTGAGCAACTACCCTACGTACCTATTTTTTTACACACGATGCAGTTGTTTCATGACTTTGTGGGAGTTCTATTAATTCATATTTGGAAATGAATCTCAGTTATGACCACTTTAGAACTGCGTCAGCGGTCAGCTTGACTGCTGTGAAGATTTTAAGTACTGTGAGATAATCACTGGTGATTTCACAGTAGTCAGGTACTTCTGATGTCATACAGATTCTAGCTGGCGGTTCCAATCGATGCTTATTACGCAGAAACGACTTGTCAAGACATGTGGCTTCTTTTCCGGAAATATTTACATAAACATATTTTCAGCTTCACGGAACTAGATGAATGAATTTCTGATTACGAAGGAGATGAGGCATTTGAAAGTCTTGTTCACATGTTAAAGGATCAAGGCTACCTAAGTGTGGAAGAGGAAATACGTTTATTTTACATTTGTAACAGAATTAAGTAGTTAGATCTACACCTCATTTGTGGGAAGAATTCCTATGAGAAATAGCACATCTCACTGCGTTACATTCCGTTCACTACTCAGGTAGTTCAGTACAGCAACTTTGTTTCTCCAGGGAAAGCCTCCGCTATTTGTAATAACTGGCGGTGAGCCCAGGATTAAAGTGCGAAACAGGCGGGGCCGTGAACTAGACAGTCTGAGAAGGACCGGGAACAGCCAGGGGCCCATAAATGTCCGGTTCGGGCCGGGCCGAGCTTTCCAAAATAAGGCTCTCCTTACTGGTAGAGCTCCTAGCTGCAGCTCGGAACAATAATCCCACTACATCATTTACTTTACATCATTTTTATTTATTTTAAAAGTGCAGACGACCCAGTCTGCTCACTCGTATCAGAAAGACAGAAACAGTTCCGGAACCTCCCTTTTCTACCTACTGTCATCTCCACACCGAAGTTTTTCATCTTCATACTACAGCTGCTTTTCCGCCAACCGCAGCAACAACAAAAAAGAAAACAACCACTTTGGATCTTTCTCCGTGCTCGCTTTTGAACGCAGTTGATTGTCAAAGATCACGTGAATACCTTCAGAGGTTACCCTCGTTATTTGCCCCTTCACCTGCTTTCATGTTTTTGGTGCCTCTCAAAGGGAGGCCTGAGTACAACGAAATAAGTTTTAGGGAGGTTTTTTTGTTTTTTTCCAGTTTTAGGGAGGTTTTTCTTTTGTTTTTTTTCGATCGAGTAGATGTTTTGAACCTTTCCTATGGCATGCAGTTATGGAACCACGGTTGACTGATTCATGTGTAACTGTATTGATAGTTCGATGACCAGCTGAGAGGTATATTTATCCGCAAGAGCTTGAGAATCTGCGCTCTGCTTTTCCTCCGCGCTTTAATCACCACTTCTGAGCTTTACAAACGACTCGTGACACGTGATTTCATCTGAAACTTTCTCACCGTATATCGAACAAATTGACTCTCACGTTTTTGCAGAAGTGTTCCTAAGATTAAACATGAACAACAGACATTTACGAAGCTGCACCTCAGCAGTCGCCTCTCTCAACTAACTTCAGATGTAGGCTCTTCCTCAACATCTGCTGGTCGATGTAGTGTTGTCACCTTGCCAACACAGCACGAAATTCCCACAAAATATCATCCGTTTCTCTTTTACAGCACTCTACCACGAGCGTCGGAAACCATAATAATTAAAGCAAAAACCACCCTTATAAAAATCGCATAACAATAAAAACCACTGATTTCAGGAGACAGGGTGATCCAATTTATGAACGTATGAGATTATCTGTGCAACGGTCTCACGTATGTACTGGGACTACATCATAACCGGCAGCCGCAGGGGAAAATGTGACCTGAAACCGTATTCTGATGTTTGAAGTGAGAGCGGCCTTTTCCATATCGTAACGTCAGAACGGTGGGCAGCAGTAAAGATGATAACGTTTACATCAATAGAGGGACACCTACGAACATATGTGCAGAGACCATAAAAACACTCTATTTGTGCCAGTGACGTACAGTGGCACAAATTGCAGCCCACGCCCACATCGTACACACTTGCTAACATCCGAACACCGGATATGAGGCTACAAGTGGGTGACGGAAAAACGCCACTGGACAGTGAAAGCTGAAAGCCGGTAGCTTCCTCCTACGGATCAGTGTTTCAATAACTACTCACCAACGGGAGGTTGCCTGTGGGGTGTAGATCAAAAGACCCCTTGGGCCCCAACTGTTTAGTCAAGTTATTAGAGTCCGTTGGACGCAGTTAAATGTTCTAGAGCGTGTTTTCTTGCAGTCCCTTATACCAATTGAGATCACCACCTCGGCACAAAGCTCTGTTGTCATACTCGGCGACCATCAAAACCCCTTCATGGTTATTCACTAACTGCAACAGAATGTTTTCTTTTAACAAGACATAGTCCCATCTTATCGCTCCATATCGTCGAAAAACTGTTTGGAGTAGCATTCCAGTGAGTTGGCTGCCCTCGAATAGCCTTCTCACTCCTCGATCTAAACCCAACTGAGCAGTTATCGCACATAATGAAGCAAAGCGTTCAACCCCGAATCTCACCACCTGCAGTTCTGGGAGATTTATGGACGGATATTCTGGAATGATGCGCAGCAATACCACCAGAAGTTTTTCGACAGATGGTAAAGTCCCTACGACGACATGTTTCTGTTTTTGGGAGAAAACTAAGAAATCCTGGTTATTGTGTGCATCATACCGTCAAGTTTCTTTAGGTACGAATGTTTCATCCGTAGGCCACCAGATGGCTGCACGTTACTCAAGCAAGCAAAATGCCTGATTTCAGTGGAGCGGAGCGGAATGCCTCTTGTGGTTTAACGAAACAAAGTCGGCGATTGGACACAAAATTTAGCAAGTCACTACCCTCAAGAAAAGCTGTGTACGAGTAGTGCGAATGAGTTTCTGCTGGAGGTTGCTTGTGCTTAAAGAAAAGTTTCTGGAAGATCACGTGTGTCATCGGAGACTGATGTAGGAAAACCTTTCCTTTGAATCAGCAGAAGTTCACGTATAGTGCGAATCGAGAGCTTCAACTTCTTCCGCCAACAGCATAGAGGGTCCTGCGACCGATGCTTGCTTTGAAACAGTGCAGATATGTAAAATTATCTATGCATTAAGCGGAAACAAAAAAATCTAAAGATCTCAAATAATATCACTGATTCCTTACAGAGCCTTATTTCCGCACGTGCACAGGACGTTTGGAGGGTCTCAGAAATACCTTGAAGAAAATAATAACATAGATTATTTCCAACTGTTGACTAGCATTTTTGTTATCAAGGAGAGCTCCACACACAGGATCTGGACAGGCCTTGACTGACCTAGGTCTGGCCCTGATCCCGTAACATAGTCCTTGGCTTCCTAGGTTACCAGACTTAATACCTCTAGATATCATTTTATGAGTTTATAATAAGGGTACTGTCTACGGCTCTCCGAAACAAACAGCACTGTTGAATTGAAAACTCGGATTTCAGAGGACGTTTCTAGTGAACGCAACGTTACTGGAGAGGATCTCGTAGGAACTGGATTATCGTTGCGATATATTCCGTGTTACCGAGAAAATCAGAAACCTTTATCCAGGTGTACGAAAATACGTAATCACGTGTGTCACCACGTGATCTCGGCAGCTATTTAAAACTGCTCTTCGTGAGTAATGTTGACCACAATGAGAAAAACAACGGATCTTTTGGAGTTCGATAAAAGGCTTATTGGGGGTACCGTCTATCTGAAAAGACGATTTTGATAACTGACTGGTTTTTCAAATGGTGAGATAAACCGCCTCCTTAATCAATGGCGAATAACGCACATTGCTTGCTTATAGTGCGTCGCATAAATATAGAGACAGAACAAATTCTCGAATAAAAACGAAACAACAACGAGCTGAAATGTACACCTCATATTTATAGCAAAAATAGCATAAGACACACAGCTGCACAATAGTTTGACGGAAACATAACACTTCCAACGCCAAGTACAAGACAAAAACAGGAATACGCCGTCTCAAAAATATAAACACTTTCTAGTTAGCAGCACCTTCGGTACGAATACTGGAGCCGTTGTTCCGAATAACACTGAAAACCCGATTGGGCATGCTGTCTGTCCACCAAGTGATGTAACTGTGTTTTGGACGGAGTGCGTACCAGCTTCGTTCAGTCTGCTCTTTCAATGCCACCACACTTGAGAACTGCCGTCCATTCGCATACACATCGCGAGCTAGGATACCCCAGAGGTTCTCGATAGGGTTCAGATCTGGATTGAGTGCTGGCCAATCCATTACGGTAACATGATGAGTGTTAAACCAGCTTTTCGTTGATGCAGACCGATGGATAGAGGCATTGTCTTGCTGGAACAGATAATCAACACCCACTAGAGTTTCGGCAAACGGTAGAAAGTGCCTGCTGAGTATTTCCTGATACGTTTCGGAGTTTTGCTTGCCTTACAGAAAAGCGATATCCGTTGTCCCATTGAACGCAAAAGCTCCCCAGACCATCACAGATCCCCATCCTTTCTGTCTGCTGAAGAAGGTGCGTGGCTCGCGTCATAAATCATGCCAATAGCAGTTCCAACCGTCAGGGTCGTCCAGGTTGAACTTTTTCTCATCGGTGAAAATAGTTGTGATCCACTCGTCCGTCCAGTGCATGTGGCTGCTTACGCATAACAATCTAGCTTCCTTATGGCGCCGCGTGAGGTGTGGCAGACGGCGCATTTTACGGAGCACAATGTTGCGACTTTCTTTGATTCGTCAATGAACTGTGTCATTTGAGACGATGACACCAACAGTCCTAGAAACTTGACGTAGTGATAAACTTTGGGATGAAACTAAACGCATGATGGCACGATCATCTCCTTTGGTTGTTATTCGAGGCCTTCCAGGCCGTTTTCTGGCAGTTAACGCACAGCGTTTCGATGGTCATATAAATGACTGCCCTACTCCTCCCCATGACTTTACAAATTTTCGCTACAGGCAATTCATTTACTCTCAGTCTCCAAATCTTTTGCAGCTCGTCACCAGAAAGTTGACTGTTGCGTGGCATTTCGGCAAATAAATGTCTGACGGCAGGTCCGCTGTCTTTTGTAAGCTGGACCGAATTACGGCCCATGCGCGTGCGTGCAACATGCTAATTTGTACATCTTATTTGCATGTGGCAACTTTACATAGTTGTCTTTATATTTATAAGACACCTAAAATTACACTATTTCACTTTGTGGTGTTCTTTTAACACAATCCGGTCATCTCGACGGATCGAAACGTTTGTTGTATAGGGTTATGTCTAATTAGGTACCACTTCTGCTTCCTACCTATATTCGCATTGCGTTCACGGCGCAAAGTCGACTGTCTCTATTTTTATGCGACGCACTTTAAGAGGCCTAACTATGGTCGGATGACAATCTCTCATGATCGAGATAGCCGTCGTCTGAGAAGGTTTGCACGGAGAAACAGGACTTCCTGTGTACAGCAATTGACCGATGCATTCAATGAAGGCTGTTTCCGACCAATATTTCAGCGAACTATGTGTAGGGAATTGAAAGGAATAGGTATTGGCAGTGGCAGTTACATGCTTATACAGAAACCATTGATTTCTGCGAAGAACAGGAAATTTCGTCTACGATGGTTTCAGGAGCAGTGTGACTGGACACGGGAAGACTGGAAACAAGTCATGTGGTCCAACGCGTCTTGTTTTGTACCGACGATAGGGAGATATTTTGGCAGGAGGCCCATGAGCGATAGAGAGAGAGAGAAAGAGAGAGAGAGAGAGAGAGAGAGAGAGAGAGAGAGAGAGAGAGAGAGAGAGAGAGAGAGAGAGAGAGGCAATGGACCCAGCTTGCCTTGTACACTATCTACCAACAAGTAATTGAACACCCCTGCAAATCGACGATATCTGCGTTCCTGATACACATCACGACCGCCGTCGTTAAATATCGTGTGGGAAACAACAACGCAACCAGTCGCATGCAAGATGCCACGCAGTTCGGAGCTCTCTGATTCCGAGAAAGGTGTAATCGTCGGGTATCACAGAAATGGCCGATCCATACGTGACATATCCAGCGAGTTGAAGTACCCAAAATCGACAGTGGCCTACATGATTGGCAAGTGGAAGATGAGAGGTGACTGTCGAAATGTGCCCCGACCCGGCAGACCCACAAAACCGGGAGTTAGAGACCGACGGGTGCTGGCCAGAGAAATTCCGAAGAGCCGCACCAAATCGGTGGGCCACATCCGCGAGGAGTTTCAACAGGCATCCCGGAGTGTTCTTCCGAAGAATACCATCCGTAAGGAAGCCCATATGCTCAGTTATCATGGACCCGCTGCCGCCCACAAGCCTTTGATCACCAAGTCCAATAGCGCTGCTCGGCGAACGTTGTGCAAAGAACGTTGACAGTGGACCGTTGAACAGTGGAAACAGGTTCTCTGGAGCGACGAATCAAGGTTCACCCTCTACCGTTTGGATGGCAGGGTCTGGGTTTGGCATCTGCCTGGAGAACGCCTTCTGCCGGAATGTATTGTGCCAACCGTGAAGTTCGGCGGCGATGGAATTATGCTATGGGGGTGTTTCTCCTGGTATGGCACGAGACCCTTGGTCGCAATTCCGGGTAGACTCAACGCCGAGACCTACTGCACCATTTTGGATGACCATGCGCTTCCTACGCTGTGGCAGTTTTACGGCATGGACGCATGTTACTTTCAGGATGACAATGCCACATGTCATGTTGCGAGGTCCACCATGGCTTGGTATGGCGACAATGGGGTTAATCGAATGGACTGGCCTGCGCAGATCCCAGACCTTAACCTTATCGAGCACCTCTGGGACGAGTTGGAGCGTCGATCTAAGGGGTGCCCCCACCGTCCGAAATTGGTGGAGGAACTGACCTGTCTTCTCCAAGCCGAGTGGAAGAAAATACCGCTAGCCGTCGTACAACACCTGGTTGAGAGTATGCCCAGGAGAGTCGCAGCTGTTATGGCCGCTCGTGGAGGCTCCACCAACTATTGAAGGTGAATAAACTTCATTTTCCTTTGCTATCACAGGTGTCCAATTATTTGTTGGTAGAGAGTGTATATGCAACTGAAATATCTGAAGGTGGTGTCATTTTGTGGTCCACCTTATGTTTGTACGGAACGGGCTGTCTAATATTACTGGGAGGTCAGATGTCCTCCAAGAATTTCCTGAACACTTCCACCACCTTCGCCGGCCGTCACAAAACCCGGATCTGAATCCCTTTGAGAATGTATGGGATAAACAGATCCTAGAGAAAAGTCCTCTTCGTCAAATCTGGGCAAGTTAAAGGACTTTCTGGTGAGCGCCTGATATGCTGTAAACGTAGATGCACCATGTGAAATCTATGCCAAACCAAATACGTGCTGTAATTTAGGCAATTTCCGACCCGGTATTGAATAAAAATTTCTAGTTCAGCGGCCGGTATGAGTAGCTACTTCAGTATATTTCTTGTATTTCACTTTTAAATAAAGTTTAACATGAGCTGTGGTTTTTTAACCCTTTAACGACCATGACCCCAAAATATTGTATCACTCTAAATACTATAACGCCCGAAACTGTCTGTTTGTTCACTTCTTTGTTTAGTAACAGCACTAGTGACCGAGGGTGATCCCTCATAAGTAGTTCAAATTGGAAAAGCAGGTAAAGGTAGGAAATCTGACTCACTCTAGGTGTTTCGGGTGGCTAGAGCCGTTTGTATGTACGGGCGTTTTAGGCGTTATGGTCGTTAAAGGGTTAAAACGCTGTATAGATACCTCTGTTAATACCTGTATTTTATACAACAGCGCGTGGACCTCTGTCGATTTAATTATATACACTGCTGGCCATTAAAAGTGCAACACCACGAAAGACAAGAGATATCAAAGCCATATTTATTGTACAGAAAGCTGGTGATACAAGGGTTAATCGGTTGCAAATACAGCAAGATGAGATGAGAGGCACACATGGCAATCAGAATCTGGTGTAGCTACCATGGACGACCATTACAGCTGCTACACGGCCCGCCATCAAGAGGAAGAGACTTTGGATGTGTGTTTGGGGAACGTTCGTCCTCGCGCCTTCCATACGATGCCACATGTCCTCCCTTGTAACCGTGGGTGGTCGTTGGCGTGTTAGTCGTCCGGCCATCATGGACCACACGTGTACAAAAGGCGACATATACGGGGACCGCGCTGGCCAAGGAAGACGTGGCTCATGGTGGCGATCCAGGAAGTTTTGGACGTTGCGTGCCACACGCGGTCGCGCATTATCCTGTTGGTAAATGGCAGAAGACAGTCCCTGAAGATATAGAACAAGAACAGGCTTCCAACATCTCAGTGATATAACGATGTCTGTTCAACGTACCGGTAATGCGGTCGAGATGCGTGCGGGAGTGGAATCCAATGGCACCCTATACCATAACACCGGGTGCCGGTCCGGTATGGCGCAGCATAATGCAGGACTCACTCAGACGGTTGCCATGGTACCGCCAGACACGGATTCCCCCAGCATTGTGCTGCAAAATGAAGCGGAATTCGTCGGAAAACACGATGCCTTGCCATTCACTCCTCCACGCGCCACGTTCTTGACACCATTGCAGACGCCGGTGTTGTACAGTCAATGGTCGCCGAAGCAATGGACGCCGTGTAAAAATGCCCAGCTGCTGAAGACTACGTTGATCGTCCATGCGGTGACTGGGTGTTGTTCCACATAGCCCAACTGCTGAGCTACGGTGGTAGATGTGGCTGTGCGATCCGGCATTGTCATGCGCATCAGATTTTGGTCCTCTCGCTTGGTGGTGGGACGGGCCTGTTTGGATCCCGCACGTTGGTGTGTTCGTTCATCCGATACCCACTGACGCCATATTCTACCCACCGTGTCCGCATGCCTTCCAACACGAGCACCGTTGCCTTGTAGTGATAATCCGCAATCCCGATATGCCGCATTTCTCCCGCGATCGAAGCCGGAAACCTGCTGGTAGGGATGCCGTTGTCTTCGACGGGGCATGCTGCAGCTGTCCGTGGACAAGAAGGATGAGTAAACACACTTCCAGTGCTTAACACCGGCTCCTTTTTGACCCCTCTTATACCACTACCAGGGGGCGTTACTGCTCCACATGATATCCACATGTACTGCCCGACTAATCATTTACAAGTGTGTTCGTGTTCTGCCCTTCTGCCAACTTTCGTGCCCCTAGGATGCCATCTTCCTGGTGTTGCACGTTTAATGGCTAGCAGTGTATATTCGTGTGATACAAAAATTTCTCTGTTCATCTGACAGAAAAAAGATGACACCAAATTTTTGGGCGTAATAAGCACGTCTTTTGAATCCGTTCTGACGAAAATTAAATTTATCAAAACTATTCAAAGTCAATGGAACCGGTATGGAAAACAAAATACCTGACGGAAGAAAGAAGTTTTTCAATCGGGTTTTTAATCCCAGATATTGCTGTAAACGGAATCGTGAGCTTACGCCCTGTGGTTGCACTCTTGTGCTTCAAGAAAAACATGAATTTACGTGAGAAAAATTTCGCACCGGAAACGCTCTCCAACACAGAAAATTTTTTCAAATCGGTCTCTTAGAAACAGAGATATCGACAAAAATAAGATGTGACTTTACGTTCCCTGTTGGGAAAACCATGCATTATTTTAGGAAGATAGTATTCTCAAAAGGTTTATCCATATGAGCGGGATCGGTTCAAGAAAAAAAAATTAGTCGAGTTTTCAGGAGCCCAGATTTTGCTACAAATACATTAGAAGCAGAAATTAACACTTATGCCCCCTGGCGGCCAAACCATTCTTTAACAAACATTAGAAATTATGTGAAAAATATTTTCCATCAGGTCTTGTATGCGATACAGGAAGAATTTCTGAAATTGGAGTTTTAGAAGCAGAAATAACGCAGAAAACGCAATTTACCTTTGTGGCCCCGTAGCGGAAAATCTATGCGTAATGTGAGAAAGTAACTATATTTAAAATACTCATCGACATAAATGGAATGAAAAGATAAAATAATTTTTTCAATCGGATGTTTAGAAGCAAATATGTGGAATAAAATGTATTTTTGAATTCGACATCATCTGCATTTACGCCCTCTAGCGGCGAAATCGTACATCCTAAAAAAACGAAATAAAGGATCATCATTCGTGTATTTTAAGCTTCCCAATGCAAAAATAGTTTTTCAAATCGGACTAATACAGTAGTTGCAGAGATATCGTGGGTACGGACGGACAAACCGGTAACATAACCAAGATCTTTTTAATATGTCATTTGTTTTCAACTTTTTTAGTCAGAGCTGAAGGACTGCTTAATGTCAACGTTTGTAATTGCTAATATGTATTTGCTCGACGGAAATGCCTTGTTCTGTCAAAGTCCAAACACATGCAAAACCAAGGGATCTTCTTTATTACGTTTCGCACAAGAACCCAAATTAAAGCTAAGATATATGTTAATTTCGTGCAGGGTTCATTCGTGTGCTGCCGCATATTTGTGTTTCTTTTTCCCTTTTTTTTTTTTTTTTATGTGCGAATACTTTTATCAAAACACATTCGACTCTCCGCTTAGGAATTTCTCTTTCCCTCCATCTTCCTCCATACAGCAGGCAATCGAAACTAAGACTCCTGTTACTTCCCTCACAGTAATAAATGGCGGAAAGTGTGCAAACGTCACGTTCATTGTCGAATTCGAAAAGATTTTTCTATTCTTCTTTCATGAATATATTTTCGTCCCAGGTTGTCCTGCAGCCTTCGCACAGATTTAAAAGTGAAATTTTATTTCAGGAAACGTGACTTTTTATTCGCGTGAGAGCGTTACAAAGAAACCAGCTCCTTCCGTAATAATGTTGGATTTAGGGAAATACCACACACAGGTCATCTGTTTTGTGAAGTTCTGATGAAAGACATTTCTAAAAGTTACATATAGGAAAAGCGAAAGAAGTTACTTTAAACAGACTGAAAAGAATTTCATCTATCTGAGAATTAGTATAGATTCTGATTCTCGGTTATCACAAAATCGAGAAATATTCTGACTTATCTTGAATGGAATACGGGATTACACCAAATGATCAGCCTTCCATATATCATTCCACGCTTATATTTCATATCCGTCAAGAAATGCTGAGTAGGATTATGTGCCATTTAAATTTGAAGTTCCATTTCTGTTTAAATAAAATATTCTGTCTCATTCGTACATCAAGGAGATTCTCGCTTCAGGACGACAAAATTTTCAAGTTTTCGAATGTTATCTGACTTACCATCCTTGTCATATTTACACCAAAAAACGGATTGTCATCTTCAAAATTTGTATTTGCCGCCCCGGTGATGCAGTGGTCTAAGCGATGGCTTCTGATCATTGGTCCCAAAGGGGGTCCGGGTTCGAATCCAGTGAGGTATAGATGCTGTTTTTGTCTTACTGCACTGGCTCTCTCCCTTCCCTGGAACCAGTGGCTCTAAATTAGGGACGGACAACTGCTTATACACTGCCGGACAATTGCTAAGGACGGATGACAATAGCAACGATGGCAACCATAAAATGGAAGGCAGGAAAATGTGGAAATTAGCAAAAGTGCCGGATACAGTAAGACGTGTTGTGGGTATGCAAATTTTGGATTGCTGAACTTGTTCGTGACGTCATAGCGCTGATAAGAGATATAAAGGATTTGACGCGTATTGACCGCTGTTGTTCAAACGCAAAGTTGAAAGGGAAAGAATCACTTGACGAACTTGCAAGTTTCAGTATGTCTTCCCGACATCACCTAGATGATTTTACGCGTAGCCGTATTATTGGCAAGATTGAAGAAGGGCGAAAAATAACAGATGTTGCCAGGGAGTTCGACGTCAGCCACAGTGTTGTTTCAAGGCTTTGGAAATCATTTCAAACAAATGGAGAGTGTAGCAAACATCACGGGGGAGGTCGTGTTCGCAGTACGACACCTGCAGAAGATCAGTACATAGTGCTCTCAACAAAAAGACACCAGCAGCACAGCTAGTGAGGTAGCAAATCAGTTTATGGCTGCTACTGGCAAGCGGATCTCCAGAAAAGCTGTCGCCAGACGTTTGCATGAAGGAGGACTATACGCCCGCCGTCCTGTTGTGTGCATCCCATTGTCCAGACATCACCGTACCGCCCGTTTGCAATGGTGCCATCAACATCGCAATTGGACTGATAACGACTGGTCTGCTGTCCTCTTCTCAGATGAGAGTAGATACAGTCTATCGTCTGATTGTCGACGACAACTGATCTGGCGTGATAGTGGTACTGCATATTGTCCAGCAAACATACAGGAAAGGGACCGATATCCGACATGTAGTGTCATGGTATGGACTGGCATCATGATCAATGGCCGTACGTCCCTCTATGTGCTTCCAACTGGGACTATGACTGGCCAACGATACATTAATGATGTTCTGCTACCTCATGTTTGCATGTTCCCTGGTGCTGTCGGTGATAGATTCATTTTCATGGACGACAACGCAACATGTCATCGAACAGTCGCTGTCCAGGAGTGTCTTGAGAGCGAGGATATTCAACGCCTCGTATGGCCAGCACGTTCTCCAGATCTGAATCCCATTGAAAATGTGTGGGAAGCTTTGGGGAGGAGTCTTGCTGATCGCCAATGCCTTCCAATAAACAAGGACACCCTCATCCGTGCACTAACAGAGGAATGGGATAAATTATCCCAACAGCTGCTTGATAATGTTGTGCAAAGCATGACACGACGTGTGGAATCTTGCATCGCCCTCCATGGTGGCCATATCTCGTATTGACATCTTACGCCGGAACGCCTGTGGACGGTAATTGCATTTTTCACGTTTACGTATTCTGCACAAAATGGCCTGTTTGTCCCTTGAACACGTTCCAAAGCCTTCTGGATTTCAGAGCACAATAAATTGTCTTTCTTGTAATGTCCTGGCATTCTGACATTAATTTATTTCACTTGGCATCCAACCACACTTACTTTTTTATGCGCTATATAGCCGTTTATGATCCGTCCTTAGCAATTGTCCAGCAGTGTAGCTCATTGAGTTGCTCACGGTGGGCGTTAAACCTCCAATCAGAAAAAAATTGTATTCTGGCTTACTTTTTCTCCAGAAAAGATTGTACAATATTTTTTCCGAAATTTTTAATAGTGGTAGTTTCTATAGATTTCGTGTGAGCTTTTGTATTAAGAATGGCCGTGTAAGAACGATGAAGAAAATTCTCACAGTTCAATCCCATAAAACATTTTAACGATGTTTTCCTCCAAAAGAACTTTTTTGCAGCACAATTCTCGAGAAGTGAATCTTCCTTTCAGGAGTAATTGAGTAATTGGAATTGTTACTGTGGAAATGAAAAAGAAAAAGGGACATGCAGCATGGAAACTAAGTAATTATCAATGGAGACAGAAGGGTATTTTGAAGAAGGTCGTTTTCATCCAAACCGCTTCCAGGAAGACAGTATCTTGTGCGTATTTTCTGTGATAGAACGACCATCTTTCACGAAGCTTCGTGTTTACTGAAGTAAAAGTAGGGATCAATGTAATCTGTTGAAACTGCTGTTATTTTTTCAACAGTGCAGGTCTGGAATATTCCATTAGCACCATCTACTAGCCTTTGGCAATCTCCTTGATGCACGAGTGAGACAGAAAATTTTATTTAAACAGAAATGGAACTTCAAATTTAACTGGCACATAATCCTACTCAACATTTATGGAATGATAAGGAATATAATCACATCACTATTCTCAGATGTTCTTTAAAAGTTCACGATCTTACTGTTTTTTTGATAAGCAAAAAATAAAAGTTTGTACCTCCCGCGTATAATCATGATCACCATCAATTCACTGCTTGATGAAGGTTTCCCCAAATCTCCACTAGAACTCTCTTGTGAGAAATTTTATTAACTAACAGAGGTCGTTTAAATTACACATGATGGTAGAGTAACTATTTATCTATACAAAACTACTATGCAATATAGTCTCCATCACAAGCGATGCATTTGCGCCATCGTTCAACCCAACTCTCGAAGCCTCTTTGAAAAACTTCATTTGTGTACTGTGGTATCCACTTCTTCACAACCACTTTCACCTCGTCTGTCATCAAATCGTTGCCTCCGGAGACTGCCCTTCATTGGACCGAACAGGTGGAAGTCAAGGGGAGCCAGATCTCGGCTGTACGGTGGATGCGGGACCACCGACCAGCCTAATTTGCTGATCGCCTGATTTATAGCCAAAGATGTGTGCGGTCTGGCATTGTCATGGTGAATGTGGATCCTTTCCAGATTCTTGTTCGGTATCTTCCTCCTTATGACTTATCTAAGCTTCTCGAGTGTCTCAATGTACCGTTCGCTGGTCAAGGTACGACCACGTTCCAGAAAACTATGGATACCTTCAGAATGCCGCACAAACTGACACCCCTGTCATCCCAAAATACAGTCACCATGACTTTCTGTGCTGTTCTCTAGCTTTTGAACTTCTTAGGCCTTGTTGAAGAGGTGTGACGCCATTTCATGGATTGATTCTTCGTTTCCGGATCGTATGCCCACGTTTCATCCCCTGTCACTACTTCAAACGCTTCCAGCAGATCACAGCAGACTTCCACTCTTCTCGCCTTCAAATCGGGTGTCAACTGCCGAAGTACCCACTTTGTATACACTTTTCGATACCTTATGTCTTCCACCATCTTCTGTATGGTATTGCGATCACAGTCCAGTTGTGCAACAAGCTCATGGATTGGGAATCGTCCCTCCGCGCGAATCAGTTCATCCACTTGCTGATGATTCGGGGTCAGTGGTCACAGATGATGGTCTCCCAGTGCGTGGTTTGTCTTCAGTGCTTGCTTCCCCTTCTTCAAACTTCTTCATCCATCTTGTGCACATTGCCCTTGTCAATGGTGTCATCTCCGCAAACATTCTGTGTCCTTCTGTGGACGCCGAACAGCCTGCACCTTTCCTTCGTCAAGAACTCAATGGCGGCACGCAAAGTAAGAATAAATGTTTTATTAACTGACACAGGTCGTCCGAGTTGCGGCGTAGCTCTTTTCATAATTGCAGGTAAATAATAGATTCCAAGCAGAAGCAATGGAATCTATTATTTACCTGCAATGAAGAAGAAGGGTTACTATATAGAAAGAGTTACTCCAACATGTACAACTTGGAAGACCTGTGTCAGTTAGTAAAACATTTATGTTGACTTTGCATTACTTTCGGTATAACCCTCGTATTTGAATTTTCCAACAATGGTCAGTTCTTCTAGCATTATATTCTAGCCTTATGTCCAGCCCATTTCCAATTGAGGGTATTTACTGCGGTCATGATGCCATCAACTCTCCGGGGAAGGGAGAGAGCCAGTGCCGTAAGACAAACACGATATCCGTGTCTCACCGGGATTCGAACCCGGACTCTTCACTGGCGTATGGTCATAAGCCAGCGCTTAGACCACTGCGCCACCGGGACGGCTCTGTCGTGTTATCACAAACCTTGAAGCGAATATGCCGCATGGACGTGAACTTTCCGAGTTTCAACGTGAGTTGGTCATAGGATGTCAGCCGCCCCGGCGGCGCAGTGGTCTAAGGCGATGGCCTCTGATCATTCGTCCGAAAAGGGTCCGGGTTCGAATCCCGGTGAGGCATGGATGTTGTGTTTGTCTTACGGCACTGGCTCTCTCCCTTCCCTGGAACCAGTGACCCTAAATTAAGGACGGGCGACTGCTTATAGCCCATTTGAGTTGCTCACGGTGGTCGTTAAACCTCCAATCAAAAAAAAAAAAAAAAAAAATAGGATGTCATTTGAGTAACGTTTCCATACGGAGCATTGCAGTTAAACTGAACATACCAAAATCGACTGTAAGTGATCTCGTGAAGAGATGGAAGCAGGGCGGTGCATTTATAACAAAAAAACCTACAAGAATGCCGCACAAACTGACGGGACGTGATAGAAGAGCCATGGTAAGAAATGTTCCGAAATCCGATTCTGATTCTACCGTTTCCATCGCTGCTGAAGCAGGAAATGCTTGTAATGGCTCGGTTTGTACCATAACTACCTGCAGAGAATTGCACAGTATGAGTTATTATGGTAGAGCAACGGCACACAAGTCATACATCCCTGCCATCACTACGGAGAAAGGTACAGTTATGGAAGTGAGATAACGGTATAGTAAAGCGACTACGCCCGATTGAATGCAACCAATAACAGCGCTCCTAGTGGCGAAATGCGGGAGTTATCCACTGCAAATCGAAAACAAAAAAAGATAGAGCAAAATTTCCAATTACAAAGTTGTAGAGCATCAATTAATTAGTACAAAACGGCATTTGTTTCACACGGATAAGACAAATCGTCGCGTGAATACCCTAAAATGTCCGAAATCGATGCGCGACCTTTTGTGTTAAAGTTTGAAGGGAACAGGCATAGGTATGAGCAAATACACACAATTTATTGCATAAATGCGTACTTATGTCAATACAGTTTGATGGCGTCAGACAAAACAAAAAAAAAGGCAAACTGGCGCACAGTGATAAAAAGTTAATGTCGAGTATGTTCGAAGAGTTCGCCATTGCCCACGATACACATTTGTATTCGTGAAAGTAACTCTGCATGCACATTCCTCAGCATGGAAGGTGTCACATTATTGCAAGCATCTGTAATACGACGACGTAGATCCAGCAGACTTGTAGGCGCTGTTGCATACACCTGATTTTTTACGTAACTCCAGAAATCCAAGCTCGCCATTCTCACACAGCGTACGTAGACCTAAACTTCTGATCAGGGTACATCCTGCTACTGGTTTTTATATCGTACATACGGTACAAAGTCACAATCTGCATTTGCATACGGCTACATTTGCGAAATGTGAATATGCAGATTCGAATCGTCGCGCATCGATTTCGGACATTGTAGGGAATTCAGGCGACAATTTATCTTATTCTTGTGAAACAAATGTCGTTTTGTACTAAATAATTGATGCTCTACAACTTTGTATTTTGGAAATTTTGTTCTATCTATTTTCGTTTTCGATTTGCAATGGCTAACTTCCGCATTTCGCCACTAGGGGCGCTGCTATGCATTGCATTTTATCGGGCGTAGTCACTTTACTATACCGTTATCTCACTTGCATAATTGTACCTCTCTCCGTTCGCAACTTATTCCAGGCTAAAGGGACTTTCCTATGCACCCTGTATATATATATAAACTCAGTAGACAAGATATTAGAGATAGGGGTGATGGGAAGTTGACATGGACATCTTCCGCACAGAGTGAAACTGGCCCAAACCGAAAGAAGGCGATAAATAAGCCAACAGCAAGGCTTCCCAACAGTTTATCGCAATTAATGAACATGGGTAAGCGTGGAGATCTGAGTGACTTTGACTGTGGATGCATTGTCGGCGTAAGACAGATGGGTCATTTCATCGGCCTAGTGGCAAGAACTGTAGGGTTCCCGACGGCAGCCGTATCAAGGCTGTACCCCGAGATTACTCATCTGAGTTTGGAACCATCCAGTGGTACAAAAGGTCCCCGGATTTAAACCCTGTGGAACCTCTCTGGGATGCCGTGGAGCAAAGTATCAGGCCCATGGATCCTGGACCTAGGTCTCGGGTGCAGTTCTGGACAATGCTGCAAAAGGCGTGGCTGGCATTATCCCCGGAAACCCTCCGGCATCTGGTGGAGTCGATGCCTCGACGTGTATAGGCTGTCATTCGAGCTAAAGGAGGACCATCATTCAATTAAGTAGGTATCTCTAATGTTTGGTCCGTTGAGTGTACATACATATCACTAAACTGATCTCTGAGACTCAGAGGTTAACTCTTCGAAGAAAGCTCATCTGCCAGATTAAAGTTTAAAACTGATGATGCTAGATTTTACTTATTGCTGATGTATCAACATCTCCATTTACAGCAATCATGGCTCATAATTGAAGTTTCGCTGATATCCATCGCATGCCTTACACAATACCTTTTGTATTTCATACTCATAATCTTTCTCTCATGCAAATATTCATGCATGTGGTGGTCCGACGATTTCCGTGGCCTTCCTTTACCTTCCTTTCATGCTACTTGGAATGGCTCTACGAGACCCGCTATCTTGTATTGCTGTCTTCTCTTATTAACCAATGGGAAAGCATATTTCACAAATTGCTCGGGCAATTTCGCACATTTTGGAACACCGTTTGTGGCTAACGCAAGATATATGATAAATAAAGAGTTCCCTGGTTTCAGAATTTTTATTGACCTATCCCTTCACTTTTTATCTGCAGCGATAGTCGTACCAAGGCGTCTTCCATAGTTTTATTAATTAATAAAAACTATTTAAATGGTCTAAAATGAAAATCTGAAACCAGGGAACTCTTTATTTATCATATATCTTGCGTCAGCCACAAACGGTGTTCCAAAATGTGCAAAATTTCCCGATCAATTTGTGAAATACGCTTGCCCGTTGGTTAACAAGAGAAGGCAGCGATACAAGATGGCGGGTCTCGTAGAGCCTTAATATTTCACCACTCATAGTTTCAACATGGCAAAACCACCTCAGAATATTTGCCATCATCCTATTACAACATTTTTCTTTACATTGCACAACTGCAACTCATGTTCAGAATATACCACCAGAATAAGCCTTGACACAAAATCCTCATACGTAATACATCTCTCCCCTAATAAGTAACGTGTAGCGCACAAACGACTTCCATAACGTTTCTACAGCACCCAGGTTTCGCTGCCATACATCAGAGCAGGAACAATTACACTTTCTTTAAGAGCCATTCGAGATCTTTTCGGAAACCCATGTGAAATCCTTTTGAGGCAGGATGAATTCGCTCGCATAATAATTTTAACATCTAATCTTTCTTTCTGTCAAACATGTTTCCTGAATGCTGTTATTGGCATATTTTAACTGTATTTCATATAACCAATTCATTTAGAACTCTTGAAAATTTTCAGTGTCCTGGAGTGGGAATCGAACCTCCCGATTTTCGGTCGAGCATGGTAGTCATTACGCTATCCCGAACAAGGAAATTCCAAGCAACTGAACGTAGATATCTGAGAACCTTCAGATTTGTGTTAGTCAAAGCTATTCCTGTCTCATCGTAGCATCTCATGACCTTTTCTCACATCCAGGGTCGGATGTAGGTCACAAATTCCAGTGACGAAATTACGTCATGTACAACTGGAAAACGAATTTCTCCGAAGAAGTAATCTTCATAAATACATGGTAGGCATTGTAATGCTATTATTGGCATATTTTCACTGTATTTCATGTAACCACCCCAGGTAGCAATATTATGTTGAACCAACCGTGGGCTTTCAACGGTCAGCCCAGCGACGAGACGACTCGGCGGCCAACAATTGAATATGTGTTGGTTCAACGGTTGGACCTACATTGGAAAACTGCTGCAAACAGTTTTCCAAATGTGATCATGTGTTCTTGGACAACCATGGTTGGTCATGTGTTGTTGGACAGCCATCGGACAACCATCGGACAACCGTTAAGTGGGCCGCCCCGGTGGCGCAGTGGTCTAAGCGATGGCTTCTGATCATTCGTCCGAGCGGGGTCCGGGTTCGAATCCCGGTGAGGCATGGATGTTGTGTTTGTCTTACGGCACTGGTTCTCTCCCTTCCCTGGAACCAGTGACCCTAAATTAGGGACGGGCGACTGCTTATAGCCCATTGAGTTGCTCACGGTGGTCGTTAAACCTCCAGTCAAAAAAAAAAAAAAAACAACCGTTAAGTGGCCATTTGTTGATAAATGGTTGGTCATGTGTGGTTGGAAAAACCGTTGGCCAATCTTCGATAAACAACACAACCTTCGCCCAACGCTGCCGAAGCAAAAATATCATTGGGCCATCCGTTGGCCAATGCCAGTGTGCTACTGGAGACGTCATCGTTGCTCCAGGACAATGAAAAAAATTCAAGTTTTCTGAAGAAAGTTGTTACATGGAATACAGTGAAAATATGCCAATAATAGCCTTACAATGCCTACCATGTATCTACGAAGAATGATTTCTTCTGGGAAATTCGTTTCCCAATTGTATGTGATGTTTCCTAAACGTACAAATTCAATTACATGGAAGAAATAATTATTCATAAATATATGGTAGGCACTGTAATGCGCTCGCATATTAATTTTCTTAACCATTTAGAATTATCTTGCATTTAGTACTAACAGTTCCTCACTAAAAAAAACTATAACTTTGGTTTTTACTTTATTTGTACTCACAAGGAGCACCCCCGGGGTCGGACAAACAAAACTGCATCAAACTGCCGTTAAAAGACATTTATGTAGCTCTGAATTCAATGGTGTTATTCGTTTTTCTATAAAACTTCGCAGTTGACCAGTAGCGGTCTCATGAAAATGAATCTATCACCGACATCACCACGGAACATGCAAACATGAGGTAGCAGAACATCATTAATGTATCGTTGGCCAGTCATAGTCCCAGTTGGAAGCACATAGAGGGACGTAGGGCCATTGATCATGATGCCAGCCCATACCATGACACTACATGTCGGATATCGGTCCCTTTCCTGTATGTTTGCTGGACAATATGCAGTACCACTATCACGCCAGATCAGTTGTCGTCGACAATCAGACGATAGACTGTATCTACTCTCATCTGAGAAGAGGACAGCAGACCAGTCGTTATCAGTCCAATTGCGATGTTGATGGCACCATTGCAAACGGGCTGTACGGTGACGTCTGGACAATGGGATGCACACAACAGGACGGCGGGCGTATAGTCCTCCTTCCTGCAAACGTCTGGCGAAAGTTTTTCTGGAGATCCGCTTGCCAGTAGCAGCCATAAACTGATTTGCTACCTTACTAGCTGTGCTGCGCCGGTGTCGTTTTGTTGATAGCACTATGTACCGATCTTCTTCAGGTGTCGTACTGCGAACACGACCTCCCCCGTGACGTTTGCTACACTCTCTATTAGTTTGAAATGATTTCCAAAGCTTTGAAACAACACTGTGGCTGACGTCGAACTCCCTGGCAACATCTGTTATTTTTCGCCCTTCTTCAATCTTGCCAATAATACGGCTACGCGTAAAATCCTCTAGGTGATGTCGGGAAGACATACTGAAACTTGCAAGTTCGTCAATTGATTCTTTCCCTTTCAACTTTGCGTTTGAACAACAGCGGTCAATACGCGTCAAATCCTTTATATCTCTTATCAGCGCTATGACGTCACAAACAAGTTCGGCAATCCAAAATTTGCATACCCACAACACGTCTTACTGTATCCGGCACTTATGCTAATTTTCACATTTTCCTGCTTTCCATTTTATGGTTGCCATCGTTGCAAAAACAGCATCCATGCCTCACTGGATTCGAACCCGGACCCCCTTTGGGACCAATGATCAGAAGCCATCGCTTAGACCACTGCATCACCGGGGCGGCAAATACAAATTTTGAAGATGACTATCCGTTTTTTGGTGTAAATATGACAAGGATGGTAAGACAGGTGCCACGTCGAAGTGTAAAGAGCGGATCTGCTCGAAAATAATTAATTATCACTTACCTAGGACTATCGACGTCCGTAACTTCACAACGAAGAGATAGGGTGTGCAAGTGTCAAAAGATTAATGCATTTGAGGGCTGTCTATAAAATGATCAAAACAATAACCATTGCCGCAAAATGCAAAGTTAATAAATGAAACATTAGTACACCCACAGAATGCACACGCACGAAGAACTTTAGTGTTGAAAGCCACGTCGGTGACACTTCTGAAATTCTGCACAGGTTCAACACAATGGTAGCCACCTTTCTGCCATGCATAACGAAGCATCGGTCTATAGCTCTCCGCAGACAGTTGATTGTAGATCACAGAATGCATCTTCAGAAGGAATATTCTGTAACGTAATTTTGGCTGCAACAATGTTAGATCGTAATTTTATGTAGTCTGTAATCCTCTTTGGGTACATTTTATATTGTCTGTAAAAATAAACATCGAGGAGTTGAACATATTTCGTAGTTTTGGTAAAATGATTTTTAAATCAACTTGTTTACCCCCGGAGGCCTCCTGAAGTATTTGTTCATCCTTGTGTCCAGATCAGGAATCACAAAATACGAATGACTTGTCAGACAGATATATATACAAAACTGATACAAGAAAGGTCTGCAGATGTCCTTTCGTCATCTTTCCGCCCACACTGGCTTCAACGAAAGCGTTTAATGGACACATTTGTTCGTTACGAGGTTCAAATGTTCCAGTTCGTTCTTGGGAGCATATAAACTGAGTGGCCATTTTATTGTGACTACCTGACAGTTTCAAGTAAATGAGCTATGGCTGCACGCTGTTGCCGCGAGAGGGCGAGGCTAGTATAAAAATGGAAAGCTTAGTGCTTGCGACAGTAGTAGACGTGATTTTTGGGTGACGAGATGAGTAAAAAATGCGATTTGACGGACTTTCAACTTGGGATGATTGTAGGAACTCGGAGCCATGGAGCAAGTATCACCGAAACCGCCGCATTCGTGAAATGTTCCAAAGCAGCCGTTGTTAAAGTGTTTAAAGACTGGACTGTCAACCAAAAAACTGGGTCTCTACGTGTAACGTGTGGTCGTCATGGACTAGTGACTGCTCGGGCGGAACAAAGAGTGTCCAGACTGGTAACAGACAACAGAAGGGCAACAGTGCAGAAAATTACAGACCATCTTAATCAAGGATCCCCTCAAATGATCTTTGCCCGCACGGTTCGCCGCACACTGCATCGTATGGGATATGGCAGCCGAAGGCCTGTTTGAACACCTTTGCTGTCTGCAGTTAACAAGAGAAAACGTCTCCAGTTCGCACAGGAGCACAAAGATTGGACAGTCAATAGTTGGAAACAAATTATGCGGTCCGATGAATCACGTTTTCAGTTGCATCATGCCGATGGCCGAGTGAGAATTTGGCAGAAACAGCACGAAAGCATGGACCCCAAATGCATTGCTACAAACCTTCAAGCTGGTGAAGGCAACGTTATGGTTTGGGGAATGTTTTTCTGGCATGCTTTGGGCCCTTTAATTCGTGTTGATCAAGGTCTGATGTGACAGCGCCCAAACTGAGCGCTGCACATTTAGGTCGAAAATCCATTCCCTAGTTTATTTATTTATTTAATTATTATTTTATTTATTCATTTATTTATTTATTTATTCATTTTTATTAATTCATGTATTTTTTTGAAGAAGGGGTATGTTTTGTTTTGCCATATACTTTCGGGTGAATCTTTTCTTTTTTTTCCCTCTCCGTCCCCCCCCCTCTCCCAGCACAAGGCGTCACAGGGCAGACCGACACTGTAAGGAGTAAACGCTGGCGACAGCCATCGGCGAGCTGGCTTTGAAGTATGTTTTATTGGGGCAATAGAAGTGTGCACCGTCTATAGCATCAACAATGCGTGTTGGCCCGACCGTAGACTTGTTGGAACCAGAGCTAACAGTTTAATTGGGGTAAGGACTTATGGCCGGTGGTTGTATCAAGCGGCAAACGTGACTTCAGGGGTTCTCAGAATTTCACTAGAACGGGTAGGAATCTTGGCCCCCTAACGAATGGAAGATCAAAATGTTAATTTTCTGACCAGTAAGATTTACGCTGGGGAATTTAATTCAGGGAGGCTTGCGTTTGCCAGCTAGTGATTGGATGATGGGATATTTTGAGGTAGTGTGAGTCTTCTTGGGGGTCGTCAAAATTTTTACCAGGGAAGAAAAGAACTTCGTCACTTTCAGCTTTTCACTTGTTCTTCTAAACCGAGGTGCTACGGAAAGGAACCCGGCAAAGGATGAAGAGAGCCCGCACCAAGTTTGACGGACCGGGGCAGACATCGCAGACCAGTATACCCTATGTGGAGGAACAACGATAAGTGTTTGGCGGACGAGAATTCTCCCGGCTCAGGAGTGGTCAGCAGCGCGATATCTAGGCCAGATTCGGAGGTTAAGGTAGGAAATCCATCCTATTCTTTTTTTGGGTATCCCCTCATAAAATCTTTATCGGAGCAGTCCACACATAGAGTTTATATTTTAATAAGCAAATACTCAGTTGAGTACATGTTCCTGTCAGAGAGTCTTAAATCATTTTTGCTAGTATCATGAGCGTATATTTATTATTATGCCAAATCATAACCAATAAATTGTTTTTGTTGTTAATTTTGTCTCAGTTCCATGATGAGTATATCGTTAACTACAATATGTGTGCTCAACCCTAGATTATTTGGAGAAAATATATATCTTTTGGAACCGGAACTTAGAAAATCACTTCACTTACGCTTTTTATTTTAAATCTAGACGTTCACAAAAATATTGCGGCACACAGCGGACCCTTTGACTCCCAAAGGAAAATCTGCTGTGTGAAACACAACGCCCCGTCAGTGGATTCTGAAGCTGCGTCAGCCCTAAATCAGGGAATCGCAGAATCACCATCCACTCGACACCCCCTTGGCTCCCAATATTACGCCGGGTGAACCCAATTAGGAACCCGAGTGATAATACTGACTGGCACATCATATCTAAACATCGTTGCGGACCAAGTGCATCCTGTAATGTGGATGGTTTATCTCAATGGCGATGGCTACTTTCAACAAGATAATGCGTCATGCCATAGTCTCAACCCCATTGAGAATTTGTGGGATGAAGTTGAACGAGCCATCAGACAGCTGGATTCACAACCCTGCAATCTCACACTCCTGGAAAGTGCTATTCATCAAGCATGGTCTCAGATTCCACAAACCACCTATCAACATCTCGTGGAGTCCATGCCACGAAGAATCGACGCAGTATTAAAGGAAAAAGGTGGCCCAACGACGTACTGAGGGGGTGGTCATAATAAAGTAGCCACTCAGTGTATAAAGTTTTTGCTAAACGAACATCCATGGACATTGCAACGTCAATCGTGCAGCTGTGTGTTGCGCTATGAAGTGATTGCATTGTCGCTTTGGTACCTTTCTCTCCCTTTTTGGACAATGTTCTTTCTCGTGAAATCTCGTAGTTAAACTGGATCTGATCACAATTTCAGATGCACCTCATTTGAATATTTTCCGTTTCAATATGTTCATTAGCTTCAGTAACGAACGCGTCTGCTTGTTTTATTACTTCTTTAACGTCCTGGGTATCGTTCTTTGCTTGGAGCATAGTTATGTGGCAAGACGTTATTCCAACGTCTCTTTTCAAATTTTCAGTGAAATGTACGAAAGCTTTGAAGTTCACAAACCCGATGTTTCTGGCTGCTTCAAATGACCAATGTTGTAAATGCCAGTAATGAACGCTACATTCCAGTTCTCTTGCCACGTCAAACTTGGCTATTGCATGTCGTTTAACGTCATTTACTTGTAGGGTGCGATTTCCTTTAAAAACGGTTACGTCTTCCCTTTTCTTCGCTACACAATCCAACACGACTTTAATATCACTTTTGGTCTTTAGTTTGGGATATCTCTTTATTAGCTTCTCATATGTGTTATAGCCTCGGACATAATAATCGTCAAAAATATTGTCTAATTGTAACGTATACTCTATATTCACTTTCCTTTTGATTTTACTATCTCTGGTTATTTTATTTTACTATGTAAATTATCTTCCTACTGAACGGAATATTATTTCACCCGCTGAATGAGATCTGGCAATGAGTGTAAGTCATGACGTGGTGGTAGCTCGTATATAGGCGCGTTCATCGAGACGAGTAGGTGTTGTGTTGTAGAGAGGTTGCGTTGTGTTGGAGTTGTGTTGGTTGTGTGCGTATTAGAAGAGGAAAGTTTATTCATTATTATGTACAAGATATATGAGTGCCTTAGTTGACCACGAGTCTGGGAAATAAATAGTTGTTCAGTAAGTTCAGTCTTTCTCAATTCTTAGTTTTGTCAGACCTCTGTCTGGCTGTTAGGTTTATGACTTTGATTACTTAATATAAATAACCAGCGTTGAGACTTTGTTTAAGTTCATAATTAACGAGTAACAACACCCTTTTGGGAATTTATTATTTTGAAGCTTAGAGCATTATTCATTCATAATAATTACCTTAGCAAAAAGGAGTATTAAAGCTAATACATTATAATTGGCGCCCGAACTTTTCTCGAACACGAGATCCTGACTATTATTACCCATGGCTTCTTTACCTGCGACAACTTCAAATTTCCACCGTCCGGCAAGTCTCGAGGGTGATGGTGTTTTTTTGGACAATTTACGCGAAGCCTGTGGCTCTGACTTTGATATGAATGATCTGCACATACCCAAGCATTCTTCACCATTTCGGAATGCACCAGCTTCTTATCACTCTGAGTCGCGGGTCGTAGCTGAGGGAATTCAATCCTCTCAGCGAAGCAGAATGCTTGCCCATTTCGTGCCGCATGCAGGAACCATTCATTTCAATGGTTTGGAGGGGTCTTTAAAGTTCCTTGAAGATCTGGAAGATCATTTTGATCTCTATAATATTCCGGAAGACTGCAAGGTCCAAATTGCCGGAACTTGCTTGAGGGATACCGCCAAGACCTGGTATCGGCAGTGGCGAGGGTCGAACCCGGATTCTCATTATGAGAATTTCCGTGCAGAATTCTTGGAGGTCTTTCCTTTCGGCCTCAGTCGAGCTAGCCTTGCTCAACAGCTGTTTTCACGTCAACAAGGTCCCACTGATAGCCCTGTTGCATTTGCGTTGGAAACTACACGCCTATATAATCTATGGGATCCACATGCCAGTCATGTTGACATGTTGGATACCCTCGTACAGCAGCTCGACCCATTCTTACAAGATTTTCTTGAGGTTCGACACCCTACCACTATTCATGAATGCCTTCGCCTCATACGCACGTATGAAGAGCGACATGGCAAACATGCTTCAACTCACCATGCTCGGGCACCCCGCGAGGCTTATTCCGAAAACCCTCAGCGGCATAATAGACAAAACTTTCAGCGCGAGCATACACAAGTGCCCACCCAAGCTTCATACGTTCCACCACACAGAAGAGTGGCGAACCAACAGCGAGTTTCTGAGCAAGCTTCGGGATATCGTCATAATGCACAGTATGCTCGACCCCGTTTCACTCAGCAGCATTCGAAACGTTCTCATGCCCAGGGCAATAATAATTTTTCTGCCCGCGCTGAGGGCAGACGTAACGAATATGAAAATGTCAACAGACACGCGGAGTTCCCGACGCAGGGTTCACGCAATTTTCCTTATCGTGAAAATTTTCCCGATACCCGGCAGGGTCGAGGTTTCCGACCACATGATAACACCACCAGAATTCCTTTAAACTCCCACAGGAAGTAGACGAAGGGTTGGTCCTGCTTCCTGATACCAAACATTCTGACCCTAAAACAGTATTAGTGACTGTTCAAACTCCTCAGTTGCCTGATGTATTCTTGACACTTGAAGACGTTATTGTCGAGACAAAGTTCGACACTGGGTCTGAGATATCAGCCCTAAATACAAAGTTTTGCAATGACGTTTTTTCTGCAATACACGTTCAGCCTGCAACGCAGTATTTGCGAGGTGCCAATAATGAAATCTTCAGTATCGCAAGAACTGTCACATTATCTTTAGGGCTGGGAAAAGCTCGGTTTACACATTCTTTCCTGCTTATAGACGAGCTACCCGTGAAATGTCTCATGGGTATGGACTTTATTAACAAGTTTCAAATAACTTTGAATTTTGTACAACATGTGATTTCCTTTCCGGAACCTGTCGAAATGATTCCGACGGTTCCTGTAGATATTACGAGTTTATTGTTGAGTGACCAATTGAATGAGGGGCAACGAGACCAGCTTTCTCTCCTTTTACAGGAAAGCCCTGGTTTATTTTCGGATCAACCTGGTTTCACACAAGTGGTTTATCATGTTATTGACACTGATGGTTCGAAACCCATTGCGACGAAACCTTACCCTTGTGCTCCACATAAAAAACAAGAAATGCAACGTCAAATTGCTGAAATGATTAAGCAAGGCATAATCAGGGAATCAACAAGCGCCTGGGCTGCTCCTGCCTTCTTGGTTCCAAAGAAACAACCAAATGAATTTCGTTTCGTGACAGATTTTCGCAAACTCAACCAAGTCACAAAAACTATCAATTATCCACTACCTGTCATGTCACATATTCTAAATGACTTGTCGTCAACCAAATGGATGTCAACTTTGGATTTGGCGAGTGGATATTGGCAGGTGGCAGTACATCCGGACTCGGTCGATAAAACAGGCTTTGTGACTCCTTTTGGGGCCTATGAATATTTACGTATGCCTTTTGGTTTAGCTTCTGCACCTGCTACTTTCCAAAAGCTTATGGACACGGTTCTCAGACCTGTCCTGGGTCCCCATGTGCATGTCTATTTGGATGATATTATTATAACATGAGAGACTTTTGACGAGCACCTTTTTCTGCTCAAACAGGTGTTCCAACTTATATACAATGCTGGCTTGACGTTAAAACCTAGTAAATGCCAGATAGCGAGGGACGAGATTGTATATCTGGGGTTGAAAATTACTCCCCACGGTTTATTCACTGATAATGAAAAAATTAGGCCTATTGTTGACTTTCCTCGGCCTAAAACAGCAAAAGAACTATCCCGTTTTCTGGGAATGACCGGTTGGTATCAGCAGTTCGTCCCCGCTTATGCTACAATATGTGAGCCGTTGTATGCTTTAAAGCGTAAATACAAGAAGTTTATTTGGACACCTGAAGCTAACGCTGCATTCGAAACACTGAAGTCTGCATTGACTCAGCCTCCGGTGTTGGCTTTCCCGGATCATACTAAGGAATTTGATATTTATACTGATGCATCCGGAGTTGGTCTTGGTTGCGTTTTGTCACAAGCTGGGCATCCAATAGCTTTTGCGTCTCGTACTTTAGCCAAAGCTGAACGCAATTATTCAGCTACGGAACGTAAATGTCTTGCTGTTGTGTATGCACTGAATAAATTTCAATGTTATCTTAATGAATTGACAGTTAACATAATTACGGATCATTCTGCCCTTCAGTATTTAAATTCTGCTAAGCACCTATCTCAAAGACTTATGAAGTGGGCTCTGAAGTTACAAGAGAGCAATATCAAAATTTCGTATCAGCCAGGTCATAAGAATCAATTACCGGACGCATTATCTCGCGTTCCGATTAGTGGGGTCCCCACAGAAACTACTCCTGGATGTCAGCCTTTACTTCTGATAGCTGATATCACATCCAGAGAGCAAATAATGGCAGAATTAATAAATGATCCAGATTTTGGGGATATTTACAATTTTTTGCTTGCGGGTTCGCCCCTACCAAGTGATCCTTCTCTGGCTGGAAGGTCACAACATTTTGAAGTAATAGAGGGTCTTCTTTATTATACAAAGTCTCGGACTACTAGGGCAGAGTTTCGCCCATGTATTCCGCGAACCCTTAGAATGGCTCTTTTAAATGAATTTCATGACAAACCTCTTGCAGGCCATTTAGGTATTCGCAAGACCCGTTGTAAATTGCGGGATGTTGCCTATTGGCCTGGAATGTACCAAAGTGTGCTCGCATACGTTCAATCATGTCACTTGTGTCAGATTAATAATTACCGTAATGTAAGACCGGCCGGTCACTTGAAATCCAGTTCAGGTTCTCATGTATTTGATATTATTTCCATAGATTTATTGGGACCTTATCCATTATCTGTTAAAAATAAAGCTCGTTATGTTTTAGTACTAACTGATAATTTTTCTAAATGGGTTGAAGTTTTTCCCATTAAAGCCGCTACGGCTGAGATTATTTGTAATGTCTTAGTTAATGACGTATTTTCTAGATATGGTGCACCTAATAAAGTAGTTTCGGATAATGGTCCTCAATTTATTTCTGACATTTTTGAAAGAATGTGTGCGAGATTACACATTAAACATAAATTCATTTCCCCATATCATCCCCAGAGTAATCCTGCGGAACGTGTTAACCGAACGTTAGTGAAAATGATTGCGACTTTCGTAATGGACCACCATGAAAGATGGGATGACCATTTAGAACTTTTGCGTTCGCCCTCCGCTCGTCTGTCCACGAGTCTACTAAAATTACTCCTGCAGAACTTTTTCTGGGTCGCAAAATTAAAACCCCTTTTGAAAATTTAACGGGGATTATTGACGAACTAAATCAGCGACCAACTCCGCAATCAGTACACATCATGGCAGAGAAAGCTCGTGTTGCAATGCTAGGAGCACAAGCGGCTCAAGCACGGTATTATAATTCTAGGCGTAGGGAACCAGATCTTGTCGTTGGAGATCTCACTCTCGTGGAAACGCACTTCCAGTCTTCTGTTTCGCATACTTTAGTGAAGAAATTTGCACCCAGCTACGAAGGTCCATATCGGGTGGCAAATGTCTTTGACAATAATATTGTTCTGGAGAAACCGAACAACCATTTTCAATATGTACATGTTGATCAATGTCGCAAATATCACGAACGGAATATCGATTTCATTATCAATCCTACTCAACCTTCTGTTCCACAGACTCAAGAATCTATATCTCATGTTCAACCACCAGGAATTGTGGACGAACCACCGAACATTTTTGACGAATCACCAGTGATTTTTCCTTCACCCTCCTCCTCCAGACGAGTTTCTACAACCGCAACCTGATTCTCCCGTGAGACAAAGGCTCGATTCGAGTTCGTCGAATGCTAGTATCGTTCCTTTCCCTCCAACCATTGCCAAGACTATTGCTGCGCCGTTTCCAGCTCACCCTGCATCAACGCGGGATACTTCTTCGAATACCTCATCGGAAAGTATTCCTGTGGGCAAATATAAACATCGCCCTGCACGACCGCTGAATTACAGCAGCGACTCGGAGGCGTCGGACATTTCTGACCTATCAGTTATGAATCCTACTTTTAATATTCCACACCGTCCAGCACCACCAAAAGCTGGGCGCAAACGTGACTTGTCTCCCCAATCTGCTTCGCCGCAACAGCGACGAAAGCAGAAATCTTTGCATCCACCCGGGTTTCGCCCCTGGAACCTCCGTTCAGGGCAAACAGGGCCGATGCCTGCTACTACTATCATGCCCCGTGGGCGTAAACGAAAGCAAGCGATGTGGCCGGAGACACGTCCGTCCAAAAAGATACTGGAAGGACACAACGGGCCCCAGCACCAAGGGACTTCATATCCAAAGCCTGGGGAGCCCGTTCCTATCAGCCGCAGCAGGGATTTCCGGACCGCCAGTCTTCAGATGTTCCTGACCGTTCTTCTCAGCAGCAGGGATTTCCGGACCGCCGGACTTCTGACGTTCCTGACCGTTCTTCTCAGCCGCAGGGATTTCCAGACCGCCAGACTCCTGACCGTTCTTCTCAGCCGCAAGGGATTCCGGACCGCCAGACTTCTGACCGTTCTTCTCAGCCGCAGGGATTTCCAGACCGCCAGATTCCTGACCGACAACAGACCGAAGCTCCATTACCATCCCGGAAGAGATCCAAGCCACCTGATTTCACCAGTCCCATTAGGCCTGGAAAGCGTTATCGCACTAGAATTTTTTATGCGTCCTCGAGATAAGTAAGTTCTCGTGGACAGGTTCTTTTCTCAGTTTGTTGTTTTTCCTGCACGACCAGTTGGCGTGTCAGAATTTCTTTTTTTTTCGTGTGGGCCTATGCATTCTTTTTTTGTGTATATATGTGTGTTTTTCTTATATTTCTTCTATGTCCATCTACTAATCCACTTTTTTTGTATATATCTGTGCTTAGGAGTAAAATAATAAAATTGTTACTGTTAGGCAGCTCCAGGTACATTTCGCTGCTGATACAGTTGTTCTGTATTTCAACGAATGAGGCGAACGTAATTTGAAATGAAAATAATAAAATTGTTACTGTTAGGCAGCTTCAGGCAATCTTCGCTGCTGATACAGTTGTTATGTATTTCAACGAATGAGGCGCACGTAATTTGAAATTAAAAAAGTGATTCCTGCTAGGCAGAATAAAAGGAAAGTATGCCGATGCAGGTTTGGTTTGTTCTACACTACAAATTTCACAGTCGAATACAGATTCGTAAATTGTCATGCCAAGTTGATAATGTAAATACGGCTACCACCAAACAAATCAAAAAAGAGATCGAGAAACGTCAATCATCGAAATGTAAGACTTACACTCCAAAATTGATAGGTTTTTCGGACATAAAAAAAGAAAAAAAAAAAGAAAAAAAAAAAAGAAAATTAAGGGGGAGATGATGTAACGTATACTCTATATTCACTTTCCTTTTGATTTTACTATCTCTGGTTATTTTATTTTACTATGTAAATTATCTTCCTACTGAACGGAATATTATTTCACCCGCTGAATGAGATCTGGCAATGAGTGTAAGTCATGACGTGGTGGTAGCTCGTATATAGGCGCGTTCATCGAGACGAGTAGGTGTTGTGTTGTAGAGAGGTTGCGTTGTGTTGGAGTTGTGTTGGTTGTGTGCGTATTAGAAGAGGAAAGTTTATTCATTATTATGTACAAGATATATGAGTGCCTTAGTTGACCACGAGTCTGGGAAATAAATAGTTGTTCAGTAAGTTCAGTCTTTCTCAATTCTTAGTTTTGTCAGACCTCTGTCTGGCTGTTAGGTTTATGACTTTGATTACTTAATATAAATAACCAGCGTTGAGACTTTGTTTAAGTTCATAATTAACGAGTAACAACACCCTTTTGGGAATTCATTATTTTGAAGCTTAGAGCATTATTCATTCATAATAATTAGCTTAGCAAAAAGATAAACAAAGCTAATTCATTATATAATGTTTTGTCATCGAACATTGTGACTACACTTGACACTTCGGCCTTTTTAACAGGTGAAATTTCACATTCAATGTAGCTTCTTCCATCTTCTATCTTCGGACTTGAAGCACAAGCACTACTTTCAATGCATAGCTTATCATTATTTTTATCACCATTAACGTAACTGCTATCTGACGTTACGACACTATCACTATCTAACTGGTTTTCATATTTGTTCATAATTACGGACGCAAGAAAGCATGCGAACGACTCATCTTCCAGACCACTACCATCTTCATGGCCCACCTTACGTCGTACTTTCAGCTCAACCAACCTCAATACATTAAGTGGATTGATTACTAATCGTCGAAACATTTTGTCGTCTCATTACGTACACGGACAAACAAAGCATCTGATACAAGCAATTGCACACTCTCGATTGGCGTAGCAGCCGGCGAGGGACGTGTGATTCAACGGAGCCCCCTATGTAGTGAGCAACTGCGGGGCTTTACAGAAAAACAAATATCACCATTGAGTTTGGAAGCACGTAAAAGACTTATAAAGAAAGTTTAGTTCGGTTTTCTTTGTTCGACCCCGGAGGTGCTCCTTGTCAGTCTGAGTTTCAAACAAACTTCGAACATGCGGGACAACGTACTTTGGAACTCACTTTTGCTCTCCGCAAAAACAACTCTGTGATCGGTAAACAGCAATCTGCTCACACGGATATTAATTCATCATCATCATTGTCAACCATTATCAATCCACTACTGGACGAAGGTCTCCCCAAGTTTCCTCCACAACGGTCTGTCTTGTGCCAGTCTCCTCCATGTCACCCCTGCATACTTTCGAATTTCATCCACCCATCTTCCATGTGGTCTTCTTCTGGGTCTTTTCCTGTCCAATGGAATCCAATCTAAAATTTCGGCTGTCCATCGATGATCTGTCCTTCTGGCAGTATGTCCAGCCCATTGCCATTTCAGGGATTTAACTCTGATCATGATGTCTTCCACTCTTGTCATTTTTCGGATCCACGAGTTCCTCTTCTTATCTCTCCTGGTTATACCAAGCATGCACCTCTCCATGCTTCTTTCAGTTGTCTGCAGCCTTTGTATGTCTCTTTTAGTTAAGGTCCACGTCTCTGCACCATACGTAAGCACTGGAAGGATGCATTGATCAAACACTTTTCTTTTAAGACATAATGGCATATTGCTCTTGAAAATTATGCTGTTTCTTCCAAAAGCTCTCCAGGCAAGTTTTGTACGCCGATTAATTTCTTCATCAATGTGACCTTCACTTGATATCTGCTGTCCAAGATAAACGTACGTGTCTGTTATCTCCAGCTTTTCTCCATCAATCGATAAATCTTCATTTCTTGTAAAAGCATTGTACATCACTTTTGTCTTCTGAAAGTTCATTTTTAATCCCACTTCTTTACTCTTGTCAGCAAGTTCCTGGATCATACTCTGCAGCTCTGATGGGGTAGTTGCAAAAATGACTACATCATCAGCAAAACGAAGGTGGGTTAGATAATCTCCATTAATCTTTATCCCCTTGTTTTCCTAGCTCAGCGACTGAAAAACACCCTCCAATGTGGCATTAAAGAGCTTCGGAGATATGGTGTCACCTTGTCTCACTCCCTTTCCAATTTTTACGTGTGTTGTATTTTCAAACAGCCTAATCTTTGCACTTGCATTTTCATAGATGTTATTAATAATATTAATGTATGCATTTTCAATACCGCAGGTTTTCAGAGCCATTGTAACTGCTGATGGTTTCACCGAATCAAAGGCTTTTTCATAATCCATAAAAGCCATGCACAATGGAAGTTCATATTCCCTCGCTCTTTCAATTAGTTCTCTCAGCACGTGGATATGATCTATTGTGCTGTAGCCACTCCTGAATCCAGCTTGTTCTCTCGGTTGAGCCATGTCCAGTGTTACCTTCAAGCGGTGTGAAAGAACTTTAGTGAAGATTTTATAAACTACTGATAGGAGGCTGATAGGTCTGTAGTTTCCGAGATCCTCAATGTCACCTTTCTTATGTAGCAGGATCATTGTAGCGGTGTTCCAATCCTCAGGAATCTTTCCTTCATTAAGGCATCGAGTGAAAATTTGAGCGAGTACTGTTTCGATTTCTCCACTTGCTTCTTGTATGATGTCTACAGTAATTCCATCTTCTCCTGGAGCTTTTCCCCGCTTCATGTTCTTGATTGCATGTGCAACTTCTGCTGGAAGGACAGGAGGAACTCTGGTACTGGTATCTTTCATGATGTCTGGAGTGCATGTATCATCCCTTTCATATAATTTGGAGTAGAAATCTTTCACTCTTGTGTAAATTTCGCCTCTATTTCTTGTTACAGAACCATCTTCTTTTCTCAGTGCCATAATCTGTTTTCTTCCCTTACTGAGATGTCCCTTTGCTATCTTTAGGCTTTGGTTGTTTTCAATTGCTTTCCTCACTAGTTCACAGTTGAATTTTCTTACGTCTTCAGTGATACTTTTTCTTACTGTCTTGCATAGCTCTATATATTCCACTTTGGAAGTCACATCTTCTTTAGTTGTCCTCATCTCTCTTCTTTTTTGCATCAACATTTTCGTTTTTCCTGATAATTTGTTTACATGCAACTTGTTCTTAGACCCAGCTAATTTTGTTGCTGTTTCCATAAGAGCTTTGGTTACTTTTCTGTTAACTTCAGAGATGTCCACTTCTTCTGATGTTAGGCCTTCTAAAGCAGAGAACCTGTTCTTCAGTTCCAACTTGAAGGTATTATGGTGTTTTTTAAGGTTGGTTATGTCAATAGATTTTGTTTGTCTTATGAGCTTGCCACGTTCAAGTTTAGTGTTGAGGTGCATCTTACATCTCACCAATCTATGGTCACTACCTGTGTTGAACTTGTTTAGCACACTGCAGTCTTCGATGACGAATTTTTTGTTACACATAATAAAATCAATTTCACTTGTCGTCCCGTTTGGATGTCTCCATGTCCATTTCCTGTGTGGCTTTTTCTTGAAGAAGGAGTTCAAGATGAAAACCCTTCTGCCTCTGCAAACTCAACGAGAGTATTTCCACGCTGGTTTCTGTTGCCATGACCGAATTTACCTACTGAAGTTTCATTCTGTTGCCGTTGCCCTATTTTTGCATTGAAATCTCCCATAATTATTTTCAAGTGCTGCTTACCTTTATTATTTAGATGACAAATTTCCTCATAAAATTCTTCAATTTCTTCTTCAGGATGACTTGTGGTGGGTGCATAAGTTTGAATAATCTGAGCCTGGTATCTTTTCGAGAGTTGGATAACAAGTCGTGCAGCTCTGTCAGAGGAACTTTCAACTTCTACAACTTTTTCCTTCAGTTTCTTGTTTATTATAAATCCAACACCACTAGTTCTGCCAGTATCTGTCCCACGATAGTAGAAGAGATGTCCACTTTTCAGTTCGATGAGATCTTCTCCTTTTCTCCTTACCTCACTTAGCCCCACGATGTCCCAGTTGATCCTTTGTAGTTCCTCTTCCAATTCAAGAAGCCTTGAATCAGAAGATAGGGAGCGTCCATTGTACGTAGCCAAGGTCAGCATCAGATGGCAGCCTAGTCCGGTCCTCCGGGGATTCTTAGCACCCTCTGCCTTCATGTCGCACTGGCCGCTGCCTTGGCCAGGTACATTCCAGCTGCCGGAGACTGAGGGCCAAGATTTAAGTTGTGGAATCATTTTGGAGGTGTTTGGCCATAACTCACCACGCTGGCCAAGCGGGTTGGTGAGTGTGGGATAGAATTTCCTCTAATCCCGATGGTATAGTTATACCGCTATTATCGAGACATAAACAACAATTACGTCAGCATCAGGCATGCATGCACCTAAAAAGATACTCTTTGCCAGAAAAAAAGCATGCAGAAGAATTATCCAATTGAGATGTGTGATAAAAATTTGCATGTATCATAAATGTATTAGAAAGGAAATGATTTCAATTACAGAGCAGCTCGGATATTTGTTTGGATAAAACAGCTACACGAGTGCAACAAGCCAGTACGTTGTAGCTCCACTTTTGGCTCAGATCCAAGCGGTTACCCGGCTTGTCGTAGACGCATACAGTTCACGGATACTGTCCTGAAATACACAGTGCGTCAAATAATTTTTAAAACTGGCGCTAGATTTCAGCCTATGGTGGCGCCGCCAGTGTAATCGCGAATGCGTTATAAACCGTGACCATCTGCATGCCTTCTGCCAAAAGTACTGCGCAGTTGTTAAAGTAACTCAAACGAAACGGCCGTTCATTAGAGAAGTAAAATTTTTTTCATGTTGAATTATTAAGATGGAACAAAGGGCTGCTATCAAATTTAACGCAAAACTTGGTAAAAGTGCCTCGGAAACGTACCAAATGATGAAACAAGTTTACGGTGAGCTTTGTTTAAGTAGATCAAATGTTTTCCTGTGGCACAAACGTTTTTTGGACAGAAGAGATACGCTAGAAGATGATAAGCATACCGAAAGACCAAGTTCATCTAGGACACCTTAGATTATTGAAAAGTGCGTGATTTTGTGACAAACAATCGATGTGTGTCACTAAGAATGATGGAAGTGTCTTTAAACATCAACAAAGAAACGATTCGAACCATCCTGCATGAAGATTTGGGCAAAACAAAAGTCTGTGCTAAATTTGTTCCACACACGTTAACCAATGAATGTTATCAAGGAGCACATTGCAGAGACATCATTTCAGCCGCTGAAAATGATCCAAACTTCTGAAAATCGATTGTTACAGGTGATGAAACATGGTGTTTTCATTATGATCCTAAAATAAAACGACAAAGTGCGAAATGGAAATCAAACTCACCACGAGCCAAAAAGACAAGAAAAGTTCCATCGAAAATCAAAACAATGCTCATTACATTCTTTGATAGTAAGGGTATTATCCACAAAGAAGTTGAGGCATTTGATGGGCAGAATTCGTCGCATTCGTCCAGAATATCGGGATGAAAACAGTTGTTGTTTGTTGCACGCTAATGCACCCAGTACCGCCTCACTTCTTGTTTGTAGATATTTGGCAAAACATAACGTCTGTGTGTTGAATCATCCACCGCATTCGCCTCATTTAGCACCCTGCGACTTTTCTTTATTCCCAAAACTTAAAATGACGTTAAAAGGGTGTTATTTTCATGATATGTTGACCATGCAAACAGCTTCGACGCGTGCTTTGGGGGCAATTCCGCAAAGTGAACTGGTACAGGCATTCGAATCATTATAAAATCGCTGTAACAAGTGTATTGAAGCCGGAGGGACGTATTTTGAATAACAAACCAAAACAAATTATAATTTCTTGTTTCTATTTCATTTTACAGACCCAGTCTTAAACATTCTTTGCCACATTGTGTATAGCATCATAGATGGCGTCCAAAGTAGGAGCCAGTTCGCCGACACCCCGGGATGGAAGTAGGGGGCGTTCCATTGTAGCCCAAAAATGTTCGAATGGCAAGAGGCCGGGCAATCGGGCTGGCCATGGAAGGGTATCGACATTACAGACCTGGGAAAGCCGTATCCTGTGCATCTGGGCATTTTTTTTTTTTTTTTTTTTGAAAAATTGCTGTCCACAGAATTGGCAACAGCAGGTTGTGGAATGTCACCGACGGATCGCTGAGCCGTGAGGGGGGTACGGAGGACTACGAACGGTACTCGGCTATCGTAGGAAATGGCTCCCTAGGCAGTCATTTCCGGTGTGCGAGCCGTGTGCCCTTGCACGTTAAAAGTAAGACCCGTGAGCTGGCCGGCTCGTCTCCAGGCACGTATGCGCCGGTGATCGGCGCCAAATGCAAACGGTGGTTCGTCACTGAAGGCAACACGACGCCACCCGACAGTATCCCACGTTGGTCGGGACTGACACCACTGCATCTGGTGCCGTCGATGCTCTCCTGTCAGCGGTTGGCATAGGAGTGGCCTTCTCGAATGCAGTCTCCGTGCTACAAGTCGTCTGGCAACGGTCCGGATGGCCACTTCTGTACCTGCATGCTGATGGCTGAGAGCGACAAATTCGGTTTTGTTAGTGAGGCTCTTCCAATCGCTCGATCCTCGCGTTCTGTCGTTGCTTTCGGCCGTCCAATGCCCGCGTTCCCCCGGGTTGTGCCCTCCTCGATCCATCAGCGCGAACATCGTACGATTGCCGCCTAGCTCCGATCCAAATACCTGGAGATACGGCGATTTAACCAACCGGCCTCCCTGAGCCTAATTATGCGTCCTGTCTCAAACTCGCTTAACTACCCGTAGTGTGCACGGATTCGACGTCGAGGCATCCTCACGGTCCGAGAAAGTGAATGCATCCGCTGTCGCAATTGTCCCTGCGTGCGAGCTTTGCACTTGATATACCTAGCTTCCTCGATGCCCGGATCTCATGTGCTGTGACCGGATAGTATTTCGTCATTGGCCGTTATTTTTAAATCATTTGCATATTCTGCCCTGAAGAAGTTGCATGTGGTGTTTCATCAGGATCCAACGACTCTCTCGTGGTTTGTTTTTTTTGGGGGGCAGAGATTGTATTGAACAGGCATAACGGCTTTCAACAACACTATAAACCTTCGGTTTTACTGTTTAATACGTAACATCAATCTCATCAGATAACCTGAAATTTACTTCACCCTGGAGCGGGAATTGAACCCGCATAGCCTGATTTCCATTTCAGAATGCTACCCGTTACATCACCCAGGACAATGAAGCTCGAAATGTCTCAGTTAGAAGAATATGAAACCCTTCAGATCTCGCCAATCGAAGCCAATTTTGATTGAAGCTCCAAAAAGATGTAATTTTCAAGTGTTCTGATGTAATTGATGTTACTTATAGAAATGTAAAAAAAAGACTAGAGATTTACGCATATCTGATTGCTAAGTTAATAATCATGATCTCGTTCTACGTACTAAGGCAAGAATACTTGCGTATTAAGTCAAAACAGAATACTCGTCAGCCATGGGGTCCAGGTTCGAATCCCGGTGAGGCCGTGATGGTGTGTTTGTCTTACGGCACCGGTTTTCTGTCTTCACTGGAAGCAGTGGTCCTAGCTTAGGGAATGGGTGAATCCATGGACTTGCTCACGGACGTTAAACCTCCCAAATAAAAAAAAAAAAAAATCTTCCATGGAATCCATACCCGAAATAAAAAAAAAAAAAATCAGAATACGCCGCCCCGGTAGCGCAGTGGTCTAAGCGATGGCTTCTGATCATTCGTCCGAAAGGGGTACGGGTTCGAATCCCGCTGAGGCATGGTGTTGTTTTTTCTTTACGGCACTGGCTCTCTCTCTCTCTTCCGTGGAACCAGTGCCACTAAATTAGGAATGGGAGACTGCTTATAGCCCATTGAGTTGCTCACGGTGGTCGTTAAACCTCCAATAAAAAAACAAAAAACAAAAACAGAATACTTAACCTGAGACTACGTCATATCATCATCATCATTGTCAACCATTATCAATCCACTGCTGGACGAAGGTCTCCCCAAGTTTCCTCCACAACGGTCTGTCTTGTGCCAGTCTCCTCCATGTCACTCCCGCATATTTACGAATTTCATCCACCCATCTCCCATGTGGTCTTTTTCTGGGTCTTTTCCTGTCCCTTGGAATCCAATCTAAAATTTCGGCTGTCCATCTATGGTCTGTCCTTCTGGCAGTATGTCCAGCCCATTGCCATTTCAGGGATTTAACTCTGATCATGATGTCTTCCACTCTCGTCATTTTTCGGATCCACGAGTTCCTCTTCTTATCTCTCCTGGTTATACCAAGCATGCACCTCTCCATGCTTCTTTCAGTTGTCTGCAGCCGTTGTATGTCTCTTTTAGTTAAGGTCCACGTCTCTGCACCATACGTAAGCACTGGAAGGATGCATTGATCAAAGACTTTTCTTTTAAGACATAATGGCATATTGCTCTTGAAAATTATGCTGTTTCTTCCAAAAGCTCTCCAAGCAAGTTTTGTACGCCGATTAATTTCTTCATCAATGTGACCCTCACTTGATATCTGCTGTCCAAGATAAACATACGTATCTGTTATCTCCAGTTGTTCTCCATCAATCGATAAATCTTCATTTCTTGTAAAAGCATTGAACATCACTTTTGTCTTCTGAAAGTTCATTTTTAATCCCACTTCTTTACTCTTGTCAGCAAGTTCCTGGATCATACTCTGCAGCTCTGATGGGGTAGTTGCAAAAATGACTACGTCATCAGCAAAACGAAGGTGGGTTAGATAATCTCCATTAATCTTTATCCCCTTGTTTTCCCAGTTCAGTGATTGAAAGACATTTTCCAATGTGGCATTAAAGAGCTTCGGAGATATGGTGTCACCTTGTCTCACTCCCTTTCCAATTTTTATGTGTGTTGTATTTTCAAACAGCCGAATCTTTGCACTTGCATTTTCATAGATGTTATTAATAATATTAATGTATGCATCTTCAATACCGCAGGATTTCAGAGCCGTGGTAACTGCTGATGGTTTCACCGAATCAAAGGCTTTTTCATAATCGATAAAAGCCATGCACAATGGAAGTTCATATTCCCTCGCTCTTTCAATTAGTTCTCTCAGTACGTGGATATGATCTATTGTGCTGTAGCCACTCCTGAATCCAGCTTGTTCTCTCGGTTGAGCCATGTCCAGTGTTACCTTCAAGCGGTGTGAAAGAACTTTAGTGAAGATTTTATAAACCACTGATAGGAGGCTGATAGGTCTGTAGTTCCTGAGATCCTCAATGTCACCTTTTTTATGTAGCAGGATCATTGTAGCATTGTTCCAATCATCAGGAATCTTCCCTTCATTAAGGCATCGAGTGAAAATTTGGGCGAGTACTGTTTCAATTTCTCCACTTGCTTCTTGTATGATGTCTATAGTAATTCCATCTTCTCCTGGAGCTTTCCCCCGCTTCATGTTCTTGATTGCATGAGCAACTTCTGCTGGGAGGACTGGAAGAACTCTGGTACCTTTCATGATGTCTGGAGTACATGTATCATCCCTTTCATATAATTTGGAGTAGAAATCTTTCACTCTTGTCAAAATTTCGCCTCTATTTCTTGTTATAGAACCATCTTCTTTTCTCAGTGCCATAATCTGTTTTCTTCCCTTACTGAGATGTCCCTTTGCTATCTTTAGGCTTTGGTTGTTTTCAATTGCTTTCCTCACTAGCTCACAGTTGAATTTCCTTACGTCTTCAGTGATACTTTTTTCGTGCTGTCTTGCATAGCTCTATATATTCCACTTTGGAAGTCACATCTTCTTTAGTTGTCCTCATCTCTCTTCTTTTTTGCATCAACATTTTGGTTTTTCCTGATAATTTGTTTACATGCAACTTGTTCTTAGACCCAGCTAATTTTGTTGCTGTTTCCATAAGAGCTTTGGTTACTTTTCTGTTAACTTCCGAAATATCCACTTCTTCCGATGTTAGGCCTTCTAAAGCAGAGAATCTGTTTTTCAGTTCCAACTTGAAAGTATTATGGTGTTTTTTAAGGTTGGTTATGTCAATACATTCTGTTTGTCTTATGAGCTTGCCACGTTCCAGTTTAGTGTTGAGGTGCATCTTACATCTCACCAATCTATGGTCACTACCTGTGTTGAACTTGTTCAGCACACTGCAGTCTTCGATGACGAATTTTTTGTTACACATAATAAAATCAATTTCACTTGTCGTCCCAATTGGATGTCTCCATGTCCATTTCCTGTGTGGCTTTTTCTTGAAAAAGGAATTCAAGATGAAAAATCCTTCTGCCTCTGCAAACTCAACGAGAGTATTTCCACGCTGGTTTCTGTTGCCGTGACCGAATTTACCTACTGAAGTTTCATTCTGTTGCCGGTGCCCTATTTTTGCATTGAAATCTCCCATAATTATCTTCAAGTGCTGCTTACCTTTATTATTTAGATGACGAATTTCCTCATAAAATTCTTCAATTTCTTCTTCAGGATGACTTGTGGTGGGTGCATAAGTTTGAATAATCTGAGCCTGGTATCTTCTCGATAGTTGGATAACGAGTCGTGCAGCTCTGTCAGAGGAACTTTCAACTTCTACCACTTTATCCTTCAGTTTCTTGTTTATTATAAATCCAACACCACTAGTTCTGCCAGTATCTGTCCCACGATAATAGAAGAGATGTCCACTTTTCAGTTCAATGAGATCTTCTCCTTTTCTCCTTACCTCACTTAGCCCGACGATGTCCCACTTGATCCTTTGTAGTTCCTCTTCCAATTCAAGAAGCCTTGAATCAGAAGATAGGGAGCGTCCGTTGTAGGTAGCCAAGGTCAGCATCAAATGGCAGCCTAGTCCGGTCCTCCGGGGATTCTTAGCACCCTCTGCCTTCATGTCGCACTGGCCGCTGCCTTGGCCAGGTACATTCCAGCTGCCGGAGACTGAGGGCCAAGATTTAAGTTGTAGAGTCATTTTGGAGGTGTTTGGCCATAACTCACCACGCTGGCCAAGCGGGTTGGTGAGTGTGGGATAGCATTTCCTCTGATCCCGATGGTATAGTTATACCGCTATTTGCGGTCGTCAGAGCCCCTTTAGTGGGAACAGGATGCACCACGAGAAGGCGGGGTTGACATTTGTCAAGGAGAGGCTGTGATGTTACGCATCACCTGACCTTACATCCCCTACGTCATATAATTCTTCTTAAATAGCGTTATGACAACAATTCAAAATTCATGACAGAACGAATGGAATTCTCCTGTTTTAAAACTGGAAAGAAATATGTTAATGGCATCTTGAAATTCGGTGTTTGCCTAGAAGAAAGATTTTTCGCTGTCTCGGTTACGGATATCAAGAGCGATAGAGTTCATAAAAATTTGAAATACCTTCAATCTGTTCTCGAGAAGTGAACGGATAATTTTCATACGCTCGCAACTATTGTCGGAAGAAATCACCCTCTCTAGTAGCGCTGCTACGACACAAATCACTCGCATCGGAAGTAAAGAAACATGATGACAAATTCCCTTACGACACTTTTCTCTTGAGTTCCTTTAAAGTAAGTTGACTCTTCCCGAGAGAATACAGATTTTCTTCAAATACATATATTTGCAGACGTAGTCTACGAGAAGTGGTATTTGACTTATGAATATCAAGTAGCAGCTGACATAGGGTTACCTGCGAAGAAACGACAAAGGTTTCTCATCTAAGTTTTCGTCGTTTCTTATTTTATTTTTCTTAGCTTAGATAAAAATGAAAACTGGAAGTAGAGAAAGTAACTGATAACGCCGATCAAAAACTTTTGCATTTCCTTAAAGCATTTCCATAAAATATAGCGACGTGTGTGGCGTTATGCAATGAATTCTGCTGAATGGCTTCCATAGTAAATGAAATAAAATCGCTTTAAATGCAGAGAAGAAACAGAATAAATTTCCGGCAAGAAAAGTGGTGAAAATTCTGAAACAATGAATTGCAAAGTAGCCATTTTTTTCACGCTGTAAAGATAACAGATGACATTTTTTTTATTTCATACGCAGCAATCTCTATACATTTGTCACATTTTCTTGAACATACATCTTTAATCAGGAAAGAGCAGTTCATATATTCGTAAATCAAATGCATCTGGGTACGGTTTGGATTTTTGTTAAAAATATATTGAATGATAACAGATTTTATTTAAGACTATCGTTTGAAACCTCTTGTGCTTTTTGATTTGGGTTCCCTTCCTATTTTCAGTATATTCGTATGAGTCGCATTTTTTGAAGCGTATAAAATATATTCAAATATTTGCAGGTACAAATGAATGAAATACGGCATTATACCATTGTACAATACAAATTTGGAAGATTTGAATCCGTTTATTAATGTAAATATGTCATGGATGTAAAGTCGGATAATATCCGAAAACTTGAAAATTTCGTCGTCCTATACGGAAATCGAACCTGCGTCTCTCGGATAGCGCCTGAGCATGCAAACCACTACACAACCCAGAACGACCAAGTTTGAAGTTTCCGATTAATTTTAATATAACCATCATAGGATTCGTTAACAGGCATTCCCTTATAGCCCATCTGGAGGTTTTTGAATTCACTCTTGTGATTGCCCGAAGGCGCAGAACATCAATGAAAGAATACGGGATTACACCATTGTAAAATACAAATTTAGAAGATGTGAATCCGTTTATTGGTGTAAATAGGACACGGACGTTAAGTAAGATAATATCCGATAAGTTAGTAAAATCATGCAATGCACTGATTATGATACGCTTTCCAACATACCAGAAATCGTTACTCAAGTTATGAGGTAAATGGCTGTGGAATACATCTCGCTCCTGTGCCGTGACCTTTGATCCCATTTCGATGATATTCGACCGAACGAGTTCACTATACATCCGAAACAACGTACTAAAGTTTTGTCGCAAAAGAAGCATTTTTAGACAAGTTATGAGGATAATGGCTGTGGAATAAATCTCGCTCATGTGTCCTAAACGTTGGCTCCATTTCAATCATATTAAACAAAATTGGTTTAGTATACCTCCGGAACAACATACTGAAGTTTTGTCGCAATAGAAGCATTAGTCAAGTTATGAGGGTAATGACTGTGGAATAAATCTTTCTCCTGTGCCGTGACCTTTGACCCCATTTCGATGATATACAGAACGAGTTCACTATACATGCGGAACAACGTACTAAAGTTTTGTCGCAATAGAAGCATTTTTAGACAAGTTATGAGGATAATGGCTGTGGAATAAATCTCACTCCGGTGCCCTAAACGTTGACTCCATTTCGATCATATTAAACAAAATTGGTTCAGTATACCTCCGGAACAACATACTGAAGTTTTCTCACAATAGAAGCATTTTTAGACAAACTATGAGGATAATTGCTGTGGAATAAATCTCGCTCCTGTGCCGTGACCTTTGACCCCATTTCGATGATATTCAACAGAACGAGTTGATTATACATCCGGAACAACATACTAAAATTTTGACGCAATAGAAGCATTTTTAGACAAGTTATGAGGATAATGACTGTGGAAAAAATATCGCTCCTGTGCCCTGACCTTTGACCCCATTTCGATGATACACAGAACGAGTTCACTATACATCCGGAACAACATACTAAAATTTTGACGCAATAGAAGCATTTTTAGACAAGTTATGAGGATAATGACTGTGGAAAAAATATCGCTCCTGTGCCCTGACCTTTGACCCCATTTCGATGATATTTAACAGAAAGAATTCACTGTACATCCGGAACAACGTACTAAAGTTTTGTCGCAATAGAAGCATTTTTAGACAAGTTATGAGGATAATGACTGTGGAATAAATATCGCTCCTGTGCCCTGACCTTTGACCCCATTCCGATGATATTCAACAGAACGAGTTCACTATACATCCGGAACAACGTACTAAAGTTTTGTCGCAATAGAAGCATTTTTAGACAGGTTATGAGGATAATGGCTGTGGAATAAATCTCGCTCCTGTGCCCTGACCTTTGATCCCATTTCGATTATATTTAACAAAAAGAGTTCACTATACATCCGGAACAACGTACTAAAGTTTTGTCACAATAGAAGCATTTTTAGACAGGTTATGAGGATAAGGGGTGTGGAATAAATCTCTCTCCTGTGCCGTGACCTTTGACCCCATTTCGATTATATTCAACAGAACGAGTTCACTATATATCCAGAACAACGTACTAAAGTTTTTTCGCAATAGAATCATTTGTAGACAAGTTATGAGGATAATGGCTGTGGAATAAATCTCGCTCCTGTGCCCTCAACGTTGACTCCATTTCGATCATATTAAACAAAATTGGTTCAGTATACCTCCGGAACTACATACTGAAGTTTTGTCACAATAGAAGCATTTTTAGACAAACTATGAGGATAATGGCTGTGGAATAAATCTCGCTCCTGTGCCGTGACCTTTGACCCCATTTCGATGATATTCAACAGAACGAGTTCATTATACATCCGGAACAACGAAATAAAGTTTTGTCTCAATAGAAACATTTTTGGACAAGTTATGAGGATAATGGCTGTGGAATAAATCTCGCTCCTGTGCCCTGACCTTTGACCCCATTTCGATTGTATTCAATAGAACCGGTTCAGTATACCTTCCGAACAACATGATAACGTTTTGTCGCATTCGAAGCATTCCTACGTACGTTATGACGCATAAGGGCGATGGAATAGATCCCGCTCTTATGGCATGACCTTTGACCCCATGTCTCCCATTTTCAATTGGATTCTGGGACCGTTCCCGGGTAGCACAGCCTTGCAATCTAACGTAGGCACAACACTGAGCCACCGCCTTCTATTCTTAAAAGTCGTTGGCTGAGTATTGGGCCTACGTTAGATTGCAAAGCTGTGCTACCTAGGTTGGCACCACTGGATGGGGCCCTGAACGCCAATGGCTACCTATACATCCTCACTGACCACATGAATCCCAGGTAGTATAGTGTCTACCACCAGCACAATGTTCCATGCCGCGTGGATAAGGAGGTGCGTGGCTGGTTCCAGGAACACGACAGCGATGTCTCCATTTTCCCTCGGCAGGCGAAATCGCCCAACTTCAACCATTTGATCAACAAGTTTGATGGGCCGACCCACAACTACATCATATCCGGGACCTCCGATCTCTGCTGCGGTGCGAATAGGCACATGTTCGCCGGGGAACCTTTCTGCGCCTCATATTGTCGATGTCACGCCGTCCCTCTGCTGCCATCCTAGCCAAGGGTGGTTATTCCCATCATTATGTAAGTGGTCATATTATTCTTATACGAGTGTGTATTTCTGAAAAGAAAAGTTTCTAATCAATGCTTCCTTCCAGTTTCACTTATGGATCAGAGAAATAGACCCTAAAAGACTTACAGACGCTAGGAAGAACTTAAAGAATCCCGGAGAGACGCTTATCTAGCGTAACGAAGCATGCATACAGTTGCAAGCAGAACTACACACCGATACTGGCAGAACTGTGCATCATGAAAAATTCTGATATTTGCACAAAATGTTCCCAGCAGTGAATTGTATCACTTTTTAAAAGTCTTTTTGAAAACGGACATTTGGAAAAAGGGATATCCGGGAAAAAAAAGATGTGCCCTTACGTCCCATAGCGGATGAATTATTTTGAGCAGAAAGCATGACTAAAATATTTTTCGCTGCTGTGCGAGGTATCTGATGAGGAAAGAAATTTTTCAATCGGCGATTTAAAAGCGTTTATTTGGCTGAAAATTAGTGATCATAAATCATTCTTCTTTGGGAGTTCATTCGTCATTCACGCAAAAGAATCATTCACAAATGATCATTAAAACAAGTGATTCAATTTCCAGGTCAGCCCCGTTGGCACAGTACTTAAGCTAGGGCTTCTGAGCATTCATCCGAGATAGGGTCCGAGTTTGAATCCGTTGAGGCATAGATATTGTCTGCCTCTCTTTTCCCTGGAACCAGTGACCCTAAATACGGGACGGGTGACTAAGCTATCGAGTTGCTTATGGTGGTCGTGCGGCCCCGGTGGTGCAGTGGTCTAAGCGATGGCTTCTGACCATTCGCCCTAGTTGGGTTCGGGTTCGAGTCCCGGTGAAGCATAGATGTTTGTGTTTGTCTTTCGGCACTGGCTCTCAATATGTTACTTGTCCAACACTGGCTCTCTGTGTACATTGGCCATTTAGCATACTGTAAAACTATGTTTGATGTGTACTTGTTCATAATGTGTTACTTGATCAACACTGGCTCTCTGTGTACATTGGTCATTTCGCATACTGTAAGGCCATGTTTGATGTGTACTTGTTCATAATGTGTTACTTGATCAACACTGGCTTTCTGTGTACATTGGTCATTTAGCATACTGTAAGGCCATGTTTGATGTGTACTTGTTCATAATGTGTTACTTGATCAACACTGGCTCTCTGTTTACATTGGTCATTTAGCATACTGTAAGGCCATGTTTGATGTGTACTTGTTCATAATGTGCTACTTGATCAACACTGGCTTTCTGTGTACATTGGTCATTTAGCATACTGTAAGGCCATGTTTGATGTGTACTTGTTCACAATGTGTTACTTGATCAACACTGGCTCTCTGTGTACATTGGTCATTTCGCATACTGTAAGGCCATGTTTGATGTGTACTTGTTCATAATGTGTTACTTGATCAACACTGGCTCTCTGTGTACATTGGCCATTTAGCATACTGTAAGGCCATGTTTGATGTGTACTTGTTCATAATGTGTTACTTGATCAACACTGGCTCTCTGTTTACATTGGTCATTTAGCATACTGTAAGGCCATGTTTGATGTGTACTTGTTCATAATGTGTTACTTAATCAACACTGGCTCTCTGTGTACATTGGTCATTTAGCATACTGTAAAAACCATGTTTGATATGTACTGGTTGATGTAAAACATCTGTCTCCTGTCTATGTCCGCCTGTTTGTCATGTCTCTGTATCACCAGGTCCAACAAATCATTTAAAAACAAAAACCACCAACTGAAAAGATTCAGGTTGTCACTACGCTCGCTGAGCAAATTAGTCGTTGCAGGGATCCCGTGTTTACGACCAAAACTCTTTGAAGGCCACATTCCTTGTTGGTAAACTGCCCAAATGAGCGTGAGCTCTTAATCATTCTTCATTCACGATGAATGGTTTCCAACATGTTGACATATAGTGAACAATTCGGGCACACCATTCAAATGAATATCATTCACGTATCATTCCCATTCTTAAGTTTCACTTCTATTTCTTAGCTGACTGTATTTTTACAAAACAGTTGACACTTATAAATTCTCGGCATTACTTTTCATATTGGGAATTCCTTTCCGATCTCATGGGGTCGGAAAAAAGTTAAACACCCTGCAGCTTCACGGTGTCTCGCAGTAAATGATGGATTTAGTGATCATTTACAGCGGTGAAAGCGAACCATTCACCATACACGGTGAAGAATCATTCGCTGTGAACGAATCGTTCACGAATGTCCCATCACTTCTGGGAATATACAATATCTTAGAATCAAATGCGCACTTTCGCCTCCTGGTGGCCAAATAAATTGTGAATTACAAAAAATTAAGTCTTATACACTATATTCACAAAAGTCACCGGACACCTAGAAAAGAAATCCAACATAGCGTTTACTGACATACATTAGTACGGTGTCGGTCCACCTTTGGCCTTAATGCATGCACTGACCCTTCGAAGCTCGAAGTGGTTGGGTTTTGAGCTCCGTGATTTTCGTTGCTATAAGGTGTTTATTGAGTGCTTTAGTTTCTGTGGTTGCGTGTATCTTCAAGTTGAAGTTCTACGCTTTACGTTCGTGTATCTCCCAGGTTGGTGAGTGCCATATTTTTTCATTATTCACTGTTTTATTTTTCAACCAAGCTGGTCTTTTTTCGTTAAAGTCTCGCCATTGCTTCGATGGCGGAGGCAGACAAGGGTGACGCCCACATCCTTATCTTGGCAGATCAGCCAGCTTCCTCTTCTTCTTCTACCACTCAGCTTAATGAGGTGTCTCCCGAGCGTCATTGCGACGTCATGGACACCTCTTCTTCTCCAGCTATTACTCCCACCAAGTGCGGTGGTGCCAAGTCTCCTATCTACATCTCAGCAGATGATGACGTATCCGTTATCAGCAATACTGAGCTCATAGCTTCTACTTTTCATCAACTTTCTGATCCGCCCTCACTGCTAGGAGCCGCTTCATCGAATTCTCGACCCATGCCTGCCCAAGCATCCTATGCTTCTGCAACTTCTGGGGTCCTCACACCCCCAGTTTCATCTGCTATGCCTTTTCCTGAATCCTATGTCACTGTCGTCGGTTCTACTGCTACAATTGACATACCAGAGGATTCCCGAGCTGGTCACCTTTTTTCCTCCACTATGGAACGGGGCGTCTATTTTGATGCGCTTCCTGACACTAAGCTGTGGCAATATAGCCGAGCCCTCAAAACTATCTTACCAAAGGATGCAATAGACTTTATAGCTCGAAAACCCAGATCTGTCTTGGTCTATTTTAAGGATAAAGCGCATGCTGACCAGGTCCTTACGGAAGGCCTAACCATCAATGACGTGCATCTGTTAGCACAACCGGTTGCGCACCGCCCGGTGCAGGTGACCTTCTACCCCGTACCACCAGAAGTATCCGACGCTGCACTTTGCACCTTGCTCAGCAGGTACGGCAGAGTTGTTGGCTCCATAACAACTCTCTCTGCGGCTCCCAGAGACCCTGAAGACAAATCGATTCGAGGTTTTCGCCGCACTGCTCGAGTCCTCTTTTCATCTGATGCTCAGCTGAAAGCGGTTCCGAATGTTTTGCACATCCGCTGTGGACAGCAACGCCGAAGAGTTGAGATAATCACTTCACAGTATTGCACTATATGTCAGAGCGAAAGTCACATAAGGGCTTAGTGCCCACGTGCCTCCCTGCAAACAGCTCCACACACTACATCTTCTTCTACTTTGTCCACCAACGCTTCACAGACTTCTTCCTATTCGAGGAAAGTCGCGGAATCAAGATCTTCCAAAAGTCAGCTTACTGCCATTGGTCAACAAACGACTTTGATGCCTCCACCTCCTGCTGATCCTAAGAATTTTCCCAGGCTTCCAAAATCGACTCCCCTTGTACTTTTACAACCACTGCTGATGTACATGTTGACCACTCCTCAGCTTTTACCGTTGGCTCCATGACACGAGTCACAGGTAACGCTTCGGGTTCAGACTCTCCAGACGATCATGAAGCTTTAGTGGTTGCTGGAAAACGCAGTGGTGCTACTCGCTCCAAGACGAAGAAGTCAAAGACTCTGGCGTCCCGAAGATCACCTCGCTCTTCTACCCGCTCATCCACTCGCTCCGTCAGCTCTCGACGACCGTTCTCCAGGTCGCCTCTACACACTTCCTCTGAGGCAGCATGTGAGGGTGCCTTTCCCTCACTAGAAGAATTCACAACTTTTCTTGCTGAAAATGCTTTCCCTGCTGAACCTCTGCCATACGAGGACGTGTTGGATTGCCTTTTAGGGTCCTCTAGCCCTTCCTCAGCACGCACTTCCATTCAGCAGTATGAAGCAGCTCTTCCACAAGTGCTGGTTCAATTACACTCACTTGAAAACACTCTTCTGCGCACTGCGGACCAGGTCACGTGGAGTGCTTGTTTTCTCGGTCGACTCCACTCCATCACTACAGCCAGTCAATTCCTACTGCATCCCACAACTAACCTAGACATTCAAGGTGGTGTCACTTAATTGTCGCGGTTTTGCGACACCTCTTGCGGATGCGCTGGTACGAGAGGATCTTGCTCCGCTGAATGCTGATATATTACTTCTGCAGGAAACAAACTGTACTTCCACCACTCAATTTCATCAATGGCGTCAGTGGGATCATACTTTCCATCACGCCTACAGCCAACTGTCGCGTGGTGGCATGGCAGTTGGTGTTCACTCACGTTTTCGTTCAACTCTTTCCTCCTTCTCAGTGAAAAACTTATGTCGAGACTTATTACAACGAGTCTCTTTCAGCGTCGCAGCTGAAAAATTTCATCTATTCAACATTTATGTTCCTTGCACTCCTACTCACGTGCCAGAGTTGTTTGCAAAACTTCGACGGGCTCCGTCACGTATTCCCATCACCGACCGGGTACTTATCGGAGGTGACTACAATTGCACTCTACATCCCCTACCTGATCGCTCTTCTTCTTCCAGAGAACACCGTACGGAAGTAGTACATCTCTTACAGTCTATCACGTCAGACTTCTCACTCGTAGATGTTCAACGCCATTTGTCACCAACCCAGACTACACATACATGGCGTGCACCAAGAGCCATTGATCCTCCTACAGCAAGATTGGATCGCTTTTATGCAACTTCTCTTCTTCTACCAGCAATATCAGATTCATGCTGTACACCCACAGCTTCCTCGGATCATTGCGCCATTGCCATAACAGTTTTTGCTACTTCAACACAGCCACGTACAATCCGGCCTTGGACTTTTGACGACACTCTTTTAGATGACTCAGCCTTCTGCTCATCGGTACGAGATTTTCTTGCGGATTGGCGTACAAGGCTTCATTCTGCACCGTGCCCCTCAACGTTTGGTTGGAAGTAAAACGCCACCTCATACTACTGGTACGAAACCTGTCATACTCAATCATGACACAACGGAGGATGCGACTTGATCATACTAGGCAAATGCTTTCTTTGCTCAATCTTGCTGATCCCCTATTTCAAGTCTACCTGGCAGAATTACATTCACTTTTGGTGCCACTTGCAAAACAAGCCCTTCAACGCCTTAAACTACAACACCTGAAACCTGATGCTTGTTCGTACGAATTCCTTACGTCACTTGAGTCAACTCGCCGATCCTCTTCTGTTCTACAGCACCTTCGTCTTCCAACTGGAGTAGTTTCATCCGAACCAGTTCCAATTTGTTCTATGGTACGTAATTACAACATTTCAAAATTTTGTGAAACTCCTCCTCCCTCCCCTACGGCTTCTGCTCTTCTGTTCTCTTCTTTGCCTCAGGTCCCTTCTCATCTTTCAGCCAGCCTCCTCCATCCTCCCACTTTAACTGAGCTCTCTGACACTTTCTCGTCCCTCAACCACCGGGCTTCACCTGGCCCGGACGGTCTCCCTGTTTCTTTCTATAAGGCTTTTCTTCCTGCCCTCCTTCCATTTCTCCTCTGTGCCTTTTCTACTGCCATGCATCTTACATCTCTTCTAAGGAGTTTCACGCTCGCACATGTTGTACTTTTCCCCAAGAAGGGTGATCCGCTTGACTTGGAGAATTGGCGTCCCATCTCACTCTTAAATACTGATTATAAACTCTATACTAAATTTCTGTCCCGCCGGCTTAACCCCATACTCCCTCATATTCTCTCCACTAATCAAACCTATACTGTACCCGGGCGCTCCGTCTCCCATAATATTCAGCTTCTTAATGATCTAATTCACCTCGCCCGCTCTCTCTCAGAACCCCTTGCTCTTCTTTCCCTCGATCAACGCTCAGCGTTCGATAATATTTCTCATGATTACCTTCTTGCTACATTACTAAATTTCGGCTTTCCTCCTTCCTTTGCTTCTCTTCTCATCTCCCTCTACCGGGACGCAGTTTTCCACGTCAAGCTCCTCAACCTTCTCACACTCCCATACCCTTTCGTCGCGGCGTGCGTCAGGGTTGCCCCTTATCCGGGCAGCTCTTCGCCCTCGCAATAGAACCTTTTTTACGCGCAGTCCATCGATCCTTCTTTGCTTCACTACCACCGGTGGTAGCCAGCACACGTCATCATGTTGCTACCTATGTTGCCTACGCCGACGATATTACATTCTGCATTCGGCAAGACTCACAATTTCACGATCTCCACAATCTCTACAATACCTACGCCTCATGTTCCGGAGCAGCGCTAAACACAACGAAAAGCACAGGCCTATGGACCGGTTCGTGGACTTACCGCACTGACTCTCCTTGGGGAGCAAAGTGGTCCAACACCTCTCAACGATTCCTAGGAGTCCACCTTGGAAAACCAGCAACTGCTTCACTCGTCACCTGGATGACCCTCCGGCCACGCCTACATCGCTCGGTCGCAATCTGGCGGCGCGCACAATTCTGCACCTCCGTCTTTCAAAGAGCACGTCTAACGCACACTTACCTGCTTTCAATGTGCACGTATTCCTGGTTGGCTTCGAAGCAACCAGCACTACGTCTTCTTGAACTCACCCGCTGTCAAACTCAGGTTATCTGGCCCGGCCATCACTGGGTCGGAGCACCTCAACTCAGCCTGTCTCCTTCCAACGGAGGCATTAGTCTACCCGACGTCAGATCCTATTACAAGGCTTATCGTGTGTCTACGTTTTTACGATCACTTGCGGCACCTGCTCCCTCTGCAGTTGCTGCTCGTGATGTCATTGTCTCTCCGCATAACCCACGCTTTACTCTCCTTTCGTTCTTACTCATGGACCACTGTCCCCTTCTCACACTTTTCCCTCCTGTCTACAAAGAGGCTATCTCCTTTCTTCGTTCCCTCCCTCTTTCTCGCTCTCTCCCTGCCTCCACAAATGACCTACTTTCCGAACCTCTTTTTTTCTTCTCTGCTACACCCTCCCCATCTCCCATGTTTTGCTTTTCCTTCATGGCTCCGAGCTGGAGTCGTTACTGTCAGCGATCTTGTTAACACCTATCTTTCCTGGCTCCCCTTCTCTTCTCTACCCTCTGCTCTCCGTTTCAATGCCAACGCTCACTTTGTTCATAACTCTCTTATTTCTACTATAATCTCCCTGTTCCCTGAGCTTGCTACTCCCTCAGGTCTCATTTCTGTTCACTCTGCCTCTCTCCTTCTCCCATTTTTTCTGTCGTCCATTGGTCCACCTCTTCCTCTTGTCTCTTTCTCAACAGCTGATCTCTACCGTTTTCTCTCTCGCTCTTCCGCACCTCTTCCCATTTCTGGTATTCCACTCTGTTCTACCTCCGCAGTGTGGTCCGCTGCGCTTTCCCCACTTTCAGCACCCCTTGAAGTCAATTCACATTGGCTTTTCTTACACAACCGCCTCCCTGTGCCGTCTATTTTACATCGCATGACCATTTTATCATCACCCTCCTGTCCGTTTTGTGGCGAGGAGGCTGACGTCCAGCATGTCTTCATGTATTGCACAGTATTATTGCCAATACTCCATCTCGCTTTCACGCTAGCGCAACGATCCTGTGAGACCGTCATCACCTTCAGCGCCTACCGAACACTACTTCTGAACTCTTCTCGCCCTATTCACCTTCCGGCAGTCTGCTCCTACATCTTCGTGCTTATAAAACATAATTCACGTGTATCATCTTCAGCGTCCCCCGAAGCTTCTACTGACATAAATAAAGTCAGTACTGCGTTACTTTGTCATTTCCGTAATCGCCTACTCTCCCGCCTTCGACTAGAACTTACCACTGCAGTTGCACGCTGCAGTGAACCACAGTTCCTATCAACTTGGTCACCAGCAACCACTTGGTTTGCAGGGTCACCCACAACGCTTCACCTTACAGTCGGAACTTTTGTTTCACCTACCTCCTGATAGATACAATTTTTGCCATGCTGATTTGTCTTCAATCTCTGCTTCATCAGAGACTATTTTTTGTCTTTTCCGACAAATTATCATACATAAACTGTATTCTCTCACCACTATATTGAGCTTTGTGAATAGGTCGTTGCGTCAGCTACAAGCACCTGTAAATCTTCTTTTCATATGTCATTTTGAGACGATTTTTCTGTACACATTTCCTGTTTTTTTTTCTTGCTTCGCAACTGAGTGCAATCTTGTTCCTCAACATTCACTGTACTATATTATTTGTACTCTCTATTTTATCAGAATTTTTTTGTTTGTCTCACTATTGTACATCACTTTTAGTAGATCAATTATTGTATAGAATCCTATGAATTGTTCGAAACATGAGCTACTTATTATTGTCAATTTCTTTTCACGCGTTTTTTAAGACTCTGTTCTCATCCTCTTCACATGTATCATTTCGTGTATAACTCATGTGTAAATTTTTTTGTTTTTCATTACTCATCTTGCTGAATGCTGAATTATGTATTCTCTCTGCGATGTCAGAGACTATTTCTTTTTACCACCTCTGACAAACCAATATATATAAATTGTAACTTCTCGTTGTACAGAATCATGTATATAGGTCGTTTCACGAACCACAAACATCTGTAAACTTTGTCGTTTTTACAGTATATTCTTATCTTCAATTATTGATTCAACAGTGTAATTTTACTTTTCAACTGTGTAAATTTGTGTTCTCCAATACTCACTGTGATGAGTTGTGTCTTCTCTCTGTATTTTCAGAGATTATTTTTCCTTTGTATTCTCAGGAAAATTATTGTATATAACTATTTTTCATATCACCGTTGTATGTAACATGTAGTACCGCGAGCCACATTCATCTGTAAATTTTTCATCATCTGTCTTTCGAACTTTCGATTTCATGTTTGTCCCTTGATCACCTGCAACCTCCTGGTTTTCCAGGTCACCCACAATGTATCACCTTTCGGTCAGAACTTTTTTTTTCAGCAATATTGTGTAAAATTTATACTCTATAGTGCTCATCATTCTGGATTGATTTTACTCTCTGTATTACCAGAGATTCATATTGCCTCGCCAGATTTCTACTGCACTTAACTGTTGTCATGCAAACGTTGCACCGAATCCTGTAATTAACGTAGCGCAAGCTGCACATTATGTTAATTTCTCATCACCTGTCTTTTGAATCTATGTCTGCAAGCTCGAATTCTGTATTATTCCTTACATCAATACTGTGCAAAATTAATATTGTATAACGCTCTTCAAGCTGAATTGTTCCTATTCTTTGCTTTGTCAGAGACTTTTGTTGCCTCACCAGACACTCGAGTGTAATTAACTGTTTTTTTACTATCATCAATGTACAGAACCGTGTAAATAAGCAGTAGCGTAAGCTACAAGCATCTGTAAATATTTTTTTTGTCATACATCATTTGAGATGATTTATTCAAGCACATCTCCTGAATCTTTCTTCTAATAAATACTGTGTGAAAACTGACACTTCGATACATGCTTTCGACAAAGTTTTGGAACACAGCGATAGGTATGCGCTTCCATTCAGTACATAATGCTGCCGCTAACTGTTGATTAGTAGTAGGCCTTGGTTCCAAACTTCTTATGCGGCGCTTTAATTTATCCCATAGGAGCTCTATGGGATTACGATCAGGGCTCTGTGCTGGCCAGTCCACACACAAAACGGAATTATTGTCAAACCACGCCGTAACCGTCCTTGCTTTATGGCTTGGTGCATTATCTTGCTGGTACCAACCAGGTTCGGTTCCATAGTATTGCCACAGAGTTGGTAGGGCATACTTGTCCAGAATATCGAGGTAGAGGTGCTGGTTAACAGGTTTGTCCACGATAACAAATGAGCCGGTGCCATACAACGAAAAACATCCACTGCCAGCTCCAAACTTGACCGTAGGAACAGTACACTGTGGTAAATAGTGTTCTCCCGGCTGCCGCCATATCCACACACTGCCATCAGACTGATGGATCGTGTATCTGGATTCATTCATCAGCGGATGGTACGTGTACATACCGAGGTACCAGCATTTTTATTCACCTTAACACTGAGGTCTTGTGCAGTATTCCGTCGATTAGCTGTGACGACTCTCCTGAGGTTTCGACTTCCTCTATCACTGATTTTATTTGGTCTGCTGGTACGTTTTACTGCTTCAGGAACGACATGTGTTTTCCGCTTATTCAGTACATCCAAAACAGTTGACTTGGGTTTGTTTAAACGCCTCTCGGTTTCTCTTATGGACAACCCACTAATATAACACCCAACAATCTTTCCTTTCTGATAGTCAGTTCTCTCCCGCAGCGACATTTTTGCTCAACCGCACAATGCGATATTATTGCGGTCAGCTCTAGGCTTGTTTTTATACAATTTGTAGCTGTACCGCGCATCTTAACAACGCAGCGGATCCGTTTATTTGCTTTTAAAGGGGTGTCCGGTGACTTTTGTCAAAATAGTGTAAGTAAAATATTCTTCACAATGAGCTTAAATCGGATTTTCAAGGATAGAGATACCAGAGGAAAATGTGATGTACGTTAACGCTACCTTATTGATTTTTTTGTTTATTTGAAGTGAAGACTGTTTAAAATTAACGTTGTTCTAAATTATATCGAAGCGACGAAGAATTTTCTCAATCGATTTTTGAGAGAAGTGCTATTCGATTTCGATTGGAGGTTTAACGACCACCGCGAGCAACTCAATGGGCTATAAGCAGTCTCTCGTCCCTAATTTAGGGTCACTGGTTCCAGGGAAGGGGAAGTGCCAGTGCCGTAAGACAAACACAACACCCATGCCTCACCGGGATTCGAACCCGGACCCCTTTCGGGCGAATGATCAGAGGCCATCGCTTAGATCCATACCCATAGCACTTCTGCCACCCGGGCGGCAGAAGTGCTATGGGATGAAGTATATTAAATATACAATGGCATGTAATATACTGTTGAGGATATGTGATACAAAATTAAAGCCAATTGCCTTGTCTGGCATGAAGACAAAAGATCTCTTTCAGGTGACGCATTCCTTTTAGATTCGGTGGTCGGAACGAGAACAGCATTATTTGAGAGAATAAAAAAGCCAGCACTTTAAACTGAAGTGTAAAAATGCGCAAGAAGTGTCCATAAATCGAGATTGTTTGCCGCACCTCAGATTGGGATGATAAAAAAAGAAGGGCCAACGAGAGAGGTTTATAGTAAACGTAAAGTGCGTTGAACTCCGTGAAACTGCCGAGGAGTTGACCGAAGTCCGCCGCCGAAGAAAGATCTTTTGTTGGGATGACTGCCGTGTGTGGAGGATTCCGAACGGACCTCATCGGGGTTTGTACATTGCCGAGAAACATGTCTCTTCAATTCAATTTGAAACTACGATCTCTTCCATACCATCCTTTATACGATGCAGTTTTTCAACCCCGGCATGCTCGTTTATTTGCGACCCGGCCTTCTTGTATCCTAACAGTTGGTCTTCGTATGGCGGCCGTAGCTCGTGATGCAGGGCTCGACTTGTCTCTTGTTGGAGAGACCAGAGGCTTTGAGGATCTTCAATGGCACCCTCTTGGTGTCATGGTTGATACCACCTTTACATATTTTGATAAATCCTCATCCCATGCGTCGGTGTACCAGCAGCTCTTTGCTGAACACCGTTTTGTCAATGCAGACTATGTTCCTATTTTCACCGACGGATCAAAGATGGCTGGTGTTGTGGGATCCGACGCCGTCTGTATTGATGACGTTTTTGTTGCTCGCATTCCAGCCGAGTTCATGGTGTTTTCAGCGGAGATGCATGCTGTGTATCTTGCTCTTGTTCATGTTCAGTCGGGCTGTCATCAAAGTACTATGGTGTACAGTGATTCTTTAAGTGTTGTGCAGTCTGTGTCATCGTTGGACTGCAGTGACCACCCTTTTCTTTTTAACGTACGAAGGCTTCTTCGTTCTTTGCTCGAGTCCAGTGTCCAGATACAATTCTGCTGGATTCCTGGGCATGTTGGACTTCCAGGTAACGAGTGCGCTGATGCGGCTGCAAGATCTGCTTCCTCTTTGGTCGTCACACCCTTGCCACTCTTTCATCGTGATTTACGCTTTATTGTTCATACTCATATCACGCGAACGTAGCATGGTCTATGGGATCAACAGGTGTAAAATAAACTTCATCGTACCAAACCAGTTCTTGGAGTCTGGAGATCACCCTGTCGCCGAAACCGTAGGGACGAATTTGTTCTTGCGCTTCTCCGCATTGAGCATTGTCGTTTCACCCACCATTTCTTGCTGTGTGGCGACACTGCGCCGGTGTGTGAGACGTGCAATTACCGACTCACTGTCATTCATATTCTCTGCAATTGGGTTCGTTTTCGTGCTGTTCGTTTTCACTTCTTTCATTCGCATTTGTTGAACGACGACGCAGCTACGCTGCAGCGGCTTCTAGATGACCACTGCGATACATTCGTTTTCTTTTCTTTTTTAAAACACATTGGCTTTTTTAAACGTATCGAGTGTTTACATTTTTCACCATTCTCATTCTTCACTCACCCAGATTAAGCATTATACCACGTTTTTAATACTGTTTGTTTGACTGACTTGTGTCTGGCGCTCTTTGGCCAAACTTGGCCCTTGCGCCATAAAAATCCACCAACCAACAAACCGAAGAACAAGAGCGACCCTTGGGCTGGGAGATTGCTCTGCCTGCGTGTGTGTATACATGCTGTCGATCCTACCATGCACAGAAAAGCGAACGTTGTTGAAAAATTGCGAAGAAGAAGCTTGCATATACGCCCATCGTGTTCTGTTGGATTCTAGTGCAAAACATTGTGCACTATTTATCTTGGATAATTCTCTCCCAAGACTGCGTAAGTAGACTGTCTTATTTTTATTCCTGGGCAGGGAAGACTTTAATGGGCGCATATTTAATATGAGGCCCTTTGTGTGTAATTGTGATGTATACAGATAGCTTCACTGTTTAAAAAAATCTACTTAAAAATGAGAACCTGAACCTACACGTTTTTGTTTTTCAAGTACAATCGTATCGTAAACGAGTACATGACATGCTCAAATATAAGTAACCATAGGTACTTACAAATAACTGCGTCAATAAATATAATCTCGTATTACTTCATTTTAGATATTATAGATTTCAAGAGAAATGGTTTAATAAATGTGTAAAGTGATACACATAAATAATTAGTACAACAAAGTCACTGATCACAAGTGATTAAATTATGCATAAAGTATCTCTGTGTACGTTTTTACATTAACTATAATTGTGACAATCTCATAAATAATATATTGTCGCTTCATCACTATATTTGCCAAAAAAATGTGCGGTCCGTTTGCCCAGCATGTGACAACGAGTATATTTGTTTTCCCAGATGTGCAATAGAATAATATACTTCCAGTTGATTCTATGAATAAATGAGTATATATGGAGTACAAATATTCCAAATTTGAAATCGAGCTGAGGGTGGCTTAGTGGTTAGAGATTTAGACTACTGATGGAGGGGCCCCAGGTTCAAACCTAGCCCGGTAGTGTGAATTTCTAACAATCGCTGAATATCGGACGAGCACGTTAAGTGCTCGTCCGATATTCAAGGGGGAAATCACCCGGTTAAAGTTCCTAAGCCCCCCCCCCCCCCCCAACTTCTCTCTGCCTTCTATGTGCAAAATCGTACGCTTGTACGGTGGCGCCATCTAGTGTGCTCTCTCTCTCTCACTTACAAACTATCCTGTCAGAATCACTAGATTCGCTCTAACTTCCTTCAGCTTTTGTGCTCTGCCCGAAAGGGCACAGAGACTGAATCAAGTTAGAGTACATATATTTGAAATATATGGATTTTTGAGTACATATATTTGAAATATATTTGAAAATATATGTACTAAAAATGATTACATATATTTCAAATTAGAAATACTAGATATACTCACAATTGATTCCCTGTATGTACTCAAAAATGAGTACGTGTCTTTTACAAAAATGAGACACAAGTACTCGGAGCTATTATAAGCCCAGAATGTACTCAAAAATGAGTACCTTTTGCTTATTTCTAAGTACCATTTTTTAACAGTGTTGCTTTGTAAATAAACCGCGATACATAGAAATTTGCATCATTTTCTGCATGTTGTGGGGTTGACCGCAGAAAGGCGCAAAAGTAAGGCCAATGCGCTACCCCAGAGATTCGTGCCCCCCCCCCCTTCCCCCGCTCAGATGTATAACGGGGCAAGTCGTGATGGTTCCAGAAGCTAAGTAGTCCCACCCTCTGGTAACAAAATTTTGAATTCAATAGCATCGAAATATATGCCTAAGTGCCTCGCTGACGGAGTGCTCTGATGCGTTGGGTTCTGACTATTCGTTTGAAGTAGGTCCGGTTTCGAGTCCTGAATAAAGCTTGGGGGGTTGCCCGATGCCACTGGTTCTGCCCCTTCGGTGACCATAAATTAGGGACGCGTGATTCCTTGGAGCCTCAAGTTGGGTATAGTATTCGTTAAACCCCGAAACAAAAAATAATTAAAATTTACCCGCTAATGGCGAAGTTGTGCATCAGGAAAAGAACGAATGGCGTGAGTCATTATTTTTATAACTCTGGGATTGCATCGCAAACAGAAATTTTTCATATCATACTAAAATGTGTAGAGATATAGTGTTCACAAACAAACAGACATATTGACACTAAGTATAAGCACGTTCCTTTCGTCAAAAGAAGTGCCAAGAATTAAATTTCATTTTGCAATAATCGCTAACAAAATGTAAATAACGGTGTCAATTGCACATTATCGTTAAGCAAAGCAATATCATGAAAAACGACTTAAAAGGTTTCTTAAACTTACTTCAAAATACAAGGTGTTCATAAAGTCTTTCCCACATGACAAAAATTAATATAAAGAAATCTATGTAAGTTAAAATAAAACGGTTGGCAACATAATATAGCAGCACTCATAAAGGTTTGTTCTGTTCGTTAGGTGAGCGCTACTGCTGAATAAGGGGATCATTCATCGATAATGGCTTCCATGCAAGAAAAAGCGACGTGCGCGGTGCGTGTTGTGGTCCCATGAGACCAAATCGGCGGCTACTGTCCAGCGTCATTTCAGAAAAGAGTACAGACGATCACCACCGGGTCAAAAAGGGATAAAACCTTGGTAAGAAAAGTTTAAAGCGACGGGTAGTGTTATCGATGTTCCCAGAGAGGACCAACTACCGGTTACACGAGAGACAGCTGCAGCTGTTCAGGAGACATTTCTGTGAAGCCCCAAAAAACCCATTCGTCGTGCTTCACTGGAAACTGGGATTTCCATTGCCACGGTTCACAAAATTTTACACAAACATCCTCATCTGTATGCTTATAAAATACAGATCGTTTAAACTCTTCAGCCTGACGACCGGCCTCGCCGTGTTGCAATTGCGACGGAGATGTTGCGGCGCCTAGCTCATAATGCATGACAGAATCATCCGACACTTCTTTTTTACAGAGCCCACGGTAACATGTAATGTGTACCTGGACATGCTGGAAATGTTTGTAGCACCTCAGTTGCATGCACTCCAAGCTTCGGTTATTTAACAACAAGACGGTGCCCCACCACATTGGTCAATAATGGTTCGTGAGTTCCTGAATGCCACATTTACGGACAGATGGATTGTCCCCGACAGTCCCATGACATGGCCACCTCGATCGCCCGACATAACTCCTCTAGACTTTTTCATGTGGGATTATGTGAAAGATCAAGTTTACTCTAGCAGTCTTCCGGATGTCGAGACATTGAAGAGCATAATAAAGGACGTCATTGGTTCTGTCTCTGCTGAGATGTTCAACAAAACGTGGCGTGAAATCGAATATCGCTGAGATGTCCTCCGGGCCACAGCGCCCGTGTTGTGGTGTACTGACACTGGAAAAAAACTTTACTTGTACACCATCACTGTCGTGCAATCCCTTTTTTGCAAATGTAATACATTTTTTTATATTATTTTTTGTAATGTGGAATAGACTTTATGGACACTCTGCATAATTTGCTACTTTTGATTAAAGTAATGTGTAAAACTGGTTGCTTCCTTAAACTTTAAGTGAATGACTTCTTTTTGTACTGTGTTCTTTAGGATGCCATTTCTGAGCTGATTCTCAGGTACAACGAGTACGGGTACTTGGATCAACTTCAGAAGAAGTGGTATGGTAGGGCGCCATGTTTTGACGACCGCCTGCACAAGTTCAACCAGCCCGAACCCCTGTCTGTGACAGCAGTAGCAGGTGTTTTCATCATGCTTGTCGTTGGAATATTCGTCGGAACCGGAATCCTCATACTGGAACATTTAGTGTTTAAGTATGCTCTGCCTGTTCTTAGGAAGTCACCAAAAGAATGTTTCTGGAGAAGTCCAAATTTAATGTTCTTCAGTCAAGTAAGATTCACATTTTGGTTAGCTGTTAACTAAACATATTTAATGTTTGCAATGCATATACCTTAATTTAGTGCATTACCCTACCTAGGTAACCATTTGAATACATTCTGGTCAAAAAATAGCTTCTTTAAAAATTGGAATACTGGGCAGATAAAGTGAAGCCTAAAATGTAAACTGCGCGATAATCAACCAATGCCTTTCAAAATATATAAATGGTACAATTATGGGTCAACAGGAACACATATGAACCGAAAACAGCGGAAAGGTACAATTCAAAGTTGGGTGGGAGTTTGCTGTGCCAAAGACGTAATGAATATGGAGTGTGACTCAATTCCCTGGAAGTATTGTATTCTTGCTACCAACAAGTCATATTCTCAATAACCCGAATGGGAAGGCAAAACATGTACTGGTAAGTCCTCGGCGAATAAATAATTAATTCACACAATTGACGTGGATTAGGAACATCAAACCGAAGTCATCTCTCTCTCCACGATTGTAAGTGAGTCACGAAAAAAGATTATCATCGGCCGCCACCGGGAAACGAACCCAGGGTCTTCCAGTTACGCGCCGGACGTGCTACCACTGCACCACAGCGGCCTGGAATTCTCCAGACTCACATACGACTAACTGCCAAACAAGTTGCTTCTTGGAGCCCCGCACAATGCTGGGGATTCACTAAAGATGGAAAGCAGCAACTGAACAAATAACTAGGAGGCGAATGAATAATTACTACACACAATTAAAAAGAGCGATGACTTCTGTTTGATATTCCTAATCCACGTCAATTGTGTGTATTAATTATTCATTTGCCTCCTAATTATTTGTTCAGTTGCTGCTTACTATCTTTGGGGAATCTCCAGCATTGCGCGGGGCTCCAAGAAGCAACCTACCATGTGGTTTGGCAGTTAGTCGTATGTACGTCTGGAGAATTCGAGGCCGCTGTGGTGCAGTGATAGCATATTCGGGCGTAACTGGAAGAGCCTAGGTTCGATTCCGGTGGCCACCGATGAGAATCTTTCCGTGACTCACTTATAAACGTGGAAAGAGCGATGACTTCTGTTTGATAAGTCCTTGGCTTTTCGTAGAAAGAATGAAGTCACGGGCATAATTTTATAACACAATTCAACTTATCCTCTTTTTTGTTTTCTTCAATTCTACTATGGAAGGTTTTTACTTTCCTTCATGCAACAGAGCAGCTTTTAAGCTGAATTTCGATTAATCTATAAGGAGACGGCTCTCCGTAGGGTCGTACGTTGTTCCAATTTCTTCCATCATCCCTGGAATATCTGTGCAGAAACGCAAACGATCTTGCATTTCGTAACAAGCAGATAAAGCCAAATTTCTCTTTCTGAACACATAAACTCTGGTGTCCAGAAGTTTTTCACTCATGAAGTCTTGAACCTAAAACCTCAGTTTGTTGCTTGAAAAGTCCTAGGTCTCGAACAAAATCATTTACTTCATTTTGCTGAATCAGATGAGGCTAGTCTAACATTTTAGGTTTGTATGTAGGATCATAATCTGTATATGTTTCGAAGTCTTCTTCTGATAAATGTGAATCCATCCCCTCCAAGTAGGTGTTCGCATCGGAAGATATTTCCATGAGGGACTGGCTATATGACTGAAAGCATATCCGGATGTTGTAATTTGCTTTTTTTTTTTTTTTGAAAAGCCTTTCGCTTTAGTTAAACAAAAAAAGGCAATCATTTAAGTGAATAGTTGACTCATGCCAAACCACTGGAAATGCAAAAGACATAATTTTATTTTATCTCTAAACCATTCACTGAAACCAACAAAACACGAAATGCAGCACAGATGGGGAGCCCATAGTTTGTCCTGTTCTCCAACATGACATCCAAAATACAAGTGATAGGCTTTCTTCACAATCTTTATCAAAGAGCGACCCTGGGATTTTAAAATATACTTTCCACACACATAACACAACTTATTAGGCACATCAATAAGTCCGCGAGTTTCATTTTAGGGCCACAATTCACTCTTTATCGTACAGCACATATTCCTTCCACAATGAAAACAAAAAGAATGGCGGTGTGAAGTTAAGTTAAAGTTACACGTTTCCTTCCACTTGGCAATCAGTGTTGCTAGCCGCAAGAAGTAAAATATCTAGTATCTTCCAAGTTGTCTATAGGTATTGGTATAGGGATATGTTAATAGGAGACAAAATGACCAATAGCTTCAAAACGTGACGTGCTAGCCTTTGTTTAAGGCCAGATTCTGAAATCAGCACCCGGGAAATAGTCAGAGGCCACTAAAATTGTTCATGTTAAAAAAAAAACTTGTAAATCAGTGTAATCAGACTGTGCCAAGCCAACTGGATTTTTCTTCCCTTCGAATGTTTCTTCAATCTGGAGAACAGATGATAATCAGACGGTGCGAAAATCCAGTAAGCAGGTTTTTTCGGAATTTTCAATTTGGATTTCACGAACCTTTGCCTGCGTGATGCTAGGTATGTGGAAAAAACATCTACTTTCTATTTAATTTGTGACTTCTAAGCCATGGGGTATCTGGTTCCTGGGCAAAGCAACGCTCTCACCTCTCTCGCTAGTGGACGAACCCACCGCTTGGCAGTTATACAGGTAGGAAGACGTCACTGCATTCACGTAAACGGTAATGCGACGTCAGTAGGGATAAACGTCGTGAATTAACAGAGCTTGGAAGATGAATGATGGTGGGTTCCTGAGACATGGGTCACTCTGCTACAGAGGTGGTACAGAAATTTCCAGTAGCCCCGTTCGATAGTATCAGGAGTGCATCGGTAAAAACACTGCATAATGGACAGCGTTGTGGATGGACATAAATGGTACATGAACGGGGCTAACGATGTGTATCTCGCATTGTTGCAACTAAGCAGAGAGTGACAGTGGCACAAAACACTGCCAACTTCAACGAGGAAGGTGCCTAAGACGACTCCATCAAGACCATCAGGCGATCATTAACGAAATATGTTATGAGAGCCACGGACACACTACAGTCCGATTGCTAACGCCACGTCACTGGAGTGTAAGCCTCAGCTGTGCGAAAGAACATCGGAACTGGATCTTGGTTAATTGGAGAGGAGTCTCCTGGTCCGATGAGTCTCATTTCCTGCTATCTTGCGCCGACGGGAGGCAGCAGATCTGGAAAAACCGTACGAAGAGTTAGACCAGGCATATCAACCAGGGAAATGTTCAGGCTGGTGGAGGCTTGGTTATGGTCTGGTTTGGTTCAATTGTCACACGTTGGGAGCTCTGGTACATCTAGGTGCATCTCTGAACGGTCCACGCTATGTGTAAATCCTTTTTTTTTTTTTTTTTGATTGGAGGTTTAACGACCACCGTGAGCAACTCAATGGGCTATAAGCAGTCGCCCGTCCCTAATTTAGGGTCACTGGTTCCAGGGAAGGGAGAGAGCCAGTGCCGTAAGACAAAAACAACATCCATGCCTCACCGGGATTCGAACCCGGACCCCTTTAGGACGAATGATCAGAGACCAACGCCTGAGACCACTGCGCCACCGGGGCGACGTGTAAATCCTTGCAGGCTATCTACAGGGTGCATAGGAAAGCCCTTTTATAGCCTGAAATAACTTGCGAACGAAGAGAGGTACAGTTATGCAAGTCAGATAACGGTATAGTAAAGCGACTACGCCTAATCGAATGCAACCGATAGCAGCGCCCCTCGTGGCGAAATGCGGACGTTAGCCTTTGCAAATCGAAAAGGAAAAGAGATAGAGCACAATTTCCAATTACAAAGTTGTAGAGCATCAATCAATTAATACAAAACGTCATTTGTTTCACACGGCGAAGGTAAACTGTCGCCTGAATACCCTAAAACGTCCGAAATCGATGAGCGACTATTCGAATCTGCATATTCACATTTCGCAAATGTAGCCGTATGCAAATGCAGATTGTGACGTTGTACCGTACCTACGATATAAAAACCAGTAGCAGGATGTACCCTGATCAGAAGTTTAGATCTACGTACGCTGTGTGAGAATGGGGAGCTTCACTCACTCCCAAAAATCAGGTGTATGCAACAGCGCCTACAAGTCTGCTGGATCTACGTCGTCGTGTTACAGATGCTTGCAATGGTGTGACACATTCCATGCTGAGGAATGTACATGCAGAGTTACTTTTACGAATACAAATGTGTATCGTGGGAGATGGCGAACTCTTCGAACATACTCGACATTAAGCTTTTATCACTGTGCGCAAGTTTGCCTTTTTTGTTTTTGTTTTGTCTAACGTCAAACTGTATTGACGTAAGTACGCATTTATGCAATAAATTGTGTGTATTTGCTCATACCTATGCCTTCAAACGTTCACACAAAAAGTCGCGCATCGATTTCAGACAGTTTAGGGTATTCAGACAGCAATTTATCTTATCCGTGTGAAACAAATGTCGTTTTCTACTAATTAATTGATGCTCTACAACTTTGTAATTGGAAAGTTTGCTCTATCTCTTTTCGTTTTCGATTTGCAATGGCTAACTTCCGCATTTCGGCCTTAGGGTGCTGCTATCTGTTGCCTTCTGTCGGACGTAGTCGCTTTACTATACCGTTATCTCACTTGCATAACTGTACCTCTCTCCGTTCGCAAGTTATTTCAGGCTAAAGGGAGATATGCACCCTGTACATCTGTTCACAGTCATTATACACACAGGGCAATGGAATCTTCCAACAGCACAGCGCGCTTCCCCAAAGTAGTGGCAACTAGTACATGGTTAGAAGAGCATTCCGCAGAAGTTCTCACCCTGTAATAACCTTTTCGTTAACCAGACATGAAACCTGTGGATAATCTTTGGAATGCTGTGAAACGGTCCGTCCGAACTTTGGATCCTGCACCTTGTAATGAAACGGAATTGTGGACAGCCGTGCATCAAGCGTTTGTGGATATACCTATAAAACACTTTAGAGATCTAGTGGACTCACTATATCTCCGTGTGACTGCCTGATCCGGGGAAAAGGGGGGATAACCCTTTACTAGGTTGGTATACCATGATTTCTGTCCACTTAGTCTATACGTTGTACAACTCCAAATATCCGTTCACTACACGTATTCAACGAGATATTCTCTGCTTTGAACTCTTAAGGTGTCGTGCTACCCTTTTTATTTAACCATTTAATTTCCATTATGTGTTTTGCATTCCATTTTGTACAGTATTAAGCGCATGCCGTTCCTTTACAGGTGGAATATCTTTTTTTAGCAATTTATTCATGATAAAACGTTCTAAAGTAAATCATTTTATCGTCAGTTGTTGAGAGAACAAAAAATAATAAGATATGGATATTTGTCATTAACTACTCGTGTATGATTCAACAAATTAAAACTCGGTAACAAGTTTTGTTTACTGCTTTTAAGCCTATTTATTATGCTGTAACACGAAATTCAGTTCTAATGACTATTATGTAATTGCGTGCAGTACTGCTTATCTGCACAACCTCTTTAATGATTTCTGATACTCACTTTAAAGTTATCGATACATCATTTCGATACCCAAATGTCGATTTTTTGTTATAAGTAAATTAAATACGTTTAGGCACTTGACACGCACACACGCGTACTCTGACCTAAAAGTAATGCCTCTTGAATTCCTTTCTGAGTTGAGATGGTTTAATGAAATTTGGTATAAGACTACATTGTTACGGGGCTGATCACTGCATTGAAATCAGCTGAATGTGATTGTATCACTCAACACAGTCCACTACTGGAATCAACCATCTGCATAATCGTTCAACACAACATGTGTAATCTGTTTGGAAAAATTCCGCAGTGCTTTTTTTGCCCAGGATATCACAGGTTGTTTAATTTCATCTTTGTCCTCAAAACGTTGACCACAAATATTGCTTCATGGGAATGAACAGGCTAAAGTCGGAAGCTGCAAAATCAAGGCTGTACGGCGTATGTGGGATTACTGTCCAGCCCGTTTTGGCAATAGCCCTCTTTTTCATGGCGCCAAACAGGTGAAAGTCAGAAGCTGCCAAATCAAGGATGTACGACGAATATGAAATTTCTGAGCTGCCCATTTCGGCAATGGTCCTCTTCTTTATGGGGCCAAACAAGTGAAAATCAGAAGCTGCAAAATCAGGGCTGTACGCCAGATGTAAGATTACTGTCCAGCATAAGTCAGAAGCTGCCAAATTAGGACTGTACGACGGAGTATGTGGGATTACAGTCGAGCATATTTTGAAATGGCCCGAGATGTTTCAAGGGAGGTGTGGTTTCAGCGCTGCAGTGGTGTAAGATGGCAGAACGAAGAGGCATTGTTGATTTTTTTTTTCAGATAGCTTTCCGGAGCTTTTGTAGGGTCTCAACATACAGGGTATTTGTAAAGTCCTTCAACAAAACAAAAGGGGTGATAGTATGCATCAAGACGAAAAATAGTTGCAATGGAACCTATGGCCGATTTCCACTCCTAGTGCCAGAAAAGGGTAAAGTTTCATGTCCACGTTGAACCTTCAACAGTGAAAACAAAGAGACATACCTAATTTATGAGCTGCACAATTCCAATCGCATCAGAGAAAGACTCAAAGGAGCTGCTCAAACTGGCGTCCAAGGGCGTCGTTTCAGAGCCCACACCGGCGAATGAAGGAATGTCACACCCTCTCGTAGACTCCCGGTGTGGTGTTGATCTTGTCCTCAGCAACAGCGATTCACGCGACAAGATCTTCCAAGAAGTCCACAGGTGTCTCGTACACCAATGTTTTCATGTGCCACCAGAAGAGGAAATCCAGTGGATTAAGGTCCGGGGATCGTGGAGGCCAAGCCACAGATCCACAGCGTCCAATCCACTGCTCGGGATGTATCGCAATTAGGAAGTATCGGACCTCGGTGGCAAAGTGTGCTGGGGCCTCATCATGCATAAACCACATGTCCCTCCGTGTGGTGAGCGGAACATCCTGCAACAGACCGGGAAGCACTTGCTCCAAGAACACACGGTACGCTGCGCCGGTCAGACGTATACGTCAATTCTCATGTGATGCTTGCACGGTAATATCGCTGAACGGGTTCGGCTGCGTTTTTAAATGTTTTCTCCTGATCACCTACGAAGGTGTTCAGCGCACCTGATTTGCATCTTGTGTTTCACATGCTGTGGTTGGAACTCCGTGTGCCTGCTGGACGTTTTTCCAGCGTGCTGTTTTCTGGCACTAGGAGTGGAATGCGGCCCTAGGTTCCATTGCAAATATTGTACGTCTTGATGTGTACTATCACCCCTCTTGTTTTGTTGAAGAAGTTTACAATCACCCTGTAGTGTGGAAAACTGTTGACAATCCACCTCTTTCTAGGAAATGAACAAGAATGATACCCCTGACAACAAAACCATTTTTTTCACCATCAGCTTTATTTTTGTTGAAGCATCTAGGCTTACGTACGATCTGGTATCTCCATTCCATAGACTGTGCTTTTTTTCTTTGGGTCATAAAGGCAAGCCCACGTTTCATGCCCTGGTGCACCTCAAACATTCCCAATAGATCTCTGCACACTTCGACATTTCAGTTCCAATGATCCTGAGCTAGTTAGCGTGGAATCTAATTTGCACATACTTTCGAATATTCCAAGTTCCGAATCACTGTTTTTTTCAGGAATATAACTGCAATAAAATACATCACAGATCTCCCGAGTGGTCATACGTCGATCACTAGAAATGAATTTGTCAACTTGGCGTTGGTTCTCATCGAAGACTGCAGTTGAATGATGTAAGATATGCCTTCACCAAGGAAGACTGCAGTTGAAGGATGTAAGACTGCAGTTGAAGGCCTTCCGTTCCGTTGTTTCTCTGCCACTGAAGTTTCTCCTGCTTGAAATCTCTCCAACAGTCTTCTGACAGTATTGTTGTCCATTGTCACATTTCCATAAACGTTTTTCCCCCACATATGGATCTCCGTCTCCTTGCAAACTTCCATTTCGAAAACCTCGATGGCAGCTCTTTGCTTTTGGCGATTGATTATCCATTTTTTGCATTGACCAATTTGAACACAAAATGTGGACATTTACTCCAAAGTTTGATCTAGATTTATACAAGCCTTTGTATAAATATTTCTAAAATTAAAGGAGCTATTAGCAAAATATATTACTTTTAGTATCCTCGTAGACCAATTTGTAACTTCATTTTCCATAACTTTAAGTTCTAAAGCAAATATTGTAAGCAAGACCCTAAATTGCATGAGAACTTAAAAAAGAGAAATACTGTAGGCAAGAGCCAAGGGTTTGCTTAAGAAATAAAACAGACGAAATAATGTATAGGCAAGATTCTACAATATTTTCACCAAATATAAATATACGTTTATAACGGATAAGTTATGACTAGAAAATCATACAACGAAAATGAAAAAGCCATGAGTTACCTTTATTTTCCACTTTTTATTATTTTTACTGAATTAGTATGATGTTGATAAAGCTGTTTCACTTGTATACAGCGATTTGTAATTGATAAAACTGCGTTCTTTGTATTTTCAGAAACTGTACAGGTTCATCAATACCGTTGAGCTGGTCTCTCCACATCATTCGGCTAAGGAGATTGTCTCTAACCTTAGAGAAGGACAGATTGCCAGCCTTTTCCAAAAGAGTGTTAAAAAGGTATTCCTATAAGCTAGCCGTTGCTTTTCATTGGCTAAGCGTTAAAATTTAGCTCAGCGCATCATACGATTACTTAGAAAAACTGGCACACATTTTGTCTCATTAAAATGAATTAAATTCAACAAACCGCGATTTGCATATTTTTAGCGAGATTTTGATTTACTGCAGACTATGTTTTAGGCGTTTTGCAGGTTGATTAATGTCTCTAGCAAATTACTTGTTGAACAAATGTCTCAGGCCTAACTGCATAAAGAACTGATATGATTCGCATGAATAAGAACAACTTAGGTTTTATTCCAAGTGATTTATTCTTTCCAAGTGTGGAAGTCACACGATTCGGGGACCTTTTTTTTATTAAAATCAAACAGTATGCTTCAGCAATCATATTTACGTTTTACACTTTCGTAGTATCCAGTACTCTTTGTCTCTCTCTCTAATCCGCCCGTGGCGACTTGAGTTCCTCAAAAACGACAATGCGCCGTTGAAGATTACTGGCAAATTAATGCGGCCCGCATGCCAATCCTCTGCTGCATACGGGTGAGGGGCAAAGAGCGTCAAGGGCCGATCTCACAGGGAACCATCTAAGTACTCGCGTCCACAAACACAGGGAGTCTGCCGAAAACCCTAGAAAACCGCAGACTATGCGCTGTGGGGGAGGCGGACGTTTCTGATGGGTGTTCGAACCCCGGTCCTGCAGGACCGGTTTTCGTACACACAGCGCGTACACCCATCAGAGACGTATGCCTCCCACACAGCGCGTGCACCCATCAGAAACGTCCGCCTCCCACACAGCGCATAGCTACTTAACCAACTGTGCTATGCTGGTGGTAGTATTGGGCCGCGCGTGGCCTAGTGGTCAGCGTTCGTGACTGCCACGGAGATAACCTGAGGTTCGATTCTGGGCAGGTACGAACGTTCGAACCACTAAATGCCTGCTGTGCGTCGGATGGGCACGTTAAGCCGCCGGACCCCGGGTACTGGCCCCCAGGTAATAAATAAGGGCGTCTTCCTCCTCCTTTCTACCTCGCTTCCGCATCACTCTCCTATCGGACACTCTAGCCAAAATCTCCTAGCTTCTTATTTCTTAGGGCTGTTTAAGACATGGAGTCAGACACTCCCTTCTAAAATCCTGTACATATGATCTGGTCTGATATGGTGGTAGTATTCGGTTAACAATAACAATCGGTAACCAGCTGACGATAGTAACAACACACACTTTCTACAATCTCTACACTCCCCACATTTTCTACACTGGGCGACGTTTTATTTTCTCTTTGGCTCACCGTCAGTGTTGCCAAAACGAATAAGGAAATTCAAGGAGGAGGAAAAAAGTTTAAATAAGAATAGAAACACGGAAAAGAAGGTTAAGTTAAAGTTATACATCATAATCTTCCTTAACAGAATAATGAAACAGCTCAGAGATTAACCAGTCAATTGAGGGCAGAAATTTTATCTCTCAATCAGATAAGAAAAAAAAGCAACTTTGCTGAAATTCAAGGTAATATTGAGCTAAATAACTTTTAATGCTACAATGAATATTTCTTCGGACGATCCAGTGGCGCACTGGTCTTAGCTATGGATTCTGACCATTCGTCCGAGATGGGTCCGGGTTCGAATCCCGCCTGGCACATGAATGATGTTCTTATTCTACGGCACTGGTTCTCTCCCTTCCCTGGAATCAGTGACCCTAAATTAGGGACAGGAGACTACTTATAGACCAATGAGCTGCTCACGGTGGTCGTTAAACCTACAATAAAGAAAACACAAACGCTTCCTGTACCTAATTTAGGTTGACCTGTTCGAGAGAAGGGAGAGAGTCAGTGCCATAATCCATGCCTTACCAGAATTCGAACCTCGACCTATCTCGGACTGATTGTCAGAAGCCAGCGTTTAGATCACTGAGCTACTGTGGCGGCCACACTGATTTGCACACGGTGATTGTTTAACATCCAATGAATATATACTGTATTTCTCGGTCTCTGTTAGAGTAAGGAACCTTGAAATGACTCTTTTTTATTGCCTTGATGTTCATTAGGAAGTTTGTTATTTCCTTAACGTCCACAGGAAACCTTTTTTTTTTCTGGGGTTCCTTACAATAACGAAACCCTTAGTGGCAGATCGTTATACTTTGCTTAATTACGTATTATCTCAGAATGCTTAACAATAAAAAACCCCTAATTGCAGATCCTTTAAAAATTCGTTTTTACAAGAAGTTCACTACTGGCTTGTATTAATTCCGAATTGAGTTTATGTACGTTACATAGAGGAATTTCCTGGTGTCCCTAGAAGAACCATTATTGTCCTGCGTTCTTTACAGTAATGATTCTGCCAGAGGCACTTCGTTATTGTGTTGACGCTGTTACAATCACGAAGCACCTAGCTGCTGTTCTTCTTTGGCTGGTGCTCACGGGCCTTTTTTTTTTTTTTTGTTTTAGGTTAGTCAGCTTTACAAAAGCCATCTTTCTGGTAATGTTTCTTATTTTTCTTAGTGTTCAATATGATGCTCATTATTGTTCTCGAGCTAGCAACAATAATGAAGTTGCTTTATTTTCTCGATATTTGCTTGGAGATCAGCACTGTAATTGTGTCAGCTCAGAAGCTCGTTATTTTCCACACTGAGATGCGTTCTTATACAATGCGTTCAAAATGTCCCTCCGCAGGGGAAATTCTAGCTTATAGTTTAACGGAAACCACCAATTTCATTTTATTAACACTTTATTGGGTTGGTGCGAATGAAATGTGCAGCGCGAATGAGCAGTGGAGATAGGCCCCCACCACAGCGGAATGGAACCACCCACAGACGTTGAAGGTGTTACGTCACAGAGTTACTATAAATAGCTAGCACGTGTGTGAAGAATAAGGTTCAGGCGTGGTTTGTTTGGACGTAACGTGGCTTGCAAAGGAAACATGCAGACGCCGGATTTGAGAGTCATCTTCCTGTATGAAATTAAACTCGGCCATTCTTCAGGAATTGCAGCTCGAAACGTGAAGCTTCGAAGCGGAGATACGGACCTTCAAAACGAAGCACGGGGTCGCCCACCTGTTGCTGTTTCTGACGATGTTCTGTTACGTGTGGTTGAAGCGGACCCCGAAAAAGATGTCGTGAGATAGCGACAGAGGCAGGTGTCCACCACACGACAGTTGTTCGGCGTCTGGCTGCACTGAGTAAGATCGGAAAGCTGGACTGCCGTATGAGTTGACAGTTGCCAAGACTAGGCGTATGGAATTTTGCCCGTGCCTGCTTGCCAGGAATAAACAGGAACCTCTACTGCATCGAATCGTCACCTGCGACGAGAAGTGGGTCTTTTATGATAATCGGAAACGATCGGCACAATGGTTAAGCTAATAACAGCCTGCTGGACGATATTCTAAGCCATCCCTTCACACCAAGATGATGATGCTCCTTGTCTAGTGGTCCACCTCCGGGATAATTCATCGGAGTTTTTTGGCAAGAGGCCAAACCATCACTGCAAAACGCTAGAGTGCTGAATTCCACCAGGTGCTTTGGAAATTGCTGCAGAAACAATCGGCTTTGGTCAACAGATATGGTGTGCTTCTGCTACAGGACAACGGCCTACTGCCCGGTCTATCATCTGTTTGGTCACCCAACTTGGTTCAACATGCCATTGATGACTTCTTCGGGTCCCAACCGCAAGACTTTTTCGTTCGGGAATCATGGCATTGCCGGAGAGATGGCAACTATGTGTCGATGCCGAGGGGGATTATTTTGCATAGGTAAGTTGTCCTATTTTTACGTTCGCGCCGTCCACGTGTGCTGGTTCTTTGCCGGATATTTCATTCGCACCAATCCAATGACTGCAATGCATTTTATTGCATTTTGACTGCAATGCATTTTATTGCACCAGTACTTTAGTTCTTACCTTTGACTTTACATCAAGTGTGCAAAGTAATTTCCCCAATCCTAAGGCATAATGCAACTCTTCTACACTTGTTTTCTAACGCATCTTTTAAATTTTTCAGTATACTATAAGCAGTGTACCAGGATATCTTTGTTTTCAATTGTTCAATTGCTTTTAGGCGGTTCTTGCACACAACTACACTTGTGTGCAAAAATTAAGGACGAGAAGGAGAAATTAGCATAACAGCGGAACGAGCTGGCCAAACGGGCCGAAAGACGACTCAGGAGATAAACTAGGGTCCGGTACGGTAAGGCATGTGCATATATGCAGCATGTCGTGAGGGGGGAGTCGGAAGGGTATGAAGCACACGGGCGGTGTACGCTCAGCAATTCGGTGAAAGCTATTGCACGGTGTACATCGGTTTGAACGACGTCGAGTTGCTGCCACCGTGTGATATGGCCAACAGGCAATCCAGTAGACGACATCTGGATGACTTTACCCGAGGTCGCGTCATTGGGAAGTTGGAAGAAAGTCGAATTGTGACTAGTGCGGCCGAGGAGTTCGGGATCGCTCACAGCATCGTTTCACGAGCTTGGAGAGCATTTCAAACGACAGGAACAGCTGTCCTAGAATTTAGCAGTGGTCGTCCACGAGCAACCACGGCGGTGGACAACCGGTATATTGTCCTACAGGCGAGAAGAGACAAACGGCAGACAATGGGAGAAATCGCACGGCACATGCAACAGACAACTGGAAGTCCATTATCGCGTTTTACCGTGGCCAGGAGACTGCACAAACGTGGTCTATTTGCACGACGACCAGTACGGTGTGTGCCATTAACGCCTGCTCATCGGAGACGGCGGTTTCTGTGGTGCCAGGCTCACAAGAACTGGACACATCAGCAATGGGGTCGAGTTCTCTTTGCGGATGAGAGCCGATTTAGTCTGATGAGCGATTCTGGACGTATACACATCTGGAGAGAGCAGGGTACACGCAATCACACCTCCAGCATCATCGAAAGGAACCGGTTTGGAGGTGGCGGAGTTAGCGTTTGGAGCTGTATCATGCTTGGTAGCCGTACTGACCTCCACATCTTCCAAGGAGGTTCAGTCACTGGTGTCCGCTATTGCACCGAGTTTCTCCTGCCTCACGTGCGTCTTTTTAGAGGTGCTGTGGGTCATGAGTTTCTCTTCATGGACGAAAACGCTACACTTCATCGTACAGTGGCTGTCACAGAGCTGTTGGAGAGGGAAGATAGTTAACGCATGGATTAGCCCGCAAGGTCCCCGGACCTAAATCCAATCGAACACGTGTGGGACCTTCTCGGGAGACGCTTGGCAGCACGTCACCAGCCGCCAGCAACGATTCCGCAGCTGTGATTGGCGCTACAAGAGGAGTTGGCCGCGATGCCTCAACAGCTCATTGACAACCTCGTCCTCAGAATGGACAGACGTTGTAAATTCTTCAACGCAGTCAGGTGTGATCATATCCCTACTAAAGACAGGATTTTTCTGGCAGCCGCCTGTCAAATGGATGTTTCTGTCTTCTGTCCAGTTGTGCTCGAAGCTACCTTTTCAATAAAGTGCCTTTGTATCCTTTGGATTCCTTGTTTTGGACGGTTTTGCTCACTTGACCCATATTCGTACACCTTGGGGATCTTATGGTATGATTTGAGTCGAAATGGATCACTTCTGCACGACGTTACATTCGAAAAACCGCCTCGTCCTTAATCTTTGCACGTCAGTGTACATTTCTTGCTCGCCAGAGTAAATGTCGGGCATCCCAGTTGATCGTGGTGGCCAAAATCCCCTAAAAATTATCAGATTCCCAAAGATATGTTTACGCAGCGCCGTTGAACAGCAAGCTGGTGTGGATGGTGGCACCATCTTGTTTAAAGTAAGATTCAGTATTTCATTTTCATCAGGCTGGACAAAGGGTGGATACAGAATGTCTGAACTTTATCGCTCTGCGTTTATCATGTTCGTGGAAAAACTCAGTGGTCTTGTTTTTGGTTTGGGGTGTTTAAAGACAACCGTGAGTAACTCGTCGGGCTATAAGCAGTCGCTCTTCCCTAATTCAGGGCCACTGATTCTAGGAAAGGGAGATAGTCAGGGCCGGAGGACAAACCCAACAACCATGACTCACCGGGATTCGAATATGGACCCAGCTCGGACGAGTGGTCAGAAACCGGCGCTTAGACCAATGCGATACAGGGACTGCTGAGTAGTCTTTAAATTTCTGCCCTGACACTGATTTTCTGACCATGCAATTGTTTACCACGAACTACTTGTGAATGTTCTCAGCTCCGTGAAGGAGTATGTTGAGAGTTAATATATCCCGATAAGTAGAACCAAGCCTGATATTAGCAAAATATTTTATCCAGCACTTCCATGTCCGTATCTTTTACGAAATTCTGAGGCCATTCACAATAATTCTTCATGTTGTCATGTTCTGCTGGTTTCAATTCTTGCACTATCGGCACTATGAACTGAAATAACTGGAGTTTTTGTCTTACAACTATGTGCGGAATTCCTAATTTGAGTTCCGTCTTTTGTGCCAATTTCCATAATGATTCTTATGGGATTGCTTACTCTCATCATTTCAGAAATATTGAGAAGTGTTTCAGACAAAGTACTGGATCGACCTGTTCTTTGCTTCATCTACCACGGAACAAGTTCTCTTAAATTTGCTTACAAAATCCCCCATATTATCGCTTTACGCTAGAACAGATTTTGGAAACTACTTTCTGAACTTTTATTTCAGTGTCTGCACGTGCCACTTCTGAAATTCGCAGACCTTTTGGTAACGGACATCCTAGCTTCGCAGTCAGTTGTTCTAACCGACCAAACTACACCAACGTAATGCACTACTGTAGATTTGTCATGACACGTGATTTACCTCTGTAGCACATCACTCACTAGAAAAAATTAGTTCTTCGATGGTTAACATACTTAGAGATCGCCACCCCGGTGGAGCAGTGGTCTAAGGCGCTGGCCTCTGATCATTCGTCCGTAAGGGGTCCGGGTTCGAATCCCGGTCAGGCATGGATGTTGTGTTTGTCTTATGGCACTGGCTCTCTCCCTTCCCTGGAACCAGTGACCCTAAATTAGGGACGGGCGACTGCTTATAGCCCATTGAGTTGCTCACGGTGGTCGTTAAACCTCCAATCAAAAAAAAATAATAATACTTATAGATCATGAAAGAAATACGGGATTACGCCATATAATACAAATTTTGAAGATGACAATCCGATTTTTGGCGTAAATGTGACAAGGATGGTAAGTCATTCTCTGACTTACCATCCTTGTCACATTTACGCCAAAAATCGGATTGTCATCTTCAAAATTTGTATTATATGGCGTAATCAAGTCATTCTCTGACTTACCATCCTTGTCACATTTACGCCAACAATCGGATTGTCATCTTCAAAATTGTATTATATGGCGTAATCCCTTATTTCTTTCATGATTTATCTGCTTCTCCGGACAATCACGGGATAATATTATTAACCTCCAGATTCGCTAAACATGAATGCCGGTTGCTTCGACTAGCGAATCCTGTGATGGTTAAATTCAAATTGATCGGAAACTTGAAACTTGGTCGTTCTGGGTGGTGTAGTGGTTAGCATTCCTAGGCGTTTTCTGGGAGACGCGGGTTCGAGTCCCGCTCCAGGACGATGAAAATTTTCAAGTTTTCGGATATTATCTGACTTACCATCCTTGTCACATTTACGCCAAAAATCGGATTGTCATCTTCAAAATTTATACTTAGAGATGTTTTTGACGCTCATAGATATGAACTCCACCGACGTCCCACAAACAATAGCTACAAAGTGCTCACAACCAGCCAGTACAGAAGATAGCTTTTTTTTTATTTGGTGTTTAACAACCACCATGAGCGACCCTTTGGGCTATAAGCAATCGCCTGTCCCTAATTTAGAGTCACTGGTTCCACGGAAGAGAGAAAGAGAGAGAGACAGTGAGTACGGTAAGACAAATACAACATCCCTACCTCACCGGAATTCGATCCATGGCCCATATCGGACGAATAATCAGAAGCTGTCGCTTAGACCACGGCGCCCCCAGGGCGGCAAGATGGCTTTGAATATAATATGTTCATGTGTATCAACATGTGCGCGGAGTAGAATAGGGAGTGTGTATTAGGGAACCTGTTTCCGTAGGGACGAGTGCTTTACATTTACTGTGGATATACACAGTAGAGTCACATTATTGTGACCACCTCCTACTTTCGAAGGCAACAGCGCGTAGCCAATGAAAAAAGACACGTGTAGTGAGCAGTATTCGAGAGTATATAAGGTGTGCTATAGGCATTCTAAAAGCATATCACTCGTTGCTGTCATGGATAAAAGGACAGATTTATCAGATTTGCAAAAAGGGATGATTTTTGGCTTTAGGGCCAAAGGTGGCAGTATTTCTGAAACTGCGTAGTTTGTGAACTGTTCGCGTGCTGCTGTGGTTAAAGTGTATCGTGATTGAAGAAATGGCACCATTGCGAATAAGCGACGTGGAAACTGCGGAGCACCACGTGCCATTTATGTGAAAGGTGAATGTTGGTTTTGAAGGGGCGTGAGGGCCGATAGACACGCTACAGTGGAGGAACTCAGTTGCCGAATGAACCAAGGGTCTACCGGAAGTGTGTTTAAAACGTCAGTTCAGCGAACCCTCCTGCATATGAGGCTCCGATGCAGAGAGATGGTCACTGAACCTATGCTAACAAAGGTTCATCGGCAGAAAAGGCGTACATTTGCACCGCAGTATCGGAAATGGACCTTTGCTGATTCGCAAAGGATTGCCTTCTACGATCGGTGACGTTTTCTGACTCATCCAACGGATGGACGTTGGCGTATAAGGCGAGAAACATCGGAGAACAAACACTCTTCAACCATTGCTGGAAGAGCACAAGCTGGTGGGTGTAGCGTTAAGGTCTGGGGAATGTGTTCGTGGCATTCTCTGTGTCCACTCATACCTGTGGAAGGCATTATGGACCGAATTCGTTATGAATCCATCCTTGCAGACCACGTACACTCATACATGCTGATTGTCTTTCCTGGGTTGGATGGGATCTTCCAGAACGACAATGCGACGTGCCACCCAGCTAGACGTGTTCGAGCGGGGCAGGAAGAGCACGATGAAGACTTCAAAGTACTTCCCTGGCTCCCTAATTCCCCAGACTTAAACCCAGTTGAGCATGTGTAGAACCACCTCGACTGTGTTGTTCGCTGTATGGATCCTCCACTACGCACCCTCCAGCAGCTGTCAGATGCACTTCAGTCATCATGGCTCCTCATACCTGTGAACACCTTCCAACACTTTATTATAGAGTGACTCCCAGCGCCTCTGGCTTCTGTCCACCCTGCACACAGCGGTTACTCTGGATATTAGCTGGTTGTCACAATAATATGACTCGACCGTGTATTTTCTGAACGCTACGTGTCTTGGAATCAGGTAAAATAACGAACAACCTAGGGGTGGTTCGGTAATACCTTGGTACCCACGGAAGATTTGTTATTTCCCTAGTTTGTTCGGAAGGTTGGTTATTGTATTGGCTCAGAAAAGCGAGGTAGTTCGTTATTTTCTTGCCGTTTGCTTGAAGAACAATTATTAGCTGTCCGACCCGGTAACCAAGAGATCAGAGACGCAGGTTTCTGTCTAGTTTAGTCGTCCGAATTGATCTAAGGTTCGAATTCAGGATAAGTATTGGTGGTGTGTTTGTTTTACGGCGCTGTATTTCATCCTTCTCCGGAAACAGTGACCCAAATTAGGAATGGAAGACTGCTTATAGACCTTATAGTATGGTGGTCGTTATATCCCAAAACAAACAAAGCCGTTATTATAATCCTCGTGACTTTTTCAATAATTCGTAATCCTCAAGTAGCTATTCGTTATTGTCTTGATAATTGTTCTATATAAGGTACCACCAACTGTCAGTTAATTATTGTTTTGTGTTCCTTTAAGCGAAGGGAGAAAGCCACTGTTGTAACACAAGCACACCACTCATGTTTTTACCCAAGGAAAAACTATTGCTTTTCAATAGAATTGAAAAGCAATAGTTTTCCTTAATATTTGCTAAAACGTATAAAACGTGGTTACGTTTTATACGTTTTTGCAAATATTAAGTATGCCATGCTATAATTTAAGGTTATTTTTATCAATGTGCAAATTTTCAATTTTGGGAATATATTAATTGCGAAGAAAATGTCTACAGAAGATTTTACCATTGAAAACAAAAGGCAGGTCTTTTAGGCGGAAACACCTTAAACTTTTAACTAGCATCAGTATTTTACTAAACCGAAATGTCAGGGTTCTGAAAAAACACGTTTTCTTACGAAACAAAATGAGGTTCCTAAAATAAACTTTTAAGCGGTAGTATACACTGAAGTACCAGAAAAACTGGTACACCAGTCTAATACTTGGTAGGTCCCCCACGGGAGGGCAGGACTGCAGAAATACGACGGGGCATGGACGCCACTAGCTTCTGGAAATATGCTGTAGGCAATGCACACCATACTTCCTGCAGAGTGTTCCACAATTCGGGTGTATTCCGAGGTGTCGGATTCCTGTGTTCGATAGCGCGTTGCATGGCATCCCAAATGTGCTCTACCACGTTCAGATCTGGGGACTTGGGTGGAAATGGCAATACCCCAAACGCAGATGAATGCTCCTCTAACCATAATGTGGTGTCCCGACACTTGCGTGGAGGTGCATTCGCCTGTTGGAACAGGCTCCAACCATCAGCATGAATGCAGGACATGAACGGGTGTACCTCGTCAGAAAGGATGAGCACAAAGCGTTGGCCTGTCACACACGTTTGTAGACGTACTAGGGGTCCCAGTGAAGTTCAGCTAAACACACCCCATACCATTACGGACTTCCCACCAGCCGGTACAGTTCCCTGTTGACAGGCGGGATCCATGGCTTCATGGGGTTTGCGCCACACACGAATCCTTCCATCTGCCCGATACAGTTCGAAATGCGACTCGTCAAAATAGGCTACTTGTTTCCAGTCATCAAGTGTCCAGTGGCGGTGTTGCCGTGCCCAAGCGAGGCACGGCAACACCGCCACTGGACACTTGATGTGTCGTGCACCCATCAAGGGGACTCGAGTTGGGCGTCGGCTCCCAAAGCCCATATCGTGCAGGGTACGTTGCACAGTCCGGACGCTGATGCTTGTTGAGGCTCCAGCATTGAATTCCGATGATACCTGCGAGAGTGTTGCACAGCCTATCGCGTGAAACGATTCTTGACAGCCGAGGATGGTCATGTTCACCCAATGTCTTTTTATTGCCACACTGGTATCGTAGGTTGGAGGTTTTGCCGGAATTCTCGCAGTCACGGTACACCCTTGCAATGGTCGTCCGTGAAAATCCGAACTTTGTTTCTACCTCCGAAATACTATGGCCCATCTCACGAGCGCCAACTATGACACCACGTTGAAAATCGCTTATATCGTTGTTACTTGTCATTTTCATGCCAAAAACAGCTCTGACAGCAGGCAGGGATGTCTATCGCTTTATATACGCGTTGGCGGACGAAACCGAGTACGCGCATAGATGATTTTGCATAAGCTCGTCTGTACCAGTTTTTCTGGCTCTTCAGTGTATATGTATTCATCGACGTCTTTCAGGCTTTTGCTATAATATGGAAATAGTGTCTTGGATTTAGGAAAGGAATTTCTAGTACTATAGTGTAATTTATGAAGAAGCAGCGGAATTCCGTCCATGCCCACTGCTGAAGATAGCTTTCCGCAAGATGGTACCAAAGTTCTGGCAAACAGACAGCTGGCTATTGATGAAGTTTGCAAATACAGTAGTGCCGCATTTTACGTGGGGGTTGCGTTCCGACGAGACAGCGTAAAGCCGAAACTGCGTGTATTCAAAACCAATAACAAAACTACATAAAATAAATCACTTCACACGCTTTTTTTTCGTTATATATGTGCGGTATTTTTAGCTTACATATATCTATTACGGTATAATGTGTATTTTACGGCAACTGTTGCCGCTGCCTCTGTGGCACAGTGGTCTAAGTGATGGCTCCTGATCATTCGTCCGAGATGGGTCCGGGTTCGAATCTCGGTGAGGTATGGATGTTGTGTTTGTTTTACGGCACTGGCTCTCTCCCTTTCCTGGAGCCAGTTGCCCAAAATTAGGGACGGGCGACTGCTTGTAGACCACTAAGGTGCTCACGGTGGTCGTTAAACCATCAATCAAAAAAAAAAACGTATACGTATACGTAATTCCGTAGCGGTTACAGTTAGAATATGAGATAGCATGATGCAAATCCTTATGCAAACCTACCTAATCATTGCCTTCACCACGTAACACCACTGCGGGGTCGTCAACTCTGAGGTCCAAAGCTGATGCATTCGGTGCAGTAGTTGGGGGTTTTAAGCGGGATAAGGGGAGCCAGTAAAAGGAGTTCTTTTCTGGAAAAACATCGTTATCGGCAACTGTTGCCGCTGCGTCTTTAGCTCTTAAAATATCTCATAATACGGCATTTAAGAGTCCGCAATACTTCGGTTTATTTGAAGGCTATGTTCCATAGAGGAATCATAATTAGAAATTTTAAAAGTCTTTCAAGTGCTTTGCTGCTTGGAAAATCTCGGCAAACTTGTGCAGATTACCGCTGGCAGTTTCATCTTGTTCGTCGGCGTCGTCATCATCATCATCATCATCTTCGTCCGTGGAAGTTTTCACAAGTTCTTCTAACTCTTCATTTGTCAACGGTTCTTCATGTCCATCAATCAAAGCTGTTATTTCTTCCTCTAGAATATCGACGAAGCCTTCATCCCCAATCTGCTTGGCCATCTGAGTGATATGTTTTGCTTCCTCGTCGAGGGTAGGAAAACCTTTAAAATCATCGACATAGTCACACCACAGGAACCGCCAGCACGCATTGTTTGATTCTTTCGTAGCTCCATTTTGCGTGCGATATAAACCTAGCAGACCGCATATAATTGAATCCGCGTAAAATGCGGCACCACTGTAATATACAAATTAGTCTTGCTGCTTCTAAGAAAATCATCCACAACAGATTTAAGTTTTGTTAAGTCTCCGCAAGATAAGTTTTTTTATTGGAGGTTTAACGACCACCGTGAGCAACTCAATGGGCTATAAGCAGTCGCCCGTCCCTAATTTAGGGTCACTGGTTCCACGGAAGGGAGAGAGCCAGTGCCGTAAGACAAACACAACACCCATGCCTCACCGGGATTCGAACCCGGACCCCGTTCGGACGAATGATCAGAGGCCATCGCTTAGACCACTGCGCCACCGGGGCGGCCGAGATGAGTTTCAAAACCTCTAGGACTGAGCAATAGCAGATGCTTGCACATCTTCAAATGCTCTGAGGACAATTATGGTAGCAAAGGTGACGCCTTTCGAATAGAATTATCATTCAATAGGAAACAAGGATCCACCGTTACGAGCCGGAGACTAAACGTCACTGCTTGGAATGAAAATGTTGGTTTAATTTTCACCTTCACATTGAAAAGAGAAAGGTGAAAACTAAACCAACATCTGGAAAAACGTTGAGCACGGTTGTCTGAGGCTCACAAGGGCCACTATGGGAACATTATCAGGACAGGGGTTCAATAGTGAATAATGCTCGTTACAGTGCGAAGGGAAAGCCTGCTACTTAAAGCAAACACCACGTACTACTGTCGGAAAGCGTTTTGTTGGTGCACGACAATGCCCGTCCTCACATTACTGTACGCACCGTTGATTTCCTCTGCAAGTGAAGGAAACGGCCCATGCGTGTCTCATCTCTCAGCAAAAAGGTACTTTTGTCGGCCGCCGTAAAGAATCTCGTGCAACGCTAGACCAAGTGCGTTGCGAAGGAAACGGGCTGTATTGAAGAATGCTCTCCTAGTAAATTCTCAATTGGTTTTTCAATATATTTTATAAATACATCGCGGACAATTAATGAAAAACGAGTCTGACTTTTTTTAGATTTAAGAAAATTCTCAAGAGGCAGACGAACAGTAAAGTTGGGGTAGACAAGGACTCTGAAACGCCTGCGCAAATAGCACCTCACGTGTCACGTCGCTGTAAACTGTGCTGGTGGCCACCCTGCATCTACTTCTCAGCCAATCAACGAGAGAGGAGTGTGAAGGTTGTATTAGCAGAGCAGTATCATAGCTGGACGTCAAAAAGTTCGATCCACACAACATAATGAGAGACATTCGAGTTTCAAAGAGGGCAGATTGTTGGTGCTCGCCTCGCCGGTGCACCTGTGTCCAAGGAAGCATGTCTTCGTGGTGTACCCCGAGCCACGGTATCCACGGTACGTCAGAATACCAGCAAGCGGGAAGAACCGCAGCCAATAGGAGTGACTGTCGAGGTAAGAGGAAGCTGTCTGACAGGAACGTCAGGGTGCTAATACGGATGGTAACCAAAAACATCAAACCACATCTGCCCAACTCACCGCAGAGTTGAATACGCATCGCGACTCACCTGTTTCCATCAAAACTGTTCGTCGGGAGCTTCACCTGGTCAACATTCACGGTCGTGTTGCTGTCGGGATCACCAGTGTGAATGCCAAACGTCGGTTGTAATGATGCCAGAAGCGGAAATCTTTGACTTTGGACAACGTTAAATGTGTACTGTTCTCCGATGAATCCTCCTTCACTGTCTTTCCCACAACCGGGAGAGTTTACGTGCGGAGACAGCCCTCACAAACTTACCACCCGGACTGCTTTATTGCACACAGTGAATCCCGGAGGGCCGCCCCGGTGGCACAGCGGTCTGAGCGATGGCCTCTGATCATTCGTCCGAAAGGGGTCCGGGTTCGAATCCCGGTGAGGCATGGATGTTGTGTTTGTCTTACAGCACTGGCTCTTTCTTTTTCCTGGAACCAGTGAGCCTAAATTAGGGACGGGCGACTGCTCATAGCCCATTGAGTTGCTCACGGTGGTCGTTAAACCTCCAATCAAAAAAAAAATCCCGGAGGTGGATCGGTGATGGTTTGGGCCGCAATATCGTGACAATATGTGGGCCCGCTGATTGTTGTTGAGGGTAATATCACTGCTAAAAACTATCGGACAATTCTGGAGGACTAGGTGCACCCAATGGTTCAAACATTGTACCCTGACTGTGGTGCCGTGTATCAGGATGATAACCCACCGAAACCCAGAGACAAACTGGTGCAAGAGTAGTTTCCTGAGCATGAAGTGAGTTTGAACATCAGGCATGTCCTGCACAGTCATCCGACTTGAACATTATTGACCCACTCTGGAGTGTTCTGGTAGAGCGAAGTAGGATATGTTTTCCTCCACCATCCTCAGGTCGTGAACTAGCCGGGTTTCTGATAGAGTAATGGCTTCAAATCCCTCTGGTCACTGTACAGAACTTGTATCGGTCTTTCCCACGACGAATCGCAGCTGTATTGGCCTCCAAAGGGGGCCCTACATCGTATTAATAAATTGTTTGTCCTAAACGCACGTGTTTCAGTTTCGTTTTCCACTCCCTGTACGTTTATCCTAAAGACTCAGGTGAACAGTTGAGTTACGTTAATTCTGAAGTGAGAGGAGAACAGTAGAGTTACGTGAATTCTGAAGCGGCAGATGAACGGTAAAGTTACGTTTCTGCTCAAGGCCCAGGTGAATAACTGAGTTAAGCTTATCTTAAAAGCCGAGGTGAACAGTGAAGTTACGTCTATTCTGAAGTGACAAAAGAACAGTAGAGTTACGTGAATTCTGAAGTGGCAGATGAACAGTAAAGTTACGTTTATGCTCAAGGCCCAGGTGAATAGCTGAGTTAAGCTTATCTTAAAAGCCGAGGTGAACAGTGAAGTTACGTCTATTCTGAAGTGACAAAAGAACAATAGAGTTGCGTGAATTCTGAAGTGGCAGATGAACAGTAAAGTTACGTTTATGCTCAAGGCCCAGGTGAATAGCTGAGTTAAGCTTATCTTAAAAGCCGAGGTGAACAGTGAAGTTACGTCTATTCTGAAGTGACAAAAGAACAATAGAGTTGCGTGAATTCTGAAGTGGCAGATGAACAGTAAAGTTACGTTTATGCTCAAGGCCCAGGTGAATAGCTGAGTTAAGCTTATCTTAAAAGCCGAGGTGAACAGTGAAGTTACGTCTATTCTGAAGTGACAAAAGAACAATAGAGTTGCGTGAATTCTGAAGTGGCAGATGAACAGTAAAGTTACGTTTATGCTCAAGGCCCAGGTGAATAGCTGAGTTAAGCTTATCTTAAAAGCCGAGGTGCACAGTGAAGTTACGTCTATTCAGAAGTGACAAAAGAACAGTAGAGTTACGTGAATTCTGAAGTGGCAGATGAACAATAAAGTTACGTTTATGCTCAAGGCCCAGGTGAATGGGCATCCAGATCACGAGTTAAGCTTATTCTAAAAGCCAAGGTGAACAGTGAAGTTACGTTTATTCTGAAGTGACAGAAGAGTAGTAGAGTTACGTGATTCCTGAAGTGGCAGATGAACGGTAAAGTTACGTTTATGCTCAAGGCCCAGGTGAATAGCTGAGTTAAGCTTATCCTAAAAGCCGAGGTAAACAGTGAAGTTACGTCTATTCTGAAGTGACAGAAGAACAGTAGAGTTACGTGGATTTCTGAAGTGGCAGATGAACAGTAAAGTTACGTTTATGATCAAGGCCCAGGTGAATAGCTGAGTTAAGCTTATCCTAAAAGCCGAGGTGAACAGTGAAGTTACGTCTATTCTGAAGTGACAGAAGAACAGTAGAGTTACGTGAATTCTGAAGTGGCAGATGAACAGTAAAAGTTACGTTTATGATCAAGGCCCAGGTGAATAGCTGAGTTAAGCTTATCCTAAAAGCCGAGGTGAACAGTGAAGTTACGTCTATTCTGAAGTGACAGAAGAACAGTAGAGTTACGTGAATTCTGAAGTGGCAGATGAACAGTAAAGTTACGTTTATGCTCAAGGCCCAGTTGAATAGCTGAGTTAAGCTTATCCTAAAAGCCGAGGTGAGCAGTGAAGTTACGTCTATTCTGAAGTGAGAGAAGAACAGTAGAGTTACGTGAATTCTGAAGTGGCAGGTGAACATTAGAGTTATGTAATTCTAAAGCGCAAGGTGAACAGTCAAAGTTACGTTTATCCTAGAGGCCTAGGTGAAAAGTCGAGTTACGTTAACTCTGAAGCATCAGATGAATTAAATAGTACTCGTAACAGCACTTCTTACGCGGCAAGTAAGCAGAAATACCAACGCAGTTATCCAGTGGCAGAAGAACTGTAGTCTCAGCTCGATTTCGTATGGTACGAAAGCACTTATGTTGCTGTGATTCTGAAACGGCGAGAGAGCAAAAATATCATCACTGGAATAAGGCAAATGCCTAAACTGGTGAGAGAAGGTATTCTCCCTGGAGATCGAATGTTAATAATCCAATGGCATCGGTATAACACTTTTCTGCGACTCTAAAGCTAATAGGATAATACAGGGTGGGCCATATAACAGATGCCCGAGTATAATGAACGACAACATCGGGCAATGTTACTATACATGGCAAAGAATGGTTAACAGAAAACAGGAGTAATTTACCTGCGTTTACAACAATTGCTGAAAGTGTTGTCCTCCAGCATCAAGACACAGCTGCACACAACGGAACATATTGTTCGTAACGCGCCACAACTCATCGGCAGTAATCTGGCCTATGGCATCCGTAATGTTCACTTTTAATTCATAAAGGGTGTGCGGATTAGTTGCGTACACTTTCCCTTTCAATGCTCCCCACAGATAAAAGTCACAGGTGGAAAGATCGGGTGATCTAGGTGCCCATAGCCTCTTCGATACAATTCTGTCCTCCCCAAACACTTCATGCACAGCACGTAGGCTATTCCGCGCAGTACGCGCTGTTGCACCAGCCTGCTGAAAGAAAGCATATGTTCGCTATTCTTCTGTAAGTGCGGCAACAAATGGGTTGAACAGTTGCTGAACATAGCGTTCCGAGTTGATGCGGGGTTATTGAAAAGAATGGGCCAACTATCCTCTTCGCATATACAGCACACGAAACGTCCATCTTTTGGTCGTACAGAGGAGTCTCCATTGTCCATCTGGGATTCGTGTCGGTCCAAATCCTGCTGTTTTGCGCTTTGACATATCCGGATAGATGAAACCATGCTTCATCTGTCATGTAAAAAAGTGTTGGGTCCATTTCACCGCTGCCAATGATCTCCTGAAACCACTTACAACATTGCATCCGTTTTGCATAATCAGGAGTTTTACGTTCTTGGAGCGCCATAACTTTGTACGGCCGAAAATGCAAATCCACCTGAAGTATGCGTCGGCATGACGTGGCAGATATTCCCGTTTGCATAAAATAATCGACTTTCGAGGGCTTTGTAACATCATTGTGCACACATCCTTGATATTGTCTTTTGTACGAGTTGTCTTGGGTTTGTTTCTTTTCCTGTTGAACACCGTGCGGGTTTCACGAAATTTCCGCACTAACTTCTGTACCACTGATTTCTCCGGTGCTGCACAATGTGGAAATGTTTCTGTAAAAAAACTCATTTAAAACCTTGTATGAGATATTTCTGAAATACTGTTCCGCAATAAAAATCCGCTGTTCCGTATTTAGAACCATTTCCGTTGCCTTTGTTCTGTTTTCACTTACACTTATGACCGCGTACCTGCACTGCTCTGGCTGTAACTAACCACTCCGGAGAATTCCTTTGCAGCTGTACACGCAGAAACCGGTTAGAAGTGGAACAAGGTGGTTTTAACTGGAAACCCGCCAAACAACTTTAACCAGCCTAACAACACAACGACTGGCCACGGGGGCCTCTTTTATATGGCACACCCGGTAGCAAATGAATGTGTAATTTTCAGTACCACGCTTTGGTAGATAATTTCGCTTGGCAAGAAGACAATAGATTCTTTATGGCGCTGATATTGATTCTAATATTGAGAGATCAATTATTCGTTTGCTCCTCGGGACAGCTTAGTTAAAAAAGATCGATAGTTTCGATGCAGTTCTAAGTTTTCTAACTATGAACAGAAATTGCAATTTGGTAACAGAATTTGATGTATCCTACCTAATTCAGATAAGGTATCAAAACTTGTTCGATCGTGGAAGTATCTGTTTTATTGACATTCAATTATTAAGGGAGTTATTTTCTACGAAAGAGGATGAACACGTCATTTCAGCAAGAAATAAAATCGCAGGATTACTTATAGAAATCCGATACCTCTGCCGCCCATATCTTGTAAAATCCATCTCTCCTGCTGTTTGTCACGTTTGCAACGGATGAATGTTCTGACGTAAAAGAACGAAAGAGTTACAAGCGGAAATTCTTGAAGTTATTCTTTTCTTTTAAGCTATGAGGAGCTTAAAGCAAGGTATCTCACTTGAATTTAAGTTCACGCTATGTCATAGAGTTATTAATACTAACGCAGTTTCTTTTTCTCTTTTCTATTTTGCTACGTTTTGTTTAAGAAAATCAAGGAGGAAGCGAGGAGGAGGAAGAGCAAGTCGCAGTTCTTCGAAATGATTCAAGAGATTAGAAGAGTGTAAGTTCGTCTGTTTCAGAGAAGTAATTGCCATTATTTTATTTCATTCTCTCGTGTCTTTACATAACTCTGCATGAATCTGTTCTATGTCTCGTAAGAAAGCTCAATGCAGTGAGTGCGTTTTAAAATTCTACAATTTTTGGAAGAAATAATAAGCTCTTTGTTTTTATATTTCTTAAATAAGCTGCAAAAGAATGATAAACAAATGGTAACTTACAGTTAATGCGCAAAGTTCGATGCTTTTATTACGATTGTCTTGACAAATATGAATCCGGAAACAGGAACTAGCGACAATTTCGCAACTATAGTAAAATAAAAAAAATCTATAATGTTATTAAGTCCAGGAATTGACAACTAATAGTTTTTGAATAAAACGTCAGTAATGCTCTGGTTTGATTCCGGGATGAAGCACGGATAGTGGACCTGTTTGACGGCATTCCAGTGGCCCTTAGTTAGGGACGGACGACTGCTTATATCCCTCCGCGTTGCTCAAGGTTGTCGTTAAACCCCGAAACAAAGGAAAAGCATATAGATAAGTTGTACCACTAGTCGATCGCAGTGGTCTAGCAGATAGTTCTCACGCATGACACGCTCGTTTAGCTACACGGTCTTGTTTATATCCAAGTCTTCGTGACTTGACTGACTGCCAGTTAGAAATGGGTCGGAAATCACGTGACTGTTATTGTGTCACCGTTAGTGAAAAATCACTATCACTGTTACGAACAATGACAAAAAGTAACATTTCCATATTCATTGATAAGAATGTCACCATTAGCCATGTCCGAGTAATGCTTGGGGTTCAAAAATCACTGTTTCTTAGTTTTGGTTACCATGTCACCATATCTAAACAATCTATCTCCTTTTCAGTTGAAGCAGCCTACAGGTAGCTAGTGATGTGAGCTTTCTTTCAGTCTCCCCCTTTTCCCACGCTAAAAATAGTCTTTGTTTTAGCTTTCACTGTGCGTTCTCTCCGGCTCCTTTACAGCAATTGAAAGCAAGTCGACTGCAACACTGATTTTGTCACTTATAAAAAAGGCCGGTGACTCACAGCTCCGACTTCTTTAGAGCTCCCTCACATCTGTTGTAACCGGTGATTTTGTTAAGGTCATCGTCACTTCCGCGGAATTGTCATCGTTGTCACTGTTACAGAAAAATCACTGTCAAGCCCACCTATGTTGCTAGTGCGACATAAAGGAACAAACTCTCGGGGTTCCGACGTGACGTTCAGTGCAGAAAGCATAACAAGAGGTAGCCAAAATTTACATAAGAGATAGAAAATAACAAATAGAAAGCTAAACAGGTGATAGAAGTTACAGATTTCCTTTGTTTTTGATATCCTGGATTCAAAAAGTACAAAGTTAGGTACAGGAAATTTTGTACAGGTACGTTGTATCGTGGTATCAAAAAATACACATTTAAGGTACAGGATTCAAAAAGTACAAATTTTTACTCGTCATATGCGCAAATCTTGAGTGCGCTGTTCACACACACGCACACACACCAAAAGTTTTTAGTTTGTTGTTTAAATTACAAAGATGTACAATCTGAATATTAACTGCTGTGCAAGTATGAGGTTGCACTGTAAAAACAGATTTTTAAAAAAAACTTAAACGTATGTACGTGTGATCTTTCTGCCAAGACGGCTGGAAAAAGGTTATCTTTTATTTTGTTTTCTAACTTTAACTTTTCGACACGCACAACTTCTCATATAAGTCACGTGAGTGATGTGGGCGGTACAAATCAGCGAGATCAGCTCTTACCCACGTTGGATTCTTGGTGGCGGCCAACGAGAATTTTTCCGTGACTCACTTGTAAACGTGCAAAGAGCGATGACCTCTGTTTGATTAGACCAGCTCGTCGACCATCATGAGCTTCCCATTGAAGATTGAAATTGAATACCAGCTCGTCGTGCATCAGTGAGCATCCCATTGAAGATGGGAATTGAAGACCAGCTCGTCGAGCATCAGTGAGCTTCCCACTGAAGACCAGAACTGAAAATCAGTTCGTCGAGCATCAGTGAGCTTCCCATTGATTATTGGAATTGAAGACCAGCTCGTTGAGAATCAGTAAGCTTCCCACTGAAGATTGAAATTGAAGACCAGTTCGTCGAGCATCAGTGAGCTTTCCATTGATTATTGGAATTGAAGACCAGCTCGTTGAACATCAGTAAGCTTCCCACTGAAGATTGAAATTGAAGACCAGTTCGTCGAGCATCAGTGAGCTTTCCATTGATTATTGGAATTGAAGACCAGCTCTTCGAGCATCAGTGAGCTTCCCACTGAAAGCTAGAACTGAAAATCAGTTCGTCGAGCATCAGTGAGCTTTCCATTGATTATTGGAATTGAAGAACAGCTCGTCGACCATCATGAGCTTCCCATTGAAGATTGAAATTGAAGACCAGCTCGTCGAGCATCAGTGAGCTTCCCATTGAAGATGGGAATTGAAGACCAGCTCGTCGAGCATCAGTGAGCTTCCCATAGATTATTGGAATTGAAGACCAGCTCTACGAGCATCAGTGAGCTTCCCACTGAAGACTAGAACTAAAAATCAGTTCGTTGAGCATCAGTGAGCTTCCCATTGATTATTGGAACTGAAGACCAGCTCGTTGAGCATCAGTAAGCTTCCCACTGAAGATTGAAATTGAAGACCAGTTCATCGAGCATCAGTGAGCTTCCCATTGAAGATTGGAATTGAAGACTAGCTCTTCGAGCATCAGTGAGCTTTCCACTGAAGATTGGGATTGAAGACCAGCTAGTCGAGCATCAGTCTGCTTTGCATTGAAGATTGATGGAGTGGGAAAACGAGCTCAGAACGACATTTAATGTGGCATAATAATTTGTCCCAGGTACGCTGGTTCGAGCATCTGCCAAACGGCCGCTCTCCTGGACATTTCACGCACAACCGCAGCAAGCATAAATGGTGGCAAATGATTGCATAATTCAACATCGCTGTGCAGATGGTCATTTTTGAACGCACCACATGTCGGGGCATGTTGGGGCTGGAACAGCCGACGACCACGTTCAGGGGCCGATGCTGTCAGCGCACAACACAAAAACACGCCTCCGATGGGCGAAGCATCATCGACACTTAACCGTTGAAGACTAAAAAATAATGTGTTGGACGAACAAATCAAGGTTCATTCTGCATCATACTGATGGCAGGATTCAAATTTGGCAAGAAACACAAAAACAAAGAGTTTTCTGGTTATGTTGCAATAGTACCGGCCAGTAGCGGTGTTGTTCTGGTGTGAGAAATATTTTGCAGCTAAATGTTAGGCCCATGTGATACTCATCTAAGGATATCTCAACAGCACGATATTAATTTAAGTTAGTTGCAAACCAAATTCATACCTTTATGAGTACCGTTTATCATCAGACACATTCAGAAGCGTAATGCTCCCTCTAACCGAATGCTACCAGAAACTAGCTGACGACTTTTCTTTGCTTCAGGAACCTACACTGTCCTCGGATTAAAACACTATCGAGCATCTTTGGTATGAGCTGGAACCGCCTGTTTGCTACGAGAATGTGCGGCAAATAGCCCGTAGAATGTACAATTTGCAGCGACTGCGGGACTCACTCATTTTCGCATGGTAAAACATTCCTGCAGGATGGTTCCACCATCTGTTATGTTCCATCCAGACGGATTCGGGATGTTCCGAAATCCAAGGACAGGGCAACATATTACTGTTTAGGTGTACCTAATAAACTTGCATCGCAGTGTATGTATATTATACGTAAATTACTGTTGTGTAAAACTTCCCAGCTAGGTGGCGTTAGTCTGCTTCCCTTTGTCACTATTTAATTTCCAGGAAATTGATTTCTTTTGCGTGTGAAGGTAATCATGTTTTCCAAGTTTTATGGAAGGTAACTTGTATTCTAAATATCAAAACTTACTTATTTGGAAAACACTTACGAAAAATCTTTTGAACAATGCTATTCACCTGTGGACACGAAATCTCCGTTTTTCTCGTAATTTTCGAGGTTGTTTTACGTGCTTTCTGGGTATTGCGGAAATATTGAACGATTGTACCAAAAAGCTCCTTCCATGTTATTCCTGTAGTTCGTCTAATGTTTACCTCTTTTCTACTACAGATTTAAGCCAGTATTTAGCATTTCTGTTCTGTACACATAGTTTTCCTCTGTCTTTCCACAGACTTCTCACAGCTTTTACGACATTCATCTTTCTCAAAGCTGCTGATATGATTCACGCTACGTGTTCCTTACGTTTTAGCTATCTTTCCCTTTTCCATAAAAAGCATCGGGATATTTTTAGCAGTTTTCAAATCAAATGATTTAAGTATTCATATCATACTTTAAAAATTTGATTTTAAAGTATTATACACTGAATGGCAACTTTATTATATGACCACCTGACAGTTATAAGCAAATTAGCTATGGCTGCACGCTGTTGCCGCCGGAGGGCGATGCCAGTATAAAAAGGGAAAGCTTTGTGCTTGCGACAGTAGTAGAAGTGATTTTTTGGGTGACGAGATGGGTAAAAAATGCGATTTGACTGAATTTCAACGTGGGATGATTATAGAAACTCGGAGCCATGGAGCGAGTATCACCGAAACCGTCGCATTCGTGAAATGTTCCAGAGCAGATGTTGTTAAAGTGTTTAAAGAATGGGCTGTCAGCCAAAAAACTGGGCCTCTACGTTCAACATGTGGTCGTCATCGACTAGTGACTGCTCGGGCGGAACGGAGAGTGTCCAGACTGCTAACAGACAACAGAAGAAAAACAGTGCAGCAAATTACAGACCATCTTAATCAAGGATCCCCTCAAATGATCTCTGCACGAACTGTTCGCCGTGCACTGCATCGGATGGGATATGGCAGCCGAAGGCATGTTCGAACACCTTTGCTGTCTGCAGTTAACAAGAGAAAACGTCTCCAGTTTGCACAGGAGCACAAGGATTGGACAGTCGATAATTGGAAACAAATTATGTGGTCCGATGAATTACGTTTTGTGTTGCCCCATGCCGATGGCCGAGTGCGAATTTGGCGGAAACAGCTCGAAAGCATGGACCCCAAATGCATTGCTACAACCCTTCAAGCTGGTGGAGGCAACGTCTTTGTTTGGGAAATGTTTTTCTTCATGACATGCTTTGGGCCCTTTAAGTCGTGTTGATCAACGTCTGACCAGAACATCATATGTAAACATCGTTACGGACCAAGTGCATCCTGTCATGTGGATGGTTTATACCAATGGCGATGGCTACCTTCAACAAGATAATACGTCCTGCCATAGTGCTCGTATTGTACAAGATTGGTTTCAGGAACATGCCGGTGAGTTTACTTTGCTTAGGTAGCCCCCACAATCTCCAGATCTCAACCCCATTGAGAATTTGTGGGATGAAGTTGAACGAGCCATCAGTCAGCTGGATCCACAACTCTGCAATCTCACACTCCTGGAAAGGGCTATTCATCAAGAATGGTTTCAGATTCCACAAACCACCTATCAACATCTCGTGGAGTTCATGCCACGACGAATCGACGCAGTATTAAAGGCAAAAGGTGGCCCAACGAAGTAATGACGGGATGGTCATAATAAAGTGGTCACTCAGTGTATATATCAAAGCCATGGTCGGCTTGAAAAAATAAATAAATGTGAGAAACTACGTTGTATTACCTTAATATATATATTCATACCATACTTTTTTTCTTACTTAGTCTTTTTCTTTTGCGTATGAAATCATTATTTTTGTCTTGTTTTTTGAAACAGGGTTCGACAGCAGAACGAGGGAAGACCACCAAACTCGGAAGATTCCTTGCAGCAGCTGACTTCACCTACTACTGAGTTGAAAGAAATCGCTGAAGAGGATGAAGAAGGAGAAGAGGGAGACGAAGAAGAAGAGGAGGAGGAAGAAGAAGAAAGAGACCACGACCACGGGGTGTATGACGATGAACAATCGACAACTGAAGACGGTCAAAGTATATATCTGCCACCTGAGAGGTATCTCATCCCAAGTGATGATTCTCAAAGTCGTCTTTACCTCTCTGGTCGGTCTTACATCGTCCACACCATCCAGCCTACTTCATCTCAGGATTCATCTGGTTCGTCTCCTCCAGCCGAGATGACCCTAGATAAAGGCATGAAATTCCACTTGAGTGCCAGCACGGGAGATCTCGCTGCATTGCAACTCAAGGACAGTCTCAGAAAGGACCTCAAGACGTCAGCAGGAAGTCCTAGAGTGAGATCTCTTGACAGTCTGTACGAATCTTTGAGAGACTCACAGGAAAGGGAGAAAAGGCAACAGGTCGCTGTGCTTACGGACGATTTGGGATTAAACTGGAACCTTACAGAGGTTATGGACGAACTACGACTCTATTCGATGAGCAAGGAGGATATCGTGCGGATGTGGCAGAGTTCCGAAAGAATCCTTCTCAACCGGCTGACAGACACATTGAGGGAAAAGCGAATTCTGGAAGAGAAACTTGCTTTCATACAAAAGACTCTCCTGAAACCACCTTGAAGAAAACTAAACAGAACGTTATTTTAATCTACATGTGGATGGTTCACATTTAATAAAAAAATAGGTAAGAGGTGATGAAGATGTAGTTCTATACCTGATGCACTAACAAGCATCAGTAATTCTTTGGAGAATGGAAGGACACTATGGAGGAAAGAAAAGGTGATAATATATTTCATAAACACTGCGAAATAACTTTGAGAAACTTTTGTAGATAATAAAATTATATTTTAACATCTTAGCAAAACTCATACATTTAAAATGTCACTTATAACTTCTTGGAATGAAGCAATCATTTCCAGGTTTACGTTATCCCATATTTCTCTGAAATGTGACGAAGTTCGGTGTTTGGTTGTGTCAAAATATGTGAGCAGCTTTCGTTCATAAAAGTTGTGAAAGATGTAATGAATGTGTTAACAAAACGAGCAGTAAAACAGTTGAAAAAAATGCCATACCGAAGGAGAAAGGTTTCGATCTCTTGTTTAAATATTCGGAATTAATTTTCTGCAGCAACTGAATTTCTTTAAGCTTACAAAAGTAATGTTTCAAAATTTGCGAAAGAAGATTGAAATATATACATTAGTTCGTGCTCTCTTTCTGACACTAATTCCTTGAATTGAAATTACTTTTTAGGAGCTCGACGTGGGTGTAATTATGTGCAACATAAAATAACACAAGCATCTTAATTTCTGAAAAAATTATTTTGACAATTTTGTGCATGTGTGCGTGAATTTTATAGAGGTAAATATGGGAAATTGCAGAGAAGATCTGATTTCTGAAAATATAAATTTGAATGATTTAGTCTTAGAATCAAAAGAACAGAAATTCATTTTTGAGTTATATCAGAAGCTTTTGAATTTCTCCAAATATAATGAATTATTCTTTTACTTTCTTAAATGAAATAATATGCCAGTGTTTATAAATTTACCCATTATGAAACATTTAAGGTATGTTTCGCTCCTTTCACACAAAAGACGATTTAGGTAAAAGAATTCAATCCAAAATGGCAGTTATTTTCATTAAAAAACACAAAAATTACAATTTCGGGAAAAAGATTTTGATAAGTGTGTGTGTGTGTGTGTTTGTGAGTGATTCAAACACACACACACACACACACATATATATACAGACAAAAATATCTTAATGTGTAATAGAGCCCATTTATGAAAATATTAATATGAGTAATTTCATAGTTTGAGTTAATATTCTCCTAGAATTAGGAGGGAAATTATTTGGTTTTATTATAAGCTTTTGAGTATATTCAGACATAATGTTTACTTTTTTTTAATGGAGAAATGTTCCAGTTCCTTATAAATTTCCCTGTTATGAAACATTTTTGGATATGTTTCTCTCCTTCTCCACAAAAAGCGATTTAGATAGAATAATGCAACTCAAAATTGTTGTCATGAATTAAATGAATAAAATATTTTCCTTAGGAAAATATTTTATTCATTTCTAAAATATTTTCCTTAGGAAAATATTTTAGAAATTGTGTATCATTTAAAAAAAAAAAACTACAAGCATTTCATTCCATCAGTCTACACTGACATAAGTAAATCTCAAGCGCGGTAAAACGATTCTTAAGGGCCTTTGACGTAAGGGAATTGAAGGAGGATTACAAAAGATAATATTTTAACTTAAATCCATCGAGATAAAAATGAAAGGTGAAACATGCGAGAGAAAGAAAAATAACTGCAAGCTAGAGAAAGAGATAAGCTCTTTCCGTTTCGCTCATTTGCTGTGTATCCGTATTGCAAGGGACGTAATTGGCATGACGCCAAACATTGGATTACAGATTTTAAATAGCTGAATACGCACGTATTCAGAGTAAATGTGTTCTGCAGAATTTTTAGACATGTGTATAACACAAATCAGAGAAAGAGATATCGGTATGCAAATAATCATCAATAATTTCGCGTTTTTTTGGAGTCTCGGAACTTGCTTACACTAACGGAAAGTGATATTTTAAAACATACACACAATTCGCAAAAAATACATAATCACTAAATAAAATACTTCCTTTCAACTTTTGCAAATAGTAAATAGCTTTATAAAAGAAGAAATTAAATTTATAACTTCAATAAATGTACTCGTACAAATGTTAATCACAAATTTAACAATTTGTCATGGAGTTAGTTACCCAGGAGTCACTACTGCACTTATTTTGTATCTAACGCTAGTGTTACAGTAGCTACTTCTGAAAGATCATTCAGCAAGCTGAAAATAGTCAGAAATTATTTGCGAAATACAAGGTGTCAGAAATATCTTTCACTAATTGCCTTTGAAGTTGAAGAAGCCGGTAATTAAATACCAATTATTAATAACGAGAAACTGAATTCCAATTATACCTAAACAAGTAAAACTATGCTAGTAGTCTGAATTTTACATCATACATACATATCACTAAGCTGTTCTGTGAGATTTACAGGTTAGCTCCACAAAGAAATACAACCTACCAGATAATTTTCTAACTGATTATTTACTTACTGTTGCCGTATCAAACTTCTCCATTTACAGCGACCTTGATATACAACTCGGGCTTCACCGACATTGATTACACGCCGTACACAAGATCTTCTATACTTCATACTCATAATTTGTTTCTCATGCAGACACTCCTGAATCTGATCCGCCTATGACTTCCTTAGCCTTTCTCTGCTTTTCTTTCCAGCCACTTGGGCTAAAAATATTTTCTTAGTAAGCATCTCATCACTCATTATTTCAACATGGCCAAACCACCAAAGCATATTAGTCCCCACCTTGCTAACAACATTTTGCTTCACGTTACACAACTGCAACACATCTTCATTCCTCACACGATCACAACGTGTCTTGTCACAAACGCCCCTAAGGGACGCACTTCTCCAGCACACAAACGACTCCTATGTTTCTTCTGTAGTACCCAGGATTCACTGACATACATCAGAGTAAGAGCAATTACACTTTCATACACAGCCATGCGGAACTCTCTTGAGAACCCATCATTTCTGTAAAACCTTCTTGAGCAGCTATGACTTTCAATGAACTATTCACTCGCCTACTAATTTCACTATCAAATTTGTTCTCTCATTCAAACATGCTACCTAATACATAATCTCATTCACTTGGTCAATTAAGCCATTTAGACTCATCCTACATTCAGTACTAAGAGTGCTCCTAGCTCAAAAACCACAACTTTGGATTTTTTTCTTATGTATACCCACTTTAAATTTCATGCAAACTTCGTGCATCAGGGACAACATACTCTGCAATTCACTTTTCCTCTCTGTCAACAAAACTGTGTCATCAGAGCAATCTGCACACATGGATATTAGCCAAATACAAACTACTATTGTCCAACAGACTGTAGACGAACTTCGTGTTACAAGTGATACTCATATGGAAGTAGACATTCGTCATACATAACACGATATGCAACTTGCTCATTAACCACCTTTGACGAAATGATGAAGATCACTTCTACATTTAATCAAATTAAAAACGGTATTTACAAGTTAAAACATATGATAGATTAAAACACTAGATCTTTCGATCACACTAGTGATCTTCATCAGGTAACTCACCTAATGACATCAAGGTACGTCGACACGCAATATATAGGGATTTTTGATGACCCAAACAACGGGTAAAGCGCATGCTCACGAAAGTTGTTGTGAACACAGAGAGAGAGAGACATAGAGAGACAGGTAACAGTACTGCAAACGAAGAAAGTAAAAATGATGCTACACAAGTATTAATAATTCAGCTGTAATGATTATTTCCGCAATGTTCAAGTAGAGCAGTCCATGTCCGTGGGAGGAAAGAAGGTACATCGTCATTACAGCAAATACCTCTATAATGGTGAATATATAAGCTTTCTGCAAAGAGGGTCATGCTTTTCGTGCTGTGTGTAATGAGGATTTTGCATTCATCCCATAATGGTCTATGTGTGCCGCTAGCTACCAATCGGGCTAGGGCAGTCGAATGTGAGCCTGTTCTGACATCGCGTGAGTGTTCAAGCAAACGGGTTTTTAAATTACGTAGGGTGGAGCCTATGTACACTTGATGTATTTCACTGGGGTTTAACGCTCTCAGGGGAATGCCCCATACAACTCAGCGCAGCCTTTATATGTTAAGCTGGCTTCCCTGCGCTACCTGGTACGACGGGCATTTACACATTCGTCATCTGTACACCTTCGGCGCATTGAACTTCAACGAATTTTTGTCATTGCTAGTGAGTTCGGGTACCCGAAAGACCTGGTACACACCATTCTCCGCAGGCATCGCCGACTTGCGTTTACCGCATTAGAAAAAACCCGCACCCTTACCAGGTACGTAGGCTCCATGAGCTATTTTCCAGGCTGCACCAGCGTTCTAAAACATGCATGTGCCAAGTTTAATATAAACTTTGGTTTACAAACACGCAGTTTGTACACTCTAATTAAACGTGACAGGGATCCCGTTGAAACCAAACACAGGTACGGAGTCTACCTTATTCCCCTGAGAGCGTTAAACCCCAGTGAAATACATCAAGTGTACATAGGCTCCACCCTACGTAATTTAAAAACCCGTTTGCTTGAACACTCACGCGATGTCAGAACAGGCTCACATTCGACTGCCCTAGCCCGATTGGTAGCTAGCGGCTCACATAGACCATTATGGGATGAATGCAAAATCCTCATTACACACAGCACGAAAAGCATGACCCTCTTTGCAGAAAGCTTATATATTCACCATTATAGAGGTATTTGCTGTAATGACGATGTACCTTCTTTCCTCCCACGAACATGGACTGCTCTACTTGAACATTGCGGAAATAATCATTACAGCTGAATTATTAATACTTGTGTAGCATCATTTTTACTTTCTTCGTTTGCAGTACTGTTACCTGTCTCTCTATGTCTCTCTCTCTCTGTGTTCACAACAACTTTCGTGAGCATGCGCTTTACCCATTGTTTGGGTCATCAAAAATCCCTATATATTGCGTGTCGACGTACCTTGATGTCATTAGGTGAGTTACCTGATGAAGATCACTAGTGTGATCGAAAGATCTAGTGTTTTAATCTATCATATGTTTTAACTTGTAAATACCGTTTTTAATTTGATTAAATGTAGAAGTGATCTTCATCATTTCGTCAAAGGTGGTTAATGAGCAAATTGCATATCGTGTTATGTATGACGAATGTCTACTTCCATATGAGTACTATTGTCCATTTTAGCATCACGATGCCCGCATCCATAAATATATTAAACAGCCATGGTGACATTCCACAACCTTGTCTACCTCCTGCATCAATAGAAAACCATTTTGATAAAACACCACTCACTCGTATACGAGCTCTACTGCCAGGATACACTGCTTTTTAAGTAGATTTCCAGTAATACCATATTTATTCAATACCTTCCACAAAAGTATCCCATTTACTCGGTCGTTAGCTTTCTCCAAATCTATGAAGGCATCAACAACTTTCTTACCAACAGCCAGATACTTTTCAATCATCATGCGTAATGCAAAAATTTGATTTGCGCAGCTTTTACCAGGCATAAAACCACTCTAAACATCCTACACTTTCTCTGATGTAAGACCTAGTACTTTTTCAATAAAGACTTTACCAAACACTTTCCCTGGCACACTCAGTAGGCTAATACCACGATAGTTCTTGCAGTCAGTCTAATCATCTTTTCCCATATGCAATGGAACAATGATAGCATCTATCCAATCCCGAGGGACCATCCGAACTCCCAGCACAACTAGCAAGTTTGAGTTAGCCATTAAATTACAGAGTCGCCACCAAATTTCAACATCTCAGCATTTATGCCATCAACACCAGGAGCCTTACCATTCTGAAGAGATTTTAGAGCTTTACACACCATTTCTCTTGAGATCCCTCCAGTGCTTCCATCCTTCACTGTGATATCATCTGCTTCCTCCTCGGAATCACCTTTGCTTTCTTGGTCTAATAACCTACAGAAGTATTCACCCCATTTTTCACTTAACTCATTGGGCTCCCATATCATTTCCCCGATTCTATTCTTCACACAACTTACAACTTTGTTTCCCCTATTTTTCCCGGGTCTCATGTACTTCTAGAAAGTTTTTCTATCTCTCCAAAAAGCCAATTCATGCTTTTCCGTTTTCTCTTTCTTATCTTTTGCCTTACTCTGGCGAACCAGCTTAGCTGCGCCACGCTCCTTACAGAGATATTCATCCACAGAAACTCTATCTTGCAGCATCCCCAAATAGGCTTCTTTCTTTCTCTTTACTGCCTCTTCAATCTCACTATTCCACCAAGCATCACCTCTATTGTTACCCACTATTGTGATGCCACAGACCTCTTCCGTAGCAGTGACAACACTGTTCTTAAAACATTCCTACTTCTTTTCTACATCCCTCTCACATGACTTCAGCTCCTTCAGTCATTCTCTGAGTAAGTCAGAGTAACGCTGATGATCTTCAGGGAGCTTTTCAACCTTTATTCTTTCCATCTTAGTCCTCTTCCCATCCTTTTTCTTCCAACACACATTCAGTTTCACTCATGATACTGCCAAATAATGATCAGAGCCAACATCTGCACCTCTCATAACACAAGTGTCAACAACTAAGTGTTTCAGACGCTGATCATAAACAACAAAATCTATGACACTCTTTTGACCAAGAGTACAAGTTTTCCAAGTATATGTGTGAATATACTTGTGGTTGAAAAACGAATTAGATACACACAATCCATTCTCAGTACTGAGTCCAATTAATCTTTCACCATTATCATTCACACAAGGATCATTAAACTTACCCAGAACATTATCAGAAAATAGCATTATTCACACCTACTCTAGGATTGAAATCCTCTGCTAATATAACTTTTTCTTTAACACCAAACGGGCTCAAAACAGCATTTAGCTGATTCCAGAAATCTTTCTTCCTAACAGAAGGTTCTGTTCACTATAACAATTACTATTCTCTCAAATTTAACTTTCAAACGAATCCAAATAATTCTCTCACTTATGCAGCTATAGTTAATCAAAATGTTCTTCATCTTTTCACTTAAAGTCACACGTACATGTGTGACTTCCTCTCACATTATCCAATACTCCAGACCACACACTCACTGTTCTATTCACTTCTTCTATCCCAATTTCCTTCTTTTTGGTTTCACTTACACACAACTCATCCAATTTATACTTATTCATTTCTTCAATCTCCTCATTCATCTTGCCATTTATTAGCGTAAAATAGGAATAAAAGTTTCCAAGCTTTTCAATATCAACCAAATGGCTTTTTCAAGGAAGGTAGACAACAACTTTGCCGTTTTTGGTATTTTTAAAGAAAGTAGACACTTTGCTCATGGCTTTTTTGAAGAAATATTACCTTCCTTGAAAAAGCTAATTGTTTGACATGCGAATGCTTGGAAACTTTGATTTCTACACTGTTGGCCACCCAAAATGCAACACCAAGAAGGACACGAGATAGCAAAGCCAGATTTACTGGACACATAACAACAGATACAAAGATGAAATGATTGAGCTTACAGGCCCGTGCGACTTGCGGAACATGCAGACATCAATAGTTTGCGTGGCCCCCATGGCTGGCAATAACAGCCGCTACATGCCGCGGCATCGAACGAAAGAGGCTTTGGATGTGGGCTTGGGGTATGTCGGTCCAGGCTGCTTCCGCACGTTGCCAGAGTTTATCAGGCATAGCCGCGGGTGGTGCTTTCCGGGCCGATCGGTTGCCGATTAGCGAACAGACGTGTTTGATGGGCGACATATCGGGAGGACAGGTAGGCGACGGCAGCAGTGACACCTGGTGGACCGTGCAGAATTGTTGCACGATGCGTGCCACGTGCGGGCGCGCATTGTCTTGTTGAAACGTGGCCGCTGGCAGATCCTGCAGATAAGGGAGGATTACAGGCTCCAAAACGTCGGAGATGTAGCGGTGGCTGTTGAGTGTACCGGCGATGCGTACCAGAGGGGTGCGGGTGTCATATCTACTTGCGCCCCAAACCATAACGCCAGGCGACGGACAGGTATGGCGCTGCATAATGCAGGCGTCACACAGTCTCTCGTCACGGTGCCGCCACACGCGGATCCGACAATCGTGGTGTTGCAGGCAGAAGCGAGATTCGTCGGCGAAGAAAATGTCGCGCCATTCTGTTGTCCAGGTGCGGCGTTCAACGGCCCACTGCCGCCGCACTCGGCGGTGGTGTAACGGTCAATGGTAATCGGAGCAACGGGCGCCGTGCGATAAGTCCCAACTCCTGCAGACGACGTCGAACGGTACGTGCTGACACAGGTTGTTGCGCAACACACCCTAATTCCTGCGCTAACGTTCGTGATGTGGCGGTGCAAGGCGTCAATGCTCTCCGCACAACATGCCGGTCCTCTCGGTCGGTGGTGTGCCGCGGCTGCGGCGTTCGCTCACGTCGGTCCGTCCGTCCCTCCTGCACCCACCGAATCCATACTCGCCTCACTGTGGCTGGATGTTGTCCCACTCGGGCGCCGATGTCTCGGTACGATAAACCGCTCTCGCATAAGCCACTATTCGTCCTCTGTCGAACTCCGAATCGTGCTGGAATGACTGCCGTATTCTACGACGAGGCATCAGGAAGCTTCCCACGCACAGGTCCGGCAGCACAACACACTTCCACTACTTACACCCCGCCTTCTGTGTACCCTCTTATAGTGTTTCTCGGTAGCGTGCCGGGCGCACATGATTTGCATATGCCCTGCACTGCTAATCGTTTGCATGTCCTCTCACGGTCGACGTATGCGGCGAATTTCAGGCCAATCGGGTGCTTCCTTCTTGGTGTTGCATCTTGGATGGCCAGCAGTGTATTTTACGCCATTAAATTAGGATTACTGTTATAGTTTTACTATTTCAAGTACGAAAGATGAAATTTTATAGTTACAAAAGCCGAATTTTTATAGTTACGCGGCTGTTTATTAAACACAATTTAGCAAAATAAGGTACATATCCTTAAATGTTTAACGTTTAAAGTGTGTTAATTCTACAATAACTGAAAATTTCTATTAGATGGTTCACGCAGATTTTATGCACACCCAAACCATTATTCGTGATTTTTATCGAGTCCGATCTGTATAATCATTATATTCGGATAACCTTGTAAAGTTCTCTTACTGGTTTGTTTTTTCAAATTGATAATACGTGCTCTCCATACTGAAGAATGGTATGTCGTAAACTATTATTATATGGAGAACTAATGGCATTCTTTGGCATGCTAAATAGTAAATGATCGTGATTATTCCCATTTCAGACAACTTTAATTTTCTCTTCACATAGTTTAAATAATAAGACATGGACACAAGTGGTGCTTCAACTCCACAACGAAACGATGAAAAGCACAGCTGAAAGAGTGTAAAAGGCAGCAAAAAGAATATTGACCGTAACAACTTCGTAATTATGCTAGGAAAAATCGAACTAGATGTGATTAAAATTAATGTCACTGTGTGCTTAAAAGGAAGCCAGTCAAAATGTACAGAATGCATACAGGAAGCGTACTTTTACTCCATCGTAGTGGTCCCTACTTTTTAGGGTTTTAAGAGACCCCAGTTATTTTTTACCATTCCCTCTTTCCGTGAAAGGCGTAGTTTTGACTATTTACTGCTTAGTGGAACATTCTTTATAGTTTTTCTCATAAATAAAAAGAAATATTGGTTATAAATTATAAAAATCTGAATATATCATTTCTTCGTTTTGAAGATATAAAAGGAAGTAAACTTATGTTGCAGATTGATTGGAAGAATCAGTATTTATTAATTTTCTTGGTGCATGTTTGTGCTCTTGGTAAATATTATAAACTTTCAGTTAATCGATGAAATATTGCTTGATTAAGTCTAATCCAGTAAATTGAATTTATCCTTTATATCACTCTATATCAGTTTAAAGTTTAAATTAATTACGTTTTTATGGTAGCTCGAAATGGATAGCAGAATGAATTTATAAAATACTGCGGGATTTATTTCTGCGTAAGTAAATTTTATGAAAGGAAAATATTTGATACCAAAAGATAGATCGTAAATTAAACCGCAGCCTTTGACATTGATATCCGATGAAAACTTAAGCTTTCTTTTTTATTGCTGAATTAGCTAATGATTCTCAGCACTTTGGTTTTACTTAATTATGCAACCTGAGAATTTTCCCTGCACGTTGGACCAAGTTTTATTTGTCTTTGTCGATCATATAATGATTCGAACTACTGAGATTGATACTTTAAAGATGACACATTCTTTTCATGGTTTTCTGCTAATTTGCTCCGGATACTAGTTGTAATGAACCAATATTCGACCTACTAGCATTTATCTTTACATCTCTCTCCTCTGATATTTCATTTTCAAACACAGCAATATGAACAGACAAGATGTATTTGCATACCAAAAAATAGTTATAGAAAGGAAAAGCTGTAGTTTTTAAGCAGCATTTTGTTCAGGATATCAGACGGATTTTTAAAAACAACAAAAAATAGATTCTCAGAATTTTGTTCATGACAGTGTTGCAGATGAACGTTATTCCTCGTTTTATAACAGGGTTTTATTAGCTTGTCTATCGAAAAGCAATTTAAATGAAATTAAAACGGCAAAAGTATAACTTGAGAACATTATTTAATGTCTCACAATATTAAGTTACTGCAATGATTTCTTATGAAGAAATAACTAACACTTTCTTATCACTTTGAGAACATTCTCGATTTTAAACGCCATAAATATTGATGGAAATCATTTTGTGGAATTCATTTTTAGCACATTGCCCTTCAGGTACCAAAATAATTCAAAATCCGTAGACTCCAAAGAGACTTCCAATGTCTGAGGCATTAAACGGTCACATATGCACCTAGGAAAAGATACACTGCTATCTGCTTTTTAGATCAGAAATTCCAGTTCCGAACAAGTTGCATTGGAATATGAATTATCGTAATTTTAGGCGCCATTTTGCCACAAATGAGGAAAAATCAATATAATGATATCTGTAATCTTATATACACCCATTTTTATCTCAGTTTAGTTTAGAATTCGGAGTCATGTGTTGCTTCTAATGTTTTGAATCAGGTTTTCTGTATTTTGGTCAGTTCTTGAGGATGCCAAAGAAACACCTAATCGTCATGTTTTACGTATCTGCCTCTTTCTAGGTGCATCGAAACTAACATGGACGTCTGGTTATTATTAAGCATCCTTCGTTTAAACTGGATATACTCCAGCTGTATTATTCTTACTTTTGTTTAAATTTTCAGTTTTGCACTTTTTTCTAATAAGTCATCAACCGTCTCTTTGGTGAAGGTCGAAAATCAAAGGCCGCCCCGGTGGTGCAGTGGTCTAAGCGATGGCTTCTGATCATTCGTCCGAGATGGGTCCGGGTTCGAATCCTAGTGAGGCATGGATGTTGTGTTTGTCTTGCGCCCCGGGATCTCTTCCTTCCCTGGATCCAGTGGCCCTAAATAAATTAGAGATGGGCGACTGATTATAGCCCAGTGAGTTGTTCGCGGTGCGGTGGTCGTTAAACCTTCAATAAAAAGAAAAACAAAGAAAGAAAGAAAGAAAGAAAATACAGCTGCAAGAAAGCACTTACTGGTAGCCCCAAACACATTCATTTTAAACGATTTTATTACATGATTCCACATTAGTCATTTGACCTGTTTTGCCGAATGGTTTAAGGTCACATGATTCCCGTAAAATTATCGTAACAAATATTTCTGATTTTAACACGCCCCCTTTTGAAATTTTGACTTCAAACTGGCTACTGGAACTCGGACAACAGTGAAAAGCAACTGCCAAATTTTGGAATGACTAGCACGATTTCTTGATGAGTTGGGGCTCCGGAACAACATACTAAAGTTTTGTCGCAATCGAAGCATTTTTACGTAAGTTATGAAGCATAAGGGCAATGGAATGGATCTCGTTCCTATACGTCCTGACCATTGACCCTATTTCGCACAGTTTCAATAGCGTTTGTCCCCAGGTGGACCCATACAAACTAAAATTTCATCGGAATTGAACCATTTTTACGCAAGTTATGAGGCATAAGGGCAATGGAATGGATCCCGCTCCTATGTCCTGCCTTTGACCCCATTTCATCCTTTTAATAGGGTTCGTCCTCAGGTGGTCTTCTACCACATACTAAAATTTCATCGAAATCGAACCATTTTTACGTGATTTATCGTGCGGACAGACAAAGCTGGAGCACATACGCTTCTTCAACCGACGGTTGGAAAGCATAAATAAAAGGAAAATAAAAATTATACTGTAAGCTTTTCCCGGAAGATTTGCCTGACATCCAGGTTTTCACGTGCAACTTCATTAACCAGATCGTTCTTTTTATTTTCAACCGAGCAGTTTGCTTCTTCCCTGATGTCAGCAGGAAAACAATTGAAATGAAATAATAGGATATATGACTTTCCACAATGAAGTAGTTATTGGTTGCAATATCGAATGTTATACTCGACGAACGTCTAATACACTTGATTTGTTAAACAGTAAAAAAAAAAAAAAAAAAAACCCTCCGTATAAGTCTGCAGTATACAGCTTAAGGCGGGCGCCACTTCACTGTACAAGGGTTACTACAATCAAGTAACTCAGTTTCCTCTCAAATCCTTAGTTTACCAACATTCAAGAAATATTTCACCTTACAGACAAAACGAAAGGAACACTTCTTTGAGAACTTACACGCGAAAATGCTAAAATACAAAGCAAGCAGGCTAGAACAGCACAAAACAATGCTTCTGCTTGCATAACCTTAATTGATATTCTCGCTTGATTATGATTGGCACTCTTACCCATACTCCTCCACCAATGATAATGCCCCTTGTTGGGACATTTGAATTATTACAAAACAGTTTTTTTTTAATCTGTGTACACATTTCATTAAGTCTTAAAAAAAAACGTAATTAATAGGCTTTTTCCGGCGCAATTGCTTGCAGTCTTTTTACAATTGCGAAACAAACTGTTTATAAATTCAGCTTGCTTTGCCGAGAACGAAAGTGCTGCCATCTATCGTTGGCGCATGTTTCAGTTCTTCATTATTCCTACGGGATTTCTCTAAAAACTAATTAGAATTTTAGAATTAAAAAAAGGGCTCCGAGTTATACAGACAAAGTTACTTCTCAGCAGTGGTGGCAATGGGAATTATTCGCTGCCTGAACCCAACGTACAAGTGAATGCCATTAAAATTAAATATGCACAAACCTATTCGAAGCAGATATGATACCATTAAAGGAAATTTCGTTATTAAACTTTAAAATGAAATGCTCACATTTAGCTGAAATCAAATCTGTTTTTTTTAATTCAGAGACGAACAATTCATACAAGATGGTGTCATTAATTGAAATGTATAATGCACTGCAAAATGTTTTATACAACTTAAATGCTCCCTTTCTTCTGGTGTCGCATTGCTCCCGGTTCCACCGCGTTCCGGCCTATTTCACTACTGCATCTGAGAGATTATAAATTCAAAAGCTTTATGATCAGTAACTTTTTCTTTGTAGGCAACAGGCAGACAGACAATCTATTTTATTATTATAGATAAGGAAGTATTGGGATTTGTTACCCATATAAATACACTTCAAACATTACGAACTCATGTCTTCTCAAGTTTCTGATTTTAGAAAAACAAGTTAGTAAAATCATGCAATGCACTGATTATGATACGCTTACTATCATACCAGAAATCGTTACTCAAGCTATTACTCAAGTTATGAGGAAAATGGCTGCGGAATAAATCTCGCTCCTGTGTCCTGACCTTTGACCCCATTTCGATTATACTAAACAGAATTGGTTCGGAATACCTCCGGAACAACATACTACAGTTTTGTCGCAATAGAAGCATTTTTAGTCAAGTTATGAGGATAATGGCTGAATAAATATCGCTCCTGTGTCCTGATCTTTGACCCCATTTCGGTGATATTCAACAGAACTGATTCAGTATACTTCCGGAGCAACATGATAAAGTTTTGTCGCAATCGAAGCATTTTTATATAAGTTATGATGCATAAGGGCAGTGGAATGAATCCTGCTCCTATATCCTGACCTTTGACCCCATTTCGCCCATTTTCAACAGGGTTCGTCCCCAGGTTGTCCTCTATACCAGATACTAAACTTTCATCGAAATCTAATAATTTTTTCGCGAGTTATCTTGCGGAAGGGCGGACAGACGGACAAAGCTGGAGCATGTACGCTTCTTCAACCTACGGTTGGAAAGCGTAAAAAACTGTATAAAACTGGGGGTGCTGGACTGCGCAGATCTTGGATAATGTATTGATTTTAATTTTTTTGATGTGTTAATTAATCACTATGTTTAGTATTTTTACTGTGTTTTTTTATATATAAACGCTCCACGAAAACACAAAAATTATTTTTTAATTTGTAAAGTTCTTTTTATCAATGGATTAAAAAAAAATATTTGCATTGAACACTTGTGTGAAATAAACGAAAGCGATTATGTTTGGAGATCGTGAAGAAAAAATTATTAAATGATGCTGTCGTGGGAATTTACGTAACAGTTGCAGCAGTCTCGGAATGTCAGAGCTCGAATTATTTAATAAATTCTCATGATTGCGATTTTATTGCTTTTGTAATAAAGTCTTATGCTTGTATGAATGGCAGAAATTGTAGAAGTGCAATCTGCATGCTGCTGAAAAATAATTTTAGAAGATTTGCTTGATATCCAATTTCATTCCCGAGCTGCTTGTTTTATCGGCTTTGATTGCTGTATCAATACTTATTGAATGTGAATTACTTATGAATGTGAACGCGCTCGACTAGATATCGTGAGATCCGGGATTCAATTCCCCGGCGGTGACCGAATAACAATTTTTCGGTTGCTATGTGTGTTGATAAAACGTGGAAAGAGTGATGTCTTTGTTTGTTCACTGACGCCACGTATTTGGAAGATTTTCACTGTGAATTTCCGTTTCTGTATTTATATGCCTCAAGCTAAAACTAGCCGCTCTATAAAAAGAATTAAAAAGGTTTTCTTTCATTAAAACTTCATTAAAATGCTTGGTAGTTAAAAAAAAATTTAAAAAAATCCTCAAATTGATCAACATAAATAAAATAATTTGCTCAAATATTTTCAGAAACTTTCGTCTTTCACTGTTAAAATAATTTTTTTAGTTTTTTAAACTGTGTAAATAATTTTTTTTAAACTATGTACTTTGTTGATTTTGAGGGAAAAGTTTTCTTTGTGTTTTGTATCCAGTTCTTACTTTTTAGCAACAAATTGTTTCCTGTTTCAGACTGTCTTAACTGATTGAAGCTTTAAAGTTGATTTCAGCATTTAACATTAAAGGGCTACTTTTGCCTTCTGTTTATAACTTTAAAATCGAAATTAAAAGTAGCTCAACATGTAGCAGAAGAAACAAAAAACTCTGCAGATAAAAATTTCAGTATGTTAAAAAGGAAAGGTGTTCTAAATGATATATTTTGAAATTATTTTAACATACCATCGAAAAATGTTTCACATATTTTTCACGATTTAAATGCTTATAAACTTGCTGCTGGTTTCAATTTTTCAAATGTCATGAAAAAGTTATATCTTCTTTACTTAATGGAAAATGTTTCAGTTATCATGTTTTGTATTGTTGTAAAGATTTCCAGCTCAAGATATAAGTTTTATGCAACTTTCATGTCAAAAAAGTATTGCGGTAACGCGCATAATGCATGGATGTTACTGAAAGAAATGCGCGAAGACTGAAAGTTTGACATCTGGAACCAATCCTATAAGAGAACTGCTCCTGACTGCAGCAGTTCACCTGACCTTTAAAAACTGGTAAACTATAAATTTCAGAAAAGGTGAAAGAGTGTTTCAAACTCGCTACCTCTTCAGCCAATCATCATACTCAGACAGAAATATATGTCACATATAACAATATCCTGCTAATAAAGTTATATTCACCTTTTAACTAGCATCGTACAGAAGCTATATCTCTCTTCCCGCACTGAAAGGGCATTTTATTACAAAACTCCGCCTAACTTCGTGTGGATCTGACTTTCTCCCTCACAAGAACGCAAAATCTCGTGACATTGTCTCCACCCTTAAAGGTTTTGGGGATATGTCGCACAAAACTGTGTTGCTACAGCTGTTGTATCATCTTTTAGGGCAAAGGTAAGCCGCGTCTGTGCTGCATCGAAATCATAAAATCATGACGCAGTTATGCACCATATTAAGTTGTCCAACCTGATTAGCACGAAGTTGCACCATGTTGTTTTGTGTCTTATGCGCTACATAATGGTGAACCTTTGCCCCAAAATATGATGCAGCACCAATTTTTGGCAAAACCTTTACCAAACGTTTTCAGAATGTACCAGCTTTTGGAAGAGTTGTTAGTGTTAAGCTTCATGGTATCAGGGGAGCTGTCGGTAAAACTCCACGAGTTGCCGCGGCTGGGTTTCGGGATTATTGTTCCACTTGAAATCTGTCGAGTGAGAGAGCGACTTCATGTTTTGCAAACTTCCCTGGGTATTTGTTACTGTTTTGAACAGTTGGATGTGGCAATTTCTGGCCCATTGGGTCTCTTGCGCCAATAAACGCATACCAACCAACCAACTAAACTTACGGAAATGTTTCCCCACGCAGTCTCTCGCCAAACTGGTACGATGCGATGAGGTTTTGTCTTGTTGACATAAGGCATCCTGCTTTGGGAAATGGATAAGCGGTGAGTGCGTCAACATAGCCTTGTACGTTGATAGTGGTGTCAATAGGTATAAAGAGTTCCAAATCGGCCCCACATCAGCATGGCTCAGAAAAATGCATCGCTCCCATCCGGCTGTAGGACCCCGACTTGACAGTTGCAGTTCATGGCCTCGTATGATACACGCCACACACACTCATTCTCCAGTCTTGTACTTTGAACCTAGGTGTTTTTACAAACTACCTGCTTTCAGTATCCCTCGGCCCATTGGTGCTATTCCTTTGCCCACTACAATGTCATACCCCAGAGAAATACACTTAACAAAGTGTCTGCTGCCGTAGACCAGGCGTGTCATCATACGTCGAATAATCTTTGCACAAACCTTCGTAGGTGCCCCATCGTTGAATACCGACATTATTCTCTCCACTGCAACCATCCGATCCGACGTTACGATACGGATGAAGTAGTGATCATCTTATACATCAATGATCTGTGTACGGCTGCATTTTACTGGAAAGCTGTCGCCTTTGATGTGGACCTAGTTCATACGCGTGACGGCTGCGTGCGAAAATCCCAGACGTTTTGCAAACGCGCAGACGGAGCACTCCATCTTCCTCGCTCCGATTATCTGCCTACAATAAAACTCGCTCAAGTCACAGTGCTTACCCATCATCTCAGCGGCAAACTATTTTTTTCGTACAATGGTTAGATTTGCACGCAGCTACCTTTGCCCATATCTTCAAGAGTTGCATGGCGCAAATTTTAGAAAGGGCTGTACGTCGCCAACGTAGAAGCGGAAGCGACTGGGTGCGCGCATAAGGACCAGTTAGAAATGGTTAAGAGTGTCAGAAAAGGAATATCGAACTGACTTTGTGGCAGAATGCCAAATGATATGAGAGCAGAGTGTGCTCTTTGGCAGGAAAAAGAACAGATGACCTTATTTGTAACGGGAAGGAGGTCCAGTATCCAGGGACTGCTGGATTAGCGTGCCCTCCGAAGCACGGCGAGATTTGTCCGAGATTGGTGCTAATTGGAATCTCGGTGTGGCATCGATGTTGTGCTTTAATAATGGCACTGTTTTTTTTTCCCTTCCCTGGAACCAGTAGCCCTAAATTAAGGACGGGTACCTACTTATAGCATATGGAGTTGTTACCGGTGATCGTTAAATCCCCCAAACAAACGAAAAAGAAGCACAGAGAGTCTATAGTGTTTGGAGTTGGATCCAACTCACCACCAATGGCACGGCAGCCGAGTTCTCTTTGTTACCACTGGGCTATGGCGTTCCTATCACGTAGGTATCTGATCCATTTGTATCATGACGGATCCGGGAAGGCTAACCACATCATTGTGGCGCGATAGGACGCGATTGTACATGAGTTCGGTGCGCATAGTAAATTGTACTTTCAGTGTTTTACGTCATACTAAAATTTTAAGTGTGTGAACAGCTTCTTTCCACGAGAAAAAAATGTAAAACTCCAATCCCCACTTTCTCCATAAAAACACAATTTGTTTTTCAGGCGCAGTTCTTTTTCAAAATTACTGATAAATTAATTTTGATTGAGCAGTTGCTAATATGAGAAGCAAGTAAATTAATCTTTTTTTTTTTTTTCATTGTTACAGCCTTGTGACACAATTATTATTTTTTTTCATCTCCAGTCCAAAAACTTAAAAAAAAAAAAGTAGTCTGGTATAAATCCAACTGCTCATACATATAGCAACCTGCTTTTTAGAATTTTATTGGACATCAATAGTAATTAATGTGCCTCGGTGATTCGATAGTGAATAGTTTAGAAAATTTGAGTAGAAAGTTAAAACATTAGATTCCTTAGAATTCAGAAAGGTTTTAGAACACTTCAGGAAGAAAGATTTAAGATGTTCTTAGCAAGACATATAGGGTGCTAATAATTGTAAAATATGTCTTTTTAGATCGTGTAAAGCAACTACTGCCTTCCTCTTGTGTGTTAATAGATATTTATCCTTGCTAAAGAGAGGTGCCTAAAGTAGTATTTTTTTTACGTACACATATATACATATATATATATACATCTATCAATTATGTCATGCTTTGGCGGAGAATAAAATGCTGAGTAAATATATATAGCTAATATGAAGGAGGGTATGAACACAGAGTGAAATGGCAGTAGGACAACGTACAGTTTTTGAATTCAATGGGATACATAAACGATATTTATTCTAGACCTATTTCAAACATAAGCTAAAAAACTTGAACAAAAAAAAATGATTACTAGTACTGTGACTATATCAAACATGCTGAGTAATTAGAGTTTGCTATAATATGATAATTCAAATGTTGAGTTGGTACGAATGAAATGTCCGGCAAAGGACCAGCACACGTGGACTGCGAGAACGGAAAATTAGGGCAACTTACCTAGGCAAAATAATTCCCCTCGGCATCGACACATAGTTGCCATCTGTCCTGCAAGGTTATGATCCCGGAACGAGGAAAGTCTTGTGGTTGGGACTCGAAGAAGTCATCCACTGCATGTTGAACCTCGTTTTTTGTGTTGAACTGTTTCCCGGAGAGGAAGTGATTCAGGTGACGAAGCAGAGGATAGTCTGTCGGAGACAAGTCCGGGGAATAGGCAGAATCAGGCAGTGCTTCATAGCCCAAGGCGCTTAGTGTCAGCATCGTTCGTTGTGCGACATGAGGGCGGGGGTTGCCCTGGAGCAGAAGAACACCATATCTGTTGACCAAAGCCGGTTGTTTCTGCAGCCAATGTCCGGTGCATCTGGTGCAATTCAGCATAATAACGCTCTGCAGTTATGGTTTTACATCTTGCCAAGAAACTCCGATGAATTATCCCGGTCGTGGAGCACCAGACAAGGAGCATCATCTTCTTGGTGTGTAGGGGCGGCTTAGGATGCCGTCCAGCAAGTTTTACCCTGCTTAATCATTGCGCAGATTGTTTCCGGTTATCATAAAGGACCCACTTCTCGTCGAAGGTGACGATTCGATGCAGTAGAGGTTCCTGTTTCTTCCTGGCAAGCAGCGACTTGCAGACTTGTTGCCAGTTGTCAACTCATGCGACAGCACCATGTCCAGCTTTTTGACCTTATCTAGAGCAGCCAGACACCGAACAACTGTCGTGAGTTGGACCCCTGCCCCTGCCGCTATCTCACGACAAAACCACGCCTGAACTTTGTTCTTCACACACCTGCTAACTATTTATAGTAACTCTGTGACGTAATGCCCGCAACCCCTGTGGGTGGTTCCATTCCGCTGTGGTGGGGGCCTGTATCCTATGCTCGTTAGTGCCGGACATTTCATTCGGACCAACCCAATATCTCTACTGATTACAGAAAGAGTTTATCCAAAGCGGAGTGCTCAGAAGCGAGGTCTCCTGGCTAATCGTGGGAGTTACGCACGGCGGGAGGTACGTTTGCTCTTTGACATTGATTCTTTCCCTTCCGTAGAACCAGTGGCTCTAACTTAGAGACATGAGATCCCTTATGCATCAGGTGCTCTCGATGGTTGCTACACCCCATAAATAGAAACGTTTGTTTTGGAAATGATTCCAAGCAGCTGGTAATGAGATTCGTTCAAACTGACAGAGTTTAATAGCAAAATAGTCATTAATTGATGTTTCCAGCATTTCACCGAGCCGCCCTAATCGCAATCAGGTTCGATTCCGGAATAAGGCTCGGTTGGTGGGCCTGTCCTACTGTGCTGACACTGCTTCCTCTCTAGAACACGCTGCTGTATATCAGGAAAAAGATACCCTATAGTAGCGTTAACTATGGGTGGCAAATTCGACTGTAAACCGAAAAGGTAAAGAACAATCGACTAATATTGTCACATGTTATAAACTGTTGCAACTCCGGGATCATAGATTTTAACAACGGTAAACTTTAATAGCCATTTTATGTATCGCAAATTAAAATCGTCTCCCTTTTTAATTAGTGTTTATTTGGAGACGGTCCCTTTTTCACCTAGTTTAATTCCATCTGCGTTTATGAGGCAGGACACGTTCTTAACGCTATTACTGTCCGATCTGAGGTCATCGCGGAGTCCGGTTTTGTTACTTTATTGCTCTGCGAGGGGGGTGAGTGGGCGATGGTGTTGAAGGGAGGTATCAAAAAATTCTCACATCTTCAGCTTAATGAAGGGAGTTTCCGCAGTGGGTCGAAGAACAGGTGATAAGTCAGGGGGTCAACAGCAGAAAATGCACAGCGATGTTCGGCATTAACGAGGGTTGTGAGAATGTAGGGTTGGCAGCGAGCTGACCAAGGGTCCGAGAGAGAACGCAATAAAAGTATCTCGCGCGCTCTCTGCGAAGAGGGACAAAAAAAAAAAAAAAAAGAAGAAGGGAAGTTTGGATCTTGTTTTTGAAGAGAGAGGTTGGAGGGATCTTCGCGCAAGGGGAACGCGTCTTCTGCATCTGCGATCAAAGAAGGAAAACAAGGGAAAATAGAGATTTAGAATGTCCCATGCCGAAAAGAGAGATTGAGCAGAAAATAAATTTGGAAATGAAAACTTAGGAACGGGATAACGAGGGGAAAAGCCTGATAAAGTAATAAGCGAAAGCGGATCGTCGAGTTAATAATACAAAGAAATCAGGACAAAATCGAACGATCTCCGCCATGACTTCACGGAATAAACACAGGCAAAAAAACGACTCTTCATTTTACATATTTCTTTCATCGTCGGAGAAAAGTACAGGAAATGCCTCAGAATTCTTGAATTCTCTACAAGCGAAGATACCCGCGAAACAAGGTACTGAAGCAAACAGAATTGTTACATTGTATTCGTTTATGTTTAGCGTTTGAACTTTCTGTGTGAAGACATAATGAATCGGACTCAGCGTCCAGTCTGTATTTAATTTTTTTAGGGGGGGGGGGGAAGGGGCATTTCATTTCTTTATGTACTTTTATACCATTGCGAAGCATATAAAAACATTAATATATCAGTTCTCGTTGAGTGTGCTGCACCTTCTTGCTAAACCGCATGACAGTACATATGTTTTGTTCGAACATTCACAGAGGGTGTTATGACGAAGTAAATTTCTCCATCATTTTTATGCTAGGGGAGGGATTCGAACCCCCCAACTCTCGGGTCCGGATCTACGAATGCTAACCACTGCATTACACTGACATATGTTCCCGCTGCTATATGCCTTTATCTCATGTGCATGTGCATCCTGCTGGACAAGCACGTCACATCTCCCCCCCCCCCGAAAGAGGGCCGGAGGCATGGCCCACGGGACGGTCGGGACCATGTGTCGCTGTAGGCAGTCATCCCATAAAGAACGTGCGTTTCAGAAATCCCAGACAATTGGGTGTGTGGAACGTACATCACACTGATTTCTTTTTTCTAACCACTGAAGAAGAAATTTTTATTTTTCTTGTCTCGCCGTGTGGAAAGAACGTCACATCATTGCGAGAAACTTAACAGCCGGTTTATCCTGGAAATTCGGGCGACAATATAACTTACAAGTTTGTCCGCGCCGAGCAGCGAAATCGGGTCTCCTCACTCCGGAGTAAGATGCTCACCCAACTGAGCTACACGGACATGTGCCCTCACTGCTATCTGCCTTTATCTCATGTGCGTCCTGCGGTGCAGGTACGTCACAGTTTGCAGAAAGTAATACTTCTATATTTATATACAAGCCCAGTGGCAAGGTATCAAATTGAAACAAAATTAGAACAAAGCTCAGAATTTCTACTTTAATTAACTTTTTAAAATTTTCCACATAGGTCCCCTCACACTCGATAAGGATACGCGAACGTTTATTAAACCCGTCTCTGTAGAAATGTTCAGATTGTTCTCGGAACCATTTCCTCATAGCGCATCGAACATCTGCGTCACAGCTGAACTGAATTCCTTTAAGATGTCTCTTCAGAGCAAAAAAACAACCATAAGTCAGGCAGCGCCTTATCTGGGTTGTAGGTAGGTTGTTGAAGAACTTCAAACACAACTTTCTGTATGGCCTCTGAAGTGAAAGCACTGGCGTGGGGTTTGGCGTTGTCGTGTTGCAGAATGAGTGGCTTTTTTTCCCGCAGACACGCGGTTTATTCTCTTCTTTAACTTTTTCAACGCAGCTCTCAGAATTGGTAGCCGTACCTTTGACCATGTACTCCTAATGAATAATACCTCTGTAGTCCCAGAACTTACTGACAGAAATTTGGTGTTTGGAATTTTTTCGCTCGAGGAGAAGATGGGTGTCGGTATTTCAACGACTGATTTTTCATTTCTGGGTCATAATGGAGAACCCAACTCTAATCACCAGTTACAATGCTTTGGAGAAAATCACTTCCATATTTTTCATAGCGAACAAACAAACTTTGGCATGTTTTAAGTCTCGAATTCTTCATTTCAGTCGTTAGGTGACGCGACGCCCATCCAGCATGCACTTTATCCTAAAATGCTAACAATACCATTGACACTTTGTAACGTACCAGGAGATGTGACGTACCTGCCAGCAGGACGCACACGACATAAAGGCAGATAGGAATCAGAATAATCGTCCGCGTAGCTTAATTGGTAGAGCAACTTGTTCCGGAATAAGCGGCCTCGGGTTCGAACTCCGGCGCGGATAAAAATGACGGAGAAATTCACTTCGTTATAACTTCCTAAGCTAATGTTCAACTTACTTGCTATATTTCTCTAAGTTATTATTCGATTTTCCATAATGAGCTCATCAAATGTTTGCCTGTTCAAATCGCATGTTTGCGAATACAGGACTCTCAGTCCGTGGCTGATCCTTTACAACCAACATTACTTTCCTACCAGACGAATAGTGCTTATGTCCAAAGTTCCAGAACTGCCACTAATTTGGCGTGAATTTCTTTGGAAGGTACATTTTCATGAGTAAAAAACTTCACAACTGATCGTTGTTTGACATCCGTTGTCAAAGTTGAAAAAGAATCATCCATTTTAAACACGATTAGGTACGGACAAATAGATTTGCAAAGTTCTCTTACGCAGTAAAATGAAGCTAATGGCACAAAAAATCGTTTGCCGTTGACTGGTTGCTAGGCCACATCATGCGCAAGACACTTGCGTGGGTGCATGGACACGACAATTATGAGTTATAGTAAAATCTATCTTTTCCTTTCAAACTGCGCTTCAGACACTTCCGGTTGCGTGTTTCTTGAGTCGTCTGTATGTATAGTATTCAACAATAGACGCACATCTTTATCCTAATCTTCTACATTACAAGGCAAATCTAGCAGTCATTAATATGATTTTTTTGGTTACCTACAGATCATAGGCACGCCAGAGCGAATGGATTTTTTTTTATCTCTTGTCCACTGCTTTAGTTCTTCAAAACAAACGGCACACATTGTGACGTACCTGCCAGCAGGACGCACACGACATAAAGGCAGATAGGAATCAGAACAAACGTCTGCGTAGCTCAGTTGGTAGAGCGACTTGTTCCGGAATAAGCGGCCTCGGGTTCGAATCCCGGCGTAGACCAAAAATGACGGAGAAATTTACTTCGTTATAATGGCGCCCGAACTATCCGGATGACCCGACCGTTCAAAATCTCGCAATGGTGTGATGTTATTTCCACACCGCGAGATCGGAAAAATCAGAGAATCCCTTCTCCAGCTCTTCGAAAAATAAAAATGTGTGATGTTGCATTCCAGACACCAGATTTACTGGGAGTTCTCAAGTGCACGTTCTACAGTGGATGGCTGCCTGCAACGATTCATGGTCACGGCTGACCCGTGGGCCCGGCCCTCTTTCGGGGGGGGGGGAGGGAGATGTGACGTACCTGCCAGCAGGACGCACACGACATAAAGGCGGATAGGAATCAGAACAAACGTCTGCGTAGCTCAGTTGGTAGAGCGACTTGTTCCGGAATAAGCGGCCTCGGGTTCGAATCCCGGCGTAGACCAAAAATGACGGAGAAATTTACTTCGTTATAACATCTTATGTGTAATTTGTCCTGGTAAGCTTACATTTCTCTCCAAATAATGCACAGCAAGCTTTTCTATAAAGTCTGTAATGTTCATCTGTGGCTGTTTAAATGATAAACTCCTCACAAAGGTAACAGAAACTGCAGATCATAGTAGGCTCTTCATACTATTTTATTCTGTTCTCCAGGTAATATTTTGTTGGTAAAACAAGACGTTACATACCGAATACAGCGCTTTCTTATATTGGAACAATAAAACCTATATAATATGCTACGTCTGTCTCTAACGCTGTGACGTCATTCAGTAGTTGCCGCGCCATCTGCTTTTGTCCGGTGGCCGAAATCGGAACTAAGCTCACCGCTATCGCTCGATACGTAAAATCAAGGAGAAATACCGGAAAATAAAATAAAGTAGGTAAGACAAACGACTTCATCTGTGGCAGAACGCACGTGTTCGAACAACTGTCTGCGACGTTTGTTCTGTTACGTAGGTGTTATATCGTGTTTTATTTCATTTTCTTCGCATTGCAGAGTAATTTCATAATATACAAAACAAGATGACACCGAATTTTCGGGTGTAATAAGCACGTCTTTTGAATCCGTTCTGACGCAAATTAAATTTATCAAAACTATTCAAAGTCAATGGAACCGGTATGGAAAACAATAATATCTGACGGAAGAAAAAAGCTTATAAATCGGGTTTCTGATCTCTCAGATATTGCTGCAAACGGAATCGTGAGCTTACGCCCTCTGGTTGCAGACTTGTGCGTTAAGAAGTTACATGAGAAAAATTTCGCACCGTAAACGCTCTCTAACACCGAAATAATTTTTCAAATCGGACTCTTAGAAACAGTGATGTCGACAAAAATAAGATGTGACTTTACATCCCCTGGTGGGAAAACCATGCATTATTTTAGAAAGAAAGTATTCTCAAAAAGTTTTTTCATATGAGCGGTTTCGGCCCAAGAAAAAAAATTTAGTCGAGTTTTCAAGAGCCTAGATTTTGCTACAAATACATCAGAAGCAGAAATTGACACTTATGCCCCTGGTGGCCAAACCATTCTTTACGAAACATTAGAAATTATGTGAAAAATATTTTCCAACAGGTCTTGTATGCGATACAAGAAGAATTTTTTCAAATCGGAGTTTTAGAAGTAGAAAACGCAATTTACCTTTATGCCCCTAGTGGAACGTCTATGATTTACTTGAAAATTTTGAATTTATAGAAAAAACATTTCGCATCGGAAACCGTATCCAACAAAGAAGGAATTTTTCAAATCGGTCTTCTAGAAGTAGAGATATTGACAAAAATAAGATATACATCTACGCCCCCTGGCGTAGAAACCATGCATTATTTTAAGAAGAAAATGTTTCTAAAAGGTTTGTCGACATGAGTAGTATCGATCTGCAAACGACGTTTTTTTCAATCGAGAATTTAGAAGCTCATATTTTGCTGCAAATACATCAGAAGCGGATATTAAGATTTACGCCCCCTAGTAGCCAAATCACTTTTTTGCAAAAATTAAAAATTATGTGCAAACGATTTCCCGTCAGGAGCTGTATCCGGTGCAGAAAGAATTTTTCAAAGCGGAGATTTAGAAGCAGAGATATAGGGAGAAACGAAATTTACTTCTACGCCCCTAGCTGAAATTCTATGAATTACTTTAAAATTTTGAAATTATATGAAAAGCACGTCACACTGAAAACACTATCCAACAAAGAAGATTTTTTTTCAAATCGGACTCCTAGAAGTAGAGATATTGAGAAAAATAAGATATACATCTACGCCCCCTGGCGGAGAAACTGTGGAATATTTTAAGAAGAAAATATTGCGAAAAGGTGTATCGATATGATTGGCATCAGTCCACGAAATAATTTTTCAATCGATATTTTAGAAGCTCAGATTTTATGGCAAATATATCAGAAGCAAAAATTAACACTTATGGCCAAAGTATTCTTTACCAAAAATTCGAAATTATATGCAAAACATTTTCTATCAGGAGATGTATCCGCTGAAAAAAAAAATTCAAATCGGAGTTTTAGAAGAAGAGTTATCGGGCAAAATGTAATTTATTTTTACGCCCCCTAGCGGAAAATCTATGCGTAATTTGGAAACGTAACTATATCTAAAATACTCTTCGACATAAATGGAATCGAAAGATAAAAGATTTTTTTTAATCGGATGTTCAAAAGCAAATATGTGGAATAAAAGGTATTTTTGAATTCGACGTCATCTGCATTTACGCCCTCTAGCGGCGAAATTGTACATCGTAAAAAAAAAACGAAATGAAGGATCATTATTCGCATATTTCAAGTTTCCCAATGCGAAAAGAATTTTTCAAATCACACTAATAGTTGCAGAGATATCGTTGGTACAGACGGACAAACCGGCAACATGTAAGCACGATCTTTTTTTACAAAAGGCGTGCTAAAAATTGCAGAGTAATTTCATAAAAAGGAATTAGCGTTATTTTATTTCATAATTACAAGTTATAACATTTATTCATAACAAGTTAGTAAAATCATGCAATGCATTGATATGATACGCTTTCCAACATACCAGAAATCATAGGAAAATATCTTGGTTTTAAGGGAACTAAACTATGGTAAAACGTTTGAGGTTCACATACATAAAAATTAAGTCTCTTTGTGCCCGTGTTATCTATTTCTATTATGAAGAGCTACCACACATAAGCCATTTTATAATTAAAAATCTCATTTAAATCGGGCACATTTCACGGAAGTTATCGTGCGAAAATAATGGCTAACGAATCTCACACATGCGCACTGCCCGCAATTGCTGACAAAAAATATTTTTGGCGGAACTGTTTCCAAAGTCGTTACGAAACAACGTATTGTATTTCGTGGCAATCGAAGCATTTTTACCTAAGTTATTACTCATTACGACAAAACTTTAGTATTCTTCAACCTACGGTTGGAAAGCGTAAAAAGGGAACAAGTAAAATTGGAAGAAAGTAACTGCAGGCTTAGTTTTTATTCATTGTGTTGTAAATTTAAAAAATTATAGGTTCCGTGGAATGTTTTCTTTGTAGTACAAGATGGAGGAAAATAAAGCTGAAAGAATTACGAAACTTTTGTGGTTGGGGACCTATTCTATTGACTGCCCTTTAATAATGCAACCGTTTGTTATAGTTATGTATATGTATTTTACTATTCGTTTTATAACAATTTCAATCACAGCTTTTTCACCTGTGCTCGGCATGGGCTATGAGCTATTTTTATGTTTATAATCTTACAACGCAGTTAAAAATTTTGGGTTAGGTTTTCCTAATTTCTTGAATTTGTGTTGACGTTCCTTCTTCGTGTAGATGCGCATTATACAGTACAAAATACTTAAAAAGATCGCAGATATTCGTTTAAGATGAATTTTTTCATAGTTCGGCTTTAAAATAAAGAATTGTTCACAAGTTCGGGCTTAGTAAACGATAATCACCATGTTTTAGATTTAGAGTATTACATAATTTAATTTCAAGTAATAATCTGTAATATTGATATCAATACAAATTCGGAAATATAAAAACATACAAATCCTCCGGCAAACCACCTCGTACGGATAACGTCCTTTTCCCTTGAGTCCGCATACATTTCGCTCAGCACTATGAACAAGAAAAATCAACACAAGTTCAAGGAATTAGGTAGGCCTAACTTTAAAATTTTAACTGTTTTGCAACATTATAAAAAATTCTTCCAATACAAAACAGCACTGCATTCGGAATATAACGTCTTTTTTACTCAAACAAAATATAACGTTGAGAACAGAATAAAACAGTGTGAAATACATGCTACCATTATCAACGAAAAATTCCACGTATTTTAGCTATTTTAACATACAAGATGTGACAAAAAAATAAGGTGAATGTTTTTGCCGAAAACAGAAATTTAATAGTAAAGTTGCACAAATTAATCCCCTTCAAAATAATCTCTCTCGGCATACACACACACACACACACACACACACACACACACACACACACACACACTTATTGCAGCGGTTCTACCGTTGTTGAAAACACTCATAAAAGTTATTTCGGAATGCCCTTTAAGACTCTCGTTACAGTACCTTTGGTGTCTTCCACATAGTCAAAACATTTACCTTGCATAACTGCCTTAAAGCTTCGGGAACAGCCAAAAGTCACTCGAAGCTAAGTCCGGTGAATAATGGGGTGAGGGAGCACTGGACTGGATTTTGCAGCCAGGAATTGGATGTTCGGCAGAGCACTTTGACTTGGCGCGTTGTCGTGGAGAAGCATCCATCCACCGGTCTTCTCCGGCCTCTTGCGATGGACTGCAGTCCTCAGGCCTTTCAGAATTTTCAAGCAACGTGTAGTATTAACAGTGGAGTGGCTGGGTAAGAATTCCTAATGCGCCAATTCTTCGAACGAAAAATGACACAAGGAGGACTTTAACGTACGATCGAAACTTACCTGCTTTCTTGGGTCTTTGGGAGCAAGGCGTTTTCCACAAAGATATTTGGGCCTTTCTCTCAGGGTCCTAACCATAGAGTCAGGCTCCATCACCCGCTACAATTGTCCGTAAAAGGTTTGTTTCTGTTGTTGCACGTTGAAACAACTCAGTCAAAATTGTTATAGTATTGTTTTTCTGGTCGTCGTTCAGAAGACGAGGAATGAACTTCGCACTGATACGTTTCATGTTCAATTTATCAGTGAGAATGGCTTAAACATAACGAAACTGCAGACCAGTCTCTTCTGTAGTTTCACTGATGGTGAGACGACGGTTTTATCTCATCATAGCGCGAATTTTCCATGACGTTGTCGTCGGTTACCGCCTTTGATGCTCTTCCACGATGAAATTCTTCTTCGATGGAAGAAGTGCCATCTTTAAACCTGAAAATACACTTAAACACTGTCCTTTGGGTTACAACACTTTCACCATAAACAGTTACCAGCTTTTAATTCGTTTCTCACACCGAAAATCCAAGGTGGAAACAGAATTTCATGTTTGCGCGTTGTTCGAACTTCGACATCCCGATGGCGTTGAGCAAATGAGAAATACACATTTGCACTCTTTGCCGTCTGGAGGACTATTGCTGCAAAACCGGTTTCTGGACAGGCGACACGTGGGAGGGTTGAGGGTTAATGACAGCGTACATCAGACCCCTCTTCTTTGCTTCCGCAGCAAGAGCGGCTACATTCACCTTAATTTTTAATTCCCCTCGTATTATTTTTTTTTTTTTTTGATTAGAGGTTTAACGACCACCGTGAGCAACTCAATGGGCTATAAGCAGTCGCCCGTCCCTAATTTAGGGTCACTGGTTCCAGGGAAGGGAGAGAGCCAGTGCCGTAAGACAAACACAACATCCATGCCTCACCGGGATTCGAACCCGGACCCCGTTCGGACGAATGATCAGAGGCCATCGCTTAGACCACTGCGCCACCGGGGCGGCCCCCTCGTATTAGCCTCAGACCTAATATCAAATGTATTGAATATGAGAGAAACCGTCAACGGGCCGCCCCGGTGGCGCAGTGGTCTAAGCGATGGCCTCTGATCATTCGTCCGAACGGGGTCCGGGTTCGAATCCCGGTGAGGCATGGATGTTGTGTTTGTCTTACGGCACTGGCTCTCTCCCTTCCCTGGAACCAGTGACCCTAAATTAGGGACGGGCGACTGCTTATAGCCCATTGAGTTGCTCACGGTGGTCGTTAAACCTCCAACCAAAAAAAAAAAAAAAAAAAAAAAACCGTCAACGCCCCGCAATGGTCTAAGTGCTGGCATGCGACCATCAGTCCTTGATGGATCCGGGTTCGAATCCCAGTTAGGCATGGATGCTGTGTTTGTTTAACGACAGTGGCTCTCTTTCTTCCTTGGAACTAGTTAGTCTAAATTAGTGACGAGCGACTGCCAGTGACGTAACTACCATCTCCTCAGACCCCGCAGCTGCTTGGGGGCGCAGGTAACGAAGGGGAGTGCTGCAACTGCCAGTTATAGTTTTATGAAAAAATCCGAACACGGACAAAAACAAACAAACAAATACTAAATCCAAAGACTCATATTTTCCTATTCGGTCCTTTGTCTCTCGATTTTATAATGATTGCGCTGCATTGGGTTGTAAATAATACGATCGCTCTCCAATCGCCCTCTCTCTGCGCTGCTGAGGAAAAGTGCGAGGCCACATGGAGATTTATTTCCAGTGGAGGATGTCGGGAAAACAATCAGTCATCTAGGATTACGTGCATGACTGGCCCCAATATTGATTCACAGCAGCTGTATATCTGCCATGTATAAAAGAGTGATTCCTTCAAGTGATTTATTTTAGTTTTTGAAAATACAATTACACGTTGCTATTGCTTTTAGTTCTTCCGTATAGTAAGTATGCCTATCTCATTCACTGTGTGGAAACTTTAATATACAACCGAACGACATCTATTTGTAAAATGTCACAAAATCCTCCAAGTGGAACACGGTATCGGCAAAAGAAAAACAGAGAGCGCACAAAGGAACTTCCTAAGCTCGACGAGTTTTTTTTACCGCAGTCAGTTAAGCTGAAGTGCCGTTTTAAATGAAAAGAATGATATGTTTAGCACGTCAACTATTTAAAGTGTAGAAGCAGGCATTTTACAAAAACCAAGCACTTCAGAAACAAGTGAAAGTAAAATGGGGGATTTCTGAAGTCTTATTAACTTTCGTAATTTAAATATATATTTTATTTTACCGAATTCGTTTCTTGGGATAAATGTATATTCAGGGTTCGTGCACCGTGTTGATCCTGATTGGCTGATTGATATTCTAGCATTATGTATTTCTGTTCCAAAAATTACCTAAAAAGTTAAAACTACACGGCTCTAGGTACCACCCCCACCTTACTTTTCCAGACACACTTTCTCTGAGTTCCTGACACTGCCTTCCTACCCCCACACGCATCGCGAAAAACACATCCACCTTTGTGTTCGAAATCCTGATAAAATTACTGTGCTTATTAGGGGTGATGAAGTAAATCTTGCGAAGGCGCGCAAGGTATGCTGGTTACGCCACTGGACTCTACTTATAGCCCATCGACTTGCTCACGGTGGTCGTTAAACCTCCATGTAAACTGAAAAAAAGAAACTGTCCTCATCGTCTAGCCCAAAGGTGGGGAGCCTTTTCATGTTGAAAGGCCTCATTAAGTTAACCGTAATCTAACCAGGCCGCATTAAGTTAGCTGTAATCGAACAAAACCGCATTAAGTTAGCTGTGATCTAACGAGGCCGCATTAAGTTAATTGTAATCTAGGAAGGCCTCATTAAGTTAGCTGTAATCTAAGAAGGCCGCATTAAGTTAGCTGTAATCTAACAAGGCCGCATTAAGTTAGCTGTAATCTAACAAGGCCGCATTAAGTTAGCTGACATCTAACAATGCCGCATTAAGTTAGCTGTAATCTAACAAAGCCGCATTAAGTTAACTGTGATCTAACAAGGCCGCATTAAGTTAATTGTAATCTAAGAAGGCCGCATTAAGTTAGCTGTAATCTAACAAGGCCGCATTATGTTAGTTGTAATCTAACAAGGCCGCATTAAGTTAGCTGTAATCTAAAAAGGCCGCAGTAAGTTAGCTGTAATCTAACAAGCCCGCATTAAGTTAGCTGTAATCTAACAAGGCCTCATTAAGTTAGTAGTAATCTAACAGGGCCGCAGTAAGTTAGTTGTGATCTAACAAGGCCGCATTATGTTAGCTGTAATCTAACAAGACCGCATTAAGTTAGCTGTGATCTAACAAGGCCGCATTAAGTTAGCTGTAATTTAACAATGCCGCATTCAAGAAACTTCAGTTACATATACTTCAAGATGTTCATTATTTTGTAAAAATCTAACTATTGTGTACTAACTAACTCAAAAATGAAGAACAAATGTTAAATCTGAAGTTATCCTACCTTTTAATGACTTTGTTGTGACTGCTTTTTGTTGGAAATCATTTAAGTTTTTGGTTGCAAAATGGAGGTACGCACTTTTCGCTGATCTTCTAGATGGGTATCCGTCATTTGGGACCTCAACCCTTTAACGACCATAACTCCCAAAACGCCCGTACGTACAAACGGCCATAGCCACCCGAAACGCCTGTCTACAGTGAGTCAGATTTCCTACCCTTACTTGTTCTTCAAATTTCCTCGACCTATGAGAGATGAGCAAGAGTCCCTTCAGTCACTATTGTTGTTATTAAACAAAGAAGTGAAACATCAGACAGTTTTGGGCGTTATGGTATTTAGTGACATACAAGATTTTTTCATCATAGTCGTTAAAGGGTTAAGAGCATCTTGATTTCGGTTAGGTAGGAGAATGTAGATTCGCAGCAATAAGTGTTTGAAAACCAAGAAAGCATTTTTCGTGTATGTTGCCGAAGGCGTGGGTATTCTGTTGCATTTTCCATATTTCAATTGGATCTTGGTGTCAAATAAGGACTTTAAAATGTCATCTTCTAATAGCTCAATCAATTCCATCTGTAGTTCTTTAGCAGCCATGGAGACATCAACTAGGTGAGGTGAAAATGCTAATTTGAGTGTGACATCATGATTCTCAAAGTCAGTGAACCTTTCATTGTGTTCTCCAATTAATAATTCTTCAAAAGATTCGTATGAATCCTCCTGCTCATCAATAACCTTTGCTAACTTGGGAAAATGCTCACCCGAAATTTTCTTTTGAAGAAGAAGTTTCGAAAAAGAAGAAGATATGTGACATTATTTTTACCACATATTAATAAAGGGTTACAAGGAAAGTCCGTGACCAGGCCAATATCTCACGAACTATGACAGTTAGCGATTTACTTCTTGTGCAGTTGTATAGGAAACCCCCTATGGCGCACACAATAACACCACGAGGGATCCATCGCCCCTTTTGGGGGGTGAGGGGGCTGTCGCGCCCCCTTTGCAAATAGGGCAAAAAAAAGTCAATTACAAACTTGTTCAGGGAGGTAAAAATAGTTCATAAATGTTTTTGTCCCATAACAAAAGATGGAAGAGGACTCTCCAAATGCGAAAAAAGCGGAAAGCTATCTGAGTCGCTATATCCGAAGCATATTTCCATGGATTTCAAATGTCGTGCTTTCTGCTCCGTCGTTAGAATACAAAAATAATAAGCGTGGTTGGTATGCCAATACTTCGTGAACCAGTGACGGGAAGTTGAAAGCTTTGCCACGTACGCAGACCAATTAGATGTGCATACAGTTTTCCTATTGGATGAGTTTTTCGCCACTTAATGCTATTTCTCTTTGTCACAGTGTATTTTTTTACTGTATTGGACATCAAAGTCTGATACTGAATATGTCAAGAAACTGCATTTTATTTCAGAATAAGATCTGTTGATAAGGTTTGTAGGAAAACTTTTCCTTTGTGCTTTCATTTACTTAGAAATTACCAGTTTAGATAAGTTCTGAGCAATACGTTCTTGTCTATAAACTCTGTCGTTGCTTCCGGATAGTGTGATTTTCTTGGAGCCACATTTTCGGTCCCCTTCCATCTTTTGTTATGGGACAAAAACATTTATGTATCATTTTTGCCTGGCTGAACAAGTTTGTAATTTACTTTTTTGCTCTAACTGCAAAGGGGGACGCGAAAGCCCCCTCACCCCCCAAAAAGGGGGCGAGGGGATCCCTCATGGTGTTATTGTGTGCGATATAGGGGGTTTCCTATACAACTGCACAAGAAGTAAATCGCTAACTGCCATTGTTCGTGAGAGATTGGCCTGATCAAGGACTTTTCTGGTAACCCTGTGTGACGTATATTCTAAATTAACTTTCCTTTTCTGTTTTTTTCCCTATGTAAATCTTGAGTTTGGTCTCAGTTATACTTCACACTTAACGTGATATCTTTTCTCTCAAACGAATACTGTTGGCAACATAAATGAGGTAGAATGAACGTGACGTATGCCTGTCATTAGATAAGAACCAGAGATAAAACTACGATAAAACAGTTGCTTGTGAAGCGATTAATGTGGAGCGTGCTGTGTGGTGTGTGGGGCGTTTAATGAGGAGTGTTGATATCGATTTGTTATTTGAAATACTATATCTGTGCTGGAGAAATAAAGCATCATTTCCGTAAGTTTGACTTCTGTTTTTAAATATTTCGTCTGGCAGTTAAGGTTTAATTTAGGAACTATTTCATCGTATGGTGATTTTTTTTAAAGAACGTAGCAGTACGATAAGACATTTACGTTATACCTGTATAGATTTGGTTTTATCCTTGCAAAGAAATATTCAACTCATTTTGCTTCGACACGATATCACACAGGAATGCAACATTTCTATAGAAATTTTCTTCAATAACTCACGTTGCTGATTCTGCTGATAAAATTTAACTCCCTGTTTTTGCAAAGATATGATTTTACTAACACCTGTCCCTGCGATGGCCAAAGCACTTTTGAATGATACGACTAATGCGCACTAAATACCTCGTTAGTGTTTCAAATACGGTCCTTTTAAGAATGAAATAAAAATAATAAAAGACGAAAAAAACATATTAATAAAAAATAAAAGGCTTTGTGCTGCAAACTTTTGATTGACTCAAATGGCCGCAATTAATGGCCAAGTATTTCCCCACGGTTATTCTAGCCATCGTGACAAAAATATTTTGCTGTAACTGCCATATTTTGCTATAAACTGCCATTCACTACATCAAAACCAAGCACAATAGACAATTAATAGATAACTTTTCAGTGCAAACTTCAGATGGTAGCTCGCAGCCTTACAGAGAAGCGGAAATGAAATAAAGTGCATGTTCAAACATGTTTGTACCTTGTTATTTCTTGTTTCGCTGCCCTATTAACCCTTCCTTTCTCACTACTTCTCTTTTTCACTTCCAAGTATTATCACCTTCATGTTTATACCTGTTACATGTAACGTATATTCTATTTTAACTTTCCTTTTGAGTTTCTTTTTCTCTGTAAATTTGAGTTTGTTCTCTTAGACATTATCAAACCTTAACGTTATATCTTTTCCCTCGAACGAGAACGATGTTGGCAACACACATCCGAACAAGTGACGTATGTGTAGCCGGATAAGAACTATAGATAAAAAGGCAATACATTGGTTGTTTAAGGGGATGTGACTGCCACAGAGAAGACCTCGGGTTCGATACTAGGCGGGTACTAACGCTCGAACCACTAAATATCCGCCGTGCGTCGGATGGGCAAGTTAAGTCTTCTGACCCCGGGTACTGGTCCCCCGATAATAAATAAGGGCGTCTTCCTCCCCCTTTCTACTTCGCTTCCGTGTCACTTTCCTATCTGGCGCTCTAGCCCAAATCTCCTAGCTTCCTATTTCTAAGGGTTGTTTAAGACCTGGGGTCAGACACTCCCTTCCTAAAATGCTCTACATATGATCTGATCTGATCTGTTTAAGGGGATGGGAGCGTTAAGCCGTCGGGTCCCGGGTACTGGACCCCCGGTAATAAATAAGAGCGTCTTCCTCCCCCTTTCCATCTCGCTTTCGTGTTACTTTCGTATTGGGCACTCTAGCCCAAATCTTCTAGCGTCCTATTTCTAAGGGTTGTTTAAAACCTGGGGTAGGGCACTCTCTTCCTAAAATCTTCTACATATGATCTGATCTGTTTAAGGGGATTGATGTTAGTCATGATAGACGTGCCGTTACACTATATTTGGATGTTAATTCACTGATATTGTATCGAGTAAGCCAGTAAATCCTATGTAAGTTTGGAGTCCACCCATGCAGGCAAAATGAAAGTATTTGTAAGTATTACTTGACCTCTTTCTTGTAAGGTGTATGAGTGCCTTCTAATATTGCATTAACGTAGCACACATAACGTAATTACTGACGTAAGGACTAAATTACAGCGGAAAGGAAATTGTGACGTACCTGCCAGCAGGACGCACACGACATAAAGGCAGATAGGAATCAGAATAATCGTCCGCGTAGCTTAATTGGTAGAGCAACTTATTCCGGAATGAGTGGACCCGGGTTCGAACCCCGGCGCGGATAAAAATGACGGAGAAATTTACTTCGTTATAATGGCCCCCGAACTATCCGGATGACCCGACCGTTCAAAATCTCGCAATGGTGTGATGTTATTTCCACACCGCGAGACAGGAAAAATCAGAGAATTCCTTCTTGACTGGGAGTTCTCAAGTGCACGTTCTACAGTGGATGGCTGCCTTTAACGATTCATGGTCACGGCTGACCCGTGGGCCATGCCCCCGGCCCTCTTTCGGGGGGGGAGATGTGACGTACCTGCCAGCAGGACGCACACGACATAAAGGCAGATAGGAATCAGAATAATCGTTCGCGTAGCTTAATTGGTAGAGCAACTTATTCCGGAATGAGTGGACCCGGGTTCGAACCCCGGCGCGGGTAAAAATGACGGAGAAATTTACTTCGTTATAAAATCACGTTATATATACAACAAATTTTAGTGGCAAAATTATAATGCAGGTGGTCAGACTGTATCATTAACTTATTAACTCAATTTTTGCTTAACCTCATGATTTAAAATTATTGGGGGGGAGGGGGGATTGCAAGCGATAAACGAAATTGCGCATAAGTTTTGAAATAAACACATTGTTAAAGCATGCTCCAGGATTTCAGTCGATGAGTTCTTTAGACTTTAATAACTATTAGTGCGTGATTATTAAGAACCTCAGTTCTTCCTCCAGATAAAAATTCCGTTTATTCCCGTTCCTTCATATTTGTAATTTTCATTTCTATTTTTACCCGACGCGACTGGTTAGGCCACAACCAATGGCTGTGTCCTTGCACTACGAAGCGATGAAGCAAACAGCGACGAGCTAGAGCACAAAAATCCATGAAAGGTACAAATCGGAGTATTTAAAAATTTCTAGATTCACTTCACGACCACCATGAGTAATGCTGAGGGATAAATGAAGTTGCCGTTCCTTATTTGTGGACTCTGGTTCCACGTAGAGTACCTCTAGTCACTATGTCAAAATATTGTCTATGAAAATATGCAGGTTGAGTTACAGAAAGAATTTACTGTGATACTTCGTACGTTTGTGATTTAAGGAGTAATTTTAAATAAAATCCTACTACCATGACATCAAGTAAGCCTTTTCGTTTTCAAGAATGAATTTGCATTGGGCTTTTACAAACTTAATGTACGCAGGTAAATCATAATTGTATGTCACTCTAATCCAGCGGAAGAGGGGGAAAAAAATGTCCCACTCAAACTTCAAATGTTAGGCAAATCCCCGATGATGTTCCCTAAGAATGGGTAGAACATTAGCAGATCTTTAATTCAATTTAAAGTCACTTTATATAATTTCATCTGCAATCCCTTGGAAACAATAAAGTACACTCAAACTCCCGCTTTCTCTTGCAGACTACAGAAACAGACATTCTTAAAGTTCGCATAAACTATTCTCTTAAATGAACATTTCCTTAAAGCGGATAAATACTTTAAACGCCATTGTTTTTCGTTGACAACCTCGTTATATCTCTAATTATACTTTCTAGTGAACAGAGAAGTGAAACGCTGAATACAAGTTTCTGAGTCATTATAGAAACTAGAAAAGCTTCTTGCAAAGAGATTTGCACAAAAGCGATAAATTCTCATAAAGAAATGACCGCTGTTTCGCTTTTTGTAGCTCAGCAAAAGTGGAAAAAAGACATTCCGAGAAATAGGAATTAACGTGTTTAAACCTGATTAATCCTACGATGTAATTCGAAGAATTATGAAAACTAACAGTACATTTGCCTGCAGTAAAGATTCCAAAATTTGAAACGGTAATTCCTACATGACAGCTAAACGAAGATTTTTTTTTCATTTACAGGTATTTGATACTAACTTCTGGAGCTAGCATCTACAGTAGTGCTCCAAATTAATGGATAATCTACCTATAAACCATTACATTATGACCACCCCCAGCCCAGAGAAATGAGCGCGCCTGGAGACCGAATGGTGGCTCAGGTGACGTTTACAGAACAATATATATAGACAACTCGAGGACTGGCTCTCGGTTAATAGAGTGTTCGGAGTCAGATTGGGAAAAGCTGCCAATTTATCGGTTTGACAAACGACAAATTCTGATGGCATGGCGCCTCGGAACAAATATCTCGGAAATAGCACGGCTTGTGGGTTTTTCACCTGCCTCTGTAGTGAGTACGTAACAAAAGTGGTGCACAGATGGCCAAACGACGTAACGTCGTCCAGCCGTTTTTTGTCTGCAACTCGTTGATGCCAAAGGGCAACGGAGACGGTCGCTTATTGTTCACAGAGACCTCAGGGCCACAGTGCAACAAATCACCCGCAGCTACAACAGTGGTGATCAGGGCAATGTATCACAGCACACAGTTCATCGCAGACTTCTGCGCATGGGCCTGCGCAGCCGAAGACCCAGCCGAGTCCCCATGGTCAGTGCACGTCATCGTCAACAACGCAGGAAATGGGTCCAAGATCATCGAGATTGGACCGTGGATGATTGGAAGACAGTGGCCTTGGTCTGACGAATCAAGATTCCTGGTACGCCGAGCGTGGATACGCCGATTACCAACCGAGGCTATGGCACCTGGACGCAATGTTAGGCGGAAACAGGCCGGCGGTGGCGGTGGTGTTATGCTGCGGGAGATGTTTTATTGGGACACTTTAGGCTCCATTATCTAAATAGCACAATCCCTGACAGCTGTCAGGTATCGGAACATCGTTGCGGACCAGGTTCACCCATTCGTGGCAACTGTGTTCTCTACTGGTGATGGCCATTTGCCAACAGGATAATGCGCCATGCTACACTGCCAGAATTGTCATAGATTGGTTCGAGGAATATGCTGGTGACTTTCTGTTAATGCTCTGACCTCCAAATTCACCTGACATGAACCCAACCGAACATTTGTGGTTCGACGTGGAAAAGCGGGTTCGTGCGAAATCACCACCACCCCGAAATCTAAGGGAACTGAAGAACCCTTTGTTGACATTATGGTACCAGATATCCCAGGACACCTATCGCCACCTGATCGAATCGATGTCTCACCGAGCGGCCGCTGTTTTGCTGGCTAAAGGGGGTCCTATAGCTTATTAGGTAGGTTGTCATAATTTAAAGGCTCATCAGTGTATATTGCCGATGTTTGCATGTAAAATAACGCACTGAAAATTGGAGAATATGCAAGCTTTTCTACGCGAAATACTAACCCGCATTTGCTTGCGCCGCAGGGTGAGCCTGCATATGCAAACTGGGATTGCGTTATTCGCATTTTGTAGCAGTTTTAGGCAACTATTGCTTTAGCTTCAGTGGCACGTCGAAATGCTCATGTCAAGCATCGTGTGGATACTTTTAGCGGTGGAGAACGATTGGTAAGAAGAAAGCAGGTCAGTCTCAGACGGAAGTTTCCAGATCTTTGAATGTTGCACAAAATATCCCGTCAACACTCTGAAGACAATTCCAACAGGGAAGGGATGTTCGTCATCGACCAGGGCAAGATCGTCTGAGAGCCACAATTGCCACAGACGATTGCTTGTATGAGTCTGACTGCCAAAGGGGACGGAGACATGCCCATTAGCCAACTCTCCTTGGAGCTTGAACCAGCTGCAGAATAGAAGCTTTTAAGGCACAAGACCTCATAAGCGATGCTTTTATTCAAGGAGACAAGCTATTTGTGTCCCTCTAACTTCCGCCGCCCGGCGAGCTGGTTTAATGTGAAGTCACAAACATCACACTTGAAGTCCATACCAGTTAGGGAATTCTTTTTCGCGATGAATAGCGATTCAGCTGAAGTGCTGATTCGCGACATATTGTCTTCTGAAGAGAACCAGGCCACCAGCAGCATCTTCTCTAACATTAGAGAAAGGGACTATTCTGGTCGAGGTTGTGTTATGGTCTGGGCAGAAATGGCGAACGGGCTCACAGACCTACACATCTTTCAGAGATTCTGCATTAATGCCTTGATGTACAGAAATGATATCCTAAAACCGTATGTCTGGCCTTTCAGAGGAGCTGTAAGTCCAGATTTTGTTCTTATGGTGCCACCCAGATCCCCTGATTTGTATCCCATTGAGCATGTATGAGACCCTCTGGAGAGAAGCTCTCCAACTCGCCATCCCCCTTCCACAACATTTCAAGAACAGCTCTTGTTGAGGAATGGTCATTAACTCTTCAAGACCTCGTTAATAATCTCATAAACAGTAAAACGAATCATTCTATGAGCTGCATGGCTATCACGGGAGATTATGAGAAGCATTGCAACTCGCCAGCCCCTTCTAGAACATTTCAAGAACAGCACTTGTTGAGGATTGGTCATTAACTCCTCGAGATCTCATTAATACTCTCATAAAGAGTTCAAGGATTTGTCGTTTGAGCTGCATGCCTATCAATGGTGATCATACTCTATATTAAAACACCAATGTCAAAAAACTTTAAATATTGTTTTACGGACTGCTCTTTCATGTAAATTACAATATCATTATATTAACACACGCAAGTTACAAAATCATGATTCTCTTCTGTTTGAGTAATGTAATAATACACCTCTTTACCAAATTTCATTGCATTTCGTCATAAATATATCGAATGATGTACTATAACTTATTACTTAATTTTGAGCCCTATGCTATTCTACTTACGAGGGATGTCCGAGAAGTATCTGGTATTTTATTCCTTTCGATACAAAACATGTATGCATGAAACTATCACGACTTCTTTCAGTGAAACACCGTAGCTTGATACTAATGTTAGGTGGTGCTGTTGAGTAAAACAATGGCGGCTAAGTTAAGTGTTCAGTTCGAGCAGCTAGCAGTAGTGAAATGTTTAACGAAATGGGGCGAAAAAGCCATGGACATTACGATAAAACTTCAGAAAGTGTATGGGGATGCGGCTATGTCTCGTTCCAGTGTGAATGAATGGGTTACAAAGTTCAAAACTGGCCATGAGAACCTTGAAGATGAGGTACGTTCAGGTAGGCCTAACGCAGCGGTAACTGATGAAACGATTAAACGGGTTGACGACTTGATTGAAGGTGACAGACGCATTCGTGTTCGGGATATTGGATATCAGTAAAAACTCTGTTGGACGAATTATTCATGAACATCTCAACTATAGGAAGATCTGCGTCAGGTGGGTACCACGAGTGCTTACAGCGATGCATAAACGCCAAATACTAGACATTTGCGATGAACTTCTACAGCGCCATGATGAGGAGGGTGGCGAATTCCTGCGATGCATAATCACAGGCGATGAAACGTGGATTCATCGTTTCGAATCGGAGACAAAACTACAAAGTATGCAATGGCGTCATCGGAATTCGCTCACGTCAAAGAAGTTCAAAGTTGGCTTGTCGGCGTCCAAGGTCATGGCTACTATCTTCTGCTACAAACACGGTATCCTCCTGTTTAAATACTTGGCAAAAAATGAATCAATAAATGCGAAGGCCTATGTGAAGACATTGAGTAAACTAGCACTCAACAACAGTGAGGATCAGGGCAATATCCGGACTAAACGGCCAACATTGAAAAACAATCAAGTGTTGCTTCGGAATGAAAACGCTCGCAAGCATATTGCTAAACTAGTGCTAGCAGAAATCGCAAAACAGAGGTGGACCGTTCTTCCCAACCCTGCTTATAGTCCGAATTTGGCACCTTCCGATTTTCATGTTTTCCGTCCCTTGAATGATAGTCTTCGTGGCCACCACTATGAGAGCATGGACGATCTGCGAGCGGCTGTCAGTCATTAGATTCGCAACACCCCTGATGATTTATTTCCTACCGGAATGAATCGACTTGTTGATCTGTGGGGGCAATTTTAGCTGAGCGGAGAATATGTGGAAAAGTGACTTTGACATTTCGTACCACTTTATTATACACTGAAGTGCCAGAAAAACTGGTACACCAGTCTGATACTTGGTAGGTCCCCCACTGGAGCGCAGGACTGCAGAAATACGACGGGGCATGGACTCTACCAGCTTCTGGAAATATGCTGTAGGCAATGCACACCATACTTCCTGCAGAGCGTTCCACAATTCGGGTGTATTCTGAGGTCTCGGATTCCTGTGTTCGATATCGCGTTGCATGGCATCCCAAATGTGTTCTGTCACGTTCAGATCTGGGGACTTGGGTAGGAATGGCAACACCCCAAACTCAGATGAATGCTCCTCTTACCATAATGTGGCGTCCCGACAATTGTGTTGAGGTGCATTGTCTGCTGCAACAGGCCCAACCCATCAGCATGAATGCAGGACATGAACGGGTGTACCTCGTCAGAAAGGATGTGCACATAGCGTTGGCCGGTCACGGACGTTTGTAGACGTACCAGGGGTCCCAGTGAAGTCCAACTAAACGCACCCCATACCATTACGGACCCCCCCCCCCCCCAGTTCCCTGTTGACAGGCGGGATCCATGAATTTATGGGGTTTACGCCACACACGAATCCTTCCCTCTTCCCGATACAGTTGGAAACGCGACTCGTGAGAGCAGGCTACTTGTTTCCAGTCATCAAGTGTCCAGTGGCGGTGTTGCCGTGCCCAAGCGAGGCGCATAGCTCTGTGTCGTGCACCCATCAAGGGGACTCGAGTTGGGCGTTGGCTCCCAAAGCCCATATCGTGCAGGGTACGTTGCACAGTCCGGACGCTGATGCTTGTTGAGGCTCCAGCATTGAATTCCGATGATACCTGCGACAGTGTTGCACGCCTATCGCGTGAAACGATTCTTGACAGCCGACGATGGTCACGTTCACCCAATGTCTTTTTACGGCCACACTGGTATGGTAGGTTGGAGGTTTTGCCGGAATTCTTGTAGTCACAGTACACCCTTGCAATGGTCGTCCGTGAAAATCCGAACTTCGTTTCTACCTTCGAAATACTATGGCCCATCTCACGATTGCCAACTATGACACCGCGTTGAAAATTCCTTAAATCGTTATTACTTGTCATTATCATGCCAAAACCAGCTCTGACAACTGGCAAGGATGTCTATCGCTTTATATACGCACTGGCGGACGCAACCGAGTACGCGCATAGGTGACGTTGCTATGTATTTTGAATAAGCTCGTCTGTACCAGTTTTTCTGGAACTTCAGTGTATTTGTGAGTATCATATTTATGCATCCTGTCCTTTGATAAGAATAAAAATCCGGATACTTATCGGACACTCCGTACATATCGTAGTACAACTAGCAAAGAAACTGCTTTAAACATCCAATAAAATATATTGATAACTAACTTGAAAATAAAAGGATACAAGTTTTACAACATCAGCACGTGTATCTTTTCATTAGTGCCGATAAAAGGAAAACAAGTGTTCTCACGAACTAATCTGAATTGAGGTTGATCTTTAGTTCCCCTTATTTCGCCTTTCAGTGAATCGTTTTCTCTTACTGATTGTGTTCGTACATGCTTTTACCCCAAAAACATCACAAGCGAATTCTACGTTAATGTAACGGTTCAGGTGAAAGTCTTAGCTTTCTTTTTGATCTTATTACTCCTAATGCCAAGCAGGAGACCTGTAAGCGCGCCGAAAACGTCAAGACCAAAGCTATTAATCGTTTCACTTACGTATACAGGACGTAACAGAAGTAGCATTCCGGCTAATCAGTTAATTAGAGAAGCCACTAAAACGCTGAGGTCGCATTGGGACTAGGAATTGGATCGAGTTGATCCAATTGGCTAGTCTCTTAATAGCAATAGTAAGAAGAAAAGCTTGCAAGACGTTTTTTTACTATTAAATGCATCTCTAACCGTTCAAAGGGGCTCCTTTTTTTCCTTACCTATTTTTCTGCCTTTTTTTCCATACATGCAGTTATGCGGCACTATTGCTTCTGTAACTAGTAATTCTAATATAAAAATAGAGTAATTTCAGTGTTGCATATTCTCAAAGATCGAAAAAAAAAATGCTGGCGTGAATTCACGGAAAATTCTTGGAAATAACATGCACCAAAGTTGCCGATAGGTATCCGTCTTTTAGAGAAATTTCCGTTTCTTTTAACTTCAGTATTTGACAGATTTTCTACAGTCAGTAATTCCATTTATCTTAGAAAATGCCGTTTCGGGTTTTTACCGTATTTTTACAGAAATTTCGCAAAATGTTCGATTTGACTTTTCAGTCCTTTTACCAGAGATTCTTCTTTCCCGACGTACGGCGTTAACGAACCTTTTTCCCTTTGTGGGTGTCGAACCGGGTTCGTCTTCAACGGCAGCCACGTGTGCTACCGTTGAGCCAAATAGACAGGTAAAGAATTTTAATCGTGCGATGACAAAATATTTTTGGCTATTAACGCGGATGAATTAGTCATTTTTTTTTTTTTTTTTTTGGAGCTTACTATTTTTCTGAAAAGGTTTGTCATAATTTTTTTCATTTATTTATTTATTTACTGTATGCTTTTCCAAAGGAGGGTTTATTACAAATTACGTATCTTTTTTTCTTTTTCAAAGCAGAATGCTTCGGAATTTGAGAACTTTTTAAACTGACGACGAGTTTCAATTATCTTTAAGAAAACTTGAAATGTATAACTTTTATCTTAAGGGGCTCACCAGCTAATAGACATCGTACAATAACCTATACAACAATTTAATTACACACAATATACAATTGCTAATGCTTAAAATGCGGGACAGGGGAAGGAATATCGGATGCTACAATAACCAAAATTTCATGCGATATGCTATCTACAATATTCGATTTCGCTGCAGAACTTCAAAATCAGGTTCTCCGACACACGCTTGAATTTATTATTTAATCAAACTTCAAGTATTTCCGCGAATAGCTCCTATTGCCGGAAAGTTTCCGTGATATGGATACGGAAAAAGTGAACACAGAATTTTTCTTTTAGTATATGAAAATATTGCGGAAAGGTTTCTGAAAATTCAGATGTTTTCCGTTAACACCTCTTAGAAACGACAATTTCGTGTCAATATAAGAAAGGAATTGCGGAAAGGTTTCTGAAAATTCAGAATTTTCCGTTAGAAACTGCAATTTACCGTCAATATAAGAGAAGAATTACTGAAAGGTTTATGAAAATTTAGAATGTTCCGTTAACACCTCTTAGAAACGGCAATTTCGTGTCAATATAAGAAAGGAATTGCGGAAAGGTTACTGAAAATTCAGATTTTTTCCGTTAACACCTCTTAGAAACGACAATTTCGTGTCAATATAAGAAAGGAATTGCGGAAACGTTTGTGAAAATTCAGAATATTTTCCGTTAGAAACTGCAATTTACCGTCAACATAAGAGATGAATTACGGAAAGGTTTATGAAAATTCAGAATGTTCCGTTAACACCTCTTAGAAACAGCAATTTACCGTCAATAAAAGAAAAGAATTGCGGCATATTTTTTCAAAATTCAAAATTTTTCTAGCTCACGAAAAATTCGTGAAATTCAGATTTATTTTCCCGTCATTTCACAGGAGAGTTGTATAAAGAATATGCTTCGGTAATTCACCAAACGAATATAATTCACCAGATATATTCTAAGGCTCATGAATTTCAGAGTGTTTTATAGGGTAAAAAGGACAGTTACTAAATTTAAAAAACACGACAATTTAACAAATTATACGGACGGCAAAATCTATAGGCAAAATCTCTATGATAATTTTTTTTCAGTGTAGAACTAGCCACTCTTGAGACGAGTGGTCTGATGCACGGACTTTTAACTATTAGTCGATAAGCGCCCGGGTTCGAATCCTTGAGTGGTATGGGTGGTATGTTTTTATGATGATCCCGCCCCCACCAGTAATCAGAATTTGGGAAGCGCCGACCATTTAAGTCCTAAGAATTGCTCATGGTGGTTGTTAAACCTCGAAACAACACATAAAAAAAAGTATATTAACACATTCACTCAAAATCCGTTTATAAGCCCTTGATTTTGAAATCTGAAAGATACGATTGTTGTTCAATAAAAAATGATTTTAATTTTTAAAAAGGAAACATACCTTTAGAAATCATCCAGATTTTGTTGATACTTTTCAAAATATTCTTCGTGTGATACGATACACTTATTCTAACGCTTCTTCAAAAACCAAGCCATTTTTAGACAGGCATTTGAGAACCGCCTCTTCATTCGATGAATAAACAAGAAACATGACACCGAATTTTCGGGTGTAATAAGCATGTTTTTAAAATCCGTTCTGACGCAAATTAAATTTATCAAAGTTATACAAAGTCAATGGAACCGGTATGGAAAACAATAGTGTCTGACGGAAGAAAGAAGTTTTTCAATAGGGTTTTTAATCCCTCAGATATTGCTGTAAACGGAATCGTGAGCTTACACCCTCTGGTTGCAGACTTGCGCGTTAAGAAAAATATGAATTTATATGAGAAACATTTCGCACCGGAAACGCTCCCCAACATAGAAATAATTTTTTAAATCGGACTCTTAGAAACAGAGATATTGACAAAAATAAGATATGAATCTACGCTCTCTGGCGGGAAAAACATGCAATACTTAAAGAAGAACTTATTCTCGAATGGTTTTTTGATTTGAGCAGTATAGATCCACGAAATAGTGTTTTCAGTCAAGTTTTCAGGAACTCAGATTTTGCTGTAAATACATCTGATGTGGAAATTAAGATTCACGTCCTGTGGTGGCCAAACCATTTTTACAAAAATTAGAAATTATGTGCAAAGGGTTTCCCATCAGGAGCTGTATCCGGTGCAGAAAGAATTTTTCAAATCGAAGATTCAGAAGCAGAGATATAGGAGGAAACGCAATTTACCTCTACGCCCACTACCGGAAAGTCTATAAATTACTTGAAAATTTTGAAATTATATGAAAAACATGTCACACTGGAAACACTATCCAACAATGAAGGAATTTTTCAAATCAGACTCCTAGAAGTAGAGATATTGACAAAAATAAAATATATATCTACGCCCCCTGGCGTAAAACCGTATATTATTTTAAGAAGAAAATGTTTCTAAAATGTTTGTCGACATGAGTAGTATCGGTCTACAAACGACGTTTTTTTAATCAAGAATTTAGAAGCTCATATTTTGCTGCAAATACATCAGAAGCGGAAATTAAGGCTTTCGCCCAATGGTGGCCAAACCATTTTTTTTATAAAAATTAGAAATTATGTGCAAAGGATTTCCCATCAAGAGCTGTATCCGGTGCAGAAATAATTTTTCAAATCGGAGGTTTAAAAACAGAGATATAAAGGGAAACGCAATTTACCTTTACGTCCCCTAGCGGAAGGTCTATGAATTACTTGAAAATTTTGAAATTATATGAAAAACATGTCACACTGAAAACACTATCCAACAAAGAGGAATTTTTCAAATTGAACTCCTAGAAGTAGAGATATTGATAAAAATAAGATATACATCTACGCCCCCTGGCGGAGAAACCATGCAATATTTTAAGAAGAAAATACTCCGAAAAGGTTTATTGACGTGAGTGGCATCGGTCCATGAAATAATGTTTTTCAATACTTTATGGCAAATACATCAGAAGCAAAAATTAACACTTACGCTCCCTGGTGGCCAAAGGATTCTTTACCAAAAATTAGAAATTATATGCAAAAGATTTTTCATCAGGAGCTGTATCTGCTAAAGAAAACATTTTTCAAATCGGACTTTAGAAGAAGAGATATCGGGAGGAAACGTAATTTACTTTTACGCTCCCTAGCGGAAAATCTATGCTTAATATATAAAAGTAACTATACCTAAAATACTCTTCGACATAAATGGAATCGAAAGATAAAAGAATTTTTTCAATCGGATGTTTAGAAGCAAATATGTGGAATAAAACGTAATTTTGAATTCGACATGATTTGCATTTACGCCCTCTAGCGGCGAAATTGTACATCGTAAAAAAAAAAAAAAACGAAATGAAGGATCATCATTCGCATATTTCAAGCTTCCCAATGCAAACAGAATTTTTCAAATGGGACTAATAGTTGCAGAGATATCGTGTCTACATACGAACGGACGGACCGACAAACCGATAACATAAGCACGATCTTTTTTACAAAAGACGTGCTAAAAACGGTCGATTCCTAAATCCCATCTTTAAGTTCGGAAACATACAAAAAGAAATCGTAGGTGGCAACACCTGGGCTTTAAGATGAATGAAGAACACATCTAACATTCATTTTGGCTGTACAAGCGAGGGCTAAATAAGCTGACAGCAACTTCAACTCGAACATGGTTTTGCACAGGTGACAGTACATGTATTCTTGAAACCCAACGTGTGTACACAATTTATATGCAGACAGTCATGGAGAATAATAGCGTGTCTCTGCCAACTGTCTGACTGTGATATATACGTCGATCCTCTTTCCCAATTACAGCTGCAGTGTTGTACAATTAAAACAAATTGATAACAGCACTTGGAGCACGCAACCGCTTTCCGTTTGGGCTGATTCTCGGCTATTTTTAACATCTTAAACCACCTGCGAGCTGTTCTATAAGGTAGTACTAATCCGCCGTAAGCTACTTTAAGCACTTAAGCTTCAATTAAAATTTTTTTGAGACGGAAGTAGAATTTCAAAACCGCGCATTGTTCACCTCAAATTAATTGTTTTCATATTGTTTTCCATAGAAACGTTAGTGAATCTTAAATGATTTCCACTTGAGCGCCTGCCAAGGTCAAAAAATGCGCACAAGTTTACTGTGCATCTTGGTTGGTCTTTACTTTCTGCTCCTGAAGTATGATTAAAATATACAAAGTTTGATACTAGAAAAATTATTATTGTTTTTTAATGAACAGCCTTCGTATAATTTTAGGGAGAAAATGCACCCAGATAAGAAATTAAAAAATTTCTATGACTTAAGAACTGGTAATAATTTTTTGCTGGCCGCAGAAAGAATCTTGTGTTATTAGGCTCCTACTGTAACTGAAAAACGTAGGTGAGGTTACAGCTTTTGAAAGAACAGACCATGAAGTGGCCTCATTGCAAAAGTTCGTTGCTAATCAGGCGAGGATCTTAAGAGTTAATTGGTCTGCAGTATCAAGGAGTTTTAGAGCTAATTGGTCTGCAGTATCCAGGAGTTTTAGAGTTAATTTTTCTGTAGTACAAGGGAGTTTTAGGGTTAATTGTTCTGCAATGTCAAGGTGTTTTAGAGTCAATTGGTCTGCACTTCCCCAAAATGTGAGAGTAGTTCTCTACTGATGGAAGAGCTTGTTACAGTATCATTTACAGGAGAAAAAGTATCATTTATCACGAAAGAGAAATCTTGGTTTTATTTAAAGCACATTCACTGAAGAATGCGGAAGCAAAACGGTGCTGTTTAATTCAATATAAAGTATTTGAACTTTCTAGAACTAGAATCTGCACGAAATATCTCACCAAATCGGACCTCCCCAAAATCTCTGTGAAGCAGTGTTGCTTGAAATCTATTATTTATCCCAAGAGGAAAATACGTTTCGTAAAACCTTCTTCAGAAGAAAAGGTTTCTTCTAAACTTGATTGTCTCGAACAAGAGCAGTGTAAGGTTGTATAGTAAAAATTATTGATTTTATTTTAATCACATTGCTATATCCCAACTATTCTTCATTTATTCATGAACCAGTTTCTCAAGAATGATTATTTCTTGAATATTGTTGCGTGTGAATATGATTATCATCCAAACTATCCTGTAACGGACGTCAAAGAATTGGCTAATGTAAATTGGCTAACATCATTTATTTGAACTGAAGCAATAGGCATAGCTGCCATAAATTCATAAAAAAAAAAAAAAAAAAAGAATGCGTGATCCATATAGAGACTGCATTTACGTACAATCCAACTTAAAACTCAAGATTAAACAAAATAATATTAGAATAAACTGATTTAGCGAAGAATCTACTTGAAAAGCTATTTCTCAAGTTTTGTGCGAATATAGAGTTATCAAATTAGGCTTCAGCGTTAAGCTGCGTTTGGAGAAAAGGTTGCACTTGTCCAATGCTCTTATGGATATCTTTCAGAATTGTTGGTTCTATTACAGCAGGTTTCTTCTCATCTTCACCATTAGAGTCACTGCAGGATGATTTAATATGATTTTTACGTCGTTGTTGTTCTCGAAGGCAGTTAGTAATGTTACCTTCTTCAATGCAGCCCTTGAAGTGAAGAAGTCTTTCCCGATATTGATGTGATGTTTCAAATCCACAAATGATACATCTTTTTGCGTTTATGAAGCAATTCTTTGCTTTAAGAAGAAATGTCACAAGAAGCTATTGTTCGTATTCCTCAAGAAAGAATGTATGCGTGAAGCAGTTAAAAATGGTGTGGTCCATGCAGAAATGAAGAAATATTGTTTTTAATATAAGTATTTTATTTAAATGGGCAATCCCCCACTCTCTCTCTCTCTCTCTTTCTCTCTCTCTCTCTCTGCATTAGGATTCTTCCGTTGTGTTTCTTTAAACCAAGGATCTACAAACCGTGTCCAGCGGCCCAGTGATGACATAATTCTTGGTAGTTCATTCATGATTAAGGCAAAAGAGTCGTTCACGAATGATCATTCAAGGAATGGTCAGTAAATTTTAATCTCTCTCTCCCTCTCAGCATTAGAATTCTTCCGTGGTGTTTCTTCAAACCAGGAATCTCCAAACCGTGCCCTGCGGTCTAGTGATGACATAATTCTTGGTAGTTCATTAGTGACTAAAGCAAACGACTCATTTACGAATGATCATTCAAGCGAATAGTCATTCAATTTCCCGTCTTATAGTGTAAAATCCCAAATTTGTCGGTGATAGGGCTCGAACTCATATTTTCCTTCTGCGAAGTTGCATATTCTACTGTTTGAACTACACCGACGAAGGTTAATCGCTGCAACCTGCCATTTTGGCATGTGCGTCAATCTGAGGTGTGTACGTCATATATATCTCGCCACTGAAAAAGGCGGGTGCACGAAATGGGAAGTGTTCTGAGGTCAAACGACTAACCATACCTGAAGGAGCTCTATAATATAGAGGAAGGAATTCTCATTCATTCCAGACTACGTGTGGAAGTAGCATCACACTTTTTTTTTTTTTTTGAACTGCTGAAAACGGGATTCTCGTTAATTCCAGACGACGTATGGATGAAGCACCACACATTTTTCTTCAACCTAATGGTCAGGAGATTAATTTTACGTTAGGGCGTCAATAAAGCGTTAAAGCCCAAATTTTTCCGGTGATGGATTTATTTTCCGGAGTCGGATATTCTACCACTTGAACTACACCGACGAAGGCTGATCGCTGCAAGTGGACGTTTTGACATGCGCTGTCACCTCTGCAGTATGTACGTCACACATAAACACCAAAGGTTGTCACTACGGTCACTGAGTAAGTCATTCGTTGCAGGGATCCGGTGTTTACGACCAAAGCGCTTTCAAGGACACACCTCTTGTTTGTAAACTGCCCAAAAGAACGCAAGCTCTCCCACATTCACCGTTCACGATGATTGATTCGCCACGGACGCGCTCGTCGAAATAATTCTCTCACATCATTCGAATGAATGGCATAAGATGTCATTCCCAATACTTAAGTTTTACTATATTTCCTAGCTCACTGCCGATTGCTCTCCTACATAACGATTGACACTCATTAATTCTCGAGACAACTTTTCTTACTCGGAATTCGTTTCGGAACTCATGGGGAACGGAATAGAGTTAAACGTGCTACGACTTCAATATGTGTTCCGGTAATGGCAGATTGAATGACCATTTACAGCGGTTAGAGCGAACCATTCACGCTGAATAGTCATTTGTCTCGTGAACGAATCGTTCGTGAATGATCTCTCACTGCAACAAGCAATTAGAGGTCCACGAGATCTCCTCTACGTGACAAAAAAAGCATAAAAAAAATAATAAAAATATTGTCGCTTTTTTTCATTCATTCCCTTTCCTAGTAGATATTTCTTTTAACACTAATTTCGATTACACTTGGATTAATGAATTCTATATTTCGATATTATTTTACCTGTATGGCCCGTATTTAAGCGTTATTTATTTAATATTTACTATAATTTACCAGAAATTATTAATTTACGTATTAATTTACGTATTATTAATTTACGTTCAACGTTTGGAGACGGTTATTTGAATAGGTACCATGGGTCAATAGACATTAAATACCCAAATCTGTAATGCGCTATGTTGAAATAAATTATTAGTTTTAGAATTTTAAAGAGTGCTAAAAATGTAGGTGACTTCTTTGTGTCATGTTAACTTCATCGCGCCTATATCCGAAAATTAAATATTAGGATTCAAAACCTCTCTGAAATAACCGATATTCATGATGAACATTTGCAGTTTTGCTCTTCTTTCTCATGTGGTCCTTCAATCCCATTCCATGTTTTCGTGTGGTTTGCAATTCCGAAAGGGTTTAATTCCCTTTCATTAAACAACGAATTGCAGTTTCATTTAATGGCGCAAAACCTAATACAATTCGAGTTGCAGAAATTCAACTGTTACCACAGGCAAATCATTGACTACAACACCATGTGTGCATTTGACCCAATAAAGAAAATTTGGTTAACCACATTCGTTCCATTTAGCCTAAACTTCAAATTCCTGTGGAAGTTTGAAGTCATTGACGCGTTTTGTTTGGTACGATTTGCGTTTAGCATCGTTTGAAACCTTTAGAGTAATAAGGTTTCTGGCATTAAGGAAGATAACATCTCTGTTTCAGTCATACTTACAGAACGGAAAATCCTGTTGTGCTTGAATCAATGTGAGTAATCCTTCGTTTGACCATTTTATGGCGTGTATCGTTAACTTAACCTTCCTTTCGAGTTTCAGTTTCTTATGTAATCTTTGTTACTTCATCGCTTGATTTTCTTTCAGAACGGCTCATCACTTCCCCGAATTTCCTCATATGTTTTGGCAACACTGACATTGAGTCCAAGAGAAAATGAAACGACAACGGTAGGAAATTGTGTGGAGATAGTGGGGAAATTGTAAAGAGGGTGTCGATACTACCGTCTGAGAATTTATTGATCGTCACTAGATACTACGAAAGAGTAAAGTTTGCATGTGTTTCCTGCTGCATAGTATTGCTGTTGTATCATGTTCCACGATTGTGTGACTACTACATTTAGAATATAAATAAATCACTTGGATTTTAACATAAGTTGTGTTTACTCATACATATATCTTGGCTGCTCTTTATGTTGTTTGACCTAAGTTATTTGTTCAACACGTAATTGGTTTAGACATGAATGAACTTCAAAACACAAAAACAATGCATGTTTTTCTTTGGCCTTTAAATACTGGCATCTCGCCAGTTTGAAATAAGAAAAATTCCAAATTTACTCTCTTTTGCTCTGAATGCATAGCTCTAGTCAAACATTAAAAAATAGTCCTTGTAGACGCTGTTCTCTCCACTCTCCGGTGGTTTGTACATTAAAATCCGGATTTCTACCACACAATTTCCATAAATGCATTCCGCGAGGTGTATGGAATTTCGGATATCACGTACATAATGGCTTGAAGTTCTTCGTATTCATCCACAATGCAAAACCTTGCATCAAAATAGAATAAATTATCAACTTTTATTCACAATTAAATGTTTTATTAACACGACTAGTTTCGCAGAGCGTTTGGCTCGGCATCTTCAGGACTAAAGGAGCGTAAACATTCAAATCATTGTGGCATCATCAGAGTTCCGACAGTCACGAGTGTTGATGATTGTGACATCATTAGAGTTCTGAAGTCACGAGTGTTGATTGTGACATCATCAGAGTTCTGATAGTCACGAGTGTTGATGATTTTACATCATCAGAGTTCTGACAGTCACGAGTGTTGATGATTGTGACATCATCAGAATTCTGACAGTCACGAGTGTTGATTGTGGCATCATCAGAGTTCTGACAGTCACGAGTGTTGATTGTGACATCCTCAGAGTTCTGACAGTCACGAGTGTTGATGATTTTACATCATCAGAGTTCTGACAGTCACGAGTGTTAATGATTGTGACATCATCAGAGTTCTCACAGTCACTAGTGTTGATGATTGTGACATCATCAGAGTTCTGACAGTCACGAGTGTTGATGAGTTCTTTTCACGCGCTTGAAAGAAGTGGAGTGTACGTCATGTCGTAGACAAGCCGTGAAGAGTTCAGGTATATTTGTTAAGCTTGCTAGTCGAATCAGGTTTATCAATAAGCGTAGAGTTTCCAAATAAAAATGTATTGTTATTTTCGTGACAATGTTGGGCTATTGATGACTTCTTCAGTTCATAGTTCCGTACATAAATCTTGTTTTCCTTCACATGGAAACTTAAGCCTTGCGGGTTTGACCTATATATGAAAGTCCACATTCACAAGGTATCTGATAAATACCCCAGGAATTTTTTCTTCAACGTAATCTTTTGATCCGTAAAAATGCGCCTTGTTTATGGGTTTTAAAAACAGCTTTGTAAAACTTTTGAGAATTTTTTTAAATTCCGAAGCAAATCTGAGGAGAAAATGGGATAACCACCCAATTGGTTCATACCCGGAGGTTTATTGTCGTGAGCGAGCAGACAAGCTTCGGTTACTTAAATTTTTGAACAGCTTGTCTATAACGGAAAGGTTATATCCTCTATGTACTGCAATTCATTCGATAAACTGTTGTACTAAGGGATTCTTCAGAGCGTGACACAAGGACATCCAGGAATGGTAAGCAGCTATTATTTTCAGTCTCACATGTGAACTGTATATGAGGATCAATTTAATTGATAAGTTCAACTAATTTAGGTATTTCCGAATTCATGCCATTCCAGAGGACAAAAATATCATCTACATATCGAATCCATAGGTCGAATGTAACAAGCTGAAATAGTTTTTCGTCCTCAAAGTGACGCATGTAGAATTCGCATAAAACAAGCGACAGTGTGCGACCGATTTCAAGGACTTCCGTCTGTTGGGAAAATCTTCCACAAAAAAGGAAACTGCTTTGTTTGATACAAATTTCTACTGGTCTCAAGATTTCTTCAATTCCCGGTTGGCTGAAATGATGCTCAACGAGACTTGCTTTCAATTATTCGAGGGCTCCATTCAGTGGGATACTGTGAAGGTGGATTTCACAACGAAGGATAACATTTTCTTAGCCCCGCATGCGAAAAAAATATTCCAGTGTTTTTTTCGCATTCGTTGTATGAAATTCTATCAAAAGAAGGTAAGAAGCTACTTATTTCTACCGGGACGCAATTCTTTTATTAGAATTGCTAAGTTTTGCTGCTTTGCATCTGATTCCGATGAAACACATCGACGAATTTCAAAACTTTTGCGATATTCGTCTTCCAACTCACGCCTTTACCCGTAGTTATATATACAGTATATATATATATATATATATATATATATATATATATATATATATTTTTTTTTTTTTTTTTTTTTTTGCCGGTTGATGAGAAAAGTCGTTTGTCGCCCTCATTGATTTTCACACGTAGCTTAAGTCATTCCCTTTACGGCCGCCTCGGAGGTGAAACGATCTCAGCGGTGGTTTCTGACCATCCGTGCGAGATGTGTCCGGGTTCGAATCCAGGCGAAGTATGGGTGTTTTGTTTGTCTTACTCCACTGGCCACCTTCCTTCATTTTTACCGGTGGGCTTAAATTAGGGACGGGCGACTTATAGCCCATCGAGTTGCTCACGGTAGACGTTAAATCTCCAAACGAAAAAGAAGTCCAGAAAGTACCGTGGTTCTCTTTGTAGATAATTTATGCTATGCATCTTTCGCATGCCAAGATCTTTGTGGGTGGGAAATAAAAGGAGTAATCCGAAAATATACATTAATTTACTACGTACGAAACATTGCATTTATTCGTGTCACTCCCACCCACACCAATCCACAGCCCGGTACATACTAAGTGGAATCATAACCACAAACAATAAAGTCTATTAATTCCTGTCAGTCAGCGATACTTAGGTACATGTCTGTATTACTTATTGATACTTAGGTAGCTGAATTGATGAATGTTATTATCGAAAAACCAGTGAAAGAAGACATGTGAGTTGCAAAGCAAATATTTATAAAACCTATATGATAGGCTACGTCGGTCCCTAACGCTCTGACGTCATCAGTACTTGCAGCGCCATCTGCTTTTATCCGGTGGCCGAGATCGGAACTGAGCTCACCGCTATCGCATGATACGTAAAATCAAGAAGAAATACCGGAAAAGAAAATAAAGTTAGTAAGACAAACGATTTTATCTGTGGCAACACGCACCTGCTCGAACAACTGTCTGCGACGTTTGTTCTGTTACGTAGGTTCTATACCGTGTTTTGTTTCATTTTCTTCGCATTGCAAAGTAATTTCATAAAAAGAAATCAGCATTATTATAAATATAAATACCCAGATCTATTTAAAACGCTCTAACCTTGCAATGAAAACTGAAATTTTGAGATGTCAAAGTGAACAAAACCGCATCTAAAAGCATTTCAGCTGTTACCTGAATGAGTTTTTACTATATTTCCTTACAGAAATCCGGCGTCTATTTTAGAGATGTTTTCAATCTGCTTCAATTAAAAATTTCACCCCGTCCTACGTCGGGCAACATCCTCTGTATATGAATATTTATTTAAAGCTTAAAAGCAGCCGTCCTAGGACGGCCTGCAGGCTAATAAATATATATAAAATAAATAGTAGGGGCAATAGTATTTCGACTGTTTAGTTTTCCCCAAACAGTATTTATTATTATTATTATTATTATTATTTAGCCGAACGTAAGAAACGATCCTGAATACCGACGAAATGTGATGTAGCTACGAAAGTCCATCTGAGCATGCGCAAACTAAAATGTGACCTCAAGATAGAAGTAAAAGCTGAATCGCAAGTGTGTTGGTGAGAGAAATTGGTAACGTTTGGTCTGGGATTTTTACAGGCTACCCCCCATCGTGTTATAACACCATTTCAAATCTCTCGACAATAGCAGCTAAACCCTTTGGAGGAATCGAGAGGAAGCCAACTTTCGGTACGACGCACCTTTTCCGAGATAGTTGAGAAAATGTAATAGATCTAGGTGACTCACCGATTACTTTCTTAACCCATTTTCGTTACACTGAAATGTTTTACTTGGGATTCACTTTACTACTCTTGAGAATGATGCATAGCATCAAAATTCCTTTTACAAACTTCAAATAATCAACTGAGAAAAAATGTGATTTCTGTATCAATCAGCATTGTTCATTCCGGAAATTGGACTAGATAGCTTATTGATAAATCATCAATACATAAAGTCATCGAACACAGAACAATATTGAGGCTAAGTTTTCCATTTCCTTCTTCAGATAGAGATGGGTTGCAGTGTGTGTTTGCCAAAGAAGGCGTATATTATGGAGCCTGTAAAGGAATAATAAATGCAGGAAGTATCAGTCACCTTAAACAAGGGCCGTCTAAAAGTCACAAGGCCATGAGTTTTGGTGACGTCACTCTCATGTTACACGACCTGATTCGTCGGTGTCGTGTTTGACGTCACACACGACAGCGCTGGAAACTAGTCGGAAGCTCTGGTTTCGCGAGACGTCACTAAAAGAGGAAACTCGTCTTTCTAAAATCATGGCCTTTTGTTTTTTGGACAGTCTTGCGTTAAACCGAGCTTATAGCATTCAATGAACGGGAAAATATTGCAGTCGTTGCGCCTAATTTGCCTAATATCGCCGGTCCTTATAACGATTGTAAATTACTCGTAGTACGGCCTCTGTGGGATTTGATATGAGTGTTTACTAACTGACGTCACAACGTGTTCGTTCCTTATAAGGAGGTTCGACTACAGGCAGATATTTATAATCATATACCCCAAACTATCTTTTATTGTGTGCACCTCAATATGAGTAAATTTATCCTTGGTGATAGTTTTGTGTCCTCTTATTTTTCTTAATAGAACCAATGTTTGATATATACACGCCTTAACATCGAACAAATTTATCGGAAGTAGCTGTTTTACGAATTTTTATTTTTATTTTTTAATCCAGCTTCTGGACTGTAAACGTATTTCACATAATTAAAGTTTCTTGAAATCGCTTGAAGAATATATTTCAAAATTTACCTTTTTCTTTTAAAGATAGGTTTGTTGTATTCTGCAAGATCTATTTCTTCTATTGATAACTTTACTAAAATCTAAATTATTATTCATTTTAATAATTGGTTTTTAAATATGCCTTTCCGTAGTAGACATAGAATGAAAATTAATACTTTAAAGTCGAAATAAATTCACAATCCAAAAGCTAAAATTTTTGGTATATACTCTACGAAGTTAAAAGCAAATTTCTGGAAAACTGATTTTCAAATTCAAGGGTATTACACTCAACAAGAAAATATTAGACATTATTTTAAATAGCGCATAAATTCAGGCTCTTTAAAATAACACGACGGAAATATACGAAAATTTTAAAGCGCCACTTCTCAAAAACCCTTAGGACTATTCTGTATGAATACAACGGAGTATTTCTATAAACTTCATTTGTACGATAATTCAACTGTACTTATTTCATATAACGTACCTTACGGGGTTTTCGTGTGTTTATCAGTGTTTTGGATCATCTAAAGATATATACATTATAATTCTGTAATTTTATATGGATCTGTAAAGAATCGTGCAAGCAAGGTATCTTGAAATTTATTGTCAAAAATATTGGGTGTTAAAACAGTTTAATCTAAATTTAGTGTTCTTGGTTTCTTTATGCTAACTACCCAGTCAGATCTCTTTACAGGAAAAACGATTAATTTTCTTTCGTTTTTGATAAAATGGTGTTGATATTTTATCACGTGGTTCTCAAGTTTGCTATTCTACAGTTGTTGGTGTGAATTAAGACGTGCGTAAAGCTGGTGTGACGTATACTGTGTCATAAATGACTGTGTGCATTATAGAATACTGTACAAATGTAAATAAGTATATACTATTAAATATTATAAAAATTGTTGTTGACTGCATTTTTCTTACCTTGATTAATTAAAAACAAAATTCGAAATTATGGTGCTGCACATTTGTGTGTTATTCAGCGTCTTAATACGTACACTTGGTCGTTAGTTTGACAAATCGGAAGAACTTGTTTTGCTGTTATTAGAGGTGTTAAAGCCCACCGTGACTAACTTAATGGGCTATAAGTAATCGCCTGTCCTAATTTAAGGTCACTGGTTCCAGGAAAGAAAGATAGCCAGTGAGGTAAGACAAACATACCAACATACACTGCCGGACAATTGCTAAGGACGGATGACAATAGCAACAATAGCAACCATAAAATGGAAGGCAGGAAAATGTGGAAATTAGCATAAGTGCGGGATACAGTAAGACATGTTGTGCGTATGCAAATTTTGGATTGCCGAACTTGTTCGTGACGTCATAGCGCTGATAAGAGATATAAAGGATTTGACGCGTATTGACAGTTGTTGTTCAAACGCAAAGTTGAAAGGGAAAGAATCAATTGACGAACTCGCAATTTTCAGTATGTCTTCCCGACATCACCTAGAGGATTTTACGCGTGGCCGTATTATTAGCAAGATTAAAGAAGGGCAAAAAATAACAGTTGTTGCCAGGGAGTTCGACGTCAGCCACAGTGTTGTTTCAAGGCTTTGGAAATCATTTTAAACAAATGGAGAGTGTAGCAAACGTCACGGGGGAGGTCGTGTTCGCAGTACGACACCTGCAGAAGATCGGTACATAGTGCTATCAACAAAAAGACACCGGCGCAGCACAGCTAGTGAGGTAGCAAATCAGTTTATGGCTGCTACTGGCAAGCGGATCTCCCGAGAAACTGTCGCCAGACGTTTGCATGAAGGAGGACTATACGCCCGCCGTCCTGTTGTGTGCATCCCATTGTCCAGACGTCACCGTACCGCCCGTTTGCAATGGTGCCATCAACATCGCAATTGGACTGATAACGACTGGTCTGCTGTCCTCTTCTCAGATGAGAGTAGATACAGTCTATCGTTTGATTGCCGACGACAACTGATCTGGCGTGATAGTGGCACTGCATATTGTCCAGCAAACATACAGGAAAGGGACCGATATCCGACATGTAGTGTCATGGTATAGGCTGGCATCATGATCAATAGCCGTAAGTCCCTCTATGTGCTTCCAACTGAGACTATGACTGGCCAACGATACATTAATGATGTTCTGCTACCTCATGTTCGCATGTTCCGTGGTGCTGTCGGTGATAGATTCATTTTCATGGACGACAATGCAACATGTCATCGAACAGTCGCTGTCCAGGAGTGTCTTGAGAGCGAGGATATTCAACGCCTCGTATGGCCAGCACGTTCTCCAGATCTGAATCCCATTGAAAAAGTGTGGGATGCTTTGGGGAGGAGTCTTACTGGTCGCCAATGCCCTTCAATAAACAAGGACACCCTCATCCGTGAACTGACAGAGGAATGAGATAAATTACCCCAACAGCTGCTTGATAATGTTGTGCAAAGCATGACACGACGTGTGGAATCTTGCATCGCCCTCCATGGTGGCCATATCCCGTATTGACATCTTACGCCGGAACGCCTGCGGACGGTATTTGCATTTTTTTCACGTTTACGTATTCTGCACAAAATGGCCTGTCTGTCCCTTGAACACGTTCCAAAGCCTTCTGGATTTCAGAGCACAATAAATTGTCTTTTTTGTAATGTCCTGGCATTCTGACATTATTTTATTTCACTTGGCATCCAACCACACTTACTTTTTTATGCGCTATATAGCCGTTTATGATCCGTCCTTAGCAATTGTCCAGCAGTGTATCATCCATGCCACACCTGGGATTTGAATCCGGACACACCCCAGACGATGCTTCTTACAAGTTGAATATCGAGGCTGCCGGATGAATTTGTACCGTAATTCTTTGAGGGCTACCTTGGTAGCAGGGAAGTCTGAATCACTTGTTCCTATTCAGAGAGATGATATCCATGTCCGGGTAAGTTGCCCATAACTATCATTTTTTTTTTTTTTTTTTTTTTGGATCGGAGGTTTAACGACCACCGTGAGCAACTCAATGGGCTATAAGCAGTCGCCCGTCCCTAATTTAGGGTCACTGGTTCCAGGGAAGGGAGAGAGCCAGTGCCGTAAGACAAACACAACATCCATGCCTGACCGGGATTCGAACGCGGACCCCTTCCGGACGAATGATCAGAGGCCATCGCCTTAGACCACTGCGCCACCGGGGCGGCATCCCTTTCATGACTTGAGCCATGGAGTAGGGAATAAAAGACTAGAAGAGAGCTCTTATCACATGCGACAGGTTCATTTTTCGATACAGCTGAGATGAGAGTGTGAACGAATATGTTCTGCGGTGGCTTTCCTAAAACCCGGTCGCTATGTGAACATTTATTTCTCTTTGGGGAACGTAGAAAATGTAGGCGACCATTTGGTTCATCTATACATGCTTCTTACAGGTTTGTGACGTGCCTTCGTCAGAGAATATGTACATGTCAAGACGGCGAAGTTGCAGCGATAAACTTTATGGGTGTAGTTAAGTTGGCAGAACAGTCGACTCCCGAGAAGACAGATGTGGGTTCGAGTGCCATCACTTGCAGAAATGGTATTACACACAAATGAGCCATTACATTATGACCAGGCACAGCCTAGAGAAATGAACGCGCCTGGAGACCAAACCGTGGCGCAGGTGAAGTTCACAGAGCAGTATATATACAGTAGCGAACAAAAGTATTTGTCGAAACACTCTTTCGACCATAATATTTCTTCTGCTGGACCACATCGGGTCATTTTTGGGATATGATATGTGTTATTCAGTTGTAAAAATGACCCATATGCAGATGGATCGGAAACCTTCACACAGATCAGGTACCGAGCTTAATCGCAAATATCATACAAATTGACCAACAAAGTAGGTGTTATCACATTCATTTAATGCAACGATAACAGAAAACAAGTACGAGAAAACGACAAAACAATAACTAATACTTAGTGGGATAACCACGAGATTTAATAACAGCTGCACAACAGGCCGCCATCGAGTCCATTAGCTTCTCGACGGTGACCTGCGGAATTCGCGCCCATTCTGCAGACAGCTGGTCGAACTTCTGGGCCCTATTCCGGCAGGTTTTCTTCGCACATCGTCTCTCCAGTTCCTCCCACATGTGCCCAATGGGGTTGAGGTCTGGAGATTGGCTTGGCCAGTCTAGAAGTGTGACCTGCTGCTGCTGGAAGGCTGGCTTCGCAACTCTGGAGCTGTGCTTCGGGTCGTTGTTTTGCTGCATGATCCATCCGGGTGGCATGTTCTGGTTTGCCCATGGGAAGACATCGTTGATGAGCATGTTCGTGTAGCTCCGGCCGGTCATTATTCCGTCAATCTTGATGACTGGGCCTATTCCATTGCGAGAGAAGGCGCCGCAAACCATGAGCGATCCTCCTCTGTGCTTGACAGTCGGCTGAATGAACTGGGGGTTGAATCTCTGGCCACACGGACGTCGTGCGTATCGGATGCCATCACTTCCGAACAAGTTGAACTTACTATCGTCGGTGAAAAGCACCTTACTCCAGTCCGCCGCGGTCCAGTGTTGATGACGGCGCGCGAACGCGACTCTGGCTCGTCGATTCTTGACTCCGATGAGTGGTTTCTTGGCGGGGCGTCTTCCATTCAATCCACCAGCAATGAGACGACGGGAGATGGTCATTCGGCTGACGTTCAGGTCATCGCTGTCGCGGAATTCGGTGGCGATGTCCACAGCAGTCAAGATGGGGTCAGCACGAGATCGACGGAGGATGCGTCTATCCTGACGCAACGTAGTGGAACGAGGGCTACCACATCGCGGACTGTTCTCGACTGTCCCAGTCTTCTTATAACGTTGCAGGATAGCTGAAATGGACTGGTGTCGGATTTTCAGGGCCCTCGGAATGTCGGTGACGCGCATTCCAGATTCCATCATGTTCACTGCCGCCTGGCGAGCTCCAACAGGGATCTCCGCCTTTTTACCCATTTCTGAAAACCTAAGATGGAATTATTACCACACTACACATCACAAAACCCACAAACATCACAAGAAAAACATTAATACATGCAGCAAACAAATGGGCAATAATTGGCGACTCTTGAATATGGCCCATTTTGAACGACAAATTCGCTCTGAGCGAAATACAAACTACGCGGCATTGTAACCCACGAATCAACACATATCATATCCCAAAATGACCCGAGTTTTTTTTTGTTTTTTTTTTATTGGAGGTTTAACGACCACCGTGAGCAACTCAATGGGCTATAAGCAGTCACCCGTCCCTAATTTAGGGTCACTGGTTCCAGGGAAGGGAGAGAGCCAGTGCCGTAAGACAAATACAAAATCCATGCCTCACCGGGATTCGAACCCGGACCCCTTTCGGACTAATGATCAGAAGCCATCGCTTAGACCACTGCGCCACAGGGGCGGCGACCCGAGTTGGTCCAGCAGAAAAAACTTATGGTCATAAAGTGTTTCACCAAATACTTTTGTTCCCTACTGTACACCCCGAGGACCGGCTTTCGGTTAGTAGAGTGTTCGGAGTCAGAACGGGAAAAGCTGCTGATTTATCGGAGTTTGATAAAAGACAAATTGTGATGGCACGGCGCATCGGAACTACGATCTCGGAAACGGCGCGGCTTGTGGGTTGTTCAGTTGCCGCTGTAGTTAGTACGTATCAAAAGTGGTGAACAGATGGCCGAGCGACGAACCGTCGTCCAGCTGTGTGTCGTCCGCAGCTCATTGATGCCAGAGGGGAGCGGAGACTGTCGGCCATTGCTCAGAGCGATCGCCGTGACACAGTGCGACAAATACCCCGTAGCTACAACAGTGGTGTTCAGAGCAATGTATCACGGCAAACAGTTCATCGCAGCCTTCTGCACATGCGCCTCCGTAGCCGAAGACCCTGCCGGATACCCATGCTCACTGCACGTCACGCATGAAATGGGCCCAAGATCATCGAGATTGGACGGTGGATAATTGTAAGAAAGTAGCCTGGTCTGACGAATCAAGATTCCTGGTGCATCACGTAGACGGCCGAGCCCGGACACACTGATTACCAACGGATGCTATGGCACTTGGATGCACTGTTGGGCGGGAACAGGTCGGCAGCGGCGGAGTTGTGCTGTGGGCGAAGTTCTCTTAGGACAATTTAGGCTCCATCATCCCAATAGCACAATCCTTGACAGCTGTCAGGTATCTCAACATCGTTGCGTACCAAGTTCACCCATTCATCGAAACTGTGTTTCCTGCTGGTGATGGCCATTACCAACAGGATAATGCACCATGCCACACGGCCAGAATCGTCAAGAAGTAGTTCGAGGAACATGCTGGTGACTTTCTGTTAGTGTCCTGGCCTCCAAATTCACCTGACATGAACCCAGACGAGCAAACCAGGTTAGACTTGGAATAGCGGGTTCGCGCTAAATCACCACCACCCCAAAATGTACAGGAACTGGAGGACCTGCTGTTGACACTATGGTACTAGATACACCAGGATACCTATCGCCACCTGATCGAATCGATGCCTCGCCGAGTGGCCGTTGTTTAGCGGGCTGAAGGGGGTACAACAGCTTAATAGGTAGATGATGATAATGTAATGGTTCATTGGTGTATCCACATTGACGCTCGAACACAAAAATGAATCTCTTGGACGTGAAGTTAGAAAATATTGTGTGACGCTTCTTCCACACAACGTCTGCAATTTAATAATAATTCCTGCTTCTACAGCGGGATACTTCAAGCATGGCATTTTATCTCGGAAACGTGAGATTTTGTTCGAACCCTTTCTCAAGTGGGAGGTGAGGAATATACATAATGACGTACCAATCTCAGATATGACGCACATGACAAGACGGTGAAGTTACATCGAAGTTGGATCACATGTCAAGACGATGAAGTTGCATCGAAGTTGGATAACATGTCAAGACGGTGAAGTTGCAGCTTTGTGGGTGTATATCAATCGGAAGAACAGTAGACTTCGGAAACGGCAGATGCCGCCCAGTGACGCAGTGGTCTACAAGATAGCTTCTGACTATTCGTCCGAGATGTGTCCGGGTTCGAATGCCGGTGAAGCATGGATGTTGTGTTTGTTTTACGACACTGGCTCTCTCTCTCTCTCTCTCTCTCTCTCTCTCTCTCTCTCTCTATTCCCATGAACCAGTAGCCCTAAATTAGGGACGAGAGACTGCCTATAGCCCAATGAGTTGCTTACGATGGTTATTAAACCTCCAACTAAGAGACAATAGGCAGATGTGGGGTTCGAATCCCATCACCGACGGAAATGGCCTTATTTTCACAGGTTAGGACATAATTTACCAAAAATAGTGCACTGTGAGAAACTATCTATCTTCAAGACCTACACCGCCTTAAAATATTTCTGTAACGATTTTTCACTTTTCAGTTTTTATAAGTGATTTTTCACTTTCTGGATGGGTCTTTGGTCATTAGTGTGCTACGAAAACGTATTACCAGCTTTCCAACAATGTCATTACCTCTTTCATTCAACCCTTTGCTATTACGAAAGACAATGTTAGTATTAGGGGTGTGCAAAAGTTTCCGCCGTTTCAAGAAGAAAGTTTCCTCCGTTTCAAGGAATAAACAAGGAACCAGTACATATTTATTCAACTAAATATTGGCCGTTAACATCAATTACCTTTTGCTATTTTCCAGGCAACATATGAATTGCGCTTTTGATAGAAGGACTCGGATTTTGAGCTGAAGAACGCAGTGATGAAATGTTCCACCTTTGGAACTGTGGTGAACCGCTGTTGTGATAGGGCATGTTGCATAGAGTGAAACAGATGAAAATCTGAGGGTGCAGTGTCCGGGAAGTAAACCTGGTGGTAAAATCTCTCAGTGTAACTGTTCAAGGGTTGATTTCGTGGTGACACCAACGTGTAGTCTGGAATTATCGTGTAACAGGATCATTTGGCGGCGTCATGTACTTGCCCATGGGCGTTTTTGCTCGACTGCGCCGTTAAGTTCCATCAACTGATAGCCATATCATTGTGCAGTGATTGTTTCGTCCGGTTTCAACAGTTCGAAGTACAGCACTCCGTTCATATCTCACCGCACACACAACAGCATCTTTTTTCCGTTGATATCCAGTTTCGCAGTGGATGTTGATGGCTGGCCTGGATCGACCCAGGATCGCTTGCGTACGGGAGTGTCGTAAGAGACCCATTTTTCATCCCCGGTGACAACCTTCCACAAGAAATTCTTCCCTTGAAACCTGCTGAGCAACGACTTGCAGATGTCCAATCGTTGACCAATATTACGCTCCATTAAAATATGCGGAACCAACTTACCAATCCTCTGGATCTTCCTCAAGGCCTGTAGACACCGGTCCACCGTCGATGGAGCCACTTTCAAGCGTTTCGCCAGTTGCGTGGTCAATTGTGTGGTATCCTCTTGCAACAGCGATTCCAGCTCCTTGTCTGCGAGTTCCTTCGGTCTACCTGCACGTGGCTTGTCTTCCAAGCTTAGATCCCCTTTCTTAAACCTGGCAAACCATTCTCGACGCGTCCGCTCACCCATAACCGTTTCGCCATACGACTGACATATTGAACCGTATGCTCCACTTGCACTTTTCTCTAAATTAAACATGAATAACAAACAGTGCCGCAAATGAACTTTATCGACCGCCATGCTTGGCTTCATGTACGAACTGATAGCACGGCTCGCCTGCCGGTTAGACCCATACAGCGCCCGCTAGCGGGGGCGGCGGAAACTTTTACATACCCCTAATACTTCTGCTTTATTTTTTGAGAAAATCACAAAGTAATCATGTGACTTTGAACGCGTGATTTTATCTTCTCATTTTGCTGATTATGCGTTCAAATCCCAGATAAGAGGTGGGGGTTATGTTCTTTTGCAGCAATCCCAGGAGGTGTGAAGGTTGTGTTTGACTCATGGCTCTATCCCTTCCCTGAAACCAGCGAATCTAACTTAGGGACGGCCGGCTGCTTATAGCACTTTGAGTTGCTCACGGTGATCGTTAAACACCGAAAAAAAAAGTTATAAAACATTAATTTTATCTTCCATCCGCATGATATACGTCAGCTCAAACACTCATATAAACAAAATTAAGTAGAAAAATACTTTAAATTTCGGGCTTTTCGATAAATCTAGTCAACTCGATGGTTCGTACGCATTCCAGCAGGAACAGCTATAGAATTATTTTTCCATTAATTAAATGAAAAGGAACTATACACCAACTGTACTTAAATAGTATAACTACATTTATACTAGATATCCGAAATTTCTAGGTGTACAAAAGAAATCAAAATTTCCAAGCTTTCGCACATCAAGCAGATGGCTTTTTCAAGGAAGGTAGACAGCAAACTGCTATCTTCCTTGAAAAAGCCATCTGGCTGATGTGCGAAAGCTTGGAAATTTTGATTTCTATTCGACACCTAAAAATTTCGGATATCTAGTATAGTTATACTGTTTAAGTATTTTTCCATTGTCGCAGTCTCATCAAAGACGATATAAGCTCGTGGTACTGGCGCAATCATTGTATATATTTATTACTCAGGAGTTATTCAGGAGTCTAATTACTCATATTTATTACTCAGCCGCTACAAATTCTAAATCTGTTAATGCACAACTAACTGCAAGAATCTTCTGAATAACGTATCCTAGAGACTTGCTGCTTAGGACAAAGCAAAATCAGAAGCAAAGTTCTACTAAATGACTGAAGTCAGTACTTTTTTCAAATGCCTTGGAGTACATCCCCTCTGAGTTCATTACGAGACTACAAACGGATTCTTATGAAAATATAGTGTTTAAGATTTATTCGTTTTCCACGGCATCATCTTAGGTCATTAACTTTGGTGATCAAATCATTTCTTTCTCGAATTTTCACGTGTGAATTCAGTAACAGTGCTCTCGATGGAACTCTGCGTATAATTGAACAACCTGTTTCAATTTCCATAATATTCTACCTGGTGTCCAAAAGTTAAACATATTCAACAAAAAGTGTAAAATAACAAAAACAGGAAGGCACAATGAAATCGGCTGTTTACTATACATATACACTATATTGACAAAAGTCAACGGATACCCATTCAAAAGCAAACGAACGCATACGCTGCGTTGTTAAGATGCTTGGTACAGCTGCAAACGGTATAAAATCAAGCCTGCAGCTGACTGCGATCATATCGCACTGTGAGGTTGAGTGAAAATGTCGCGGCGGGAGAGAACTGACTTTGAGAAAGGAAATATTGTTGGGTGTTATATTAGTCGGTTGTCCATAGTAGAAACCGAGAAGTATTTAAACATACCCAAGTCAGCCGTTTTGGATGAAATGAATAAAAGGAACACAAATTGCGTGCCTGAAGTAGCAAAACGTGCAGGCAGACCAAAGAAAATCAGTTATAGAGGACGTCGGAGCCTCGGGAGAGTCGTAACAGCTAATCGACGGAGTACTGCACAAGACCTCAGTGTACGGCTGAGTAAAAATGCTGGAACCTCGGTATGTACACGTACGATTCGCAGAGAACTTCATTCCATGGGTTACCGTGGTCATGCGGCTACTCATAAGCCTTTCATCTCTATTCGGAATGCTACTCGTCGTTTAGCATGGTGTAAAAAACATTTATTGTGGACCGTAGATCAATGGAAACGGGTCCTATGGACTGATTAATACGTGATCCATCAGTCTGATAGCCATGTCTGGGTATGGCGGCTGCAGGGGAACGCTACTTACCACAGTGTACTGTTCCTACGGTCACGTTTGGAGCTGGCAGTGTGCTGTTGTGGGTTTTTTTTTTTTTTTTTTTTTTGTGTTATGGTCCCAGCCTATTGATTATCGTCGACAAACCTGTTAACCAGCACGTCTAACTCGATAAGCTGGACAGTTATGTCCTACCAACTCTGTGGCAATACTATGGAACCGAGCCTTTTTGGTACCAGCAGTATAATGCACCGAGCCATAAAGGAAGGATTCAACAGCACTTTATTGAGTCTCTGGGACTAGTACATAGAAGAACGGGAAGAACAGGATATAAATAAAACAATAGATTATGGCGGGCTCACTTGGCAACATAGGCGAGGCGTGGCAAAAATACACAGCACAAGACATTGGTAAACACAATACAAAGGCGACACCGACATAATATGGCAGAGCTATAATTAGCACACTATAGACGAGAAATAACACGAGGCAAAATACATGGAGCAACAGAGCGGGAGTCCAAAAGGAGGCAGCGAGGTTCAGTGTTCATAGACTGATTTATCCCAGTCCCCCATCGCCTCTACATGGGCATATAAGTCAGAATAATCCTCGCGACGCGGTTGAGGCAGAGGTGTAGACAAGGGTTCCTATAAAGGCAACTGGGTAGCGGCAGGGAATGCAGGAGATGCGGCGGACTTCTTGCGGGTCAGACGATTAGAGAGGCAACGACGCTTCTTGAAGATAGCGCCAGTAGAAGCAGTGCAAGAAACTGGAGCAGCAGGCTGGAGAGGAATCTCATCTGGCAGACGAACAGGAGGCGTGCTACGGGGCGCAGTTGCTTTACGTATGTGACGTGCCTTCCCCGCAGGACGCACACGACATAAAGGTAGATAGCAGCAAGAACGAACGTCTGCGTAGCTCAGTTGGTAGAGCGACTTGTTCCGGAATAAGTGGACTCGGGTTCGATTCCCGGCGTGGACCAAAAATGACGGAGAAATTTACTTCGTTATAATGGCGCCCGAACTTTCTGGATGACCCGGCCGTTAAAGATCTCGCAATGGTGTGATGTTCTTTCCACACCGCGAGACAAGAAAAATAAGAGAATCCCTTCTCCAGCGCTTCAAAAAATAAATGTGTGTGACGTTGCATTCCACACACCAGATTGACTGGCAGTTCTCAAGTGCACGTTCTACTGCGGATGGCTGCCTGCAACGATTCATGGTCACGGCTGACCCGTGGGCCATTCCCCCGGCTCTCTTTAGGGGAGGATGTGACGTGCCTGCCTCGCAGGACGCACACGACATAAAGGCAGATAGCAGCAAGAACGAACGTCTGCGTAGCTCAGTTGGTAGAGCGACTTGTTCCGGAATAAGTGGACTCGGGTTCTATTCCCGGCGTGGACCAAAAATGACGAAGAAATTTACTTCGTTATACGTAGTAAACTGAGGCAGCAGCAAGGGCTTGTGATGAAGACTCGTACGAGGCAATCAGAGCAGCAATCCTAGACTGTGAATAAGAAAGCGGAGGACGAGCAGGAGCTATAATGGCATCAACGCTGGAAGTATCAGAAAAGCACTGAGCAGGCGTAGGATCGGTGAGCAAGTCGGGGTGTTACCAATAGGTGAATCACACACCAAGTCCTGGAACGGTAAAGCTGAAACCGGCGAGGAAGAGTCATGAGGCTGAACAGAGACGGAAACCGGAGGCAAGGAAGCCTTCAGTTTCCGGCTCTGAGGAAGAGGACGTCAGCAGCAAAGACGAAGAGAGTCCAACGGAGGCAGGCAGTGCAGACCTAGCAGCAGGCATGGGCGGAGCAGGCAACGGAGAAGACAGCAGTCGGAGAAAGATGTGGCTGAACAGAGCTAGGAACCAGAGACAAAGAGGCCTGAGGGGAAGAAGAGGGCGACAATGCGGAGGCTGAAATAGGCCAACAGATGCAAGCAACGTTGGCACAGCCGAAGGCGCGGGCGAATAAGGCTGAGTAGGAGACACCGGCGGGGCTGCAGGAGAAGGAGATGTCAACGTCGAGGAAACACTAACAGACACAGCAGAGGAGCAAGTGGTAGAAGACGGACACTGTGATCAATGATGGCCGGGGGCTTTGCAGGAGGAGCAATTGTACACAGAGAAGACGTTAATTGATGTCGCGCGATGTCTAAAAACGACGCGGAAGGCAGTAGGGCAGGATGTTATGGAGGTAGTATCTGGAAAAAGAACAAGGGCTTGACGACAAAAGCTCAAATAAGGCCGATCACCTCGATCGGTGTGTGCGGAGGGGGCGTGCGGACAACGCGCCAACACCGAGAAAGAAAGGCAACCAAAACTCATCGGACACTTCGGGTGGGGGGGGGGGTAGATAGTAACAAGAACAGGGCAGTGCGCAGGGGGCAACGGAACCAAACTCTGGTCCCCAATAATGATTCAAATTGAAAGAACCTGCGCAATATAAGCAGTTGATGAAAAATATACTAGCACCAACTTGGGCTTTCTGGCAATGTGTGTGATCGAACCGACAGGGTGAAACGATAACCCAGCCAAGTATGCATTCAGCATTGTATGAGCAAGGGTGTCAAACTTGACGCTAAGGCTAAGAGTTTCAGGCATAGCCTTACCAAGTGCAGAGGATTCGGGCATAGTCGTTGTACGTGTATCACCATGACGGGCGATGAAGGAATCCAGTGAAGTCGGAAGCAGCGCGTGAAACGGAGAACACACATCCAGTAGGGAAGGTTCAGAAGAATAGTCCGGAAAGGCAGACATCGAGGCAGTAAGATGACAGTCTGGCGAGGGGATGCTCGAAAGTGAGATGAAAGATTCAAAGCAAAGCTCAGCAGCATAGGCCATTGACGCAGGAAGGGCGTAGAGAACCACTAATGGAAGGCGAGGTACCAGCACAGGTGATGGAACGCTGAGGCAGGTGACGCATGAACCGCTGAGGAAAGGCGTAGCACTGAGAAGGAGAGCGGCACACCGGATAAGGTAGCGCAACGGACCACTCACGAAAGGTGGAAAGCTAACGCAGCAGACCAACGCAGCCACAGGCAGTGACAGAGCAAACAGTCAAAGCAAATCAAGATGGGCGTTATCTAAACATACCCAAAGTGCAGAAATATGATGGATTATTCGCAAAATAAGCGCATACCGACCCGGAAAAGATATAGGTACGCAAGCGGTAACGTTCATGCACGAAGTAAGAGCAAATTAACAAGGCTTCACGAGCTGAAGACACTAAAACAGAGCACAATTTACGGAGCTCAAAAGGGCGTGGCCAGCAGGCATTTATCATGGACTGCTAGCCAATCCGGGAAAAGACGCCATTTGCAATGGCGACGAAAGTTCGTAGAAAGACCAACTTGGGCAAGAAGTAAACGAGGATAATAGGCACAAATGAACACTCGCCGTCTTGGGAGATATCTCAAACGAAAGACGAGAAGTTCATGAACAATCACACGCAACAAGGCAGATGACGGGAATCACAGAATAAGCGCAGAAGGGCACAAAAACACGAAGCAAAAGCACACACGTCCAGAGCACCGTAAAGCAAAGACTGTTACGACGTAGTTTGACGATAATTCTGTATCTTGTGTGAACTGGCCAGCACAGAGCCATGATTTTAATCCCATAGAGCATTTTTGGGATGAATTAGAGCGCCGCATAAGAAGTTTGGAACTAAGGCTTACTACTAAGCAACAGTAAGCGGCAGCATTGTGTACTGAATGGAAGCACATACCTCTCGTTGTGTTCCAAAACCTTGTCGAAAGCAAGTCTCGAAGGGTCAGTGCATGCATTAAGGCTAAAGGTGGACCGATACAGTACTAATTGTATGTCAATAAATGCTATGTTGTGTTTCTCTTCTAGGTATCCGGTGACTTTTACCAATATAGTGTATATCTTGGTGAGGAACTAAATGAGCAGTACAAATCCCATAAAAAACGATGAAGCAGTAAAACGCAAAATGGTGAAAGGAGCAGGAATTTTCTGTAGATGTCTATGATTATGTACAATGGTCTATACTCGGGGCAAAGCTAACCTGATTACACTGTTAATGCTATGAAACCGATTTATCGACAAGATATCTTTTGGGTATTTACATTTCTCCGCGCACTAATGGAGTGCCAAGTGTCGCAGACCCTTCCTCCTAAGAATGACTGAAGACTAGACAAAAGGAAACTTCTTGCGTTTCATCACGATATCCCACTTCAACCCCTGCACGTTACGCCTTCTTAACCTTGCCGACCACCAGACAAACGATTTCGGAATGAGTATTTAAAACCAGAATGAGTAATAACGAAGAAATGAGCAAGCTTAGTTGTCGTTAAGCGATTATCTCCCCGCATGTCCACCAAGCTAATACATATCTCCTCTCCCCTAGCAGTAAATATCCTTCGTGTATACTGTATAGCATCTCTGAAGCAAAACAGAAGAGAAAATAATGTCGTCGAAATGCGAATATCTGTAATTTTTAGAAACCCCACCGAAACTGGGATATTAATTTTTTTAATGTACGAACGTACGACATTTAAAGCATCTATGTAAAGAACGCTTTTTTTGGTCTCAGTTCAAGCTCGAACACGAGGTTTTAAACTGGAACTATATGAGGCAGTAGAAGTACACACTCCGTAACTTTAACTCCGTAGTCAGGTTAGCCTTGCGCGGAGTATAGTAAGGCGTGTGGTGATTTCTTACAACGATGCACGTGCTAAACCGATGTTTTGTTGTGTTGACAAGGAAAGCAAGAAGACTCTGTGGCAGCAAATTCCACTCTTGAACAAAAGCAGATCGGAGGTCCTTGAGAGTTCTGGCAGGAGGTTGACGACCTGCAATGCATCTCTCCAATGCATCCCACACAGGCTGTATTGGATCGAGGTTCGGGGAATGAGTTGGTCATTGTATACGGTAATATCTTCACTTCCGACAATAGCAGCTCTATGGGGTCACTTGTTATCGTCCATAAACAGTATATCTGGGGCAAAATCACCGCGACAGAACATCACGTAGCGATCAAGGATTTCGTCTCTATATCTCCGACCTGTAAAAGTACCACCAGAATACGCAAGGAGCTGTGTGCGCTCGTTGGACGTAATGCTATCCCAGACAAGTACACCACCTCCTCTGTAATGGTGCATTTCTCAGATGCTTGTGGGAGAATAATGGGTTCCATGTTCTCTCCGGATTAGAACACGACGGTTATCCTGTGTTCATCGGAGAACGGGACAATGGCCTACTGAATTTCGTCCCAGTCTCGATGTTGTCTGCAGCACAGTACCCTAGCATTTCTTGCTGACGAAGTAAGTGGAATACAAACTGCAGGTCTTCGCACGTATAGTCCTTGTTCGTTGAACCATCTGTATAGTGTTGTCTTGAAACAGCTAATCCACCAGCCGTAAATAGCTCTAAAGCAAGCGTTTTCGTTAACAGTGACTTGTTATGTCTCGGTGTTGCCTGCAGCACAGTACCCTGTCATTTCTTGCTGACGGAGTGAGCAGGGTAGAAATTGCAGGTCTTCTCGCGCGCAGTCCTTGTTCGTTAAGCCATCTGTTTAGCGTTTGCCTCGAAACAGCTTATCCACCAGCCGTAGATACCTCTAAAGCAAGCGCTTTCGTTAACAGGGACTTGTTATGTCTCGATGTTGTTTGCAGCACAGTACCCCGGCATTTCTTGCTTACGAAGTGAGTGGGATACAAACTGAAGGTCGTCTCGCGTATAATCCTTGTTTGTTGAGCCATCTGTATAGTGTTTGTCTTGAAACAGCTGGTCCTCCAGTCGTAGATAGCTGTAAAGCAAGCGCTTTCGTTGACCCTGACTCGTCACGTCATCCTGAGCTGTTGTAATGCGTGGATGACCTGCCACAAGTTGACCATTAACATCGCCGGTGTCTTGATACCGTCTCCAAAGTCTGGATACAATGGACAGATTTACGCTAGTGTCTCTGGCAACATTGCTCTGTCTGGTCAGATTCCAACATTCCGGTAATCCAAGCACGTGTAAACATATCCACTTTACTTCTTTATGCCCCACTGTTTTGATAAAAAATCCACAACTAGCAGGACGCGATAACGACAAGAAATGTAAGTTTTCGCATTTTTTGCAGCTCTTTCTCGACTCCACAAATGTGCTGCTTTGTCTTTTATACAAACATTGTTCGTCACATCGTATTGTGTCATTATTTCCACATTTATATATTCCCACCTCCTCTGTACTTTTTTAAGCTACGCTTAACTTTTGGGCACCAGTGTATATAAATCAACATTAAAATCACATTTGCAGCCCCGGTGGCGTACTGGTCTAAGCGCTGGCTTATGACCATTCGCCCGTGAAGGGTCCGGGTTTGAATCCCGGTGAGGCGTGGATGTTGTGTTTCTCTTACGGCACTGGCTCTCTCCCTTTTCTGGAACCAGTAGCCCTAAATTAGGGACGGGCGACTGCTTGTAGCACATTGAGTTGCTCACGGTGGTCGTTAATTTTTTTTTTTTTTTTTTGATGGAAGGTTTAACGCCCATCGTGAGCAACTCAATGGGCTATAACCAGTCGCCCGTCGCTAATTTAGGGCCATGGGTTCAAGGGAAGGGAGAGAGCCAGTGCCGTAAGACAAACACGACATCCATGCCTCACCGGGATTCGAACCCGGACCCTTCACGGGCGAATGGTCATAAGCCAGCGCTTAGACCACTGCGCCACCGGGATGGTAGGATAATTTTTAAGAAGCATAGTCAAATTTCAATATTCTCACGGTAAGCCACAGAATGCCATATCCCTGTAGTGTTTTGTTTTTATCTCGAAACGTTTCAGGGTCTCATATGCTTTTTTTTTTTTTTTTGATTGGAGGTTTAACGACCACCGTGGGCAACTCAATGGGCTATAAGCAGTCGCCCGTCCCTAATTTAGGGTCACTGGTTCTAGGGAAGGGAGAGAGCCAGTGCCGTAAGACAAACACAACATCCATGCCTCACCGGGATTCGAACTCGGACCCCTTACGGACGAATGATCAGAGGCCATCGCTTAGACTACTGCGCCACAGGGGTGGCTTATTGGAGGTTTAACGACCACCGTGAGCAACTCAATGGGCTGTAAGCAGTCGCCCGTCCCTGATGTAGGCTCACTGGTTCCAGGGAAGAGAGAGAGAGAGTTACTGCCGTAAGGCAAACAGAACATTCATGCCTCACCGGGATTCGAACCCGGACCCATTTCGGAAGAATGGTCATAGGCCATCACTTAGACCACTGTGCCACCGGGGCGGCATTTTTATTTATAAGAACGCTGACTCCTTTTTATGAAATTATTCTGCAATGCGAAAAAATGGAATAAAACACGACATAACGCCTACGTAACAGAACAAAATGTCGCAGACAGTTGTTGGAGCAGGTGCGTGTTGCCACAGATGAAGTCGTTTGTCTTACTAACTTTATTTTATTTTCCGGTATTTCTTCTTGATATTAGGTATCGTGCGATAGCGGTGAGCTTTAGTTCCGATTTCGGCCACCGGATAACAGCAGATGGCGCTGCAAGTACTACATGACGTCAGAGTGTTATTCCTTTTTATGAAATTACTCTGCAATGCAAATAAAATGAAATAAAACACGACATAACACCTATGTAACATAACAAACATCTCAGACAGTTGTTCGAACATGTGCGTGTTGCCACAGATGAAGTCGTTTGTATTATTATTTTATTTTCCTGTATTTCTCCTTGATTTTACGTATCACGCGATAGCGGTGAGCTTAGTTCCAATTTCGGCCAGCGGATAGCATGATGGCGCTGCAAGTACTTAATGACGTCAGAGTGTTAGTGACAGACGTAGCCTCTTATATAGATTTTATGCGTTTTGCGGAAGACCCATCCCTAAAGGCCAGGAGATTCACTTACGTTCGGGCGCCAATGTAACATAGTACCTTCTTGGCGATGGTGACTTTCGAAGCACGTCTATCTGCTCGGAGCGGCTGTTCTTCCAGGTAAACAACGCCGGCAGGCTTATCGCTGCTTTGTTGTCGATTCGACTCATGCGTCATCTTAGTAGTACGTCATCTATGTCATGTCTCGTAGTACCTTACATAGCGTCCGCCACAGTACACTCCTAGTTAAACATCATTCATCGTACTGTTATAATCAAGCTCACTTTCATCATCCTCACTCTTTTTGCTCTTCAAATCGTTTTGATCTGCACTTTGAGTCTTTGTGACCATCATACCAAAGAAAGCCACCAGCCGGAAATGTCAAGAATACAGACTGATTCGTAATCCTTGCTGTACCACCTTGAGTTTTTCTCAAAGTGGTACAGTAAGGATTACGACAAACGTACGAAAATGTGTTAGGAAACACACAATTTGGCTTTTTCAAAGGATTAGACACAAGAAAAGTAATGTTTTGCTTACAAACTCTACTACAGCGCTGCTATGAACATCAAAAAGATGTGTACATCTGCTTGATTGACTATCGGAGAGCATTTGATTACGTGAAACATGATAAATTAGTTTATCAATTAAAGAAAATCGGGCTAGGAAGTAAAGATGTCAATTTCATCACAACTCTATATTGGAATCAAGCCGCAATATTTAACTATAACAATCAAACGACAAAAGAAATTCCCAATTAAGAAAGGCGTCAGAAAAGGATACCCGCTATAACCAGTTCTGTTCAACATTTACTCAGAAGCAATCTTTGATAAAATCTTGGCTGAAAAGAATATTGGCATCCAAGAAAATGGGCATTACATCAATAACTTGCGTTATGCAGATGACACGGCAGTAATTACCGACTCGGAACAAGATCTACAGAGAATACTGGATGAGATAAGTGCCGAAAGCCAAAACTGGGGATTAAAAACAAACAAAAAGAAAACAAAAGTAATGAAAGTTAGCCGAATCCCAAGTAAAATTCCAATCAAGCTAAATGACGAAAAACTTGAACAAGTTCAGAACTTCAAATACTTAGGAGAAATAATCAATGAACAGCTAAAACACGAGGTGGAAATAAAAAGTCGTATTGAACAAGCTAGAAGTGCATTTATGAAATGGAAGTCACTCTTAGCTGACAGAAGCTTAAGAAACGAGCTCAAGTTGAGAACACTTAAATGCTACATATGGTCAATACTGCTATATGGAGTAGAAGAGTGGACATTAACATCAACAGCAATCAAGAAGCTACAAGCATTTGAAATTTGGCTATACCGACGAATGTTGGGAATCTCTTGGACTGACAAGATAACACACATCCAAGTCTTGCGTGATATGAACACTACCCAAGAGCTTTTCAAAATAATCAGTGAACGCAAGTGTAAATACCTAGAACACATAGCAAGGAATAACAACAAATACAACCTTCAACAAATCATTTTGGAAGGTAAAGTAGAAGGGAGAAGAAGACCTGGCAGAAAGAAAACTATGTGGATGGACAATATTAAAAGCTGGCTTGGTCTGACAACTGCACAAATTCTACACACAGTGCACGATAGAGAGAGATACAAACTGATAGTCGCAAACGCCATAAGGTAGCATTAGAAGAAGAAGAGTATTCATATTGTGGTGTAAAAAAAAACGTTACAAATACCTTTCACTGTGAGGTATCGGTTATGTTTAAAAGTTATGAAACGTTAGAGGACATTTTGACGTAACGGTAAGCTTTCTGAAACATTACTGTTACATTGCGTAGCGTATCTGAGAAATCTCAATGTTTTAGTACTACGTACTTGTAACATCTACGAAATATTCTGTGCTGTGTGGGATGGTTCCCCACGAATAGACATGCCAGCAGGAGAAACAACGGATCGATCGCTGTCGCAGATTGCCGTCAAATTCCCAGGACTATAGCATTTGGCACCGTATTGATCCAGGTGATGAAAAGTAGATACTCCTACATTACCCCTGCCTCAACAAACCAGTAGCTTTGACGCGAAAAAATGTGGATCCTCGGGATGCGGCATACTCATGGAATACGGTTTCAGTTGATGTGTGATTGGTAAAAAATCTACACAGTAGATAGGTGTCCAGGTGTTTGAAGATGTGATAATCTGCAGGCGATAGATCATGTGAACAAGGTGGATGAGGTAAGATGAGTCGGGCATTACCCTGGAGAAGTATGGGCCCATTGCGATTTACTAATGCGGACTGTTTGGTGGTCAGTTTTCCATGCATAATGTCAAGGCCTTGACAATACGTGTCCGCCGTGATGGTTTGACCAAGCTTCTGGATCATCTGGCGTGCAATGTGGGGTCTCACGCTATCATGGAGAAGTACAGACACATGACGATTGACCAATGCCGTCTGTCTTGTGGACAATTTTCCAAGCATAATGTCAAGTTCTTAACAATACCTGTCTGCTGTGAATGTTTGACCCTGTTTTGAGGAGTGGACTGCCAAACACTGACAGTCGTGTTCATGGGTTCAAGTACCAGCCTCGGGGAGTGTTTTGGGCGATTCACCTCGGTTGAAACATTGCGCTGAACGTCGATGATTGTCGTACAGAATCCATTTCTCATAATACGTGATGAGCGTCTCATAACGGCGTTCGTTGGGTTGCGGATATAAGTAGAGAAGAGCAGACATCAAATCGTCATGTTTTGCGCTTTTCCGTCAACTCATACGAGACCCATCTATCTATTTTCTTGATTTTATCTATGGCCGTTAGATGTCGGGAAACGGTGTCCTAATGAACTCCGAATTTCTCGCCAAATTGTCGTACCGTTTGACGTGGATCGGATTCAATAAAGGACTCCAGCTCTGCATCAAGCGTAGCTCCTTCTAGTCTGCCGTGCGTTTCCTTTTCGAGGGTCATATCGCCGAATGGGAATTTAGCAAACCAAGGTGATGTCTTGCGTTCACTACGGTGCCTTCCCCAAATGCTGTATTAATGTTAGCAACTGCATTCTATGCCATGTGTGCTCAAGTTTAAACTCGTAAGAAAATGTCCTGAATTTGGGTCTGACACATCGTCCTCTGCACTCTTTATACACAATCCAGTTGGAAATGAGACTGATTCTACTGAAGAAGTGACTAGTGCTTCATGCACTGACGGAAAAAAGTCCCAACACCACGAAAATATAGTTGTAGAGGAATGAAATGGTGGTAATACATTTGTATAGGTAACATATTTAATCGATTAAGGTTTCAACATCACAGCTTCTTGTAAGCGCGAGAAGAGTCATTTTAAATGTGAAATGCTGGTACATTATTAACCGGTGTAACCGCCAGAATGTTGAATGCAAGCACGCAAACGTTCATGCATTGTGTCGTACAGGTGCTGGATGTCAGTTTGTGGGATGGAGTTCCATGCCTGTTACACTTGGTCGGTCAATACAGGGACGATTAATGCTGGTTGGGGTGACGCTGGAGTTGTCGTCCAATGATGTCCCATACGTGCTCGATTGGTGAAAGATCTGGTGATCTAGCAGGCCACGGCAACATGTCGACACTCTGTAGAGCATGTTGGGTTACAAAAGCGGTATGCGGGCGAGCCTTATCCTGTTGGAAACCACCCCCTGGAATGCTGTTCATGAATGGCAGCACAACAGGTTGGATCACCAGACTGACGCACAACTGTGCCGTCAGGGTGCGTGGGATAACCACGAGAGTGCTCCTGCTGTCACAGGAAATTGCTGCCCAGACCATAACTCCAGGTGTAGGTCCAGTGTGTCTCGGCCGCAGACAGGTTGGTTGCAGGCGCTCACCTGGTCTCCTTCTAACCAACACACGGCCATCACTTGCACCCAGGCAGAACCGGCTTTCATCAGAAAACACAACAGATAGCCACTCCGTCCTCCAATGAGCTCTAGCTTGACACCACTGACGTCACAAACGGCAGTGGTTTGGAATAAGTGGAATGCACGCTACATGGCGTCTGGCTCGGAGCTGTCCTTCAAGTAACCAATTTGTAATAGTTCGTTGTGTCACTGTGGTGGCAACTGCAGCTCGAATTGCTGCCGCAGAAGCGGTACGATGCGCCACGGCCATACGCCGTACACGGCGGCTTCCCTCTTAGTAGTGCCACGTGGCCGGCCGGAACCCGGTCTTCTTGAGGCAGTAGCTTCCCTTGACCACCGCTGCTAACAATTATGCACAGTGGCTACATACCTGCCAAGTCGTTCTTCAATATTGCGGAAAGAAAATCCACCTTCTCGTAGCCCTATTACACGACCTCGTTCAAACTCCGTGAGCTGTTGATAATGGCTTCTTCGTCTTCTTAAAGGTATTCTTGACTAACATCAACACCCTACGTCGAATCTCAACGATAACTAACGCTCACAAACGTTATAGCGCGTATTTACAGCAAACCTGCTTTGCATGTTCCGAGGGGCGCTACTAGCGTCATCATCTTACAGATGTACTCTCACCGCCTACCAACTGTCGTTTATCTAACACAACCATTTCTTGCTGTTGGGATTTTTTTTCCGTCAGTGTATGTAGAAATAGGCCCTGACACTTTAAGTTACCACATCACACGCTATAGTAATTGACATATTACATGCCTGCTCCAGATGTCTGCAAATCCTGATATTTTGGTCCCAAAACCTTAATATGCCACACGGTGTTGTTCGGATTTCCGTGACTAGAAATAAACGCTGTAGAAGATAACAGTAAGTCACAGGAGAGACAGCAATAATTCACGAGACGTTTTAACCAAATCTAAATCTTTATTTCTTAGGAATAAAAGCAGATCTACAAAAACGTGTAAGAACATCATTAAAATACTAAGATTGTTTTCTTTAGTTCAAAGCCGCAACAACAGTATGGTCATTCTCGACCGGCAACGATAAACATCGAACAACATCTTAATGTTAGAATCCTTTTATCCCTCCGTTATAGCACATTTATATTAATAACATCATTACCATTTAACCATTTTATACATATATTATAAGTACTTCGTTTTGAATCACGAGGCACATATTTTCTCAACTTATCATAGGTGTATATTTTTCAAATTTACATACATGAAATTGAGTGTAAATGAATTCGAACTTATAAAGCATTTACATTCAGAAACGTGTAAAAATATTATCGCCTTCTGAGAATTGCTATTTACCGCACAAACACTAGAAAGAAAAAGTGTGAAACCAATTACAGATTTCGTTATTACAAGTTGGTTACTCAGATTTGTCTTATTCAAGAGTGTTGGTGTCATTTCATCTAGAAAGAAAACATTTTCCGAAAAATAATTTTAAAACAATCAATCTTTTTATTTGTTCACTTTGAATATTTTTGCAGAGCTTGGTTGCAACAACCACATTGCAAGGTTTTAATTACGGTTAGGTTCTTGATATTAACATATTTTAATTGAAAAGTAATGTATACCCTCTCTTGAAAACACACAACAGCTCTTCCTCGAAAAACATTTTCGTTCCACTATTCCATTAGAAAGACTTTTGCGTTCATATGTAGAAAATGAAACAGTCATTCGCAGATACCTATCATGCCTCACTGGTTATTGGAAGTAATCATATCTGGAAGCACTCAAGAAGACAAGAAATAATGCTTGTCTTATTCCTCTGTCCCTAAGGATTGCAGTCCTAAATTAAGAATCCAGAACTTCCAGAAACGTAATAAATGTTGTGCTCCCGTCGTGAAACTGCCCGAATACGTGAAGACAGCTTTGATGGTTTCTTTCCATCAGTAACTTTTATTTCAAAAGCGTGGATTATCCACATTGTATTTCATTTAGATGTTTTGGGAAAGCACAGTAAGATTTTTATTACTGAATTATGTACTACCATCCACCTTCACGTACGAGATGCGCTAAGGTTTACTTTTCTTTTAAAGAATTTAGCGAAACATTTCCCTTTGTACTCTTTCTAGAGTAACCACTTTTGTGTTTTCCTAAAAATATTCCAATTACTGTGCTCCCTAAACCCTTGCTACATTTCTTAAAGCCATTTTGCTTGTTGTATTCCTAAAAATTATAGCCTTGCTGTGTTTCTTATAAACATGCTCTCACGAACTGTATTTGATACATACGTTTAATATTTGATCTTGCTACATACACTCCCAGAAAAGCATTCTTTCAAGGGCTTTCTGAAACCATCTTCTTCTGCATTAATTAAATCACCGTTTCTCAGCATGTGTCAAACATTTTCTTCGTTCATTCACAAGGTTTTTAGGTGTGAGAGGTTGAAAACCCTAAGCTCACGGTTTGTCGCACTGCCATCAATTGCTATAGTTTCTGAGCTTATTAGTTGGGGTACCACTATCTCATTACTTCATACCCCAAATCGAATTCCTTGTATAAAAAGAACCTTACTGCTAACACCCAAACTAAATACATGGTGTCCTGCTATCATATTGCGGTACTCCCTAAGCTCACCCTTGATACTCCACTGTGATATTCTCTGAGCTCATTCTTTGCTACACCACTGTGGAACTCACTAAGCTCATCACTTGCTACTGCAGTGTGGTACTAAGCTTATCCCTTGATTGGTACTAACTAAGGTCATCCCTTGCTAACCTTGATATTCCATTGTGGCACTCACTAAACTCACCCCTTGCTACTCCACTGTGCTACTTACTCAATAAATTCAACCATTGCTACTGCACTGTGGTACTCACTAAGTTCATCACTTGCTGCACCAACGTGATACTAAGCTTATCCAATGTTATTCCATTTTGGTACTCACTAAGTTCATTCCTTGCTCATAAGTTCATATTCCTTGCTAAGTTCATTCACTAAGTTCATTCATTTTTATTCCATTGTTGTACTCACTAAGCTCATCACTTCTTACTCCACTGTCGTACTAAGCTTATCCTTTCTATTTCATTTTAGTACCCATTAAGGTCACACCTTGCCGTTACATTGTGGTTCTCACTAAGCTCATCCCTTGCTACTCCACTGTGCTACTTACTCCCTAAATTCATCCATTGCTACTGCACTGTGGTACTCACTAAGCTCATCACTTGCTACACAGCTGTGATACTTAGCTTATCCCATGCAATTCCATTTTGGTACTCATTAAGTTCATTCCTTGCTATTCCATTGTTGTACTCACTAAGCTCATCCCCTTCTAATCCACCCTAAGCTCATTCCTTGCTACTTCACTGTGGTACTCACTAAGCTCACCACTTGTTACTCCACTGTCCTACTAAGCTCATCCTTTGCTATTTCATTTTAGTACTCATTAAGGTCACACCTTGCCATTACATTGAGGTTCTCATTAAACTTATCCCTTGCTACTCCAATGTAGTACTCCCTAATATAATTCCCTGTTACTCCATTGTGGTACTCACTAAGATCTCTGGCCAGCTTACTATGGTACTGTCTAAACTCATCTCTTATCATTGCACCTCATTGATGCAGTCTCTAATCACATCCATAGGTGCAATCGGATTTAATTCTTAGAGAGTCGCTTTCTCTTTAGCTTTGTTATTCAAAGTGGTCATTTAAGAGAAGGATTATTACAAATCCTTACTGCCTTATTACCTGCCAAAAGGGCTAAAGCAATATGGACGAATCCAAGAAAGGAGAGAGAAGATATTTGAGTCACATATTTCTACCCAGTGGTATCCTGTCAGGCCCTTCCTCATCATGCCTTGGTCATGCTTTGGGCTCAAACAATGTCGCCGAAGCTAACGAAGGAGCGAGAAGATATTTGAGTCACATGTTTCTACCCAACCCTTTCCATCAAGCCTCATGTCACGGAGCAGAGAATAAGGACTAGAAACAATCTGTTATGAACGGTGGCAGGTTTATGGTTAGTATTGCTGAGGCGATAGGTGTAAGGAACTGTCTACCTGTAGCTTTCGTAAAACTCGGTCGCTGTGTGAGCATTTCTGTTTGGGGAGTGCAGGAAATTTTGGAGAACCTTTGGTTCATGTACATCGGCCGCTAAAAGAGTTAAACTTATCATCAAATAGAAGTCATCGAGCTTTCCACGTTTATAAGTGACTCACGGAAAAATTCTCACTGGCCGTCACCATGAATCGAACCCAGGTCCTTCCAGTTACGCACCGAATATGCTTCCACTGCACCACAGCGGCCTCGAATTCCTCCAGACTAACACACACTAACTGTAACTGGAAGACATACTACTCACACACACTAGCTTAACTGGAAGATCCTGGGTTCGATTCCCGATGGCGGCCAGTGAGAATTTTTCCGTGACTTACTTATAAACGTGGAAAGAGCGATGACCTCTGCTTGATATTCCTAGTCCACGTCAAATGTCTGTATTGGTTAAACTTATCCCTCAGTTCAATGCCGTCTCAAGTAGACTCCTTAAGTTCATAACCTGCCGCATCACCATACGATTGCTAAATGTTTTAAATTCATCACTTGGCGAACTATCATATGATTACCGTACTTCCTAACTTTATTCTTTGGTGTACTGGTAACTCATTGTGGCAATTCTTAAACTCATCCCTTGTTGCACTGCTATGTAATTGTAGATCTTTCCAAACTCGTCACTAGTTACACTCCTTAAAACACTTCCCAATATCATGCTCCAGAAAATTTAAATACAGAGAGCTCGCTGAAAACGGCTTTAATGCAAATTTTCGTTTATAATACGAGCTCCGTGGTAAAATTCTACATTTTGCATATCAACACGTACAAATAATGCGCAAAATCACTGTTAAGACGAAAGTAAATATTAAGACAATTTAAATTTTGTACAAGAAACGCTAAACGCACTGTTCGGATAAAATAAAGGGAAATATTGCATAAATATTCCGCGCACCAGCACCTAACTATTGTCTCAGACACTCACCGAGTTTGTTATACTGCAGCACTTAACAGATAGTAAACGTCTTTCTAGCTTTCTAACTATGATCTTACTGAAGACTATTACTGTATCACTATGCTTATGCAAAAGATAAGTGATTGCAATCGCAGCTGGCAGATTCATGGTAAAGACTAACATTGATTCCATAGGCTAGTTCAAAATCCACACTTTGGTATGTCATTTAACCATGAAGTATCCACGTTGTGCACAGCATGATTCTTCGGGTAGAAACAGAAGACTTTTAGTTACATCATTATTTGCAAACATATACACAGATATCGATGAAATTTTCCTAGTACACTTATCTGACTACCATGAACTCGTCCAATATTATCTTGGAACGCTTCTTCTTGAGTTCTTTAGAAGGAGGTTTCTGAGTTAATTTACAGCGCAACGTATATATCTTGGAAAGTGTATGTTTCATTAGCAGGTATGGAGATATCTAAAATAGCAAATAGGGAATTTAAGGGTATACTGTAATTGGTTGATATCACCAAAAATTCTGTTTTAAGACGACGGAAGACTCATTAATTGGCTCGAGGGTGGCAAGAAGTTATCTAAACAGATGATAGAAGACTTATAGGAGCTCCTTTTCATCATTCATGTCGTTGAATAGGCTAATTCTGGTAGCCTATAGCCTTATTTAGAATGTCAGCCAATTTCCAAGAAATCAAAACTGTGTACTAAATACTTGTATATGTCTGTGACTCAAGAATTGTTTGCGCAGGTTCACAACAAATACTGATACTAACATTTTGGACTTTTGACCCCACATGGTTTACGGATAAAGAACGGCACCATTTAAGTTGTTACGTGAATTCACAAAACACATGTGCGTGAATACAAAACGAAATACACATGAATACAAAAGGAAACATTACAATCCCATAAAATTGGTCTGGCATTTTGCTGAGCTGAAATATTGTGCCTATCTGCTCTTGACCAAACTGTAACTACAGAGGTTTGTCTCCCAATACCCAATGAATTCGTTAATTAGTTGACTGACGGAATCTAACAATAGGTTATTTCCAAAGATGTCACGCGTCAAAGGTAAGCATGTGGGAAACTGAGAGTTCCTTTGGAGAGTGGATTCTTTTTTTTTTTTTTTTTTTTTTTTTGATTGGAGGTTTAACGACCACCGTGAGCAACTCAATGGGCTATAAGCAGTCGCCCGTCCCTAATTTAGGGTCACTGGTTCCAGGGAAGGGAGAGAGCCAGTGCCGTAAGACAAACACAACATCCATGCCTGACCGGGATTCGAACCCGGACCCCTTACGGACGAATGATCAGAGGCCAGCGCCTTAGACCACTGCGCCACCGGGGCGGCGAGAGTGGATTCAAAGAAATGAGTATAGCTGGTTAATTAAAGTCAACCAGATGCGTTCTAATGTAGCCAACTGAAGGAATCTAAACAGGAAAATGTCCATCACGATTGATAACCTCAAAGGAAACACTGCAGCCTCAGTGGTGCAGTGGTATAAGCTCTGGCTTCTGACCATTCGTGATGGGTTCGAGCCCCGATGAGGCATGGATAAAATAAAAATATCAACGTTTACCACAATCAAAGGTTTATTATACATCGACAATAGTTTTGCAGAGCTTTTGGTTCGGCTTCATCAGGACGAATGGAGCGTAAACATTAAAATCATTGTGACATCATCAGAGTTCTGACGGTTACGGATTTTGGTGAGTTGTTTCCACGCGCTTGAAAGAAATGGAGTCGACGTCATGTCGTTGACAAGCCGTGAAGAGTTCCGGTATATGTGAAATGCTTCTAATAAATTAAGCTTGATAGTTGAATCATGTTTATCAATGAGCGTAGCGTTTCCAAACAGAAATTTATGGTTGTTTTCGTGACAATGCTGGGCTATAGACGACTTCTTCAGTTCACAGTTCCGTACGTAGGTCTTGAGTTCCTTCACACGGAAATTTAAAGCCCTGTGGGTCTGTCCTATATATGAAAGTACACATTCACAAGGTATCTGATAAATTACCCAGGAATTTATGTCTTCGACGTAATCTTCTAATCTTAAATATTACAATTGATCACAGTGGTCTTTACTATTGTCGTATTCGTTATTCCCTTCCCTGTTACTGAAATGCTTTCTCTTATTTCCTTTCTGAGTTCACTTTTTTAGATTAGCATCCACTTTCAGAACAACAATGGATTTAATGCCGTTGCAGTTCCCTTGACTTTTTCAATTTAAAATTCTCATTCTTTGTTAGTTTTTGCTTCTGAGTTTTCGAACTAGACAAAAACCTCGCTTAACCAACACTTGCTTATCCAGAACTCTCGGTTAATCGAAGACTTCCGTGCTGGTTGTTATATTTTTTTTATAATTTTTCGCCAGTGCTCCGTGCTCTAGTCGCATACGATTCTCATTTCCTTACCTCCCTCTTCAATCGCGTTAACGCCAACCAATCAGAACTCAGGAAGAGGTATTGTACGTTTAATGAATAAACAATTTCTTTTATCACGCTGTAAATTCCCTTTTCTTCAGCTATTGTTGGTAACCGATATAGAGTTCTCGATTATCCGGAATTTTCAATTCTCGAACGGTACCATGGTACCAATAAGATCGGATAAACGAGGTTTTATTGTATTTCGATGTTTTAACTCGTGATTTCTACGCTATCGTAAATTTTCATGCATTTCTTTACTTGTGAACCAGCGAATGCTCAGAGAAGTGTCCCCATGTTGCAAATCTATCAAGTCGTGTTATAATTTAGTTTCTCTTTATACGTACAAGTCGCAGCTGTCTTGTAACTAAAGAGTTTCCTCAGAGGAGATTTTATGACATTTTGGGGGGGGAAGGACTTGACTACTTTCTCGACAATCTAAGATTACTGGGAGTCGACATACCTAATTCAGGGTCACTGATCTCAGGGAGGGAAGAAAACCAGACCCGTAATCCACCAATACCATTCATGCCTCGGACGATATAGTGGGAAGAAAGCGAATAATTATACAGATGTCCGCGCTTCTGACCAGTCGGCTACCGGTACGGTATTTCGAACATACTTTGCACTGTTATCAAATTACTTATCAATGTACCACGCGAGAAGGAGCTCGAAAGCAAAATTTGGTCATGCAAATCCGTGTTCCGTGTTTCAGATAAAGAAATTTGGTATCAATTTAAGCCCCTCCTAAATTCTAAATTTCGCTGAATATCCACCGCAAGTGTTAAACTTAGAATCACGGACGCAACTTGCGTTTGTTATTTAAAAATCAGTTAGACTGTATATTAGGTTACGTGTAAGAAATTTCGAAGAAGAATGCCTTTCCTTCCATGGCTCAAAACTTTTAGAATGAGGATGTTATGTCTCGTTTGGCTGTTCTTGAGGAAGAGCTGTTGGTTAAAGCGCCAAGAAAATGTTCCGTACCTTTATAGATCTGTCGATAACATTTCTGGAAGTTGTAGAATATCTGGAATTAAACTGCACCACATACATTTTACTATGTATTTTATAAAAGGTATATCAAAGGTATTTTCGAAGAAATTTGTGTGTGTATCAAAGAGAGAGTATCTCAGAGGTCTTAGGGGAGAAGGCGTCCATACGTCAAGGAAGTTCTTTGCAAAATATAAAGAAAGTAGCAGTGCGTTTGTATCTTTCAGCTATTTCGTATTTTGTAAACTTGTACTGATGTGATGCAAAATCTATTTCTTTTGTGTTCAATAAATTGCCACGACATAAAATATCTTGTTCCATTCGTTTCTTCTGAGAGCGTAGATACACTGAAATAGCAAATCATCAGGAACATCTAATAGCAATTAGACACCTGCCATCCTAACTTATGTATGCAACTCTGACTCTGAGAGGGGTTTATACACAACTCAATGCAGAATACTCAGCATTGTACAAAGCATAGATAGCATCAATATGGAAAAGACTCGTGTTTAAACACTCTAACTGTCTGGACGAAGTAAATCGGAATTAACAAAATGGGCTGAAATCAACTCGAAAGAAAATATTAGCTGTCTAAGAAGTGGGCGGAACGCGGCTGGAAGGAGTGAACCTGCGCATCATAAAGCTTTGCTTTCCTCTTCGCTTTGTTATTCAAAGTGGTCATCAAGAAATAAATTCGCTGTTTGAGAAGTGGACCGAACGCAGCTGGAACGAGTGAGCCTGCGCATCATAAAGCGTTGCTTTCCTCTTCGCTTTGTTTTTAAAAGTGGCCATTTAGGAATATATTCGTTGTCTAGGAAGTGGGCCGAACGCAGCTGGAACGAGTGAACCTGCGCATCATAAAGCGTTGCTTTCCTCTTCGTTTGGTTATTCTAAGTGGCCATTTAGGAATATATTCGTTGTCTAGGAAGTGGGGCGAACGTGGCTGGAACAAGTGAACCTGCGCATCATAAAGCGCTGCTTTCCTCTTTGTTTTGTTATTCAAAGTGGTCATTTAGGAATATATTCGCCGTCTAAGAAGTGTGCCGAACGGGGTTCGAACGAATGAACCTGCGCTTCAGACCGCGTTGCCTTCTCCTTAGCCTGGTTATTCGAAGTGGTCATTTTATATTTGCTGCCTCAGAAGTGGGCTGAACGCATTTGGAACGAGTGAACCTGCGCATCAGAAAACGCAGATTGTTTTTCCTAGCTCTGTTATTCAATGTAATCACTTCAGGGGATGATTGACCCTAAGCCTTTTTTATAAAGCTATAAAAATGGAGACAAGCCTAAGAAAGCAAAAAGTTGTTCGAGTAACTTCTTTCTACACAGCGGCATGATGTCCGTGTCAGAGGTGGCAAGCTCTTCGAATCATTCCTTGGGGTATAGTGCAGTGAATAAAGGACTAGAAGGAAGTGCTTATTACAAGTGGCAGGTCGACACCGCTTAGATGAGAGGGGGAAAGGAATTGTTTTCTGTACCTTTCTTCAAACTCGGCAGTTATGTGAATATTTCTGTGTGGTGTGCGCCAAAAATCATTGTCCAGTTATATTGGCAGCTTCAAGGTTTAAGATACTTTCAGGAGGCATGATTGTGGGGTGCTGGGCAGACAAGTATTTGTACTACCATCTCAGACACGAAAAACATTCTCAGCTATGCATTGAAAAATGTATCGAGGGTGCACAACGAGTGGTGCACAAACAACAAAACCAGAAAACAGCGGCCTCCTTGTGAGCGGAAACCACGAGTCGATGTTCGAGAGGGCAATGGCGGCTGTGGAGGATTGTACGTGGTAATAAACGCGTTCCATTGCGTTAAGTATCGAGAGAAGAACGTCAGAATACACAGTTCGCCTCATATTATCGCGGATGGGCTACAACAGAAGACGTTTCCTCCGTGCAGCATTCGTCTCTTCTAAAAGCCTGTACATTCGTCTACATGTGTGCACGGGAGCACCAAAACTGGACTCTTAAGGATAGTATAAGGTAGCCTGGTCCGATGAATCAAGTTTTCAGTTAATACAGGCAGTCGGACGGACCAGAATATGGCGTCAAGCGCACAAATCGAATGCACAGCGTTAAATAAACAAGTTGGTGGTGACGATGTAATGGTCTGGGGGTGTGTCTGCTGGGCTGGAACTGAGTTCCTTAATACTTCTGGAATAGCATTTGGATGACATGAAGTATCCAAACGTTATTACGGATCAGGCACACACCGTACATGTGCATGGTCATGACACGCCATCTACCTGCGCAAATGCACGGCTCTGTGTAATTATACAACGACGGTATTACACGAGTCTCACTTTCATTTGAGCGACCCTTATACTTAGGTCCGTGTTCGAAAATTTGATAAGATATATATGCTTGGCTTGGTGTCTCTTGATTGAGATGGCTACTTCAGAAAAATAATGCGCCATGCCACATGCCTCAGATCTTCACATCATAGTTCCAGTAGGACGACAGTGACTTCAAAGTAATAAAATAGTCCCCACAGTCTCCAAATCTGAACCCAAATCAACATTTGTGGGATAAGATTGAGAAAGCTATTCGTAACACAGATAACATGGTGTTTCTTGCTAGAGAGGGCTGCTCCCAACAGGATAATGCGCCATGCCACAATGCCTGGATCGTCACACAGTGGTTCCAGTAGCACGACAGGGACTTCAAATTGCTTAAATGGCCCCCACGGTCTCCCCATCTTTAACCAATTGAACATTTGTGGGATGAAATTGACTGAGTCATTCGTAACAGAGATCCTTCCCCGGCGATCATTCTACACTTGACGGATTCTATCACATCCTCTTGTCTGAACATACCGTAGAACGATATCAGCACCTCGGTGAATCCATACCACATCCAATCGGGGCTGTTTTGAAAGCCAAGGGTGGTGCAACACGTTATTAGGTAGATGGTCCTAACAATTTGCGACTTCAGTGTATGTTGTTCTCTTATTGCATTTCAAAACTCAATAAAAATGCGCCCAGTGCAGAATATATTTTCCCAGAAGAAAAGAACTGCACAGTGTAACACTAAAATGTCACAATACAAATCCAAAAATAAATAATCAGCGTGAAAATCTAAAAACAAACGTAAAACGTATTAGTTAGAATTTAGAAAAATCTACAGATCAAACATAACAAGCACACAAATGAATACTTTTGTGACGGCGAAGTACAGTAATAATAATATGAACAACTTAATAAAAAAACAAAACCATAAAATAAACACAATGCTCTAAAAAATTGTGCATCACCACATTGTTAAGGCACACACCCACACACATACACACACATATACTCGCATATACACAATCTCGTGTTAGTGTTTCTGCGCATACAATACAGGACTACAACCAAAAGCGAACTTTTGTATTTTCGAAATAAAATCAATTATAAATTTCTTTGAAGAATTTTTATGGAAACCATTCTTTATACGATGTTACTAGCAAATCAGATTTCAGTCATCCATTTTGCAACTAGGACAAAACACCGGATAATTATTTTAAGGATAACTAAAACTTAGGACTAGTGCGATACGAAGGCAGGGGGTTGTAAGAATTACATCCTTCTCGTTCTTATTTACGACACGGACCTAAACCAAAATATACATACAGGGGTTGCTGTCAACTCAGAGGTATGTCCACAGATGCATGCTTGGTGTAACCAAGAAAGACAGGAAAAGGATCTCATGGGTCAGGAAAATGACAAGACTGGATGACAGACAGTAAAACTCTGAAATGGTAATAGGCTGGATATATTGCTATAAGAACTGACCGCAGTTGGACAACAGAAATACTAGATTGGATACTAAAGTACGGGAAAAGACAAAGAAGACCACGAGGGGTATGAGATGGATGAAACTCGAAAACCATGGAAGGAAATTGCTCAAGACGGAGTGCTGTGGAAGAGACTTCATTAAACAGTGGATTGATGATTATTGACGATGATGATGAACTAAAACTTGGAGACATAGGCGTCCGCAACGAAGGTCAGTGAGGATCAGATGACCTCTCACTGGAAACTGTATAACAGCTGAAAAGGTTCTGATAACATTTCAGTAACGAACGAGGGTTTATCTTGATAATTTAGATGCAGAATCAAGGTCGTGGTACCGCTTTTGGGAAGACAAGTTGGTGGCAGAAAAAAATTCTCATTCAGAAAGTGTGCACAAAGTGGAGATAATTTCACCCAGCAGTTTCCAGGGCACTACAGCCGCAGCCACACACCCCGCCACAATATATACATTGAAAGATCTTCCAGTACCCTGCGTAGGGTCAAGCCTTGAGTGAGATCAATCGTGACCGAGGAGAGATTAGATGGTCTCTGTGTATAATGAGTGTCCATCAAAATTGGGTGTACGAAAATGCAGATTTTATAGGAAAGGTTTTCGACCAGTTCAGGTAAAACAATGGAAAATTTCAATTTTCATTTTTTTCCAACCAGGAGCGCACAATCATAATCCAGCTTAATTATCGTAGAAAGTTGTTTTTTTCCTGGCTACAGAAGATATTCACACATTTTAGAACGTTAAATTACAGAAAATAAAAGATCAAAGAATTGAAACTGGCAACAGCGTGTTAGATGAACATGAAAGAAACATCTGCTGCAGTTAAATATCGTCTGCTAAGAAAATGGCGCACGTAAACAAGCTGTGGATAGAAGGTTATGTTTCCGCTCTTTACGAAGAGAAAATTCGCATTCTGTAATTAAAACACGCTGTGGAAATCATGGAATTAGCATTTCTAAGGGTAAAAAAAGTAATATTATTAATAATAGAGGTAAAAATCGTCAAGCCGCCCCGGTGGCGCAGTGGTCTAAGGCGTTGGCCTCTGATCATTCGTCCGTAAGGGGTCCGGGTTCGAATCCCGGTGAGGCATGGATGTTGTGTTTGTCTTACGGCACTGGCTCTCTCCTTTCCCTGGAACCAGTGACCCTAAATTAGGGACGGACGACTGCTTATAGTCCATTGAGTTGCTCACGGTGGTCGTTAAATCTCCAACCAAAAAAAAAAAAAAAAAAAAATCGTCAAGAATTGCTTTTAACAGGAAAACCGAACGAATATCCAAAGAAGGTACGTAATTTTACGACTATTTGAAAAGTAAGTTCTCTGGTCTTAAAAGAAAATCCACCTACCCAATGAGCAATCGCTGAGTCGTTAAGTATCTTTGCATCAATTGTAAACAAGGTAATAAACAAAGATTTGAATCTTAAAAAAAAAAACTCAAAACTTTACCGCAGTTTGCTTATGCAGGTGGCTGAACGCAGAACACGGTGGATAATTCTTTATGAAAATTACTTAGCCGGAGACAGACGAAAATTTACCGTGACTATTGATGAAGCATCTGCTTAAGTGACTGTAACAAAAAAGGTCGTTTTACTATCGCAAAAGAGCAGAAAAAGACTTACAAACTTGGTTCTGAGAATCCAAAGACAGTTTTAGTAAAGCATTTATTGCTGGTTTCTCGAACAATGGGAAATTAAAGTTAAGAAAAGTTGAAACGAATTTTAAAATCAATTCCTACATATTACCAAAATAATATTTTAACTCATGTATTTAAAGACGAAATACCATTCGTTATCTACAGAGCCTTCAAAGAGTTTTCATCATCAGCATAAGGCTACCAGTCATACATCCAAATCTAACACTCTATTTCTTGAAAAATGAAAAAAGAGACGGGTATCTTTTGCTCATCAAACTTCCCTAATGTGTCACCAATGGACTATTGTGCCTTCGGACTGAAAAAACAGAAGGGTATCTTGTGCTCATCGAAGTTCTCTGATGTGTCGCCAATGGCCTATTGTGCTTTGGTACTGAAAAAAGAGACGGAATATTTTTCTCATCAAAGTTCCCTGATGTGTCGCCAATGGACTAATGTGACTTCGGACTGAAAAAAGAGACGGGTATCTTTTGCTCATCAAAGTTCTCTGATGTGTCGCCAATGGACTATTGTGCCTTCGGACTGAAAAAGAGACAGGAATCTTTTGCTCATCAAAGTTCTCTGATATGTCCCCAATGGACTATTGTGCCTTCGGAATGAAAAAAGAGACGGGTATGTTTTGTTCATCAAAGTTCCTTGATGTGTCGCAAATGGACTGTTGTGCCTTCGGACTGAAAAATGAGACGGGTATCTTTTGCTCATCAAAGTTCCCCTATGTGTCACCAACGGACTATTGTGCCTTCGGACTGAAAAAAGAGACGGATATATTTTTCTCATCAAAGTTCCCTGATGTGCCACCAATGGACTATTGTGCCTTCGGACTGAAAAAAACAGACGGGTATCTTTTGCTTATCCAAGTTCCCTCATCTGTCACCAATGAACTATTGTGCCTTCGGACTGAAAAAACAGACGGGTATCAAAGTTCCCTGATGTGTCACCAATGGACTATTGTGCCTTCGGACTGAAAAAGAGACGGGAATCTTTTTCTCATCAAAGTTCCCTGATGTGTCACCAATGGACTATTGTGCCTTCGGACTGAAAAAGGAGACGGGAATCTTTTTCTCATCAAAGTTCTCTGATGTGTCGCCAATGGACTATTGTGCCTTCGGACTGAAAAAAGAGACAGGAATCTTTTGCTCATCAAAGTTCTCTGATATGTCCCCAATGGACTATTGTGCCTTCGGAATGAAAAAAGAGACGGGTATGTTTTGTTCATCAAAGTTCCTTGATGTGTCGCAAATGGACTGTTGTGCCTTCGGACTGAAAAATGAGACGGGTATCTTTTGCTCATCAAAGTTCCCCTATGTGTCACCAACGGACTATTGTGCCTTCGGACTGAAAAAAGAGACGGATATATTTTTCTCATCAAAGTTCCCTGATGTGCCACCAATGGACTATTGTGCCTTCGGACTGAAAAAAACAGACGGGTATCTTTTGCTTATCCAAGTTCCCTCATGTGTCACCAATGAACTATTGTGCCTTCGGACTGAAAAAACAGACAGGTATCAAAGTTCCCTGATGTGTCACCAATGGACTATTGTGCCTTCGGACTGAAAAAAGAGACGGGAATCTTTTTCTCATCAAAGTTCCCTGATGTGTCGCCAATGGACTATTGTGCCTTCGGACTGCAAAAAGAGCACTTTCTAAACGCAGACCTAAAACAATGATTGGTCTATGAAAAGCAGTGGAAGAGGAGTGGAATAAAATACCATACTAATTTTAAGAAATGCCCTGTTGTCTTGGACATCTAGATGAAGGTTCATAGTTCAGAGAAAGGACTATAAGGTAAAACATTTAAGAAAGAAATAATTCTGTTTTAAACATTAATTATGTTGTTGGAAAATCATTCTAAAAACGTGTGAACATCTTCTGTAAATAGGTTTCACAACAGTTATTCAATTATTTTTTACTTAAATTGTTATTAAATGCTCTGTAGCATTATTATTTTCTTTTTCTTAAGAAATAAATATTAGAATTTTCATTTGAGCAGTTAGACTGACACTGTATTTCTGTCATTTATCGTTACAGACGTCTTGTGTGCCGGAACTCTGCTTTGACCCCCCCCCCCGGGAAAAAATTCTGTGTGCGCCCATGTTTGCACATGGAACCTTTGCACCCAAACCCGAAAGAGTCCAGCCAGTTAAACTCAGTAGCTTAGCGACTTGCCTGACAGTAACACGTTTAAAATCTAAAGTTTCGTCTGAAGGCAAGACCTCCGACGAAACTAATAATCAATGGAAACTTCACAAACATAAGATGAAAATCAATGGAAATTTCACAAACATAATTAACATATCTAAAATGCATTATTTGTAGATGAAGAAACAGGGAGAACAGAGGAAGATCAAGCTAATGGGAAACAATCAGCAGCTGTGTTGTTCCTTTTGTTTGTTTTGCAAAGTTGTTAAAAAAATTCAATCCTAAAACCTCTTGCCCTTATGAGGAAAATGAACTCAAGTTGCTCGAGAACGCTCCTATCATCCCGCTCATTGATGATTCGGATCCTATCGATGATCTATTACTGTCCAGGGGCCGCTCCTATCATCTCGCTCATTGATGATTAGGATCCTGTAGATGATATATTACTGCCCAGTGACGATCCTATCATCCCGCTCATTGATGATTCGGATCCTATCGATGATCTATTACTGTCCAGGGGCCGCTCCTATCATCTCGCTCATTGATGATTAGGATCCTGTCGATGATATATTACTGCCCAGGGACGATCCTATCATCCCGCTCATTGATGATTCGGGTCCTGCCGATGATCGACTACTGCCCAGCGACTATCCTATCATCCAGCTCATTGATGATTCGGATCCTCTCGGGGATCTAGTACTCCCCAGGGACTTCTACACTGCTGGACAATTGCTAAGGACGGATCATAAACGGCTATATAGCGCATAAAAAAGTAAGTGTGGTTGGATGCCAAGTAAAATAAAATAATGTCAGAATGCCAGGATATTACAAGAAAGACAATTTATTGTGCTCTGAAATCCAGAAGGCTTTGGAACGTGTTCAAGGGACAAACAGGCCATTTTGTGCAGAATACGTAAACGTGGAAAAATGTAATTACCGTCCGCAGGCGTTCCGGCGTAAGATGTCAATACGGGATATGGCCACCATGGAGGGCGATGCAAGATTCCACTCGTCGTGTCATGCTTTGCACAACATTATCAAGCAGCTGTTGGGGTAATTTATACCATTCCTCTGTCAGTGCACGGATGAGGGTGTCCTTGTTTATTGGGGGACACTGGCGACCAGCAAGACTCCTCCCCAAAGCATCCCACACATTTTCAATGGGATTCAGATCTGGAGAACATGCTGGCCACACGAGGTGTTGAATATCCTCGCTCTCAAGACACTCCTGGACAGCGACTGTTCGATGACATGTTGCGTTGTCGTCCATGAAAATGAATCTATCACCGACAGCACCACGGAACATTCGAACATGTGGTAGCAGAACATCATTAATGTATCGTTGGCCAGTCATAGTCCCAGTTGAAAGCACATAGAGGGACGTACGGCCATTGATCATGATGCCATCCCATACCATGGCACGACATGTCGGATATCAGTCCCTTTCCTGTATGTTTGCTGGACAATATGCAGTACCACTATCACGCCAGATCAGTTGTCGTCGACAATCAGACGATAGACTGCATCTACTCTCATCTGAGAAGAGGACAGCAGACCATTCGTTATCAGTCCCATTGCGATGTTGATGGCACCATTGCAAACGGGCGGTACGGTGACGTCTAGACAATGGGATGCACACAACAGGACGGCGGGCGTATAGTCTTCCTTCATGCAAACGTCTGGCGACAGTTTTTTGGGAGATCCGCTTGCCAGTAGCAGCCATAAACTGATTTGCTACTTTACTAGCTGTGCTGCGCCGGTGTCTTTTTGTTGATAGCACTATGTACCGATCTTCTGCAGGTGTCGTACTGCGAACACGACCTCCCCCGTGACGTTTGCTACACTCTCCATTTGTTTGAAATGATTTCCAAAGCCTTGAAACAACACTGTTGCTGACGTCGAACTCCCTGGAAACATCTGTTATTTTTCGCCCTTCTTCAATCTTGCCAATAATACGGCCACGCGTAAAATCATCTAGGTGATGTCGGGAAGACATACTGAAAATTGCAAGTTCGTCAATTGATTCTTTCCCTTTCAAATTTGCGTTTGAACAACAACGGTCAATACGCGTCAAATCCTTTATATCTCTTATCAGCGCTATGACGTCACGAACAAGTTCGGCAATCCAAAATCTGCATACGCACAACACGTCTTTCTGTATCCCGCACTTATGCTAATTTCCACATTTTTCTGCCTTCCATTTTATGGTTGCTATCGTTACTATTGTCATCCGTCCTTAGCAATTGTCCGGCAGTGTATTATTATCTGGTATGTTCGAAGAAGTAAAATCTAGTTTCATCAGTTTTAAACTTTAATCTGGCAGATCATGAGCTTTCTTTCAGGAGCTTAAACGTTAATCTCGGAGAAAAGCTCAGTGTTATGTTTGTATGCAGATACTTTCCATTCCTGGCTGCAATAACCTGAAATAAAACGTGATCAACTGATGGAAAAAACTTTCGTACATAGTTGAACGTAAAAACAACAGAGAAAGGAATAAAAACAGGAAGGCCACCGGCCCTGGGCAGTAATAGATCACTGACAGGATATCTGAATCATCAATGATCGCGTAGCAGACCACAGAAGAATATTTTAATCCATCTTAAATGTGAACGGTATATATATATATATATATATATATATTTAATATACACAATGGAAAAGTACCACTTACGATCATCTAGTCCGAGTTATTTCGGCCATCAGACCACAGTGGTGGTTAAAAGGAATCATGCTCGTTGGGTTTATTCTAATGATTAGGAGTCACCAGGCCCATCCAGTATATGTGGGACAACTGTCTAAAAGCTTTCTTGCACTATTATTATCTAACGAGGTGTATGTGTTACACAAATATCACATGTACCATTGCATTAATATGATCTTTGCTTTGACCAGTCGTCCCTCAAAATTTAGTAATCCTAACAAAATATCTTATTGTAGTAGGCAAATATTTGAAGCTTTACGTTGCAGAAACTGGCCTTGCAAAACAAATTCTTTCTCAAAGAATCAACACAGCAGAGCTCGTGTATTTGGACTCGAAAATGTTTTTTCTTGTTAATAGTAGTGCCAGAAAGCTTTAAGACATGAAGTGGAAAAGAATAATCAGTCAATTTTCCCGCTCAAGGTGACATTAATGCCATGCACAAAGCACAAAACAGTCATCTCAACAAAAGGCCTTCAAGACAAAAAACATTTTTCTGAATAAGACCACACGAATTTATCATACCAGAATTTTGACAAGAATTAAATGAGAAACAGAGAAATCGCCGTGGTGGATCTCTGGTTTGAAAGGATGGGTTCTCATAATTCGTCCCAGACGGACATGAGCCCAATTCCCGGATGAGGCAGAGATGGCTACGATGGCATAAGCATTGATCCCTCCATTGATCCAGAGGTCTTAAATTTGGTACGGACGATTGCCCGTAGCCTTACGAGTTGCTCATGGTGGTCTTCAAATCCCGAAACTAGAAATAGAGAAAACGAAAATAAAAACATATAATCCTTACGAAAAATTGCAACCCGTAAGAAGTGACAAATTTTGTGGTCTCGACTAGTTTCAAGAAACACACAGTACAGATTTTTCTAATTGTACTGCGTGTTTCTTGAAACTAATTTCTGATTCCATCACCTATGACGAACCACAGAGGTGACGCACATGTCAAGGCGGCAAAATTACAGGGATTAATTCCGACGGTGTAGCTTAATTCAATTCAATTAATTTATTTTGCTGATTTAAAAAGCCAGTGTTACAAAAATATCAATTGAAACAATGCACAGCAAGGAACCAGGGGGGAAAAGGACAGCCAGACCTCCCATGCTTCCTAGGGTAGTTTTACACTGAGGTCTGTAGTTGTAGTTACAATTACAAACAAAGCAGTGTTTAGGAAAGCATTCCGCTCCGGAACAGAAGGACGTAGGTTCGAGCTCTTCCATCGGCAAATTTGTGTTTTCATGTTGGCTCTCGATTGCGGAAATGGATCTACGTTAGGTTTTTCGAAAAATGGGTGATGTTCGTTTCACACATCATTTGGAATTAATGATAATTGCCTTCTTCGACGATTCAAGCACGAATGATGCTTCTTCCACACATCGTCTGGAATTACGTAATAAAAATTCCTTCTTCTTCAGCGAGCTACTTCAAGCGTAGTTTGCCGGATGACCCGGAAACTAATGATTCTGTCAGCCCTTTCTCAGTGGGGGAGGATATATGTGACGTACTACAGAGGTGACGCACAAGTCAAGACGGCAAAGTTGCAGCGATAAATTCCGTCGGCCTACTTTAACTAGGAACACATTCGGCTACGCAGAGCAGAAAGATGCGAATTGGAACTCGCTAACGGCAAAATTTGTGTTTTCACACGTGAACTTCTTGGCACTTTGCTGCTGTGCGCACTTTATTATTAATAATATTGTACATTTTGTTTTACATTTCATATATATCCCGTCGTGCGGAACTAAATTTTTCTGATTACGCAATTTTATCCCTTAAGATGAAGGATACAAATTATTAAAAAACGAATTTTTTTCTGGTTTGTAGATTGAAGACATGTGGTTGAAACCACTGAAATACAGATCAATTTATAAACACCCACTGGAATACAATTAATTTCTGGTTAACCACTGAAGACATATGAGAAATGTTTTGGCAAGTGAATTCGTTGTGATGTTGCGTCTGTAAAACGTTCGGCAAACTTACCGTCAACACTAGCAGAATTGTCGTCAAATATATTGCACACAGCTAACAAAATTCAAGTAGAATCTAAACACTCATCTATGCACAGCAAAGTAAATAGCAAAATCACGGAGAAATCTACCAAAGCCTCAAATATTACGGATTGAGAAAATTGTAAGACGAAGAATGTTTTCGGAAATCCATCACACAAATGTAGAAGTAAATACGAAGATATTGCGAAGCATTCAGAAGACTATGAAGTCTACCACTCGAGCAAGTAAATTTGCCAACTAACTCTGAAAAATATTATTAGAGAATGCTACATAACATACTCTACAGCTTTTAAAAATATAAGGCGATTTCCGTTTTACGGCAACAAATCTCTATTTCTTAAGCAGCATCCAAGAATAAGCGCTTCAATAATCTATTGCACATTAACAACAAAGCATTTTTTGTTCTCGCTTTTGCGTACTATAACACTTACGATAACGAAAAGCAACAGCTCTTTGGTTCAATAATTTCTGGTTTCTATTCATGATAATGATATATAAAGACAATATCACCGCAGACTGCAACATTAGATTTAGTATTATTAGCAACGGAGGATTTCTTTCAAAGACTTAGTAACAACCCCTATTCAGTCTCGTGCAGAAAACACAGCAAAACCCCGTGCGCTTTAAAACAAATATACTTCGAGATCATTCACGCGCAAGTTAGCTTTAAAACAAGTTGAAGGTATAATTTACTGTTACAGTTCATACAGCACAAATAACATCGGAAGCATACCCGGATTTTAGAACAGATGTAGCGAATAAAAACAAATGGTTTCTTCCTCACACGCGTTTCAGATCACAGTTGATCAATGAATGTCATATCACAAGGTATCGTGAGCAGATATCATGTCCATGTTGTGATCCTAGGTTCTTCCAATGATAGTAACTGTTTATTAAGTCCTTGTTATGAATCGTCGTATGAGAACAGTAATTTCAACACGAGGCCTACGCTGGTCACCTAGGCAGAGGAGATTTGCTGGATCCGGAAGCTGGAGTCTTAACACTGCTGCTTCCAAAAGACAAGAAAAGACAAAAAGCGTTATTTGACGAAACATGTGTTACACTTTATATACATTCTGAAAGCGCCAACGGGAGAAACATACATCTACATCAGCCAATAAAAAAATATCAATATTTTTAGAAAATACACAGTCGAGTCACATTATTGTGACCACCTCCTACTTTTGACGTCAACAGCGCGTAGCCAATGAAAGAAGGCACGTGTCGTGAGCTGGCTTGAAGGGTATATAAGGGTGCTGTAGGCATTGTGAAAATATATACCGCGGGTGCCGCAACGTTTGTGACTGCCACGGGAAGGGCCTCAGGTTCGATCCCAGGCAGGTACGAACGCTCGATCCACTAAATACCCGCCGTGCGTCGGATGGGCACGTTAAGCCGTCGGACCCCGGGTACTGGCCCCCGGTAATAAATAAGGGCGTCTTCCTCCCCCTTTCTACTTCGCTTCCGTGTCACTTTCCTATCGGGCGCTCTAGCCCAAATCTCCTAGTTTCCTATTTCTAAGGGTTGTTTAAGACCTGGGGTCAGACACTCACTTCCTAAAATCCTCTACATATGATCATGTGTCTGAAAATATATCACTCGTTGCTGTCATGGATAAAAGGCGTGATTTATCAGATTTGCAAAAAAGGGATGAGTATCAGCCTTCGGGCCAAGGGTGGCAGTATTTCTGAAACTGCGCAGTTTGTGAACTGTTCGCGTGCTGCTGTGGTTAAAGTGTATCGTGATTGAAGAAATGGCAACATTGCGAATAAGCGACGTGAAAACAGCGAAGCACCACGTGCCATTGTTGTGAGAGGTGAACGTTGGCTACGAAGGTGCATGAGGGCCGATTGACACGCTACAGTGGAGCAACTCACTGGCCGAATGAACCAGGGCGCTAACGGAAGTGGGTCTAAAACGACAGTTCAGCGAACCCTGCTGCGCATGGGGCTCCGATGCAGACGGATGGTCACTGCACCTATGCTAACGAAGGTACATCGGCAGAAAAGGCTTACATTTGCACGGCAGTATCGAAATTGGACTTCCGCTGATTGACAAAGGATTGCTTTCTCCGATGAGTCGCGTTTTCTGTTTCATCGAACGGATGGACTTTGGCGTATAGGGCGAAAAACATCGGAGAACAAACACTCTTCAACCACTGCTGAAAGAAAACCAACTGGTGGGGGCAGCGGTATGATGTGGGGAATGTTTTCGTGATATTCCCTGGGTCCACTCATACCTGTGGAAGGCACTATGGACCGAATTCGTTATGAATCCATCCTTGCAGACCACGTGCACCCATACATGCTGATTGTCTTCCCTGGGGCGGATGGGATCTTCCAGAAGAACAATGCGACGTGTCGCACAGCTAGAAATGTACGAGAGTGGTTGAAAGAGCACGCTGAAGATTTCAAAGTACTTCCCTGGCCCCCTTAATTACCCAGACTTAAACCCAATTCAGCATCTGTGGAACCACTCGGTCGTGTTGTTCGCTCTATGGATCCTCCACCACGCACCATCCAGCATCTGTCAGATGCACTGCAGTCCGTATGGCTCCACATACCTGTGAACACCTTCCAGCACCTTATTGAGTTACTCACAGCCCGTCTAGCTGCTGTCCGCGCTGCACACACGGCGGTTACTCTGGATATTAGCTGCTGGTCACCATAATGTGACTCAACCGTGTATATAAGGATGCAATTTGATCTTGGCTAAATCTGCATTTCTGATAAAGTCTCATCTCTAGAACAAACACCCATGCCTCATTCGTAATATGAATCCAAGCCGATCTCTGACGAATGACCAGAAGCGATCGCCTCGGACTACTACGTCAGAATTCTTGTTATGATGTAGTAGTTTCTCAGACTCCGAATTATTGTTACCATGGGAAAATCCGAGGATGATCCTGCATTTTCCCACGATAACAAGAATTCAGAGCGGGCCACTATGACCCTGAAACTAAAGAAATGAGAAAACTGTAGAAATAACATTGTTCACCTACATAATTAAGAACAGGTTGAAGTGCAGACTGGATTTTGGGATTGTAAAGAGATAATCCTCCCCACTTATTTGTCACTGGATCATACAGTAGATACGAAGTATTGTGAAATAACCTGAAAGGGACAATAAGGGGGTGAGGAGGAAGAAAGAGGGATACTGTCGAAAGAAATCAGACTTCTTGTTGACGGGTCTGGTACGATTCGTCCAACGACGATTGGTCCAATGCCGATTGGTCCAAAGGGACGATTCGTCCAATGGACAATTGGTCCAAAGGTACGATTCGTCCAATGGTACGATTGGTCCAATGCCGATTCGTCCAATGGACAATTGGTCCAAAGGTACGATTCGTCCAATGGTACGATTGGTCCAATGCCGATTCGTCCAATGGGACGATTGGTCCAATGCCGATTAGTCCAATGGACGATTAGTCCAATTCCGTCCTATCTGTCAGAAGTGTTACTCGTGCTATAAAAGTCTCATCTGTTCTGATTCCATCTCCGATGTTATACGAAAGTACCGGTGGTCCAAAGAATGTAAAATAATGTTACATTTCATGGGTAATATTGTGGTTACAGATTTCTTTTTTTTTTTTTTTGAATCGTGGAATCGCGTTTTCTTGTTATAGTGTCCTTGCTGCCGTATAAAGTTACTGATGTACGAGCCGTTCTATCAACTACAATGTTTCTCTTTTGCATGAAATAATATAAAATACTAGTGTTCCGTTTCTGTTTGTAGAATGCAGTGGGGTTTTCCGCCAACTGCCCAATGGAAACAACTGGTCGGGGTTTGGACAGAGGCCTTTTCAACAGTTTTTATTCCAGCGATGTCATATTCATAACGTTTACATATTAAATCAAGTTAATAATATTGCGCTTTTACTTAAACACGAAATATTTATTCCTAGGCCTAGGCTTTTTTAACAGTTTTAATTCTACCGATGTCAGATTCATAACGTTTACATATCAAATCAAGTTAATAGTATTGAGCTTTTACTTAGGCACGAAATATTAATTCATAGGCTCTAGGCCTAGGTCTTTTCAGGACTTTTTATTCTACCGATGTCATATTCATAACGTTTACATATTAAATCAAGTTAATAATATTGCGCTTTCATTTAAGCACGAAATATTAATTCATAGGCCCGCGGCCTAGGTGCCTAGCAAAAACCTCAGAAATGATACGATGAGTGCCTTTTATAAAGTTTTATAAAATGTTTACAAATACCAAATATCTAGGTTGTAACTTAAAATCTTCTAAAAAGGCCCGGGGGCTAGGTGCCTCGTAAAGACCTCAGGAATGATACGATGAGTGCCTTTATAAGGTTTTATAGAATGTTTGCAAATACCAAATATCTAGGTTGTAACTCAAAATCTTCTAAAAAGGCCCGGGGCCTAGGTGCTTTGCAAACAGCTGAGAAACGCTCCATTGAGTGCCTTTTACCAGGTTTATGTAAATATACAGAAATTATCTTTCAAAAGGATATAAAGAGGAGAATAATTTAAATTATTAATCCTTTTTGGAAAATAAAAAAGTTTACCGTTGGTAAGATGATACCATTGGACGAATCGGCGTTGGACCAATCTTACCATTGGACGAATCGGCTTTGGACGAATCGGATATTGGACCAATCGTCCCTTTGGACGAATCGGCATTGGACCAATCGTCCGAGAGCGCTTGTTGACAATGTATTAGCATATAAAGCAGGTTTCACGTTTTACGCCCAAGTGAAACAATATGAAATCCGCCTTATTCTTCTGACCTAGCTATTCCATGCGTTTTTTTTACTGAAGGTTTAACGCAGTGTGTCCAAATGTCCTTTAAAACTGTGACTACTGATAAAGTCCTTTATTTGTCCTTTATTTTCAGTACTGTCCTTTATTTTAAGTAAGTTGAGAACATCAACTATCTCCAAAAATTTTAAGGGTAAGTAACAAAAATGCATTTTATTTTAAATTAACCTAATTCATTTTGTCTTGATATTTTTTGTTTGTAAGGGCGATGATGAACTATAATACTGAGCCCTTATTTCTTAACATTGCTACTACTTTTATTATTTTGTTTTAATGAAGTTCTGAAGTATTAAAGTAGCATATGACTCTGGATATCTCTGTGGTGATGCTTCCTTTCTTTTATGAGCCTTTGGTTTACCACATTAATTATTTTATTTTAATCGAGTTTGTTTTGAAGCTTTTTTTAATGATGAAATGAAGACTAATTTTTATCTTTACTCCACAGATTTCTGGTTCAACATGTCTAAACGACAGTGCCACTATCAAAGTGATTGGTCCTCTTCTTGTCAAAAAGACAATAATGATGATGAAATTGGCAAATGGTGCAGACCAGAAAAGACGAACACTCAAACTTCATGTGTGTGGTGCTCAAAAGAATTTTCATTGTCTACAATGGGTGTTCAAGCAGTTTTACAACATTCAAGAAGTGAAAATCATAAGAAAAATAGAGAAGCTGTAACAAAGTGAAAGGACTTGACAAAAAGTTTCAAAAGTCAAACATTAATTAGTAATCAGGTTACTACTGCTGAAGTTTTGTGGGCCTCTGCACTTGTTGAACACAATATTCCATTCAGGTTTTGTGATCATTCAACACAGTTGTTTAAGAGAATGTTTCCTGACTCTAAAATTGCTGAATCATTTTCAATGCACTGAACAAAGGTGTCTTACCTAGTTAGATATGGTTTGGGACAAACATATGAAACCATTTTAAAGGAAAGTTTGAAAGGGAAATATGTGTCAATTGGACTAGATGAAAGCAATGACAGTGGTGTGCATAATAAAAAACAGCTTGAAATAATCGTACGATATTTTGATGATGTGCAACAGCGAATTGTAATAGATTTTCTTGAAAGGGTATATTTGCCAGAACCTAAAGCACTTCTCATGAAAGAAAAATTGATTTCTGTTTTACAAATGTTTGGCATCAATATGTCTAAGGTAATATGCATTGTGACTGATAGCCCACAAGTTATGGTAGGCTGTAAAAAAGGCATGCTAACTCTTTTAAAGCAAGAAAATCCCCACTTGTTTGATGTAGGTCGATTTTCATTACATCATGTCATGCATGCTGTAAAAAAGGCTGTAAAAGAATTCGATTCTTCACTTTCTGAATTTGCAGTAGATGTATTCTACTATTTCCATGGCAATTATGTAAGATCAGCTGATTACGGCAAGAGTCAGGAACATGTAGGTGCTCCAAAACATGTATTTATGAGACCTGTTGAAGCTAGATTTTTAACTTTTGGACCAGTATTTGATCGTTTATTGGAGCAAAAAGATGCCTTGATTCACTACTTCTTATTCTTTGTACCTGCACATCGTTCCAAAGAACTGAAAACCAGTGAAAAGTTGCACAGAATAATTTCTGCATTGAAACAAGGTGACATTTTCATCCACTATCAGTTTATGCATGGTGTGTTTAGCATTGTGAATATGTTTCAGTTATTTTTTCAGAAAGAAGAACCTCTGATTCATCTTCTTTATTATGAAATGACTTCATTAGTAAAGATGGTAATGAAAAGAGCTATGGTAGATGAAGTTGTTGATAACACTCCAGGCCATAAACTTGGAGATTTAGATGTCAGTCAACATTCAAAACCTTTGGAAAGGATGGCTATTGGTGTTTTGACAAAGAGTGCAATGAAGTCTCTAACAGAGACAAAGAAAAAAATGCTACTTTTACAGTGGAAAAAATTCTACAATGTGTTAATTAAAAAGTTGCTGCACTATCTTCCATTGCAGAACAAAATTTTAAGAGATTTGTGTGTACTGCAGCCAGACCAAAAGAACAGCCCAAAAAGTGTTGCTTCACTTATGAACATTGCTAAAAGCCTTCTTAATGTTGTTCCAGACCTAAAGCTAGATGAATTGTCCACGGAATGGGATTTGTGCAAGTTGGAGAATGTTGATGGCAAAAAGTGCATTGATGAATATTGGGCAGATATTTTCAAAAAGAACCCTCAGAGATATGCAACCCTTCGAGGCTTGATCATGGCATGTTTGACCATACATCATGGTAACAGTGATGTGGAGCAAAGTTTTTCAGTTGACAGAGACATTTTGACTTGTAAAAGAACTCAACTACATGATGAAATTGTGACTTCTTTGAAAAGTCTCATATGAAGAGGACAAAAACTGTATGTAATGAAATCGAAGTTACGCCACCTCTTAAAAGAGCATGTGTGGATACTCACAAAATGTTTTCTGAACATCTAGCTGAAGAGAAACGTATGTGATTGGAAGAAGAACAGAAGAAACAGGCCACGAAAGATCAAAAGGCAGCTCTCCACAAACAAGTTGAGGAATTAAGAAAGAAGGAAGAAAAACTTCAAATAAAAGAGCGAGAAAAGAAAGCGGATGAGAAGAGACTTAAAGCAAATCATGAAAGACAAATTGTCAAAGATTTAATGGCCAAAGTACAAAAATCACTGATTGTGGCTGACAATTTGGAAAAAGAAGCTGAAAAGATGACGAAAATACAGAAAGATAAAGCCAAGATTAAAAAAAGTGTCTTATCCTCTTTTGTTTTTGTTCAGGAAAAACATTAAAGGTGTGGTGTCTTTTTTTGTTTTTGTTTTGTTTTTTTGCAGAAAAAGACATGAGTAAGAATAAGGAAAGATTACATAGCTTTGTTTTGTGTGTTTGAAATATAGCAGTTACTTTCAGTTTTTGTGAAGTTAGGGCATTTAGAAGGTATTTGCGTAACATTTTCCAAATTTTAACCCGCTAGGCACTTGCATATTATATTGTTCACTCTTTTTCATACTGGTTTGTGATGTTGTACTTATTTTATTTGTGAAAAAAAGGTTGTGCATTAGAAACGTTAAGTTTGTAACGTACCAGGAGATGTGACGTACCTGCCAGCAGGACGCACACGACATAAAGCCAGATAGCAATCAGAATAAAACGTCCGCGTAGCTCAATTGGTAGAGCAACTTATTGCGGAATGAGGGGACCCGGGTTCGAATCCTGGCGCGGATAAAAATGATGGAGAAATTTACTTCGTTATAATGGCGCCCGAACTATCCGGATGACCCGACCGTTCAAAATCTCGCATTGGTATGATGTTATTTGCACACCGCGAGATAGGAAAAATAAGAGAATCCTTTCTCCAGCACTTCAAAAAAAAAAAAAAAAAAAAAAGGGGGAGATGTTGTAACGTACCAGGAGATGTGACGTACCTGCCAGCAGGACGCACACGACATAAAGCCAGATAGCAATCAGAATAAACGTCCGCGTAGCTCAATTGGTAGAGCAACTTATTCCGGAATGAGGGGATCCGGGTTCGAATCCTGGCGTGGACAGAAATGACGGAGAAATTTACTTCGTTATAAGTTGCTGGAACTTTTTTTATAAAATGTATTCAATTTATATGTACTTTGTATACCAGTACCTACGTCAATGTATATTATTTTATGTACAATCAATTATAAGTGTAGAACATAATTTTTTTTAAATATGAAAATTGAATTATAACTGTGGGAGGAACGGAATGGCTATAAGGGGTGAAGAGGAGGCCATTTTTAAAAATAAAAATTCTTTCTTTTTTTAACATGTTTGAAACAGATTTCAGCTGAAAACAGGAACCTTTAATCCCAAAACAAAAGTTTTGCCCCAAATCGGGGGAAGGGGGGCACCGGTACTTTTCAGATGTCCTTTATTTTTTACATTTGTTGCTGTACACTCTGGTTCAACGACTACCGTGAGCAACTAAATGAGCTATAAGCAGTCTCCCGTCCCTAATGTAGGGCCACTGGTTCCATGGAAGGGAGAGAGTCAGTACCTTAAGACAAATACAACATCCATGCCTCACCGGGATTCGAACACTGACCCTTCTCGGACGAATTGCACCACCGCCCCGGAGCGGCCTTCTACGCTTCCACGTCCTCGAAATGAAGAAACCAACAGTACTTTCTAACAGATGACGTACTTCGTGAGTGTGAAACCTAATCTGTAGCTCAGCCTGAGAGGTTCTGCTCCATTGACGCTGACAATGTATAGAAGTATTAATTATCGTGCAATTTTAGGGTCTGTTGTTCAGGCATTTCCATATCCCATTGATTGCGCTCCATAATAATCACTTCCTGCCAGAAGTTTTTATCTCTATGTATATTTCTTTGTGCGTGTTGCCATGCAGAATACGCTGAGTCTCTGCTTTCTTATTTCTCCAAGGTTTTTTAGGGGGGTTAACGCCCACCGTGAACAACTCAATGGGCTATAAGCAGTCGCATGTCCGTAATATGGAGCCACTGGTTGCAGGGAAGAGAGAGAGCCAGTACCGTAAGACAAACACAACATCCATGCCTCACCGGGATTCGAACCCAGAGCCCATCTCGGACGCATGATCAGATCTCCGAGATTCATAACCGTTATTGTGGAATCCCCAACAAATCGAGTTTCAAAGATCTTTTTTTTTTTTTTTTTTTTTTTTTTGATTGGAGGTTTAACGACCACCGTGAGCAACTCAAATGGGCTATAAGCAGTCGCCCGTCCCTAATTTAGGGTCACTGGTTCCAGGGAAGGGAGAGAGCCAGTGCCGGAAGACAAACACAACATCCATGCCTCACCGGGATTCGAACCCGGACCCCTACGGACGAATGATCAGAGGCCAACGCCTTAGACCACTGCGCCACCGGGGCGGCTCAAAGATCTTAAGCAGCGTTACTAGTAGCAGGACGGGAATATGTACAACTGAATAAATCATAGGGATTTTCAGTCAATTATGTTTTCACTCTGTGTCTAGTTGAATTAGATGGAAATTGTCATATTTTTTTGCAGAAGTGGGTACTAGAATTGAATGTGTGAGTTGAGAAATAAGCGATTAAAAACTTAAATTTTACTTCTTGTTCGTATTTAGTTATAATTATTCATTTGTTTTGCCTGTGACGTATCTTTGGGGAAGGGTCGTTTCACTGTGACTTATCGTGTGGTTATGAAATAAGTAATCTTATTCTTAGGTGTCCAAAAAAGCGAGAAATGGAGTTATCCCGATGAAACTTGGTATGTAGCTTAATGAGAGCATGGGGAAATGATTTAGCTGGTAAAAAAATAGTTCAAAATTGCGCCGCTAGAGGAATTATGGCGTTCCATATGCAAGAATAAAACAAACGTGTGAGTGAATTTACTGGTTACTGACAGCACAAACGTTTCAAGATGCTCAATAAGCTGGCCATAAAGAACATGGAACCGAACACCGAATCTCTAATCCCAACGTAACCATATAATACTCAAACCCCTGGAGAAAAAGAAAATACAACCGCAGCCCCCCATGTCACCCCTAAAGATCGATTTATACGACCCCTTCATATCATTTGATAACAGACATTGATGCGCCCACGTCACTCTCACCCCTGAAGACAATAAAATTACTCTCCACAATAAAGGAACCTGAAAAGGTTTAAGTGGTTCCACCTAAAATCTCTGGCCGTCCCGGTGACGCAGTGGTCTAAGCGATGGCTTCTGATCATTCGTCCGAAAAGGTCCGGGTTCGAATCCCGGTGAGGCATGGATGTTGTGTTTGTCTTACGGCACTGGCTCTTTCCCTTCCCTGGAAGAATTGGCGCTAAAGTAGGGACGGGCGACTCCTTACAGCCCATTGGGTTGCTCACGGGGGTCGTTAAACCTTCAACTTCCCTTCTCACCCCCCCCCCCCATCTGTGCCTTATGTTTCCAATGGTAAAACTTCTTTACATATTTTTCTTCGTAATTAATGTATTCCCAAGGATGGAAATTTACACATCTATAAAACTAACTTTAAGTTATAGCATGGGATACTTTGCACTTGGTAAAATATTACCATAACTATGCAATCTATCATTTGTTTGTCTACTGGCGCTCTATCAAGGTACAGGTCGCGCCATCTATTAACAGGTCTGAACATTACGCAAGGGAAAAATGATTGATTTTTAATATAATTATGGTTATGTTTTGGCAAATATTAATTGCCCCATGATATAACTTAAAGTTAGTTTTATCGATATGCAAATTTTCATCCTTGGTAATACATTAATGGCGAAGAAAATATGTAAAGAAGTTTTACCATTGGAAACATAAGGCAGAGATTTTAGGCGGAACCACCTTAAACGCCTCAACCCCCGCGGGAGGTCACAAAACTTCCAACTCTACCGTTGGCACCAATCAAGAAAGAAAAAGGGTTTTAAAAAAAGAAACAAAAAACAGCAAATCCGACACAATAAATAGTAACATCTCGACCACTAGACTCCTAACAACAACCCCTTGCAAGACACCCTTCAAAAGTTCTCACTCATATTACATCTCGTCATCAAACCACTACCACCATAATAAAAAACAAAATAGTAACATCCCGACTTTTGAAAGATTACCTGTAATGCACAGTACTGAATTCCATGAACTTGTAAGTCGTTCATATGGAAAGTTTCGCTTGCAAATATTCACTCGCAAATTTGGCATGCTGGGTCTGGTAGTATAAAAGTGGCAATGATAAGACTGCTGGGACTCATTAAGGCTCTTGCGAAGAAGGAGTGCGCGCTGTTCGTAAAATTTTATTATCAAAGTCAAAGTAATGTCTGTTGTGCAGTACGCCAGTATCGAAGAATCAAAAGGACCTCTTACACTCGCTGCGTTGAAAACGGATGATACAGAAGTTTGAAGTATTTGCAGAATTTGGCATAGCGTCGATAAGAGGACGTCCAACAGTTTCCGAAAAGGGAGTGTATAGAGTTGCAGTTGCTGGTATCTGCTGCAGAGAAAGCCAGAACGCATTCTAACACAACAGTACCAGAGAAATTGCTCAGTCGAACATTCCACACAGTGAACGCATATTTCTCAAGGAACTCCGTAGTCCTGGTTGTTTAGCTCACCCGACCTTACTTCTTGTGATTTCTGGCTTTGGGAATCCTGAAAAAACAGGGTTCACCGGGACGCCATCTCTCATATCTGAAAATCTGAAAACGAAAATTTTTATACACTTATCGCCAAAAAAATAGTTGCACCCAGAAGGACCTGTCGAATTGCAATGCTATTGTGGAGGAAGGTAAAGGTTACCAGGAATAATAAATGATTAAACATTGAGACTGATATGGGCAATGTTTATTGAGCTACACGCCAATAAGTAGTGTCTCTCAGTATGGCGTGTGACCGCCATGTTTGCTCACACAGAATGCCAGACGTCTTGGAATGGAGTTGTACAGATTCCTAATGGTGTCCTGCGATAAGCCATTCCATGCAGTTTGAATATTCTCGCGCAGTTCCTGCAGAATGTGCGGTGGGGGTGGAGTGTGGGTAGCGCGTCCAATAACATCCCACACATTTTCAATCGGCGATGCTGCTGGCCATGGCAGAGGGTCAGTGCATTGAAGGCAAGTTCTTGAGACAGCAGCAGTATGCGGACGAGCGTTTTCATGTTGAAAAACCGCACCGGAGTGAGCGTTCATAAAAGGTAGGGCCACTGGTTGTAGGACCTCATTAACGTAACGTTGGGCTGTCAAAGTGCCTGTAATGAACACCGAAGGCGATCTGGCATCGTAGGCAATTGAACTCCCATCATGACCCCAGGCCTTCTGGACGTGTGACGCTCGACAACAAACTGTTCGTCTTGGCGCTGACCACGGTGCCTCCACAAACGGGTTCGTTGGTCGTCACCTCCAAGACAAAAGCGGGACTCGTCACTGAAGATCACCCGCTGCCATTCTTGCGTGGCTCCATGAGAGTCTGGCATGACACCGTTGCAGTCTTAGGGAACGATGCACTGTTGTTAAAGGCAATCGTCGTAACGGCAAGTGTGCGTGTAGTCCTACGTCGTGCAGCCGTCTGCCAATGGTGCTGCACACTAATCGGACGATGCATGGAGGGCACCACTGCTCGCTGAATATCCGCAATCGTGGCTGTTGGGTCACTTGGCGTATGTCGGACAACCCGTTGGTCCTGTCTCTCTGTGGTTCATCTAGATCACCCAGACACTTTCTGTCACTGCTGCGTGCCTAGTTCTATCCATTGCCGCCAACAGCGTGCTATGGTGATATCCGCTCGTCCGGTATGGCGCGCAATACGGTGATAAGCCCATCCCGCTTGCCGGAGCCCGACGATGGGACTCGTCTTGAACTCTTCCAAATGCTCGAATTGCTTCTGAACTTTTCCCCGAGGCATACTTCACTTGCAAAGGATGATAGCAACACAACAGCACGAATCAGAATGGCAAGCACGGGGAATAGGACGACCTTATATAGCTGGTCAGGCACAGCGCAACGACCCCTCCTTGCTTGTGTCACATGCACGGCCGAGCGTGATGCCTCAATCATTTGCATGTCCAACGATGTCAAAGTTTCATTCCTGTCGGTTGCGTCCTTCTGAGTGCAACTATTTTTTTTAACGATGAGTGTATTTCGATAATGATACCTGAAAAAACAGAGTTTACTAGGACGGCATCTCTCAGATCTGAAAACGAGAAGCAGAAGGGAAATATCCAACATCGACTGCGAAATGCTGGGAGCAGCAGTATCACATACCGTTTTTCGTTTGAAGCATGTCATCTCTTGCGATTGCCAGAATATTTAACAGCTCCTGTCCTGAAACACTTGTGGTATCAATAAACCACAAATTCACGCACGTGTCTGTTCCTCTCTTGCAATTGCTGCGCCGTTGTTCCCGTAGCAGCGGAATTTTGAATTTTATTTTCCCCCACTTAATCGTTTCTCCATAAGCTTCCTAGCAAGTTCCGTTGCGATATCTTGATTTCTCCCTTTTCAGAAGACCCGAGAAAAGCGATACTTATTTTATTACCACCCGTACGATGTACTACAGAGCTGAAACACACGTTAAGACGATCAGTTTCGCATTGGGGCTCGATTGTGAAAATGAATGTACTGGCCGCTGAGTTCTTCGGAAAATGTGTGATGTTCGTTCCGCACGTCGTCTGGAAATAATGAAAAACTAGACAATAGTCCAGGTTCGCGATTTTTTTTTTTTTTTTTTGACTGAGGGTTTAACGACCACCGTGAGCAACTCAATGGGCTATAAGCAGTCGCCCGTCCCTAATTTAGGGTCACTGGTTCCAGGGAAGGGAGAGAGCCAGTGCCGTAAGGCAAACACAAAACCCATGCCTCACCAGGATTCGAACCCGGACCCTTCACGAACGAATAGGCCAGCGCTTAGACCACTGCGCCACCGGGGCGGCCAGGTTCGTGATGTGTGTCACGACTGCACCCTTTTTCAGTCGTAAAATGTGAGGCGGAAGTCCACTCATCTCGATCGTGTGCAAAAATTCAACTGGATACCGCACTCTTTCACTCTCATCTTCAGTCACAACTGTGTTTGTAAAAGTTGTTGGAATGAGATTCGCGTTGCGAGCACTGTTCACCCGTCGGAATCAAAGGTTAGTTTCTTCTTTCGCTTTTTTTTTGAAAAGAATAAACTCATATGAAACAACAAATGTAAGCCCGTGTGGGACGACATCCAGCCACAGTGAGGCAAGTATGGATTCGGTGGGTGCAGGAGGGACGGACGGACCGACGTGAGCGATTGCCACAGCCGCGGCACACCACCGAACAAGAGGACCGGCATGTTGTGCGGCGGGCATTAACGGCTCGTACCGCCACATCACGAACGTTAGCGCAGGAATTAGGGTGTGTTGCGCAACAACTTGTGTGAGCACGTACCGTTCGACGTCGTCTGCAGGAACGGGGACTTCTCGCACGACGCCCATTGCTCCGATTACCATTGACGTTACACCACCGGCGAGTGCGGCGGCAGTGGGCCGTTGAACGCCGCACCTGAACTACGGAATGGCACGACATTGTCTTCTCTGACGAATCCCGCTTCTGCCTGCAACACCACGATGATCAGATCTGCGTGTGACGGCACAGTGGCGAGAGACTGTATGACGCCTGCATTATGCATCGCCATACCGGTCCGTCGCCTGGCGTTATGGTTTGGGGCGGAATTGGATATGACACGCGCACCCCTCTGGTACGCATCGCCGGTACACTCAACAGCTACCGCAACATCTTTAACGTTTTGGAGCCTGTAGTCCTCCCTTACCTGCAGGAGCTGCCAGCGGCCACGTTTCAACAGAACAATGCGGGCCCGCACGTGGCACGCATCGGGCAACAATTCTTCACGGCCCAACAGGTGTCACTGATGCCGTGGCACTCCTGTTCTCCAGATATATCACCTATCGAACACGTCTGGTCGCTGATCGGCAACCGAGTGGCCCGGCAAGCACCATCCGCGGCTACGCCTGATGAACTGTGGCAAAGTGTGGAAGCAGCCTGGACCGACATACCCCAAGCCCACATCCAAAGCCTCTTTCGTTCGATGCCGCGGCGTGTGGCGGCCGTTATTGCCAGCCATGGGGGCCACATGAACTACTGATGTCTGCGTGTTCCGCAAGTCGCACACGCCTGTAAGCTCAATCGTTTCATCTTTGTATGTGTTGTTATGTGTCCGGTAAATCAGGCATTGCTATCTCATGACCTTCTTGGTGTTGCATTTACTGTGGCCAGCTGTGTATTTATTTGACAAATTCATCTAACCACTTCAGTAAAGACAATAGTCCGGTTTGGGGGGGGGGGTTCTTTTGTCTGAAGGTTTAACGACCACCGTGAGCAACTCAATGGGCTATAAGCAGTCGCTCGTAATATTTTCAGTAACAATGGTCAACGGAATGTTTATTTACATCTTTACATAATGGGAAACGTCTTACCTACGTGAATAAACTGGATCGAATTCATATTAAATTTTATATATATATATCACACAGTCCAACGGCATAACGCAATCAGGTCTTCGAGAATGCTCGCTGTTCCGATGAGAAGAACTTTGATACCATTGCATGCTAGCATTGTTTTGCGCAACGTTTGGCTCAGAAAAGAGACTTCGGACTTTGGACTATCTCAGTCCGCCATGCTTCCACCTTCAACAGCGCGTGAGTCAACCGCAGGCGATCGAATGTCAATCGCACGCTTCTCGCGTAGACTTTACATGGAAATCTTGCTGCCCCACAACGCCCACCGAACCGTTGCCCCAATCTTATTTTTCTCTTCGACTGGCACATCTACATGGTAAGACCTTTATTTTGATACCTCAACCATATCTTTACGTTCAGCCGTTCTCTCAAAATAGGACTCACGTGAAACATATAGAATTAATATATAGATTCTTCTTTGGCTTCGAAAAAAAAAATCACGAGGGAGACGATATGACCAGAGATGGAAACGGGTCACCGGTCAACGGGTCGGATCAAGGTGTTCTTGACCCAATTTCGACAAGGTTTTATTTCCGTTTTATTTTTGTAAAGCAAAACAAATTTTTTAAAGAAAAACGCGGCTCTGTTAATTTTTGCTAGCTACTGGTGCCCGCGGACGGAAAAAGGATTAGTCATTTAATAGGAAGGAAGAGTGTCCTCAGAAGAAAAAGTGTCCCTTCCTTCTGAGGGGCAATGATGAGAACTACATTTCGTCCACACTTTGGAAACTTTCAACTCATCATAAACTTAAAAAATTGGTGCTGCCGTGAAACATATTTTGAAGCTTGATATACATCAAGGAAACAGCAAAAACCGAAATTAAACATACAATAAATTGCTTAATTCAAAACATTTGACTGTATCGCCATCAACATTAGGCGGAATAGCCTTCACATTACTGCGCAGGGACTTTTGGACTCTCGCAAATGTTTTTAAAAACATGTGTTAAACAGTTAGGTTATGTGTTGCAAATGAAGGACGACTGTTTCAATACTTCCTTTAAGTAAGTGAGTAAATTACACGTACCTGTAATACATTTGTTTGATTTCCATATAACCTAAAATACCCACCGCGGAGAGACTGTTTTGAAGGCCCTGTATATACACTATATTGGCAAAAGTCACCAGACACCTAGAAAACAAACACAACATAGCATTTATTGACATACATTAGTAGGGTGTCCGTCCACCTTTGGCCTTAATGCATGCACTGACACTTCGAGATATGCTTTCGACAAGGTTTTGGAACACAGCGATAGGTATGCGCTTTCATTCAGTACATAATGCTGCCGCTAACTGTTGCTTAGTAGTAGGCCTTGGTTCCAAAATTCTTATGCGGTGGTCTAATTCATCCCATAGGTGCTCTCTGGGATTCCGATCAGGGCTATGTGCTCGCCAGTGCACACACGACACGGAATTATCGTCTAACTACGCCGTAACAGTCCTTGCTTTATGGATCGGTGAAATACCCTGCTGGTACCAACAAGGCTCGGATCCATAGCATTGTCACAGAATTGGTAGGGCATAATTATCCAGACTATTGAGGTAGACGTGCTGGTTAACAGGTTTGTCCACGATAACCAATGGTCCGGGACCATACCACGAAGAACACCCCCACACGAGCATACTGCCAGCTCCAAACTTGACCGTAGGAACAGTACACTGCGGTAAATAACCTTCCCCTGGCTACCACCATACCCACACACGATCCATCAGACTGATGGATCGTGTGTCTGGATTTATCAGTCCATAGGACCCGTTTCAATTGGCCTAGGGTCCACGAAAAATGTTCTTTACACCATGCTAAACGACGAGTAGCATTCCGAGTGGAGCTGAAAAGCTCATGAGCAGCCGCACGACCACGGTAACCCATGGAATTAAGTTCTCTGCGAATGGTACGTGTACATACCGAGGTTTCAGCATTGTTACTCACCTGTACACTGAGGTCTCGTGTAGTACTCCGTCGAATAGCTGTAACGACTCTCTTGAGGCTTCGACGTCCTCTGTCACTGATTTTCTTTGGTCTGCCGGTACGTTTTGCTGCTTCAGGCACGCCATGGGTCTTCCACTTATTCAGTACATCCAAAACAGTTGACTTGGGTATATTTAAACGCCTCTCGGTTTCTCTTATGGACAACCTACTAATATAACACCTAACAATCTTTCCTTTCTTAAAGTCAGTTCTCTTCCACCGCGACATTTTCGCTCGAACTCACAGTGCGATAAGATCGCGGTCAGCTGCAGGCTTGTTTTTATACCGTTTGCAGCTGTACCGCGCATCTTAACAACGCAGCGGACCCATTCATTTGCTTTTGAAGGGGTGTTCGGTGATTTTTGTCAATATAGTGTATATTGTAGTTCAAAGCAGATTTGTCCAGGTCAACTGCAGATCCGGGTCGGGTCCGGATCGGGTCCAATTACATGACTTCCGGGTCCGAGTCCAAAGTTTTTGACCCGTTTCCAACTCTATATATGACGCACTACAAGGGTGAAACGCGTGTCCGGACAACAAAGTTGCAGCGATAAATTACGTCGGTGTAGCTTAAGTGGTAAAGCAATCGGTTCCAGAGCAGAGGAATGCGAGTTCGATCTCTGTCACCGGCAAATTTGTGAATTCCACTCCCGGAAAATAAATTTGCTAGCAATGCAACTAGAGAGTAGATACAGGTACCCCAAGAAGTTATTAGTAAATCAAAAAAATCCGTGGAATTATGCACGTCTACATTTCGGTAGTCGAAAATTAACTTCTGCGAGCATTACAGTCTGAAACACTCGCACATGCTTAAAGAAGAGCTACAAAAGAAGTCACATAAGAAATTAGCACACAGTTGAAATACATGCTCTTTAATTTTCACCAAAAAATAAGGAAGATTACATGATAGGCTATAGGAAGCATTAGTCTGCAGAGCAAAGTAGTACGCATGCAGGGCAACAGAAAAAGCTATGTTAAGAGTGTTACTAGCACAGACACACACATACTACTTACATGATGGAAGAACTACGAAGCGGGTCACGTGAGGAATAAGACGGGAAGTAGATGGGGTCTAAAACTGGTCTGCGTTTCATTGGCAAGGGGATGGACGGAGGTAGAAGGAGAGGCTGTAGGTGATACAGAGGGCCGCGGACGCCGCATATAAAGCTGCTTGCATCCGAAGGCACGGAATTTATCAAAAAATGTTTCCTCCTCCTTTTCCGCTTCCCAGATGGACGTCTAAGTGGCTCAAGAACGTGGTTTAACTGAAGGCTAATGAAGAACACAGACAAAAGAATACAGACACGGACAACTATTGACTAAATCAGAAGAATTAAAACCACTATAAAAAAGCAAGAAGAAAAGGAAAGGACAAAGCAGTCTTGTTAATTGTGTTACCAATGCATCAACCATATATGCAAGCAGAAATGTTTGATTCCGCTTGTTAATGACAAATGACTTTATTATTTGCAACAAATCAATAAAAATAAAGACGAGATGGAGAGATACTTCAGTACGCTCTAAATCTGTTTGATGTATAATATAAAACGCATGTCTTTCTCTCACAGTATGGAGTTCATGATCGTTTTTTGTTATTCAGAAAAAAATTTTGCATCACTGTTGTCATTAATATTTCACATTTAGATAATAAAATTAGGCTAATTAACGGTAATCATTTAATGCACTGTTACAGGGTTGTTCACTGGATTTCTTGTGGCACCCTATCGCGTGAGTTCGTCAGATTTTAGCTTGTAAGGAAATTACGCAGTTCCGGGGTTTTATCTATTTTTACCGGGGTTTTAGCTATTTTTTTTTCGATAATGAAATGAGTCGTTATCATCATCATCAACAACCATGTGTAATATTCCCGGTAAAGCCTGCTGCCATGTGGCATCACATTTCAGTCGCCTGTACATTGTTTTACTACCAGCGAATGAGTCCAATATTAACCATCACTTTTGGTCTTTATTCAATGCAGTGTATGGGGAAAGTCAAGGGTTTGCCTTTGCTCATTTCTGTATTACTCTTCTCATTGTTTACACTTCTGTTTCCAGCTTAATTTTTCCATCCTCATTCGTTTTCTGCATCAAAGAAATCTACCCCTCCTTTTCTTGGAAAGTCGCAAACTTTCCCAGCCTCACGAAGAATCACACACTCTCCTGTTTTTTAATGCCAGATCCAGCTAATCCTGTTTTTCGTTCCTACCATGAGAACTACGAGGGTTTGTCCCCTGGTATAATTTGTGCGATCCCTTCCACGCTAGTATCAGGTCAGCTCCATGTCACTTTCACCCCCTCTCAACCCCTTCACTAGCAACTTACTTCGCAGGTACATGTTTTCATTGCGCACCTTTCTCTTACGTGTCACCCAATGTTTGTTTCGCATCTTTGTGGGAGAGGGAATGAATCCTGAGAACTCAAACCAATGATGTAAAACCATTTCTATTATCACGCACACATGCATCCATAAGTTTATTAAGCAGCCAAGGTGACATCATACAACCTTCGCCGACACCTGCACCGATAGAAACTGAATGGGCGGACACGCCACCCACCTAGTGACGTGTTGCTCCACCTTTTGCGCTCACAAAAGCAGCCAGATGTCTTGGTAAGGACTCTATGATGTTTTGAAAACGAGGAGGTGGTTTTCTGTTCCTACCATAAGAACTACGTGGGTTTGGCCCCTGGTACAATTTGTGCGACCTCTCCCATGCTAATATCACGTCAGCCCCATGTCACTTTCACCCCTCTCACACCCCGTCACTAGCAAATTACTTTGCACGGATGTGCTTTCATTGCGCACCTTCTTCTTACCTGTGACCCAATGTTTGTTTCGCATCTCTGTGGAAGAGGGGATGAATCCTGAGAACTACAAACAATGATGTAAAACCATTTTCATCAGTACGCGTGCAGGCGTCCATAAGCATATTAAACAGCCATATTACACAGCCTTCATCAACACCTGCACCGATTGAAACTGAATGGACAAATTAGCATATACACCTACCTGCTGGCGTGTTGCCCCACGTTTTTCCCTCAGAAGAACAGCCAGGTGTCTTGGTAAGGACTCTATGATGTTTTGAAAACGAAGAGGTGGTAATGCGACCTAAAAAGCAAGGATCTCCTGTCATAGGACACCTACAGTTGCCGGTGGGGTTTGGCTGGCTCCAACAGATCTTTCCAATTTGTATCACGAAGTCTCAGTGGGATCGAAGTCTAGCGATCTATGCGGCCTTAGAGTGTGGTAAATTCTCTTGAATGCTCCTAGAGATATTCGGTCGCCACTTGGGAAGTACGCAGTGTTGTAGCCAAATTTTTCGGTGCCTTGCAGTGAACAAGGAGACCGGACGTGGAAGTCGATTGCCATAGGCTATTTTACAATGGATAGTATTTGTGCATAAGTTTGATTTTGGTTGATTTGTGTTTCTTGACGCAAGGCCCTCGAGGGGACACAGAGCTCCATGAATAAGCTTGTGGATATGTCCTCTTAAATTCCTAACTTGTCTGTTTCGCCGTAGCACTGCAATGATGCAGGACAATCTACGCTCACCACGAGAGTCTATTCCACGTCTACTGCAACACTATTCCACGTCCGTTGTTCGGAAGTTTTGTCGTATTTCGCGTAGTTTTGGTATATGCGTGCGACGACCTGGCGCTGAAATCCTAAATGCTCAGCAGTTGTTGTGATTGAACAACTGGCTTTTCTTACCGCTATTATTGGACCACGGACAAACTCACTCACAGAGGTGCCTTTTCCCATGATTACTTTTCCATTCCAGGTTTTCTATGCGTACTACACAGATGAGTCATTGCATTATGACCACCCCCAGTCTAGAGAAATGAACGCGCCTGGAGACCGAACAGTGGCGCAGATGAAGTTCACAGAGCAGTATATATACAACACGAGGATCGGCTTTCGATTAGTAGTGTTAAAAAATGGGAAAAGCTGCCGATTTATTGGAGTTTGATAAAGGACAATTTGTGATAACACGGCGCCTCGGAGCTACGATCTCGGAAACGGCGTGGCTTGCGGGTTGTTCACTGTAGTAAGTGCGTATCAAAAGTGGTGCCCAGATGGCCAAACGATGTACCGTCGTCCAGCCATGTGTAGTCCGCAGCTCATTGATGCCAGAGGGGAGCGGAGACTGTCGCGCATTGTTCACAGCGACCGCAGGGCGACAAATCACCCGCAGCTATAACGGCAGTGAACAGAGCAATGCTTTACAGCACACAGTTCATCGCAACCTTCTGAGCATAAGCCTGCGTAGACGAAGACCCAGCCGGGTACCCATGCTCACTGCAAGCCATCGCCAACAACGCATGAAATGGGCCCAAGATCATCGAGAGTGGACCGTGGATGCCTGGAAGAAAGTGGCCTGGTCTGACGAATCAAGATTCCTGGTGCGTCTCGACGGCCGAGCGCGGATACGCCGATTACCAACGGAGGCTATGGCACTTGGATGCACTGTTGGGTGGAAACAAGCCGGCGGCGGTGTTATGCTGTGGGCGATGTTTTGATTTCTAGGGACCCTTTAGGCCCCATTATCTCAATAGCACAATCTCTGACAAGCTGTCAGGTATCTGAACACCGTTGCAGACCAAGTTCACCCATTCGTGGCAACTGTGTTACTTGATGGTGATGGCCATTAACAAAAGGATAACGCGCCATGCCACACTGACAGAATCGTCAAAGAGTGGTTCGAGGAACATGCTGGTAATTTTCTGTTAATTCCCTGGCCTCCAAATTCACCTGACGTAAACCCAATCGAAGATTTGTGGTACGACTTTAAAAAGCGGGTTTGCGCTAACCCACTACCACCCCGAAATGTACGGAAACTGTAGGACCTGCTGTTGACATTATGGTACCGGATACCCCAGGATACCCATCGCCACCTCATCGAATCGATGTCTCACCGAGTAACCACTGTTTTGCGGACTAAAGGGGTCCTTAGGCTTATTAGGTAGGCGGTCATAATGTAATGGCTCATCAACGAATTTACGGACACTGCAAGTTTTAGCTTTCCGCGTGGCTAGATGAGATAGTTTTGCTTTGCATATTGCAACTGATGTGCATGCAATAATTTGTCCTTTCAGTTGAGCGCTATTTCGATAAAACACCATCCATCTCATACATGCTTTACTGCTATCAGAATTGCCTAAATCCATTCTGTGCATTTCACACCTTCGCAGTAGTTATCGATAAGGAACGGGTAAGAGCGCATATCTTATCGATAACTACCTTTCCAAACACATTGATGTAAGCCCTCATACCTTATCGATAACCGCCCTTTCAAACACTTTGAAGTAAGCCTCCATGACTAATTGAGGTAAGCCTCCATGCCTAGCCTTTCCTAAAACTTTGATGTAAGCCCTCATGTCTTATCCATAACTACCTTTCCAAACACTTTCGTGTAAGATCTTATACCTTACTGATAACTACCTTTCCAAAGACTTTGATGAAAGCTCTCATACCGTATTGATAACTAATTACTTTCTCAAACAGTTTGATGTAAGCTATCATACCTTATCGATAGCTACCTTTCCGAGCTACGTCTTAAATACAAGCACAAAATCATCAGTAAACTGCTGATACTAGACGTGCTTAGAACAGCATGTTTTACAATTGCTGTTAAACGTTTCACTTAATAGACTGTCAATTTTTGTTCCCAGTGGATGACAATTTTTTAGTGTTGTAAATTCTGCATAGGAAATTAATTAAATAAAGAATTTTACTCACAATCGGTGGAAAAATTTGTAATGCGAGTTCAAAATAACTAGACTGATATAAAATCTGTGCGTGAAGTTATTTTTTAATCGCGTTACCTGATCTAAATGAACTACATGAAAAGAGATTTTATAAAACTGAAATAATCTCGAAGCAGCAAACTGTAATTAATATTAAATGTAATTAGAAGCAACTGTAAATAATATCTGGACTGAGAATGGTTGGCGATGACGATGAAATGTTGACTTATATTGTTTTAAAAAACATTACGGTTTTTCTTTGTTTTTGTTTTTTTTGTTTACTGAGTTCTTTTTTTCCATGCGCGTGCTACTTATAGAACTAATGACTTTTTTTCGTAAATTTTTCTGATCCCCAAAACCGGAGAATGAAAATTCCATTTGTTGTGTGGACACTTCATATGTAAGTTCAATAACCCACCGATCTAGAGAGATATTAGTAAACTGAAAAGAAATAAAAAAACAGTTGGATTTTTTTTTAATAACAACGTAAATTTAACATGGAATTGAAATTCCGGAAAATACAGTATAGAGATACCTGATTCCACGAATCCGAAAATCAGAATGCAAAGATGAATTGTTAATGGACTGATGAAACAGCTCTAATAGATTAGTAGGACAGACGTATGCACCATACATTTTGCTCGGTGCAATTGTAAGACCGAAGGTCTCTGCTAGAGGTCAGTTTATTAAGTTTCTCCAGTGAACCCTGGTTTGTTTCATTAACGGACACAAACATATATATGTACCTTTTCAATATGCGTAAAAAAGACAAATTTTTATTTAATGTCCTTATGACAGATTAATTTCTGTAAGTTTTCGAGTGAAACAGTTCCGTTCCGTTTTCGTCCGATGCAAAAGATGTACGTGCAGAAAAATACACTAGAAAAGATAAGTGTGACTTTTAAATTAATTTAAAATGTGACTACCAAATACCATTTCAGCAATTTGTCCAAGTTACATACATTACCCTACAATTAATATCTGGACACCTGCATGTCTACAAATAATCTTTATTCACAGAAAAATTAACATTGTGTGCTGAAACCTTTAGCTCTTATGACAGCTTCAAATCTTTATGATATACTTTCTGTCATTTTTTTGTAAATGTCAGCCGATATGTTCCGCCATAGGAAAGTATTTACCAGCATTAAATTATTTAATTTGATAAATATATTAATTAATAAATAAATAATAATAATAATAATAATAATAATAATAATAATAATAATAATAATAATAATAATAGTAATAATAATAATAGTAGTAATAGTAATAATAATAAATAATAATTATAATATAATAATTTTAATATATAATAATTATAATATAATAATTTTAATGTATAATAATAATAATAAATAAATTAATAATAATAATAATAATAATAATATATAATATGAAATAACAATAATATAATAATAATAATAATAATATATAATATAAAATAACAATAATATAACAATAATATATATAAAAAAATAATAACAATATATTCATAATATATTAATTATTTATTAAGTATTTAATTTGAAAGTATTTACCAGTTCAGCTTTGTTTGTTGGGCGATCGCTTCTTCTACGCACACGACGATCCAATTCGTCCCAGAGATTTTCTATAGGGTTCAGGTCAACTTTTCGAGCTGTGCAAGTCCGACATTTCAACGTCAAACACTCTGTAACAGCGCAAGCAACTTGACATTATGTGTTATCATGCTGACAGAGGTATGGGCTTCTCCCAAAATAGTGCCACAACTCTGATATTGCACAATTCCAGGACGTCTATACAGGGCTCAGAAGTCATGGTTGTGTCCAATGCTATTAACGGACCCAATCCGAACCACGGAAATATATTTAGTATGACATGGTGTGCTGTCCTGCTGATATAGGTACTGGCTTCTCCCAAAATAGTGCCACAACTCGGGTACTGCATAATTGTTCGGGACGTGTATGGGCTTCTCCCAAAATCGTTTCACAACTCTGGTACTGCATAATTGTCCAGGACGTCCAGCGAGAGCTAAGAAGTCATGGTTTTGCCCAATACCACTAACACACCCAAGCCGGGCCACGGACATACACTATATTAGCAAAAGTCACCGGACATGTAGACGAGAAACACAACATTGTCTTTATTGACGTACATTAGTACGTTGTCGGTCCACCTTCGGCCTTAATGCATGTACTGACCCTTCTAGACATGCTTTCGACAAGGTTTTGGAACACAGCGATAGGTATGCGCTTGCATCCAGTACATAATGTTGCCGCTAACTGTTGCTTAGTAGTAGGCTTTGGTTCCAAACTTCTTATGCGGAGCTCTAATTCATCCTATAGGTGCTCTATGGGATTAAGATCAGGACTCTGTGCTGGCCAGTCCACAGACGATAGGGAATTACAGTCAAATCACGCAGTAGTAGTCTTTATTTTAGGGCATAATTGTCCAGAATATCGAGGTAGACGTGCTGGTTGACAGGTTTGTCCACGATAACCAATGGACCGGGACCAAACCACGAAAAACATTCCTCACACGAGTACACTGCCAGCCATAAACGTGACCGTAGAAACAGTACACTGTGATAAATAGCATTCCCCCGGCTGCCGCCAGACCCACACACGGCCGCCAGACTGATGGATCGTGTATTTAGATTCATCAGTCCATAGGACATATTTCTATTGATCTACGGTCCACGATAAATGTTCTTTACACCATGCTAAACGACGAATAGTATTTCGAGTGGTGATGAAAGGCCTATGAGCAACCGCATGATCACGGTAACATATGGAATGAAGTTCTCTGCGATTGATACGTGTACATACCAAGGTTCGAGTATTGTTACTCACTGTACACTGAGGTCTTGTGCAGCACTCCGTCGATCAGCTGTAACGACTCTGCTGAAGCTTCGACGTCCTCTGTCACTGATTTTCTTTGGTCTGCCGGTACGTTTTGCTGCTTCAGGCACGCCATGTGTCTTCCACTTATTCAGTACATCCAAAACAGTTGACTTGGGTATGTTTAAATGCCTCTCGGGTTCTCTTATAGACAACCCACTAATATAACACCCAACAATCTTTTCTTTCTTAAAGTCAGTTCTCTCCCGTCGCGACATTTTCACTCAACCTCACAGTGCGATATGATCGCGGTCAGCTGCAGGCTTGTTTTTATGCCGTTGTCAGCTGTACCGCGCATCTTAACAATGCAGCGGATTGGTTTATTTTCTTTTGAAGGAGTGTCTGGTGACTTTTTTAACATAGTGTACGTTCAGTATGACATTATGTGTTATTCTGCTGATAGAACTGTGATCTTTTCCCAAAATAGTGCAACAACTCTGGTACTGCATAATTTCCCACGACGTCTAGCTAGAGCTCAGAAGTCATGGTTGTGTGCAAAACGACAAATAGACCCAAGACAGGCTACAGAAAACAGCTATCTCCGCCAAACTTCATTTTCTGGAAAACACAGTTCGAAAGTTACCTTTCTGTTGGTATCCGCGACACCCTGGAACGACCATCGAGCTGGTATCCGCGACAACCTGGAACGACCATCGAGCTGGTATCCGCAACACCCTGGAACGACCATCGAGCTGGTATCCGCGACACCCTGGAACGACCATCGAGCTGGTATCCGCGACATCCTGGAACGACCATCGAGCTGGTATCCGCGACACCCTGGAACGACCATCGAGCTGGTATCCGCGACATCCTGGAACGACAATCGAGCTGGTATCCACGACACCCTGGAACGACCATCGAGCTAGTCGATCAGGTCCGGTAACTCGTCAGTCCAAAACACATTTTTTCATCGACGTTTCTTACACAATGTAATTGGCTAGTGGCATTATTCAAAATGATTAACGGCTCGTGGAGGATAGATGTATGCTGTACCGTGGTAACTCAAGTTGAGTAGCATCCTGCGCACTGCACTGGTGATAGCATCAGTCTCAATACTCTAGCTAGAGGTTTCCTGTGCCGCTGAAACCACGTACGGATCGTTTGCTTATGTAGAAACCACGTACGGATCGTTTGCTTATGTAGCACCTTATTATCACTCTGTGTTGGAAATCAATTAAGTCTCCTGCTCAAGGTATGTTGCATTCACAGTCGTGCATTGTCTCATCACAAACGCACGAGCATATTTTGAGTTATACATTGTATATGGCGTAGTCATTGCGCAGGACTTAATTCACTATCAACAGTGGTCGTGTCCAGATATTAATGGTACGGTAATGTATTTTAAAACGCAGTTTTTGTAAACTTTAAAACAATTTCTGAGATTATTGAAGCAAACACGAATTGAGCACATGCACCAAAACGTTTTTGAGCAGGTTTTTTCGCACACTCTGCAATAGTACAACTTCTTTTTCAGTTTCAAAGCAGAAAATGAAAGAACAATTTATTTTCCTTCCTTTAAAGAATACTGTAGTATTCTTTTTTTTTTTTTTTTTTTTTTTTTTTTACATTATGAAATATATAGAGCTGCAAAATTAGATGTTTCGTTGGAACGAAGATTTTTCATTTTAATAAAATTCTTACCTGAGCCATAATTTTCCATAACGGCAACTAGTAGTTTCTGGATCAACTAGTTTCTTTTCTACAATTCTAAACATAACCAGAAACAAAAGCTATAAAGCATGTAAGCATATACGATCATCCATAAGCATCAATCTCCAAATCTTTTCAGAGTTGTTGATCACAAAATACTGTTATAGAAACTTTCACAAGTTATTACACATTATGAATTCCTGGGCGAAAGTTTTAGAGTGTTTAATTTTTCGCATTTCGCACAATATTACTTGCTCAGTATGTATTAGACTGTTGCAGTTGTAAAATCTCCGATTTCACTGGGGCGCTGAAAGCAAACAGAAAAGCAGAAGCAACGCACCTGATAAAATAGACACCAGCGTCGTCAATGCACTTCTATCAACTGGTCTCAAGGTTCTTCATGCCAACTTTGAAAACCTCAGATTCTCTTCAAACTCCTGGTAAACACTGTATCTTGACCAGCTGCGAGGCTTGCAATTATAGCGTTTCTCTGGAGTTGCCACGTATTTGGAATCAGTTCTTCAAATAATGCTGAGTTCTGTACCATAGTACCGCGAGCCCAACCAATGTGACCTCGTTTCTTCGAAATATCACGTTAGCTCCTAATCATTTATTGTCTAGTCAAGTCACTGCGTTCAAAGTGTTGAAACGTTCTATTATCCAGTTTGCAGTTAGCAAACTGGATAATAGAACGTTTTTTAGCAACTACCTTCCTTGAAAAAGCCATCTGGTTGATGTGCGAAAGCTTGGAAACTTTTATTCCTATTCTACGAAAAGAATTTTCGGATTTTTAGTATAGTTATAATATTTTGAGTTTTTCTTAAATTTGTTGCAGGTCGTCACAATAGCATTCCTCTGCGATAGTCTGACTAGGTCTCAAGAATGAGTGATGGATCACACCTACACCATATAGTAGTCCTAACTTTCTTTAGGTGTAAGGCTGCCTTTGGCATGTTCCTGGGTGTTTCATCAGCATCCAACCATTGAGCAGAACATCTACGATTATTCTATATGATCCAATTTTTTTCAGTATCCCCAATGCTCCGCATAATCCTTTCGGTTTGTTCTTGTTAAGCAGATATGAGCACACTTCGAGGCGACGTACCTTCTGTTTCTCGGTTGGCATATGTTGTACCCACTGCAAGTTTTTTCACTTTGACTCATGATACCAGAACACCGTTGAATAATGGATGTTTAACTTCTGTGAGACCTCATGTATTGTTCGGCGTTGATCCTGTTCAACGATTTCCATCAACTCAACAAGATTGATGCTTTCAGGGTTGTGTCAGCGGAGTTCAGTTTGGAAACTCAAACCGACGAATCGGAATTCTGCTAACCAACGATCTCTCGCTAGATCTTCCCTTACTAAATACTGTATCCATGTCCCTTACTGTCTCGGATGTCCCAATTTGAATTCAAATAAAAATAACACAAATTTAACTTGGTTCCATGGCCCACTTACACTTCCCCGTATTCAATACCACCAGTAACTACACAACAGCTGACGATCCTATTGCATAGCCTATAGTCCAAAGTGCCACGTGGCGTATCACAATTACGTGTGCTGTACAGCGGTAGTCGAGCAGAAAGATCCTGGAATCTGTCATTTTAACCGAATAACTCTCCTTACACGCAAATCATTGCACAAGAGCGCACAAATCGGTTTGCTAGTTACCTACACACGTATATATAGATAAGTACTTTCTCGAAAGTTTTTGATACGATGATGAAAAAATTAGGCCATTCTTAAAGCTATTTATGCAGTGAGACTTTTTTGCTTCATCCTTACAACATGAATGGATCACTCTGGACCTCATAAATGGATCTTAATCAGTGGGTTTATTGCGTAGTACAGATCCATTTAAACCAGAAAATGAATTGATTTATACACTATCTACCAACAAGTAATTGGACACGTGATAGCAAAGGAAAACGAAGTTTATCCACCTTCAATAGTTGGTGAAGCCTCCACGAGCGGCGATTACAGCTATGACCCTCCGGGGCATACTCTCAACCAGGCGTTGTACGACGGCTAGCGGTATTTTCTTCCACTCGGCTTGGAGAAGACAGGTCAGTTCCTTCACCGATTTCGGACGGTGGGGGCACCCCTTAAGTCGACGCTCCAACTCGTCCCAGAGGTGCTCGATAGGGTTAAGGTCCGGGCTCTGCGCAGGCCAGTCCATTCGATTAACCTCATTGTAACCATACCTAGCCATGGTGGACCTCGCAACATGACAGGTGGCATCGTCATCATGAAAGTAACATGGGTCCACCCCGTTAAACTGCCACAACGTAGGAAGCGCATGGTCATCCAAAATGGTGCAGTAGGTCTCGGCGTTGAGTCTACCAGGAATTGCGACTAAGTCCCGTGCCATACCAGGAGAAATACCCCCATAGCATAATTCCACCGCTGCCGAACTTCACAGTTGGCACACTACATTCCGGCATGAGACGTTCTTCAGCCAGACGCCAAACCCAGACCCTGCCATCCGAACGGTAGAGGGTGAACCTTGATTCGTCGCTCCAAGGAACCTGTTTCCAATGTTCAACGGTCCACTGTCGACGTTCTTTGCACCACGTTAGCCAAGCAGCGCTATTGGACTTGGTGATCAAAGGCTTGTGGGCGGCAGCACGTCCATGATACCCGAGCAGATGGGCTTCCTTAGGGATGGTATTTATCGAAGGAACACTCACGGATGCCTCTTGAAACTCCTCGCGGATGTGGCCCATCGATTTGGTGCGGTTCTTCGGAATTTCTCTGTCCAGCACCCGTCGGTGTCTAACTCCCAGTTTTGTGGGTCTGTCGGGTCGGGGCACATTCCGACAGTCACCTCTTATCTTCCACTTGCCAATCATGTAGGCCACTGTCGATTTTGGGTACTTCAACTCGCTGGATATGTCACGTATGGATCGGCCATTTCTGTGATACCTGACGATTGCACCTTTCTCGAAATCAGAGAGCTCCTAACTGCGTGGCATCTTGCATGCGACTGGTTTCGTTGTTGTTTTCCACACGATATTTAACGGCGGCGGCCGTGACGTGTATCAGGACCGCAGATATCGTCGATTGCAAGGGTGTCCAATTACTTGTTGACAGATAGTGTATAACAGTTGTTCAATAAGTCGTGAGATTCTTTTCCTGAAGTGGGTTTGCGCATCCTAATTTAGTCAATCGGTGTTGCTAGTGTACAGGCGATTTAAAGACTATGCAACTGCATCGCAGCTTGTTTGTAACGGAACCGTGTAAAGTGCTGGACTAATTTTATTGTTCTCTGGTAGGAGATGGATACGTCCAAAGTTGCTAAACGTGCTGTACTTCAGTTTTGAAAGCGTAGAAAACGCCACCAAGCGAAATTCACAGACGAATGAAGGAGGTGTATGGGCCTGCTTGTCCTCCACGCAGTACTGTAATGCTGTGGTGCCATCTCTTTAGTAGTGGACGAACAAGCACTGCAGACCAGCCAAAATCAGGAGCACCACGTCGTGCTGTTTCAGTGACGACAATTGCACGTGTCGATGCTGCGGTAAAGGGAACTGAAGACTCACGATCAGAGAACTGGAGAACAGTGCGGGTGTGGGTATCGGAACTGTCAAGACGATCATGCATTCTCACCTTGAATATCGTAAGGTCTGTGCCACGTGGGTACCGAAACATCAGTCCGATGAAGAGATGAGTCAACGAATGGGACTATCGTTACAGCATATGTTCCGCTACCATGAAGAAGGTGAAGATTTCCTGCTACGCATTATTGATGGGGACGAAAGCTCGTGTCATCATGTCGAGCAAGAGTCGAAACGCCAGAGCATGATGACGATTTCCTGCTACTCATTATTGATGGGAGTGAAAGCTGGTGTCAACATTTCGAGCCAGAGTCGAAACGCCAGAGCATGATGACGATTTCCTGCTACGCATTATTGATGGGGACGAAAGCTGGTGTCATCATTTCGAGCCAGAGTCGAAACGCCAGAGCATGATGACGATTTCCTGCTACGCATTATTGATGGGGGCGAAAGCTGGTGTCATCATTTCGAGCCAGAGTCGAAACCTAGAGCATGCAGTGGGAACATGAATCATCCCCACAGCCGAGGAAATCACTGTCCACCAATTCCGCAGGCAAGGTGATGTTAACCCTGTTCGTTGACAGTCGAGAACCATGGTTTCTTGAGTGACTACCAAGAGAGTCAACCATCAATGCTGAACGATATTTTCAAACTTCAACGAAACTTCAACAAGCCAACAAAAACAAAAGACCTGGCAACCTCACTCAGGGTACTGTGCTTCTGCATGATATCTCCTGGCCGGATACAGCAGTTACCACGCAAAGGACATCGCAGTGCTTCCGCTGGGAAGTCTTTCATCATCCGGCAAATAGTCCTGACCAATCGCCCTGCAATTTTCACATCTTTGGACCCATGAAAAAATTTCTCAAAAGCAAACGTTTCATTTCCGATGATCAGATGCATGAAACTGTAGATGACTTGTTGCAGCAGCAGCAGCCTGCCTCCGCAGGAATATAAGGATTTGTGCAACAATGGGACCGCTGTCTAAATGCTGGTGGCGATTATTTCTAAGCATGTCATATTTTGACTCTTTCAGGCAGAAATTCTCACTACTTATTGAACAATACTTCTATAAAGCTTTAAGTGCTTCCAACCTGCAGAGTCTCCACTATTTTTACATTTAGTGCGAATCGCATAAAAGTAAGCTTAGTTCTTTGTTCCTATTTCTTCTTACATGAAAAATCTTCTGCATAAATATTAACAGTGGTGCGTTTTCCGTTAGTATAGGTGATTATCTCAATCAATCTACATCGGTCACTGTCTATAGAATAGAATACCAAACTGCACTGATGAAAACGAACGAACGGCTTTTCAACATTTCAGCAGGCCAGTTCACAGTACTATATTTCTGAATGACAGAGAAGTCTTGTGCCCACCCTGAGTAGTCTCGTGATTATGATGATCATTGGAAAATTGATCAGAATGCGGCTCCTTCACGAAATCGGATCGCAAAACTCTCTGTCCACAAATTTGTCAAGACACCTTGTTCCCCTCAATGTAAATTATAAAACAAATAAAAATGTTCTAATGTGGTGTTGCAGACGAAATATCGAATTTACAGACTAGTAAAGTCGGTAGGTAATTCAGGAATAAACATATCGTGGGGAAGTGATTTGTGGCTTGTGAATTCAAGTGTCGAGGGTTCTGCCTTCCTATACATCACTGGTCATTTCGTCAGTGGTATCAATTCGAAGAGGATTGTACTACAGTGAAGACTATAATGGATCACACCCAAATTTCGGAAATTTTCTTATATGGGTTGAATCTTGGACACCCTGCATTGGAGGCAGCTCGCAACATCAATACAGAATTTTCAGAAGGCACCCTTAGTGAAGGCAGGACGTAAAGTTGGTTTGTTAAATTCCGGTCCGGCTGTACGACACTCGAAAATGAACCACGCGGTAGACTAGAGGGAGCTGTTGATGATGCCGAGTTGGAGGCCTTCCTTAAATTCGATCCACGTCAAACGGTGCGAAGATTTGGCAAGAAACTTGGTGTACATTATGAAACCGTTAACCGACATTTCACGGTAATAGAAAAAGTTAGGAAGATAGATTAATTGGTCTTACATGAGTAGGCAGGAACACAAAACACGAAAATGGGATGTTTGTTATTATCTGCGTATCCGCAAACAAACGGCATTTAGTGACGCCTCGTCACGTGTGATGATAAATGGATGTTGTATGGAAATCGCCGACGTTCGGCGCAATGGCTTGACCGCGATGAAGCCTTGAAACGCATCCCAAATCCGGTACTCCATATTAGGAAGACCGAAACGTATTCCAAATCCGGTACTCCATACAAGGAAGACCGAAACATATTCCAAATTCGATAGTCTATACCAGGAAGACCGAAACACATCCCGCATTTGGTACTCCATACCACGAAGACCGAAATACGTCTGAAATCCGGTACTCCATAACAGGAAGACTAAAACACATCCGAAATACGGCACTTCATACCAGGAAGACCGAAAGACATCCCAAATTCGGTAATCCAATTCCATAACAGGAAGACTAAAACACATCCCAAATACGGCACTCCATACCAGGAAGACCGAAACACATCCCAAATACGGTACTCTGTACCAGGAAGACCGAAACACATCCCAAATTTGAAAATTTGATACTCCATACCAGGAAGACCGAAATACATCCCAAATTCGGTACTCCATACTAGGAAGACCGAAACACATCCGAAATCCGGTACTCCATAACAGGAAAACTAAAACACTTCCCAAATTCGGTACTATATACCAGCAAAGCCGAAACACATCCCAAATTCGGTACTCCATACCAGGAAGACCGAAACACATCCCAAATACTGTATTCCATAACAGGAAGACTAAAACACAGCCCAAATATGGAACTCCATACCAGGAAGACGATAGTCAGTTGTAACGTATACTCTATATTCACTTTCCTTTTGATTTTACTATCTCTGGTTATTTTATTTTACTATGTAAATTATCTTCTTACTGAACGAAATATTATTTCACCCGCTGAATGAGATCTGGCAATGAGTGTAAGTCATGACGTGGTGGTAGCTAATATATAGGCGCGTTCATCGAGACTTAGAGAGAGCTTTTGTTGTTGTTATGAGAGAGCGTTGTTGTTTACGGAAAGCGTTTGTAATACGAGGAGAGATTGTGTTGTTATGAGGAGAGATTCTTCATTATTGTAAAACAAGTTGTGTGTGTGCTTTAGTTGACCAAGAGTCTTATAATAAAGAAGTTGACCGTAAGTTAGTCTTTCTCAATTCATAGTTTTTGTCAGACCTCTGTCTGGCTGTTAGGTTTATAACATTTATTCATTACCATAAATAACCAGCGTTAAGACTTTGTTTACGTTCGTAATTAACTAGTAACAACACCCTTTTGAATTCACTATTTTGAATCTTAGTACAAGTATATCATTAGCTAGCTGGTAGGAAGAGAATCATTCATATTAATTAGCTTAGCGTAAAGAAAATAAAGCTAATTCATTATACAGTGTATAATAGTCTGCAGCTTGTGTGATTCACTCCTCGTTCTTGCAACCAGGTCAAACTATCACGGACGATAGATATTGTCAACAACTTGACATTATGCATGGCACACTGCCTCCTACCAACAGTCGGCATTAGTTAACCGCCATGGACCATACTTTTCCATGATAACGTGAGATCGCACGTTACATTACAAACGATTCAGAAGCTGCACCAGTTGAAGCACGATACCTTACCTCATCTGCTTTATTCATCTGATCTCTCCTGTACGGGCTATCACTTCTAGAAGCACCTGGACACTCTTATACAGGGTAAATCGTTTCTTAATCAAGTATCAGCATTGCATAAGTTTTTCGCATCCCAAAGCTCGACATAATTTTACGAAGGCATACAGAAGCTTCTATCTTGTTGGCAAAAGTGTGTGGCTTGAATATTTTGATTAATAAAGTTCATTTTCATCGCATTTTGAGAGTGAGTGTTTAACTTTTCTATCAATATTCTGACATTACATCTGAGAAAAAAATCTTTCAGATTCTCCTGCTTCGTTCTCTCTCGCTCACTCTGGTCACAATATTTCTACCTCCCAAAATATGCATTTCTAATTTCTTCAAGAACAGAATCCTTTTCGTAAGCTTGCAGTTGAATTTACGTCCAAAACGCATTCCTCCGTTCGGAAATATCTGACCTTACATCAGAAAATTGCCTAGTCTTGATGAAGACTGCTCTCACATTTTGAGTAATGCATCTTAATGAACCGTTATCCTTGGTAGCCTGTAAAGAAAGCAATTTGTCTGCCTAATGAACTTTCATTTGCCAAAAAAGACAGCGATACCCAAAGCAAGGGCACTCTAATATGCATAGCAATAACTGTGTGTATGTTATTTGTAAAATACGTAAATTGTCCCTTCTTACATCATTCGTGTCATCTTTCCCATAAATTTCTACAACTAAATCTTGGATACGGAACTAAAACGAAGAACTATTATCGATAAATACAGACACTTGACGTGGACCAGGAACATCAAACCGAGGTCATCACTCTTTCCACGTTTATAAGTGATTCACAGAAAAAAATATCATTCGCCGCCACCAGGAATTGAACCCAGGGTCTTCCAGTTACACGCCGGATATGCTTCCACTGCAACACAGCTGCCTCGAATTCCTCCAGAGTCACACACCCGCTGTGGTGCAGTGGAAGCATGTCCGGCGCCTAACTGGAATACCCTGGGTTCGATTCCCGGTGGCGGCCAATGATAATTTTTCCGTGAATCACTGATAAACGTGGAAAGAGCGATGACCTCTGTTTGAACTATTATCGAGTTTGGTTACAGTGCTTCCGAATTTCATGCAATGCAAATCAGGATGTAAGATGAGCGTGCAATCGATGTCAAAAACATCAGAAGGTGAGGAAAGAAGTTAACCGAAGGAGAAACAACCACCCATGAAAAACCACTAAGTGGGAGGCTATCTGTTAAGGTTATTCTTGACATCTGACGGATATCTCTAATCTCGTAGGAAGGCTCGAGTCCTCACGTCTGCTGCAAACACGTCATCAGGTTATCTAAAAACTGTAAGCCAAATGGTTTTCTCGTCAGGTGATATACGATTTGAAAATCATGAATATGCTCACTGAGCTGTTGGTCATAAGACCAAGAAGATATCCTTCCCATTTTTTTATTAAATGCTATTAGTATCACCATCGGAGATTTCGTTATCGCGCATTCTCGCTCTGTATTGTGACTTCCGCTAGTTATCAGGTACAACAATTATGAATAATTATTCGGCTAGAAGAGAAACTAGCGCGCTGGGACAAGAGATATTATACCGTGAAGGTTATTAAAATCTCTATGAGGCAGGCATGAACTTTGCTCATAGAGGGGCTAGTCTGAAGGACCACGTGAGGTTGTGGTCTACTTGCTACATATGAGAGGATAATTTTTGTAGATTAACGGAAAAAGAAATCATTACAAATATTCTGCAAAGATTAAAGCATATTAAATGAATACCATCCATTGTGCTCAGAAAGCACCAGTTTGTTCCAAATCAAAAACACATTCTACATTTCGTTGTAGAGGTCATATATTTTGTTGCATTCATTACATTTCGTTGTAGTGATCAAAGTACTGTTTTGTCCAAGCTACGAAACTCAGTTTCTTTGGTCCTGGTGAGTGAGAAATCCCACTAGATCCACTAAGATGGTATTCAACCATGCCCAGTTAAACCTCTTACCTGACAGTGGACTGTGTGTCACGTGCCAGCGGGGAAGCACGCCTTTGACCTGCGTCACTGCAATTTTGTTACCGCTCATATTTGCTTGCTGTTGTGCCCTTCGTTACTCAATACTAAGTGAATACCGTAGCTTTTTACACCAACCGAAGCTTTATTTCGCTAAATTTAGAATAGTATTACGTAATTTTGAGAAAGTAGTAAAGCCGTCCTAGATTACGTAAACTACAATAATAATACCAATGCGTCATTACCATATCTGTTACCCTACGGGATGTAGGGTAACAGATCAAAAGGCAATAAAGTGTAAAGCATTGATGACCATGAGATGCTGCGGTTGCGATGTCAACTTGTGTATCTGGCCCGACATAAAATATCACAAATGGAAAATTTGTTCAACAATACACAACAGTAACTAAACAGACAGCCTGCAATGTTGCCGCTTTTTGTAGAAGGTCGCAAGAACTACAGAAGTCACCTAAATTTCTATTTAAAGCAGAAATCGAAATCTTCTCCCAATTAGCCACATATTTGCTTTCGAATGACTAATATTTTTAACTGGTGCACAACGTAAATGCAATTCTGTTCAAACAATAACAAATATCAATAGTCACTTAATGCTTGCATATTTGCCTTATATTGCATATATGTATGATTTACGTAAGGTATTTGTCATAAATATATGATCTACGTAAGCTCTGAAGACCAAATGATTTTCCGTCTTGGGCCTCAAGGATATATTGAAACTGAATGTGGCTGGGATAAACGGTCGCTTAGGCCTTAGCCGTGTCCCTCTAACCATAATCAGGTTTACTACTTCTTTTTCCATCCCATTGCTCAGTGCTTAGCTGTGTCCCTCTAACCATAATCAGGTTTACAACTTCTTTTTCCATCCCACTGCTCAGTGCTTAGCTGCGTCCCTCTAACCATAATCAGGTTCACTACTTCTTTTTCCATCCCACTGCTCAGTGCTTAGCTGCGTCCCTCTAACCATAATCAGGTTTACTACTTCTTTTTCCATCCCACTGCTCAGTGCTTACCTGTGTCCCTCTAACCATAATCAGGTTTACAACTTATTTTTCCATCCCACTGCTCAGTGCTTAGCTGCGTCCCTCTAACCATAATCAGGTTTACTACTTCTTTTTCCATCCCACTGCTCAGTGCTTAGCCGTGTCCCTCTAACCATTATCAGGTTTACTACTTCTTTTTCCATCCCACTGCTCAGTGCTTAGCTGCGTTCCTCTAACCATAATCAGTTTTACTACTTCTTTTTCCATCCCACTGCTCAGTGCTTAGCTGTGTCCCTCTAACCATAATCAGGTTTACTACTTCTTTTTCCATCCCACTGCTCAGTGCTTAGCTGTGTCCCTCTAACCATAATCAGGTTTACAACTTCTTTTTCCATCCCACTGCTCAGTGCTTAGCTGCGTCCCTCTAACCATAATCAGGTTTACTACTTTTCTTTCCATCCCACTGCTCAGTGCTTAGCTGTGTCCCTCTAACCATAATCAGGTTTACTACTTCTTTTTCCATCCCACTGCTCAGTGCTTAGCTGTGTCCCTCTAACCATAATCAGGTTTACTACTTTTTTCCATCCCACTGCTCAGTGCTTAGCTGTGTCCCTCTAACCATAATCAGGTTTACAACTTCTTTTTCCATCCCACTGCTCAGTGCTTAGCTGTGTCCCTCTAACCATAATCAGGTTTACAACTTCTTTTTTCCATCCCACTGCTCAGTGCTTAGCTGCGTCCCTCTAACCATAATCAGGTTTACTACTTTTCTTTTCCATCCCACTGCTCAGTGCTTAGCTGTGTCCCTCTAACCATAATCAGGTTTACAACTTCTTTTTCCATCATACTGCTCAGTGCTTAGCTGCGTCCCTCCAACCATAATCAGGTTTACTACTTCTTTTTCCATCCCACTGCTCAGTGCTTAGCTGCGTCCCTCTAACCATAATCAGGTTTACTACTTCTTTTTCCATCCCACTGCTCAGTGCTTAGCTGTGTCCCTCTAACCATAATCAGGTTTACTACTTCTTTTTCCATCCCACTGCTCAGTGCTTAGCTGCGTCCCTCTAACCATAATCAGGTTCACTACTTCTTTTTCCATCCCACTGCTCAGTGCTTAGCTGCGTCCCTCTAACCATAATCAGGTTTACTACTTCTTTTTCCATCCCACTGCTCAGTGCTTAGCTGTGTCCCTCTAACCATAATCAGGTTTACTACTTCTTTTTCCATCCCACTGCTCAGTGCTTAGCTGCGTCCCTCTAACCATAATCAGGTTTACAACTTCTTTTTCCATCCCACTGCTCAGTGCTTAGCTGCGTCCCTCTAACCATAATCAGGTTCACTACTTCTTTTTCCATCCCACTGCTCAGTGCTTAGCTGCGTCCCTCTAACCATAATCAGGTTTACTACTTCTTTTTCCATCCCACTGCTCAGTGCTTAGCTGCGTCCGTCTAACCATAATCAGGTTTACTACTTCTTTTTCCATCCCACTGCTCAGTGCTTAGCTGTGTCCCTCTAACCATAATCAGGTTTACTACTTCTTTTTCCGTCCCACTGCTCACTGCTTAGCTGTGTCCGTCTAACCACAATCAGGTTTACTACTTCTTTTTCCATCCCACTGCTCAGTGCCTAGCAGTGTCCCTCTAACCATAATCAGGTTCACTACTTCTTTCTCTATCCCACTTCTCAGTGCTTAGCCGTTTCCCTTTAACCATAATCAGGTTCGCTACTTCTTTTTCGATCCCATTGCTAAAAGGAACATTTGTAAGCGTGTTTTCTACTTTTCCATAATTCACAATTGTGCCTTCACGGGGTGTCAGGGTATGAATGCCTCGGGAAAATATGTTATTGGTAGAATACCCTTCGCCGCAAAGGAAAGTTTCTGCGCCCAGTGTCTTGTAACGAACATGTTTTCCACTAGGGAAGATAATGATATATCACGTTTTTCCACAACTTATGTTGCTCTAATTGTCGGATTGTAAAAGATTTTCGGTATCTCGTGCCATCTTCGCCACGAGGAAAATGTTTTGTACAATAATGAACAATATTCTAATTTAACTTTCACTTTTAGTTTCTTTTAAGTAAATTTTGAGCTCATTCTCTTTATTCAACCTTAACGTTATATACTTCTCATTCACTGAATATTTTGTGGCAACAGCTTTGAGTTCAGATTGAATGACGTGCGTATGTTTTGTCAAGGTAAGGACGATCTATACTGCACAATGTGTGGAGAGAGCGGAATAAAGTGTGGGTACATTAGTGCAGCTTTGAATAGTACCTGCAAATCTAGATATAATCAGCCAAATTATTAAAACCACCTCTGCCTTATGCAAATAAACGCGCGTGCAGCCAATCAGCGTCCCATGCCAAGGTCGCGAATGATATATACACTGAAGAGCAATTGAATTAGAGACAGCTGGCGTTATGCAAATATGGCGCTGTGGGCGGCCGTGTAAAAAGAAACGACATGACGTATGCACCGATCAGACAATATAACGAGTGATGCGACGGGAATCAGTAAGATTCGGACGCAGTATGGATAAGACCAAGGATCTAAGCGCATTTGATCGTGGGCAAATTGTCGGGGCCCGACGAATGGGTCACTCCATCTCGGAAGTCGTGCAGGCACTGGGATTTTCACGAGCCACTGTGTCACTGGTGCACCGTGAGTACATCGAATACGGTAAAACCATCCATACAAGGACCAACTGCCGTGGACAACAGCGTGTAAATGAGCGCGGTTGTCGTCGATTAGCTCTCATTGTAACAGCGGATAGACGGGTCACAGTGCAAGATATCACTCGGCAATTTAACGCTGGTGCACAAAAACGTGTAAGCAGCCGCACCATTCAGAACCATCTCCTCGCTATGGGGTACAGAAGCCATCGTCCCACGAGGGTATCGCTGCAAACCGCACATCACGGGGTGCAAAGATTAGCATGGGCGCGGGAACATCACCACTGAACCCTAGACATGTGGGAAAATGTTGCCTGGACTGAGGAGTCGAGATTCTCGTTGGTACATGCGGATAGCAGGATACGAGTACGGCGCACCACATGAAACGATGGATCCTTCTTGCCAGCAGGGTACTCTTCAAGCTGGTGGGGGTGGCATTCTCATCTGGGGACTGTTTACGTGGACTGAAATGGGATCCTCGGTACGTGTGACATCGTCCCTCACAGGTCAACGTTACTGGGATATCCTGGACGACCATTTGCTCCCGTTTGTGCGTCTTCAACATCCCACTGGGGACCTCATCCTGCAACAAGACAATGCTCCGTGCCATCGCTCCCGAATTGTATCCGAGTGGTTGGATGAACATTCCACCGACGTGACCTCGCTTTTCTGGCCAGTTAGGCCACCTGACCTCAATTCCATCGAGCACATCTGGGATGCCATCGAGAGAGATGTTCGACACTCTGACCCCTCCATCAAATCTTCGTGAACTGTGGGAGCTTGTTCAATGGTCGTGGATCAGTATGGCTTCCCAACGCTTCCGGTGTCTTTTCGAGGCCATGCCGAGACGAATCGCCGCCGACATCAGGGCAAAATGTGGTGCTACACGTTACTAGACAGGTAACTCTAATTCAATTGCTCCTCAGTGTATTATACCTAGGTTGTAACTCTCTCAGTCAGAATTTTGTTTCCTCTCAACATGAAAAAAGAAATGGACGCTGGTAGGCTGCTCATACTATGCAGTAGTTAGTTTGGTCCGAAACAGGTCATGCTGTGCAGTAGTTTGGTCCGAAACATGTGACACTTTGAGCCGTCTACGAGGTGTGGACAGGCCCCGCCTCATTGATTGCCAGAGGTTAGTGCAGGGTGTCTCGTCTTGTGCGCAGCCACAGGAGGGCAATTATGGCTGACATTACCCATAATTACAATTGTGGTAAAGGCCTCAATGTGTCCGAACACGCAGTTCATCACACGCTTTTGGATATGGGTCCCCGCAGACGCAGACCCATTGATGTGTCTTTGCTCACAGCCGTTCACTGCCATCAACGCTTGCAGTAGACACGTGACCATTGACATTGGACCATGGAAAACTGGACGAAGGGTATCATGGTCAGACAAATCCAGTTTTCTGTTAATTATAGTGAATGATGAGCACGTGTGCGACATTTACACAAGTAAGCCTTCTCACCTGAATGCACTGTGGAACGGATCCAGGGATCTGGAGGGAGTGTGATGGTTTCGGCAATATTTTTCTTTGGGAGCACTTGGGCGCACTATCCCCGTAGATCGAACTCTGACAGCTGTCACGTTTCTTAACATCGTGGCTAACAAAGTACACCCCTTTATGACAACTTTATTCCCAGGCGGAGATGGCGTCTTTCAACAAGACAATGCTCCATGCTACACTGTAGAGGAGGTTCAGGAATGGTCTCAAGAACATGAAGAGGAATTCCATTGATTAGCATGGCCCTCGAATTCGCCGGACATGAATTTTACCGATAATTTGTGCTTTGAGTTCGAGAAACGGGTGCGAGTAGCATCACCCCAACTACGCAATTTACGGAAACTGCGAGATCTTCTATTGCAGTCGTCGTACCAAATATGAAGAGACACCTACCAACATCTCGTTGAGTCTGTGCCTCATCGGGTGAAAGCGGTGTTGGCGGGGAGAGAAAGATCTACTTCATTTTAGGTAGGTGGTTTTAATGTTTTAGCAGATCGGTATATACTTCTGATAAGGTTGAATTGCGACTAAGGTATTCGTAACTTCAAGTTATAAAAGTTCAGAGTATTGTATATACATTATGTTGACAAAAGTCACCGGACAACACCTAAAAGAGAAACACAACATAGCATTTATTGACGTACATTAGTACGGTAGTACGGTGTTGGTCCACCTTTGGCCTTAATGCATGCACTGACCTTTCGAGACATGCTTTCGACAAGGTTTTGGAACACTGCGATAGGTATGCGTTTCCATTCAGTACATAATGCTACTGCTGCTAACTGTTGCTTAGTAGTAGGCCTTGGTTCCAAACTTCTTATGCGGAGCTCTAATTCATCCCATAGCTGCTCTATGGGATTAAGATCAGGGCTCTGTGCTGGCCAGTACACACACACTACGGAATTATCGTCAAACCACGCCGTAATAATACTGGCTTCATGACTCGGTGCATTATCCTACTGGCATCAACAAGGCTCGGTTCCATAGTATTGACACAGAATTGGTAGGGCATAATTGTCCAGAATATCGCGGTAGGCGTGCTGGTTAACAGGTTTTCCCACAATAACCAATGGAGCGGGAACATACTACGAAAAACACCCCCACACGAGCACACTGCCAGCTTCAAACTTGATCAGTATACCGTGGTAAATAGGGTTCTCCCGGCTGATGCCATGCCCAAAAACGGCTATCAGACTGATGGATCGTGTATCTGGATTTATCAGTCCATAGGACCTGTTTCAATTGACCTACGGTCCACGATAAATGTTCTTTACACTATGCTAAACAACGAGTAGCATTCCGAGTGGAGATGAAAGGCTTATGAGCAGCCGCACGACCACGATAAGACATGGAATGAAGTTCTCTGCGAATGGTACGTGTACATACCGAGGTTACAGCACTGTTACTCATCTGTACACTGAGGTCTTTGGTAGTACTCCGTCGATTAGCTGTAACGACTCTCTTGAGGCTTTAACGTCCTCTGCCACTGATTTTCTTTGGTCTGCCGGTACGTTTTGCTGCTTCAGGCATGCCATATGTCTTTCACTTATTCAGTACATCTGAAACAGTTGACTTGGGTATTATAACGAAGTAAATTTTTCCGTCATTTTTATCCGCGCCGGGGTTCGAACCCGGGTCCACTCATTCCGGAATGAGTTGCTCTACCAATTAAGCTACGCGGACATTTTATTCTGATTCCTATCTGCCTTTATGTCGTGTGCGTCCTTCTGGCAGGTACGTCACATCTCCTGGTACGTTACATCATCTCCCCCTTATTTTTTTTTTTTTTTTTTTTTTTTTTTTCGAAGTGCTGGAGAAAGGATTCTCTTATTTTTCCTATCTCGCGGTGTGGAAATAACATCACACCAATGCGAGATTTTGAACGGTCGGGTCATCCGGATAGTTCGGGCGCCATTATAACGAAGTGAATTTCTCCGTCATTTTTATCCGCGCCGGGGTTCGAACCCAGGTCCACTCATTCCGGAATAAGTTGCTCTACCAATTAAGCTACGCGGACATTTTATTCTGATTCCTATCTGCCTTTATGTCGTGTGCGTCCTTCTGGCAGGTACGTCACATCTCCTGGTACGTTACAGTATGTTTAAACGCCTGTCGGTTTTTCTTATGGACAACCCACTAATATTACACCCAACAATCTTTCCTTACTCAAAGTCAGTTCTCTCCCGCCGCGACATTTTTACCCAACCTCACAGTGCGATATGATCGCGGTCAGCTGCAGGCATGTTTTTATACCGTTTGCAGCTGTACCGCGCATCTTAACGACGCAACGGATCCGTTCATTTGCTTTTGAAGGGGTGTCCGGTGGCTTTTATCAATGTAGTGTATATCGAAGCGTATTGTTGCTAGGTGACAACTGTGTTGTTCCTGATGATTGTCTTTGATGAATTAGTGAACTGAAGTACTTTGAAGATAGAATAAAGACTGTGGTTTTCGTAAGTTACAAACGACTCTTTTTCCGGCCGTTGGGCCATCTAATATTGTTCATTGTATAATTAAGGATTTTGTGCTAGCTATCCGGAACACAGCATTAAGCAGCTCCAGTACTACACGAACTACTGATAGTACGATAGGCAATGTTTTAAGTGAAATCTTAATTTAAAAACAACATTACACAATATGTGATCTCTTGTAACTCACATTTTTGCCTCTATTAATGCTAATTCCATTTATGAATGTTTCACAAATCCAGTATTTTTTTGTAACTTGTTCGATTCACTATGAAGAATATGACTCATATTGGGTATTTTAAATAACGCTGTGTTTTTACCCTAGGGTTTGTAAATACATTCCTTTTTGTTTCTGAAAAATTGTTTTCCTATCGGAAACGATTAAAAACAATTGCTCATTGTGCCGATAATTCGGTTTCATCTGTCGTATAATTAAGTTTTAGCAATATTTCTTCTATTGATATTTGATTAATACTGACACCATCTTGCTGCTCCATTACTTGAGAGCTTCCCAAGCAGCATATTACCTAGATTTTATAAAAAGAAAAAAGAATAGGATGATAACGCTGCATCCAGGGATCAACTGATTTAGGAAAACGAAATCTAGTACAGCACTGAAGCAAAAGGCATTTATGTAGCCACAGGGAAAATAAAATAAAAGCTCTTCTTGTGTTTTGATTTATAACTGGATGATTGGCAGAACTGCCTTCTTACGTAACATTCGGATCAATGAAGTCAGAAACCGTGACCGAAACTACAATACAAAGACGACTATTGGCGGAAATGTTACACAACTAGCAGGACATAACGACTCCGAATAGCTGCGCTGTGTTGCATTCACACGTCAACAAAGACCGACCTTGCTACCTGGAACCATGCCCGTCATTTGTTTTACAGAAATACAGCTCGAAGTAGTATTTAAGACTAATGTGTTTTTCCTGCTCATGAGATTTCTTCATTTTCGTAATCCTCCGTCGAGTTAGGAATGCGTCCTGTGTTTTCTACATGGTAGCCAGTTGATGATAATATACAAAGGCACATTTTTTGGCTTTTGTTTTTTAAAATACACTGCTGGACAATTGCTAAGGACGGATCATAAACGGCTAGATAGCGCATAAAAAAGGAAGTGTGGTTGGATGCCAAGTGAAATAAAATAATGTCAGAATGCCAGGATATTACAAGAAAGACAATTTATTGTGCTCTGAAATCCAGAAGGCTTTGGAACGTGTTCAAGGGACAAACAGGCCATTTTGTGCAGAATACGTAAACGTGAAAAAAATGCAATTACCGCCCGCAGGCGTTCCGGCGTAAGATGTCAATACGGGATATGGCGACCATGGAGGGCGATGCAAGATTCCACACGTCGTGTCATGCTTTGCACAATATTATCAAGCAGCTGTTGGGGTAATTTATCCCATTCCTCTGTCAGTGCACGGAAGAGGGTGTCCTTGTTTATTGGAGGGCATTGGCGACCAGCAAGACTCCTCCCCAAAGCATCCCACACATTTTCAATGGGATTCAGATCTGGAGAACGTGCTGGCCATACGAGGCGTTGAATATCCTTGCTCTCAAGACACTCCTGGACAGCGACTGTTCCGTGGCATGTTGCGTTGTCGTCCATGAAAATGAATCTATCACCGACAGCACCACGGAACATGCGAACATGAGGTAGCAGAACATCATTAATGTATCGTTGGCCAGTCATAGTCCCAGTTGGAAGCACATAGAGGGACGTATGGCCATTGATCATGATGCCAGCCCATACCATGACACTACATGTCGGATATCGGTCCTTTTCCTGTATGTTTGCAGGACAACAGGCAGTACCACTATCACGCCAGATCAGTTGTCGTCGACAATCAGACGATAGACTGTATCTACTCTCATCTGAGAAGAGGACAGTAGACCAGTCGTTATCAGTCCAATTGCGATTTTGATGGCACCAGTGCAAACGGGCGGTACGGTGACGTCTGGACAATAGGATGCACACAACAGGACGGCGGGTGTATAGTCCTCCTTCATGCAAACGTCTGGCGACAGTTTTCCGGGAGATCCGCTTGCCAGTAGCAGCCATAAACTGATTTGCTACCTCACTAGCTGTGCTGCGCCGGTGTCTTTTTGTTGATAGCACTATGTACCGATCTTCTGCAGGTATCTTACTACGAACACGACCTCCCCCGTGACGTTTGCTACACTCTCCATTTGTTTGAAATAATTTCCAAAGCCTTGAAACAACACTGTGGCTGACGTCGAACTTCCTGGCAACATCTGTTATTTTTCGCCCTTCTTCAATCTTGCCAATAATACGGCCACGCGTAAAATCATCTAGGTGATGTCGGGAAGACATACTGAAAATTGCAAGTTCGTCAATTGATTCTTTCCCTTTCAACTTTGCGTTTGAACAACAACGGTCAATACGCGTCAAATCCTTTATATCTCTTATCAGCGCTATGACGTCACGAACAAGTTCGGCAATCCAAAATTTGCATACGCACAACACGTCTTACTGTATCCCGCACTTATGCTAATTTCCACATTTTCCTGCCTTCCATTTTATGGTTGCTATTGTCATCCGTCCTTAGCAATTGTCCGGCAGTGTATAATTTCTTTCTATATAAAACAAATAGAAAGTGCTATTTAGAAAAGTATACTCTCATTTTTTCCAGTTTGTTTTCTGAAATTTCTATATTTTCAAGCTGGAGGCTGCCGGTAAAGGTATTTGGAAATATGCGTTTGGATTTCATTACAAGTTTCTGTTAAATCTTATTGTTAACAATCACTAGCAGTTGGGTACAATGTTCCTTAAACGACCTTTGCCGTTTCTATTTCGTGTTGTTTCCTTTCAATTTCAATTTGTTTTCCATTTCACAGTCCGTCGAGTGTGAAATGTTTCTGGTGTTTTCTACATGTAGTAGACTGCCGATGATAATATTCAAAAGCAGATTTTTAGCAGTTGTTTCTTCTAAATCTAAGTGCATTTCTTAATAAATCAAGTCAGCAGTGACATTCAAACACAGATTCTTTAGTTTCTCTAGATTGTTTTCTGAAATTTCTATATTTTCGAGCTGCAAGCTGAAGGGAAAATTATTTAGAAATATGCGTTTAGATTTCATTCAGTTTCTTATTAAATCTCATAATATTTCTTAAATAACCTTTCCCATTTCTGTTTCGCGTTGATTCCTTTCAGTTTTAATATTTTTCCATTCAGGTAAAACTCCGTCGAGTGGGAAATGCTTTCTGCGTTTCCTAAATGTAGGCTGGAGATCATAATAATCAAACGCGGGTTTCTAGCTGTTCCTTCCTTAAAATCTAAATGCATTTTTAGATACAGTACAATCCGGTTAATTGGAACACATCGAAGATAAAACACTTTGGCCGAAATAAGCGGCAGCCTCAATTATGCGAAACTTTATCTAAAGAGCTAATTTGGGACGCTCTTTAAGAATTGTCCCAAATAATAGGCTTTGCCGTGTTATGATTTGATGGGGGTGTTAATCCCACTGCTTGTCGATAACTTTCATGCATTGGCACTTATCATCACCAGCCGTTCCTCTTTACCGCTGGTCAGCGCAAATTAACATGAAGCATTATTTGAATAAAATGCAGGAAGCTAAATAAATGGTTTTTGATAAAACCAGACGGACAGAAGAGGTACGGCATAACACATATTGAAACATAAAAATTATAATATGCTGTTTCTTCCGCTTACGGAAATAAAAAACAGCTCAAGACGCCAAATCTATTCCTTTGGCGTCTAATCTATTCCTTTTGCTTGCTCTCTTTTTTTCATCCTCCCAGTCTATTCCTTACGCTCACTCTCTTCTTGGTTCACTCCCCATCTCTCTCCTGATCTATTCCTTCCTGCCTTTTCTTTTTTTGTTTCATTCCCCTTCATTTCTCGCTTAATCTATTTTTTCTTATTTTCCCCCTTCTCTCCCTTAATCTATTCCTTTCTCTCTCTCTCTCTCTCTCTCTCTCTCTCTCTGTCTCTTTCTCTTTCTTTCATCCCCCATCCCCATCTCTCTTAATCTATTCCTTTCACTCACTCTCTTCTTGGTTCATCCTCCATCTCTCTCTTAATTTATTCCTTTCCACCTCTCTCTCTCTCTCTCTCTCTCTCTTTTGCTCTCTGTTTTTGTTTCATTTCCTGTCTCTTAGTTAATCTATTTCTTTTGCTCTCTCTCTTTTCTTCATCCTCCCATCTATCTCTCCTAGTCTATTCCTTTTTCTCACTATCTTCTTGGTTCATTCCCCATCTCTCTCTTAATCTATTCTTTCCCCTCGTCTCTCTCTCATCTCTCTCTCTCTTTTAATTTATTCCTATCCTCTCTCTCTCCTCTCTTGTTCTCTCTTTTTGTTTCACTCCCCTGTCCTTTTTATTCTATTCCTTATCCACTCTCTCTTTTTGTTTCATTCCCCTCTCCTTTTAATTCTGTTCCTTATCCACTCTGTCTTATTTTGTACCTTTCCCTATCTCTCTTTTTGTTCATTCCCCCAACTCTCTGTTAATCTATTCCTTTTCCTCTCTCTCTCTCTCTCATTTTGCGCTTCATTTCTTCTCTCTTTCTCTTTCATTGCCCCGCTAGAACACTTACGAATTTTCTGTATCTCATCTTACCTTTTGCTGATTTCAGCGAATACAATCCGTATCAACACAGCATTCCCCATTACATGGTGCCATTTCCAGATGCTGTTTTCATTTTTTTTTAGATCGAAGGTTTAACGACCACCGTGAGCAACTCAATGGGCTATAAGCAGTCACCCATCCCTAATTTAGGGCCACTGACTCCAGGAAAGGGAGAGAACCAGTGCCGTAAGACAAACACAACATCCATGCCTCACCGGGATCCCAACCCGGACCCTTCAGGGATGAATGGCCGTAAGCCAGTACTTAGACCACTGCGCCACCGGAGCTGCTCCAGATGCTTGAATTGTATTCCCAAGGCATGCCATGTTTGTTGCTTCATGACGTTCTTCCCGCACTATCTGCCGACCGTTAGCGCAAAACAGTGTATACTGTTATTTATCTGACCACATGACTTTCTTCCACTGTTCTACTTGTACATTCACTACGTTCTGGGCTCCACTGTAAGCGAATTGTTTGTTGGTTTGTTTACTACTTTTCAATAGACACACAACTTCCAGTACCCTATTTATTTTACTCCCTATGCATGTTTTGGGTCGAAGTGGATTGCTCCTGACCTTGGTTAATTTCAGCAGTCAGTTGGAGCGCACAGGAAGATCTGTTCTTCTGAGAAATTCTCCTCATAGCACGACGAGGGTCATGCTCCGTAAGTCTGGCTTTCTTGTCACATTTCAAGCTTTTTGGATAAAGAAAAAAATCCTCTTGTCTTCCATTCGCTAAACACCTTTAAAATGATTGATTTGGAGAAACAAGTAATTCCTTTGTTTTGTTAATCGTGGTTTCCGCTAAATGTACGTCTACCATTAGGCCTTTTTAGAATTCCGGTGGATCCTTGGTTTTCCCCGTGTTTACATGAATTATTGCAGCCGAATAATCCAGGTGCTCTTTAACAAAGATAAGGCGAAAAGTCCTCAGCTCATGTGACTGTTACATTTTCATGAGTTGGCATTTACTGTCTGTAACCGATGTAGAGTGGCCGAGAATTGACTGGGTTTGCCACCCGGCCAAAGAAATCTGTCCCACATGGGACAAAGCTTTCCCATCAGGAGTGGGGAGCGAGATCTTTACCAATGGCTCTAAAATCAACGGTAACGTAGGGGAAGGGTTCTGTGTGCTCTCGGATGGCAACGAGATCCACACGGAACAAATGAAACTCTCGCTCAACTCCTCTGTGTTTCAAGCAGAGTTGCTGGCGATCAGAGAGGCACTGTATTGGGCTAGGCTCCATGTCAGTGACACTGAAGTCAAGGTTTTCTCAGACAGCCAAGCGGCTCTAAAAGCACTTGGTCAGTTCAGGAGTAAAACTCCCCTTGTCCAAGATGTTAAAGCTCTTCTAGATCACAGGAGCAATGTGGTAGTATCGTTCCACTAGGTCCGAAGCCATGTCGGAACCAGTGGGAATGAAAGGGCAGACCGGCTAGCGAAAGATGCGGCCAGAAAAGATAGAGTCAACTTTGAACTGCGAACACGGTGCAATGTGTTCGCACAGGGCTTAAAAAGGCTACCCAGTCGGAGTGGCAATCACGATGGGACGAGGGGAATACGGGTAGGAGGTCTCACCGTATCTTTCCCCGAGTCTCCATCAGGCGCTTAGAATGTGAAGGGTTTCGGAATCAAATACTCACCGGCCATGGTGTATCGCCGGAGTATTTTCGCCGCTTTGCGATAAGGGACAGAGTGTGCGGCTGCGGGGCCCAAACCGCAAATGTCGCACACATGATTCTACACAAGAGTGCAGTTCTCTTTAAGGTCAGGGAAAAGTCCTCGCCCTCGACTTAGGGAAAACGAAGGGCCTCTCGATCTTGATCGCGTTTCCCAGAGCGCGCCAAGGACTCATTGATTTGGTCAAAGACTTCGTGTCGAGGCAGGATGAACTACTCATTGAAGATTAGAGCAGAATATGGTGAATATATTTTAAATACGTAGAGATAATCTAAATATACGATGTCATCGCTCTGTCCACGTTATTTTTATAAACAACGAATAGCAACTGAAAAATTGTACAACCGACACCGCTGGGATCGAAACCCAGATCTCTCGATAACTAGCCGAGTGCGTTCGCTTTACGCTACGGTGCCAACAATTCGCAGCGCTATTCGCGGAAGACAGAAGACCAAGAAGATTGGAGAGGAGCGACGACTTGCAGTAACGTCGTCTAGGCAGCACGGACCCTAGTGCTGCCATGTAAACTTTATAAATATTTCTGTGTATTTTTATCATTTCTCTGTGAGGGGTGCCTGAAAATAAAGGTGTCAACCCATATGCACGAAACCACCAGTGTATAAATGTTCATGTTTATTTTTAGCCAGGACCTAATAAAGAGCTTTTGCCCCAAAAACACTCGCGCTGGGGAACAAAACCAGACGTAAAGTTATTAGCATCTGCCCATTAGCACGTCCCACACACGGGCTATGGCATAGGGAGGGGGTGTTGGTCCCGGGGGGGGTGGCAGATCACTGCTGGTCACCGGGCCGATCCTGTCCAGGTGAAGGACCGCCGGATCTTGGTGGGATTGCTCTCGCAACGCCTTCACTACTTATTTTTGAGAGAGTTCCCTGTATCCCGCATTTGGACGGTGCAGGTAAAAGTCATCAGCTTACTGTCAGTAACTGTCTTATCACAAAGATTCGTAATCTTTTTGCCAGTTTCTTCATGAAAGGACGATATTCCACAGGACTACCAATGCATGTATCCACATCATTTCATCGACATCACTGGTGCAATGGGGCTTTCATTGTTGCGAGTCAGGAACTCTACAGTGAGAATCACTAGTGCATAAATGGTAAAATTTCAACAAACGCTGGCATAACATGCTCTCTGTTTTCCAACAGTCGTGATTCACAGTTTGGGGATTACACTTTTATTCATCCCTCATATCAAACGTGATATGTATTTTGTATGCCATACTTATTATTTTGTTTTCCACACACTTATGTTGATTCATCCTGATGTTGTGTTGTTTCCTTCAATCATTTCTTTGCAGCGGTATTATTGAAAAATATTTTCTGCATATCATTTTAGTCGTTTATTTCTTGCTTATGATTAAAGCCCTTTGAAATGTTAAATATTTTCCACACTACGGAAACATTTAATTTCAGTTTTCCACTTCAGGGAAAAATATTTTCTTGCACGATTAAGCTAAGTCTTGTTCAGTGCTCGAGTAAGTACATGTTTGTAGAGCACAGAATCAAGTCCTGTAACATTTCTTCTCTCAACGAGTGTAGAGTAAATAGTTAGTTTATGAATGATTGTAGTAGTAAATACAGTATTATTCTAACGTTAGATTTGTTTTCGTGTAAAACACTAACCTCTGATCTACACTGCTGGCCACCCAAAATGCAACACCAAGAAGGAAGCATCCGATTGGCCTGATATTTGCAGCATGCGTCGCCCGCGAGAGGACATGCAAACGATTAGCATTGCAGGGCATATGTAAATCATGTGCGCCCGGCACGCCACCAAGAAGCACTATAAGAAGGGTGCACAGAAGGCGGGGTGTAAGTAGTGGAAGTGTGTTGTGCTGCCGGCACGCCACCAAGAAGCACTATAAGAAGGGTGCACAGAAGGCGGGGTGTAAGTAGTGGAAGTGTGTTGTGCTGCCGGACCTGTGCGTGGGAAGATTTCTGATGACTAGTCGCAGAATACGGCAGTCATTCCAGCACGTTTCGGAGTTCGACACAGGACGAATAGTGGCTTATACCGAGACATCGGCGCCCGTGTGGGATGACATCTACTCACAGTGCGGCGAGTATGGATTCGGTGGGTGCACGAGGGACGGACGGACCGACGTGAGCGATTTCCGCAGCCGCGGCACACCACCAAACCAGAGGACCGGCATTTTGTGCGGCGGGCATTGACGGCTCACACCGCCACATTATGAACGTTAGCGCAGGAATTAGGGTGTGTTGCGGAACAACCTGTGTCAGCACGTAACGTTTGATGTCGTCTGCAGGAGCAGAGACTTGTCGCACGGCGCCCATTGCTCCGATTACCATTGACGTTACGCCACCGGAGAGTGCGGTGGCAGTGGGCCGTTGAACGCCGCACCTGGACTACGGAATGGCACGACATTGTCTTCTCCGACGAATCCCGCTTCTGCCTGCAACACCACGTTGGTCGGCTCCGCGTGTGGCGGCACCATGGCGAGAGATTGTATGACGCCTGCATTATGCATCGCCATACCGGTCCGTCGCCTGGCGTTATGGTTTGGGGCGCAATTGGATATGATACCCGCACCCCTCTGCTACGCATCGCCGGTACACTCAACAGCCACCGCTACATCTCCGACGTTTTGGAGCCTGTAGTCCTCCCTTACCTGCAGGAAATGCCAGTGGCCACGTTTCAACAGGACAATGCGCGCCCGCACGTGGCACGCATTGGGCAACAATTCTTCACGGCCTACCAGGTGTCACTGCTGCCGTGGTCCGCCTGTTCTCCCGATATGTCGCCCATCGAACACGTCTGGTTGCTGATCGACAACCGAGGGGCCCGGCAAGCACCACCCGCGGCTACGCCTGATGAACTGGGGCAACGTGTGGAAGCAGCCTGGACCGACATACCCCAAGCCCACATCCAAAGCCTCTTTCATTCGATGCCGCGGCGTGTAGCGGCCGTTATTGCCAGCCATGGGGGCCACACGAACTATTGATGTCTGCGTGTTTCGCAAGTCGCACGGGCCTGTAAGCTCAATCGTTTCATCTTTGTATCTGTTGTTATGTGTCCTATAAATCTGGCTTTGCTATCTCGTGTCCTGCTTGGTGTTGCATTTTGGGTGGCCAGCAATGTAGTTGGTTTAAGTTAAATTCAACCAAGACGCCTATCTTCCGGTAATATTTTGCCGGGGGGTAGGCGATAAAAAATGGAAGTTTTCTTAAAATCCACCAGGACAAAATAGAAGTTAATGAAAAGCAAAAGAAAACAATTTAAGCATTTTTTTCTAATGTAAGTTGATTTTTATTTAAATAAAAAGTATCATTTTCTAATGCAAGTCACATTAAAAATAAAACACTTTCGTGGGAGCCGATGTTACCTCTCTCCTTCCAAACAAGCCTCTGAAATCGGCTATTATCTTCAGTGTAATACTCTTACACCTTATTGTCTTAGCTTTTTGATTTACAGCTTCTTTCTGATTGCACCTAAGTAGCTTTATTCTTTGTGCAGTTGAAGGTTTTAATTATACAAAAGCCGTTCTATGAAATCTGAGAGTATTTTTTTTTTTTTTGAGATGGCAACAATGCGAAGTGGGAAAATAACCACGCGGACGACTAACTGATTTAAGGAAGTATGTATCTATGGCAACAGTTATTAGCAGTGGCAGACGATTCTGGTTTTGTTATTTCGTAGTTGTTTAAGGTACGTCTCCATTTCGCCATACAGCTATGGAGGAAGCGTCATTCAGAGTTAAGAAGTAAAATGCGCTGTGCAATAAAATTTTGCAATCGTTTGGGTAAAACGGCTCCAGAAACAGTTGATTTAACGAAAAAAGCTTACAAAGATAAATGTTTGGGTGAGTCAAGGATTTTTAAATCGCACTATGATTTCAAAAAAGTGCGTTTGCTGGAAGAATTCGCTCCTAGGCCTGGTCGACCTGAAAGTGTTGTTAAGGAGCGCATTGTTAACATTGTTTGGGGAATCCTGCAAGAAGATCGAAGAATGACGTGTGAAGACTTAACGGCGTCAGCTAATATTTCAAAAACGTCGGCAGTCCGCATTCCACGCGACAACAAATTACTGCTGCATCGTGTGTGTTCGAAATTAGTACCTCATCACCTGACGATAAAACAATTGTTAGCCAGGGTTCAGGTGTGTCATGAGTGGAAATAAGTGACTGCAAAGGATCCGAACCTTTTTTTTATTGGAGGTTCAACGACCACCGTGAGCAACTCAATGGGCTATAAGCAGTCGCCCGTCCCTAATGTAGTGCCACTGGTTCCAGGGAAGGGAGATAGCCAGCGCCGTAAGACAAACACAACATCCCTGCCTCGCCGGGATTCGAACCAGGACGCATGTCGGACGAATGATCATAATAGACCATTGCGCCAAGGTGGCGGCATCCGAACTTTCTAAACACAGTAATAACTGCCGATGAAAAATGGGTATACTTTTTCAACCCCCTCCCGAAGCGCGCAACGAGTATCCGGAACCACAGAGGCTCGCCTCCTCCGAAAAACATCCGCCAAACCAAATCAGCTGGAAAGTTGATCATGATAATTTTCTTTGGTGTAGTCTACCAGCATGCCGTTCCTCCACAAATTACTGTCAATGCCGAGTACTACATTTCAGTCTTGAAGCGTCTGCGACGACACATATCGATTAAGCGACCGGAACTGGTGGGAAAGTGGACCCTACACCATGATAACGCCCGCACACATGTGGCTGCTTGTGTTCAACAGTTTCTTACGAACCGCACTATTGATATAATGCCATAGCCTGCTAACAGTCCTGATCTCGTCCCGTGCGATTTCTAGTTGTTTCCAACAGTGAAGGAGAAGTGCCGTGGCGCAACATTCAACAGAGTTGCTGACGTTATTCAAGCTGTACAGGGGTCGCTAAAACAGTTTCCACAAAGTGTCTTCGCCACACGCTTTGAAAAGTGGACTGAACGATCGGATCGTTGCATATCATCCGAGGGAAGATACTTTAAGAAAGAATAACCTATCTTTTGCTGTACCTATATTTCTTCATTTTGTGTGATTTTACTCTCAGTTTTTACGGAAAGGCCGTTGTATATGAAATAGCTAATTAGGCACTTCAAGAATAATAACGTCCAGGTAGATTCATAAGGTCATATTTACGAAGTTCACTTCTTTGCCCACTCTAGTCAAGTAGGATGTCACTTTTTTTAGACACTTCAGAACAAATATCCAAATAGAACAATCCCCTCTTCTCTTTAACAATCAGCAATATTCAACTATGCGCTTGCTTTTCAACAATCGTAATTAGTGAAACATCAAGCGTGATAACATTTAGAAATCCAAAAATATAGCATCGAATAATATAGTGTGTACAGAAGCATAGTGTCGTGAGAACATTGTGTAAATCTAATCATTCAAACAGCAGCTCATAACTCCAACTCGAGCATACGTCATTGACTTCTGACCTGTTGTCAGGGTTGCCAAACTCAAATTCGTCGAGAGAGAAAATGCTGCGTTAAGTTTAGAAAACGTTTAACGAAAATAAACCAAATACGTAAAAACACAGTAACTCTCGATTTTGGGAGTATTCTCATGGGATACATTAAGTTCCTTAGTGTGTCTGAAGAGGTCCTTTGTTCTCTGTTCCTTTGCGCGCTACCAACATGTGCTGGTTGATCACCTACACGCTTTCATGGCCTTCGCACATCCTGCGGCCGATGGTCTGTTTCTGCAGGAAAATGCGCCGCCCCACCGGGCTGTAGCCACCCAGGCACGGCTCAAGGAACTCTCATCTGAGTTTGGAACCATCCAGTGGCCTTCAAAGTCCTCAGATTTGAACTCTGTGCAAGCTTTTTGTGATGCTGTGGAAGGGAACATCAGAGCCATGGATCCTGGACTAATGCCTCGCGTGGAGTTGTGGACAATGCTGCCACAGGCCTCGCTGGGAACACCAGATCCATGGATCCTGGACTGATGTCTCGGGCGGAGTTCTGAACAATGCTGCAACAGGCCTGGCTGGGAACATCAGATCCATGGATCCTGGACTGACGTCTCGGGCGGAGTTGTGGACAATGCTGCAACAGGCCTGGCTGGGAACATCAGAGCCATGGATCCTGGACTGATGTCTCGGGTGGAGTTGTGGACAATGCTGCAACAGGCTTGGCTGGGAACATCAGATCCATGGATCCTGGACTGATGTCTCGGGTGGAATTGTGGACAATGCTGCAACAGGCCTGGCTGGGAACATCAGATCCGTGGATCCTGGACTGACGTCTCGGGCGGAGTTGTGGACAATGCTGCAACAGGCCTGGCCGGGAACATCAGATCCATGGATCCTGGACTGATGTTCCCAGCCAATCCTATGAACTCCAGATCCATGGATCCTGGACTGATGTCTCGGGCGGAGTTGTGGACAATTCTGCAACAGGCATGGCTGGCATTACCTCGGAAAACCCTCTGGCATCTGGTGGAGTTGAGAACATCAGATCCATGGATCCTGGACTGATGTCTCGGGTGGAGTTGTGGACAATGGTGCAACAGGCTTGGCTGGGAACATCAGATCCATGGATCCTGGACTGATGTCTCGGGTGGAGTTGTGGACAATGCTGCAACAGGCCTGGCCGGGAACATCAGATCCATGGATCCTGGACTGATGTTCCCAGCCAGGCCTATGAACTCCAGATCCATGGATCCTGGACTGATGTCTCGGGCGGAGTTGTGGACAATTCTGCAACAGGCATGGCTGGCATTACCTCGGAAAACCCTCTGGCATCTGGTGGATTTGAGAACATCAGATCCATGGATCCTGGACTGAAGTCTCGGGCGGAGTTGTGGAAAATGCTGCAACAGGCATGACTGGTATTACCTCCGAAAACCCTCCGGTATCTGGTGGAGTCAATGTCTCGACTTGTCAAAGCCTGTTATGTGAGCCACAGTAGGGCCAACACGCCGTTAGGCAAGTACTTCCAATGTTTTGTCCATTGAGGGTACATTCAATGCCAAAAGATTTTCTGAGCACATATCAAATCATATCAAGAAGAATTAGAAACTCAAAGAAAATGGTAGTTTCCTAGTTTTACTGTGTAATATTTCAATGCAGATATGAAACTGGAAAAAGAAGAATAAATTTTCATCCAAACATAAACTCTTAATTCAATCTCTAAAATGCGGGATAAAAACAGCTTGAGTAACATCTCTATAAACTTTAAAACGTATGAACAAACAGACATCGTTGTATAACTCATTAGAACTGAAACAAAACATGCGTTTTTAATTATTTCAATGACAATCCAAAACATACTAACCTTTTATTGACAAATGAGGGGCTGGTTTGCTTGGAGGTGAGTTTTCTGTTTTGTGAGAGTGCTGGAGATGTTGCCAGTAACAGTGGATATGTCGGTTGATGCCTTGAGCAGGAGAAACCACGCACTGGCTTTGTGGGAGACAGGCAGACGGTTGGTGTGAAGATATCTTTAGTCGGAAATAGCTTTAGAGGCTCCGAAGGTGTTCTCCGAAGACCACGTATTTCAACCGAACTAAAAGCAATAGGTAGATTTTACTTATTATGCGTTTTTAAAAATTTTCACATCACAGTCAACTAATACTTATTTATACACCGAACAGACAAAAGATAGGGAGCGTCCATTATACGTAGCCAAGTTCAGCATCAAATATATACACTATCTACCAACAAGTAATTGGACACCCCTGCAATCGACGATATCTGCGGTCCTGACACACGTCACGGCCGCCAACGTTAAATATCGTGTGGGAAACAACAACGCAACCAGTCGCATGCAAGATGCCACGCAGTTCGGAGCTCTCTGATTTCGATAAAGGTGTAATCGTCGGGTATTACAGAAATGGCCGATCCATACGTGACATATCCAGCGAGTTGAAGTACCCAAAATCGACAGTGGCCCACGTGATTGGCAAGTGGAAGATCAGAGGTGACTGTCGGAATGTGCCCCGACCCGGCAGACCCACAAAACTGGGAGTTAGAGACCGACGGGTGCTGGGCAGAGGAATTCGGAAGAACTGCACCAAATCGATGGGCCACATCCGCGAGGAGTTTCAACAGGCATCCGGGAGTGTTCCTTCGATGAATACCATCCGTAAGGAAGCCCATCTGCTCGGTTATCATGGACGTGCTGCCGCCCACAAGCTTTTGATCACGAAGTCCAATAGCGCTGCTGGGCTAACGTGGTGCAAAGAACGTCACAGTGGACCATTGAACAGTGGAAACAGGTTCTCTGGAGCGATGAATCAAGGTTCACCTTGTACCGTTCGGATGGCAGGGTCTGGGTTTGGCGTCTGCCTGGAGAACGCCTCCTGCCGGAATGTATTCTGCCAACTGTGAAGCTCGGTGGCTTGGGAATTATGCTATGGGGATGTTTCTCCTAGTATGACACGGGACCATTGGTCGCAATTCCTTGTAGACTCAACGCCGAGACCTAATGCACCATTTTGGATGACCATGCGCTTCCTACGTTGTGGCAGTTTTACGGGGTGGACCCATGTTACTTTCAGGATGACAATACCACCTTTCATGTTGCGAGGTCCCCCAAGGCTTGGTATGGTGACAATGGGGTTAATCGAATGAACTGGCCTGCGCACAGCCTGGATCTTAACCCTATCGAGCACCTCTGGGGCGAGTTGGAGCGTCGACCTAAGGGGTGCCCCCACCGTCGGAAATCTGTGAAGGAACTGTCCTGTCTTCTCCAAGCCAAGTGGAAGAAAATACCGCTAGCCGTATTACAACGCCTGGTTGAGAGTATGCCCCAGAGGGTCGCACCTGTAATCGCCGCTCGTGGAGGTTCCACCAACTATTAAAGGTGAATAAACTTCGTTTTCCTCTGCTATCACAGGTGTCCAATTACTTGTTGGTAGATAGTGTGTATATATCATCATCATCATCATCATCATTGTCAACCATTATCAATCCACTGCTGGACGAAGGTCTCCCCAAGTTTCCTCCACAACGGTCTGTCTTGTGCCAGTCTCCTCCATGTCACCCCTGCATACTTTCGAATTTTATCCACCCATCTCCCATGTGGTCTTCTTCTGGGTCTTTTCCTGTCCCTTGGAATCCAATCTAAAATTTCGGCTGTCCATCGATGATCTGTCCTTCTGGCAGTATGTCCAGCCCATTGCCATTTCAGGGATTTAACTCTGATCATGATGTCTTCCACTCTTGTCATTTTTCGGATCCACGAGTTCCTCTTCTTATCTCTCCTGGTTACACCAAGCATGCACCTCTCCCTGCCTCTTTGAGTTGTCTGCAGCCTTTGTATGTCTCTTTTAGTTAAGATTCACGTCTCTGCACCATACGTAAGCACTGGAAGGATGCATTGATCAAACACTTTTCTTTTAAGACATAATGGCATATTGCTCTCTTGAAAATTATGCTGTTTCTTCCAAAAGCTCTCCAGGCAAGTTTTGTACGCCGATTAATTTCTTCATCAATGTGACCCTCACTTGATATCTGCTGTCCAAGATAAACGTACGTGTCTGTTATCTCCAGCTTTCTCCATCAATCGATAAATCTTCATTTCTTGTAAAAGCATTGAACATCACTTTTGTCTTCTGAAAGTTCATTTTTAATCCCACTTCTTTACTCTTGTCAGCAAGTTCCTGGATCATACTCTGCAGCTCTGATGGGGTAGTTGCAAAATGACTACGTCATCAGCAAAACGAAGGTGGGTTAGATAATCTCCATTAATCTTTATCCCTTTGTTTTCCCAGCTCAGCGACTGAAAAACACCCTCCAATGTGGCATTAAAGAGCTTCGGAGATATGGTGTCACCTTGTCTCACTCCCTTTCCAATTTTTACGTGTGTTGTATTTTCAAACAGCCTAATCTTTGCACTTGCATTTTCATAGATGTTATTAATAATATTAATGTATGCATCTTCAATACCGCAGGTTTTCAGAGCCATTGTAACTGCTGATGGTTTCACCGAATCAAAGGCTTTTTCATAATCGATAAAAGCCATGCACAATGGAAGTTCATATTCCCTCGCTCTTTCAATTAGTTCTCTCAGCACGTGGATATGATCTATTGTGCTGTAGCCACTCCTGAATCCAGCTTGTTCTCTCGGTTGAGCCATGTCCAGTGTTACCTTCAAGCGGTGTGAAAGAACTTTAGTGAAGATTTTATAAACTACTGATAGGAGGCTGATAGGTCTGTAGTTTCCGAGATCCTCAATGTCACCTTTCTTATGTAGCAGGATCATTGTAGCGGTGTTCCAATCTCAGGAATCTTTCCTTCATTAAGGCATCGAGTGAAAATTTGGGCGAGTACTGTTTCGATTTCTCCACTTGCTTCTTGTATGATGTCTACAGTAATTCCATCTTCTCCTGGAGCTTTTCCTCGCTTCATGTTCTTGATTGCATCTGCAACTTCTGCTGGAAGGACTGGAGGAACTCTGGTACTGGTATCTTTCATGATGTCTGGAGTACATGTATCATCCCTTTCATATAATTTGGAGTAGAAATCTTTCACTCTTGTCAAAATTTCGCCTCTATTTCTTGTTACAGAACCATCTTCTTTTCTCAGTGCCATAATCTGTTTTCTTCCCTTACTGAGATGTCCCTTTGCTATCTTTAGGCTTTGGTTGTTTTCAATTGCTTTCCTAACTAGTTCACAGTTGAATTTTCTTACGTCTTCAGTGATACTTTTTCTTACTGTCTTGCATAGCTCTATATATTCCACTTTGGAAGTCACATCTTCTTTAGTTGTCCTCATCTCTCTTCTTTTTTGCATCAACATTTTGGTTTTTCCTGATAATTTGTTCACATGCAACTTGTTCTTAGACCCAGCTAATTTTGTTGCTGTTTCCATAAGAGCTTTGGTTACTTTTCTGTTAACTTCAGAGATGTCCACTTCTTCTGATGTTAGGCCTTCTAAAGCAGAGAACCTGTTCTTCAGTTCTAACTTGAAGGTATTATGGTGTTTTTTAAGGTTGGTTACGTCAATAGATTTTGTTTGTCTTATGAGCTTGCCGCGTTCAAGTTTAGTGTTGAGGTGCATCTTACATCTCACCAATCTATGGTCACTACCTGTGTTGAACTTGTTTAGCACACTGCAGTCTTCTATGACGAATTTTTTGTTACACATAATAAAATCAATTTCACTTGTCGTCCCATTTGGATGTCTCCATGTCCATTTCCTGTGTGGCTTTTTCTTGAAGAAGGAGTTCAAGATGAAAAACCCTTCTGCCTCAGCAAACTCAACGAGAGTATTTCCACGCTGGTTTCTGTTGCCATGACCGAATTTACCTACTGAAGTTTCATTCTGTTGCCGTTGCCCTATTTTTGCATTGAAATCTCCCATAATTTTTTCAAGTGCTGTTTACCTTTATTATTTAGATGACAAATTTCCTCATAAAATTCTTCAATTTCTTCTTCAGGATGACTTGTGGTGGGTGCATAAGTTTGAATAATCTGAGCCTGGTATCTTTTTCGAGAGTTGGATAACAAGTCGTGCAGCTCTGTCAGAGGAACTTTCAACTTCTACAACTTTATCCTTCAGTTTCTTGTTTATTATAAATCCAACACCACTAGTTCTGCCAGTATCTGTCCCACGATAGTAGAAGAGATGTCCACTTTTCAGTTCGATGAGATCTTCTCCTTTTCTCCTTACCTCACTTAGCCCCACGATGTCCCACTTGATCCTTTGTAGTTCCTCTTCCAATTCAAGAAGCCTTGAATCAGAAGATAGGGAGCGTCCATTGTAAGTAGCCAAGGTCAGCATCAGATGGCAGCCTAGTCCGGTCCTCCGGGGATTCTTAGCACCCTCTGCCTTCATGTCGCACTGGCCGCTGCCTTGGCCAGGTACATTCCAGCTGCCGGAGACTGAGGGCCAAGATTTAAGTTGTGGAATCATTTTGGAGGGGTTTGGCCATAACTCACCACGCTGGCCAAGCGGGTTGGTGAGTGTGGGATAGAATTTCCTCTAATCCCGATGGTATAGTTATACCGCTATGGGCGGTCGTCAGAGCCCCTTTAGTGGGAACAGGATGCACCGGGAGAAGGCGGGGTTGACATTTGTCAAGGAGAGGCTGTGATGTTACGCATCACCTGACCTTACAACTTTATATATATATATATATATATATATATATATATATATATAAAGTTCGAGCCCGGGACTACAGAACAGTATTGGCATTTCCTACTGGATTTCTGTATCAATAACAATTTTGTTACCGTGGGCGATGGGCTCTACCTCCAAACTCGTGGTATACCGATGGGCAGTCGCTTTTCTAGCAGTTTGGCTAATCTCTAGCTACATTTTTTTGAGGATAGATATGTTGCCAATCATCCTTTACCTGGGATTGCTCTAAGATATGTTGATGACATTATTGTCATTAACATTCCGGACTTTTTACGTAGCGCCGCTGACTTGTATCCTGACGACCTTACCCTAGAAAAAACCAACAGATCGTCTACTTGTGTTTGTTACCTCGATTTAGAGGTTCAGGTAGATGAGGAGGGAAGAGGTGTGGTGAATTTATTTGATAAAAGAAACTCTTTTGAGTTTGATATCATTCACTACACTCACTGGTCATCCAATATTTCAAAAGTTATACATCGTAATCTACTCATCTCCCAGTTTCATAGAATGGCTAAAATTTGCTCTACACAGCTCTTACTTGCAAAAAATCTGAAAGCTCTTTTTTCTAAATTGCAATTTAACAACTTTCCTAAAAATTTCTTAAGGCATCATTTTAACCATTTAATTTTGAACTTTAATTCTGTGTCCAAAAATTTCAAATTACACATTGACATGCTTTACTAACCTAGGACCTAACAATTTTAAAAATATAGGTAACATAAAGTGCTATTTGGTGGGTCCCTAATAGCTAAAGATCTTATCTACATACACAGTTTTGCATCTTGTCAATTCACACATTTTTTGGCTTACCAGGTAGTTGTTTAACCGTGACCACCTTTCTTATCAGTGTATATATTTGGGTTCTTGTGGGTGCTCTGTTCAGTCTTGTTTGACTCTTTGTCATGGCGGTTTCTGTTCTGCCGGTAAGCTTTTAATTTTTCTTTTTTAAACTTGATTTTTGTAATTTTTTGTGCTTATTAGAATTTGGTTTTGGGGCCTAGGGAGCATGACCAACCGACAATTTTGGCTTGCCTTGTCGCTTTGTTGGTACTAGAAAGGCCATTCCCACAGGTTGATGCTCTCCTGATGACGGCAACCTGTTCCAGTTTTTTACTTGTTTTGAAATTTTGTATTTTTGTTCTGTAATATTTTCATTCTATATACATATATATATATATATATATATATACTAATAAAATTGATGAAAGCTGAATTAGTTATGATGCAATGTACAAACGTAGAATTCGCACAGAAGCGTTAAAGCAGCAATCCGAAACGACCTTGTTTTTCACACTCATTACGGACGAAAATGCAAAAGAGCGTCGAGCGGCGTTTTGCGCAATCACATTTTGCGCAAAACTGGGAAAAATAGCCTCAGAAACCTTAGAGATGCTGAAGACAGCGTATGGGGACGCAGCTTTGTCATCAGCCCAAGTTTTCAGGTGGCACAAGACCTTCAAGGATGAAAGGGAAGCCGTTGAGGATGAGTTGCGCTCAGGGCGACCTTCAACGTCAAGAACCGATGACAACGTAGCCGTTATCAAGGCTGCTCTGAACCGGAACCGACGTTGAAATGTCCGACTAATCGCAGATCAGGTCAGTGTACCAAAAACGGTGGTTTATTGAATCATTACGGAAAATCTCAACATGAGGAAAATTTGCGCAAAACTCGTACCATAAAACTTCTCCGATGAGCAGAAGGAGAATCGTCTCTTCATTTCCCAAGAACATGTTGGATCGTGCGACAACTGAGCCCGACTTTTTACGTAGAGTTATTACTGGGGATGAAACATGGATGTTTGAGTACGATCCCGAAATAAAAGGCGGAGTTTAGATAGGCACACTCCCTCTTCACCTCGACCAAAGAAACCTTGCATGAGCAAATCAAAAATTGAAATCAATGCTCATCGTTTGCTTCTTTTTTACTGTCGAGGGTGGTGCACACAGAATTTGTACCACCAGAACAGACAGTTAGACGTTTTACCTACAGGACTTGGAGCGTTTGAGGAAAAGGGTTTTGCGAGTGCGTCGTGAGATTATGGAAACGTGGATTCTCCGCCATAACAATGCGCCGAGTCACGCATCATAGGCTGTAAGGGATTTTCTGGTGCGGAAAAACATACTTACCCTTCCTCACCCCTACTATCCTGACTTAGCACCGTGCGACTTTTTCTTCCAGCTAGCCGCGTAGAGGGCTCTGCAGAGCCTCTCACATGAAGACTTCCAAGCACTGCTACGACGAATAGCAGCGTCCCTGGAATAAGTGTGTTCAGTCCCAAGGTACTTACTTCGAAGGTGGTCGAGCCTAATGGTATGTATTTTCATTAAACGCATTTGTTTTGTAATCATTCTCATTACTTTTGGGACGGACCTCGTACGTGATTGATAAACGAATGCTATTCTATTGAGGTTATTGCCTGGATTAAACCCATCGAGATTATATTCTGGCAAGGGATTATCCTGATGTCTTGAAGTACAAGTGATTACAGAATACATTGATGGACTAATATAAGGGACTTGCTGATTCACTATCCGTTTTGGTTATTTGTATCATCATCATCATCATCATCATCATTGTCAACCATTATCAATCCACTGCTGGACGAAGGTCTCCCCAAATTTCCTCCATAACGGTTTGTCTTGCGCCAGTCTCCTCCATGTCACTTCCGCATACTTTCGAATTTCATCCACCCATCTCCCATGTGGTCTTCTTCTGAGTCTTTTCCTGTTCCTTGGAATCCAATCTAAAATTTCAGCTGTCCATCGATGGTCTGTCCATCTGGCAGTATGTCCAGCCCATTGCCATTTCAGGGATTTAACTCTGATCATGATGTCTTCCACTCGTGTCATTTTTCGGATGCACGAATTCCTCTTCTTATCTCTCCTGGTTACACCAAGTATGCACCTCTCCATGCTACTTTGAGTTGTCTGCAGCCTTTGTATGTCTCTTTTAGTTAAGGTCCAAGTCTCTGCACCATACGTAAGCACTGGAAGGATGCATTGATCAAACACTTTTCTTTTAAGACATAATGGCATATTGCTCTTGAAAATTATGCTGTTTCTTCCAAAAGCTCTGCAGGCAAGTTTTGTACGCCGATTAATTTCTTCATCAATGTGATCCTCACTTGATATCTGCTGTCCAAGATAAACATACGTGTCTGTTTTCTCCAGCTTTTCTCCATCAATCGATAAATCTTCATCTCTTGTAAAAGCATTGAACATCACTTTTGTCTTCTGAAAGTTCATTTTTAATCCCACTTCTTTACTCTTGTCAGAAAGTTCCTGGATTATACTCTGCAGCTCTGATGGGGTAGTTGCAAAAATGACTACGTCATCAGCAAAACGAAGGTGGGTTAGATAATCTCCATTAATCTTTATCCCTTTGTTTTCCCAGTTCAGTGATTGAAAGACTTATTTGTATACAAAGCGTAATTTATGTGCAACGCAGCTCTTCAAGAACATTAGCCAATTATTGAGCTCATCAATTAAATTAAAACTACAGCTGAGAGAGTTTAGAAACTCCATAATGGATGGGGGGGGGTCTATGCATTTTGCCAAGCGTCCTGGTAACAGCAGCTCACGTGCTTGGGTTTCCAGGAGTATGATTGTATAATTTACATTCTTCGTGTGTGTTTATTGTTAGAAGTAAAAATTGTCACTGTATATATTTTTTATGTAAATGTTATTTACGTTATGTGTTATAGAAAAGAGTTCTGGGTGGAAAGTATTGTGTGCATGTGTGACGCGATGACGTCTGTTGAAGGCGAGATGGAAAGTGGTCGGGGTCCGAAGCTTACTTCACTATTTATATCGACTTCCACGGATCCAGTGCGCTTCACTTTTTTCTGGGTTACCTATGTCAGGTTTCCGGCTTTCGGCGGCTCTGCGTGGCGAGGTTGCATGTTTCAGATGTCCTGATGAAACGATGAGAGCGGCGATATCAGCTTGAGTGGAAAGCTTAACTGTTTGTTGAAGTGTTCCTGCCACACTATTCTGGAGTTACCGGAACCTGTTCTTCCGTTGGTGTCATTATGGATAGAACTATGACTCCTGACGTGCTGTGCCTGGCTGGGATTGAGTTGTTATGTTTGGGAGTTGGTTCTGCTGCATGAACTTGTATAAAAATGATGTTCCTGTGAAGTAAATTCTCGGATTGCACTGCGTGAGTTATGATGTTTTGTTTATATTTAATAATTCTTAATAGTTTACTGGCACAGGATAATAATCATGATTAGGGAAATCTGGGCTGGGACAGGAATTGGAAATTTGTGTATTTGTAATCAGTAATCTTTTCCCCCCTTATTATTGTGTTATTGTCAGACTTTATTGATTTGTCAGACCTTATTATTAACCATAATATTAGACTTTATTGATTTGTCAGACCTTATTATTAACCATAATATTAGACTTTATTGATTGTCAGACCATATTATTGTGTTATTGTTAGACTTTGTGATTTGTGCAAATATGTGGATGCATCTAATTTGATTAATGTATAGTTATGTGTAATTTGCTAATGATAACTTGATAGATGATATACACTGAAGAGCAATTGAATTAGAGATACCTGTATAGTAACGTGTAGCACCACCTTTCGCCCTGATGACGGCGGGGATTCGTCTCCGCATGGACTCGACATGACACCGGAAGCGTTGGGAAGCCATACGGATCCACGACCCCTGAACAAGCTCCCACAGTTCACGAAGATTTGATGAAGGGGGGTCAGAGCCTCGAACATCTCTCTCGATGGCATTCCAGATGCGCTTGATGGGATTGAGGTCAAGTCACATCGGTGGAGTGTTCATCCAACCATTCGGATACAATTCGGGAGCGATTGCACGGTGCATTGTCTTGTTGCAGGATGGGGTCCCCAGCGGGATGTTAAAGACGCACAAACGGGAGCAAATGGTCGTCCAGGATATTCCGGTAACGTTGACCTGTGAGGGACGATGTCACACGTACCAGGGGTCCCATTTCAGTCCACGTAAACAGTCCCCAGACGAGAATGCCACCCCCACCAGCGTGAAGAGTCCCTGCTGGCTAGAAGGATCCATCGCTTCATGTGGTTTGCGCCGTAGTCGTACATTAACATCCGCATGTACCAACGTCAATCTCCACTCATCAGTCCAGGCAACATTTTTCCACATGTCTAGTGTCCAGTGGCGATGTTCCCGCGCCCATGCTAATATTTGCACCCTGTGATGTGCGGTCAGCAGCAGTACCCTCGTGGGACGATGGCTTCTGTACCACATACCGAGGAGATGATTCTGGATGGTGTGGCTGCTTACACGTTTTTGTGCACCAGCGTTAAATTGCCAAATGATTTCTTGCACTGTGGCCCGTCTATCCGCTGTTACAATGCGAGCTAGCCGACGATGACCCCGCTCATCCACACGCTGTTGTCCACGGCAGTTGGTCCTTGCAGGGAAGGTTTTGCCGGATTCGATGTACTCACGGTGCACCCGCGACACAGTGGCTCATGAAAATCCCTGTGCCTGCACGACTTCAGAGATGGGGTGACCCATTCGTCGGGCCCCGACAATTTGCCCACGATCAAATGCGCTTAGATCCTTCGTCTTACCCATACTGCGTCCGACTCTTGCTGATTTCCCGTCGCATCACTCCTTATATTGTCGGAAAGCTGCATACGTCATGTCGTTTCCGTGTACAGGGCCGCCCACAGCGCCACATTTCCATAACACCAGCTGTCTCTAATTTAATTGCTCTTCAGTGTAGATGTCACGTGCTTACTGAGTTGAGTTCTGCAATAATGTTGAAATTTTTGTTTTATTTATAATGTTGAAATATTTAGAATCAATACTTGATTGCATAAGGAATTATAAATCTGATTTTGGTGTATGAGTAACTATTGAGTTGGTTGTTTGAGGAGAAAGAGCCTGTCTAACCGCATCCTACGTCCTAGCCTGATTCGAACCTTAAAGGACAGGTGAAAGTCGAGAGATTAGCCGGGAAAAGTAGCCGCATTCAGGAGTGGGGATAGGAGCGTTGTACTCTGGCCCCAAAACTAGCATTGGCCACTCTCTCTACTTTATGGACGAACCATGGATTGTCCATAAAGTTCTTCCCGAAAGGCTATGATTCCAGGACGATCGTCCTACAAGTAGCTTCCAAAAGTTTCCAACATGTGGTAGAGTCCATTCCACGACGTGTTGCTGCTCTTGTGAGGAAAACAGATATACCAGCACATTATAAGGTTGGTGTATATAAGAAATTGTCCTTTCAGTATACATATTGTTTAAAACATGGCGATCTCCGTTTTGCAGTTGGAGTCAAACAATAAATAATACAAGCAATAGCTATGGAACTAAAAATTCACAAACTCGAAACTCGTTCGAAAGCATGTCTTACACTTATAGCACACACAACTGCCGAACTAAACCGCATTCTCAATCTTTAATTCAACACAGTTTCTTTCTTAACCCTTTAACCGCCTGGAACGAATTAACTCGTGGTTAGCAAAATGGGCTGAAATCAGCCGGAACGAATGTATTCGCAGTCTAAGGAATGTGCCAAATGTAGCTAGAATGAATGAACTTGGGGATCAGAAAGCATTGATTTCTCCTTAGCTTCGTTATTCAAAGTGTTTATTTACGGAGGGGGGGGGGGTTGATTGAAACTAATGCCTTCTGACTCATTACCTGTTAAAAGTGTGTTTACCATGTCGACGAACTTAAGCCAGGAGAGAGAAGATATTTGTGTGACTACTCGTCGACATGATGTCTTTGTCAGGAGGACTGCCCTTTCCACATCATAGCTTGCGACATGGAGCAGAGAATACCGAACCAGAAGCGAGCTTATATCACTAGTGACAGGTTTATGGTCAGCATTACTGAGATTAGAGGGGAAACCAATTGTCCTGTGCGAGCTTTCGTAAATCGCGGAGGCTATGTGAACATTTTGGTCTGGGGAGCAGTTAAAATTGTGTGTACTCTTTGGCTTACGTATCGGCCGCTTACAGTGTTAAAAACTGAGCAAACTGTAATCTTGACCCCTTTTTATATAAATATGGTGGTTTAATCCTGCAACTGTGTTTTCCAGTCATGTTTCAAAATAGTTGAGGTTGGCAGTTTATTTGCATTGCAGCGTCGTTATGGAGATTTTTAAAACTCCCACATAACACCCAATTCTTATTTTTTAATTCAACACATTTTCATATAGTCAACAATCATCATAAACCCACTGCTGGATGACGATCTCGCCAAGACTCTTTTACAACTCTATGTCTTGAGCAGTTCTCTTTAATGTCACTCAGGCATCCTTTCCTAATTTCCTCAACTCATCTCCTGCATGGCCTTCTACTGTGTCTTTTCCTTTCCTATTGTATCCAGACTACTATCCCATTATCTGAACGGTGGTCGGTTCTAGTAATGCATTCAGCTAACCATCACTTCATGGTCTTTGAACAGGATGTCATACCTGATCCATAAATAAGAATTGGAAGGATGCATTGATTAAACACTTGTTAAAGGCATAATGATATATTCTTCTAGAAAAATGTACTGTTCCTTGCAAATGAACTCCAGCCAAGAGCTCTATATGCCTATTAATTTCTCACTCGATGTGGCCCTAGCTTGCTATCTGTTGAAGCAATACCAAGCTAGGCATGAGTTACTGTTAAATACTTTTCCCATGTACATATTGAGTTCTTGTAAAGCCACTCGTTTTGTATGTATATTAAAATAAACTCGTTTTTCAAATCCGATTTTTGATTAACACACTCGATCCTACATAGCAAAGAAATATAGACTTTTTAATGGTTTACTTACACGTATCGCGCGCTGAATTAGACGCCTTTATGCGCCTGTACGTAAACGTCTCTTAAGCAGCATATGTGTAAAATACGTGGTCACGTGCGTAAATCCGTGATCTAGGCAACTACTTAAGACTTTTGCTCGTCAGTAGTGTTGATCAGAATGGGAAAAACAAAAGATCTTTCGGAGTTTGATAAAGGGCTTATTCTGGGTGCCCATATGGTTGGGGGAGACGATTTTTAAAACAGCAGAACTGACTGGTTTATCAAAAGGTGAGATATCCCAGGTCCTTCATTAGTAGAAAATAACCCACATTGCTTCTCTAAGAGGTGTAACTCTGGTATGATGATAATCTGTCAGGAACGAGATGCCGTCCTCTGAGAAGGCTTGTACGGAGAAGCAAAGCATCATGTGCGCAACAATTGATCTGAGTATTCAATGAAGACTGTTTCTGACTTATATCACAGCAACCTATGCCCAAGGAATTGAAAAGGATCGGTATTGGCCGTCGCATACCAATGCAGAAACAACTGATTTCACCGAAGAACCGGAAATTTCGTCAACAGTGGTGTTAGGAACATCGTCATTGTACACTGAAAAAATGTCATGTGGTTGTACGAGTCGTGTATATCGTGATTGGACACTGGGGAAATGCCACGTGGTTCTACGAGTCGTGTACATCGTGATTGGACACTGTGAAAATGCCATGTGGTTCTATGAGTCGTGTACATCGTGATTGGACACTGGGAAAGTGCCATGTGGTTCTACGAGTCGTGTGCATCGTGATTGGACACTGGGGAAATGCCATGTGGTTCTATGAGTCGTGTACATCGTGATTGGACACTGGGAAAGTGCCATGTGGTTCTACGAGTCGTGTATATCGTGATTGGACACTGGGGAAATGCCACGTGGTTCTACGAGTCGTGTACATCGTGATTGGACACTGTGAAAATGCCATGTGGTTCTATGAGTCGTGTACATCGTGATTGGACACTGGGAAAGTGCCATGTGGTTCTACGAGTCGTGTATATCGTGATTGGACACTGGGGAAATGCCACGTGGTTCTACGAGTCGTGTACATCGTGATTGGACACTGTGAAAATGCCATGTGGTTCTATGAGTCGTGTACATCGTGATTGGACACTGGGAAAGTGCCATGTGGTTCTACGAGTCGTGTATATCGTGATTGGACACTGGGGAAATGCCACGTGGTTCTACGAGTCGTGTGCATCGTGATTGGACACTGGAAAATGCCATGTGGTTCTATGAGTCGTGTACATCGTGATTGGACACTGGGAAAGTGCCATGTGGTTCTACGAGTCGTGTATATCGTGATTGGACACTGGGGAAATGCCACGTGGTTCTACGAGTCGTGTACATCGTGATTGAACACTGTGAAAATGCCATGTGGTTCTAAGAGTCGTGTACATCGTGATTGGACACTGGGAAAGTGCCATGTGGTTCTACGAGTCGTGTGCATCGTGATTGTACACTGGGAAAATGAAGTGTGGTTCTACGAGTCGTGGTACACATTGTTCTGCACCGACAGTAGGCAGAGATGGTGGGAGGCCCATGAAACAACGGATAGAGCTTGTCTTTTAAATACACACACAAAACAATTTCCGTGAATAGTCAGTGTTTGACCCGGATTAAGACGGTTTACAGATCGTAAGCACGCCCCGTGGCGGTCAACCATAAATTTTCGGTAGATAAACTACATGTTCACGGTGTTTAAACTGTTTGAACTGTTACTGTATTTTAACCTTGACGATCTAGCTACATTCTTCTTAAAGTGGTTATATACCTATTTTTTCACGTGCAATCAGTCGACTGGCAACACCTCTGTGGGCAACACGTTTTTATTTCCTGGTCATTAGATTGTTAACGATCATTACGGTATGGTACTGTAAAACTACTGTTTATTGACTGGCCACTCATCTGCCTATATATCTACCGTAATTTGACCCTGCAATTTTTTACAGTGCAACTCAAGGTTCTGGAGGTCGTGATATAGTGTGGGGGTACATTCTGTTAAGAGTATATAATGGGTCTCTTGGTATTGTTGGAAGGTCGGGTGTCCTGCAAGTATTTGGCAATCAAGTCCATCCTGCAATGTTGACTTTTAATCCAGAAGGTGATGGCTATTTCATAAACGACAATGCTACTGTCCACCGCGCACGATGTTTTCAGCAATGGCTTAGTGAGTATGACAACGACTTTCGCCATCTTCCATCGGCACCACAAATCCTAGATCTGACTCTCATTGACAATGTATGGGGCATGTTAGGAAAACAGATCCAAGTCCATCAAATCTGAGTTAGTTTAAGGGCTGAATGGTGCATGACTGTTATGCTGTAGACGTAGATGCACTCCAACACCTTGTGAAATCTATGCTAAACCGCATACGTCGTGTAATTCACGCTAAATGAGACCCTGCCCGGTATTGAACAAAGAGGTTTAATTCAGTGGCTGGATATTCAAGCAAAGCAAACTGAATTTGCTTGTACCGCTTGCTGGTCATCCATGTAACTAAGTTGCTTGGAACTTCATGGTCCTGGGTGGTGTAATGGTTACCATATTCGACCGGTAATCGAAAGATGCGGGGTTCGATTCCCGTTCCATGACGATGAAATTTTCAAGTTTTCTGGGAAGTGTTACATGGATGACCAGTAAGTTGTACAAGCAAATTCAGTTTGCCTTGTTTGAATATTCTGTAAATTTTCCATGTATTATGAAGAATATTTCTTTCTTCATTGATTTATCAGTGGCTGGTATGTGTACATATACTGTATTTTAAACTCATGTTTAAGGTGGACGTCAAGTAATTTTGCTTCCTGTACTTCCAATGGAAGAACTTCTGTACACATTTTTTTCCCAATTAATGCGTTCACAAGGATAGAAGTTTGAACATCGATTAAAATAGCTTCATTTTATAACTTGGAATACTTAATATTTTCTGAAACATAACCATAATTATGCAATCCAGCATTTGTTTGTCTACTGACGTCATCAAAGTACAGGTCGCGCCACCTTTTTCCTGATTTCAACACCACTAAAGGAAACGTTATTGATTTTTAATATAATTATGGTTATGTTTTAGAAAATATTAAGTATTCCAAGTTATAATATGAAGTTATTTTAATCAATGTTCATATTTTCATTATTGGGAACACACTAATTGTGAAGGAAATCTGTACAAAAGTTTTTCCATTGGAAGTATAGCTACCCAACAAGATATCGAAAAACATTCGTGCTGAGCAAGACAATGAATAGAAGTTCTCGAAACTGTTTTTGCACGATAAAAATGTAGTTAAAAGCTGATGATAAATTAAAAGACTTTACTAAGCACAATTAAAACATCACAGTTAAAAAACATAAGACCTTTCGGAACCACATCGGTCCCATCCTCAGATGTAACACAATCACACACAATACATGACGGAACAATGATATAAGTATAGCTACCGCATTTCTCGCACTTTCTATTTAGTATAATCTTTGAGAATGTTTAAAAATTGCTATGTTCTTCAATAGTTCATCTGATTGTTGATGAAAACACTTGACTGCGAATTACAAGATAATTTCACCGTTGTAATGATTTGCTTGTACGGCATTTTGAAGTTACGAGTAGGAATGATTTTTACTTTTGCTTTAGCAGGTATTAGTGTTAACGACCAAAAAGAGCGTCGGACTGGGAATTATGATAATGAATATCTATATCCGTGGAACAGAGCCTTCTCTGGAACCGCCTGATTTTCTGCGGTGCTTCTAATTGCACAAAACGCGATGTGTATAATCATATTTATTTTAACACGTCAAAACTCCCAATGCTAGCAGTAATTCAATTTGTGCAGGCAAGTGATGAACGAGGTGTAATACCTGTTCTTCTTTCTCGAAAATGTGAAGTGAAGGGAATTAGTTATTAACGAGCGCCATTCGAACGTGGTAGCATCATCTTCAATATGAAAATTTTACAAGCAAATTAACAATGTTTGTACGAAAAACTCTCGGGGTGAAATATTCGATCTCTTAAGGTTACGAAAGATTAGTCAAATTTTTCTCGGTGCGTCTGCATGATGGAGTTGTTTGAAAATAATTGCACCTCTGCCAATAAAAATCAAGTCTTTAAAAATGAATGAAAACCTTTTACCCGAGCATTTTTAAAAATTAAGCTTGATGTTAAATTAAAGCTAAACTATTTTCAAATCTATTTACAAAATAACGCTTTTCGAGGATGCATCGTGGCTTAGTGCCAAGCTAACAAGGATATAACCACCTGCGCAATTGATTAAATACTTACGGCAAACGATTAATATGCTCTCGGAGAAAATGTTCGTGTTCGTACGTCAAAAACAAACTGCAACGCAAATTTGGTGGCATTTAAGTACATTAAATATTTCATGTTACGGTGAAAGGTGTTCCCTAGTTGAAATAGAAGGTCAAAATTCAACTTTGGGGTGGTGGTAAATGTGTCGAACTAATTATCTTATGATTCAATATATCATAAGTTTAATAAAACTTTAATACAGGTTGTATGAGCAACGTATACAAGCTGTGCCAATAACGTTTGGTGAATGAAAGACAAAAATTAACAACAGGTAATATTTAACCCTTTAAAGTGGTTCCACTTGAAAGCTCTGCCCTATGTTTCCAATGGTAAAAACTTCTGCAGAAATTTTCTTCGCAATTAATGTATTCCGTTGTATCGCGCATGACAGCCGGACTTCCCTCGCAGTGATCCGAGGGACGTTGACTGCCTAGCGCTACGTACAGGAGATTCTGCGGCCCCATGTGCTGCGTTCCCTGGCGGAGCGGCCCGGAGCCATTTTCCAACAAGATAACGCCCGTCTGCACACGTCTCGAGTTTCCCAGGACTGTCTACGTCATGCTTCGACGCTTCCATGGCCTGCCAGATCGTCCGATCTCTCGTCCATCAAGCACGTGTAGGACCAGATGGGACGCCAGCTTTCTCCATATCCAAGTGTTCGTGATTTAGAGCGTCAGTTGCAATAAGTTTGTGCCAATCTGACCCAGGATAACATACGACGTCTCTTTGACTCTATGCCGAACCTTATCACCGCATGTATCCGAGCACGAGGCTGTCCGATAACGCCGACCGGAATGTGTGCCGTATGTCCGCGGAAAATCGTCCTCCTGCTGTGATATTCTAATCACTTCGGTCCTTGGTATGTACCATCTTACTTCTAAAATCTCATTTCAATCCAAATCCTCCTTCTTGGTGAGCGGATTTTAATGACAATGAGTGTACACTGAAGAGCAACTGAATTAGAGATACCTGACTAGTAACGTGTAGCACCACCTTTCACCCTGATGACGGCGGCGATTTCGTCTCGGCATGGACTCGACAAGACAACGGAAGCGTTGGGAAGCCATACGGATCCACGACCTCTGAACAAGCTTCCAAAGTTCATGAAGATTTGATGAAGTGGGTCAGAGCCTCGAACATCTCTCTCGATGGCATCCCAGATGTACTCGATGGGATTGAGGTCAGGTGACATAGCTGGCCAAGGAAGCCAGGTCACTTCGGTGGAGTGTTCATCCAACCATTCGGATACGATTCGGGAGCGATGGCACGGTGCATTGTCTTGTTGCACGATGAGGTCCCCAGTGAGATGTTGAAGACGCACAAACGGGAGCAAATGGTCATTCAGGATATCCTGGTAACGTTGACCTGTGAGGGACGATGTCACACGTACCAGGGGTCCCATTTCAGTCCACGTAATCAGTCGCCAGACGAGAAAGCTACCCCCACCAGCTTGAAGAGTACCTTGCTGGCAAGAACGATCCATCGCTTTATGTGGTTTGCGCCGTATTCGTATCCTGCCATCTGCATGTACCAACGTGAATCTCGACTCATCAGTCCAGGCCACATTTTTCCACATGTCTAGGGTCCAGTGGCGGTGTTCCCGCGCCCATGCTAATCTTCGCACCCTGTGATGTGCAGTCAGCAGCGGTACCCTCGTGGGACGATGGCTTCTGTACCCCATAGCGAGGAGATGGTTCTGGATGATGTGGCTGCTTACACGTTTTTTTTTTTTTTGTGCACCAGCGTTAAATTGCCGAGTGATTTCATGCACTGTGGCCCGTCTATCCGCTGTTACAATGCGAGATAGCCGACGATGATCCCGCTCATCCACACGCTGTTGTCCACGGCAGTTGGCCCTTGCAGGGATGGTTTCACCGGATTCGATGTACTCACGGTGCACCCGTAACACAGTGACTCGTGAAATCCCAGTGCCTGCAGGACTTCCGAGATGGAGTGGTTCATTCGTCGGGCCCCGACAATTTGCCCAAGATCAAATGCGCTTAGATCCTTCGTCTTACCCATACTGCGTCCGACCCTTACTGATTCCCGTCGCATCACTCCTTATATTGTCGGATCGCTGCATACGTCATGTCATTTCCGTTTACAGGGCCGCCCACAGCGCTACATTTGCATAACGCCAGCTGTCTCTAATTCAATTGCTCTTCAGTGTATAACACAAGTGTTTGTTGCGTAATAGTAGGTGCTGTTTATAAGCACTTTAGAATTCTATTTCTTAAAGATGCAAAGATAGGCAGAATCAGTATCTTAGGTGGCTATAGAGACATGTGTGACTCAGCTTAAAATTGATAACTTGAAAAGAAGAAGCGAAACAGTGAACGTGCTTACTTCGTTGTACCGGTGGTATGAGATCTCACATGTCGCCGACTGGCTTTGATGCGGTTTAACTTGTCACCCTGAGTGACGTGAAATTCTTTGTCTCGATCACCATTTATGTTGCTGCTGCTTCCCATGCTCCCCTAAAAGGCACATGGAAAAAACATGAGTCATAAATATCACAACTGTAAATACATTCACAAAGAAATAATACTCATCAGCACAGAAAGCAGTCGCATTCAGGGATAAAGCGCTTTTCATATATGCAACCCCAGTCTTGTATGAAGTTCTAATAGCACAACATCGACACGTACACTGGTATTCAAAAGTTAAGCATAGTGGACAAAATGAAAACTACGAGACGAGAGAATGACATAATGCAGATAGAATATGGAATGAAGAAACAAACGTTAGATTTTCCATACTTAACGTCCCGTCTGCACTTCTATTTTATATGTACCATGTGGCAACACTGGGAGTCCGAGGTCAAGGAACAGATAACAAGGATAGACATGTGTTTGGTGTATTAGGAGGTGAGATATTGTCCGCTTCAGGCTCACTTGCTATTCAGTTGTTACCATGATATCCAATACTCCATACGAGTTCGTAGCTAGTGTGACGTATATTCTAAATTAACTTTCCTTTTTAGTTTCTTTCCCTACGTAAATCTTGAGTTTGTTCTCAGGTATACTTCACACTTCACGTGATATCTTCTCTCTCAAACGAAACTGTTGGCAACACAATTGAGGTCGAATGAACGTGACGTATGCCTGTTATGAGATAAGAACCAGAGATATAAGCTACGAAACAACAGTTGCGCGTGTGGAGTGTGGAGTGTGGAGCGTTGAATGTGCTTGATAAGGATTTGTCATGTAAAATGTGAAGTGCTATGATGTATTAGTGAAAACATCTGGAATAAAGCCAATTTCCGTAAGTTTGACTTCTGTTTTAAATGTTTCGTCTGGCCGTTAAGGTTTAATTTAGGAACTATTTCATCGTATGGTTAGGTTTTTAAAATAACGTAAGAAGAGCGACAAAGAATCAGTACGTAAAGACATTACGTTATACTAGGTTTGTTTTGTAAGCTGCAATGGTATTTGTTGAAGTTATTTGTTATTACCATTTAATCTAAGCTCGTGAAGTCGTCTTTAACATTCACACTTTGTGTTGTTTTGTGAGATTCACACTGTTGTTCTTCAAACTTTTTGTTGTGTTTCACAACAAAGTACTGTAGACTGCAAAAATGAATGCGTTCTGGACTGTAAGAAACACATTATTTCAGTCGTGTTCTCTTTTCATGATATCTGAATCTTGGATTATTAGGTTAAAGTTCATAGCGTGGATATTTAACTATTTTTCTTTAAAAGTATAACGAAGTGAATTTCTCGCGCAGGGGTTCGAACCCGGGTCCGCGCAGGGGTTCGAACCCGGGTCCACTCATTCATCCGCGCAGGGGTTCGAACCCGGGTCCACTCATTCCGGAATAAGTTGCTCTACCAATTAAGCTACGCGGACATTTATTCTGATCCCTATCTGCCTTTATGTCGTGTGCGTCCTTCTGGCAGGTACGTCACATCTCCTTGTACGTTACAAAAGGGAGAATCAAAATAATTTGCATTCTTGCAGTACATTCTAGGAGTGTGCCACTTTTGCGCTGCGCTTCTTGGAGTTTTTCAGAATTTATTGTATTTGTAATTCAGTTTTCCAGAATATGGAACCACTGTTTGAAAATATCCCTAGATAAGTTATTGTACATGTAATGTACGCTCACGTAATGAAGCTCTTGACTTTTACTCAGAATTGTTAAATGACATTTGTAATAAACAAGTTAGTAAAATCATGCAATGCATTGATTATAATACGCTTTCCAACATTACAGAAATCATTACTCAAGTTATCACTCAAGTTATGAGAATAATGTCTGCGGAATAAATCTCGGTCCTGTGCCCTGACCTTTGATCCCATTTCGATTATATTCAACAGAACCGGCTTGGTATACCTGCGAAAAAACATTATAAAGCTTTGTCGCAATCGAAGCAGTTTTACGTAAGTTATGATGCATAAGGGATATGGAATAGATTCCGCTCCTGTGTCCTAACCTTTGACCCCATTTCGCCCATTTTCAATAAGGTTTGTCGCCAGGTGTTTCCCTACCACATACTAAACTTTAATCGAAATCGAACCTTTTTTACGTTAGTTATGGCGCATAACAGCAGTGGAATGGATCCCTCTCCTATGTACTGACCTTTGACCACATTTCGTTCACTTTAAATAGGGTTCCTTCCCAGGAGATCCCCTACCAGATACTAAAATTTCATCGAAATCCAACGGTTGTTACGCGAGTTATCGTTCTGACGGACATACGCACACAACGCGTGACGTAATGAGGCAGATGGGAATCGCGACCATCTGCCCGCCGCAAAAGTGTGACGTCATAAATCTTTAATAGGATCCAAACACAACGCATGACGTAAAAAGACAGATGGCGCGACCGCGCGCCAACATTCTCAAACGCGAGTTGTGACGTCATAAGATTTCTCAGCATTGGTAACATTAATGGAACAACGCCATCACTAAAAACGTTATAATTCGGGGTGGTTATTTAACCCACTAAACGAATTCTTCTGAAGTCGAGATCAAGCTAAATCGATTTCTAGTACCAGAAAACGGTAGGTTAAGGACTTTCATCAAAATTCTTAGAGTCGTTTTCAAAATAAAATGTACATACATACATACAAGAATTGCTACTTTAAGATGGACGTCAAGTAACTTAGCTTCCTATACTTCCAATGGAAAAACCTTTGTACACATTTTCTTCACAATTAATGCGTTCCCAAGGATGAAAATTTGATCATTGATTAAAATATTTTCATTTTATAACTTGCAATACTTAATATTTTCTAAAACATAACCATAATTATGCAATTCAACATTTGTTTGTCTACTGACGTCATGAAAATACAGGTCGCGCCATCTTTTTCTGGACAATTAATGCGTTCACAAGGATGAAAATTTTAATATCGATTAAAATAGCTTCATTTCATAACTTGGAGTACTTAGTATTTTCTAAACCATAACCGTAATTATGCAATCCAACATTTTTTTGTCCACTGACTTCATCAAAGTACAGGTCGCGCCATCTTTTCTCTGGTTTCAACACCACCAAAGGAAAAGTTACTGATTTTTAATATAATTATGGTTACGTTTTAGAAAATATTAAGTTTTCCAAGTTATAATATGAACTTATTTTAATCGATGTTTAAATTTTCATCCTTGGGAACACATTAATTGTGAAGGAAATTTGTACAAAAGTTTTTCCATTGGAAGTATAGGAAGCAAAATTACTTGACGTCCACCTTAATTTAATAATATGGGATAAGGACAATGGAATGGATCGCAATCCTATGTCCTGACCTTTGACCACATTTCGTCCATTTTCAATAGGGTTCGTCCCCAGGTGGTCCCCTACTACAAACTTAAATTTCATCGAAATCGAACCATTTTTACGCACGTTATGACGCATAAGGGCAATGGAATGCATCCCGATCTTATGTCCTGACCTTTGACCCCACTTCACCCATTTTAAACAGGGTTCGTCCCCAAGAGGTCTCCTATCACATAGTAAACTTTCATTGAAATCGAACCATATTTACGCAAGTTATGACGCATAAGGGTAATGGAATGATCCCGCTCCTACCTCGTGACCTTTGACCCCATTTGTCCCATTTTCAATAGGGTTCGTCTTTAGGTGGTCTCCTACCACATAGTAAACTTTCATTGAAATCGAACCATATTTACGCAAGTTATGACGCATAAGGGTAATGGAATGATCCCGCTCCTACGTCGTGACCTTTGACCCCATTTGTCCCATTTTCAATAGGGTTCATCCCCGGGTGGTCCCCTACCACATACTAAAAGTTCATCAAAATCGATCCATTTTTACGCCAGTTATCGTGCGGACAGACGGACGGACGGACAAAGCTGGAGCATATACGGTTCTTCAACCTACGGTTGGAAAGCGTAAAAAAGGCCATTTGCAATGCTACTGGAATATTTGATGGTCTTTCCCACGGTTTTCCATTAACTGCTTTCAACGAAAGCGGACGCGGACACAGAGAAAGCTATATCACACCGCTCCCCCAAATCCGTAATTTATACATGCTTTTATTTTGTGCCAAAATAACTATTCTAAGTAAAGAAAAAAATAACACCACAACATAAAGTTAAGAAACAAGTTGAATAGTTTTCTCGCATACAGGGTAAATAATATTTAATCAATTACAAAGTTTGGTCTATATTGCGCCCTCTAGCGCATTATTTCAAAGGTTGTTCAGATATATACATATGCAACAGATGTCCAGGAACATTTATTTCAATTTAATATCTACTCAGTTACAAAGTTTTGTCTGTTCTGTACCATCTATAGCCCACTATCTCAACAATAAACATCCAGGAACAGTTCTTACAATTTAATATTTATTCAGTTAAAATGTTTGGTCTATACTGTGCCCTCTAACTCACTATCCCCAAAACTGTACAGATATGTACACAAATACATACACCCAGGGAAATGTCTTATAATTTAAGCAAGCTCAGTCTCTCTTCTGCTGTCTCTGCTAGATTGTGTTTTTGCCTTCACGTACGACAGCCATTTTATGACACTAAAAAAAAAGGAAAAATGAAAAAAAGCCCAAAAAAGCATGCTTTATCGATCATAAAAAGGTAAAACCAAGGTGGTATTTTAAAACACTAGGGCACAAATAAGTAGGATTCCTTATGAAGCCCAGGACTAATTAAACAACTGTAAGTTATTTGTCATGATGTTTTTTACTTTTATCAAAATTTAACGAATCAGACGTATATTTATTCGAGCGACTCGATTAAAAAACGAAGGAAAAGAAAAAAACTCTATTTTGATCTGCGTAAGTCTCATTGATCTTTCTTATTCGTGAGTTGTTCTTTCTGTTTTGTGCTCTATTGCATACATAAACCAAAAATATTGCTAAGCATAAGCGCAACAGTTTAGAATTGTTTATGCAAAATTTAGATAACTGTTTTTACCTTTGTGAAATTTTATCTGTTTTTTGTTTTCCGTGTACATATCAGTACATCCTTTGAGATGGTCGGGTACAGGGCATATACCACAGACCAAACTTTATGACAGTATTAATATTACAACGGCCGTTCCATAAAAACTTAGAGTAAAATCACACAAAATGAAGAAATACAGATACAGCAAAATATGTGTTATTATTTCTTAAAGTATCTTCCCTCGAATCATAAGCAACTGTACCATCGTTCAGTTTACTTTTCAAAACATGTGGCGAAGGCATTTTGTGGAAGCTGCTTTAGCAATTTCTGTACAGCTTTAACAATGTCAGCATCTGGGTTGAATGTTGCGCCACGGAACTTCTCCGTCATTGTTGGAAACAACCAGAAATCGCACGTTGCGAGGTCAGGACTGTAGGCAGACTGTGGCATGATTTCAATAATGCATTTCGTAAGAAACTGTTGAACACAAGCAGCCACATGTCGGCGGGTGTTCTCATAGAGTAGGGTCCATTTGCAAACGCTTCAAGACTTAAATGTAATACTTAGCCCTGACAGTAATTTGTGGAGGAACGGCATGTTGGTAGAATACACCTCTATGATAAAAAAAATTATCATCATCACCTTCCCGGCTGATTTGTTTTGGCGCACCTTTTTCGAAGGAGGCGAGCCTATGTGTTCCCAGACACTCGTTGCGAGCTTCCTGAAGTGGTCCAAATAGTGGACCCATGTTTCATCGGCAGTTATTACTGAGTTTATATCCTTTGCAATAATTTGTTTCGACTCATGAGACTCCTAAACTCTGGCTTACAAGTGTTCACTCATCACGTGATGAGCTACCCATTTGGAACATATACCATGTAACAGTAATTTGGCGCGTAGAATGCGGAATGCCAACCGTTTTGGAAATAATAGTTGAGGCCGCTATGTCTTCACACGTCACTCGTCGATCTTCTTGCAGGATTTCCCAAACAGTGTTAACAATACGCTCCGTAACGGCACTTTCAGGTCGACCAGGCCTAGGAGCGAGTTCTGCCGACAAAAACCCTTTTTGAAATCATGGTGCCATCTAAATATCGTTGACTCACACAAACCTTTGTATTTGTAAGCTTTTTTAATTAAATCAACTGTTTCTGGTGCCGTTTTACCTAAACGATAGCAAAATTGTATCGCACAACACATTTCACTTCTTAACTCTGAATCACTCACCCCCATAGCTGTATGCCGAAATGCAGACGTACCTTAAACTACTGCACAATAACAAAACCAGAATCAGATGCCACGGCTAATAACTGTCGCCATCAGTTAGTCGACTGCGTAGTTATTTTTCCCCTTCGTACTGTTGCCAACTCGAAGGGAAATGACTCGGTTTTTCTCAAACTGCCTTTGTATACACTGAAGTGCCAGAAAACCTGGTACAGCAGTCTAATACTTAGTAGGTTCCCCACGGAAGCGCAGGACTGCAGAAATACGACGGGGCATGGACTCCACTAGCTTCTGAAAATATGCTGTAGGCAATGCACACCATACTTCCTGCAGAGCGTTCCACAATTCAGGTGAATTCCGAGGTCTCGGATTCCTGTGTTCGATAGCGCGTTGCATGGTATCCCAAATGTGTTCTATGGCGTTCAGATCTGGGGACTTGGGTGGGAATGGCAACACCCCAAACTCAGATGAATGCTCCTCTAACCCTAATGTGGCGTCCCAACACTTGTGTGGAGGTGCATTGTCCTGTTGGAACAGGCCCAACCCATCAGCATGAATGCAGGACATGAACGGGTGTACCTCGTGAGAAAGGATGCGCACATACCGTTGGCCAATCATAGACGTTTGTAGACGTACCAGGGGTCCCAGTGAAGTCCAGCTAAACACAACCCATACATACCTTTACGGACCCCCCACCAGCCGGTACAGTTCCCTGTTGACAGGCGGGATCCATGGCTTCATGGGGTTTGTGCCACACACGAATCCTTCCATTTGTCCGATGCAGTTAGAAACGCGACTCGTCAGGCCAGGCTACTTGTTTCCAGTCATCAAGTGTCCAGTGGCGGTGTGGCCGTGCCCAAGCGAGGCGCATAGCTTTGTGTCGTGCACCCATTAAGGGGACTCGAGTTGGGCGTCGGTTCCCAAAGCCCATATCGCGCAGGGTACGTTGCACAGTCCGGACGCTGATGATTGTTGAGGCTCCAGCATTGAATTCCGATGATACCTGCTTGAGTGTTGCACGCCTATCGCGTGAAACGATTCTTGACAGCCGATGATGGTCAGGTTCACCCAATGTCTTTTTACGGCCACACTGGTATCGTAGGTTGGAGGTTTTGACGGAATTCTTGTAGTCACGGTACACCCTTGCAATGGTCGTCTGTGAAAATCCGAACTTCGTTTCTACCTCCGAAATACTATGGCCCATCTCAGGAGCGCCAACTATGACACCGCGTTGAAAATCGCTTAAATCGTTATTACTTGTCATTCTCATGCCGAAAACAGCTCTGACAGCTGGCAAGGATGTCTATCGCTTTACATACTCACTGGCGGACGCAAACGAGTACGCACATAGGTGACGTTGCTATGTATTTTGCATAAGCTCGTCTGTACCAGTTTTTCTGGCATCTCAGTGTATACAGTGCATAGCAGAAAAAGATTAAACTTTTTTAATTTGCTGTTGAAGGGACCATTTTTTTCTTTCCTTACAACAGTCGTTTGGTGGAAAATAAGAACATGCATAAAAATGATGGGGAAAAGATACACGGAGTCCCCTCTGTGTCCGCGTCTGCAAAAAAAATTTTAGAGAATACTTTGGTACTCTTTGAGGATAATTTATTCTGTGCATCTTTTGCATGCCAGGATTTTTGTGGGTGTGAAACAAAACGAGTCATTTGAAAGTATACATTCATTAACGTACAACGCATTGCATTTATTCTTTTCACTCATAACTACACTGCGCCACAACCCGATACAGACTAAATACAACAAAAAATAAGGTTTACTAATTCCTGACGTTGAGCGGTGCTGTGGTAGGTGGATTAATGAATGTTATTTTCGTAAAACTAATGAAAGTTATATGTGAGTCATAAAAGTAACTACACTGCTGGACAATTGCTAAGGACGGATCATAAACGGCTATATAGCGCATAAAAAAAGTAAGTGTGGTTGGATGCCAAGTGAAATAAAATAATGTCACAATGCCAGGACATTACAAGAAAGACAATTTATTGTGCTCTGAAATCCAGAAGGCTTTGGAACGTGTTCAAGGGACAAACAGGCCATTTTGTGCAGAATACGTAAACGTGAAAAAAATGCAATTACCGTCCGCAGGCGTTCCGGCGTAAGATGTCAATACGGGATATGGCCACCATGGAGGGCGATGCAAGATTCCATACGTCGTGTCATACTTTGCACAACATTATCAAGCAGCTGTTGGGGTAATTTATCCCATTCCTCTGTCAGTGCACGGATGAGGGTGTCCTTGTTTATTGGAGGGCATTGGCGACCAGCAAGACTCCTACCCAAAGCATCCCACACATTTTCAATGGGATTCAGATCTGGAGAACGTACTGGCCATACGAGGCGTTGAATATCCTCACTCTCAAGACACTCCTGAACAGCGACTGTTCGATGACATGTTGCGTTGTCGTCTATGAAAATGAATCTATCAACGACAGCACCACGGAATATGCGAACATGAGGTAGCAGAACATCATTAATGTATCGTTGACCAGTCATAGTTCCAGTTGGAAGCACATAGAAGGACGTACGGCCATTGATCATGATGCCAGTCCATACCATGACACTACATGTCGGATATCGGTCCCTTTCCTGTATGTTTGCTGGACAATATGCAGTACCACTATCACGCCAGATCAGTTGTCGTCGACAACCAGACGATAGACTGTATCGACTATCATCTGAGAAGAGGACAGCAGACCAGTCGTTATCAGTCCAATTGCGATGTTGATGGCACCATTGCAAACGGGCGGTACGGTGACGTCTGGACAATGGGATGCACACAACAGGACGGCGGGCGTATAGTCCTCCTTCAGGCAAACGTCTGGCGACAGTTTTTCGGGAGATCCGCTTGCCAGTAGCAGCCATAAACTGATTTGCTACCTGACTAGCTGTGCTGCGCCGGTGTCTTTTTGTTGATAGCACTATGTACCGATCTTCTGCAGGTGTCGTACTGCAAACACGATCTCCCCCGTGACGTTTGCTACACTCTCCATTTGTTTGAAATGATTTCCAAAGCCTTGAAACAACACTGTGGCTGACGTCGAACTCCCTGGCAACATCTGTTATTTTTCGCCCTTCTTCAATCTTGCCAATAATACGGCCACGCGTAAAATCATCTAGGTGATGTCGGGAGGACATACTGAAACTTGCAAGTTCGTCAATTGATTCTTTCCCTTTCAACTTTGCGTTTGAACAACAACGGTCATAACGCGTCAAATCCTATATATCTGTTATCAGCGCTATGACGTCACGAACAAGTTCGGCAATCCAAAATTTGCATACGCACAACACGTCTTACTGTATCCCGCACTTATGCTAATTTCCACATTTTCCTGCCTTCCATTTTATGGTTGCTATCGTTGCTATTGTCATCCGTCCTTAGCAATTGTCCGGCAGTGTATTTACAAAACTATGGCGGTGGCAGTAGTAATTATTTCGACTTGAGCTTTCAAAACAGTATTTATTTTTATCATCATTATTCAAGTTTATTTTTATCATTATGTATTCAAGTTTGTTTGTTTCTTTTTTTTTATTGGAGGTTTAACGACCACCGTGAGCAACTCAATAGGCTATAAGCAGTCGCCCGTCTCTAATTTAGGGTCACTGGTTCCAGGGAAGGGAGACAGCCAGTATCGTAAGACAAACACAACATCCATGCCTCACCGGGATTCGAACCCGGACCCTTTTCGGACGAATGATCATAAGCCATCGCTTAGACCACTGTGCCACAAGGGCGGCCATTCAGGTTTAGACGAACGTAAGAAACGTTCCTCGCACCGATGAAATGTGATGTAGCTGTAAATGACCATCTGCGCATGCGCAAGCTGAAATCTGACCTCAAGATAGAAAAAAAGCTGAATCGCAAATGTGTTAGTGAGGAGGAATGGTAATTTTTTGTCTAGGAAATCTACAAGTTACACCCTATCGTGTAATACATCAATTTAAAGCTCTCAGTGGGTAACCGTTCCTTGGGAGAGAAGGTCGAGTGAAAACCATTTTTCGCTGCGACGCATACTTTACTACTGTCGGGGAAAATGCACAGCATCAAAATGCATTTTTGTTATGGCTTTTATCACATTTAGCATCAGGTTTTCGTAATTTTCACATATTGCAATACGGTAGTGTTACGTTTATGTAAAACGTGATGCAATAATGTTCGGCGACTGTTTAGTAAAATGCAAAGGGCATCCTGAAAGTAATGCCTCGTCCCTCACAAGATTTTTATTTGTAGCAGCAAAAATGTGAAACTTGGTGGCAAAATACTTGAACGTATTGTTAATAATGCTAACCTATTCAAAATATTGTCCATTATTTTCTATACATTTCAGCCATCTTTGAACCTATTGGTAAAATCCATTTTGGAAAAATTTCTGAGGCTGTCGTTTCACCCATGGGTTCGCAGCCAATTTAACGTCTGTCACATCGTCGAAACGTTCCCCACGGAGGATGTTTTTCAAAGGGGCAAACAGGAAAAAGTCTGAAGGTGCCAAATCAGGACTGTAGGGTGGGGGCATCAACGTACACCCCAAATTGGCAATAGCCTGTGAAGTCTTTATTGAGGTGTGAGGACGTGTGTTATCATGGTGTAAAACAACATTATAAGTGGAATGTCACGTCATTTCCTCGTGATGGCTTCCTTTAGATTTTCATTGTCTGCACATAGTGAGCACTGTTTATTTTGGCACCCCGTTCAAGGAAATCAGTCAAAATGGCACCACGTCTGTCTCAAAAAAGTTTCACCATCACTTGCCCTGCGGAAAGAGTTGTTTTCAGCTTTTTCTCTCGAGGTGAAGATGTGCGTTGCCATTCCTTTGACGCACGTTTTGATTCCGGGTCATGATAGAGCACCCAGGTTTCATCCCCCGTCATACCTTTAGAGAAAAACACCTCCCCCTCCATCTGATAGCACTCCAAGAGGTTTCCGCACATATCCAGCCTTTACTCAGACTGTTCATGGGTTAAGTTTCTTGGGATCCACTTTGAACAATTTTTTCTGCAGCCCAGATCCCTAATTTATGTTTCCATAGCACTATGGCCACAATGAATTGCATCACATAACTCCTCGATGATGACCCGACGATCAGCTGTGCTGAGGTCTTTCACTCGTTGCCTGTTGGCATCTGTCACTGCAGTTGCTGGTCTTCCACTCCGTTACTTATCCGACATTGAACGTTTTTCTGCTCGAAACATTTGCATCCATCTTCAGACATTACTCATATCGATTGTGGCAGCTGCATACACCACCAGAAGTCTCCTGTGGATTTCTGGAGACTCACATCCGTCTTTTTTCCAGGAATTCGATTATGGCTCGCTGCTTTTCTCTGTCATTCATGATCTTTATTTCCGCTTCTGATAAAAACTTGTTTTCACATTGGTAACATATCATAGTACATGTCAGTGCAGTTTCGTTAAAATCACTTCAAAAATTCTAAAGTTATTAAGGAGGAGGCAGTACTTTCAGGATGCCCCTTGCATATTGTCGAGTTACAATGAAATTACCTATTGTTGGGCCACTTCATAGGGCAGCACGCCATACGATCAGATTTTAACAAAGTTTTGACAATGACGCACCGTTACCTATTTTGGTTACATCGAGATTTGTCATTTTGGATTTACGTTACTACTGTCGGGAAAATTGCATAGATCAAATGTATCAATCCGAGTCCCCCATCAAAACTTTCTGGATCCGCCAATGAGGAATGGTGTACGAAATTATTGGATGATTCTGTTTTTAAGGCAGCGAGAAGTAGTAAGAAGTTATTGTAATACACAGTTCCTTACTTTCGCCAGTGGCGTAACCATATTTCAAAATCTGGGGGTCCGATCTCACATACACAGTCATCGGACCCCCGCAGGTTATATGTATACATATATATATATATATATATATATATATATATATATATATATATATACAACAAGCATAATACACTGGCGGAAAGTGAAAAAATAACACCAAGAAGGAGACGTCTGATACCAACGAAATTTATACAGCATAATAACGGAATACAGAGGATATTCATCGTACCACCACCGATACTTCCCGTCCAATTCGCTCCGCAATACGACGATACGACCACCCGGCCTCGCGGAGTCCGACTAGACGACCTCGCTCAAAGTCCGATAACTGCTGAAATCGTACACGTTTTCCATGTCCAGGCATTGCAGCTTCTTCAGGATCTTCGCACGTGTCCGTACGCCGACGACTGATTACATTCACTTCGCCGTACTCCTGAAATGCCACCGACGATAATTTGCATATTATGTCGTGCTGTGGCGTAAGCGCTCACCGGTTGGTCCCGAAATTAACATTACACCAACGTAAACTCGACCCCATTAACATATGTAAATTTCATGATCGTCCGCCAATTCCTTCTTGGTGTTCTTTTTTCACTTTCCGCCAGTGTGTATATATATCATCATCATCATCATTGTCAACCATTATCAATCCACTGCTGGACGAAGGTCTCCCCAAGTTTCCTCCACAACGGTCTGTCTTGTGCCAGTCTCCTCCATGTCACTCCCGCATATTTACGAATCAAATGGCAGCCTAGTGGCCAAACACCTCCAAAATGACTCTACAACTGTATATATATATACAATAGGATATAGATGCTGTATAAAATAGAATAAAATGAGACCTTGCTACAAACACACATACACAGGAGCAAAGCAGTTGCTGAGGCGCGATCTAACGGGCACGACATAAGCGCCTCTGTTGGAGAATTGTGGAACTTAGCGAACACAACTGTAAAACTATGATAGACAGGGCGGAAATGTAGATTACAAAGTTGCAGAGCTGACTTTGCTTATCAGGAATCGATATCGCTGTTTTATTAAGTACACATTACACGCGTGTTTGCATTTTACGAAAAATCGCAATCTTATATTATTAAATTTAAACGGTTCACATCATTACATTCCCGAAAAATGTGGGGGTCCCTTTACAATGGGGATCCCCGACTCTGAAAATCTGGAGGAGTCCTGAACCCCCCACCCCCACCCCCTTCCCCAGTAGTTACGCCTATGACTTTCGCTCAAAACTGTCTTTCGAGATAAACTGCCATTTGCAATACTACTGGAACCTTTGACGTTCATTTTCATATCTATCCATTAACTGTTTTCAACAAAAGTATACGAAATGATTTAATGATTATGTTGTTAAGGCAACATGAGAATGAGACTTATATGTGGAAAAAGAAAACGCTTATTAAATTGTTGCAATTCACGATTCCAAAGAAGCGTGACTTTGTTTAGCTAAAGGGAAGCGTGCACGGCCAGACCAGAGCTCGGTATATAAGATAAGTTCTTCACGAGCCACGCCAAAAGATGTGATTTCATTTTTCATGCAAGCAGCAACGTCAGAACTCATTAGGGGTTAGCCATGAAAGAAAATTAAATTCCCCTCATGGTTCCCGCAGCTCAACAAATGCACGCAATTTTGAAGAACTTTAACTAAAACAACTAAGACAGAATAATTTTGTCCTTTTTTTTTCTTAGTCATATGCGGAGCACAAAGAAATTACTGAGACCGTGAAATAATCATCCACGAGGTTCCAGACTAAAGAGCACGTCTGAGAGTCCCTTGAGTCAGATATAGTGATTTCCATTCTAGACGATCCTTTTAGCAGACAAATTACTTCATCGATTTCACTTTTTTCATGATTTTCGTTCATGCTTATATTCAGAAAATTTCTAGTACAGCAATTAAGAAACCAACCGAGAAATAAGTACCCAAGAGATTTACAGTGCTGATAGCTTTTACGTGCGTTTCGATCAAAGTTTTCTTGTCTTTTAAAAAAAAAGCAAAGACGAAATCGAATTAAAAGAAGTTGAAGAGAACAAATAAAAAGCGGAAAGATGTTTTTGGAAGAGAGTAACGGAAAAATCGAAAAGTCCCTTTAGAATAGAGGGAAACAAATCGAAAAGTTTTTTTTACAGCAAAACAAATAACAAAGTTTTTTAAAGGAAGAACAGAAAAAAATTTTTGAAGGGATAAAGAAAAAAATTTAAAGTTTTTTTTTTTGGAAGAGAAAAATAAGAAATCGTAAAGTTTTTTTTCCATGAAAGAACAAATAAAAGCCGAAGAGTTGTTTCGGAAAAGAAGAAATAAAAATAAAAAAGTTTGAAAAAAAAAACACAATTAAAAAACCGAAAAGTTTTTTTTTAATAAGAGAACGAATAAAAATCGATTTTTTTCTGAGGTGGGGGGAGGGGGGAGAACAAAAAATCGAAAAACATCTTTGGAAGAGAAAAAAAAATAAAAAATATTTCTTTTAGAAGAGGGTAAATAAAGATTGAGATTTTTTTTTTTTTTTTTGAGGAGAACTAATACAAAATCGGGAAAGCTGCGTCAGATACTGCCATTTGGTATGGAAAATGAGTTCAGTAAATTTTGCAAAGGCTATTTAAGTACAAAAAAACACCAAATTTCAGTGTATATTAAAAAAGCCATACTCGTACATACAGGGGATGTACAACGAAACTGAAACACCAGCGCAAATAGGGCCGCACGTATCACGCAGCTGTATGCCCTTTCTTGTGGCCAGCCTGCATCTCAACGTGAGGGGAATGCGGAGATTACATTAGCAGGGCAGTATAGTAAAGCTGGACGTCAAAAAGTGCGATCCACACAACATAATGGGAAACATATCCCAATTTCAAAAAGGATAGATTATTGGTGCACGTCTCGCTGGTGCATCGGTGTCTAAGACAGCAAGCAAGTCTTTGTGGTGTATCGGGAGCCATGGTATCCAGGGTCACGTCGGCACCCCACAAAAAGAAAAGAACCACGTCCAATAGGAGTAACTGTCTAGGTAAGGGGAAGCTGTCTGACACGGACATCTGGGTGCTAACACGCATGGCAGCCAAAAAGCATAATACCACAGCTGCCCAACTCACAGCAGAGTTCAACACGCACCACGACTCTCCTGTTTCCAGCAAAACTGTTCGCCGGGAGTTTCACTGGGTCAACATCCACGGTTGTGTTGCTATCGCTAAACCCTGAATCACCAGTGAGAATGCCAAACGTCGGTTGCAATGGTACCAGCAGCGCACATCGTGGAAGTTAGACAACGTGAACTATGTATTGTTCTCCGATGAATCGTCCTTTCCTGTCTTTCCCACAACCGACATCCCTCACACGCTTACCACCCGGACTGCTATTGCCCAGAGTGAAGCACGGAGGGGTGGATCGGTGACGGTTTGAGCTGCAATATCGTGGCAGTCTGTCCGTCCGCTGATTGTTCATGAGGGACACATCCCTACCAAGGGCTATTGGATACTTCTGGAGGACCAGGCGCACTCAATGGTTCAAACATTGTACCTTGACGATGGTGCCATGTATCAGGATGATAACGCACCGATACACAGATCCAAACTGGTGTAAGAGTGAACATCTGTGATGGCCTGCACAGACACCCGACTTGAACCCTATTGAGCCACTCTGGAGTGTTCCGGATGAACGAGTCGGGAAACGTTTTGCTCCACTAGCATCACGTCGTGAACTAGTCACTTTTCTGCAAGATTAATGGTAACATGTCCCACAATAAAATATTTACTATACAGCGACTACACTGAAGAGCAATTGAATTAGAGATAGTAACGTGTAGCACCACCTTTCGTCCTGATGACGGCGGCGATTCGTCTCGGCATGGACTCCACAAGACACCGGAAGCGTTCGGAAGCCATACGGAACCACGACCCCTGAACAAGCTCCCACAGTTCACGAAGATTTGATGGGGGAGAGTCATCTCTCTTGATGGCATCCCAGATGTGCTTCATGGGGTTGAGGTCAGGTGACCTAGCTGGCCAAGTTAACGAGGCCACGTCGGTGGAGTATTCACCGAACCATTCGGATACAATTCGGGAGCAATGGTACGGTGCATTGTCATTGTTGTAGGATGAGGTCCTCAGTGGGATGTTGAAGACGCACAAACGGGAGCAAATGATCGTCCAAAATATCCCGGTAACGTTAACCTGTGAGGGACGATCTCACACGTACCAGGGGTCCCATTTCAGTCCACGTAAACAGTCCCCAGTCAAGAATGCCACCTCACACCAGCTTGAAGAGTATCCTGCTGGCAAGAAGGATCCATCGCTTCATGTGGTTTGCGCCGCACTCGTATCCTGCCATCCGCATGTACCAACGTAAATCTCCACTCATCAGTCCAGGCAACATTTTCCCACATGTCTAGGTTCCAGTGGCGATGTTCCCGCGCCCATGCTAATCTTTGCACCCTGTGATGTGCGGTCAGCAGCGGTACCCTCGTAGGACGATGACTTCTGTACCCCATAGCGAGGAGAAGGTTCTGGGTGGTGTGGCTGCTTACACGTTTTTGTGCACCGGCGTTAAATTGCCGAGTGATTTCTTGCACTGTGGCCAGTCTATCCGCTGTTACAATGCGAGCTAGCCGACGACGACCCCGCTCATCCATACGTTGGTGTCCACGGCAGTTGGCCCTTGGAGGGATGGTTTTACCGGATTCGATTTACTCACTGTGCAACCGTGACACAGTGGCTCGTGAAAATCCCAATGCCTGCACGACTTCCGAGATGGAGTGACCCATTTGTCGGGCCACGACAATTTGCCCACGATCAAATGCGCTTAGATCCTTCGTCTTACACATACTGCGCCCGACTCTTACTGATTCCCGTCGCATTACTCCTTATATTGTCAGATCGTTGCATACGTCATGCCGTTTCCGTTTACAGGGCCGCCCACAGCGCCACATTTGCATAGCGCCAGCTGTCTGTAATTCAGTTGGTCTTAAGAGTATAGTTTCGCAGAGCCTCAGCATCATTACGACGAATGAAACGTAAGCATTCAAATCATTGGGCCATCATCAGAGTTCGAACGGTCACGGTTTTTGACGAGTTGTTTCCATGCGCTTGAAAGAAAAGGAGTCAAAGTCATGACGTTGACAAGACGTAACGATTTCCGGTATATTTAGAAAGCTAATATATTAAGCTTGAGTGTCCAGTCAGGTTTTGTATTTTTTTGATTAGAGGTCTAACGACCACCGTGAGCAACTCAATGGGCTATAAGCAGTCGCCCGTCCCTAATTTAGGGTCACTGGTTCCAGGGAAGGGAGAGAGCCAGTGCCGTAAGACAAACATAACATCCATGCCTCGCCGAGATTCGAACCCGGACCCCTTTCGGACGAATGATCAGAGGCCATCGCTTAGACCACTGCGCCACCGAGGCGGCCCAGTCAAGTTTATCAATAAGCATAGCGTTTCCAAACAAACATTTTATGATTATTTTCGTGACAATGTTAGGCTGTAAACGACTCCTTTTTTATTTTACGGAATCGACTTCTTTTCCTTCACGCGCGTTGAAACAACTCACCAAAATCCGTGACCGTCAGAACTCTGATGACATCACAATGATTTGAAGGTAAACGCTCCATTCGTACTGATGAAGCCGAGCCAAACGCTTTACAAAACTGCAGTCGATGTATAATATTAATAAATAATTTATTGTGAGAAACGTTGCTAGTTTTTTCTATCTTATCACTACAAGCTTAGTAGTCATAAATTATATTGTTGCAGGGCTTGGTGCTGAGTGACATTACAGCGCCCTGTGTGGAGGGTTCATTTGATGCTTCGTTTGCCGCACGTTTTGTATCGGGAATTTAACCCGTATTTCTCCCTCTTTGAGCAGATAGATAAAGTAATTAATAAACACGACTAAAGTCAAGCTTTACTCTTGCAGCGAGAAAGACTTTTATTCCTATGTCGTGGGGAATGTCTCCAAGCTTTCGTCCATCATTTGCACTATTTCATTATCTTGTTAACACGTCGAATCTATTTCTCTCAACTGGTCAGTATTCCCACTCTCTAATCATCAGCTCCATTGCTCCTTCTTACCCCCGAACTTCTGCAACCGAGTCCCTTATCCTCTTGCTGAGAAAACCATCCAAAACGTCTCGTGAAGTGCAACGCCTTCCAAAAACCGCAGGCCGCTGCTTAAAAATACCTTCTCTCTGAAAACGCACATTCGCTTGAGACGGCTGAAAAGCAATAACGTCCTGTTCTACTCTTCTCATATCCACGAAACTATAAATCTAACATTCCCTCATTTGAAGAGACGCGTGAGAAAAAGCGCACTTTGACTGTTCGTTGCCCAGCTCATCAAAATGGCGGGAATTGAAGGGAAATGAATACAATTCACTATCTCTAAAATGGCTACTGAATTTCAATTCTTATAAATATAGATGCCCCTGTTACAATATATAAGAGGAATGGCTTCAAATCTCTCTAACCACTGTACGCGACTTGTATCGGTCCTTCCCATGACGACTTGCAGCTGTATTTGCCTCCGAAGGGGCTCTACACCGTACTAATAAATTGCTGCGTCCTAATACCATGTGTTCCGGTTTCGTTGTCCGTCCCCTGTACCAAACATTTAAAAATCGGAGGATCCTAAACACTGCACAACACAAGAAAGTACAGCAACTGGAAAAGAAAATTAAAATCATTTAACAAAAGCTTTTGTTTTTCTTATTTTTAATTCGCGATATGTATGTAAATACTGAAGAGGACAACATTTTAAAGACAGAACCCTGAAAAAAAAAGTCATACGGTACTGCTGACAGTGCGCATTTTTATTTATTTTTATTTTTATTTTATTTTCATACATGCCGCTTACAATCATCACGAGAAATCTTTCTCTGCCACAGAGTAGAGACTTCATATTCTCTTTAAAAGCATTTCTGTGTGACGTACTACAGAGGTGAAAACATGTGTCAAGATGACAAAATTGCAGCCAGACATTCTGTCCGCGTAGCGCAGTTGGGAGAGCGACTTACTTAGGAGTGAGGGGGACACGGTTTCGATGTCCTTAGCGGAGAAATTAGTTTTTTCACGTCTGTTTCAAAACGATAAGAAAAAATAAAATCGTCTGATTTTCATTAAACAGCTCAATACATTTCGACAGGTGATTTCCTCTCTTTTTCGGTACTCAAAAAAGAAAACCGAGACAGTATCCCTTCTTCTCTTTGTAGATAATGTATGCCATGCATTTTTCGCTTGCTATCACTCGTTTTATTTCACACCTTTGTGGGTGTGAAATAAAACGAGTGATTAGAGAGTATTCATGTACTCTCTAATCATGTAGTGATTAGAGAGTATTCATTTACTCTCTAATCATGTGGTGATTAGAGAGTATTCTGTTTGTGAAGATTGCCGCACCGAGAAGAATCACGTTATTCCACTAAAATTTACCTTACAGATTCCACATATTACAAGGGATAACTGATTACATTTGCAGAGCTATACAGGTTTATTTTCCTTCAAAGCTCAGTATCGTGTACAGCCACCTTGAGGAACAATAACAGCCTGTACACGACGTGGCGTTGACTGGAAGAGGCTGTCGATATCGTTCTGGGGAATGGCTTGGCAGGCTGCTTCTATGGGAGAGCAGAGTTCATTAGTGGTGAATGGCGGAGGCGCTTAACGGGCCAATCGCTTAGCTACTACGTTCCAGACATGTTCGACTGCGGACATATTCGGCGAATGAGCAGGCCCGGGAAGAAGCGGTATCTGATCTGCCGTGAATGGAAGAGGTCTTAGACATTCCGTGCCACATGTGCCCGAGCATTCTCTTGCTGAAATACACTGAAGAGCAAATAAATTAGAGATACCTGTCTAGTAACGTGTAGCACCACCTTTCACCCTGATGACGGCGGCGATTCGTCTCGGATTTACTCCACAAGACACCGGAAGCGTTGGAAAGCCATACGGATTCGCGACCCCTCAACAAGCTCCCAGAGTTCACGAAGATTTGATGGAGGGGGACATCTCCCTCGATGACATCCCAGATGTGCTCGATGGGATTGAGGTCAGGTGACCTAGCTGGCCAAGGAAGCGAGGTCACGTTGGTGGAGTCTTCATCCAACCATTCGGATACAATTCGGGAGCTGCATTGTCTTGTTGCAGGATGAATTCCCCAGTGGGATGTTGAAGGCGCACAAACGGGAGCAAATGGTCGTCCAGGATATCCCGGTAACGTTGACCTGTGAGGGACGATGCCGCACGTACCAGAGGTCCCATTTCAGTCCATGTAAACAGTCCCCAGACGAGAATACCACCCCACCAGCTTGAAGAGGCAAGAAGGATCCCTGCTGGCAAGAAGGATCCATCGCTTCATGTGGTTTGCGCCGTACTCGTATCCTGCCATCCGCATGTACCAACGTGAATCTCGGCTCATCAGTCCAGGCAACATTTTTCCACATGTCTAGGGTCCAGTGGCGATGTTCCCGCGCCCATGCTAATCTTTGCACCCTGTGTTGTGCGGTTAGCAGCGGTACCCTCGTGGGACGATGGCTTCTGTACTCCATAGTGAGGAGATGGTTCTGGATGGTGTGACTGCTTACAAGTTTTTGTGCACCAGCGTTAAATTGCCGAGTGATTTCTTGCACTGTGGCCCGTTTATCCGCTGTTACAATGCGAGCTAGCCGACGTTGACCCCGCTCACCCACACGCTATTGTCCACGGCAGTTGGCCCTTGCAGGGATGGTTTTACCGGATTCGATGTACTCACGGTGCACCCGTAACACAGTGGCTCGTGAAAATCCCAGTGCCTGCACGACTTCCAAGATGGAGTGACCCATTTGTCGGGCCCCGACAATTTTCCCACGATCCAATGTGCTTAGTCTAACCCATACTGCGTCCGACTCTTACTGATTCCCGTCGCATCACTCCTTATACTGTCGGATCCGTTTACAGGGCCGCCCACAGCACCATATTTGCATAACGCCAGCTGTCTCTAATTCGATTGCTCTTCAGTGTATAGTGTCAGCACAACGCGGAAGGAAGGGTATTGCGTCTGCCTTTTAAAAATTCCTGATATATTGCAGGCTTTTGAGGGTTTCCTCAATTTGTATTAGACGTGATCACGAATTGAACCCAATGGCGCCCTAACCATGACGCTTGGCGTTGGGCTGGTATATTGCTGCAAGGTGCGGTTCACCGCGATGTCTTCGAACACATGTGCAACCATCATGGTGCATCAAGATGAATTGTGATTGGTCCGAAAACACGAACTGCTGCAAATCAGAGCGCCAATGTCTATGTTATAGACCCCAATGCAGCCTGAGGCGCCTGTCGTTGAGGATTGAAGGAATGCGTAGAAATCGGCTGCTAGCGACCAATCTTTTGTTAAGCACCCGATGTCGAACCTTGCTGGAAAGGTCTGGTCCACTTCGTCGGCAACTAATTTCGTCGACACAATATATGCAAAGAGACGATTCCTTAAAAACCGAAAAAAAGTTCAGAACCACCAAATTTGGTATGCAATCTCATTGTACTCTCTTAGACCGTACACAGTTTTTGGAAAGAGTCGGGGCCCAGGGTCAAGGGGGCCCCATACAAAATTTCCATAAAATCTACAGTTTTCAATTTAGAACCACGAAATTTGGTATACTATCTGATTGTACTCTTAGACCAACTTAGACCATAGACGCAAGGGGTCGGGGTCCAGGATCAAGGGGACCACATACAAAATTTTCGTAAAATCCACAGTTTCAATTTAGAATTACCAAAATTTTGTACAGTATTTCGTGGTACTCTAACTTAGACCGTACACGGTTTTTGGAAAGGGTCGGGGCCCGGGATCAAGGGGGCCCCATACAAATTTTCCGTAAAATCTACAATTTTCAATTTAGAATCACCAAATTTGGTATACAATCTCATGGTAATGTAACTTTGACCGCACACGGTTTTTGGAAGGGGTCGGGGCCCGAGGTCAAGGGGGGCACCATATAAAATTTTCGCAAAATCTAGTTTTCAATTTAGAACCACCAAATTTGGTATACTATCTCATGGTACTCAAACTTAGACCGCAGATAGGGTATTGGAGTGCAGAATTGTGTTGCAGTTCTTAAGTGCCGCCCCGGTGGCTTAGTGGTCTAAGCGATGGCCTCTGATCATTCGTCCGAACGGGGTCCGTGTTCGAATCCCGGTGAGGCATGGATGCTGTGTTTGTCTTACGGCACTGGCTCTCTCCCTTCCCTGGATCCAGTGACCCTAAATTAGGGACGGGCGACTGCTTATAGCCCATTGAGTTGCTCACGGTGGTCGTTAAACCTCCAATCAAAAAAAAAAAAAAGTTCTTAAGTATAAAATGGAAAATTTTGTTTGCGACTCCTTTCACCCAGGGCCCCAACCCCTTCCAAAAACCTAAGTTAGAGTACCACGAGATAGTATACCAAATTTGGTGAGTTTTAAATTGAAAACTGTAGATTTTACGAAGATTTTGTATGGGGTCCCCTTGACCCCGGGTCCCGACTCCTTCCAAAACCCGTGTACGGTCTAAGAGAGTACCATGAGATAGTATACAAAATTTGGTGGTTCTGAACTTTTTTCGGTTTTTCAGGAACACATTGTTTACATATACGTGTCGACGAAATGTACCTGTCGACGAAATGAACGAGACCTTGCTGGAAGCCTGACCTGTCGCAGTGCTCCACTGCTGCATTAACACCGTGAATGTCGCTGCATGATCGGTCACTGTCATGCCATAAATGTGTCTGTTATCACGTGCAGTCCCGTAGTTCTGAGCGTCGCAGCATCATCTGCCCACTGACAACATTCTTGCATCACTTTGCTAACGTTTCGCCCCGTATGAGTGACAATCTCGCGGTAGGAAAATCCAGCTTCTCTCATCCTAGCAATCCTTCCTTGCTCAAAGTACGTCCGGTGTTCATAATGCGAACATCTTTGGCCACGGAGCGTAGTGAGACAGAAGAAACACCCTTTAGAATCAATGTTGGCTGTTCACTGATTGCACCATATCGTTTTTGCCAGCTTTTTATACACAAGACCAGACAGCTCAGAGGGCTCTGCTCCGAAACCAAATGCGCATTCTCACTGATATTTTAATCGCTTGCATGTCCCAGCCTATTGTATATATCCTGTAAGTTTAAAGCTAACTAGACGAAACCCGTAGGAATCGAAGGTTAGTTTTTATTGGTTTTTTTTAAGAATAAACTCATATGAAACAACAAATGTAAACTTTATTTGATTGACAAATTCATTCAACCACTTCAGTAAACACAATAGTCAATTTTTTTTTTTGACCGAAGGTTTAACGACCACCTTGAGCAACTCAATGGGCTATAAGCAGTCGCCCGTCCCTAATTTAAGGTCCATGGTTCCAGGGAAAGGAGAGAGCCAGTGCCGTAAGACAAACACAACATCCATGCCTCACCGAGATTCGAACCCGGACCCTTCACGAACGAATCGTCATAAGCCAGCGCTTAGACCGCTGCGCCACCGGGGCGGCCACATCCATGCCTCACGGAGATTCGAACCCGGACCCTTCACGAACGAATCATCATAAGCCAGCGCTTAGACCGCTGCGCCACCGGGGCGGCCAGGTTCGTGATAAGCATCACGACTGCACCCTTTTTCAGTCGTAAAATGTAAGGCGGAAGCCCACTCATCTCGATCTTGTGCAAAACAAAAATTCAACTGGATAACGCGCTCTTTCACTGTCATCTTCAGTCACAACTGTGTTTGTAAATGTTGTTGGAATGAGATTCGCATTGCGAATACTCTCCACCCGTCGAAATCGACGATGTCTTAAGAATAAACTCATGTAAAACAACAAATGTAAACTTTATTTGATTGGCAAATTCATTCAACCATTTCAGTAAAGACAAAATAGTCCAGGTTCGTGTTTTTGTTTTGTTTTTTTGACTGAAGGTTTAATGACCACCGTGAGCAACGCAATGGGCTATAAGCAGTCGCCGTTAATATTTTCACTAACAATGATCAACGAAATGTTTACTTTCATCCTTACATAATGGGAAACGTCTTACTTACGTGAATAAACTGTATCGAATGAATATTAAATTGTATATGTACATCACACTGTCCAATGGCCTAACCCAAGCAGGTCTTTAAAGTGTTCTGTTCCGATGAGAAGAACTTTGATACGAATGCCTGCTAGCGTTGCTTTACTCAACGGTTCTCTCATAAAAGAGAAGACCGGATTTTGGATTATATCAGCCCCTCCAAGCTACCGCCTTCAACAGCGCGTGAGTCAACCACAGGAGATGGAATGTAAACCGCACGCTTCTCCGGTGGACTTTACATGGGAACTTTCCGAACCGTAGCCCCAATATAATTTTTCTCTCCGACTGGCACATCTACATGGTAAGACCTTTATTTTGATACCTCAACCATATCTTAACATTCAGCCGTTCTCTCAAAATAGAACTCACAGTAAAAAAACCTTATAGACTTCATATCTAGATACCAGCAGTCCTGTGTCACAATTTTCATAAACAGCAGTGTATTTACTTACAACGTTATACACACAACCGCGCCGAGCCACAATCCGGTACGTACTTAATACAATTAAATTCTAACAACAGAAAATAAGATTTACTAATTCCCGACATTTAGCAATACTTAGGCAGAGAGGTGCATTTACGAATGTTATTGTTGTAGTACAAATGAAAGGAGATATGCGAGTCATAAACGTAAATATTTACTGAACTACAGCGGCGGCAATACCAAGTATTTCGATTGCTTAGGTTTTTCAAAAATAACGTTTATTTTTATTTATTATTATATATTAATGTTGATACGAAAGTCCATCTGCGCATGTGCAAACTAAAATCTGACCTCATGATAGAAAGAAAAGCTGAATCGCAGATGTGTTAGTAAGGGGGATCGGTATTTTTTTGGTACGGATCTGTAGACGTTACAGCCCATCGTGTTATACATCATTTTAAACTCTTCAATAGACGATAACCAGCAGGAAAGGAAATGATCATCCGAATACGAAAGGTGATCACTAACACCTGTAGCGTCGCCTAGGTAGGAGTGAGTAGCCTAAGGCCCAGATTTTTGACCGCTCATAATAAAAGTGGCTCGTCATCTTTGTGTCATCGTCTTCGCAGGAACATTCTAATGAACAATTTTCTTTCCTCTTGTATTGCTGGGTCTGTGTTCGAATCACTGAAAATAGTATGAATTCTGTGTTCTTGTTTTCGGCGTTGATTCTCTGGCTTCGTTAAAATCAACGGCTGCAAATTTTGGGGTGGGATATTCCTTAGGCTCCTTCAACGAAAATACAAACGTTTTACTAAAAAGAGAATCAAAAAATGTTCTTTTGATGAAAGAAATACGGGATTACGCCATATTAATTTTCAAGTTTTCAAAAATTATCTGACTTACCATCCTTGTCACATTTACGCCAAAAATCGGATTGTCATCTTCAAAAAATGTTCTTTTGTTTTTCTTTTTTTTCTTTTTTGGAGGTTTAATGACCACCGTGAGCAACTCAGCGGGCTATAAAGCGGTCGTCCATCCCTAATTTGGGGCCACTGACTCCAGGGAAGGGAGAGAGCCAGTGCCGTAAGACAGACACAACATCCATGCCACATCTGGATTCGAACCCGGACCCATCTCGGACGAATGATCAGAAGCCATAGCTTAGACCACTCCGCCACAGGGGCGCCAATAATTACACTGCAGCAGGTTTAAATATCTTAAATTAATTGGCTCGTTTTTGGGTTTTAACATCGCAAGAAGAAGGGGAGGTGACAGTAAGAGAGATTAAGGAATAAAACGCTCACGATATAAAAACATAATATATAAACACACCTCACGAGAGGCGTAACACGGGAGAGGGATGGCGGGGCTGCTGCCTCGGGCGCAGTATAACGTGCCTACGCCGCAGGACGCACATGAGATAAAGACAGATAGCAATGAGAGCACATTTCCGCGTAGTTCAGTTGGGAGAGCGACTTACTCCGGCATGGACAAAGATGATGGAGAAATTTACTTCGTCGTAGGAGATCAAGTGAGGGCACAGAAATCACTGCTTAAAATCGGAATTGAAACTTTTGCACTAGTTTCTCGTACATTTTTTTTTTCGCGCCACACTTTGTTATTTGTCCATTTACAGAATTTTCTTACAATATGTTTCTCCAATTTCAGTGTCCTCAGAAGCTTAAAATTCGTATCTTTTCCTGAAAATGTTCAGGGGATGCTGGTTGTTGACATTCAGAAGAACTGAAGACGCGGTTGTATATTATCCATCCAGCTAAAGAAGAACCACGGAATTCGTCGACAACCAGTGGCGCATCCAAGATTTCTTTATGGGTGTGACACAAAATATCGAAGATGCAAATAAAGATACCCAGGAGACTCCCAAAATATTGAAGATACAAATAGAGATACCCAGGAGACTCCCAAAATATTGAAGATGCAAATAGAGATACCCAGGTGACTCCCAAAATATTGAAGACGCAAATAGAGATACCCAGAAGACTCCCAAAATATTGAAGATGCAAATAGAGATACCCAGAAGACTTCCAAAATATTGAAGATGCAAACAGAGATACCCAGGTGACTTCCAAAATATTGAAGATGCAAATAGAGATACGCAGGAGACTCCCAAAATAATGAAGATGCTAATAGAGATACCCAGGAGACTCCCAAGATATTGAAGATGCAAATAGAGATACCCAGGAGACTTCCAAAATATTGAAGATGCAAACAGAGATACCCAGCAGACTCCCAAAATATTGAAGATGCAAATAAAGATAGCCAGGAGACTCCCAAAACATCGAAGATGCAAATAGAGATACCCAGGTGACTCCCAAGATATTGAAGATGCAAATAGAGATACCCAGGAGACTCCCAAAATATTGAAGATGCAAACAGAGATACCCAGGTGACTTCCAAAATATTGAAGATGCAAATAGAGATACGCAGGAGACTCCCAAATTAATGAAGATGCAAATAGAGATACCCAGGAGAATCCCAAAATATTGAAGATGCAAATAGAGATACCCAGGAGACTCCCAAAATATTGAAGATGCAAATAGAGATACCCAGGAAACTCCCAAAATATTGAAGATGCAAATAGAGATACCCAGGAGACTCCCAAAATATTGAAGATGCAAATAGAGATACCCAGGAGACTCCCAAAATATTGAAGATGCAAACAGAGATACCCAGGTGACTTCCAAAATATTGAAGATGCAAATAGAGATACGCAGGAGACTCCCAAATTAATGAAGATGCAAATAGAGATACCCAGGAGAATCCCAAAATATTGAAGATGCAAATAGAGATACCCAGGAGACTCCCAAAATATTGAAGATGCAAATAGAGATACCCAGGAGACTCCCAAAATATTGAAGATGCAAATAGAGATACCCAGGAGATTCCCAAAATATTGAAGATGCAAATAGAGATACCCAGGAGACTTCCAAAATATTGAAGATGCAAACAGAGATATGCAGGAGACTCCCAAAATATTGAAGATGCAAATAGAGATACCCAGGAGACTCCCAAAATATTGAAGATGCAAATAGAGATACCCAGGAGACACCCAAAATATTAAAGATGCAAATAGAGATACCCAGGAGACTCCCAAAATATTGAAGATGCAAATAAAGATACCCAGGAGACTCCCAAAATATCGAAGATGCAAATAGAGATACCCAGGTGACTTCCAAAGTATTTAAGATGCAAATAGAGATACCCAGGAGACTCCCAAAATATTGAAGATGCAAATAGAGATACCCAGGAGACTCCCAAAATATTGAAGATGCAAATAGAGATACCCAGGAGACTCCCAAGATATTAAAGATGCAAATAGAGATACCCAGGAGACTCCCAAAATATTGAAGATGCAAATAAAGATACCCAGGAGACTCCCAAAATATCGAAGATGCAAATAGAGATACCCAGGTGACTTCCAAAGTATTTAAGATGCAAATAGAGATACCCAGGAGTCTCCCAAAATATTGAAGATGCAAATAGAGATACCCAGGAGACTCCCAAAATATCGAAGATGCAAATAAAGATACCCAGGAGACTCCCAAAATATCGAAGATGCAAATAGAGATACCCAGGTGACTTCCAAAGTATTGAAGATGGAAATAGAGATACCCAGGAGACTCCCAAAATATTGAAGATGCAAATAGAGATACCCAGGAGACTTCCAAAATGATGAAGATGCAAATAGAGACACCCAGGAGACTTCCAAAATATTGAAGATGAAAATAGAGATACCCAGGAGACTCCCAAAACATTGAAGATGCAAATAGAGATACCCAGGAGACTTCCAAAATATTGAAGATGCAAATAGAGATACGCAGGAGACTCCCAAATTAATGAAGATGCAAATAGAGATACCCAGGAGACTCCCAAAATATTGAAGATGCAAATAGAGATACCCAGGAGACTCCCAAAATATTGAAGATGCAAACAGAGATACCCAGGTGACTTCCAAAATATTGAAGATGCAAATAGAGATACGCAGGAGACTCCCAAATTAATGAAGATGCAAATAGAGATACCCAGGAGAATCCCAAAATATTGAAGATGCAAATAGAGATACCCAGGAGACTCCCAAAATATTGAAGATGCAAATAGAGATACCCAGGAGACTCCCAAAATATTGAAGATGCAAACAGAGATACCCAGGTGACTTCCAAAATATTGAAAATGCAAATAGAGATACGCAGGAGACTCCCAAATTAATGAAGATGCAAATAGAGATACCCAGGAGAATCCCAAAATATTGAAGATGCAAATAGAGATACCCAGGAGACTTCCAAAATATTGAAGATGCAAATAGAGATACCCAGGAGACTCCCAAAATATTGAAGATGCAAATAGAGATACCCAGGAGATTCCCAAAATATTGAAGATGCAAATAGAGATACCCAGGAGACTCCCAAAATATTGAAGATGCAAACAGAGATATGCAGGAGACTCCCAAAATATTGAAGATGCAAATAGAGATACCCAGGAGACTCCCAAAATATTGAAGATGCAAATAGAGATACCCGGGAGACACCCAAAATATTAAAGATACAAATAGAGATACCCAGGAGACTCCCAAAATATTGAAGATGCAAATAAAGATACCCAGGAGACTCCCAAAATATCGAAGATGCAAATAGAGATACCCAGGTGACTTCCAAAGTATTTAAGATGCAAATAGAGATACCCAGGAGACTCCCAAAATATTGAAGATGCAAATAGAGATACCCAGGAGACTCCCAAAATATTGAAGATGCAAATAGAGATACCCAGGAGACTCCCAAGATATCAAAGATGCAAATAGAGATACCCAGGAGACTCCCAAAATATTGAAGATGCAAATAAAGATACCCAGGAGACTCCCAAAATATCGAAGATGCAAATAGAGATACCCAGGTGACTTCCAAAGTATTTAAGATGCAAATAGAGATACCCAGGAGTCTCCCAAAATATTGAAGATGCAAATAGAGATACCCAGGAGACTCCCAAAATATCGAAGATGCAAATAAAGATACCCAGGAGACTCCCAAAATATCGAAGATGCAAATAGAGATACCCAGGTGACTTCCAAAGTATTGAAGATGGAAATAGAGATACCCAGGGGACTCCCAAAATATTGAAGATGCAAATAGAGATACCCAGGAGACTTCCAAAATGATGAAGATGCAAATAGAGACACCCAGGAGACTTCCAAAATATTGAAGATGAAAATAGAGATACCCAGGAGACTCCCAAAACATTGAAGATGCAAATAGAGATACCCAGGAGACTTCCAAAATATTGAAGATGCAAATAGAGATACGCAGGAGACTCCCAAATTAATGAAGATGCAAATAGAGATACCCAGGAGACTCCCAAAATATTGAAGATGCAAATAGAGATACCCAGGAGACTCCCAAAATATTGAAGATGCAAACAGAGATACCCAGGTGACTTCCAAAATATTGAAGATGCAAATAGAGATACGCAGGAGACTCCCAAATTAATGAAGATGCAAATAGAGATACCCAGGAGAATCCCAAAATATTGAAGATGCAAATAGAGATACCCAGGAGACTCCCAAAATATTGAAGATGCAAATAGAGATACCCAGGAGACTCCCAAAATATTGAAGATGCAAATAGAGATACCCAGGAGATTCCCAAAATATTGAAGATGCAAATAGAGATACCCAGGAGACTCCCAAAATATTGAAGATGCAAATAGAGATATGCAGGAGACTCCCAAAATATTGAAGATGCAAATAGAGATACCCAGGAGACTCCCAAAATATTGAAGATGCAAATAGAGATACCCAGGAGACACCCAAAATATTAAAGATGCAAATAGAGATACCCAGGAGACACCCAAAATATTAAAGATGCAAATAGAGATACCCAGGAGACTCCCAAAATATTGAAGATGCAAATAAAGATACCCAGGAGACTCCCAAAATATCGAAGATGCAAATAGAGATACCCAGGAGACTCCCAAAATATCGAAGATGCAAATAGAGATACCCAGGTGACTTCCAAAGTATTTAAGATGCAAATAGAGATACCCAGGAGTCTCCCAAAATATTGAAGATGCAAATAGAGATACCCAGGAGACTCCTAAAATATCGAAGATGCAAATAAAGATACCCAGGAGACTCCCAAAATATCGAAGATGCAAATAGAGATACCCAGGTGACTTCCAAAGTATTGAAGATGGAAATAGAGATACCCAGGAGACTCCCAAAATATTGAAGATGCAAATAGAGATACCCAGGAGACTCCCAAAATATTGAAGATGCAAATAGAGATACCCAGGAGATTCCCAAAATATTGAAGATGCAAATAGAGATACCCAGGAGACTCCCAAAATATTGAAGATGCAAATACAGATATGCAGGAGACTCCCAAAATATTGAAGATGCAAATAGAGATACCCAGGTGACTTCCAAAGTATTTAAGATGCAAATAGAGATACCCAGGAGACTCCCAAAATATTGAAGATGCAAATAGAGATACCCAGGAGACTCCCAAAATATTGAAGATGCAAATAGAGATACCCAGGAGACCCCCAAAATATTGAAGATGCAAATAGAGATACCCAGGAGAATCCCAAAATATTGAAGATGCAAATAGAGATACCCAGGAGAATCCCAAAATATTGAAGATGCAAATAGAGATACCCAGGAGACTCCCAAAATATTGAAGATGCAAATAAAGATACCCAGGAGACTCCCAAAATATCGAAGATGCAAATAGAGATACCCAGGTGACTTCCAAAGTATTTAAGATGCAAATAGAGATACCCAGGAGTCTCCCAAAATATTGAAGATGCAAATAGAGATACCCAGGAGACTCCCAAAATATCGAAGATGCAAATAAAGATACCCAGGAGACTCCCAAAATATCGAAGATGCAAATAGAGATACCCAGGTGACTTCCAAAGTATTGAAGATGGAAATAGAGATACCCAGGAGACTCCCAAAATATTGAAGATGCAAATAGAGATACCCAGGAGACTTCCAAAATGATGAAGATGCAAATAGAGACACCCAGGAGACTTCCAAAATATTGAAGATGAAAATAGAGATACCCAGGAGACTTCCAAAATATTGAAGATGCAAATAGAGATACCCAGGAGACTCCCAAAACATTGAAGATGCAAATAGAGATACCCAGGAGACTTCCAAAATATTGAAGATGCAAATAGAGATACGCAGGAGACTCCCAAATTAATGAAGATTCAAATAGAGATACCCAGGAGACTCCCAAAATATTGAAGATGCAAATAGAGATATGCAGGAGACTCCCAAAATATTGAAGATGCAAATAGAGATACCCAGGAGACTCCCAAAATATTGAAGATGCAAATAGAGATACCCAGGTGACTCCCAACAAATTTTGAAATGTGTAACGTATATTCAATTTTTAGCTTCCCTTTTGAGTTTCTTTTTTTATGTAAATTTGGGTTCGTTCTCTTAGACATTTTCAAACCTTAACGTTACGTTTTTTTCCTCAAACGAGAACGACGGTGGCAACAATGTGAGGTCCGAACGAGAGTGACATATGTGTGCACTGATAAGAACGTTAGATAAAAATGCGATGCAGTGGTTGCTTGTGGAGATAATAGATCGCTGCTGAGTTTGATTGTACCACTGCTAAGGTATGTGAAGTTGTGTGTGTACCTCGCCGTGCTATGTTTTGGATTTCGTCTAAAGTTGCTGGACTAATAAAAAGTTTACGTAAAGTGAGCTATCCGGTACAATTGGTTTCATTCCATTTACCTTTAGTTTAACATCTATTCAGCCGGACATTTGGAACTTTAACATAACGAATCATACATAACATAAAAAGTGTTACTTTATAAGCGATGACATCTCGGCCATATTAAAGAGAGTTTGCAATTATTCATAAAATATATTTAGAAACATATTCAAAGATATTTAAAAATAAGCCGACATTAACGAAGGACGAAATACCATATGATTCCGCATAAAGGTGGCCCAGGTACTTGGGCCACCCCCACTGAGTGTGCCACTCTCGACAACAATGAGGCTTGCGGTTTTCATTTAGTTGGATGTACTGTACGTAGTTCGCAAAATATAAGTGTTCACATTGTTGACGATTCTCTGGGGCTGTTCGATCATTACTGCGGCTGCGAGCCATTGCGAGCTTCATTCAGTCTGTCTGAAGTGTTACCAAAAGTCCGAATTTGTAAGGGTTTTTGGAAAAACTGTACAAACGGTCACATTTTGATTTTATCTCCCGCTTACAGTAGTATGACGTTAAATTTGTTTCATCGAGCTGGGTATACACTGAAGTGCCAGAAAAACTGGTACACCAGTCTAATACTTGGTAAGTCCCCCACGGGAGCGCAGGACTGCAGACATACGACGTGGCATGGACTCCACTATAGCTTCTGGAAGTATGCTCTAGGCAATGCACACCATACTTCCTGCAGAGCGTTCCACAATTCGGGTGTATTCCGAGGTCTCGGATTCCTGTGTTCGATAACGCGTTGCATGGCATCCCAAATGTGTTCTATGATGTTCAGGTTTGGGCACTTGGGTGGGAATGGCAACACCCCAAACTCAGATGAATGTTCCTCTAAATGTGGCGTCCCGACACTTGTGTGGAAGTGCATTGTCCTGTTGGAACAGCCCAACCAATCAGCATTAATACAGGACATGAACGGGTGTACCTCGTCCGAAAGAATGCGCACATACCGTTGGCCGGTCACAGACGTTTGTAGACGGACCAGGAGTCCCAGTGAAGTCCAGCTAAACGCACCTCATACCATTACGGAACCTCCACCAGCCGGTACAGTTCCCTGTTGACAGGCGGGATCAATGGCTTCATGGGGTTTGCGCCACACACGAATCCTTCCATCTTCCCGATAAAGTTGGAAATGCGACTCGTCAGACCAGGCTACTTGTTTCCAGTCATCAAGTGTCCAGTGGCGGTGTTGCCGTGCCCAAGCGAGGCGCATAGCTCTGTGTCATGCACCCATCAAGGGGACGCGAGTTGGGCGTCATTTCCTAAAGCCCATATCGTGTAGGTTACGTTGCACAGTCCGGACGCTGATGCTTGTTGAGGCTCCAACATTGAATTCCGATGATACCTGCGAGAGTGTTGAACGCTATCGCGTGAAACGATTCTTGACAGCCGACGATGGTCACGTTCACCCAATGTCTTTTTACGGCCACACTGGTATCGTAGGTTGGAGATTTTGCCGGAATTCTTGTAGTCAACGGTACACCTTCGCAATGGTCGTCCGTGAAAATCCGAATTTCGTTTCTACCTCCAAAAATACTATGGCCCATCTCACGAGCGCCAACTATGACACCGCGTTGAAAATCGCTTAAATCGTTATTACTTGTCATTCTCATACGGAAAACAGCTCTGACAGCTGGCAAGGATATCTACCGCTTTATATGCGCACTGGTGGACGTAACCGAGTACGCGCGTAGGTGACGTTGCTATGTATTTTGCGTAAGCTCGTCTGTACCAGTTTTTCTGGCACTTCAGTGTATATGGACTAATATACACTATTACATTAGTAATAAGATAGAAAGACTAATGGAGGCGCAATATTTTGCGGTTTTCGCCGGGCCCGGAAATACCTAGTTACGCCTTTGCCGCTCACGATATATAAACACATTGTAAGGGAAAAGTAAAGAGCAGTTTGCAAGTTGCCGACGGTTTCATAAACTTTGATCTCTTACCAAAATACGATTCTTCTTTTCTTTTTGCGTTTTCTCTTCGCAATCCCAACAAAATGAAAAGAAAACAACGTAGCTAAAAATAAGGGTGTTTTGACGAAGAGGAAAATAAACAGTGTTTTTCCTACATTAAGTCCAAAAGGATTACTGAAAACATAATAGTTGTTTCAAATGCTTTGATCCTTGAAACTAATGAGATTTTAACTGCAGAAGATAGAAAAAGAGGGAATTGCGACTTTACCTCTGCTATCTTATCGGTATTTTCTTCGTCGGGCTTTCCGGTGTTGTTGTGAAAGCTCGAGGAATTAACGGCTGAAGGCCTCAGATTACTATTTTTCGACCTTTCGTTGAGAATTGATAGGTTTCTCCTGGACAGAGTCTTTTCTTCGTGAGTCTTTCTTTCTATTACTTGCTTCCTGTCTGTGTTATTATTCGCCATTGATTTCTTCCGCAGTTGGTAAATGTCACCCTGAAGCCACAAGAAAGATTGTTTCCTGTAAAGAGCACACACAACACAAAGGGTTAAAACGGCACCACAAGCGACGAAGAAAAACAGTGCACAGTAAAAACATTCAAGACCTTTTACGCTTCTTATCAAACATTGCCTTTAAAATACGTATAGCATAATATTCGAAACATCAACAAAGACTAGATAGCATTAGTTTTGAACCTTCTCTAACAATTTTAACAAATTTTATAATCTTCAACGTTAAAATCATTTTCAGTACATTGCCGTACGAAGGTATCACCAAATCTCTTCAAAACTCTCTCTCTCTCTCTCTCTCTCTATCTCTCTCTTGAGTAGTTCTCATATATCGCGCCACCATGCTTTCAAATATAATCCTTCCATCTCCTATGTGGTGTTCTTCTGGGCCTTTTCCTATCTCTTGAAATCCAGCCTAGTATTTCGACTGTCCAAAGGTGTTCAGTTCTTCTAGCAATATTGCGACGCATAATCTAATTTAATTTTCTTTTTTGGTTCCTGTTCCCTTATGTAAATTTTGGTACATTCTCCTTAAGCAGTTTTGTAACTTAACGCCAGATTTTCTTTCTCGATTAATGTTCTGTGGCAACCTGAACTGAGGTCAGAGGTAGAACGACGAATGTGTTCAAGATAGATAAGAATTATGTTTAAAATTGCATGAAGCTGACTTTCGTCGGATGCGCTCCGCTGTCTTTGGTCAGGTATACTAACGATCACGTTAAATGTTTTCAATATGTTAAGACGATTCCTGTTGTTGGAAGTAGATTCGAATGTCATTCTGGTTTGGAGATAGAAGTTAAAATTTAACCTATACTTGTCAATGATTAATTCTGTTACGCTGAATATTTGAAAGATACTGAGAATTATTCAGTGTATTCGAGACTTAGTTGTATCTAGAGTAATAGTACTCTATGATTCATTGCTATGTACTGACATTTAAAGTGCCTAAAGGAATTTAATAAAGATTTTGGAGCCGTAAGTACAAGAATTGTTGATTCACTTGACGTTAAAGCCATTGAGTGATTTCTGTTTTATTTAAGCTATCGGGAGCACGACGTAACTTACGGAACATTGCAGTATCCATATTCACGTAATGTTAATCTTCTGGTGAAGCGTTGACTCCTAACTAATATACTCAGCAAAGCACCAAAGAACATTACAATATGTCCAGGTCATAGTCACGATGCCATCCTTTCTTGTGATTTTCCTTAAACATGTTTTTCTCTTCCTGTATTTCTTGATTACACTCAGCATGCACCTCTGAAAGTCTTTTTGAGTCAAGGTCCATATCTCTGATCCGTAAGTAAGAGCTGGAAAAATACATTTACTAAACATTTTTTTTAAGGCATAATGGTAAATTGCTCTAGAATATCTGCTGTTTCTTCCTAATATACTCCAACCAATGGTATACTCCTAATCAGTGGCGTTTCTTGGGTCCGAGACCTGGAATATCTCACCCACCCCCTACCCACAGTACTGTTTCTTTTTAAATGATGAAGTTTAATTTTTAATTGTTAGTTAATAGAAATAACTTGTTTTCTAAATTTTAGGTACATGCTATTGCTAGCATGATACCAAATAATTATGAGGATTAGGATTTGAACACTTAATTGTACATAAACTCTATTCTTCTTCTGAATACTTTATTTGTAAATGAACTCTATTCTTCTTCTGAATACTTTATTTGTAAATGAACTCTATTTTTCTTCTGAATACTTTATTTGTACATGAACTCCATTCTTCTTTCCTTTTGTATGAACTTGAGTGTCACGTTTTCATAAAAAGGCTCTTCCGAGTACTTTTTCATATTTAAAAAGAATGTTTTCTCTATTGAGAAAACAGCCGCGGATGGTTTACTGGTTAGCGAGTAAGACTATCGATGCAAGGTCCTCAGGTTCGAACCTGGGATGATCTTTCAGAGATGGTGTGATTTACTAACAATCGCTGAATATTCGCCGTGCATCCGACGAGCACGTTAAGTGGCGGCCCCCAGGCTGGACCCACTGGTTAAATGGGTATCCTTTCCTATGCACCCCCTGAAATTCTCTCACACCTCTGTGTGCAACATCGTACTTGTATGGTGGCGCCATCTACTGTACTCTAATCTCACTACAAACTGTTCTGTCAAAGTCGCTAGACTTGCTCTCATTCTTTCCGTTTCTGTGTCCTGACCAAAAGACGATCTCGCTGTAGGTGGCTGGGACCTAAACTCTACTCACTGTGGACGGAAGTCCTACAAGAAAATGACAAATACTATAGACAAAGCAGCCAAGTTTCTCAAATGGACATGTCCTTGTGAGGCTCTAACATATATCTTGATTCTTTTTAATACAGAAAAACGTATTCGGCAGTTGTTGATGGAAACTTTAGTATTAGGTCTGGTAATCTGTACACCTCACTAAGCCCAACTATGTCCAATAAAAACAAGTAATGTCTCTTCCTGATTTCTCTTTTGTGTTCATCAAAGGAATAAAACACCTTCAGTTCACATTTTAGTAGAGCTGTATGAAAATTTGAAGCACTAGAGTGCTTTAAGTTCTGACAGTAGATGTTCAGAGAAGCGTTCACAAAATTTATCAAAACAGTTCGAATCCAACAAAGCCACGAATTTATGATATAATATCACTGATTTTAATTCATCACACAAACTGAAACCACTCTCGCAAAACACGTGCCATTACGAGCGGGAGCATGCTAATGACTAAGGTAGTCCGAAGACTTCTCTTTTCTGAGCGAACAGTTGCCCAAAGCAATGGCCTATTCACTTTTCACCCGCGCATTCATGTTGTCATGGAAACACTAGCAGGCGATCGTATCTTGAAGGTCTTCGAATCAGAACCGCAAAGACTGGGGTAGAGATGTTCGCGTTACGATGACAGCTGTTGGCGTTAGGACCGTTGGTGATTCTTGCTCGCCAGATGGATTCTCTTAGTCAAGAGAAGCGAATTCGCAGGTGTGGGTTGTTGTTGTTTTTTCGCAGAGAAAGAATCGACATATCTTATTACGGTTGATAATTGACTTTTATTTGTGCATTGGGCTTCGCAGCTAGCCTCGAATATATGTCACTGCACCTAATAGTTACTTCTTCGAAGTGGCCTTGCTTGATATACAGTATATTGTTCCAGGTAGATGTAGCATTAGTTACTTCTAAATTTGCCTCATCAACCTCTAAATCTTCAGTTCTTCTAAACGAGTTGCACATCAATTTCGTTTTCTGTAATACAACTTCTTTACTCATGTCAGCAAGTTCCCGGCTGATGCTCTGGAATTCTAAGGGAGTACTTGCAAAAATGACTATGACGTCAGCAAAATAATGGTGGGATATGTAAAGGTGGATATTCCCTTGTACTTCCTGTCCTTCTAAACCTTGAGAGTTACAGTGAAAACATACAGAGGTTGTTCAGAAAGTAATGCCTCCATATTTACATACAAGCTCAGAAGCAAGGTACCAAATTGAAGCAAAACAAGAGCAAAGCTCAGAATTTCTACTTTAATTCACAAAGTTTATTTTTCTACATAGACCCCTTCACGCTCGGTACGGACACGCCAACAAGTGTTTTAAACCGGCCTCTATAAAAGTCTTCAGGTTGTTCGCCGAACCATTTCCTCGTAGCGGCTTGAACATTTTCGCCATAGGTGAACTGAATTCCTTTCAAATGTCTCTTGAGAGCAAAAACAACTAGAAATCGGATGGTGCCAAATCCGGGCTGTAGGTAGTGTATTCACGAACTTCAAACCTGATTTTATCTATGGCGTCTGAAGTGAAAGCACTACCGTGGGGTTTGGTATTGTCGTGTTGCATAATCGTTGGCTTTTTTCGCTACGCACGCGGATTATTCATTGCTTTAACTTTTTAAGGTATGCACGTAACTCTCAGAGTTGATAGTCGTGCCGTTGACCTTGTACTCCTAATGAATACTGTCTCTAGTCCCAGAGTACAGTGAGCATGCACTTACTAGTAGAAATTGAAGTTTTAAGTTTTTTCGCTACAGGAGAAGATGCGTGTTGTCGGTAATCCAGCGATTGATTTTTCACTTCTGCATCATAATGACGAACCCAACTCTTATTGCCCGTCACAATGCTTTGGAGAAAATCACTTCCATATTTTTAATAGCCAACCAGCAACCTTTGGCGTTTTTCAAGTCTTGATTTCTTCATTTCAGTCGTTAGGTGACACGGTACCCAACAAGCACACACTTTGTTATATCCTAAAACGTTAATTATGTCATTGATACTACCTAAACTAATGTTCAGCTTGCCTAGAATGATTCTCTGAGTTACACTTCGATTTTCCCTGATGAGCTCATCAACTTTTTGCCTGTTGAAATTGCAAGTTGCGATTACTGGACTCCCACTCCATGGCTGATCATTTACGGCCAACACTCCTTCACTGTCTTTTGATTTTCTTACCCAACGACAAACAGTGCTTTATGTCCAAAGTTTCAGAACCATAAACTGCCACTAATCTATGAATTAAAACTGTAACTAATCGTGTTTAAATAATCATCAATTTTAAACACAATTAAATACTAACAATTAGTACGGAGTTCTATTAAACAGTAAAACGAACCTAATTGACAAGGAGTCGTTTGCCAAATGACTGGTAATCGTTGTTTAAAGAATCATCAATTTTAAGCACAATTAAATACGAACAATGAGTACGGAGTTCTATTACGCAGTAAAATGAACCTAATTGCACAAGGAGTCGTTTGCCAAATGAATGGTTGCTCGGCAACAAGTCATGCGCGAGACACTCACGTGGAGGCATTACTTATTGAACATGTCTCGTATTTCATTATTTTACGAGAATTTTAACATGGTTTACATGAGACAATTATTTGTAAGTTTTCAAAACTTGAGAGTTACATTGAAAACACGTTTCGGTGTTTTATGAAAATTTTGACGCGGTTTATTTATCACCATTATTTATAAGCTTCTAAACTTTGAGAGTTTCATTAAAAACAGAATTCAGGTGTTTTATGAAAATGTTAACTTGATTTATTTAAGACCATTATTTTTAAGCAACGAATTCTTGAGAGTTGTACTGAAAATAGATTTCGTGTTTTATGAAAATTTCAACAGGGATTACTTGTCACAATTATACTCAAGAAACGTATATAGCGTATTAAATCCGTTTATTTTTATGGCGTAATAAGCTATAAAAATAATAGCTATATTATTTTAGCTATTATATTTTTATTATTATTACATTTATAATATCTACATTATAAATATAATATGTTATTATATAATATATATTAATATAATATCATCATTACCATGATCATCATCGTCAACCATTATCAATCCACTGCTGGACGAAGGTCTCCCCAAGTTTCCTCCACAACGGTCTGTCTTGTGCCAGTCTCCTCCATGTCACTCCCGCATACTTTCGAATTTCATCCACCCATCTCCCATGTGGTCTTCTTCTGGGTCTTTTCCTGTCCCTTGGAATCCAATCTAAAATTTCCGCTGTCCATCGATGATCTGTCCTTCTGGCAGTATGTCCAAATCATTGCCATTTCAGGGATTTATATATATATATATTTTTTTTTTTTAAGAAAATCATTGCTCTACATAAACGAATTAAGCTCACTGTATCTAACATAAATTTTCCTTTTGTTTATGCCATTCCAAAGTTCCATAAGAAACCTGTGTCTTTTCGGTTTATAAACAGTGGACGTAACTGCCACAATAGTAAAGCGGGTGGGTTGCTTCAGAGGTACTTGTCTGCAGTGCTTCGTAAACTAGATTCGCCCTGTATCACCGCGAACAATGACAGAGTTTTAGAGGCGTTGAAATCTTCAACAATTGTCTCATCTGTTGATACCTACGATTTTAAAAACCTATTCACTTCGATTTCATTGAAGGGTTTATGGCAGGTGGCCTTTTTTTTTTTTTTTTTTTTGATTGGAGGTTTAACGACCACCGTGAGCAACTCAATGGGCTATAAGCAGTCGCGTGTCCCTAATTTAGGGTCACTGGTTCCAGGGAAGAGAGAGAGCCAGTGCCACAAGACAAACACAACATCCATGCCTCACCGGGATTCGAACATGGACCCTTTTCAGACGAATGATCAGAGGCCATCGCTTAGACCACTGCGCCACCGGGGCGGCGCAGGTGGCCTTAAATTTACACATGACGCTTGAGTCCGGGGTTACAAAACAATTTTGGCACTTTTTAGTTGACCTCTGTATTAATAACAATTTCGTTATCGTGAGCGATGGGCTGTACCTCCAAACTCTTGGTATTCTGATGGGCAGTCGCTTCTCAAGTAGCTTAGTAAACCTTTATCTGCACTATTTTGGAGATAGATTTACTACTGCTTGCCTTTTGCCTGATGTCGTTCTGAGGTATGTTGATGACATTACTGTCATTAACATGCCGGACTTCTTGCGATGCGCTGCTGACTTGTATCCTGGGTACCTCACCTTAGAAAAAAACAATAGCTCGTCTACTTACGTTTGTTACTTCAATTTGGAGGTGCAGGTGGACGAGAGGGGAGGGGTGTGGTGAATCTTTACGATAAAAGAAATGGGTCATTCCACGTCAAATCAACGCAAAAAAAAAAAAGGTTTTGTCACCCATGGTCTCCGATTTTGATGAAACTTGGTATAACCAATCCCTCGAAGGAGATATGTAACCCCATAATTTTTTTCCCTCTAGCACTTCTGGTTTTAATTTTACAGCCCTTGAAATGTTTGGAGAATTCTCGTTGCTTACCATTTCCGAGGCCTTCTACTCAAGCTACACTTGCTTACCAAAAAAATTCCATCTCACACAGAAATCATTCAATCTCTTTGAAATTTTACGGCCTTGTCAATGAAAGCATGAAGATTTCAGAAAAAAATATGCTAACACTCTAAATATCTGCTGTACTCCACTAAAAAAATAATAAACTATTTTTAGCCTAATTTTTTCTGTGGAAAACATGGTTTACTAAAAACGGAATTATCAACATGAGGGATAGGTTTAACCCTAACATCTAATTTTTTTAATGAACCTAGAGACATGTTCCATCATACCCAGCAATAAAAGTGATGGCTTTTTCATTCTTTCGGCACTTTTTTCGGCCATTTTGAAAAAAATGGCTGCTGCATAACTATTTTTTCAATTTCACCCAAACTCTAAGATTCCTATCTTAAAATAATGATAACATCTCCTTTGTTTTTTCCTCTTGAAAAACATCACTTCCAAGAAGCTGATTTTGACTTCATCACTTCCGATAAGAAGCCAAGTCAAAACCTGTGAGAACAAAGTTTGACTTGGCTTCTTATCGAAAGTGATGAAGGAAGTCAAAATCTTTGTTCACAACATGCAGCAGCTTGTTAGCACAGCTGTCAGTCAGTCTGTTTCAGTTCCTAAACTCAAACCTTATTCCAGTGTATAATTTAGTACTTTATCGATGTTATAAGTGTGCATGGGCAAAGTATAGTAATGTCCTAATATTAGTGTATTTCTTTGTTACAGAGAAAATGGAAGATTCTAAGTGCAGTGTTGGGCAATTAACTTTGACAGAGTATCACAAATATACCTATGTCTCAAAGAAAGGTATTGAAAATGTAGCAGATCTAATTGAAGAAAATAGAATTATTTTGAAGTTAAGAACAGAAGCTGCTGAAGATTTACAGACCATTTGTCTGCAGCATCATAAAAGTTTATTTTTGAAAAAGTTTGCATTTCTTCAAAAAGTGTGTTGTGATCCCCTAAGAAAGCATAAGAGATGTGTGAGAAAATCACTACGTATGGTGACTGTACAGCAATGTAAATACTTATTAATGAAGGAAATTAAAGTGAAACCAGGGCAAAAACTGTGTTCTCAATGTAGAGGTACTTTATTTAAAAGTGATGTACAGAGTGCTGACGAAAGTACTGATACCCATACTGAACCTGAGGACATTGGTTTAACTCTAGAAGAAGTAACCGGTTTGGAGAAGAAAGAAACGTTAGAAAAACTCAATTCATCTTTCACTGGGATAGGTTGCTCTCCCTTAAAATTACATTCCCTTGGTGAACATAGCAAAGCATCTTATGGAAGGGAAAAGTTCGAAAAATTCCAGGCAAGCAAATTTCATAAAATACTAGATGTTGACATTCCAACAAAAGAAGCCAAAACAGATGAGCTTGTGGAACAGAAAGCAGCTGATATGGACAAGCTTGTGGAAATCATGAAAGAGCAATTGAAATCCATTTCAAGGAAAAAACAAATTCAACTATTAACCATTCCTGCTTCACTGACATGGACACAGAAAAAAATACGAGGAACATTTGGTATTTCTGACTTTGCTGTTCGTAAAGCTCAGAGACTTGTTCAGGAAAAGGGATTTTTAGCTGAACCTGATCCCAGATGTGAGAAAAAACAAACCTGAAAATATTAATTTAGTGAGTAACTTTTATGAAAGTGATGAGCAGTCTAGAGTTATGCCTGGAATGAAAGATGTAGTGAGCATGGGTAAAAATAATTACAACAGAAAGCGACTGATTTTGGGTGATCTTCATGAATTATATTCAAGTTTCAAGTGTGAGTATCCTGATGTTAAGGTGGGATTCTCAAAATTTTGCACTTTGCGACCAAAGGGATGCTTTTCAGCTGGTGCCAGGGAACCCACTCAGTATGCGTACGCACACTTCACCAAAATGTCATACTTCTCCTTCATGCTGCACAAAAATTGAAGAAAGCTATAAGGATGTTATGAAGTTCTTAGTGTGTGAAGAAGCAAAGAGGGAATGTATGCTCAGTCACTGCAGTAAATGCCCCTCCAAACCACATCTACTGAGCTACTTAGAGTCCAAATTTAAAGATTATGAAGAAAGTGACACTATTGAATTTTCTCAATGGGTGTCAACTGACAGGACACAGATGATAAAAAGTTCAACAACACTTGATGATTTCATTGATGATTTAGCCAACAAGATTGAAAAACTGATTCCACACTCTTTCATAGCCAAGTCACAGTCTTCGTTCCTAAAAAATCTCAAAGAAAATGTACCATCAGACACAGCAATAATTTTGATGGACTTCAGTGAGAACTACTCTTTTACAATCCAGGATGAGGCCCAGGGGTACCACTGGACTTCTGATTTATGTTCAGTTCATCCTGTTGTAGTACATTATAAAAACCCTGAAGGAGAAAAGATTGTTTCATCACACTGTGTCACATCTGATGACTTCAAGCATGATGTGAATATGGTTTACAAAATCCAGGAAACAGTTGTTAATTTTCTCAAAGATAATTTTTCACACATTACGGCAATACATTACTACAGTGACGGGAGTGCTGCACAGTATAAAAACAAGTACAATTTCCTTAACCTGTGTCTGCATGAAGAAGGCTTCCAGTTGAAGGCACAGTGGTAATTTTTTGCTACAAGCCATGGAAAATCAGAATGTGATGGGATTGGTGGCACAGCACAACGCTTAACTCGAAGGGAGAGTCTCCAAAGACCATTTGAGAGGCACATCACAACAGCAGCTACATTTTTCAATTTTTGTGAAACAAACATCACTAAGGTCAGTTTCCACTTTATTGACAAAGACACAGTAGATACAACTCGTTCTGCTCTTGAAAACAGGTTCAAAGATGTGCACACACTTCCTGGTACTAGAAGTTTTCACAACTGTAAGCCTCTGGATTTCATAGGTACTACTGCGGCTAGAAGGATCAGCATCGATGAGGAATCATCTCTCACATTTAACCTGAAAAGCTGTCACCCATCAGTTATAACCGCAGATGAGTTGTTCCCTGGGTGTTACATTGCATGTAAATATGACCACTTGTGGTATTTTGGAATGGTGTCTACAGTGGATAAAGATGAAGACGATGTTGTTGTAAAGTTTCTTCATCCTAATGGACCTTCACCATCATTCTGCTGGCCAAGCCATGAAGATTCCTGCACAGTACCAGTTCCTCATTTGCTTGCTGTTGTTGATATCCCACAGACAACATCTGGAAGAACCTATCACTTCTCAAAGGACTGCATGAGGTCAATGGAGGAAAAATCTGCACATTTAGATGTTATGCTACGCAAAAGAAAATAAGCGTTATGTACTAGAAGTTCAGAAATTGTACCTAACTTATTTTTTACAGGTAAATAACTTATTATGTACATGTTACCAATATTCAATAGTTTAATTATGTTTATAAATTAAACTATTGGGTTTTTTTCAAAATAGCCAAAAAAAGTGCCGAAGGAATAAAAAAGCCTTCAGTTTTATTGCTGGGTATGATTGAACATGTCTCTAGGTTCACTAAAAAAATTATATGTTAGGGTTATACCTATCCCTCATGTTGATAATTCCGTTTTTGGTAAACCATGTTTTCCACAGAAAAAATTAGGCTAAAAATAGTTTATTAATTTTTTAGTGAAGTACAGCAGATATTTAGAGTGTTAGCATATTTTTTTCTGAAATCTTCATGCTTTCATTGACAAGGCTGTAAAGTTTCAAAGAGATTGAACGATTTCTGAGTGAGATGGAATTTTTTTGGTAAGCAAGTGTAGCTTGAGTAGAAGGCCTCGGAAATGGTAAAAAACGAGAATTCCCCAAAAGTTTCAAGGGCTGTAAAATTAAAACCAGAAGTGCTAGAGGGAAACAAAATTATGGGGTTACTTATCCCCTAGGAGGGATTTGTTATACCAAGTTTCATCAAAATCGAAGACATGGGTGTCATGGCCTCGTTGAACTGATGTGGAATGACCCAAATGCTTTTGATTTCGATATCATTCACTACACACATTGGTCCTCAAACATTTCGAAAGAAGTACATCGTAACTTACTTCTTTCCGGTGTCGCACGATTGGTCGACACCCGATTGGTCGACAGTAACGATTGGTCGACAGTAACGATTGGTCGGCAGCACGATTGGTCGACATAACGATCAGTCGACAGTAACGACTGATCGACAGCACGATTGGTCGACAGTAACGATTGGTCGAATAACGATTGGTCGGCAGCATGATTGGTCGACACCCGATTGGTCGAATAACGATTGGTCGGCAGCATTATTGGTCGACACCCGATTGGTCGAATAACGATTGGTCGACATAACGATTGGTCGACAGTAACGATTGGTCGGCAGCACGATTGGTCGACATAACGATCAGTCGATAGTAACGACTGATCGACAGCACGATTGGTCGACACCCGATTGGTCAACAGCAACGATTGGTCGGCAGCACGATTGGTCGACATAACGATCAGTCGATAGTAACGACTGATCGACAGCACGATTGGTCGACACCCGATTGGTCAACAGCAACGATTGGTCGGCAGCACGATTGGTCGACATAACGATCAGTCGATAGTAACGACTGATCGACAGCACGATTGGTCGACACCCGATTGGTCAACAGTAACGATTGGTCGGCAGCACGATTGGTCGACATAACGATCAGTCGATAGTAACGACTGATCGACAGCACGATTGGTCGACACCCGATTGGTTGACAGTAACGTTTGGTCGAATAGCGATTGGTCGACACCGGATTGGTTGGCAGCATGATTGTTCGACACCCGATTGGTCGACAGTAACGATAGGTTGGCAGCACGATTGGTCGATATAATGATCAGTCGATCACGATTGGTCGACACCGGATTGGTTGGCAGCATGATTGTTCGACATAACGATTGGTCGACAGTAACGATAGGTTGGCAGCACGATTGGTCGATATAATGATCAGTCGATCACGATTGGTCGACAGTAACGATTGGTCGGCAGCACGATTGGTCGACATAACGATCAGTCGACAGTAACGACTGGTCGACAGCACGATTGGTCGACATAACGATCAGTCGACCGTAACGACTGGTCGACAGAACCATTGGTTCAGAGGATTAGGGTTTACATTCGCAGCGGTACCTCTCAGAACGTACTGACTTCTCAAAACGTAACGTTCCTTTTTGGAAATAATGTCTTTTAGAATGTAGTCCTCAGAACGTACAGCATTACAACATACATGTATTATTTCCAAATAGGCCCCAGTGTCATCTTTTGTGCTGTAAGTGAAATCTATATAGAGGGCCTTCTGAACGATGTTATTTCCGAAAGGGCCCAGGGGAACTTTACGTATAGGCACCTTGGGGAAACTGCCACACATAATTCGGAAACTCGGAAAATTGCCACACATTCAAAGTGTTTCTCGGACGAACGGCGATTTGTGCTCGTCCCCTTAATGAAAACCATGTTTCAATTTTCCGGTGGGGCAATTTTTCTGTGTGTAGCAATTTTCCGGGTAGCTGAAAGATGTGTGGCAATCTTCCGATGGGGCAATTTACCGCCAAACTGTCTGTACTTATTCAATATTTTTTTCCAAGTTTCGTTGACCATTTTATGTCGACCAATGTCGACTAATCGTTATATCGACCAGTCGTTACTGTCGACCAATCGTTATGTCGACTAATCATTTCTGTCGACCAATCGTTATATACCCACTTCTTTCTCAATTGCACAGAATAGCAAAAATATTTTCAACACAGGTTTTAATAATAAAACATCTTAAAACACTTCTAACTAAACTGCAATTTAACAACTATCCCATACATTTTTAAAACATTATTTAAAACATTTAATTTTGAATTTCAATTTGGTTTCAAAGAGTTTCAAATCACACATTGACATGCTTTACTAATCCAGGACCTAACAATATTAAGTAATTCAAGCAATACAAAGTGTCACCTGACAGGTCCCTAGTGGCTGAAGATTTTCATTTACATACACAGTTTTGCATCTCGTCATCTCACACACTTCTTTGGCTTGCTATGATGTTATTTAACCGCGACCACTTTTACCATTTAGTATATATTTGTGTTCTTGTTGATCGTCGGCCTAGTGTTCAGTCTTCATTCGTGGCGTTGACCTCTAGGTCTGCCGGTAAGCCTTTTTATCATTTTTTTATCATTGTTTACATTATTGCTTTACGAGTTCTTAGGTCTGTTCTGTGTTTGGTCTGGTGGCCTACCAAAATTTTTGACCAACCTAAATTTTTTGGTTCTCCTTGTCGTTTGTTGGTACTAGAATGGCCACTCCCGCAGGTTGATGCTCTCCTGACGACGGCAACGTGTCTTTTGTTTTATATTTTTCGGTTTTCAATTCTGAACTTTAATTTTGAATTTAATTTTGTATTTTCTAAATTTCTTTAAATTTTATTAATTCTTAATAATTCACTCTATATGTACTATTACATGAGGTATAGCTGCCTTTGGCGCTTCTCATGGTACTACTAGCTTTATTTCTTTCGTTATGGTTTTTAATTAAGGTGTTTTAATTTAGCTATCCATTCTTATTTTGCAAATCTGATTATATATATAAGTATATATAATATTATTAATAGAAAATAATATATAATAATATATTATTATATTATTAATAATAATATATTTATTTATTATATCCATTAATTTATTATTTTCTATTATTATTTTTTTAAAGCTATATTATTAGCTTATAGCTAATAATATCTTTTTTGCTTATTACGCCATAAAAATAAACGGATTTAATACGCTATAAAGCGTTTCTTCAGTATTCGCATTGTGGTGTATTAGAAATGACCGTTGTCACAATTATATGTCAGTTTCTAAAACTTGAGAGTTACACTGAAAACAAATTTTAAAGTTTTACGTGAATTTCTACATGTTTTAGTTAAGATTATTATTCCTAAGCTTCCAAACCTTGAGAGTTACACTGTAAACAGATTTCAGTGTCTTATAAAAATTTCAGTACCGTTTATTTATTACCATTCCTTGTGAGCTTTTACACCAGAAGATTTTAATTATATTATATTTTTATGGAGCCGTTTATAGTCTTCAATTTTCGAATCATCAGAATATTTTCTGGGAAATGCATCAACCGGCTTTTTAGGAGGAAAAAACATGGCGGGTGTTTTGTTGTTGTTGTTTAGTTTTGTTTTGAAATGTTTTAATAAGAGTTTTAAAATAACCGTCAAGGTATGGAAACACATAAATAATGGATAAACAAATATAAAATAATTACACTTACAATGAAAATTTAAAGCAATTTTCATAAAAAACGAAATATAAAAAAGTTCAAACATTCATAGCAAAGCCAATTTTCCAGTTTCTTTTCTAGTTACGTTCCTGTTTTGCGACGCAATTCTTTTTGAAAAGAAAAATCGAAATTCAATGAAAGAAATGGTTAATAGAACACTGATCTCAGATTAGCAAATAGCAGTTACTTACTCTTCTAACCATAGCTGTTGTTGACCAATTATCGATCCAGGCCTGCATATCCTTATCCAAGCAATTGCTTCCGCTGCTGTGAAACGGTGGTGCTTCATGAGGTAGCAGCCGATTAGTGTCCCCGTGCGCCCAAGGCCGGCTAAATCAAATAGAACTTTCGTGAGACGAAATTACAATACTGATTTCTCAGATGGCACACAAAACACAACAGATTTTAGTCATGCATTTTTAAGACATGAACTTAAGTTTGATTAAAACTTGGCTCTTTAGGGCAGTAAGTGGTACTGCATTAATTTAACTTTTCAACTATCATAACGCCCAAACCGCTCGTATAGCGGGTGAGTCAAAAGTTTTGCAGTATTTGCATAAACGCATGTGCTGCAGTGGGTATGTCACGGTTGTCGGAAAAGTCATGACGTATTTTAGCCATGTTTTGCAAAAGTCATTTATTGATAGAAAGAACAAATATCATACAATGATATAATGCCCGTTCTGTTTGATAAAATTTTGCCATCTTTCAGTGAGCTGCAGAATGCCTCGTTCATAGAAGAACCTGTCTTTCTTGACGAAAAACTTTACAAGGTGCTGATTTACATTCTCATCTGAATTGAAAGTTATACCACGCAAGGACTGTTGGAGAGAGCGAAACAAGTAGAAGTCTGGCGGCGCAAAGGTCAGGAGACTATGCTGGGAAAAAACACATCCCACCTAAGCTCCAATAACTTTTGGCGGGTGATCAAACTTGTGTGTGGTCTCGCATTTTCTTGATAGAACATAAAACATTTACGATGAACGAGTTCTGGAACTTTCTGAATGATCGATTCGTTCAAACTGTCCAATTGCCGACAGTACACATTCGAATTGATTGTTTGGTTCCGTGGTAGGAGCTCGAAAAGCACGACACCTTTAAAATCCCACCACACTGAGAACAGAACCTTCCGCTGATGAATGTCTGCTTTGGATGTCGTTTGAGGCGAAGCAGCACGTCGGGACCAAGACCGTTTGCGCAGCACATTGTTGTACACAATCCACTTTTCATCACCAGTTATCAGTCGCTTCAAAAAAGGATCGTTTTCCTTACGTTTAATGAGTATATCGCAGATGTTTATACGCGCCGTCAATTGAGCTTCTTTGAGTTCACGAGGAACCCACACATCGAGCTTGCTTACGTATCCCATCATTCAAGCGTTCATCATCATTCAAGCGTTCATCATTCAAGCGTTCAGGTGGTCCTGAACGCTTGAATGATGGATGTGAAATGTGTCTGCCATCTCTCGTGTCGTGTAACGTGGGTTTGGTTCGACCAATACCTAGATTTGGTCGCCATCAACCTCGATGGGCCTTCCGTACCGAGGAGCATCGTTGAGGTCAAAATCACCAGAACGGAATTTTGCGAACCACCGCTAGCACTGACGTTCTTGTTGAGCCTTATCACCGTACACTTTACGCAACTTCTCACAAGCTTGACGCGCGTTCTTCCCTTTACGGAAGAAAAACAGTAAAATATGGCGAAAATGCACAGTTTGGTCTTCCATCTTCAACTTGATGTCAAATCTCCGCAAATCAACCAAATCGCTCACTATTCTTTTTAGACTGCAGCTATAACTGGCATCTCTCGAAAGCCATTGCGATAACAGAGCTGCGCATGCATCTAGTACTTCCAAAACCTCCCAACCGCCATCGGGTGCCAAAATACGTCATGACTTTTCCGACACCCCAATAGTTCAAATCGCTCACTGCAGTCAGTCGAAAGGGATACACAGTAGTAGTCGTTGCTCTGAATAGCATTGCATGTCGTCGTTCTGTTTGTGGCTGTGACGTCTAAAAGATGAGCAGCCACAACCGGCTAATTAGGAAACTTTTGCTTTACGAGTTTCAACTCTGCCATAACGCTGCTCAAGCAACACGAAATATTTGTAATACGGAAGGGGAAGGTTCCGCGGACCACAGCACCGTAATCAGATGGTTCAAGAAATTTCGCTCGGGTTCAGAAACCTCGATGATCTGCCGAGGTCAGGTAGGCCGCGTACCGCGGATTCGGAGGCTGTAGAGGCAAATCCGACTATCAGCACTCCTAGATTATAAGGTGAGCTGGGCATATCACAGACCACCGTGGTTCGTCACCTTCAGGACCCCGGCAAGGTCTACAGGAGCTGCCGCATTGTCTCTCACGAACTGACGCCAGCTGAAGCAAACCGCCGAGTGGAAGTGTGCACGAAACTCCTAGAAAACCAGCGCGATGTACGTTTCATTAAGAGTATTGTTACGTGCGATGAAAAGTGAGTCTATTTCCGTAATCCTATCACACAATGGCAGTGGTTGATCCCGGGGCTAGCTTCCAGAACCTGTTGCCAAACGTGGGCGTTTCGAGCACAAGGTGATGCTCTGCGTCTGGTGGAATTTCGAAGGGATAATCCATTACGAATTTGTTTCAGGTGGCCGAACCATCAACGCCAACTTCTACTCTGTACAGCTGGAGCGGATGTATGCCATTTTGGAGGAGACGTACCCGGCACTGTTGAACAGAAAGCGCGCTCCCTACAGAGTAGGAAAACGCTCGGCCTGATACCACGCGAACAACTCGGGCAAAATTCTAGGAACTTGAGGGCATCGAAATGGCGCCACTCCCACCATATAGTTTGGACCTTTCCCCGTAGGATTATAACTTGTTCTGGTCCATGGTCCACTTCCTTCGTGGGCGGCACTTCAACAACCAGGAGGAGGTGTAAGTTGGTGTGAAGGAGTTCTTCGTCTCAAAGGAAAAGAATTGGTACCGCCGCGGGATTGAAGAACTAGCAGATTAAAGACGGTTCAACACGCTAGCGTATACTTTGAATGCTAGTCGACTTTCGTCGTAAAGGTATGTATGAAGATATAAAGTGGTCTATGTATTGCAAAGCGTTCGATTCATCCTTCTGTATACCCAAACGACTACGGCTCTCCGAAACGCCTGAGTATAATGTGTTGGATTTCCTACCCCACCTATTCTTTGAATTTTCATGGCGTCTGCGAGATTAAGAGAGGTATCCTTCAGCCACAATTACTGTCACTAAGTGAGGCAGGATTTGGTTTCTCCCGGAACGATAACACTCATTCTCATGACATCGCAGCTCTTCTCCGGGGAAGAAGGCAGTGACTGTCTCCGGAAAACGTCCGAAGATCAATGCATATCAACTTTACGGATCAGAAGATTCGTGTGAGTGATGACCAGCATTAATCCTTCTTTTATTAACCAGTGGAAGTGGTGGATGGAAACGCAGAAAGGAGCAACAGACAGTTTTTCGGGCGTTATGACATTCAGGGTCACAGCTGCAATTTAGGGTCCTAGTCGTTACAGTGTTAAGGAAAGTCTAAATGAGGATGGGCAAGTGTTTCAAAGTTTTTCCTAAACTAAAGGTAAAATCCCTATCGAATAAAAATCAGGCATGAAAAGTTTAATCCCCGACTGTCTTGCAACTCAGTTAATACTGAATCTCTGATATAATTAATATAATATCTGTGAATTCTTGATTTATTGATTATTGCTGCTCATACATTGTATATGCAATTGATGAATTTTGTATCATAATTCTTTTGAATGGATCCATTGTTCATATGTTATAATCACTAGTTGTATCTGATTTAAATTTGTTGTTTTGAGTATCTTGCAATGCTGTATGAAATCACAGTGTTTTGTACAGCCACATTGTTATATTTGTATAAACACTGAGTTCAACTGATCTGTATGGCATTCAATAATCTTTAGAATAATCTGATCCTTTGCAATTTTTTGCAGATATATTTTGTAGAATTGTACTTTCAATTCGTTTGCATAAAACGTGCTTAACAGTTACTTGATCTGAATTTGGTTCTTGATGTACTGAATAATATACCCTCATCGTCAAAAAAAAAATGGTTGCGCCAGAAGGAAGCAACCAACAGGAATGGAAACTTAGTGGATAGGTTTCACATCGCGAGACATGCAAGTGATTTAAGTATCACCTTGGCCGCGAATGTCTCGCAAGCAAGGATGACTCGTAGCGCTGTGTCTGACCGGCTATATAAGGTCGTCCCATTACTCGTACTGGCCATTCTGACTCGTGCTGTTGTGTTGGTTGCATCCTTTGCAAGTGAGTGAAGTATGTCTCGGAGAAAAGTTCGGAAGCAATTCGAGCAATTGGAGGAGTTCGAGAGGGGCCTCATCGTCGGGCTCCGGGAAGCGGGATGGTCTTATCCCCATATTGCGAGTCACACCGGTCGTGCGGATATCACCATAGCATGCTGTTGGCGGCAGTGGATGCGACATGCGCGGAGTGACCCAGCAGCCATGATTGCGGATATTCAGCGATCGTAGTTATTTTTAGATTGCGGATATTCGGCGAGCAGTGGTGCGCTCCATACATCGTCCAATTAGGGCCAGCCACTTTGACAGACAGCTACATGATGTAGGGCTACGCACACCGACCGTCACGACGACTGCCCTTAACACTATTACACTGTCGCCAAAGACTGCAATGGTGTCGAGCCAGATTGTCTTGGAGCCACGCAGAATGGCAGCAGATGATCTTCAGTGACGAGTCCCGCTTTTGTCTGGGAGGAGACGACAACGGAATCCGTGTGTGGGGGCACCGTGGTCAGCGTCAAGATGAACGATTCGTTGTCGAGCGTGACGCGTCCAGAAGGCCTGGTGTCATGGTGTGGGGTGCAATTGCCTACGATGCCAGATCGCCTTTGGTGTTCATTACAGGCACTTTGACAGCCCAACGTTACGTTAATAGGGTCCTGCAACCAGTGGTCCTACCCGTTCTGAACGCTCACTCCTGTGCGATTTTCCAACAGGACAACCCTCGTCCGCATACTGCTGCTGTCTCAAGAGCTTGCCTTCAAGGCACTGACACTCTGTCATGTACCGCCGCATAGTCAGACCTATCGCCTATTGAAAATGTGTGGGATGCTATTGGACGCGCTATCCACACTCCACACCTACCGCACAATCTGCAAGAACTGCGCGAGAAGATTCAAGCTGCTTGGGATGGCTTATCGCAGGACACCATTAGGAATCCCTCTGTACTTGAGGATAATATGTTAATCACTTTATCACTAATTGTATGTTATGTGATCCACTCCCACCTCAGAGGGTTTTCCGTATTTCTTTCTCGATGTAAGCGCTGTTCCTCAGTGCAATTTCCACTGACATTCGTCAGTGAAAGTTTACAAAACAAAGAATCACAAATTATTTGTTGATATATTTTTATCTGACCTTACATTATGTAGACAAACGTATTAGGACACCTTCACATATGCAATAAACCTGCATTTGCAGAACCAAACGCTCACGTGCAGGTTGTTAAGTGTTGTATATAAAGCACTGGCACATCTGTCAGACTACACCGGAAACTACTATACCGCACATAGCTGAACTGACGAGCTTGAAAAGAGGCCTGGTGGTTGAATTCCACCTTAGTAAGCTATCAGTGCGTAGCATTGCTGCTTCTCTGTTTAGGTTCTCAAAATCCTCTGTCGCTGATATTCTTCACCGATAGAAATCAGCTGTTGTAAATGCAGTGAAATCGCGCTGTGAGAAGCCGCAAAAAACTGAATGATCTTGCCAGTTGAATCTTACTGTGGAATGTGAAGGTACGCATGTCCTCTGCTACAGACCCGGCCAATAACACAACACAAGCCACAGAGCAGTCCATTGCGAACTGAATACCCACGGTTACCTTGCTAAGACAGCTGCGCATAAGCCCTACATCACTCCAGGAAATCCCACACCACGGCCACAGTGGTGTCTAACTCCTTTCATGGACAGCCGAAGAGGGTCGTGTGAAGTGACACTAATTACCTACTCACACACTCTTTCGAATGAACCCATTTGGGTATGGATGAGGTTTTTCCGCAGAACGATGTCAGGTAGACAGCGTTGCCCTACAATCAAGTTTTGAGGGATATTTTTTTATAGTGTACGGATGCTTCTTCGCAAAAGGACACGATCCTTTAGTTTTGTTAGCCTGCAGCCTAACAACCGCTAGGTACAAAGTCATTCTGAACAATTCTGCACTACCTAAGTCGTCATGTTTTATCTTCCAAAAAATCTGTTGATTCATTATACACACTCCAGCCGTTATATCGTACGTAGGCATCGTTTTCGACCAAGTTTTGCACTACATGGTACTCGGATGGCGCTGGACTCTTTTAAAAAGACAACGCCCCGTGTCAAAAAGCCCCTTTTGTGCAGGAACGGTTCGAGCATCACGTTCAATCATTTCATGTGAGCCTCTGCTCGCCAAATTCGCCCAACTTGAATTTCATTTAACATCTATGAGATGCAGCAGAAGGCAGGATTCTTCGCTCAACGGCAGTTTCTATGCCGAATTCAGGGACGTCATCCAGTCTATATAGTACAGAATACTTGAGGACACCTTCCGCAGTCTCGTGGTATCCATACCGGCATGAGTACAGGCAGTGATCACCGCGTAAGACGGCCATGAATAAAATGGGCATGATTTTATAGTTCGTGAGTGTGTTCTACTTCTGGAATTCGAAAAATTATTGAAAATGTTTTCATATTTTTTGTGTTGTCTATGGGTTTAATAACTATCATGAGCAACTCTAAGGGCTATAAGCAGTCGCTCGTCTCTAGTTTAGGGACACTGGTTCCAGGGAAATGACAGAGCCAGCATCATCCTACAAGCACACTACCCTGCGCCCTTATCCGGGACTAAAACCTGCGCTTATCTTAAAGGGATAGTCAAAAGACACAGGGCCAAACTACTTGAAAGTTTGGCAGTTGTTGTTTTCAGGGGCTGTTTTAATTTTCCAGCAACGGTACCACTGATGTATCATGACCAAATGCATTGCTACGGAATTTTCGGATGTAATAGAAACTTCGTTTGAGTCAGACGGACATCAGCCATCCAACATTTATCGTCATATGAAATCTAGCTACTAAGAGCTTCTGATAATTATATACAATTAACATATGTTCTTTATATGGTACACATACCTATGGAGAAAAACATTTCTTAAATCGGTATTAGAAGCAAAGACACGAGTGCAAATATAAATCTAAACTTACGATTACTACCATTAGAACTTACGTTTTCCAGAAATGGAAAGTGTATGTAAAAGATAATGCACAACGATAATGGAATTCGGAATCATTTTTTACGCTTTCCAACCGTAAGTTGAAGAAGCGTATATGCTCCAGCTTTGTCCGTCTGTATGTCTGTCCGTCCGTCCGCAAGATAACTCACGTAAAATTGGTTCGATTTCCATGAACTTTTAGTATGTGGTAGGGGACTACCTGGGGATGAACCCTACTGAAAATGGACGAAATGGGGTCAAAGGTAAATACACAGGAGCGGGATCCATTCCATTGCGCTTATGCGTCATAACGTACGTAAAAATCCATCGATTGCGACAAAACTTTAACATGTTGTTTCGGAGGTATACTGAACCGGCTGTATTCAATATCATTGAAATGGGGTCAAAGGTCAGAACACACGAGCGAGATTTATTCCACAGCCATTATCCTCATAACTTGATTAAAAATGCTTCTATTGCATACTGAACCGGTTCTGTTGAATATCATCCAAATGGGGTCAAAGGGCAGGACACAGGAGCGATATTTATTCCACAGTCATTATCCTCATAACTTGAGTAATGATTTCTGGTATGTTGGAAAGCGTATCATAATCAATGCGTTGCATGATGTTACTACCTTGTTTCTGTAAAACATGTCCCTATGTGCAAGTGATGTTGCAGGTGGAATGTGTGATCTGACCTTTCACTACAGAAATTCTCGCAAATGTTCAATATTATTGAGGTCTGGAGATTGAAATGCCTGGTGTGTCTTACCTTCAGGCACTGCAAACCACATCTTGCCACATTTCGCACAATGCACAGGTGCATTGTCTGCTTGAAACCAAGGATTAGGTGTGGTCCCCAAGAATGAAGTCGTAATTTGCAAATTTGACAAGACACAATAAAATAACCAGTGGTCCTAAAGAATGCCATGATGTGGCCCTCCACCGCATCACGGATTCACCTCCATGCGTCACAGTTGGAACTAAACAGTCGGGGTAGTACGTTTTTGTAGGTTTTCGCTAGAAGTGCACTTTATTAATGGTGTGAAACAATGTGGAGCACGATGTATCAGACCAGATGACACGTTGCCAATATTTAAGATCACAATTTTTATGAGCTTTGAACCACCTTATGCGGTTTACTGAATTGATGTTGGTGATCAGATGCATATGTATTACAACGCGGCCATAAATACCGGCACGATGGAGTTCCCGACAAACTGTTATAACGGGAACGGAATCATTCCGACTAATGTTCAACTCTGCCGCTTTTTGGATTGCCGTGGTCTTGTGTTTCCGTTGTATCCCATCCTTATCTGACACATCTTTGTATGGCTTCCATAATTTGCACGTTTCGAGGCAACGTCGTGTCCTGTTTGATAATAATATTCGATATACTTCCTCTTGTTACATCTACTGTTTCTGTACGTTCTGTTTACTGAAGCTCTTGCAAGACGAGCTGCAGCGATCATTTCTTTTTCGAAGTCACTGAGATCTCACATCGTCAGCAATTACTCCACAACAGCTGTTTCACCTGCGACTGAGGCACTGCTACCTGATAGCTGACATCGTATTGCACTCCTTTATAGAGCCTTCGCACGTGACGTCACAAAACTGTCTGCTAGACTTCCGGGTGGTTAGAATGTACCCTAGCTGGTCTCTCTCCATGCTTTTCAATGGCTGCTGCTGCTGTAAATAGAGTTACAAAAACTGTTCTTTCTGACAAAGTTTGCCATCTTTATGTGGTGGAAAAGCAACGTTACATAGAAGAGCTTAGAAATAATGGCATAGAAGATCCATATGACATACCTGAAAGATATTTTTATCTTCTGCAAGTTTGTGTTGCTACGGACCTTCCTGGTCTGAACCATCACGATATTTAAAACTAGTTACGTAATAGTCAGTTTTCGTGTTATACCGGAAAAGCTCTAAAAGCATATAAAAGCCTTGATACATACACTGGCGTGCATAAATTAAGGACGACACGGTTTTTTGAATGTAACGTCGTGCAGAAGAGCTCCACATCGATTCAAATCCTACCATAAGATCCCCAAGATGTAAGAATATGGGACAAGTGAGCAAAACCGTCCAAACAAGGAATCCAAAGGATACAAAGGCACTTTATTGAAAAGGTAGCTTCGAGCACAACTGGACAGAAGACAGAAACGTCCATGTGACAGGCGGCTGCCAAGAAAACTCCTGTCTTTAGTAGGGGATATGATCACCCCTAACTGCGTTGCAGGATTTACAACGTCTGTCCATGCTGAGGACGAGGTTGTCAAGAAGCTGTTGAGGCATCGCGGCCCTTTCCTCTTGTAGCGCCAATCGCAGCTGCGGAATCGTTGCTGGCGGCTGGTGACGTGCTGCCAAGCGTCTCCCGAGAAGGTCCCACACGTGTTCGATTGGATTTAGGTCCTGGGACCTTGCAAGCCAATAGATGCGTTGAATATCTTCACTCTTCAATAGCTCTGCGACAGCCACTGTTCGATGAGGTGTAGCGTTGTCGTCCATGAAGAGGAACTCAGGACCCACAGCACCTCTAAACAGAAGCACGTGAGGCAGGAGAACCTCGGTACAATAGCGGACACCAGTGACTGAACCTCGTTGGAAGATGTGGAGGTCAGTACGGCTACCAAGCATGATACCGTCCGAAACGAGAAATCCGCCACCTCCAAACCTCTCCTTTTCGATTATGTTGGAGGTGTATTGCGTATTCCCTGCTCTCTCTAGATGTGTATACGTCCAGAATCGCTCGTCAGACTAAATCGGCTCTCATCCGTAAAGAAAGCTCAACCCCATTGCTGATGTGTCCAGTTCTTGTGTTCCTGGCACCATAGAAACCGCAGTCTCCGATGAGCAGGCGTTAATGGCACACACCGTACTGGTCGTCGTGCAAATAGACCACCTTTGTGCAGCCTCCTGGCCACGGTAAAACGCGATAACGGACTTCCAGTTGTTTTTTGCATGTGCCTTGCGATTTCTCCCGCTGTCTGCCGTCTGTCTCTTCTCGCCTGTAGGACAATATACCGGTCGTCCGCCGCCGTGGTTGCTCGTGGATGACCACTGCTAAACTCTCGGACAGTTGTTCCTGTCGTTTGAAATGCTCACCAAGCTCGTCACGATGCTGTGAGCGATCCCAAACTCCTCGGCCACACTTGTCACATTTCAACCTTCTTCCAAGTTCCCAATGACGCGACCTCGGGTGAAGTCATCCAGATGTTGTCTACTGGATTGCCTGTTGGTCATATTACACAGTGGCAGCAACTCGACGTCGTTCAAACCCATGTACACCGTGCAAAAGCTTTCACCGAATTGCTGAGCGTACACCGCCCGTGTGCTTTATACCCTTCCGACACACACACACACACACCCCTACGTCATGCTGCATATATGCGCATGCCCTACCGTACCGGACCCTAGTCTCTCTCCTGAGTGGGCTTTCGGTCCGTTCTGCGTGCTCGTTCCGCTGTTATGCTAATTTCTCCTCTTCGTTCTTAATTTTTGCACACCAGTGTATAAATATTTTACCTACGGGTGTGTTAGAAATGTATTAATTCTGAAGACTGAAAACGAAAAATGTCTTATCCGATCTGAGGTAAGTTGTTACATTTCTGACTGGTTCCAGTGTGTATTGCAATTAAAAAAAAAGAAAATACAGACTTATAATCCGAAAAACGGACTATTTTGTCACCAAAAAAAAAAAAAAAAAACAGATCCGGAAAACGGACGACACAGTAATGTATGATAGCAGCCTTTAATTCTATGCGGACATATATCCTTAAATTTCGGTTCGGAAAAAAAGGCATGTGTTTTATTATTTATAAATCAGTAACAGTATAAAATCTAGAAAGTTCATAAAAGCTTAGCAGTTTTCGATTCGCCAGCAAAGTTAATCTGTCATGCATTCAGAGCATTTTAAGTATAATAACGCAGATTTACGTAAAAAACTTGAAAATAATACATAAGAGTGAGCAAGAAAATGTACCGATATAAATTCGACTATTAAGGTAGCAAAATATGTCGATTTACGATACCTGAAATGAAGCGTTTACTGCAGATCCTGTTATACGCCTGGACGATAGTGCCTGACGCTTTACTGCTATTTTCCACATAATCAAGCGTTTTTCTGCCTTTGGAAAGCGATAAAAGGAAATTTCACTACCTTACTCGTACTTTGAGAAGCACCCATACGCCACACAACTTTTAACCATTTCTAAAACTTCAAACAATCGAGTGACAGAGCGTCCAGAAATCACTTCCCCATGTTAATCCTATGGGAATCTTAGCAGCCGAACTTCCTTGTATTCACCCGGAAGTAACCGTGACGTCAGAAATGACGTCGGTGCAAAGGCTCTATGTACCTCACATCGCGGGTGACGTCGTCCCTATGATTTCCCCTGTGGAACATTACGTTTAATCCAGCAGCAGTCGGTTTTTCCATTATAAACCCCTGTATCATCATCATCATTGTCAACCATTATCAATCCACTGCTGGACGAAGGTCTCCCCAAGTTTCCTCCACAACGGTCTGTCTTGTGCCAGTCTCCTCCATGTCACTCCCGCATACTTTCGAATTTCATCCACCCATCCCCCATGTGGTCTTCTGCTGGGTCTTTTCCTGTCCCTTGGAATCCAATCTAAAATTTCGGCTGTCCATCGATGGTCTGTCCTTCTGGCAGTATGCCCAGCTCATTGCCATTTCAGGGATTTTAACACTGACCATGATGTCTTCCACTCTTGTCATTTTTCGGATCCACGAGCTCCTCTTCTTATCTCTCCTGGTTACACCAAGCATGCACCTCTTCATGCTGCTTTGAGTTGTCTGCAGTCTTTGTATGTCTCTTTTAGTTAAGGTCCACGTCTCTGCACCATACGTAAGCACTGGAAGGATGCATTGATCAAACACTTTTCTTTTAAGACATAATGGCATATTGCTCTTGAAAATTATGCTGTTTCTTCCAAAAGCTCTCCAGGCAAGTTTTGTACGCCGACTAATTTCTTCACCAATGTGACCCTCACTTGATATCTGCTGTCCAAGATAAACGTACGTGTCTGTTATCTCCAGCTTTTCTCCATCAATCGATAAATCTTCATTTCTTGTAAAAGCATTGAACATCATTTTTGTCTTCTGAAAGTTCATTTTTTATCCCACTTCTTTACTCTTGTCAGCCAGTTTCTGGAACATATCCTACAGCTCTGATGGGGTAGTTGCAAAAATGACTACGTCATCAGCAAAACGAAGGTGGGTTAGATAATCTCCATTAATCTTTATCCCTTTGTTTTTCCAGTTCAGTGATTGAAAGACATTTTCCAATGTGGCATTAAAGAGCTTCGGAGATATGGTGTCACCTTGTCTCACTCCCTTTCCAATTTTTATGTGTGTTGTATTTTCAAACAGCCGAATCTTTGCACTTGCATTTTCATAGATGTTATTAATAATATTAATGTATGCATCTTCAATACCGCAGGATTTCAGAGCCATTGTAACTGCTGATGGTTTCACCGAATCAAAGGCTTTTTCATAATCGATAAAAGCCATGCACAATGGAAGTTCATATTCCCTCGCTCTTTCAATTAGTTCTCTCAGTACGTGGATATGATCTATTGTGCTGTAGCCACTCCTGAATCCAGCTTGTTCTCTCGGTTGAGCCATGTCCAGTGTTACCTTCAAACGGTGTGAAAGAACTTTAGTGAAGATTTTATAAACCACTGATAGGTCTGTAGTTCCTGAGATCCTCAATGTCACCCTTTTTATGTAGCAGGATCATTGTAGCGTTGTTCCAATCCTCGGGAATCTTCCCTTCATTAAGGCATCGAGTGAAAATTTGGGCGAGTACTGTTTCGATTTCTCCACTTGCTTCTTGTATGATGACTACAGTAATTCCATCTTCTCCTGGAGCTCTTCCCCGCTGCATGTTCTTGATTGCATGTGCAACTTCTGCTGGGAGGACTGGAAGAACTCTGGTACTGGTACCTTTCATGATGTCTGGAGTACATGCATCATCCCCTGTATATCTTTTGCAAATATAATTTTTCAAATCGAACGTTTGAAAGCTGATATTGCGTAGAAAGTGCAATTATGCTCTCTCTCAAGCGGGTTCGCAAATAAAGCACGCACTTAGACCCTCTAGAGCATGGGTGGCAAACCCTAGGCCCGCGGGTTAAACATTGACTCGCCGGGACATTTTGAATGGCCCCCCAGTAGCCCAAGCACTAACTTTGTTTTTCTAATTTAACTCTTACTGACAATATTTTTATTTTATTTTATTCTGGATGTATTTTATTTTAATATAATGAAGTGTGATGTGCCTGCCTCGCAGGACGCACACGACATAAAGGCAGATAGCAGCAAGAACGAACGTCTGCGTAGCTCAGTTGGTAGAGCGACTTGTTCCGGAATAAGAGGACTCGGGTTTGATCCCCGGCGTGGAACAAAATGACGGAGAATTTCACTGCGTTATAATGGCGCCCGAACTTCCCGGATGACCCGGCTGTTAAAGATTTCGCAGTGGTGTGATGTTATTTCCACACCGCGAGATAAGAAAAATAAGAGAATCCCTTCTCCAGCGCTTCAAAAAATAAATGTGTGTGACGTTGCATTCCACACCCCAGATTGACTGGGAGTTCTCGTGTGCACGTTCTACAGCGGATGGCTGCCTGCAACGCTTCATGGTCATGGCTGACCCGCCGGCCATGCCTTCGGCCCTCTTTCGAGGGGGTGTGTGTGAAGTGCCTGCCCCGCAGGATGCAGACGACATAAAGGCAGATAGCAGCGAAAACAAACGTCTGCGTAGTTCAGTTGGTAGAGCGACTTGTTCCGGAATAAGTGGACTGGGGTTCGATCCCCGGCGTGGACCAAAAATGACGGAGAAATTTACTTCGTTATAGAAGGCAACAGTTTAAAATTAAAGTTGAAATTGCTTTGTAACAATTTGGAGCAGGCCAAACTTGATCATTTCCCAATCATTCAGTAAGTACAGTAATTTTACCGTGGATCATTTAAAATACAAATCAGTTGTTACATCTTTGTACTAGTCATTCCTAACTCGATTTTCTGCTTTGAATCTGAAAGGAGTAACATAGACTTATTCATAAATCCATTCTGTATTTCAGAGTCTCATGTACATAAATATTCCCCATCAATACAAATCGAAATATTAGAAATCGAAAGCCACTCAGTGTTAAATTTAAAGAACAATGTGAATCACCTACTGCTCCTAATTTGATTGAGTTCTGGAAATTCATCCCTAAAGAACAGTTTCCCGAGCTTCATTACCTTGATCTGAGGTTCATTTGCAAATTTGGATCCACATACATTTGTGAACAAACATTTTCATTCATGAGTGTTGTAAAAAGTAAATTTCGTTCAACTATCACAAAAACACACCTTGGTGATATGCTTTTTTAAAGTGCATTGAGAATTACAATCAACATTGACAAATTCTTACGTGAAAAGCAGGTTCAAAAATCACATTAGTGTTGCAGGTGTGTAAAGTTCAGAGGAACTTTAATTTTTTTATTAATTTTGTCTCTTTAATTTCTACTAAAAGAGAAAGTTTTATTATAACAACTCAGTTATTTTTGCATAATAATAATTTTATGTGAATGATTTAATAAAATGACTGCTTAAAAATGTATATGGATTTCAATACTTTACAAAAACATATAAAATAACCTCATTTTTAACTGGTAATAGTTGTCAATATTTAAGTTGATTATGGCGGCCCTTCAAATGATTTCTAAGAATTTTCTGGCCCAATTTCAGAAAAAGGTTGGCCAACCTTGCTCTAGAGGAAGACCTGCACGTTATGGAACAGCAAAATCTTTTTACATAGTCAGAGATGTCCAATGCAAAAAGAATTTTTCAAACAAGCTATTCAGAAGCACAGATGTAGGAGATAACGTAATAATCATACCACCTAAAGCGTGCAAACTGACTATTATTTCAAGTATGTGCGCAAAATGTTCTTCTTAGTAAAAGGTATCCGACCAAAATGTTATTTTTTCAATTACTGAAGGTTCAGAAAGATGAAATTCAGACTGAAAATATACGTTTCGGTCCCATAAAGAAAGAACGGCGCATTATGAAGGAGCAGAAAATGTGCGCAAAATGTTCTACATGGTAGAAACCACTCCACGGGATGGGGGGGGTATTCATACAGTATAAGGCGTTTAGAGGACGAGACAGTGAAAAAAATAGAACAACGCTAGAATTTACGTTATGTTCCTAAATTTTCTTTCTTTGGTGCAGACAATTTTGCAGTCCTCATCACGGGGCAAGTACGAAAGCACTCTTACGCCACCTACTTGAAGAACTGTACATTAAGACATATTAAACAAGAAAGATGACACCGAAATTTCAGGTGTAATAAGCACATCTTTTGAATCCGTTTGGACGCAAATTAAATTTATCAAATCTATTCAAAGTCAATGGAACCGGTATGGTAAACAATAGTATCTGACGGGAGAAAGAAGTTTTTCAATCGGGTTTTTAATCCCTCAGATATTGCTGTAAAGGGAATCGTAAGCTTACGCCCTCTGCTTGCAGACATGTCCGTTAACAAAAATATGAATTTATATGAGAAACATTTCGCACAGGAAACGCTCTCCAACACAGAAAGAATTTTACAAATCGGACTCTTAGAAACAGAGATATCGACATAATAAGATATGATTTTACGTCCCCTGGTGGGAAAACCATGCATTATTTTAGGAACAAAGTATTCTCAAAAGGGTTTTCAATATGAGCGGTATAGATCCAAGAAAAAAACATTAGTCGAGTTTTCAGGAGCCCAGATTTTGCTACAAATACATCAGAAGCAGAAATTAACACTTATGTCCCCTGGTGGCCAAACCATTCTTTACCAAGCATTAGAAATTATATGAAAAATATTTTCCATCAGGTGTTGTATGCGTTACAGGAAGAATTTTTCAAATCGGAGTTTTAGAAGCAGAAATAATGCAGAAAAATCAATTTACCTTTGTGCCCCTAGCGGAAAGTCTATGAATTACTTGAAAATTTTGAAATTATATGAAAAACATGTCACACTGGAAACACTATCCAACAAAGAAGGAATTTTTCAAATCGGACTCCTAGAAGTAGATATATTGACAAAAATAAGATATACATCTACGCCTCGTGGCGCAGAAACCATTTAATATTTTAGGAAGAAAATGTTCCTAAAAGGCTTGTCGACATGAGTAGTATCGGTCTACAAACGACTTTTTTCAATCGACAATTTAGAAGCTCATATTTTGCTGCAAATATGAGCTTGTTCTCGACCATGTTCTCGGCCATTGCTTTTCGCCGAGAACATGATCGTTCCTTGCAAGCGGTGGCGACGTTTTTTGGACTGTCCAAGTCAAGAGTCAGTAGTGATCTTTTTGAGTGGAAGAAGTATGGAAGCTATCACTGTAGATGGAACAACTGTGGAAGAAGCTCTATGATGACAAATTGATATCAAGCATTTGGTACGATTAGCAACTGCTGTACGTGCGCAGACTCGTCAAGCACTGCTTCAACAGTACAATGCTGGACCCAGTAAACCAGTCTCAGAACGAAAGCTAGAGAGGTGGCGAAGCTTGTTGGACTGTCCGAGTCAACAGTCAGTAGTGTCCATTTCCAGTTTGTTGGAGTGTCCAAGTCAGCAGTCAGTAGTGTCCATTTCAAGTGGAAGAAGTATGGAAACTATTCCTGTAGGTGGAACAACTGTGGCAGAAGCTCTATGATGACAAATTGATATCACAGGCATTGCTGCACGTTTGGAGACTCGTCAAGAACTACTTCAGCAGTACAATGCTGGACCCACTAAACCAGTCTCAGAACGAAAGCTAGAGAGGTGGTGAAGCTTGTTGGACTGTCCGAGTCAACAGTCAGTAGTGTCTATTTCCAATTTGTTGAACTGTCCGAGCAAACAGTCAGTAGTGTCCATTTCCAGTTTGTTGGAGTGTCCAAGTCAGCAGTCAGTAGTGTCCATTTCGAGTGGAAGAAGTATGGAAACTATTCCTGTAGGTGGAACAACTGTGGCAGAAGCTCTATGATGACAAATTGATATCACAGGCATTGCTGCACGTTTGGAGACTCGTCAAGAACTACTTCAGCAGTACAATGCTGGACCCACTAAACCAGTCTCAGAACGAAAGCTAGAGAGGTGGCGAAGCTTGTTGGACTGTCCGAGTCAACAGTCAGTAGTGTCTATTTCCAATTTGTTGAACTGTCCGAGCAAACAGTCAGTAGTGTCCATTTCCAATTAGTTAAACTGTCCGATTCAACAGTCAGTAATGTCCATTTCCAGTCTGTTGGACTGTCTGAGTCAGCAGCAAGTAATGTCCATTTCGAGTGGAGGAAGTATGGAAGCTATCACTGTAGGTGGAACAACTGTGGAAGAAGCTCTATGATGACAAATTGATATCAAGCATTTGGTACGATTAGCAACTGCTGTACGTTCGCAGACTCGTCAAGCACTGCTTCAACAGTACAATGCTGGATCCAGTAAACTAGTCTCAGAGCGAAAGCTAGAGAGGTGGCGAAGCTTGTTGGACTGTCCGAGTCAACAGTCAGTAGTGTCTATTTCCAATTTGTTGAACTGTCCGAGTCAACAGTCAGTAGGGTCCATTTCCAGTTTGTTGGAGTGTCCAAGTCAGCAGTCAGTAGTGTCCATTTCGAGTGGAAGAAGTATGGAAACTATTCCTGTAGGTGCAACAACTGTGGCAGAAGCTCTATGATGACAAATTGATATCACAGGCATTGCTGCACATTTGGAGACTCGTCAAGAACTACTTCAGCAGTACAATGCTGGACCAACTAAACCAGTCTCAGAACGAAAGCTAGAGAGGTGGCGAATCTTGTTGGACTGTCCGAGTCAACAGTCAGTAGTGTCTATTTCCAATTTGTTGAACTGTCCGAGCAAACAGTCAGTAGTGTCCATTTCCAATTAGTTAAACTGTCCGATTCAACAGTCAGTAATGTCCATTTCCAGTCTGTTGGACTGTCTGAGTCAGCAGCAAGTAATGTCCATTTCGAGTGGAGGAAGTATGGAAGCTATCACTGTAGGTGGAACAACTGTGGTAGAAGCTCTATGATGACAAATTGATATCACAGGCATTTGGTACGATTAGCAACTGCTGCACGTTTGCAGACTCGTTAACGTCCGAAGTTAATAATTAACTGCCTAGAAGAAAAATCGCCTGGCATGGGCAAAACAGCATCGTCACTAGACCATTGAACAGTGGCGATAAATAATGTGGTCAGACGAATCCAAATTCTCCTGGTATTCCAATGACGGTCGCCCCAGGTTCATGCGGAACGCTCTAGAAGCATTGAAACCAGAAAGTTTCCAAACAGCTGTGTAAAAAGGAGGTGGAAGTGTCATGTCTTGGGACTGTATTTCAAGTACTGGAGCTGTACCATGTGTCCAGTCATATGAAATCTATGGATTATGTGCCACTTTTAAATAATGTATAATTGCTATTTTTCCGGGTTTTGAAACAAGGACGTATAGTGGATCCTGTGTTTCAAGACGATAACTCTCGTGTTCATCGACAGTTGCGCTGGATCGGTTTGAAGAACAAATTGACCAATATGCAAATTCATCCGATTTAAATGTGATTGAAAACATCTGGAACATGTCAGAAAGGGCCGTGAAGAAGTAAAACAACACCCTGCAAATTTAGCGGGATTAATGGATCTTTTGACAATGGAGCGGAATAAACTTGATACGCACGTGATACTGAATCACACTGATAGCATGCCAAACCGAATTAAAGCTGCTGTTAAAGCAGGTGGTGATATAACTCCATATTAAGGAATAAAGCTTACATTCCGTAATTTTTCGTCCGGTGTTTTTATATGAACTTTTATCTCGTCTATTGGGGGCTCGGGGTTCCGTGACAACATAAACTTCCATCTTGTTTTCTCTCGTTATCAACATGATGCAGTAACGATGAACAGAGAGCGAAGATATCATACACTTCTGACAATGTCAATGGTAATTCGCTCTAACAAAAGGAGTTCCTGAAATTTGTTGGCATGCGGCTCAAGGACTGGAGCCCCTGTTTTGTCTCATCTGATATTTTGGATTAGTTTTTCAAGGATACTGTTTCACGCTTCGTGGCGTCTGGCAGGAAAACACTGCCCTACGGGAATATGCTTCCTTTGTTTCGCCTATGAGCTCTTTGCTGCTTTCGCCTCTAGGAAGTAAAAACTTTGACGTTTTCTACTGAATCTACCCGTACCTGTGCGTGGGCATCCTTTTATAAATCCCTGCGAAAAAATAGCCATAAAAAAATTGGAACACATGAAACCAAACGAGCAAGCCTTGGCACGTGTGCACTTGCGAACGGTAGTTGACGCTGTGCGTTTTATTAACTCCGCGCTTTTCCTGGCAAATCGTCTAAATTGAGCAATTTTTAAACACACACAAATAATATAACGTTGACTGCGCGCATTTTAATCTGACGCGTTCAAGTTATGTAATTTAGAATGGAAGATGTTACACTTAAATGTATTTTCCACATTTGCTCTAAAATATTGAACAAATAAATATGATATCCACGATCAAACTAGCTATTATTGCCAGAAAAAAGGCACTGAAATCCTTGCAAGAGCGAGCGCCTTGTCAAACTGTTTCAAACTCAGTTCACATCCTTGAATTCTTTGATTTCAAAATCGCTTTATTCAGAGCTGATATACACTGGTTTCCATAAATTAAGCAACAAGCCAAAAAATCGATAATTGGGCGAAATATACACTCACGGACAATGAAATTTGCGCATCTAAAAGAAAACATGCTACAACTGCGAAACTTTGCAGATAGCTCGAGGGCGTGCTGGTATGAAAGTGATCCGCGTTTGGTGCATTTGCGCATGACCACACACACTGTGATGGCGTTGCAAACACGAACCGGCAGCCTTGTAAACCGGCGTGTAGTCGATGCCTCATTAAAGAGAAAAGCAGCGGCGGACGCAAGCAAGGGTACAGAGTGACAAGAATTCCGGGAAGACACCAGAGACGGTCGATTTACGCAACTTTGAGAAAGGCCTGATCATCGGGCTGAAAACCGCAGGGTGGTCGGCGCGCCGTATAGCCCGTCACGTGAATCGTTCTGACCATACCGTCCGACTGTGTTGGGAGCAGTGGACACGTGACGGCACTGCCACACGGCAGAGCGGCTCCGGACGAACCAAGGAGGACCACCGATAGAGAGGATCGACGGATCGTGCGCCAGGCACGAACGGATCTCACGGGGACCCAATCCGCTATATAGGCAGATGCAGCTGCTCCTTTGTGTCTACGAACAATCTCCCGATGTCTCGAGGAAGCGAATCTCTGATCCCAGCGGCCCTTACGTGTGCTGACATTAACACCGGAACATCGCCGGCTCCGTGTGCAGTGGTTCCAGGCCAGGGCGACGTGGAACGCCACAGACTGGTGACGAGTGGTTTTTAGTGATGAGTGCCGCTTCGTTGTGGAGACAGATGATCATCGTCTCCGGGTGTGGAGGTCCCCGGGTCAACGGCACAACCCTACCCTCGCTATCGAACGCCACACCTCCAGCACTGCAGGTATTATGGTCTGGGGAGCCATTGCCTACGATAGCCGATCAGCTCTAGCAGTGGTACGTGGATCATCGACAGGCCAGCGGTATGTGGACGAGATCCTACGGCCCCATGTGCTCCCATTCCTGGCCGGGATTCCAGGTGCGCTATACCAGCAGGATAATGCCCGCTCGCAGACGACTCGGGTTGCCCAGGACTGCCTATGTCATGTCCAGACAATTCTATTGAAAGCCCGCTTCCCGGACATGTCCCCTATCGAACATGTGTGGGACCAGTTGAAACGCCAACTGCCGCCGTGCCGCCCTATCCGGGATTTGGAGCACACCGTCCAACACGTGTGGACCAGTCTGCCGCAGGACATCATCAGGCGTCCGTTCACCTCCATGGCAGACCGTATTGCAGCATGTATCGCCGCACGAGGCGATGCAACGCGCTATTGAAGATGACACACAGATTTCTCTGTAATTGTCCTGCAGCTCTGTTTTTGCCATCATGTGTATCATTCATCTGTATCATACATTTCAGTTCAATCTGATGCTTCCTTCTTGGTGCGCAAATTTCATTGTCCGAGAGTGTATTTCAAATAGCACTAAATTTGCATATGTTACGGGCGAAGGCATACAGCATCAATCTACGAAAGGCAAATGAGTGGCGCTGGCAGCGTTTTATGTGAACGTGAAAGAGCTTAAAACCATCTATTTCGGATGGAGTCGCCAATTCATGTGCGGCAGTGAATGACAATAATAGCGATTTTGTTAACATGGCTTTGAGACGTCATTTTCGGAGTTACGCTACAGAGCAATTAGGCCGACTCGAAGAAAGGCAACGGCAGACGGGAGTCGCAAGATGGCTCAACGTTGATCGTTCTGTGTTCAGCAGGATGTGATGGCAGTTCCAAGCCACGGCTGCCAATTCCCGGAGGTACAGCGAAGATAAGCCAAGGGCAATGACCTCCGTGGATAACCGGTTTTTGCAGCTTTCGGTACGGAGGAACAGGACGGATAAACCACCTGATCTCAGATCTGTGCTTGCGGCAGCCACCAGATAGACGGTATCAACTTTGAAGGTACGCGTTACATGCAGGAGGGCTGTATGCTCGGCGACCGGTATTGTGGGTGCTCCTCACCCCCGTCACCGTAGGGAACGTTTCAATTGGGCACGAATGCATGTGAACTAGGCAGAAAATCAGTGGAGGTCCGTTCTGTTCACTGATGAGTCGCGATACTGTTTACAAAGTGATACTCGCTAAGTTTACATCTGGAGAGAGGCCGGTACTCGCTATCTTCCCTCTAATATCCAGGTAAGGGACATCTATAGTGGTGCTAATGTTCTACATATCGTTAGGCGGGTACCGACCTCTGTATGTTGCCACAGGGAAACCTTAGTGGTCAGAGGTACAGAGACGACATCCTGGACCCTATTGTTCGTCCGCATGCGGGCGCCATTTTAGATCCATTTGTACTGCAGACGGATAACGACTTCCCTCACACAGCTCTCCTCATGCACCAGTACCTTGAACAGGACTCTATAGTCTGTATGGAGTGGCCAGCATGCTCTCCCGATCTGAATCCCATTGAGCACGTCTGGGATGCAGTCGGGATGCGCGTTGCTGGCCTATAGCCCCATCGCCTAACCCTGAAGGGTCTCCGCACTGCTTTTCTCGAGCAATGGACGCAGCTACCAACGAAACTGCTCCACACCATAACTATAAGACAGCATGGATAATCGCTGCCGGGCCTGTATTGCTGTTCGAGGTAATCACGCTCCGTTTTGAAGTACTTTTTTACGCTTTCCAACCGTAGGTTGAAGAAGCGTATATGCTCCAAGCTTTGTCCGTCCGTCCGTCCGTCCGCACGATAGCTGGCGTAAAAATGGGTCGATTTCGATGAAATTTTAGTAAGTGGTAGGGGACCACCCGGGGACGAACCCTATTGAAAATGGGACAAATGGGGTCAAAGGTCCCGACGTAGGAGCGGGATCATTCCATTACCCTTATGCGTCATAACTTGCGTAAATATGGTTCGATTTCAATGAAAGTTTACTATGTGGTAGGAGACCGCCTGGGGACGAACCCTATTCAAAATGGGTGAAGTGGGGTTCAAAGGCCAGGACATAAGATCGGAATGCATTAAATTGCCCTTATGCGTCATAACGTGCGTAAAAATGATTCGATTTCGATGAAATTTCAGTATGTAGTAGGGAACTACCTGGGGACGAACCCTATTGAAAATGGACGAAATGTGGTCAAAGGTCAGGACATAGGATTGCGATTCATTCCATTGTCCTTATCCCATATTATTAAGGTGGACGTCAAGTAATTTTGCTTCCTATACTTCCAATGCAAAAACTTTTGCAGACATTTCCTTCACAATTAATGTGTTCCCAAGGATGAAAATTTGAACATCGATGAAAATAGCTTCATATTAGAACTTGGAAAACTTAATATTTTCTAAAACATAACCGTAATTATATTGAAAATCAATAACTTTTCCTTTGGTGGTGTTGAAACCAGAGAAAATATGGCGCGACCTGTACTTTGATGAAGTCAGTGGACAAAAAAATGTTGGATTGCATAATTACGGTTATGGTTTAGAAAATATTAAGTATTCCAAGTTATGAAATGAAGTATTTTAATCGATGTTCAAATTTTCATCCTTGTGAACGCATTAATTGTCCAGAAAAAAAGATGGCGCTACCTGTATTTTCATGACGTCAGTAGACACACAAATGTTGAACTGCATAATTATGGTTATGTTTTAGAAAATATTAAGTTATGCAAGTTCTAAAATGAAGATATTTTAATCGATGTTCAAATTTTCATCCTTGGGAACGCATTAATTGTGAAGAAAATGTGTACATGTGCAAAAGTTTTTCCATTGGAAGTATAGGAAGCAAAGTTACTTGACGTCCATCTTAAAGTAGCAATTATTGTATGTATGTATGTACATTTTATTTTGAAAACGGCTCTAAGAATTTTGATGAAAGTCGTTAACCTACCGTTTTCTGGTACTAGAAATCGATTTAGCTTGATCTCAACTTTAGAAGAATTCGTTTAGTCGGTTAAATAACCACCTCAAATTATAACGTTTTTAATGATGGCGTTGTTCCATTAATGTTACTAATGCTTAGAAATCTTATGCCGTCACAACTCGCGTTTTTGAGAATGTTGGCACGCGTTTCACGCCATCTGTCTCTTTACGTCACGCGTTGTGTGTGGATCCTATTAAAGATTTATGACGTCACACTCAGATGGTCGCGATTCCCATCTGCTTCATTACGTCACGCGCTGTGTGCGTATGTCCGTCAGCACGATAACTCGCGTAACAACCGTTGGATTTCGATGAAATTTTAGTATATGGTAGGGGATCACCTGGGAAGGAACCCTATTTAAAACGAACGAAATGGGGTCAAAGTTCAGTACATAGGAGAGGGATCCATTCCACTGCTGTTATGCACCATAACTAACGTAAAAAAAGGTTCGATTTCGATGAAATTTTAGTATGTGGTAGGGGACCACCTGGCGACAAACCCTATTGAAAATGGGCGAAATGGAGTCAAAGGTTAGGACACAGGGGCGGGATCTATTCCATAGCCCTTATGCATCATAACTTACGTAAAAATGCTTCGATTGCGACAAAACTTTATCATGTTATTTCGGAGGTATACCAAGCCGGTTCTGTTGAATGTCATCGAAATGGGATCAAAGGTCAGGGCACAGGACCGAGATTTATTCTACAGACATTATTTTCATAACTTGAGTGATAACTTGAGTAATGATTTCTGTAATGTTGGAAAGCGTATTATAATCAATGCATTGAATGATTTTACTAACTTGTTCCTATTTCATCTTGATCATCATCATCATTGTCAACCATTATCAATCCACTGCTGCACGAAGGTCTCTTCAAGCCTCTTCCACAACGGTCTGTCTTGTGCCAGTCTCCTCCATGTTACTCTCGCATACTTTCGAATTTCACAAACCCATCTCCCATGTGGTCTTCTTCTGGGTCTTTTCCTGTCCCTTGGAATCCAATCCAAAATTTCGGCTGTCCATGGATGATCTGTCCTTCTGGCAGTATGTCCAGCCCATTGCCATTTCAGGGATTTAACTCTGATCATGATGTCTTCCACTCTTATCATTTTTCGGATCCACGAGTTCCTCTTCTTATCTCTCCTGGTTACACCAAGCATGCACCTCTCCATGCTGCTTTGGGTTGTCTGCAGCCTTTGTATGTCTCTTTTAGTTAAGGTCCACGTCTCTGCACCATATGTAAGCACTGGACTGATGCATTGATCAAACACTTTTCTTTTAAGACATAATGGCATATTGTTCTTGAAAATTATGCTGTCTCTTCCAAAAGCTCTCCAGGCAAGTTTTGTACACCGATTAATTTCTTCATCAATGTGATCCTCACTTGATATCTGCTGTCGAAGATTAACGTATGCATCTGTTATCTCCAGCTTTTCTCCATCAATCGATAAATCTTCATTTCTTGTAAAAGCATTGTACATCACTTTGGTCTTCTGAAAGTTCATTTTTAATCCCACTTCTTTACTCTTGTCATGGGGTACCTACCTATATTTCTATATTTTCATATTTGCATCACTCATACAAAATGCAAAAGTGTTGTATCATATGTTTTTACCTTTTTTGTTGCATTCGGTAAGATAAAACTTACCACCAAATTTCATCCCAATCGGTTGCATATCTTTTGAGTTATCACGATTTTTTCATTTGTTGCTTAATTTATGGAAACCTGTATACATCAATTGCACAATTGTGATGTACACTCTAATTTAACTTTCATTTTTAGTTCTTATTTTCTATGTAAATTTGAGTTCGTTCTCTTTAGCATCCTTCTACCTTAGCGTCATATCTTCTCTCTCACACGAATACGGTTGGCAACACTTGAGGTCTGTGAGAGTGACATATGCTTGTTGCGATAAGAACAAGACGAGAGATACACTGTATAATTAATGGCTACGTAGCAGCTGTGTGAGTCTGTAGATGATGGGTGATGGGGTGCACACGTGACACAGTGGATCGAGCAATGTTGAATGTTCGCACAATTTCGGAAATTGAATGTCCCATCCGTCTGGCCCCCACTACCATGCCTCGCTCAAATTCCGATAATTCACGTCGGCTTGCCATAATCCTGCTGGCGGTTGTTCAACCTGAATTACAATATTACGCCGCGCAACTGATAAAAATCGTGGCGTGCGTCGAAGCCTTTTATAAGACGGCAGCACCAGTTAAAAATTAGCATACTGCTATCCCATGACTTTTCGCAATTTAGTGTAGAAGAGCGAATTCTTTTTAAGTCCAGTCCATGTATGGAAAAAAATCACAGATTTTTCGAAGCGAAGAATGATTTTTTATTAATTCCGGACGATTAGTGGAAGGAACAACATACATTTTTTGAAGAACCCAACGGCCAATAGATCCATTTCCCAATTAGGAGCCAATGTTAAAACACAAATTTGCCCTTGACAGATATCAAACACGCTTCCCCCTGCTCCGGAGCCTAAGGATTTCCCAATAAAGCTACACTGACGGAATTTATATCTGCGACTTTGCCGTCTTGTGCTTCACCTCTGTAGTACGTCACAGGTTCTACTGGAGTTGCTTTTTGCAGGATCAACATTTCCATCAATTGCTGGTCTGAGTCAGCCTTCAAAGATTTTTTACGCTTTCCAACTGTATTTAGAAGAAGCGTATATGCTCCAGCTTTGTCCGTCTGTCTGTCGGTCTGTCCGTCGGCACGATAACTCGCGTAAAAATGGTTCGATTTTGATGAAATTTTAGTATGTGGTAGGGGAACACCTGGGGACAAATCCTATGGAAAATGGGAGAAATGGGGTCAAAGGTCAGGACATAGGAGCGGGATCCATTCCATTGACCCATGCGTCATAACTTACCTAAAAATGCTTCGACTGCGACAAAACTTTTATCATGCTGTTCTGGAGGTATACTGAACCAATTCAATTGAATATCATCGAAATGGGATCAAAGGTCAGAGCACAGGAGCGAGATTTATTCCACAGCCATTATCCTCATAACTTGAGTAATGATTTCTGGCATGTTGGAAAGCGTATGATAATCAATGCAGTGCATGATTTTACTAACTTCTTTTGATAATCGCCGAATGTCAACTCTTCCAGCATGATGTTAGACGCGACATAATGGATGACCAATTGTATTGTAAGTTTAAATGTTTTTAAAATTGACTTTAAAACTTACTGCGTAGCACCATATAAAATTATTTTACCTTTGCAGTGTACGGCAATCACACCTTTAGCGTTTTCGGCAATGTCTAGAAATTCCCTCATAATGGCGTCACTTGGAGTGCTTCCGTCAACAAAAACAAATCCTTGTGATCGAATCCGTTTTCCACAAACCTCTTGGCATCATAGATCTTTTTGTTCAACCGGACGATGGTGGTCACGTTGTGTTTACGGAAATATGGGAAGTAGGATTCCGGGGAATGCAAAGGATACCCTGAAACAAATGCAAAAATATTAATTTCAATCAGTTGTACAGTTTTGATGAAAATCTCACTGGTCGGTCCAGTGTATACCAGAAGTTGGTAGTCGGTGACTATTTTTACAAGTACTCAAATGACACAAATATTAATGCATTTCATACGTATACTGTATACATTTTTTTGCTCTAGGTGGAGTACCGTAAAACATAGACTTTAACATCAAATTGGCTAAATAATAGAAAACAAAAATTACGAAATATTTTCAAACTGATTACAATTTGCGCCAACCACTGAACATGTAAGTTACATTTAAGTAATTCATTCTGACGGAAGTAAAGTTTAGCTCTTTTCATCTGATTGGATCCATAGGGCAACTGCAAGAAGTGAATGAAATTGAGCAATATCTGGAGTATCTAATAATACCCTCATTAAGTCTGAAACAGTTTAGACTGGCGAAACAGTATGTCGTAGACAGGCGAAACAGTATGTTATAGAGGGACGAAATAGTATGTTTCGGTAGTTTATTCCGATTTCTCCCGTATGACTGAAACCCGTTCACATTTAGCTGATGTACAAAGTACAGAACGCGAAATATCAATTACAGCAAAAATGATTTCATGCCGAATACTACTGCGAAACTCTGGCTTTTGAGCTTTTCTGCAACTGCGGGCTTTAACCCTTTGCCTTACGATTAAATGTCGATTTGTCGGACCAATGTGTACTATTTCAATACGCCTGACGCCCTGAATGTACAAAGGTGGAAAATAAAGTAATTTGTACTGCTTTAACCCTAACACCCTGTGATGTGCCTGCCCCGCAGGACGCACACGACATAAAGGTAGATAGCAGCGAGAACGAACGTCTGCGTAGCTCAGTTGGTAGAGCGACTTGTTCCGGAATAAGTGGACTCGAGTTCGATCCCCGGCGTGGACCAAAAATTGACGGAGAAATTTACTTCGTTATAATGGCGCCCGAACTTTTCGGATGACCCGCCCGTTCAAAATCTTGCAATGGTGTGATGTTCTTTCCACACCGCGAGATAGGAAAAATAAGAGAATCTCTTCTCCAGCGCTTCGAAAAATAAAAATGTGTGACTTTGCATTCCACACACCAGATTGACTCGGAGTTCTCAAGTGCACGGTCTACAGCGGATGGCTGCCTGCAACGATTCATGGTCACGGCTAACCCGTGGGCCATGCCCCCGGCCCTTTTCCGGGGTGGGGGGAGATGTGATGTGCCTGCCCCGCAGGACGCACGCAACATAAAGGCAGGTAGCAGCGAGAACGAACGTTTGCGTAGCTCAGTTGGTAGAGCGACTTGTTCCGGAATAAGGGGACTCGGGTTCGATCCCCGGCGTGGACAAAAATAACGGAGAAATTTACTTCGTTATAACCCTGAATGTACAAAGGTGGAAAATAATGTAATTTGTACTGCTTTAACCCTAACACCCTGAATGTACAAAGGTGGAAAATAAAGTTATTTGTACTGTTTTAAAAGCAATGCGTTTATGTAAGATAGTTATGCCCTTCTGATGCATATTTATACTGTAGTTCGGAATGAAAATATAAAAATAGTAAATTAGACTAATAGTTTTGCTACACATGATACTTTTCGAAAAAATAGTTTTGCCGCATATGATGCTTTTGCATTATACAGTGCCCAACAGGACCTTATAACGCGATGACATGCTAACAAGACATATGAGTCAGGCAATCTAATCTACTTCCCCACACGTAACAGGATCAGACCGGTGGTTATCGATTTAATTTCTCCGTACATTATTCTCCATTCCTTTGGGGTAAACATATGATTTACACAGACGAATAGCATTATAAGTGGAAAAAAGTATGTGTAAGAAAAAAACGTGATGAATAGCTGCCAAAATCGCATGACGTCTCCGAGACGCCATAGTCAGGTTTGGCCCCCGAACACCATGACGTCTCCGAGACGTCATATTAGGCGAAGGGGCTAACAAGATCATAAGTAACCGGACAACCCTTTTGAGTAGTGCATATGCTCATACAAATCCCATCCAAGGCCCATATAGGTATAAAGAGACGCACGTGGCATAGCCCATGTAGGTATCAAAAGACGCGCGATAGCCAGGCAAACATCACAGATAAGCATCAACAGTAAGAGTAGACCATGCGACAGAACTCAGTGACTTCGAACGTTGCGTGGTCATAGGATACCATTTGAGCAACAAGTCAGTTTGCAAAATTTCTACCATGCTGCAGCAACCCGATCAACTATAAGTAGAGTAGTAATTTTATTGCGGAAAAAAAAGGCAAAATTCGGGGACGATCGCGGGGTAAATCGCGAAGTTTCAGATAAATCCCGAAATTTCGCGAAATACCGTATTTCCTCAAATATTCGGCTTTCAGAACGCTTTGGATATGTAAAATGCGTTGTCTGTCACAAAGGCGGTTATTTTCGCAAAAGGTATTTCATACTTTTTCACTCACTAAAGTATTGCGTCGGAAAATTGCATTCATAGAGGTTTCACCATTACAGCTTTCAACAATTGTTTCAGCTGATGGAACAGCAAGAATATTCAAAATGGTCCCATCTTCTGAATCAGCTGTTTCGTCAGCTAAGATGCTTACACGGGATACTGATTTATAAACATTTTCATTTGTTGCTTGTGAATATCATTTATTTTCGACAAATAACATTTACGCAATCGATTTGCATTTGGAATAACACCAATATCTTTCAATGAATTTTCCAGGTAATTTTTTTAATGTAGGGTTATCCAGTTTGGAAAGTGGGATGTTAGCTGCACAAAAGTCACTAGTTAATTTTGAAAGTTTTAGTTGAGGCTTGTTTAGTTCTTTTCTCAATTAATGAATCAACACATTTCTGCATTACTTTCTGTTGATTGTTCAGATACACCTCTTTTTTATGCAGCTTGCTTGCTATATGGTTTCACAACTGTCCTTTCTTGAAATATTCACTGGTATGTTGCAACACGAACAGAACAATAGATTTTTGTTCACATGAAATGTTCCCTTGATGTACTGCTGGCATCTATCAGATGCACTCATTTTATTTTACTCACGTGGCCCATTCTCAAAATTAACACACAATATGTAGAAACTTTATAAACTTAATACTCACATGAAAGCACAAATATTTTCTAAGCTAAGCATCTGTGAAACTCAAACACTTTTTTCTGTGAGCTGCTTTTCCCAGTTAAAACTAGTAATACAATTGACGACATCTGCTTTACGGTTTACTTGTGCGTCAAGTTGCAGAAGTCATTCAACAGTAGCGGCGGGTGGAAATCACGGAAGATCACACGTGCATTCTTCAGCAGAATGCATGTAATCTGGAATTACCTGTCAAGCTTTTTCGATAAGAGTCTCTTCGTAACGAACAATCTTGAGGGGTAATTCAAAGTTTATAGTTTTGGTTTGGACTTCGTAGTAGAATTACTTTGTTTCGCGTAAATTCTAATGTAGGAAATATTAAAAGTATTTAAACATGAAAAATAATTTTAAAATGTTAATATATAATTTAGGCAAAAATTGGGGAAAAAATATAAAATTCGCGAATATATTCAATATTTACGAAATTACAGAAAAACTCCTGAAATTCGCGAAAAAAATTCGCGCCGCGAAACGATTACTAGCCCAACTATAAGGGATATTGCTGTGTGAAGTGGAAACGAATAGGAGCACCAACAGCGCGTGTGCAAGCTGGTAGATTACGTGAAGTGACGGAGCTTGACCACCTGAAGCGGGTGGTGAGACCAAATCGTCTATCCTTGGTTGAAACACTCACCACAGAGCCGCAAAACGCCCCATGCAGCGATTCCAGCATTATAACGATTCGTAGAGAGTTGAACTGAATGCGTTTCAATGGCCAAGCAGCCGCATACAACCCTAACACCAGCAAGATCAACGCCAGACGTCGATTGGAGTCGTCTAAAGTTCCGCACCAGTGGACTCGAGCAGGGTTTTTCTGGAGTGACAAATCACGCTTCACCATCTGTAAGTCTGAAGCACGAGTCTGGGTGTGGAGGATGCCAGGAGAATCCTACCTGTCCGACTGTCTTGTACTAACAGTGAAGGTTGGTGAGGGGCTCTGGGACTGGTTTTCACGGTTTGGGCTCGACCCCCTAGTTCCAGTTGCCGGGAATCTTGACGCCGCGGTCGATCATGATATTTTAAGAAATTCTGTACTCCCAATATTATGGCAACAGTTTGGTGAAAGCCCTTTCCTTGTTATCAACAGCACAATGACCCCGCCTACAAAACGAGGTCCGTGCAAAAACGGTTTGATGAGATGAATATGGAAGAAATTGACTGGCATGCACGGAGCCCCCAACGGAACACGTTTGGGAAGAATTGAAATGCCAACTGCGAGCCAAGCCGAACCGCTCCACATCGGTAACCGAGTTGACTTATGCTCTTGCAGCAAAATAAAAGGCAATTCCTGCAGCAATATACAAAAGTCTAGTGGAAAGCCATAGTGGAGGCTGTAATAGCAGCAAAGAGTCAACCAACTCCATATTAATTCCTTTCCAATTACAAGGAGTTAGTAAAGTGAAAATATTCCAAATACGTGGCGACAGTTAATAAATTAATACATTTTTAGTTACTGGGAGTTAGTGGATAGTCATGTGTGTGTCGGGATACTTTTAATTCCTTTTCAGTTACCGAGAGTTAGTTGATAGGCATGTGTTGGGATAATTTTAATTGGTTTTCAGTTACTGGGAATTAGTGGATAGACATGTGTTGGGATACTTTTGATTCCTTTCCAATTACTAGGAATTAATGGATAGGCATGTGTGTGTCGGGATACTTTTAATTCCTTTTCAGTTACCGGGAGTTACTGGATAGGCATGTGTCGGGATACTTTAAATTTATTTCCAATTACTGGGAGTTAATGGATGGGAATATATCGAAAAACTTTTAATTCCCTTTTAGTTACTGGGAGTTAGTGGATAGTCATGTGTCGGAAATTTTTAATTGGTTTTTAGTTACTTGGAGTTAATGGATAAGCATGTGTGTGTCGGGATACTTTTAATTCCTTTTCAGTTACTGGGAGTTAGTGGATAGTCATGTGTGTGTCGGGATACTTTTAATTCCTTTTCAGTTACCGAGAGTTAGTTGATAGGCATGCGTTGGGATAATTTTAATTGGTTTTCAGTTACTGGGAATTAGTGGATAGACATGTGTTGGGATACTTTTGATTCCTTTCCAATTACTGGGAATTAATGGATAGGCATGTGTGTGTCGGGATACTTTTAATTCCTTTTCAGTTACCGGGAGTTACTGGATAGGCATGTGTCGGGATATTTTAAATTTATTTCCAATTACTGGGAGTTAATGGATGGGAATATATCGAAAAACTTTTAATTCCCTTTCAGTTACTGGGAGTTAGTGGATAGTCATGTGTCGGAAAATTTTAATTGGTTTTTAGTTACTTGGAGTTAATGGATAAGCATGTGTGTGTCGGGATACTTTTAATTCCTTTTCAGTTACCGGGAGTTAGTGGATAGGTATGAGTCGGGATAATTTTAATTGGTTTTCAATTACTGGGAATTAGTGAATAGACATGTGCTGGGATACTTTTAATTCCTTTCCAGTTACTGGGAGTAAGTGGATAGGCATATGTCCGGATACTTTTAATCAGATAATGTACTTTACTTCTGTATTTTCTTTCACCATTGCATAGACTACACAATTTTCTGACACTCAAATTGGAGAGGATAATAATAACTTATTTGCTACTTACCTTGAACAAAAAAAAATTAACTTTTCTTTATGGGAAAAAATGCGTCTTAACTTTCTTCTGAAATAAATGATATTACATGGAAAACAGAGTTAAATCCCTGAAATGGCAATGGGCTGGACATACTGCCAGAAGGACAGACCATCGATGGACAGCCGAAATTTTAGATTGGATTCCAAGGGACAGGAAAAGATCCAGAAGAAGACCACATGGAAGATGGGTGGATGAAATTCGAAAGTATGCGGGAGTGACATGGAGGAGACTGGCACAAGACAGACTGTTGTGGAAGAAACTTGGGGAGACCTTCGTCCAGCAGTGGATTGATAACGGTTGCTAATGATGATGATGATGACATGGAAAACGTCATTAGTCCATGAGAACGACGTCATTTCGATTTCCGTGGTCCGACTCGATTTTTATTGGTCTTGTTCCAGCAGACTACCAAAGATTACGAAGGCTGATTTAAATTTATATGCCAATGGAAATATAAGCCGTGGTTTAACAGTTTGCCATTAGAATATTCTTGTTGTAAAATAGAAAATTTAGAAAGTGAATGCAAAAACTTTTATTCCAGCTAATCATAGAAAAAAAAGATTATGTGTGAAACATTCTCGATTGATTGCATATTTCGCCGTTAAAAGGCCATAATACAGCGACAAATTTAGGTAATTAAACTTGGATGAACGAAATGTCTCTGAAATAAATATGCCTGTGCGTGCTTGTATTGGATTTGCAGGCATATTGTTAGAAGACAGCACAAGGTCACGAACGTTTGAAAAGCTACATATTCATGAGCATAAATTTTCCACGCCCTTAATTCATGAGCATAAAACTCAGTCTCAAATAGTGCGAGAGGTGATATAAATTCTGCTTTATAAAGCATCGAATATCACAGAGCTAATGAAGTAACGTAAGAATTTATTGGGCCTGTTGTGGTGCCTTTTGTGAAGAAAGGATGCAACTGCGGAACGTAAAAAGAGCTTCGATTCTCTCATTGTCCGTTTTTCTATGAATTGGAAAGGTTTCAACAAGCAGAAAAAACAAAACAATGAAATGTCCATAAATCACAGAGATGCTCCGAAATAAAAAGGACATAAATCACGAATGTTAATCACAGTTCTCAAAAGATATATCGCGATGTGAAACTGCATTCTTTTTGTACGAAAGCTCACAAGACAAGCTCAGACTAAAAAATCCCTGATTATGAGTCGCCATGTTTTCGACAATGGTACGGAAACGTACGATTTATGTTTTTAGTAGAAATGGAATTTGCCTTTCGATTTGAAAAAAAAAAAAAGCCTTATAAATGGGAGGTACAAGCCTTCCTTCAGAGGAAACGTGCTTGCGTGCATTCTACAAATTTTCTGTGCCCTTTTTTTAATTTCAAAAGCAGTCTTTTTTTTTTTTTCATTTTGTCTTTGGAAACAGCTGTTGTTTTTAGTTGGCTTCTAGTTTCGCATAGCACAAAGTCGATGAGATATAGCAGTCTTCAGTTTTTGATTAAAAATAATCTAATGCAACTCTATTTTTTTTATTTTAGGTATACTTCTCGGGCTTTTTGCGCTTTATTCTCGATTTTTCTTTTACCTTCGGTTATAATTCTAGGTTAGGGAGTTGTAACCAAAGGTAAAAAAATGTTTCTGGAAACCATAACAATATTTGTTATCATCAGATAGTATTATGTTTTCCAGAGACAAAAGTTATAGGGCTTGGTGCTGAGTTATATTTCAGCACCCTGTGAGGAGGGTTCGTGGATGCTTCACCTGCAGCAATTTTTTGTATCGGCGGTTTAACCCGTATTTTACCCGACTGAAGCAGATAAATAAAATATGAATAAAATATCAACCAAAGTATAGCTCGCTCTTGCAGTGAGGAAGATGTTTATTCAATTGTTATGGGGAATGTCTCAAAGCATTGTTCTGACTTCCTTTCCTTCTCTATATTATTATTAACACGTTGATCGCCTTCCCGTTGCGGCCAGTATTCGCTTCCTACTCTTTCATTCTCCCTGGATCCTTATGATTTTTCCCCAATTCACACCGACGAGGAAGATTTTCACACCTCGCTCCCTCCACTCCTTACCACCGAATTCCGAGCAGAAGAGAAGTCCACTCGACCGCTGAGAAACACTCTCCAAAAAACGTGCCCCACTTTCCAATAAGGAGCGCCCGCGCCTTAAAATTCCTTCTCTCTGTTACCTCTCTCAGATCATTTACCAGTCCTCTCTCGCACAACGACGAGACAATAAATCTAACTTTCCTTCTGTTTGCGACGCTGAGAAAGTGGGAGCACTTTGACCAGCTCATCGAAAAGGGCGGGAAAATTATTACAATTCACTATCCTAAAATGGTTACTTAACTTCACTCCTGACAAATATAGATGCCCGAGACGTCGAATCAGGATCTATGGATCTGATGGTCCTCTCCACGGCTTCCTAGAGAGCTTCCACAGGGTTTAAATCAGGGGACCTTGGAGACCACTGGACAGTTCCAAACTCAAATGAGTGTTCCTCGATCCATGTCTGAGTGGCTGCGGCTCGGTGAGGCGCCGCTTCTCCAGCGGTGGCCGATCACACGCCATCATTTCTGGGTTCTGGTACGTCCGGCGATTGTATACTCGCAGTACACCCTCGATATGGTTGTTATCGGGAATCCTAGGGTTTTTACCACTTGGACGATAGAATGACTTATCTGTCTTGCACCGACAATTCGCTCACGATTAAAGTTGGTCAGATCACTACGTTTACTCATGTTTTTCCATTGCGATAAACGATGGTTAGATCAGATCAGATCATACGTAGCGGATTTTAGGAAGGGAGTGTCTGACCCCAGGTCTTACACAACTCTTAGAAACAGGAAGGTAGGAGATTTGGGCTAGAGTGCCCGATAGGAAAGTGACACGGAAGCGAGGTAGGAAGGGGGACGAAGACGCCCTTATTTATTACCGGGGGAGGGACAGTACCAGGGGCCCGACAGCTTAACGTTCTCATCCGACGCACGACGGGTATTTAGTGGTTCGAGCGTCCGTGCCTGTCGGGATCGAACCTGAGGTTCGTCCGTGGCACGCACGGACGTTGACCACTAGGCCATATGCGGCCCCAACTTATGGTTACTCCTGCTGTTCACCTATTTATCGCCTGCATTCGGTTTGGTTCTGTTGCACTCTGCGCGGGAGGTGTCCATGTCAACCGCCCATATCTCTAATGTTTTGTCTACTGAGTGTATTTTTGTTTATTTGCAAGTTACTTTCTAACGAAATGCTTAATACAATATTTATACGACCTCTAACGGTCTCATGGGTCGACATCGCAAGAATTACAACTTACAACGACTTGTTCATTCGCTTCCTGATTGTGCACTTAAAAGCTTGCAATCATAATTCCCCTTTGAACAACTAAGAGTTTCATTGCCTTAATCACAATATTAATCTCGTAGATAAATCTTATTTAGCGTTGAAACGTTTCTTTTTGCCGACAGTGGGATCCGAAAACTCGTCTTTCTACTCCGGAGTGGCTGTTCTCCCAGCTAAACTACGCTGGCAGGTTATCGTCGCTTCATTGTCGATATGACTTATGCGTCACCTCAGTAGTACGTCATCTGCGTAAAACCACGTCGTACTTTATACCTTCCCCTAATTGAAAAAAGGCGGGGCCACGAAATCGCAGGTTTCGGTTCAACATACAACCGTGCTCGAGAAGGACAGTCTCATTGTAGGAGAAGGAATTTTTTTTTTTTTTGGTACCCCGACAAAACGGCTCCAACTTTACAAGCAATACCCAAAAATAACCCCCGTCCTGAACAGCCTCTCGTCAAAGAGTCCACCGTAGACCCATATGGTTACACCAACTCTCTGATTTTTGATTAATAACCTAATTCATAAAAGAAATGGATTGCAGCTTAATTTTATTTCATGCTGTCCGTATTGTGTCCAGAAAAAATATTAAGAATTACACTTACAATATTTCTTCCAGACACAATACGGGGTGGCGCTGTATCCGCTAGTGCTGTCGGGACCAGAGATGGAAGCGGGTCACGAGTCAGCGGGGCAACGGGTCGCCAATTTCTTGCGGGTCAAACGGGTCGGGACAAGGTCTTCCTGAACCCGATTTTATTTCTATTTCATTTTTGCAAAGTAAAAAAATATTCGAAAGAAAAAATGCGTACTGTGGAATTTTGTGCTCGATGCTGATGCCAGCAGAGTGAAAAATGAGTTGTTATACAAAAATATTGCCGTCTCTTTCTTAACCCTTTAACGACCATGATCCCAAAATCTTGTATCGCTCTAAATACCATAACGCCCGAAACTGTCTGTGTTGGTTCACTTCTTTGTTTAGTAATAATAATAGTGACTGAAGGTGACACCTACTGATCCTCATAGGTCATGCAAATTTGAAGAGCACGTAGAAGTAGGAAATATGACGCACTCTAGACAGGCGTTTCGGGCGGCTATGGTTGTATGTATGTACGGGCGTTATGGTCGTTAAAGGATTAAAGGAAAGAAGATTTCCACCGACCAACGATACGACGCCTACACTAGATTCACCGATACCATATTGTAAAACGATACTTCTTTTGCATTTGTTTTCAGTCCGATTGTCCGGAGAAAAGTACAGACAAACACCTGTCGCCTGCGTATCTGGTGATTCACTCTCTCACACTCCGCGTGACATTGTAAGACAGAGTTATTTTTCACAACGCATGTTTTTCCCTGAGAATTCAGAGGTTCTCGTTTGACGTGCTAACATCCGTTTCCACGTTCCCATTGCATGTCGTGTCGGAATTAATGCCTTGTTTGTTAATATGGATGAATTTACTTTTAAAAAGATTGAAAGCGGCGTCTAGGCCAACAAATACGTGCTTCTTGAAAACAAAAAGGAGATCAGCGAATGCTGGAAGCTGTTTAATCTCATTAAGGAACCAGAATATGTTTCACGGCAACACCAATTTTTACAAACTTGTGATGAATTGAAAGTTTCCAAAATGTGAACGTATTGTCATATATAATTCAAAATTTTTGGCTGCATCGTCATCAGTATTAAGTAGAACAGCTTTAACATTACTGCGGACGGACTTTTGAAAACATGTGTAAAAGAGTTAGGTTACGTCTTGCAAATGAAGGACGATAGTTTCAACACTTCCTGTAAGTAAATGAGTAAATAATACGTTACCCGTATACATTTGTATGATTTCTATAAAAACTATAACCACATAACCTGTGAGAACACTAATTTTTCCCTGACAAGTATCGAAACAGCGTTCTCTCACTCCGCAGTAAGCTGCTGTCCCAACTAAGCTACATGGATGGAATGTGTCGCTGCAGATTTGTCGTCTTGACACGTGCTTTAATTTTGTGGCATCATCTCCCTCTTAATTTTTTTTATTTTTTCTCTTAGAAGCGAAGAACGAATTTTCATTAATTCTAGATGATGTGTGGAACAAACATCACACATCCGCACGGGTGGCGAAGTGGTCTAAGCGCTGGCTTATGACTATTCTTCCGAGAAGGCTCCGGGTTCGAATCCCGGCGAGGCATGGATGTTGTGTTTGTCTTACGGCACTGCCTCTCTCCCTAACTTGGAACCAGTGGCCCTCAATTAGGGACGGGTGACTTCTTATAGCCCATTGAGTTGCTTAGGATGGTCGTTAAGCTTTCAATCAAAAAGAAAAAACATCACACATTTTTCGAACAACCCAAAACCAGTAGATCCATTTTTACGTAAAACACAAATGTGTTCGTGACGCGATAGAATTTGCGCTCCCTCACTCCGGAGTAAGTTGCTCTCCTAACTAAGCTACCCGGACGGAATGTATCGCTTCGGATTTGTCTCTAAACACGTGCTTAAGCTCTTTAGTACGTCCCAAGCCTACGATACCAACTGAGGAGAGACTTTTTGAACGCCCTGTGTATATATACGTTATACACAGTCGAGTCACATTATTGTGACGACCTCCTACTTTTGACGTCAACAGCGCGTAACCCATGAAAGAAACCACGTGTCGTGAGCTGGCTTGGAGGGTATATAAGGCGTGCTGTAGGCATTCTGAAAACATATCCCTCGTTGCTGTCATGGATAAAAGGAGCGATTTATCAGATTTGCAAAAAGGGATTATTATCGACTTTCGGGCCATGGGTGGCAGTATTTCTGAAACAGCGCAGTTTGGGAACTGTTCGCGAGCTGCTGTGGATAAAGTGCATCGTGATTGGAGAAATGGCACCATTGCGAATAAGTGACGTGCAAACTGTGGAGCACCACGTGACGTTGATGTGAGAGGTGAACGTCGGTTGCGAAGGTGCGTGAGGGCCGATCGACAACCTACAGTGGAGGAACTCACTGGCCGAATGAACCAGGGGGATACCGGAAGTGTATCTAAAACGACAGTTCAGCGAACCCTGATGCGTATGGAGCTCCGATGCAGACGGATGGTCACTGCACCTATACTAACAAAGGTGCATCGGCAGAAAAGGCTTACATTTGCACGGTAGTATCGGAATTGGACCTCCGCTGATTGACAAAGGATTGTCTTTTCCGATGAGTAACGTTTTCTGCTTCATCGAACGGATGGACGTTGGCGTATAAGGCGAGAAACATCAGATAACAAACACTCTTCAACCATTGCTGGCAGAACACAAGCTGGTGGCGGCAGCGTTGTGATCTGTGGAATGTTTTCGTGGCATTCCGTGGGTCCACTCATACCTATAGAAGCCACTATGGACCGAATTCCTTATGAATCCATCCTTGCAGACCACGTACACCCATACATGCTGATTGTCTTCCCTGGGGCGGATGGGATCTTCCAGAACGACAATGCGACGTGTCACACAGCTAGAAATGTCCGAGAGTGGTTGGAAGAACACGATAAAGATTTCAAAGTACTTCCCTGGCCCCCTGATTCCCCAGACTTAAACCCAATTGAACATCTATGGGACCATCTCGATCATGTTGTTCGATCTATGGATCCTACACCACGGACCCTCCAGCAGCTGTTAGATGCACTGCAGTCAGCATGGCTCCACATACCCGTGAACACCTTCCAGCACCTTATTGAGTCATTCCCAGCCCGTCTAACTGCTCTCCGTGCTGCACACGGCGGTTACTCTGGATATTAGCTGGTGGTCACAATAATGTGACTCGACCGTGTATAATTATGTATAATTATAAACTCGTAGGGAAACGTGATGTGGCGTTAAATCAGAAAATGTTCAACGAGGAGAAACCAAATTTGCATGAGAATAAATATAGAAACTCGAGAGGTACGTCGCAAATTAAGTAAAGCTTTTGCTCATACGCCACAGGAAAGTTTTTATAGTAGTGCCTATCATCGTTGGGGGTGCACAGGTATTCACTAATATTTGACGTAAGTGATATTTTGCGTTCGAAGCAATAAGAAGAAAGAGTGAGGTAACGAAAACATAACTTTACTCAAAATATGTAAAGCACACCATTAACCATAGGTTTTGTCGAATAAAATTTAGACATTCTTTTCAAAGAAATTTCTTACCGTTTTCAACTTTGCTCTTAGGATGTGGTCCACAAAAGGCGATGAATTTATTTGGCACTATCCAGTTGAGATCACCACATTCTACTCTCTACGAGCAGGAAAAAGAAAACAAATACATAACTGATGCTTCAAGTATTTTTACGTTTAAACTACTTTTACGTATTGTTGACAGTATAAAAACGAAATCCCTTAGATATTAACTAAAATGACACCATGCGATTGAATAACATACACCGATGAGGTATTTATTACCTTATGACCACGCCCAGCCTAGAGAAATGAGCGCGCCTGGAGACGGAACGGTGGCGCAGGTGAAGTTCACAGAGCAGTATATATACAACCCGAGGATCAGCTTTCGCTTAGTAGAGTGTCCGGAGTCAGAATGGGAAAAGCTGCCAATTTATCGGAGTTTGATAAAGGACAAATTCTGATGGCATGGCGCCTCGGAACCTACAATCTCGGAAACGGCGCGGCTTGTGGGTTGTTCACGTGCCTCTGTACTGAGTACGTATCAAAAGTGGTGCACAGATGGCCAAACGACGAACCGTCGTTTGGTCGTGTGTCGCTTGTAGCTCATTGATGCCAGACGGGGAGCGGAGACTGTCGCGCACTCTTCACAGCGACCGCAGAGTCACATTACGACAGATCACCCGCAGCTACAACAGTAGTGATCAGGGCACACAGTTCATCGCAACCTTTTGCGCATGGGCCTGCGCAGTCGAAGACCCAGTCGTTTCCCCATGTTCACCGCACTTCGTCACCAACAACGCATAAAATGAGCCCAACATCATGAGATTGGACCGTGGATGACTGGAAGACAGTGGCCTGGTCTGATGAAGCAAGATTCCTGGAGCATCACGTAGATGCCCGAGCGCGGATATGCCGATCACTAATGGAGGCTGTGTCACCTGAATGCACTGTTGAGCGGAAACAGGCCAGCGGCGGCGGTGTTATGCTGTAGGCGATATTTTCTTGGGACACTTTTAGGCCCCATTATTCCAGTAGCACAATCCCTGACAGCTATCGTTGCAGACCAATTTCATCTATTCATGACAACTGTGTTCCCTGCTTGCGATGGCCGTTATCAACAAGATAATGTGCCATGCCACACTGCCAGAATCGTCAGGAAGTGGTTCGAGGAACATGCTGGTGACTTTCTGTTAATGCCTTGGCCTTCAAATTCACCTGACATGAACCCAATCTTTCGACTTGGAAAAGCGAGTTCGCGCTCAATCGCCGCCACCCCGAAATGTACGGGAACTGGAGGACCTTCTGTTGATATTATGGTACCTGATACCCCAGGATACCTATCGCCACCTCATCGAATCGATGCATCGCCGAGTGGTTCTGTTTTGCGGACTAAAAGGGGTCCTACAGCTTATTAGGTTGGTGGTCATAATGTAATGGATCATCGGTGTATAATTTTCAGAAGCTACTTCAGCGAACTTACCAGGGAAATCAAAAAACACTCAGCAAAATTTGGATGTAAACTTCTCCGACCACTGATGAAATTAAGAAAACACAGCACTGTTCTGTGGAATATGTCGGTAAACTTCCATTGTCACGCACTGCTTATAGTCTATTTTTATGTATAACCTACTCTTAAAGAGATGTCATTTTTTAATAAATGCGTAATGTAATCTTTCCCACACAAGACACAATTAAGGTTGAACCTCGCGTTTTTTTGTTTGTTTTTTTGTAAACTTATGACATGACTTGCTCCAAATGGTTGCTTGTCAAGAAAATGCATCGCTGTCAGACCAAAGTTTCCTTTTAGTCAGTGTCCACTCACAAGTTCGTGTTTGCACTTCACTATTGCATCTGGTGTATCAAAAAAGTTTAAAACTGAAGCAGAGAGAGAGGCACCTGAGCTCTGATAAACTATAAAGAAAAACATAAAGATCTCATTCATATAATCTTTTACACGTTCGAAAAGGATGAAATACCCTATTCCTTTCATTGAGGAAACAAGTACGCATCCCATGACCTTGCTCATACAAGAAACGACAAATTATCTCACCGATCATAAAATCGGCAAGGCAAAAATCATCATAAGTCGACAAATCATACAAAAGATAACGCATTTAACTAAATTTTCACAGGAATGGCAAACGTCTGTTGCACTTCTCTCTGTTTGAAGGCACACAGTCAGTTTCTCGCTGACACTAAAACCCCGCCGTGGTTCGGAAGTCATGTTCAGTCGTTGGTCTCAGACAGTGACTCCCCGTTATAAACAAGTCTACAATTTGGACCTTCTGCACGGGACATTTAGGCCATTGTGTAACATGAGTGGTTTCTGGTAGAGACTCTCCATTATGAACAAGTCTACTACTACCTTTGGGACTTTGGTCCAGGCCATTTAGTTCATTGCGCAACATAAGCGCTTCCGAGTGAGAACTTCCGTTATAAAGAAGTCTATCTATTTATTTGGACCTTCGGTACTTGCCATTTAGTTAGTTGTACAAGGAACATAATTGGTCCCGAATAGAAACCTCCGTTATATACAATTCTACCTCTTTAGATGGACATTTGGTCCGGAACATTTAGTTCAATGTTCAACTTAAGTGGGCCCTTGATCAAGACCCTTCTTTATAAACAAGTCTGTCTCTTTAGATGGACTTTCCGTCCTGAACATTTAGCTCATTGTGTAACATTAGTGGTGAGGGTAAAGGCCCTCTGTTATAAAAAAGTCTACCTGTTAATCTGGACCTTCAGTCCGGACCATTTAGTACATTGTATAATATGAGTGGTCCTGGGTAGAGACCCTTTCTTACAGATAAGTATTATTTTTCATTTAGATCTTCAGTCCGGGTTTATTGTGCAACATAAATTGTCAGGAGTAGAGACAAGTTTATAAGCAAGTCTATCTCTTCATTTGGGTAGTCAATCCGAGTCATTTAGTTTAGTTTTAGGGATTTTCGTTCTGGGGCATTTTAAAATAAGTGGTTACTACAGTCTGTAATAAACAATTAACTAACTAAACACTTCTGTTTTCTTTAAAGGAGGAAAATCTTACATAACTTGACTATCTTCACTAAAGATACAACAACCCGTTACATAACACATTCTTCAGCACAGGAATTGTTTCTTTACTTAGTTGAAATTCATATCCAAGACAGTGTCTCTAGACTCTAGATGACAACGATACAAGTTTGTGGGAAATATTAAATCCATATAAGACGAAACTGCAGGGTAATTTTCTTTAAGTCAAGCCCCTACCTTCATCTTAATGTACTCTCGAACCCAAGACTAATAGGGTTAATGATCAGACCATTGCACTTCACAAGACTCAGCTGCTGGTAGATACAAGTGATGGCAAAAGCGAACGAATTCAGCTTTAGCCACTACACGAAAGAATGAGAAAAATATTTTATTTCTGCCTTCATTTAAACAAGAAAAGTACTATTTTTTCATCAAACGGTGCACGAAAAATACTAAGAACTCTGATTCCAGTGTTCTTTTAATTGAAGAAACGACAAATCACATTTGATCTCAGACGCTGCAATTATCAGACTTGGAACATCGTACCCTTACCCCTTCCTAAGAAAAACCCTGGGGGTAAATTTTCTTATTCGTGTCCCCTATAAGAAGAATATTGGATGTAATTCCTCCTCATATCCCAGAAAAAAAACCCAAAGCTTTCTGAAAAAAAAAATTGGCGGTAATATCCCTAGAAGAAAACAAACAATTCTGCATATCTCATTGAAAAGTGGGAAAGTCAACCTCGAAACTACTGAAAATACACTGATGGAAAAAACATCCCAACACCACTAAAAAATAGTTGTAGAAGAATGAAATGCCGGCAATACATTTGTATAGGTAACATATTTAATCGATTAAGGTTTCAAGATCACAGCTTAATGTAAGCGCGAGAAGAGACATTTTAAATGTGAAATGCTGGTACATTAATAACCGGTGTAATCGCCAGAATGTTGAATGCAAGCACGCAAACGTTCATGCATTGTGTCGTACAGGTGCTGGATGTCAGTTTGTGGGATGGAGTTCCATGCCTGTTGCACTTGTTCGGTCAATACAGGGACGGTTAATGCTGGTTGGGGGTGACGCTAGAGTTGTCGTCCAATGATGTCCCATACGTGCTCGATTGGTGAAAGATCTGGTGATCTAGCAGGCCACGGCATAATGTCGACACTCTGTAGAGCATGTTGGGTTACAACAGCGGTATGCGGGCGAGCGTTATCCTGTTGGAAAACACCCCTGGAACGCTGTTCATGAATGGCAGCACAAGAGGTTGAATCACCAGACCGACGTACACTGTGCCGCCAGGGTGCGTGGGATAACCACGAGAGTGCTCCTGCTGTCATAGGAAATTGCTCCCCAGACCATAACTCCAGGTGTAGGTCCAGTGTGTCTCGGCCGCAGACACGTTGGTTGCAGGCGCTCACCTGGCCTCCTTCTAACTAACACACGGCCATCACTGGCACCCAGGCAGAACCGGCTTTCATCAGAAAACACAACAGATCTCCACTCCGTCCTCCAATGAGCTCTAGCTTGACACCACTGACGTCGCAAAAGGCAGTGGTTTGGAGTAAGTGGAATGCACGCTACAGGGCGTCTGGCTCGGAGCTGTCCTTCAAGTAACCGACTTGTAACAGTTCATTGTGTCCCTGTGGTGGCAACTGCAGCTCGAATTGCTGCCGCAGACGCGGTACGATGCGCCACGGCCATACGCCGTACACGGCGGTCTTCCCTCTCAGTAGTGCCACGTGGCCGGCCGGAACCCGGTCTTCTTGAGGCAGTACCTTCCCTTGACCACCGCTGCCAACAATCATGCACAGTGGCTACATTCCTGCCAAGTCGTTCTGCAATATTGCGGAAAGAAAATCCACCTTCTCGTAGCCCTATTACACGACGTCGTTCAAACTCCGTGAGCTGTTGATAATAGCTTCTTCGTCTTCTTAAAGGCATTCTTGACTAACATCAACACACTACGTCGAATCTCAACGATAACTAACGCTCACGAACGTTACAGCGCGTATTTACAGCAAACCTGCTTTGCATGTTCCGAGGGACGCTACTAGCGCCACACGTATGCGCCGAGCGCGAAATTTGCATGGACGTCATCTTACAGATGTACTCTCACCGCCTACCAACTGTCGTTTATCTAATACAACCCCTTCTTGGTGTTCGGATTTTTTTTTCCGTCAGTGTATATTGATGTCCCCCCCCCCCAAAAAAAAATATTTGGCGTAATGTTCCAGAACTTTTCTAAGAACAAAACAAAGGTTTTTGTTTTTTCTTGAAAAGTTGCAAAGTGAACCACGAAACTTCAAGACCCTCTTATTCGTGCCCCCTTCCCCTCTTACTCCAGATGTTGTTTTGTTTACCAGAGCGTTCCCTGCATTTATAGAACTGCTACTCAGAGACGCTCTCTGTATTAACATCCGGGCAGCTATGGTTTCGCAGTGGTCTAATGAGTGCTGGCTGATCATTCGTCTGCGATGGGTCCATGTTCGAAACCGGGTGAGGCATGGATGTTGTGTTTGACTTACGGCACAGGCTCTCTCCCTTCCCTGTAACCAATACTCCTAAATTAGGGACGGGCGACTTCTTATAGCCATTAAGTTGCTCATGGTGGTTGTTAAACCTTCAATAATAAAAAAAAAAAAAAAAAAAAAAAAAAGAACGCTGAGTCTGGAGTCATTTGTGGGTCGGCAGCTGATTTTTGGAGGAGCGCGAAAAGTTTCTGAAATGTAAAAATTTTATAATATTCTGAAAACGGAAAATAGTGAAAAAATTGGAAAGTGAAAAAACGAAAAAAACAATAAAAAAAAAATGGAGGAAAACAAGGCGCATAATATACGAATTCGTAAATCGAATTTTATATTCGTTCCTGCGGCGTCTTTCGAAGCAGCATAGACCGCCACAGGCCACAAATAGGTCCGGGTTTTTTTTTGTTAAAATCAGTAATAACTTAAAAAAAACGGAAGTAATTAAATAAAACCTTAAATAAAAACTAAAATAGGTTTTGTAAAATTATATACAATAAATTAAAAACCCCAGTAAAAAAAAAAAATTAAATTAAAAAAGTGTCCTCTCCTCACCTTCATGTTCATTAAACCTAAGTGCGTCACGAAAGTTTTTAGTTAAAAAAATTGGGCCGCGATTCTAAAATGTTTGAAAAGCACTAATTTATGTCATTAGAAAACACAACATAACTAGTAACCTTTCCATGAAGAGCAAAAGTGAATACATTTGCTATCCATATTCAAAGAGAGAGAACTCTTTTAACAGTGATCTGAGCACTGGCTTCTGGCAATTCGTGTGTGATGGGATAATGTTCTAATCCCGGCACGACATGGATGTTGTGTTTGTCTTACGGCACTGGCTCCCTCCCTTCCCTGAAACCAGTGGCCCTAAAATTAAGGAGGAGCGGCTGCTCATAGCCCGTCGAGTTACTCATGGTGGTCGTTAAACTCCGAAACAAAAGAAAAGAGAGAAAAAAAAAACTCATTCAACCAATAGCTTCGTCAAAGTAGAAAGAACTTCTTCCACTGCTCCATTCATTGAAGAGCACGACTTCCTTTTTTCATTACCTTTGCTGAATGTAGAAGAATGTGTTTTATTATTGTTTTCATTCAAGTTCAAAGAAAATATACCACCACTTCTTTCGCGGAAATTCAAGTTAATACACCGTCGCACCCTACATCTATTCATTCATTTCTCACAACAGGATGACGTCTTTCCACAAGTTAGCTCACTGTCAAATCACTCCCGTATGGCAGGAGCACTCCAACACTCGAGTGGCTCTCTCACTCTCCGGATTTAAACCCAATTGAGCATCTGTGGGACGAAGTGGTTCAATGAAAGAAGCATAGAGAGATGCATGCTTGGTGTAAACAAGAAAGGTAAAAGGAGGAACTCGTGGATAAGGAAAATGACAAAAGTGGAAGACATCATGATCTGAGTAAAATCCCTGACATGGCAATGCACTGGATATATTTCGAGGAGAACGGACCACCGATGAACAACCGAAATTTTAGAGTGAATTCCAAGGGGAAGGAAAAGACATATAAAAAAAGACCACGGGGGAGATGCAGATGGACGAGACTGGCCCAAGACAGTCCGTAGTTGAAGAAACTTGGGGAGGCCTTCATCCAGCAGTAGATTGACAATTATGATGATAATAATGATGATATATTAGAATTTATAATTCGAAGCAGATTTGGACCGGATCGAATGAAGATTGCTCCAATGCCGATTAGTATAATGCCCATTCGTCCAATCTACGATTAGCCCAATGCCGATTCGTCCAATAGTACGATAAGCCCAATGCCGAATGGTCCAATAGTACGATAAGCCCAATGCCGATTCACCCAATGGTATCATCCGATCAACGGCCAATTTTTTTTTTTTTTTAAGAAAGGAATAATAATTTAAGTTATTCTCCTCTTTATATCCTTTCAAAAATGATTTCCATATATTTGGTATTTGAAAACATTTTATAAACCCGATAAGAAGCATTTAACGGAACATTTCTCATCTGTTAACAAAGCACCTAGCCCGCAGGCCTTTACAGGAGATTTTAAGTTACAACCTAGATATTTAGTATTTGTAAACAGTTTATAAAACCTAATAAAAGGCACTCAACTGATCATTTCTCAGGTCTTTACAAGGCACCTAGGCCGCGGGCCTTTTTAAGAGATTTTAAGTTACAATTTAGATATTTGGTATTTGTAAACAATTTATGAAAACTAATTAATGAAAAGCACCCAGCGGATTATTTCTTAACTCTTTACAAGGCACCTAGGCCGCGAGTCGTTTTAGAAACTTTCAAGTTACAACCTAGATATTTGGTATTTGTAAACATTTTATAAAACCTAATAAAAGGCACTCAATGGATAATTTCTCAGCTCTTCACAAGGCACCTGGACCGCGGGCCTTTTTAGAAGATTTTATGTTACAACCTAGATATTTGGTATTTGTAAACATTTTATAAAACCTAATAAAAGGCACTCAATGGATAATTTCTCAGCTCTTCACAAGGCACCTGGACCGCGGGCCTTTTTAGAAGATTTTATGTTACAACCTAGATATTTGGTATTTGTAAACATTTTATAAAACCTAATAAAAGGCACTCAATGGATAATTTCTCAGCTCTTCACAAGGCACCTGGTCCGCGGGCCTTTTTAGAAAATTTTAAGTTACAACCTAGATATTTGGTATTTGTAAACATTTTATAAAACCTAATAAAAGGCACTCAATGGATAATTTCTCAGCTCTTCACAAGGCACCTGGTCCGCGGGCCTTTTTAGAAGATTTTGTGTTACAACCTAGATATTTGGCATTTGTAAACATTTTACAAAACTTAATAATAGGCACTCAATGAATAATTTCTCAGCTCTTCACAAGGCACCTGGTCCGCGGGCCTTTTTAGAAAATTTTAAGTTACAACCTAGATATTTGGTATTTGTAAACATTTTATAAAACCTAATAACAGGCACTCAATGGATCATTTTCCAGTTCTTCACAAGGCACCTAGGCCACGGGCCTGTACGATTTTATTTTACAACCTAGATATTTAGTATTTGTAAACATTTTATAAAGCCTAATAAAAGGCACTCAATGGATCATTTTCCAGTTCTTCACAAGGCACCTAGGCCGCGGGTCTTTTTAAAAAAATTTAAGTTACAACCTAGATATTTGGTATTTGTAAATATTTTATAAAACCCAATAAAACGCACTCATCGGATTATTTCTCAAGGCCATTTCAGCTCTTTACAAGATGCCTAGGCCTAGGGCCTATCAACTAATGTTCAGTGCCTAAGTAAAGGCGCAATATTATTAATTTGATTTGATAGTTGGACAAACCGTACCATTGGACGAATCGGCATTCGTCCAATCGTATCATTGGACGAATCGGCATTCGTCCAATCGTATCATAGGACGAATCGGCATTCGTCCAATCGTATCATTGGACGAATCGGCATTCGACCAATCGTACCATTGGACGAATCGGCATTGGACCAATCGTCGTTGGAAGAAACGTACCAGACTCGTCCGGGTCCAAACTTTTTGATCCGTTTCCAACTCTGTCCGTGACCTCAATGCTCGTTGCCAAAAACATTCGGGCGAGAGAGAAAATGTAAACGTTAAGTGAGAAGAACGCTTCAAGGAGAATAAACAAAATTTACATTGATACAGGGACTGAAAAGGAAAGTTTTATCACAGTATGCACACCACGATAATTAAGTAACGACACTGATTTTTTCAAAATCCTGGAAAAGGGCATGGGTAGGGAAGGCATTTCTTTCTGATAAGTCATATATTAGCTGTGCGATAATAGCAGCGTTTGCGTGAAAATTGGGCAGACGATTACTTACGCTGAACATGATGTCATTCTGTTGAAGGATATTACCACAGCTCTGTTAAGCAGCAGAGAGCAAATATCCGATTGTGTTTGAAAATCGGTAAAACTTTATCTGAGACAGTTGAATTTTTGCGGGATGTGTATGGGGTTAATTGACTATGTCATGGACAAATATTCCAATGAAATACAAGGTTTCAAGGATAGGCGGGAAGATTTGGAAAATGACGAAAGGCCCCAGACGTCCGATTTCAATTCACACGTATGAACTCATTGTGAAAGTTCGTGAAAGGATAAAAGCTTATCGTTGGTCCACGCTGGATTGTGAGCCCGGTGTAAATAAGGAGACGATTCGTCAAATTTTAGTGCAAGATTTGAGGGACGGGGGAGGTTATGCTCGTTTTGTTTTGCATGCTTTGCCAGACGTCCAGAAGCACGCACTAGAAACAGTGCGAAATTTTATCTAAAGAAGTGGAGTACAGGAAAGACATCATGGAGACTAGAAACAATGCAAAACTTTCTCCAAAACATTGTGGCAGCTGCTGAGAAATAGTGTTTTCGTTATGAATTTGAAACGAGAACGCTCAGTGGAAGTCACCACAGTCACTCAAAGGAAAGAAGGTCACGTTACAGAAGTCCACAATCAAGACAATGCTTGAGTGTTTTTACGACAGCAAGGAAATCCTCCATCAGTAGTCCATTCCTGAAGGTACAACTGTCACAGGTAACCATTTTTTTTTTTTTTTTTTTGATTGGAGGTTTAACGACCACCGTGAGCAACTCAATGGGCTATAAGAGGTCGCCCGTCCCTAATTTAGGGTCACTGGTTCCAGGGAAGGGAAAGAGCCAGTGCCGTAAGACAAACACAACATCCATGCCTCACCGGGATTCGAACCCGGACCCCTTCGGACGAATGATCAGAGGCCAACGCCTTAGACCACTGCGCCACCGGGGCGGCGTATCCATTTTGGAACGACTGCTCGTGTCAGACCTGAGTACAAAAATGAGTAATAGTTTCTTCTGCATTATAATGCACCCGCACACATAGCAGTCAGTGTACAGCAATGTGTGTGTGGGTGTGTGGGTGTGCACACTCAACAATCCCTCCTATTCTTCCAGATTCGTCACCGTGTGATTAATTTCTATTCCCTACATAAAAGCTGCCTTTAAAAGGAAACATTTTTCAAAACATTGAAGGGACATACAAAGAACTCTGACATCAGCTTTTCACTCTATAGCAAAAGATGACATTTGCAAGTCCTTCCTTCGTTGACTGATCGTGTATTAACGCACGAGGAATGTACTTTGAATAAAATATATTCACGTAAATTTTCCTTTTCTTCCTTCTTTTTATTGAATTCAGTTTCATTACTTAATTTCCTCAGTGTGTACGTTACAGGCTGTCCTGTAATCATGGTCTGCAATGCATTTCCGACAACAAATGAAACTCCATTTCCATTGCTGTTGTGAGTGCGAAAGGTGAGGCCACACATTATCAGCTGTGTCTATATAATAAACCGTCCTATCATTGTTTGTGTTTTCAAGTCTTACTCTCTTGTAAATCATGATAGATTTTTCTCATGCTAATAAAATCAAACAGTAATTTATTTTTCTTAAATTAAAGGACCACTTAGAGGTCACGGTTACGCATATCGCAGATAATATTTGATATCAATTTTAAATAAAGCAATGAAAAAATTTTAAAGAAGCATACACGATTCAGTCTTACCTCATAATACTCATAATCCTCAAGATTGAAGTTGTCGAACTTTATGAATCCATTATTAAGAGCCTTAAAAGAAAGAAATGGCTATTGCTTAAGTAACAAAGATCAAGGCAATAAAATAAAATACTATACAGTATTAACTTGTAAGTATTATTTACAATCAGAGGATGTACACAAAACAAGTAAGTCATACAGCGATGTAATATACATCAGTTTTTTCATCATTCTGCGAAGAATTCCAGGATTTTTCTATACTTTTTTGTCAATAAGCATATAATATCGGCACACAGTTGGGAAACCTGTCTAAGAAAAAGCCCAAGGTACTGGAACTATTTTTCGTTTAGACGGGTCTCTGTTTAATACAGGTGCATCAATGGGAGCAATTGAAATGTAAGCATTTCATCATACTAATAAATATTTTACATAATTATAAAAAATTTTCGTCATGCTAATAACATATTCTACAAAATTAGTAATTAACACTCACGGACAATGAAATTTGCGCACCAAGAAGGAAGCATCGGATTGAACTGAAGTTTTTTGGACGTAATGAATGATACACATGATGGCAAAAACAGAGCTGAAGGACAATTACAGAGGTATCTGTGGCACGCAGTCCGGTCATCTACAATAGCGCGTTGCACCGCCTCGTGCGGCGATACATGCTGCAATACGGTCCAGCATGGAAGCGAACAGACGCCTGATGTTGTCCTGCGGCATACTGGCCCACACGTGTTGGACGGTGTGCTCCAAATCTCGGATAGTGCGGCAAGGCGGCAACCGGCGTTTCAATTGGTCCCACACATGCTCCATAGGGGACATGTTCGGGGAGCGGGAAGGACATGGAATTGTCTGGTCATGATGTAGGCAGTCCTGCGCAACCCGAGTCGTGTACGGGCGGGCATTATCCTGCTGGTATAGCGCACCTGGAATCCCGACCAGAAATGTGAGCATATGGAGCCTTAGGATCACATTCACATACCGCTGGCCCGCCAATGAATCCAGTACCGCTACTAGAGCTGATCGGCTATCCTAGGCAATGGCTCTCAAGACCATAATACATGCAGTAAGGGAGGTGTGGTGCCCGATAGCGAGGTTGGAATTGTGCCTTTGACCCTGGGAATACCACACCCGGACACGATCTCTGCCCAAAATGAAACGGCACTCATCGCTAAACACCACAGGTCGCCAGTCTGTGGCGCTCCACGTCGCTCTGGCCTGGCAGTACTGCACATGGAGCCGGCGATGTTCCGGTATTAATGGCAGCACACGAAAGAAGCACTGGGATCACATATTCACAAGGCTTCGGGAAATGGTTCGGGGGTACACAGGAGCAGCTACATCTGCATGTATAGTGGACCGGGTCCCCGTCGGATCCGTTCGAGCCTGGCACACGCTCCGTTGATTCTCTCCACTGGTAGTCCTCCTGGTCCGTCCGGAGCCGCTCCGCCGTTTGGTAGTGCCGTCACGTGTCCCCTGCTCCCAGCACAATCGGACGGCATGGTCAGAACGATCCACGTGGCGGGCTATACGGCTGGCAAACTACCCTGCGATTTTCAGCCCGATGATCCGGGCCTCTCTCAAAGTCCGTACGTTGCATTAATCGACGTCTCTGGCGTGTACCCGGCATTCTTCTCACTCTGTACTCTTGCTTGCGTCGGCCTATGCTTTTCGCTTTCATGTGGCATCGACTACACGCCGGTTTATAAGTCTGCAGGTTTGTGCTTGCAGCGCCACCACAGGGTGTGCGATCATGCGCACTCGCACCAAATGCGGATCATTTGCATACCAGAACGCACTCTAGCTATTTGCAAATTTTCGCGGTTGTAGCATGTTGTCTTCTAGGTGAGCAAATTTCATTGTCCATGAGTGTGCTTCAGTGATTGTATTGTTAGTACATAATTTAATCAACTAAAAATCGCAGACTTTTATCTTTTAAAATAATCCAACGCTGATTCTTGTAAAGTGACAGTTGCAATAGCTGAGTGAGAGCATGTGCACTGCTAAAATAATTCATAGTCACCTAGATGAAGAACAAAATCTCGAATATCCTGAATATTTTGTAATTCTCGATGATGTGTTTCTATCTTAGATGTGGTTTCTATACTCACTGCTATTGTTGTATTTGTATTTCACTTGCTATTGTTTTTTCATCTTCAATTTGATGAGGCTCAGTAATTCCGTTAAGATCTCCATTTCAAGTCTCGGTGCAGTTAATATTTACATAAACCTTGGCACTGACGGCTACAAAACTGCCTCGTCACTGTTCTGTTATCTCGCCTTTTCTCTTTAGAATGTCATAAATGTGTGTTTTTTCCGGAATTGAACATTTCTGTCAAATGTTTGACACTCACACTTTCTTTTTCGTGCATTTCAATAACTTTCACCCTTTGAATCCAAATCGAGAACGTTTTTCTTTGGCGCCAGGAATGCAACTTACAACAAGAAAAGACTGTGAAATTTCTTAATGAATAAATGTTAGACAAATAAATCGGAGCGTCTCGTTGAAACCGATACGAAACAGCCAGTTGCAAAGACCTTGGATTTTGCATCCAGCAAAGAGAGCAACTCTGGTCACATGACGTCAATCTGTGTCGCGCTGCGTGCTTAAAAAGAAGCAGAATATTGGATATGTGTGTGAGTTTGTGTAAAGAACCCAAAACCAATTTCTCTCTCTGTCTAATTACGGTATCGTCAACCTCAAACAATTTTGTCCCGTGTGACTTTATCATTACATTTCATTTTCTCGTGTAATGCTGTGTAATCAATTAAAATATTTGACAAAACGGAATATTCTGAGAACTGTCCGTTGTTACAAGACTCATTTACTCTCTCAGCATTTCCGTTTCCGCTTTAGGTAGATTCCATTTTAGAATGGATAAATAATACATAACTTCCTATCTTTCATTTCGACACAACAAAAAAAAAAAAAAAAGGTTCCGTTTTATGCAGGTCCAGTCTCAAACAGGTTTTACTAAATTACATAGTTCCTCAAATTATACATATCATATATCGGGTTGGTGCGAATGAAATGTCCGGCAAAGGACCAGCACACGTGGACGGCGAGAACGGAAAAGTAGGACAACTTACCTAGGCAAAATAATCCCCCTCAGCATCGACACATAGTTTCCATCTATCCGGCAAGGCCATGATTCCGGAACGAAAAAAGTCTTGTGGCTGGGACCCGAAGAAGTCATCAACTGCACGTTGAACCACGTTGTCTGTCGTGAACTGTTTCCCGGACAGGAAGAGATCCAGGCGACGAAACAGATGATAATCTGTCGGAGACAAGTCTGGGGAATGGGCAGGATGACGCAGTGCTTCATAGCGCAAGGCACTAAGTGTCAGTATCGTCCGTTGTGCGACATGAAAGCGAGCGTTGTCCTGGAGCAGAAGAACACCATATCTGTTGACCAAAGCCGGTTGTTTCTGCAGCGAATTTCCGGTGCATCTTGTGTAATTGGGCCCAATAACGTTCTGAAGTGATGGTTTGACCTCTTGCCAAGTAACTCCGATGAATTATCCCGGCTGTGGACCACCAGAAAAGAAGCATCATCTTCAATGTGTGTAGGGGTGGCTTAGGATGCCGTCCATCAGGCTGTGCCTAGTTAAACCATTATGGAGATCGTTTCCGATTATCATAAAGGCTCTACTTCTCGTCGCAGATGACGATTCGATGCAGTAGAGGTTCCTATTTATTCCTGGAAAGCAGCGACGTGCAGACTTCCAGACGCCTAGTCTTGTTGGTTGCTTCGACTAGCAGCCAGATGCCGAACAACTGTCGCGTAGTGGACACCTACCTCTGTCGTTATCTCACGACACGTTTTTCGAGGGTCCGTTTCAACCACACGTAACAGAAAATCGTCAGAAACAGCAACAGAGCGGTGACCACGTGCTTCGTTTTGCAGGTCCGCATCTCCGCTTCAAGACTTCACAAACCATCACCGAATGGTTCGTTCGTTGGCTGTACCACGTTTGAACCTTGTTCTTCACACACCTGTTAACTACTTATAGTAACTTTGTGACGTAATACCCGCAACAGCTGTGGGTGCTTTCATTCAGGCTGTGGTGGGGGCCAGTCTCCACTGCTTGTTCGCGGCAGATATTTCATTCGCACCAAGCCAATACGTATCCCTAATCCGCAACCGAAGTCATTTAATGATCAGCCTACGCATATTATTATTATTATTTTTTTATTGGAGGTTTAACGACCACCGTGAGCAACTCAATGGGTTATAAGCAGTCGCCCGTCCCTAATTTAGGGTCACTGGTTCTAGGGAAGGAAGAGAGCCAGTGCCGTAAGACAAACACAACATCCATGCCTCACCGGGATTCGAACCCGGACCCCTTACGGAAGAATGATCAGAGGCCATCGCTTAGACCACTGCGTAACCGGGGCGGCCTACGCATATTCACTGCTCAGTCATTTTTACTCGATGCATCAGAACTTTAGAATACGATAACACAATGTTTTTCATGGAGCACTGTAGCGTTCAAAAACTTGCACCAAGGAAGACAAACTACCTCTGAAGACCATGAAAGAAATACGGAATTACGCCATATAACACAAATTTTGAATATGACAATCCGATTTTTGGCGTAAATGTGACAAGGATGGTAAGTCAGATAATATTCATCGTCCTGGAGCGGGACTTGAATCCGCGTCTCCCAGAAAACGCCCGGGTATGCTAACCACTACACCACCCAGAACGACCAAGTTTCAAGATCCGCTAAACATGAATGCCGGTTGCTTCGACTAGCGAATACTGTGATGGTTATATTCAAATTAATCGGAAACTTGAAACTTGGTCGTTCTGGGTGGTGTAGTGGTTAGCATACCCGGGCGTTTTCTGGGAGACGCGGTTTCGAGTCCCGCTCCAGGATGATGAAAAAAATTTCAAGTTTTCGGATATTATCTGACTTACCCATCCTTGTCACATTTACGCCAAAAATCGGATTGTCATCTTCAAAATTTGTATTATATGGCGTAATCCCGTATTTCTTTCATGATTTATCTGCTTCTCCGGGCAAACACGGGATAAGATTCTTAACCTCCAGATTCGCTAAACATGAATGCCGGTTGCTTCGACTAGCAAATCCTGTGATGGTTATATTCAAATTAATCGGAAACTTGAAACTTTGTCGTTCTGGGTGGTGTAGTGGTTAGCATACCCGGGCGTTTTCTGGGAGACGCGGGTTCGAGTCCCGCTCCAGGACGATGAAAAAAATTTTCAAAGTTTTCGGATATTATCTGACTTACCATCCTTGTCACATTTACGCCAAAAATCGGATTGTCATCTTCAAAATTTGTAACTCTGGTGATTTCAGTGTTTAAACAAAAATGAAGAGAGCACTCCGGCACACTTTGTTGGTTATTTATACTATGCATCTTTCGCATGCCATGATTTTTCTCAGGGTGAAATAAAAGAGTGATTCGAGAGTATACATTTATTTATATGCAGCACACTGCATTTAATCGCTTTACTCACGACTACACCGAGCCACAATCCGGTACATACTATTTGGAAATAAACCATTGTGAGCGGCACTTAAATAGGAGGATTAATGAATGTTATTTTCCTTAAACCAATGAAAGACGACATATAATTCATAAAAGTAAATATTTCCTCTATTTAGTTTTGAGCAACAATATTTGTTATGAACGGAATACGGGATTACACCATACAACACAAATTTTGGAGATATGGATCCGTTTTCTGGTATAAATACAACATGGATCAGATAATATCCGAAAACTTTAAAATTTCGTCATCCCATAGCGGGAATCGAACCCGCGTCTCCGGGATAGCGCCTGAGATAGCGCCTAACTACTACACCACCCCGAACGACCAAGTTTCAAGTTTCCGATTAATTTGAATATAACCATCACAAGATTCCCTAGTCGAAGCAACCGGCATTCATGCATTGCGAATCTGGAGGTTAAGAATTCTATCCCGTGAAGTAGCTAGTTTTATTCTATCGGATTCCCGCTCCAGGACGACGAAATTTTCAAGTTTTCGGATATTACCTGACTTACCATCCATGTCATATTTATACCAATGAACAGATTCACATCTTCAAAACAATATTTGTTATTATTATATATTATTCAAGTTTAGAGGAATGTAAGGAATGACTCTGACACCGATGAAATGGAATGTAGCCATTATAAAATTTGATATAAAGACAGAAAGAAAAGCTGAATCACCAGTGTTTTAGTGAGGAGGATTGGTGACATTTGGTCTAGAATATCTACAGGTTCCACCCCATTGTGTTATACAGCTTTTTAAAGCTCTCCTTAATAGCAGGTATCCCCTTCCCCCTTGGGAAGGTCATGAGGACCCAAAATTTTGCTACGACGCACAGTTCTCATAGCAACAAAAATGCATTTTTGTAATGGGTTTGATCACATTTAGCTTCAAGTTCTCGCAATTTACGCGGATTACAATGAGATATTGTTGTGCTTATATAAAACGTGATGAAATAATGTTGGGCGATAATTTGGTAAAACATATTGTTGAGTAGCAATGAAATTAACTATATGAGTGCCTCATTTCATGGGACAGTAAACGGCAACAGTAGTTTGTTTTGCCAATGACGCACCACTACCCACTTTTGTTACATCGAAGCGTTTTACTTGGTAATTACTTTACTATTGTTTAGAAAGATGCATAGCATCAAAAATTGGCTCCGATGCAAAGCCCTGGTTTTGGATTTCCAGAATAATTATTCTTAAGGTGGTTCCACTTAAGAACTCTGCCCTATATTTCCAATTGTAAAGCTTTCTATATACATTTTCTTCGCAATTAATAAATTCCCAAGAATGGAAATTTGCACGTCGTTAAAAATAACTTTAATTTATAGCATGGCATACTTAATATTTGCTCAAACATAACCATAACTATATTAAAAATCAATCATATTTCCTTGCGTAATGTTGAGACCTGATAATAGATGACGCTGCCTGTATATTGATGGCGTTAGTGGACAAATAAATGTTCGATGTCTTATTTCGTAATTAGAAATCAGCAGCACCTACAGTTCTGTTAACATTTTTAGCTAAATTACTGTCAGAATATTTAATCTAAGCGACTCTAATCATTCTAAAAATTCCAGACAATCGCATGGGTACACTTAAATTTTGATTCATTCCAAAAATTGATAAAATACTGCGGGTTTCTAATTTCGAAATAATCCGACTAACCTTTGTTCGTCCACTGACGTTAGCAATGTACAGGTAGCGCCATCTATTAGCAGGTCTCAACATTACCCAAGGAAAAATTATTGATTTTTAATATAATTATGGTTACGATTTAGCAAATGTAAAGTATGTCGTGCTATAATTTATACTTATTTTTATAAGTGTGCAAATTTTTTATCCTTGGCAATTCATTAATTGCAGACAAAATGCCAGCAGAAGTTTTTACCATTGACAACATAGGGCCGAGTTTATAAGTGGAACCACCTTAAAGAATTATACTTATTTGAAAAGAATCATCTATGTGTCTTGTTCTAAGCAAGTGAGGTTACATTTTTCTTCATACAGCCTCATTCGAAGAAGATGCGGGATTTCTGGAAAATTATTTTTTCTTTTCTGATAGTTAAAGCTTTATCACATGAAGCCTTGAAGAACATTTATATTTCGCAACCTTTCTCATTAGCACTACGCATGCATATATATATATTCGATTTATCATTGATCTTTAGGTCAATAATTTATCCAAACAGTAACCCCACGTCTGATTTTCGGCACCTCTTCGGAACGCCCTCGAATTTTCTTGAAGCAGGTTTTGTGCTCTAATCACTGCGACTCCCACAGACTTGTGAGTTTCGATTTCCAATGCGGAGGTGAAAGTCACAACGCCTTTCTTTTCGCATCTGACTAAAACCCTGATACTGAATACGAAGTAGGAAACTGTGATCTTCTTCCACTTGCAGAACGAGGGGTTCCATTCTTTTCTAAAGAAGCTAAAACCGGACAGAACGGGAATTGTTGAATCTGAAAGAAAGGCTTTTCTGTTCCGCATTTTATCGCGAATTGCGTTTGAACAAAATCTGCTTTGAAACATTTTTTTATGTCAGAATAGATTTAAAGGGCATTCATTGCACACCAGCATTAGGTGTCATCTTTCTTGTTTACACTGGCTTGAATTTCTCATTAAGATGCATAGGCGGATTAATTCCTCTATTTCATAACACCCAAAGGGTGACAAATACTCCATAGACTCACGACTTTCTTTCGAGCTCATTCCCAAGAATCTGAATCAGTAGATCAACAGTCAGTCGGATAGATAACAAATAACTGGGTAATGTGGCTTTGTCTAGGGCTTTTATCACTATCGTTTTTTTATTACATCCCAGGTGATGACTTCAAGGACAACATGGAATGTCACAAAATAAGCTGATTGACATGACATTGACTTGCTGCCCGGGTGCTTGAGTGGTCAGTGAAGTGGGTTTCTGGCTAATCGTCCGAGCAAAGATTGGGCTGGTTTGGATAAGACATATACGGCGTGTTTGTTCTATGCCTATAAAGTTAGAAAACGGCAACTGCCTACAGCCTTCGATGCTCAAGGTGGTCGTTAAACTCCAAAATAAAAAAAATGACAATAGTCCTTTTTTTTTTTTAGTAAAAGCATTTTCTCCTCCTTAGAGACTTAAAAGTTATGTACAGACGCATTTCTAAGTTGAACTTAACACCTTTCTCCCGCGTGACGGGAAGTCCCAATGCGGACCGTCACAGAGAAGTGACCACAAGCAGACGACTGCGAAAGTGTGTCCTGTGAATCAACTCAAATCTTTCTATTCAGTCCGATCAGAACTGATGTACAGAGTAGGATCCAGAAATTAGGGGACAGCGCCTACCCGTGACAACGCAAGCATGTAATTAAAGTTACGGCGTCTGAAATACATCCCGCCATCCCTCCCCTCCATAGTCAAAATGGTTTGGCCCATGGAAAGTGGTTGGAATGCGCGCGCAGACGTTTGCTGCTGTGGTTAGTCGTCTGCCTTCTGCGATGTGAGAAACATCGCTTTTGAAGAGCAACGTTGTAACATTAAAGTTTGTCAGCATTTGGGTAAAACAACTGCAGATACCTTAGAAATGCTTTTGAAGGTGTACGGTCACTCTACGATGGCGAGATCGAAGGTGTACGAGTGGTATCGGCGTTTCAAAGAGGGCTGCGAATCCATCGCAAATAATGAGCTCTGTGGTCAACCTGTGCCTGCACAGAGTGAGGAAAACATTACGATGGTGGCGCAGTGTGTTCGTCAGGATCGTCGCTGAACCATTGAGGAAATCGCTAACGCAACTGACTTATCGGAGACCACATGCTATCGCATTTCGACTGAGGATCTTAACATGCACCGCGTGTGTCAGAACATTGTTCCTCGAATTTTGACCTACGAACAAAAAGATGAACGGAGGCGGATATCGGGCGAATTAATCGACAAAGCCGATAGCGATCCTACGTTTTTGGATTACATCATCACAGGTGATGAAACGCGGTGCTACTTGTTTGATATTCAGCCAAAGTGTGCTTCTTCAACATGGAAATCACCATCTTCACCGCGATCAAAGAAATTCAGGCAGGATCGCAACAAAGGGATCATGCTGGAGGTATTTTTTGATTCTTGCGGCATTGTCCATTTCGAATTTATTTCTGAGGGCACAACAGTTAACAAGGAACTTTATCTGGATATTTTACTTCGCTTACGGGAGTCAATCCGTCGTAAACGGCCGGAGATGTGGTGACGTGGAAAATAGTACCTTCTCCATGACAACGCGCCTGCACATAGGTCCTTACTGGTCACGGAGTTTCTCGCCAGAAATCGTACTAATGCGCTGCCACATCTTGCCTATTCACCCGACTTAGCCCCTGCGATTTTTACCTCTTTCCACTGATGAAACAAAAACTGCAGGGACGTCGTTTTGTGTCAACAAATGAGGTAAAACCAGCAACGCGGAGGCATTACGAGGGGTTGCAAAACATGGCTTTCAGAAAGGTTTCCAAAAGCTTTACGAGCTTTGGCAAACGTGCATCGTCGCCCAAGGGGATTATTTTAAAGGTGGTTGTGCATTGGTGTTTTAAAGTATTCGAGGTAAAGAACTATACGCCAAGATCCCGAACTTTTGAATCCTACCACGTATTTCTATTTATGACAGACCCAGAATTAAGAGATGGAAAAGAATCTAAAGCAGATGAAACTCTCTCAAAACTCGTGAAGCCGAAAAAATTAAAAGAAGCTGAAACGAATAAAGCTGAAGCCCATAAAGCCGAAAGACCACAACCAATAAATGCTGAAATAAGAGAAGCAGTTTGAATGATGTGGAGTATATCATGTGTGAGAAGATTTCGATAAACAAAATACAGTCAAACCCCGCTATAACGAACTTCAAGGGACCGAATTTTTGGTTGGCTATGTCCGGTGGTTCGTTATATCCGATATGATAAGAAAAATTGATGATCTCGCAAAATATCGTAAAAAAACTTATTAGCATTGTCACACCTACCAAGAGAGTTTAATAACAATAATTTTAATTTGAAAAAAAATCATATTACGGGTAAATTACACTGATTGTTATTTGCAGTTATTGAATGGTTTTTCGTTCTTTTTCAGTTTCACCATACGATAATACAGTACATACACGATGAATTACATACTTAGCATAAACATCAAGGTTCAGATCCTTCCCTCGAAACACATATATCTCTCTAAAACACACATTTATAATTATGAATGATCATTTTATGCATAAAAATATAAATTGACTAAAAATGAAGAAAGAAAAATATTGGTGAATTTACCTTGAATATTTACTTAAAGTCTGAGTACAAAAAAAAATCTGTAATCTTCTGTTGGTGTGATTCAGATTGCAGGAAAATTTTATCCATATTTTTGTCCAAAAAATTGAAACGACTCCATCGCTGCCGGTTCTATAGTTTGTGTGGACAAAAGCTTACTAATGACGCGCATCGCTGCTTTAGCCTCCGCAATGGTGGGGAGTTCGCTTTCCATGTATTGCATTTCTTCAACTCCTTCATCAACATCAGGCGACAAATCTTCGATGTCAGAATTTTTCAGTTTGATTTCTGTCACAATATCTTTGTCACTGGGATCTTCGCATGCAACATCGTCATCACATGTTTAGAAAAACTCCATGTTACATTCTGAAAATGATGAAATGCCGTGTTTTTCTACCCAATTTCGCGATAGGTAAATCCTCGTCTTCATCATATTCCTCTTCAAAACCCTTTGCTAGAATAGCGTGCCGAAAACAATTTCGAATAGTGGATTCTGAAACAAGTTGCCCAGATTTTTCTAGCATTAGCACTGCATCAGAAAGGGAAATAGTACAATCTAGTACATCTTCGTCACATTATTCCTCCAAAATACGTAAAATGAGCTGCTTCCTGTAATAACACTTCAAGCTCCTGATCATTCCTTGGTCCATAGGCTGCACGGCGGAAGTTGCATTTGAGGGCAGGAAAACAATCTTCATCCATTGAAGTTTTCGACATCTGTCTGTGCAGTACAGTTGTCTATCAAGAGCAGAATCTTTCACTTTTTTGGCTGAAGGTTCTTCATCCCACTTTTGTAGCACTTATTCAAACAGTTCCGACGTCATCCATGCCTTACGGTTGGCTCTATAGGAAACAGGAAGACTTTTCCCATTTTTAAGCATCTTGGCTTTCGGGAATTTCCAATCACCAGAAGCCGTTCAGTTCCGTTCATCTTGCCACACGCAAGAACTGTGATTCGCATTTTCGACAGTTTTTCCCCAGTCCACTGTTTGCTTTTAAATTTTAACGTTTGGTTTGGCGTCATCTTGTAAAACGGCCCAGCTTCATCGGCGTTGAAAATGTCTTTTTCATTGTATTGGCGAGAGGCATCTTCCCAGAAAAAATTTTCCACGTCTCGACATCAGATGTGGAAACACTCCCTGATTCTCCAACAATTTTTCCTGAAGAAATGTTGCTGTGCTTCTTAAACCTGTCCAACCAGCCATTTAAGCACAAAAAGCAGTCTCTTCGAATTGTTTGGCAAATTCATCGGCCTTTGTCTGAAGCATTTGCTCAGATACTGGCAGATTGTGGCTTCTTTGAATGGTGAACCATTTCAGCAATGCTTCTTCAATATCCTCGGCCTCTCTCAAATTTTTCCTCCCATTCAAATTTTTCTCAAGAGCAGAAATTATCAAGTCTCAATTTTTCCACATGGTACAAACTGTAGATTTAGATAAATTGCATTTCCGACAGAATATCGGCAGACATAGGGGATATTAAACACCGGCTTGGTTACATCCATTCTGTATTTTTCTAATAATGCTCACTTTATCTTCAATACAGAACGATTTACGTTTACAGTTCGCCATATGGATGAATTTTTACACAATTAATTTTCACCAATAAGTATAGACTGAAGCGATTTAGATCAAACCTTCTATCACGGTGTCCGGGCGTGGACTGATTGTCCTTCTACCGATTCCCCACACGGAATGTTCTCTGTCCAATCAGGTTCTTTCTCTCCTCTGCCCAAACAGGTTTTCTCTCCTCTGCTTGGCGTGTTATGCGATGAACCTTCGCGTCGGGGAAAAGTGTTCCTCCGCTTCCACCAAGGTCATTTCGTCACCGACTTATCCTACCCAATAAGCAATGAGAAAGCATTCTTGTTCCTTAAGATATGCTTATTGTGTGTTTTGTTCTTCCAAAAATTGGGTGTTACACCTGCCTCGCATGGACTTTGTTTGGAACACAAAGAAAGGTAAGGGCGAAGATAAAAGAACAAACACAGTAACGTAAAAGTATTTATCGCTGTCCTAATAGCCTAAACATGGACGATTTTAAGGGTTGGTAATTTTTCAGTTAGAACTTGCAGAAATTCTAGAAAAAAAAATTACGAGAAATACAAAAAAAAAAAAAAAATTCAGTCGAAGACATTGACAAAATACGTTATATCCGATTTTCATCCTTTCATGGGTTCGTTATAGCCGTATAAAATAACACATATGTATGCGAAATTGGGCGGTAATAAAAATTTCATTCGTTACATCCGGGGGTTTGCTATAAGCCGGATACGCTATAGCGGAGTTTGACTGTATTACAGACAATATACTCTAAATGATTTTCTTAAATCTTGTTTTACATAATATTTATTTCTTACATTCTTTTTAAATACACTCATTGTCATAAAAATCCGCGTACCAAGAAGGAGGCGTCGGATTGAAATGAGATTTTAGTAGTGATATGGTACATATCAAGGATAGAAGTGATTACAATATTACAGCAGCATGATGGTTTCCCACGGACGTACGGTACACATTCCGGTCGGCGTTAATACCGCGTCGGACCACCTCGTGCTCGGATACATGTGGTGATACTGTCCGGCATGGAGTCAATGAGACGCCGTATGTTATCCTGGGACAGATTTGCCCACACTTCTGGCTAGTGATGCTCTAAATCACGAACACTGGGACATGGAAAAAGCTGGCGGCCCACCTGGTCCCACACGTGCTCGATGGGCGAGATATCAGGTGATCTGGTTGGCTACAGAAGCGTCGAAGAATGACGTAGACATTCCTAGGAAAACCGAGCCGTGTGCAGACGGGAGTTATCTTGTTGGAAATTGGCTCCGGGTCGCCCCGCCAGGAAAGGCCGCACATGGGGTCACACGATCTCCTGTACGTAGCGCTGGGATGTCAACGTCCCTCGGATCACTATGAGGGATGTCCGGCTGTCATACGCTCCCCAAACCATCATGCCCAGTTCGGGACGTGTGCCGATATACATTGAGGTTGGGATTGTAGCGCTCACCTGCTGTCCTCCACACTCTGACACGGTGATCTTCCGTTCCCATACAGAAGTGCGATTCATCGGTGAACACTATACGCGGCGAGTCCGTAGCATTCTACGTTGCTCGCTGCTGAGACCACTGCAATCGATGCAGACGGTGGTCAGGTGTTAATGGCGAAAACGTTAGGGTCGTCGAGAGTGCAGATTCGCCTCTGCCAGGCGGTTGGACATTGTTCTGGCGGACACAGAAGTCCCTTGTACAGCCGCCACATGACTCTGGATATTGGAAAAAGGACGTCATTGCATCTGTGCGTGCTGCTTTCACGACCCCACGTTCCTCTCTGCTGGTGGTGTGTGTGGATCATCCAGAGTCAGTCCGCCTTGTCTGGGTGCCCTCCCGTGTCCATCGCTCCCAACACGATTGCACAGTACTGTCCGACCGGCCCAAATGGCGTCCGATTTGGCGTGCCGGCCACCCTGCCTCTCTCATCCCGACGATACGGCCTCGTTCGAAATCCGTCAGTTGCCTGAACTCACATCTACCGAGGCTCCATGGCATGTCTATCGCTCATGGATTTCACCTGACTCTTACCGTGCACTTCGGCACGAATATGGAGTTCCCTGCGCGGCGCCTTATAAGCCCCAAGGATTGCGATTGCAGCGCCAGTCTTGGACGCGCGGGCATGCGGAATCGTATGAAACTGTAATCATGTGCATGTCTGCCTTCCCCTTAGCTATTCGTTTATCGCACGGTTTTTTTCTTAGTGAGCGGATTTTTACGACAATGAGTGTATGTCAATAGAAATACAAATTCGCTTTTCAAACTTTCAGGTACCATAATATGTCTGCTATCCCGTCTCAGCAAACATCACGAATTGTAACTGCTGAAATATGTTTCGTCGGTAAGTGTTATAATCTAGATATTTTTATCAAAATACTTTCTTCCCTAAGTGATCTCATTAAACAGAATCCGCTGCATTGTTAGTACATAAATTTTTGCAATAGATATATGATATTCTCTTCTTAATGCCATGTCAACAGAAAAAGAAGTCCTCAAATGTTTCACCGTGACGTTCTGTTCTCCTAAAAATAAATTTAAAAAAAAAATCATTTTTACCTGTGTAAGGTGGTTCCAGTTAAAAACTCTTCCCAATGTTTTCAGTGGTAAAATCTTCTGAAGTCATCTTCTTCGCAATTAATGTCTTCCCAAGAATGAAAATTTGCACAGCGATAACAATAGCTATAAATTATGACATGGCACACTTAATATTTGCTAAAACCTAACCATAATTGTATTAAAACTTATTTTTTTTTCCTTGGGTAATGTTGAGATGTGTTAATAGATGGCACTACCTGTACATTGATAACGTCAATGGACAAACAAATGCTTGATGGCTTTTTTTTTTTTTTTTGGAATTGCGAATCAGCAGTACCTACAGCACTGCTGAATCTTTTATTAATCCTATTCATTTTTGGAATCTAATCAAAATTTGAGTGTATCTATGTGATAGTCTGGAATGGTTAGAATGACTTGGACTACATAACACAAATTAAATTCTCTGACAATAATTTAGCTGAAAATGCCAACAGAGCTTAAGATACTGGTGACTTCTAATTTCGAAATATGCCATTAGACAGTTGTTTGTCAACTGACATCATCTAAGTACAAGTCCCGCCATCTATTAGCACGTCTAAACATAACCCAAAGGAAAATTGTTGATTTTTAATATAAGTATGATTACGTTTTAGAAAATATGAAGTATGCCATGCTATAACTCAAAGTTATTTTTATTAATGTGCAAATTTTTATCCTTGGGAATATAAAAATTGCGAAGAAAATGTCTATAGACGTTTTTACCATTGAAAACACAGGGCAGAGTTTTTAAGTGGAACCACCTTAAAGTAAGTTAGCCTTTTTACTTTGTACAAAGACATTTAAATAAAAACTGAGAGTGTTTTTTTTCTTAGTTAGCAACAGTGTGAAGGGGGAAATAACCACGCAGACAACTAATTGAATTAACGAAGTATCTATGGCAACAGTTATTAGCCATGGCAGACGATTCTGGTTTTGTTGTTGCGCAGTTGTTTAAGGTACGTCTACATTTCGCCTTAGAGCTATAGAGGTGAGTGATTCGGAGTTACGAAGTGAAATGTGTTGCGCGATAAAATGTTGCTATCGTTTGGGGAAAAGGGCTCCACAAACAGATGATTTAATGAAAAAACCTTACAAAAATAAATGTTTTGGTGAGTCAACGATTTTTAGATGGCACCATGATTTCAAAAAAGGGCATTTGTCGGCAGAACTCGCTCCTCGGCCTGGTCGACCTGAAAGTGTTGTTACGGAGCGTATTGTTAGGAAATCCTGAAAGAAGATCGACGAATGACGTGTGAAGACATAGCGGCGTCAACTAATATTTCAAAAACGTTGACATTCCGCATTCTACGCGTCAAATTACTGCTGCATCGTGTGTGTTCCAGATGGATACCTCATCACCTGATGAGAAAACAATTTGTTGGCCAGAGTTCAAGTGTGTCATGAGTGGAAACAAATGAGTGCAAAGGATCCAAACTTTCTAAATACAGTAATAAACGCCGATCAAACATGGATCCAATATTTCGACTCCCTCACAAAGCGCGCAACGAGTATCTGGAAACAAAGAAGTTTGCCTCCTCCGAAAAAAGTCCGCCAAACTAAATCAGCTGGGAAGGGGATGATCGCAATTTTCTTTTATCATAAAGGTGTAGTCTAGCAGCAGTGTAACTAGTGACAACTGGGAAGCACGAGGGAAAAGGCCTGAATGGCCTAACATAGACCTCGGCACCCATAATAAAGATCGTATAAGTCAGGAACAGACAAAACTAATTTTCGGACATCATATAAGTAAATTGGTAAGTAGTAAATAAAAATTATAAAAAAAGAAAGGTTACCGTGAATAGTTTAGTATTGTGTAAGTAGAATTTTATCACAGTTTCACAATTTTTCACTACAAATAAAAGTATAGGCATATCAAATTCCAAAAGTAAACAAGTTAACCTTCAAAGAGTCAGTCAAAAAAAAAAAAAACTGTTATAGAGCTAGTTCTTCCCAAATAGATAAAGTTTTAGTTTTTTCTTAAAAAGATTAATATTATTAATAGCAGTAAGATGGTGAGGAAAAGTATTCCATAATTTTGGGCCAGAGTAATTTATGTTATTTTTAAAAATTTCTGTATGTGTGAATACCGGTAGCAGTTTAAATCTATTTCTTGTTGGATAAGTATGAGTATACATATCGATTGTGATCAGGTCGATTAAGCGTCTATAACTGGTGAGCAAGTAGACCCTATCCCATGATAATACCCACCCACATGTGGCTGCTAGTGTTCAACAGTTTCTTGCGAAATGCAGTATTGAAATCATGCCACAGCCTGCCTACAGTCCTGACCTCGCCCCGTGCGATTTCTGGTTGTTTCCAACAAAGAAGGAGAACTTCCGTGGGGCAACATTCAACACAGATGCTGACGTTATTCAAGTTGTACCGGGGTCGCTAAAGCAGCTTCCACAAAATGCCTTCGCCACCTGCTTTGAAAAGTGGACTGAACGATGGGACCTTTGCGTATCATTCGAGGGAGGATCCTTTGAGAAAGAATAACATCTATGGCTGTACCTATTTTCTTCATTTTGTGTGATTTTACTCAGTTTCTATGGAACGGTCGTTGTACAAGGAGAGTATACACTTTCTTCTCAAAAAAGAAAGTGAACGTCATTGCGTTCTCTTTCACCAGCATTTCGTAGCCGTGTGTGGACTTTCGAAAGCGTCGTAGAGTGTATAACGAAGTGAACTTCTCCGTCATTTTTATCCGCGCCGGGGTTCGAACCCGGGTCCACTCATTTCGGAATAAGTTGCTCTACCAATTAAGCTACGCGGACATTTTATTCTGATTCCTATCTGCCTTTATGTCGTGTGCGTCCTTCTGGCAGGTACGTCACATCTCCTAGTACGTTACATCATCTCCCCCTTATTTTTCTTTTTTTCTTTCGAAGTGCTGCTCATATTTTTCCTATCTCGCGGTGTGGAAATAACATCACACCAATGCGAGATTTTGAACGGTCGGGTCATCCGGATAGTTCGGGCGCCATTATAACGAAGTGGCATTTCTCCGTCATTTTTATCCGCGCCGGGGTTCGAACCCGGGTCCACTCATTCCGGAATAAGTTGCTCTACCAATTAAGCTACGCGGACATTGATTCTAATTGCTATCTGCCTTTATGTCGTGTGCGTCCTTCTGGCAGGTACGTCACATCTCCTGGTACGTTACATCATCTCCCCCTTATTTTTCTTTCGAAGGGCTGGAGAAAGGATTCTCTTATTTTTCCTATCTCGCGGTGTGGAAATAACATCACACCAATGCGAGATTTTGAACGGTCGGGTCATCCGGATAGTTCGGGCGCCATTATAACGAAGTGGAATTTCTCCGTCATTTTTATCCGCGCCGGGGTTCGAACCCGGGTCCACTCATTCCGGAATAAGTTGCTCTACCAATTAAGCTACGCGGACATTTTATTCTGATTGCTATCTGCCTTTATGTCGTGTGCGTCCTTCTGGCAGGTACGTCACATCTCCTGGTACGTTACATCATCTCCCCCTTATTTTTCTTTCGAAGGGCTGGAGAAAGGATTCTCTTATTTTTCCTATCTCGCGGTGTGGAAATAACATCACACCAATGCGAGATTTTGAACGGTCGGGTCATCCGGATAGTTCGGGCGCCATTATAACGAAGTGAATTTCTCCGTCATTTTTATCCGCGCCGGGGTTCGAACCCGGGTCCACTCATTCCGGAATAAGTTGCTCTACCAATTAAGCTACGCGGACATTTTATTCTGATTGCTATCTGCCTTTATGTCGTGTGCGTCCTTCTGGCAGGTACGTCACATCTCCTAGTACGTTACAAGTGATGCTTCCTTTTTGCTTTTTGCGCCATCTTCCATATCGTATTTTCCGGGTTTCTCATTCGTCATTTTTGACAGTTTTGACGATCGCAACTTCCAAAAAAAAAAAAAATAATAATAATAATCGGAAACAACAGTCGTTAGATTCATGGTTCGTTCACCTGGCCTTGTATTTCACGTTCCAAGTAACCTTGGGTGGGTACCTGACAGATTGAATGCCATGGCATAGATTACTTCGATTTTATCGATCTTCGACTGTAGTGTCCCAGACAAAAAGAATCACAAATATGTTTCCCATGATTTCTGCAGAATAGAACACTTCACCCGATTCCAAAGATTCGCTACTGCGCAGGATCATTCGTTAAAATGGATACTCCCGGATTTCTTGTATCTGTGATTTAGTCAGATACAGAGGATGTTAACACACATTTTTAGAACGATTTTCCAGCAATATAATTAATGCTTAAAATAAAATTATTTCTTTCTTTCTTAAATATTTTATCTGATAGAACTTTCTCTGAACTATGAACCTACATCTAGATTTCCAAGATAACAGAGCATTTCTTAAAATTGGTAGTGGTATTTTATTCCATTCCTCTTCCACTGCTTTCCATAGAACAATCATTGTTATAGGTCTGTGTTTAGAAAATGCTCTTTTTAGCAGTCCGAAGGCACAATAGTCCATGTGTGACACATCAGGGTACTTGTGAGAAAATATATATAGACTCAGATCAGATCATATGTAGAGGATTTTAGGAAGGGAGTGCCTGACCCCAGGTCTTAAACAACCCTTAGAAATAGGAAGCTAGGAGATTTGTGCTAGAGTGCCCGATAAGAAAGTCACACGGAAGCGAAGTAGAAGACGCCCTTATTTACAACCGGGGAAAGGCAGTACTCGAGGCCCGAAGGCTTAACGTGCCCCACCGACGCACAGCGGATATTGAGTGGTTGGAGCGTTCGTACCTGCTGGGATCGAACCTGAGGTCTTCTTCGTGGCAGTCACGAACGCTGACCACTAGGCAGTCCGCGCCAGCAAGATATAGACTCGACTCAGATCAGATCATATGTAGAAGACTTTAGGAAGGGAGTGTCTGACCCCAGTTCTTAAACAACCCTTAGAAATAGGAAGCTAGGAGATTTGGGCTAGAGTGCCCGATAGGAAAGTGACACGGAAGCGAGGTAGAAAAGGGATGGAAGACGCACTTATTTATTACCGGGGACTCGGTACCCGGGATCCGACGGGTTAACGTGCCCATCAGACGCACGGCGGATATTTGGTGGTTCGACCGTTCGTACCTGCCTGGGATCGAACCTGAGGTCTTTCCCATGGCAGTCATGAACATTGACCGCTAGGCCACCTGTGTCCCAACAGAAACAAAGCATGGATAAGTATGATATATATGGCCGAAACATGATATATGTACCCGTCTATATTTTCATTTTTTTTTCCGCAAGAAATGTAGTGGTAGATTTGGATATGTATGACTGCTAGCCTTACCCTGATGGAGTTCTACTCTTTAAAGGCTCTGTGGATAAAGGAATGGTATTTCCTCTTTAAATATAGAAGTTAAAACATTATTTTGTCAATATGTAGAATTGATTTTACCATTCCTTCAACTTTTTTTTAACTTTAATTTCTCATTCTAATGAGAAACCAGCAATAATCATTAATCTTCTACTGAAACTTTCTTTGGATTCTTGGAACCACATTTGTAAGTCTTTTTCGCTCTTTTGCGACAACAAATCGACCTTTTTGCGTTACATACATTTAGGCAGATCCACGCTTCATCAATAATCGCAAAAAAATTTCCTTCTGTCTCCGACTAAGTGATTTTCATAAAGAAGTCTACAGCGTGTTCTTCGCTTAGCCACATGCCTAGAGAAAAGGCTGTGAGCATGTTTTTTTTTTTTTTTTTTTTTTTTTTTAGGTTTAAATCTTTGTTTATTACCTTGTTTACAGCTGATTCAGAGATTTTTCACGAGTTAACGAATGCTCTTTGAGTCGGTGGGCTTTCTTTTAAGACCAGAGACCTTAGTTTTGAAATAGTCGTAAAAGTACGTACTTTCTTTGGCTATCCGTTTGCTGTTCTTTTTCCTGTTAAAAGCAATGCTTGACGATTTTTCCCGCTGTTATTATTAATATTGTTTACTATATATTTAGAAATGCTAATTCCATGATAATTTTCACAGCGTTTCTTAAATACAGATTACGAATCTTTCACTTCGGAAATAGCTAAAACATAACTTTGTATCCATAGTTGGTTTACTGCGCCATTTCCTTAGCAGACGATACTTAACCGCATCACATGTTTCTTTCGGGTTTCTAACACACAGTTACCAGTTTCAATTCTTGGAACTTCTTTTATTTTCTGTAATTTCTAATCAAAACCGTTCTAAAAGTGCGTGAACATCCAATGTACTTATTAGATGTATCAATGTACCTACAGCATGTATTAATATACCTATGTGCCTATGAGATGTATCAATGTACCTATAGCATCTATTAATATACCTATGTACCCATTAGATGTATTATGTACCTATGTATCTATTAGATGTATTAATATACCTTTGTACGTATTAGATGTATTAATGTACCTATGTACAATACCTATGCACATTATGAGATGTACACTGCTGGACAATTGCTAAGGACGGATCATAAACGGCTATATAGCGCATAAAAAAGTAAGTGTGGTTGGATGCCAAGTGAAATAAAATAATGTCACAATGCCAGGACATTACAAGAAAGACAATTTATTGTGCTCTAAAATCCAGAAGGCTTTGGAACGTGTTCAAGGGACAAACAGGCCATTTTGTGCAGAATACGTAAACGTGAAAAAAATGCAATTACCGTCCGCAGGCGTTCCGGCGTAAGATGTCAATACGGGATATGGCCACCATGGAGGGCGATGCAAGATTCCACACGTCGTGTCATGCTTTGCACAACATTATCAAGCAGCTGTTGGGCTAATTTATCCCATTCCTCTGTCAGTGCACGGATGAGGGCGTCCTTGTTTATTTGAGGGCATTGGCGACCAGCAAGACTCCTCCCCAAAGCATCCCACACATTTTCAATGGGATTCAGATCTGGAGAACGTGCTGGCCGTACGAGGTGTTGAATATCCTCGCTCTCAAGACACTCCTGGACAGCGACTGTTCGATGACATGTTGCGTTGTCGTCCATGAAAATGAATCTATCACCGACAGCACCACGGAACATGCGAACATGAGGTAGCAGAACATCATTAATGTATCGTTGGCCAGTCATAGTCCCTGTTGGAAGCACATAGAGGGACGTACGGCCATTGATCATGATGCCAGCCCATACCATGACACTACATGCAGGATATCGGTCCCTTTCCTGTATGTTTGCTGGACAATATGCAGTACCCCTATCACGCCAGATCAGTTGTCGTCGACAATCAGACGATAGACTGTATCTACTCTCATCTGAGAAGAGGACAGCAGACCAGTCGTTATCAGTCCAATTGCGATGTTGATGGCACCATTGCAAACGGGCGGTACGGTGACGTCTGGACAATGGGATGCACACAACAGGACGGCGGGCGTATAGTCCGTCTTCATGCAAACGTCTGGCGACAGTTTTTCGGGAGATCCGCTTGCCAGTAGCAGCCATAAAGTGATTTACTACCTCACTAGCTGTGCTGCGCCGGTGTCTTTTTGTTGATAGCACTATGTACCGATCTTCTGCAGGTGTCGTACTGCGAACGCGACCTCCCCCGTAACCTTTGCTACACTCTCCATTTGTTTGAAATGATTTTCAAAGCCTTGAAACAACACTGTGGCTGACGTCGAACTCCCTGGCAACATCTGTTATTTTTCGCCCTTCTTCAATCTTGCCAATAATACGGGTACGCGTAAAATCATCTAGGTGATGTCGGGAAGACATACTGAAAATTGCAAGTTCGTCAATTGATTCTTTCCCTTTCAACTTTGCGTTTGAACAACAACGGTTAATACGCGTCAAATCTTTTATATCTCTTATCAGCGCTATGACGTCACGAACAAGTTCGGCTATCCAAAATTTGCACACGCTCAACACGTCTTACTGTATCCCGCACATATGCTAATTTCCACATTTTCCTGTCTTCCATTTTATGGTTGCTATCGTTGCTATTGCCATCCGTCCTTAGCAATTGTCCGGCAGTGTATTATTGTACCTATGTACGTATAAGATGTATTAATGTACCTATTAGATGTATTAATAAACCTATATACCTACTAGATGTATTAATGTACCTATTAGGTGTATTAATGTACATATGTACCTATTAGATATATTAATGTGCCGATGCACCTATTAAATGTATTAGTGTACCTATTAGGTGTATTAATGTACCTATGTATCTATTAGATGCATTAATGTACTTGCGTACCTATTAGATGTATTACTGTACCTAGGTACGTGTTAGATATATTAATGTACCTATGTACCTATAAGATGTATTAATGTACCTGTGTACCTATTAGATGAATTAAAATCAGATTACATCAATATGCTTGTCTGATTCAATAGTAAATTCATCAAAAAGAAGTGAGTGAAATACACTTGTTGAATTCTGAGTGATTAAGAAAATAAAGTTCTGTCTGAAGAACAAGCTGGTTTATATGACATTACCTTGCTTGCCGGGAGACTCATTTATTTTGAAAAAACAATTCAAAATGCTTCTTTGAGTGGCCAAACCGTACATTTGTTTCCTATAAGATCCGGATCTCTTTGACCGACAATTACGATACACCATGTACCAGGACAAACCTATCATTACAGAAAAGATCGACCTGACATTGTAATCGCAGATATAAACAAGAAAGATGACACCGAATTTTCGGGTGTAATAAGCACGTCTTTTGAATCCGTTCTGACGCAAAATAAATTTATCAAAGCTATTCAAAGGCAATGGAACCGGTATGGAAAACAATAGTATCTGACGGAAGAAAGAAGTTTTTCAATCGGGTCTTTAATCCCTCAGATATTGGTGTAAACGGAATCTTGAGTTTACGAACTCTTAGAAACAGAGTTATCGACAAAAATAAGATCTGACTTTACGTACCCTGGGGGAAAACCATGCATTATTTTAGGAAGAAAGTATTCTCAAAAGGTTTATCCACATGAGCGGTATAGGTCCAAGAAAAAAAAATTTAGTCGAGTTTTCAGGAGCGCAGATTTTGCTACAAATACATCCGAAACAGAAATTATGACCCCTGGTGGCCAAACCATTCTTTACAAAACATTAGAAATTATGTGAAAAATATTTTCCATCAGGTCTTGTATGCGATACAGGAAGAATTTTTCAAATCGGAGTTTTAGGAGTAAAAAACGCAATTTACCTTTATGCGCCCTAGCGGAAAGTCTTAAATGATTTACGTGAAAATTTTGACTTTATAGGAAAAACATTTAGCATCGGAAACACTATCCAACAACGAAAGAATTTTTCAAATTGGACTTTTAGAAGTAGAGATATTGACAAAAATAAGATATAAATCTACGCCCCATGGCGTAGAAACCATGCATTATTTCAAGAAGAAAGTGTTCCTAAAAGGTTTGTCGACATGAGTAGCATCGGTCAACAAAAGACTTTTTTCCAATCGAGATTTTAGAAACTCATATTTTGCTGAAAATACATCAGAAGAGGAAATTAAGACTTACGCCACCTGGTGGCCATACCATTTTTTTTTACAAAAATTAGAAATTATGTGCAAACGATTTCCCAAATCAGGAGCTGCATCCGGTGCAGAAAGGAATTTTTCAAATCGGAGGTTTAGAAGCAGAGATATAGGGCGAAACGTAATTTACCTTTACGCCCCCTAGCGGAAAGTCTATGAATTACTTGAAAACTTTGAAATTATATGAAAGCACGTGTCATACTGGAAACACTATCCAACAAATAAGGAATTTTTCAAATCGAACCCCTAGAAGTAGAGATATTGACAAAAATAAGATATACATCTACGCCCCCTGGTGTAGAAACCATGCACTATTTTAAGAAGAAAATGTTTCCTAAAAGGTTTGTCGACATGAGTAGTATCGGTCTACAAACGACGTTTTTTTTAATCGAAAAATTTTAGAAGCTCATATTTTGCTGCAAATACATCAGAAACGGAAATTAAGATTTACGCCCCCTGGTGGCCAAACCATTTTTTTTTTTTTACAAAAATTAGAAATTATGTGCAAACGATTTCCAAATCAGGAGCTGCATCCGGTGCAGAAAGAAGTTTTCAAATCGGAGATTTAGAAGCAGAGATATAGGGCGAAACGTAATTTACCTTTACGCCCCCTAGCGGAAAGTCTATGAATTACTTAAAAATTTTGAAATTATGTGAAAAACATGTCACACGGAAAACACTATCCAACAAAGAAGGACTTTTTCAAATCGGACTTCTAAAAGTAGAGATATTGAAAAAAATAAGATATACATCTACGCCCATTGGCGGAGAAACTGTGGGATATTTTAGGAAGAAAAATTCCGAAAAGGTTTATCGATGTGAATGGCATCAGTCCACGAAAGTAGTTTTGTTTTTCAATCGATATTTCAGAAGCTCAGATTTTATGGCAAATACATCAGAAACAAAAATTAACACTTACGCCCCTGGTGGCCAAAGTATTCTTTACCAAAAATTCGAAATTATATGGAAACGATTTTCCATTAGGAGATGTATTTGCTGAAAAAAGATTTTTCAAATCGGAGGTTTAGGAGAAGAATTATCGGGAAAAATGTAATTTACTTTTACGCCCCCTAGCGGAAAATCTATGCGTAATTTGAAAATGAAACTATATCTAAAACACTCTTCGACATAAATGGAATCGAAAGATACAAGAATTTTTTCAATCGGATGTTTAGAAGCAAATATGTGGATTAAAACGTAATTTTGAATTCGACATCATCTGCATTTACGCCCCTAGCGGCAAAATTGTACATCGTAAAAAAAAACGAAATAAAGGATCATCATTCGCATATTTCAAGCTTCCGAATGCAAAAAGGATTTTTCAAATCGGACTAATAGTTGCAGAGATACCGTGGGTACAGACGGACGGACAAACCGATAACAGAAGCACGATCTTTTTTTACAAAAGACGTGCTAAACATCGGACTACGTGATTGATAGGTATATCGATTCCGCTTACAAAAAGCATCTAAAGAACTGTCTCTGAGAAAATGTCAAAGTACGAGAACCTGCGGATGGAAACCCATAGAATCAAGAAACAGAATATAACACAGACCAAACATAAATACTGTTTCTAGTAAATTTTAATTTATTTTCTGAACTGATTTCACTGATGTTCCTTTGGAAAGATTTCTTGTAACGTTACCTCAGTGAAAGAATTTCTGGTAAATCTAGCTCATTGTCCGTTCCATGCACGGATGAAAAAGCTGTGACTGAAATTTTTATAACACGAATCGTAAAATACATTTAACAATGTCGATGAGCCATTCCATTATGACCACCCCCCAGCCTAGAAAAATCAGCGCGCCTGGAGACCGAACGGTGGCGCAGGTGAAAATCACGGAGCAGTATATATAGAACCCGAGGACCGGCTTTCGGTTAGTAGAGTGTTCGGAGACAGAATGGGAAAAGCTGCCGATTTATCGGAGTTTGATAAATGACAAATGGTGATGAATGAAAGAAGCATGGAGAGAGATATATGCGTGGTGTAACCAGGAGAGAGAAGAGAAACTCGTGTATAAGGAAAATGACAAGTGTGTGATCAGAAAAAAAATCCCTGAAATGGTAACGAGCTGGACATTTTACCAGAAGAACGTACCTCCGATGGACAACGGAAATTCTAGACTGGATTCCAAACGACAGGAAAAAAACCCAGAAGAAGATCACATGGGGGATTGGTTGGATGAAATTCGAAAGCATGCGGGAGTGACATGGAGGAGACTGGCGCAAGATAGACCTTTGTGGAAGAAACTTGGGGAGACCTTCATCCAGCAGTGGATTGATAATGGTTGATAATGACCAAGATATACTGATTACTTCTATACAGTGAGTACCAAAAACTGGTACACCAGTCTAATACTTGGTAGCTCCCCCACGGGAGGGCAGGACTGCAGAAATGCGACGGGGCAAAGGACTCCACTAGTTTCTGGAAATATGCTGTAAGCAATGCACACCATACGTCCTGCAGAGCGTTCCACAATTCGGGTGTATTCCGAGGTCTCGGATTCCTGTGTTCGATAGCGCGTTGCATGGCATCCTAAATGTGTTCTATCACGTTCAGATCTGACGACTTGGGTGGGAATGGCAACACCCCAAACCCAGATGAATGCTCCTCTAACCATAATGTGGCGTCCCGACACTTGTGTGGAGGTGCACTGTCCTGTTGAAACAGGCCCAACCCATCAGCATGAATGCAGGACATGAACGAGTGTACCTCGTCAGAAAGGATGCGCACATAGCGTCGGCTGGTCACAGACGTTTGTAGACGTACCAGGGGTTCCAGTGAAGCCCAGCTAAACACATTCCATACCATTACGGACCCCCCCCCCCCTCACCAGCCGGTATAGTTCCCTGTTGACCTGCGGGATCCATGGCTTCATGGGGTTTGGCGCTACACACGAATCCTTCCATTTGCCCGATGCAGTTAGAAACGCGACTCGTCAGGCCACGCTACTTGTTTCCAGTCATCAAGTGTCCAGTGGCGGTGTTGCCGTGACCAAGCGAGGCGCATAGCTCTGTGTCGTGCACCCATCAAGGGGAGTCGAGTTGGGCGTTGGTTCCCCAAGTCCATATCGTGCAGGGTACGTTGCACAGTCCGGACGCTGATGCTTGTTGAGGCTCCAGCATTGAATTCCGATGATACCTGCGAGAGTGTTGCACGCCTATCGCGTGAAACGATTCTTGACAGCCGACGATGGTCACGTTCACCCAATGTCTTTTTACGGCCACACTGGTATCGTAGGTTGGAGGTTTTGACGGAATTCTTGTAGTCACGGTACACCCTTGCAATGGTCGTCCGTGAAAAATCCGAACTTCGTTTCTACCTCCGAAATAATATGGCCCATCTCAGGAGCGCCAACTATGACACCGCGTTGAAAATCGCTTAAATCGTTATTACCTGTCATTCTCATGCCGAAAACAGCTCTGACAGCTGGCAGATGCAGGATTTTGTCATTTTTATGCAGGACTTCCGTCCACAGGGAGTAGAGTTTAGGTCCCAGCCACCTACAGCGAGATCGCCTTTTGGGCAGGACACAGAAACGGAAGGAATGAGAGCAAGTCTAGCGACTTTGACAGAACAGTTTGTAGTGAGATTAGAGTACAGTAGATGGCGCCACCGTACAAGTACGATATTGCACATAGATGGGTGAGAGAATATCAGGGGGGACATAGGAAAGGATACCCATTTTACCAGTTGGTCCAGCCTGGGGGCCGTCACTTTACGTGCTCGTCCGATGCACGGCGGAAATTCAGCGATTGTTAGTAAATCACACCATCTATGAAAGATCAGCCCAGGCTTGAACCTGGGGACCCAGCATCGACAGTCTGAAACACTAACCACTAAGCCATCCGCGGCTTCTGACAGCTGGCAAGGATGTCTATCGCTTTATATACGCACTGGCGGACGCAACCGAGTACGCGCATAGGTGAAGTTGCTATGTATTTTGCATAAGCTCGTCTGTACCAGTTTTTCTGGCACTTCAGTGTGTATGGAGATTATCTAACCCACCTTCGTTTTGCTGATGACATAGTAATTTTTGCAACTACCCCATCAGATCTACAGAGTATGACCCAGGAACTTGCTGACAAGAGTAAAGAAGTGGGATTAAAAATGAACTTTCAGAAGACAAAAGTGATGTACAATGCTTTTACAAGAAATGAAGATTTATCGATTGATGGAGAAAAGCTGGAGATAACAGACACGTACGTTTATCTTGGACAGCAGATGTCAAGTGAGGGTCACATTGGTGAAGAAATTAATTGGCGTACAAAGCTTGCCTGGAGAGCTTTTGGAAGAAACAGCATAATTTTCAAGAGCAATATGCCATTATGTCTTAAAAGAAAAGTGTTTGATCAATGCATCCTTCCAGTGCTTACGTATGGTGCAGAGACGTGGACCTTAGCTAAAAGAGACATACAAAGGCTGCAGACAACTCAAAGCAGCCTGGAGAGGTGCATGCTTGGTGTAACCAGGAGAGATAAGAAGAGGAACACGTGGATCCGAAAAATGACAAGAGTGGAAGACATCATGATCAGAGTTAAATCCCTGAAATGGCAATGGGCTGGACATACTGCCAGAAGGACAGACCATAGATGGACAGCCGAAATTTTAGATTGGATTCCAAGGGACAGGAAAAGACCCAGAAGAAGACCACATGGAAGATGGGTGGATGAAATTCGAAAGTGTGCGGGAGTGACATGGAGGAGACTGCCACAAGACAGCCCGTTGTGGAGGAAACTTGGGGAGACCTTCGTCCAGCAGTGGATTGATAATGGTTGACAATGATGATGATGATGATGATGATGATATATAATATTATTTAAAAATGTTGCATACAGTACATTATGCAGATTCTATGGAACAAAACATGTGAAATGTAACTAAAAGGCATAAAGTTGAAACTTTAATTTTTGAATTGCAAGACTGCTTAGAAAACATTTCCCTGATTTAGTCTTGGTTTTATTGATTTTGTCTTGGTTTATTTCGACATGCAACTTAAGGCTGACTAAAGAACTAAAACACCAGAAGTTCTAGATCAATATTGTTAAAAAAGAGTCAGTCGTTCATAGCTCGCCGAATGTTTAGCGCAGCCAGTGCGAAACAATCAGCAATGTTGCGAATGAAGTGTGCCTGTCGTGTTTAATATAGATCGTAAATGAAACAGTTGACACTTGTATCAATCAAAAACCACCGTTTCAATAATTAACGAATCTGCCGCACACGAGTGCCCGTCCACTGGCGTCAGTCAGTCACTGTATGCGCAGACTACTGGAGAACGAACCCTATTGATCTCCTTTGAAATCAGGAGCTTCTTAAGGAGGTCACGAGGATGTTGTTTTTTTTTTCTCTTTCAGCAGAATCCACTTCAGTGGTTACATTTCGAGATCTACCGACTTCAAAATTGAGCAAATTAAGATGTCACTGGATGAAAACTCGTTGCAATTAAAGAGATATACAAGTGATTGAAGAACCAGGTAATTAACTTGGTAATGATATGTGTTTTCTGCTTCGGAAGGTGTCAGTAGACAACCCGTTTAACGTTAAATAAGATTCTTTGCATATTCTGAGCAGAAAAATAAGGGCTTATCAGTGCTGATGGTAAATAACAGCGACAAAAAGTAGATTGGCCCGCCGAGACATTTCCCAGTGGGCCGCTTAAGGAATGGTCCACATTCCCTTATTCTTTTTGTCTGGATTTTTTTAAAGGAACAAATAATTATTTTGGTACTTATGAATAAAAATCGTTAACTTCATTTGAGCGTCATGTCTGTCTGAAAAAACTGAAAAACTATTTCCTTAAAAAAATTATTCTATCTTTGGGCGTTTATTATGAAACGATATAGCAAAATGTTTTGTACTTATGTGAGAAAAGTGCCGCCGGGGGCAATGGGGGGGGGGAAACCAAGCGCGCTGTTATAGTGGGTTGACCAAAAAGTCATTGCGTTTTTTACATATGGATGGCGAAACATGTCTTGAAATGTAACAACTAAAGTCATTTGAAACCGCAAGTTCATTATGTAAAGTGACAGCTGACAGTTCAAGCTTGTTTTAGGAACAGAAAGTGCACGATTTCGTTAACAAGTGTTAATTAAGCTAAAGCTAACTACAGTTGGACGTAGGTTGTTGGACTTGGAGCCGAGGTTCGTTGGCATGATCTATCCTCCTTTTGTAAATTTGGAAGAGCCACTAGTGCCTATTGTATTGGCCAGCATTTTATAAAAACAAAATGTATCTGCGTACACAACCATTGAAACAGAAAACTTGCTACAAGTCCACGAACCTCAATAATTATAGATTAAGATAATTTAAAGAAAAATTAATAAAATAATAAATAATTATAAGAACATTGCATATTCCAATAAGAACAAAATAAGTGCATTACATCAATAATGGAATATGGGATTAAACAATTCAATACAAATTTTGAAGATGTTTTTCCGTTTTTTGGTGTAAATATGACATGGATGTTAAATCATATAATAACAGAAAACTTGAAAATTTCGTCATCGTCGAGCGGGAATCGAAACCGCATCTGCCGGATAACGCCCGAGTATCTTATCTGACTTACCAACCATGTCATATTTACACCGAAGTGCAAGTCGTGTATGGTTGCAACCGTTGCATGGGCAGTATGGAACCGAGCGTTGTCATGTTGCAACAAGACACAAGTACCCAGAAGTCTACGTCGTTTGGATTTGATGGCAAGTCGAATATGATTCCTGATAAGATCTGCATACGTGTCATGGTTACAGAGTTTCTCCTGGAACAAGTTAGTAAAATCATGCAATGCATTGATTATGATACGCTTTCCAACATACTAGAAATCATTACTCAAGTTATGAAGATAATGGCTGTAGAACAAATCTCGCTCCTCTGCCCTGACCTTTGACTCCATTTCGATGATATATATAAACAAAAAAACCGGTTCAGTGTACTTCCGGAACAACATGATAAACTTTTGTCGCTATGGAAACATTTTTAGTCAAGTTATGACGATAATGGCTGTGCAATAAATCTCCCTCCTGTGCCCTGACCTTTGACACCATTTCGATTATATTCAACAGAACCGGTTCAGTATACTTCCGGAACAACATACTAAAGTTGTGTTGCAATAGAAGCATTTGTAGTCAAGTTATGACGCATAAGGGTGATGGAATGGATTCCACTCTTATGTCCTGAGCTTTGACCCCATTTCTCCCATTTTCAATAGGGTTCGTTCCCAGGTTATCCCCTACCACATAATAAAATTTCATCGAAATCGAACCATTTTTTATGCAAGTTATGACGCATAAGGGCAATGGAATGGATCCCGTTCCTAAGTGACCTTTGACCCCATTTCGTTCATTTTGAATTGGGTTCGTCCCCAGGTGGTCCTCTACCACATATTAAAATTTCATCGAAATCGAACCATTTTTACGTAAGTTATGACGCATAAGGGCAATGGAATGGATCTTGCTACTATATCCTGACCTTTAACCCCATTTCGCCCATTTTCAATAGGGTTCGTCCCCAGTGGTCCCCTATCGCATACTAAAATTTCATCGAAATCGAACAGACAGACGGACAAAGCTGGAGCATATACGCTTCTCCAACCTACGGTTGGAAAGCATAAAAGAGCTGATTCACATCTTCAAAATTTGTATTGTATGGTATAATCCCGTATTCCATTATTGATTTATCTGCTCCTCCGGAATAGAATTCTTAATCTCCAGATTCGCTAAACATGAATGCCGGTTTCTTTGACTAGCGAATTCTGTGATGCTTATATATTCAAATTAATCGGAAACGTGAAACCTGGTCGTTTTGGGTGGTGTGGTGGTTAGTATACTCGGGCACTATCCGAAAGACGCGGATTCGCTTTCCGCTCCAGGACAACGAAATCTTCAAGTTTTCGGATATAATCTGACTTATCATTCATGTCATATTTACACCAAAAAACAGATTCGCATCTTCAAAATTTGTAAGTACATTACAACTTAACGTGCAGCATAATTATTTGAAGGTTCATTGAAATGGACCTTTATGGCAAAATATTAGACTATGTACCTCATAAAAGCAAGAGATCACATCATATCATATGTAGAGGATTTTAGGAAGGTGTATCTGACCCCAGTTTTAAAAAACCTTTAGAAATAGGAAGCTAGGAGATTTGGGCTAGAGTTCCCGATAGGAAAGGGACACGGAAGCGAAGTAGAAAGGGGGAGGAAGACACCCTTATTTATGACCGGGGGCCAGTACCAGGGATCCGACGGCTTAACGTGCCCATCCGACGCACGGCGGGTATTTAGTGGATCGAGCGTTCGTACCTGCCTGGGATCGAACCTGAGGTCTTCTCCATGGCAGTCACGAACGTTACCCACTAGGCCACCCGCGGCCATAAAAGCAAGAGACTAAGTAAAGAAGCTTTTTATATCCCAAAAAACAGTTCCATCAATGAATCTTCAAAAAGTTATAAATAGCATTTTCAACAACTTAATTCAAAAGTAGTAGACTTACAAAATGCATAAAGAAAATATTTTAATTTTAATAACTGGCAACTGCCAAAGGAACCTGGCAATACAATTTAAATTCTTTCTGTGTAAACGAAAGTTTCGATACGGTTCCTATTCACTAAGAACAAGCCTTGATAACATCTAGAGGCCGGAAATGTCTATGAAAACAAAAAAACTCAGAAGTTGTGAAAAATAATTGAAAGTTTTTCAAGTTAAAATAGAATTAAGTATATTAATCTGAATAAGGCCTTGAGTAAGTGTTTTAATTGCTGTAAATAACATGTTTATTTTTTTAGACTATAAGCAAAGACTATCTGCAAAATCTGCTAATAATTTGGAAACTATCTGCGTACATTGTACGTCTACATTCTGTTACTCTGGTAATGACCCACTATCCCCATACCCTTATACGTTGACTGACACGGAACACAATATTTTTTTACTCGGTGTTCCACCCACATTTTTCCTGAAAGAAACAACGGTTTACCGGTACTGATTAGTGGTCGAAATGGTGGTTCATGGATCTAAATAATGGATAGACTTTGAAAAAAAGCGAGAGATACCGATACTAATGCGCAGTAGGCGTTCAGTAACCAAATAAATATAAAAAGGAAATGCGTGGAAAAATTGCTATGCAATATTTTTTTTTTTTTTTTTGATTGGAGGTTTAACGACCACCGTGAGCAACTCAATGGGCTATAAGCAGTCGCATGTCCCTAATTTAGGGTCACTGGTTCCAGGGAAGGGAAAGAGCCAGTGCCGTAAGACAAACACAACATCCATGCCTCACCGGGATTCGAACCCGGGCCCCCTTTCGGACGAATGATCAGAGGCCATCGCTTAGACCACTGCACCACCGGGGCGGCATATTCAATATGTGCACATTAAAAGTTTTAGAATAATCTTAAATTACGGACGGGGGACTTTTTTTAACAATGAATAAAAAAGTGCTGTTGGTGTGTCGGAACTTTGACAGAGCCCCAAATCGCTTTGCGCCCTGTATTTTTTTTTTTTTTTTTTTTTGAAGTTTAACGACCACCGTGAGCAACTCGGTGGGCTACAAGCAGTCGCCCGTAGGGCCACTATTTCCGGGGAAGGGAGAGAGCCAGTGCCGTAAGGCAAACACAATACCTATGCCTCACTGGGATTCGAACCCAGACCCATCTCGGATGAATGATCAGAAACCATCGCTTTGACCACTGCACCAGCGGGCGGAATGGCACAATTAACCGCCAAAATGTATTGTACTAGAAACAAAACGAAATCAAGGATTTTGATGCTTTTTCTTCATGAAATCCTGGGATTGGAAGATGACAGACAGCTACATAAAGCTTTTTTAGCATCCAGTAGGTTCAGCTGCTTCGTTTGAATTGGTATAAAACTTCGGATGCCTTTTTTTTTTTTTTCACAGAGGTGCGTCGGCGAAAGCGTAGTGCTTGGGGAACTATTTTATCCAAAATTTCTCCAAGCTTGATTTTAGAAATTACCTATCACACTAGATCTACGATATTTCATCGATTCTAAGACGAAATCGATTATAAGATACCCAAATCCTATTAATGATTATTTTTTTTTTTCTGTTTTTAGGAAATGCGAACAAATTTCGCATACCCTTTTGTCTTTCCAAAATCGTCATCCAAAATCGTTCGGGTACTGTTTTTGCTGATGTTAACTTCTGCACTCAATATTCTCAAGGTTATGTGAAAGTCCTGTGCGACCAACCACCGAACTTCTATTGTGTTGTCGTTTCGACTGGACAATGGACATCAGCTTCGTTCTTCTTCATGCAAGATTCTCTACCTTTCCAAAATCTTTCGAGTTACTCAAGCGTTATTAAACTCGAACCACATAAATTACGGTACGTGTTTTGTAATATTTCGTGTGCTTTCGTAGCACTCCCTTTTATCCAATTAAAAACAAACTTTATCGCGGCTTTTTGCTCCTTCAAGGAATTTTGACACACCACTCCAACACAGTAACCGGTTTGAACTGGTACCTCAGCGTCTTTCAAACGGGCATGAAAGAAACTTGCTAACGTGGCACACAGTCTTGATACTAGCTAATTTCGCCGTTGCTCGAGAGATATCGTTACCAATACTTCACAAAGCAAAATATGTCCGGAGTACTTTTAGACGAATTATGGGTAATTTTCCAAGCCACAAACATTCTTGAAGGGATAGTGACATGGTTTAGAAGACGAATAGCATGGGACGAGTACATAGTACACCTGTATGTGCTTCCAACAGGCTTTGTCGTCAGTTAACCTTCATGTGACTCTATGCGAGTATAACAAAGAAATGTCTTCATCCTACATAATGAAATGCCTTACCGCAACTGGTGTCTTATTCTTGATTAGTGCGAGGGTGAATCAAAAAGTAAGGTCAATGCTCTCGTTACCTAGGCAAGCAGAGTTGCGGCAGATTGCTATTTGGTAAGGGGAGGACACGTGACCTTGACACGTGGCGGATGCAGTCGCTAATCTTCTAATCGCAGTTAGCGGTAGAGCAAAAGTCAAAGGGCTTAAATGTGGCCGTTCGTTTGCCAAAATTATCCATCGTCGAGCAGCGAAGTGTAGTGAGATTTTTATGGGCTGAGGGTGTGCAATCGCTGAAATTCATCGTAGGACACTTGTGCAATATTAGGAGGACAAGTGTATGAGCCAGATACATGTGTACAAGTGGAAAGAAAAGTTTCAATGCGGTAGGACGAATGTGTTTGATGAAGTTCACTCGGGCCGTCCTTCGACCTCTCGCACAAAAGACCATGAGGATCGCATCGATGCGCTCATTAAAAGAAGATCGCCGGGTTACTCTGCCTGAGATCGCCCTAAAAGGTAAACATTAGCTGTGGTTCTGCATTCTCAATAGTGCGTGACGATCTCGGATATGCCGCCCCGGTGGCGCAGTGGTCTAAGCGATGGCCTCTGATCATTCGTCCGTAAGGGGTCCGGGTTCGAATCCCGGTGAGGCATGGATGTTGTGTTTGTCTTACGGCACTGGCTCTTTCCCTTCCCTGGAACCAGTGACCCTAAATTAGGGACATGCGACTGCTTATAGCCCATTGAGTTGCTCACGGTGGTCGTTAAACCTCCAATCAAAAAAAAAAAAAAAATCTCGGATATCATAAAGCGTGTGACAGATGGGTGCCACGGCAGTTGTCTGATGAGCACAAGCAGCAGCGCCTGGAAATTAGCAGAAATTTTTTGCAGCGGTATGAGTTAGATTCCAGTATTCTGGAGAGCATTGTCACTGGGGACGAAACATGGGTCCATCATTACGACCCCAAGAGCAAAAGGCAAAAGGCAAAGCATGGAGTGGAAACAACCGAGCTCCCCATGCAAAACGAAGTTTAGAATTGTTCCTTCGACACAAAACTTAATGCTGACTCTCTTTTTTGACGTGAAAGGGCCCATCGTTGAACACTATCAAGCACAGGGTGACTCAATTAGCAGTCAGTCATATTGTGGCTTGCTGAAAAACAAATTGAAACCAGCAGTTCGCACAAAACGACGGGGAATGTTATCCAAAAAAAGTGGTTGCTGCAGGACAACGCTCGTCCACATACGGCATTGGCAACTCAATAAACAACTATCGAGTTGAAGTTCGACTTTCATGTCTTCGAGCCACTGAAAGAGGCTCTGCGAGGCCGCCGTTTTGAAAGATGCCCAGGAACAGTAAGTGGTGCATTCGTAGCTGCCGCAACCTAAAATATTCTTCTCTGCAGCAACCCAGAAGCTTGTAGACATATAAAATATGCGTTGAGTGACAGGGGGACTATTTTGAGAAATAAAGTAATTGTTATCTGTTGTGCCTCTTTGTTTCTTTAACCCTTTAACGGCCATAATCCAAAATTGTTCTATCAATCTAAGTACCATAACGCCCGAAACTGTCTGTGTTGGTTCACTTCTATGCTTAGTAACAACAATAGTAACTGAGGGTGACACCGGCTGATCGCTAATAGGTCATGCAAATTTGAAGAGCAGGTAAGGGTCGGAAATCTGACTCACTCCAGACAGGCTTTTCGGGCGACTATGGTCGTTGGAACATACGGGCGTTTTGGGCGTTATGGTCGTTAAATGGTTAATATACGACAACATTGACCTTACTTTTTGATTTATTCGTAGAAAGCAGTCAGTGCAGTTCTAATAAGATTTCGGTCTATTGATTTATTCGTAGAAAGCAGTCAGTGCAGTTCTAATAAGTATTGGCCCTATTTAGCGTATGGTGTGGACAGACAGGTCGCACGACCGAAATTTTATTAGAACAGCACTGACTGCTTTCTACCAATAATTTCGATCCTGAATCCCGTCCTGCACATCTACCAAAGATATGACGTTACCTGGAGGATACACAAAGATTACTAACCGGAGTAGTGCTACGTAATCTTATCAAGAGCATGAGATAACTGCTGTAAGGCCTACCTATATGTAAGATATTATTTTTGTTGTCGTTTAGGATTTTCATGAATGAAGAACCGTACTGCGTACAGAGTGTCAGGTACGAACGAAAAGGTTTAAAATGTCTGCTCGGGTCGTGGAAGCCTAACGCTCCAGCCAACTGGTAGAAGGTTACAACGCTCCATGTGGGACTACCCTAGAAATATCAGTTGACCTTCATCTTTCTATCACCTGCTGGAATATCTTTGAGAATTGGTTCCATTTTCAAACGGTTATTCTTACACACAGTGTTCAATTATACGTACCTTACGATTTACAAGCAATATTTTCCAACAGGAAACCGAATTTTTAGGTTTTTGTAGGAAACCAATCAGTCAAGTTGTTAGAGAGACCCCACCCCCCGGTTTCTAATCAAACGTCAGAGTTCAGCCCGAGATGAGGCGTGGACTGGCATTTACCCTATGAGCTTTGATTTTGTCCATTTTCAGGGATCAGTGACATCATATTGGAAACGAGTGACTCCCTATATCGTGAATATCTAAACTTCCTAAATCCAATGGCGACTAAAAAAGACTGCTGTTTAAAAACTAGAGACTGGAAAATTAATTTACCTTTCTTATCGATTTGAAGCATTCCAGTATACCAAGATGATAAGCCGACGGTCCAACAGAAGCATCTCTACGAAAGAAAAATTTCAGAATTTGAGTATCATTAAGATATCTGAGTAATACAAGATATATTTACACTACATAAAGTAACGTAACTGTATCAGAAAAAGAGTTATAACACCAGGAAGTAGTAATGCGGTTTGCAAGCTGATTGTCAGGCAGCATTGCAACGTGCAGATACAAACCATTCGACTATAGCGCCCATCGGGTAAAAGATGAAGCTGTCATAACCGCGTGAATGCGGTGATCGATAAGTATGAGATCGACATGTCTTTCCGAGTAACATTGCCACAAACCTTTGAAAAACTAAATCAAGAAGGAAAACCGTCACTAGTTGAGCGAAGCGGGCCGAAGGCCTTGCGAGACTCGAGACAATTTAGTTGTTCGGGCATAGGTACGAGATGATGCATCCGATCACCGTGATCTTTGGCATGCGATTGGACATCGTCCATGGTCAGGTTTTGATGCCTTCCGATTCCCGAAGTTCCGTGTCATTGAGGAATAATCGTCCAAAAACTTGCATTTTAGGGGGGTGTCTGGGTTTTGAGAAGGGGTCGTTTGTTAACTATCTCCTCAGAAGATCTTCAGCCGACGCGGTGACACTTGCCACAGAAAAAGGGAAGGACATGGTGTGTGACATGGGGTTGGCATCATGGTGATTAGTTGTGTCGTATAAAAATAATGACCGCTAAAAAACTGACCAATTTTAATAATACAGTAATTGAAAACCTCCACTCTCTATACAAGACTCGGGACAATCACCGTGATTTTTCACATGTGATTGAACATCATCCATGGTCATGTTTTGACGCCATCTGATTCCTGAAATTCCGTGTCATTGAAGAATTTCGATTAAAACAAGATGGCCTTTTACTTGAACCGTTTCACGAAAGACGGCTCACTAACATTAATTTAAAAAAAATGTTTGAATTGAAAAATGAAGAAATGGAAAGACTCTGTCTGTTAGCTCAACACTTGCTTAATATATAATAATAAAAGTTTGTGTATGTGTGTGTGTGTGTGCCTGTCTGTCTTTCGCGGTACAAAATGAAAAACGTGATTCCCGAACTGAGTGTGCCTTTCCGCTTTGTTTACATGCAACCTGATCACAACCAACGTGAAGGCACGAAGGAAAGTAGTTCATGATAAATTTTAGGCATTTGTTTTTTAGAATGTTTCGTACTTTTGTTCTGGAAGTCATGAATTTTACGCTTTCGTTTTTTAGAATTTGTTATAATAGACGCCTTAATGAGCTTAGATTTTGCAATAGCTTCGCTCAAAATTTGTTAACTGTACCCGAGTTATCGGTTACCGTTGGCGGCTTGTCCTAGTTGAATACCGACAACCCGTCGCCGTGATTGTCATCAGCTAACGGACTTCGAAAGAGGATTCATTGTCACCTTGTATTAAGTCACATGTTGGCCACCATAATGCCGCAGTCTATCGTTGATGTACACAGTGCAGGAAAAAATGTATGCTCAGCCGTCATTTTAAAATCGGTCAGCTTAAAACGACTACAGGCGGAGAAGACTGATCCGGAAACAGGAACTTACAGAACTGACAGTGTTGCTCGCAGCCATGAGAACAACTGGATTGCTGAGTATCAGTTGCCCAATCACACGATAAATCATTTCAACCCGTCTATGGAAAGCAGGTTTGCACAAAAGACATCCTTCGCGTCATTTACCACGGATTCCTTCTCACCGTCGTCACCGCTTGGAGTGATGCAGCTCTCGGTCTACATGAGTTGAAGAATAGCGCCTTGTAGTACGTATTTAGGGATGAATCCCGCTTCTGCCTTCAGCAGACACTCATCGTATAAACGTGTGGCGTGATGACTGTGGTAAATGCAACCATCCAGCAAGTGTCATCAAATGACAATCCGCCCGAACAGCGAGCATCATGATTTAGGGAGCTACCTTCTGTGATTCAAGCTCCAGTTCAGCGCTCATTACAAATCTCTGACTGCGTGTCTGCATTGTCGGGAAACCCCACTAATCCGTTGAGATGGCATCCGTAGCATAGCTAAACAACACTTTGCTTCAGCAAGACAGCGTCAACCCTCATACTGCAAATGCATCAAGGCAATGTTGTTAAGGCTGCCCTGGTGACGCAGTGTTCTGAACATTCATCCGAAATGAGCCCGGGTTCTAATCCCGGTGGGACATAGATGTTGTGTTTCCCTTAAAGCACTGGCTCTTTTCTTTCCCTGGAACCAGTGGCCGTAAATTAGGGACGGGCGACTGTTTATAGCCCACTGAGTTGTCCAAGGTGGTCGTTAAACACCCAATCAAATTTTTTTGTTAAGGTGTCAACATGCTATTTTTTTTTTTTTTTTTGGAGGTTTAACGACCACCGTGAGCAACTCAAATGGGCTATAAGCAGTCGCCCGTCCCTAATTTAGGGTCAGTGGTTCCAGGGAAGGGAGAGAGCCAGTGCCGTAAGACAAACACAACACCCATGCCTGACCGGGATTCGAACCCGGACCCCTTACGGACGAATGATCATAGGCCAAGGCCTTAGACCCCTGCGCCACCGGGGCGGCCAACATGCTATTGATCCCCACTTTTGTTTCCATAGAGCATGCGAGGCGACACCTCAAGACTCTGCTTCAACTTTCTTTGACGATAGATGCCCTGCGGCGCGATTTAGAAAACGCACAATCGTGACTGCCGGAGGGCTCTATAAGACGTCTGCACAACTCTATTCCGAGGACTGTGGCGGAATGCATTGCTCATCAGGAAGAGGATGTACTTCCTACTGGAGGTTGGCTTAATAGTGATTTTCCTGTTACAGTGACAAGGGTGACACTAATGGCCTTAAACGGTAATACAATCACCCTTTACAACTGACGTGAGGGAGCTATAAAGAAGCCGGAACAGCGAGTCACCGTCTTACTTCTCCTAACAGTGAAAAAATTACTGCTTACGAGAGGGGTGACAAAGCAGTAAGGGAACGGCGAGTCACTGTCTCGCTTGAGCAATGACAAAGTCACTGTTATAATGATCTTTGTTTACGAGCAGAACGAAAGCCAAAACCAGAACTATTTTAAAAGTGGGAAAATGGGGAGACTGAAAGAAAGCTAACGTCACTATCAACCTCTTTGATGTTTCAACAAAAAAGGAGAGACATTCTTTGGATATGGTGACATAGTAACCAAAACTATGACTTAACAATTATTTTGGGCCCCCAAGCATTGCTCACACACGGCAAACGGTGCTGTCATTCTTATTAGTGAATTTGGAACTGTTACTTTCTGTCACTGGTTGTAACGGCGACAGCGAGTTTTGAGGAACGGTGACAGTGAGTTTTCAGGAACGGTGACAGTGAGTTTTCAGGAATGGTGACAAAATAACAGTGACGTTGTTTCCGACTCATCTCTATTGTTAAAAATGTTGTGGTAGGTTGCACCAAGTGCTGCTACTCCAGCTGCACCTCTTCCTTAGAAACGATGCACCATTCGGTGGTGCAAAATAAACCCAACAACAAGGTGCAACCTTGTAGCATAACGTGGTGAAACGTTGAACCACGTCGTTGGGTGTTGTTTGCAAAACACGACGGTGTCTTTTTGGTGCAACCTACCACAAAAGTTTCAATAGTGTGCTTTCTACTGGCACGACCCTCTCTCTCTCTCTCTCTCTCTCTCTCTCTGTAAACCTCCTTTATGAGCATTACTTTTGTGCCTTTTCATCTTAAAATGTTATGATTTCTTACGTATCTACTATTTTGTGTATCCAGTAAACTTCTTACATATCTACTATATTTCTTACGTATCTACTATTTTGTGTATCCAGTAACTCAGTGACTTTCGAATTGGCACAGTCATAGGATGCCATCTTAGCAACAAGTCAGTTCATAGACAAGCATGAACAGTAGAATGGGCCGTACGGCATAATTCAGTGACTTTCAACTTGGCACAGTCATAGGATGCCATCTTAGCAACAAGTCGGTTCATAGATAAGCATGAACAGTAGAATGGGCAGTACGGCATAACTCAGTGACTTTCGACGTGGCACAGTCATAGGATGTCATCTTAGCAACATGCCAGTTAGGGAAATTTCTGCAACGTTGCAGCTGACCCGATCAGCATTATAAAAGGTTATAATGCTGGAATTACAATTTTTTAAGACGTCTGATCACATGACTGTGAATGTCATCAATTAATTGTAAACGACACATTTTCTTTAATTTGGGAGACTGAAAAATCCAACAAGGGAAGCTGAGTTAAGGAGGGTGGTTTTATGTAGATATATTCAATGTTTTGGGCACAAGGGATGTTTCTATGCTTTGTTTTGCATGTATGTGCACGTTTTTAGCCATTTTGGACGAATTTCTTTGTTAGGTCTTGAAAACAAGAGGTTACTGTTGAAGTACACACTCAATGGACAAAACATTAGTTATACCTACCTAATAGCATGTTGGCCCTGCTGTAGAGCAAATAACTACCTGTCTTCGCCGGGGCATCGACCCCACCAGATCCCGAAGGGTTTTCGGAGGTAATGCCAGCCATGCCTCTCGCAGCATTATCCCCAACTCAGCCCGAGACGTTTGTCCAGAAGGGGGGGGTATCTTGGGTCCGAGACCTGGGGTATCTCCCCCCCCCCCACACACACACACACCCCGTAAGGTTTTTTTATTGTAGATTGAACGACCACCGTGAGCAACTCAGTGGGATATAAGCAGTCTCCCGTTCCTAATTTAGGGCCACTGATTCCAGAGAAGGGAGAGAGCCAGTGCCGGAAGACAAACACAAGATCCATGCCTCACCGGGATTCAAACCCGGACGCAACTCCAACGAATGGTCATAATGCATCGCTTAAACCACTGCGCCTCCTTCATCTTCAGTAATGTTTTTTTTAAACATTGGGAAGTTTAATTTTTAATTGTTATGTAACACAAGTATTTTTTTTTCTAAATTTTAGGTACAAGCTATTCCTCACATGATACCTAATAATTATGAGAATTACGATTTGAATACTTATTTGTACACGAACTCCATTCTTCTTCTGAATACTTTATTTGTACATGAACTCCATTTTTCTTCTGAATACTTTATTTGTACATGAACTCCATTCTTATTTCCTTTTCTGTTAACTTGAGTGTTATGTTTTCACTAAACACTATGTTCAATTTATTCAACTTCATGTAACAAGTAATGTCTCTTACTGATTTGTTTTTGTATTCATCAAGGGAATAAAACACCTTCAGTTCATTTTTTAGTCGATCTGTATCAAAATTTGAAGCATGGAATACTTTAAGTTCTGACAGTAGATGCTCAGGGCAGCTTTCACAAATTTTATCAAATCAGTTCGAATCGAACAAAGCCACGAATTTAAGACATAACATCACTAATTTTAATTCATTGACACTTCACACAAACTGAAACAACTCTCGCGAAGCACATGCTGTTACAGACGGGAACATGCGAGTGACTGAGATAGTCTGTCTTCTCTTTTCGAACCGTTGCCCAAAGCAATGGCACATTCCCCTCCACCCGCTCATTCGTGTTGTCATGGAAACGCTTGCAGACGATCATATGGAAATTCTTCGAATCAAAACACCGAAGACTGAAAGAGCTGGTTGCGTTATGCCGTTGGTCTCCGCTCGCCAGACAGTCAAAGAAGCGAATCCGCAAGTGTTTTTTTTCGCAGCTAAAGCATCGATATTTCTTAATACCCTTGATAATGGACTTTTATTTGTGTATATTTAATTGACTTGTGCCTTTTCTGGGCTTCGCAGTTAGCCTAGCTAGTCTCGAATATACGCCACTGTGGTCCAGGACCCACGGCATCCCAAAGACCCTCCATATGGCTTAAATCTGGGGACCTAGTGGGCCACTGGATGGTTTAAATCTCAGAAGAGTGTCCTCCAGCCATGCCTGGGTGGTTACGGCCAGTTGTAGCGTTCTGCTCAAACGAACAATCGACCGCAGAATGCGCGAAGGCCATGAAAGCGGGTAGGTGATCAACCAGCACATGCGAGTAGCGCGCAGGTGTTAAGGTTCTATCCAGACACACTAAGCAACCTCATGTGTCCATGAGAAGGCACCTCAAACCATCACAGAGCCACCACCGCCTTGAACAGAACCGACGTGGCACGACGGAGCCATGGTCTCATGCTGTCTACTCCATACCCGCACCCTCTCGTCAGCTCGGTACAGCTGAACACAGGATTCATCTGAGCACACGACTCGGCACCACCCTGCACAGGGGCAGTTTTGATTAATAACAAGTAACTGGACATCAACTGTATTTAAAATAGTATAACTATACTAGTAATCCGAATTTATTGGCGTAAAACAAAAATCAAAGTTTTCCAAGTTGTCGCAAATCAACCAGAGTTTTCCAATCTGTCGCAAATTAACCAGATGACTTTTTCAAGGAAAATCCACCTGAAAAAATCACCTGGTTTATGTGCGAAAGCTTGGAAAACTTTGTTTCTTTTCTACGACCAGAAATTGGGATTACTAGTACACTTATACTATTCCAGTTTTGATGTTCCCGGAACCAGGCGACTAATGTCCGATGGCAAGCAGTCAATAGTGGCTGGCACACGAGTACGTCGTCGGCTCGCGTAGCCCAGGGTACGCAGCATGCGCCGTAACAAGTCTGGATACTCTACTTCGATCATCAATGACGTGTGGTCGGACGCCGCTTACTCTCTGGGCGCCGATGAGTCCGTCGATGGTATCCTTTTTTTTTTTTTTTTGATTGGAGGTTTAACGACCACCGTGAGCAACTCAATGGGCTATAAGTAGTCGCCCGTCCATAAATTAGGGTCACTGGTTCTAAGGAAGGGAGAGAGCCAGTGCCGTAAGACAAACACAACATCCATTGATTAATTGGAGGTTTAACGAACACCGTGAGTAACTCAATGGGCTATAAGCAGTCGCCCGTCCCTAAATGAGGGTCGCTGGTTCCAAGGAAGGGAGAGAGCCAGTGCCGTAAGACAAACACAACATCCATTGATTAATTGGAGGTTTAACGAACACCGTGAGCAACTCAATGGGCTATAAGCAGTCGCCCGTCCCTAATTTAGGGACACTGGTTCCAAGAAAGGGAAAGAGCCAGTGCCCTAAGACAAACCCAACATCCATTGATTAATTGGAGGTTTAACAAACACCGTGAACAACTCAATGGGCTATAAGCAGTCGCCCATCTCTAATTTAGAGTTACTGGTTCCAGGGAAGGGAGAGAGCCAGTGCCGTAAGACAAACGCAACATCCATGCCTCGCCGGGATTCGAACCCGGACCCCTTTCGGGCGAATGATCAGAGGCCATCGCTTAGACCACTGCGTCACCGGGGCGGCCGATGGTATACTCGCGGTATACCGTTGATACGATTGGCCTTGGCAACCCTAGGGTTCTTACCACTTGGGGAATAGAATGGCCCATCTCCCTTGTGCCGACAATACGTCAATGATCAAATTCCGTCAGATTAAAACGATTACCCAAGTTTGTCGATTGCAATACACTGTTGGGAAACCTTGCTGTCTCCCTATTTATTGCTTGCGTTCGGTTTGGGTCCGTTCCACCCTGCAGGTGAGGGATACCCATATCAACTGCCCATCACCCCTATCGCTAGTGTTTCGTCTACTGAGTGTACACAGTAGGTCACTGTTTGAGAATGTCGACGCACACAGAAATTGTGGCCCGCATTGGGTTGAAAAGTATACGTTGGTGAGTTAGGTGATAATGGAACTAGATAACTAGCTCCATTATCACAAATCACCAACACAGATTTTCCAATCCAATGATAACTTTAAATCACAAACATAGACCTTTCAATCCACTGAAAAAAAAAACTTTAATTATTACGGCCCGCTGTCTAACTGGCACGGAATCCTCCAGCATTTATCTTCGTGAAGTTTGAAGACATACCTGTCGAAAGGGTTGATGTCGCGGGTTTACATTGCTCGACTTTGGAAGACATGTTTGCATGCAATGAAACGAAACTTACCATACACCTAGACAAGCACTGTAGGTGGAAAAGAAGCTATTTACAGAGGGTGAGTCGAAAGTTTTGCAATATTTACATAATGCTGCGGCGGGTATGTCACACCTTGTATAAACTGGTTCAAGTCGCGCACTGCAGTCAGTAGAATTGGATATAAAGTGGTAGTTGTTGCTGTGAACAGCATTGCACGTCGTCGTTCTGTCTTTGGTTGGGACGCCTAAAAGATGAACAGCCACAACCGGCTAATTACGGAACTTTTGCCTTACGAGTTTGAACTCGGCCATAACGCTGTTCAAGAAACACGGAACATTTGTCATGGGAAAGAAAAGGTTCCACAGCACCGCAACCAGATGGTTCAAGAAATTTCGCTCAGGTGATGGAAACCTTGACGGTCAGCTAAGATCAGGTAGGCGGCAAACCGTGGATTCGGAGGGCGTGCTCTAGGACGTAGAGGCAAATCCGACAACCAGCCCTCGGAGATTATCAGGCAAGCTGGGCATATCATAGACCACCGTAGTTTGTCATCTTCAAGAGTTTGGCAAGGTCTACAGGAGCTGCGGCATTGTCCCTTACGAACTAACGCCAGCTGAAGCAAACCGCCGAGTGGAAGTGTGCACGAAACTCCTAGAAAACCCCGCGATGTACATTTCATCAAGAGAATTGTTACGTGCGATGAAAATTGGACCCATTTCCGTAATCCTAACACACAACGACAGGGGTTGAGCCCGAGTCAGCTTCCTGAAACTGTTGCCAAACGTGGGTGCTTCAAGCACAAGGTGATACTCTGCGTCTTGTGGAATTTATAGGAGATTATCCATTTCGAATTTGTTCCAGACGATCGGACTATCAACGCCAACTTCTAATCTGAACAACTGGAGCGGATGTATGCCGTTTCGGAGGAGAAGTACCCTGCACTGGTGAGCAGAAAGCGCGCTGTCCTACAGAAGGTCAACTTTCGGCCTTATACTCCGCGAACGACCCGGGAAAAACTCCAGGAACTTGAGGGCATCGAACTGACGCCACACTCAGCATATAGTCAGAACCTTGCCCTGTCGGATTGTTACCTGTTCCGGTCCATGGCCCACTTCCTTCGAACAACCAAAAAGGAGGTGGCAGCTGTGGTGAAGGAGTTCTTCGCTTCGGAGGGCAAGAACTGGTACCGCCGTGGAATCGAAGAACTGGAAGACAAATAGCTAAAGACGGTGCAACACGATGGTCTACACTTTTAATACTATTAAGCTGTAATCGTAAAGGTACGTGTGAAGAGATAAGATGATCCAAATACTATGCGATGGGCAAGGTGGCGGTATATTGTGCCCTGAGTCGTGCATGACTCCCATGCTGTGCTGTATTTTAGGCAATACAGCGTGGTATCGAGTTAAACATTACCCTGATTGTGTTCTTAGGTATCGCTGAACATGCATCGTTCACCTGCATTCATAATTCTTCGACACTACGGTGGGGCCGTGCCGCAGTTGTCTGCCAATGACGTCACATACGTTCTCTCTCGGAAAGAAGTCTTGGAATCGCACTAATCAGGACAGTACTGTGTGCTGCTGTTGGCGGTGTGTGGACGGACGTTATGTTGTTGAAAGTGGAATTCATATATACCATAGAGGTACGGCAACAAAACGGGCTGTAGCACCTCATCCCGTATCGTCGTGCTGTCATTGTACCTACTACTATGCTGCAGCACCTCATCCAGGTATCGTCGTGCTGTCATTGTACCTACTACTATGCTGTAGCACCTCATCCACGTATCGTCGTGCTGTCATTGTACCTACTACTATGCTGTAGCACCCCATCCACGTATTGTCGTGCTGCCGTTGTACCTACTACTATGCTGTAGCACCTCATCAACGTATCGTCGTGCTGTCATTTTACCTACTACTATGCTGTAGCACCTCATCCACGTATCGTCGTGCTGTCATTGTACCTACTACTATGCTGTAGCATCTCATCCACGTATCGTCGTGCTGTCATTGTACCTACTACTATGCTGTAACACCTCAACGGGTGCTGAGATTGATAGCTCCTCAAACTATGGAGTCATGCTGAGATGGCGTATGACGCTCATGGGTGGCTAGAAAGATCACCCCGGAGACAACGTTCTCTCGAGATTCTCGATCGGCAGCCGTCAGTGTTGAGTAAGAAGCGAGACTCGTCGCTAAGAATAACATGATTCCATTCGTCCCGCCAAGCATGTTTTGCACGGACCGCAATCTCGTTCGCCTATGTACGGCTGTTAAGGGCAGTCGTCGCAATGGCTGACAAGAGCGCAAACCAGCCTCATCCAATTTGCGATTCACGATCCGTGTCGAAACGGGGACGTCCATAGCTTCCTGTACACGTTGTCAAATGTCTCCAGCTCTGAATTGTGGGGCTGCTTCGCCTTGACGCCAAATGAAGCTATAGATCAATGAATGAAATACGGAATTACACCACTGTACAATACAAATCTGGAAGCTGTGAATCCGTTTATTGGTGTAAATATAACACGGATGTTAAATCAGTTAATATCCGAAAACTTGAGAATTTCGTTGTCCTGGAGCGGGAATCGAACCCGCATCTCCCGCATAGCGCCCGAGTATGCTAATCACCACACCACCCAGAACGGCCTGTGATAGCTATACTCAAATTAATCAGAAACTTGAAACTTGGTCGCTCTGAATGGTGTAGTGTTAGCATGCTCGGGCACTATCCGGGAGAAGCGGGTTCGATTCCCGCTCCAGGATGACAAAATTTTCGAGTTTTCAGATATTATCTTAATTAACATCCATGTCATATGTACGCGAATAAACTTATTCCCATCCTCCAAATTTGTATTGACGCTGTAGGTGTTTTCGGATGTCCACCAACATGCACCAGTCTTACTACGATGGTACACGTTACCGCCCATCTACCGCTGTCGCAACATACGGCTGAGAGTTGTTGCATCGCGTACGCCACGAGCCGACGCAGGTACCAACCAGCGGAACCTAGGCCTATCATGAAGCCTCTGGTAAACGTGTCCGTGGGATGGTGGAATTCCAGACGGCATCGCCCAGGTGTTCTCACTCCTTACACGCACTTCCTTCGCGGAGATCATTTCGATGTGGTGGTCCACACGCATACGTGAGAACGAACGAACTTAGCGATGCCGAACCGGTTTGCATTTTTATCACCCTCACCTATCACGTGATTGGTTCGCAACTGCGGTCATTTACATAACGCAACTATCGACACATGGCCATCGATTTGCGTGGAACTCCGACAAAACTTCTTCGTGCAGCATTTTCTATTTCGAGAAGTGTAGATGGAAAAGTCTTATGTGGACAAGTTAAGTGTTTAATTGTTCTGTAGTAAATCAAGAAATTTATAAATGTCACAGAGAAGATTTAACGAAAGTTGCTATGAATGTGGTTATTTATTTATCTTGTTTTTTAGATCTCTGGGTGAATTCTTAGAAAATCTCTAGGTGAATTCGTGAAAAGCATCAAAAGCGCCTCTGGCAGGGCCGAAGTCAGGGAGGGCCGGGCTTCTTTTGCCCGTCCTAGAGACTAACACAACAGTGCCCGACCTCTTTTACACCTTTTACCCGACCATTTTATATCCTTATCCCGATCTCAGTCATCAGCCGCCCCTGCCAACTTGCTTGTCTGGCTACGGGCCTGATCTGTGGGTGAATTCATATGAAAACCTCTTAATGAAAACCTATGAAAACCTCTTAATGAAAACCTATGAAAACCTATGAAAACCTCTTAATGAAAACCTATGAAAACCTCTTAATGAAAACCTATGAAAACCTCTTAATATTACCTCGTAATATGAAAATTTTAACTCTTTTAAATTAGTGAGAACTTTTCTCAGAGGTTTACTAAATGTTTAATACTCATTCCTTTTTCAAACAATGCATTTTCCCTGCTTGACAAAATTTTAACTACTGCATCCATAAAATAGTTATGCTGCCCAAAATAAGCTGAATACAAACGACTGTGTTCTAGAATTACCGTATTTTTCTGTGTATAAGACGCCCCCATGTATAAGACGACTCCTACTTTATCGAACCGAAAATTAAAAAATCAATGTCTTTATTAAACAAAAGGACACATTTGATATTTTTTAGAAATTAGGTAATATCACAGACAAAGTCTGTGGAGATAATAAAAAATAGAAGTTTGGAAATTTATATTATTTTGAAATTAGGTAATATTTTTAAGATACAAACTATGAAATTATGCATCACTTTCTACAGCACTATTAGTTCCAGACATATCTCTTTTTTCAACATCAACTGCATCACTGCTGTCGTCTGAGTCACTGTCTATATACACTGCTGGCCACCCAAAATGCAACACCAAGAAGGAAGCATCCGATCGGCCTGAAATTCGCAGCATGCGTCGCCCGCGAGAGGACATGCAAACGATTAGCATTGCAGGGCATATGCAAATCATGTGCGCCCGGCACGCCACGAAGAAGCACTATAAGAAGGGTGCACAGAAGGCGGGGTGTAAGTAGTGGAAGTGTGTTGTACTGCCGCACCTGTGCGTGGGAAGCTTCCTGATGCCTCGTCGCAGAATACGGCAGTCATTTAAGCACGTTTCGGAGTTCGACAGAGGACGAATAGTGGCTTATCGTGACAGCGGTTTATCGTACAGAGACATCGGCGCTCGTGTGGGACGACATCCAGCCAGAGTGAGGCGAGTATGGATTCGGTGGGTGCAGGAAGGACGGATGGACCGACGTGAGCGATTGCCGCAGCCGCGGGACACCACCGAACGAGAGGACCGGTATGTTGTGCGGCGGGCATTGACGGCTCGCACCGCCACATCACGAACGTTAGCGCAGGAATTAGGGTGTGTTGCTTAACAACCTGTGTCAGCACGTACCGTCCGACGTCGTCTGCAGGAGCGGGGACTTGTCGCACGGCGCCCATTGCTCCGATTACCACTGACGCTACACCACCGGCGAGTGCGGCGGCAGTGGGCCGTTGAACGCCGCACCTGGACTACGGAATGGCACGACATTATTTTCTCCGAAGAATCCCGCTTCTGCCTGCAACACCACGATGGTCGGATCCGTGTGTGGCAGCACCGCGGCGAGAGACTGTATGACGCCTGCATTATGCATCGTCATACCGGTCCGTCACCTGGCGTTATGGTTTGGGGCGCAATTGGATATGACACCCGCACCCCTCTGGTACGCATCGCCGGTACACTCAACAGCCGCCGCACCATCTCCGACGTTTTGGAGCCTGTAGTCCTCCCTTACCTGCAGGACCTGCCAGCGGCCACATTTCAACAGGACAATGCGCGCTCGCACGTAGCATGCGTCGTGCAACAGTTCTTAAAGGCCCACCAGGTGTCACTGCTGTCGTGGTCCGCCTGTTCTCCCGATATGTCGCCCATCGAACACGTCTGGTCGCTGATCGGCAACCGAGTGCCCCGGAAAGCACCACCCGCGGCTACGCCTGATGAACTATGGCAACGTGTGGAAGCAGCCTGGACCGACATACCCCAAGCCCACATCCAAAGCCTCTTTCGTTCGTTGCCGGCACTATGGACCGAAATCGTTATGAATCTATCCTTGCAGGCCACGTCCACCCATGCATGCTGATTGCCTTCCCTGGGGTGGATGAGATCTTCCAGCACGACAATGCGACGTGTCACACAACTAGAAATGCCCGAGAGTGGTTGGAAGAGCACGATGAAGACTACAAAGTGCTTCCCTTGGACCCTAATTTCCCAGACGTAAACACAATTGAGCATCTGCGGGACCACCTCGATCGTGGTGTTCGCTCTAATGCACCCTCCAGCAGCTGTCAGGAACACCTCATTCAGCATGGCTCCACATACCTGTGAACACCTTCCAGCACCTTATTGAGTCATTCCCAGCCCGTCTAGCTGCTGTCCGTGCTGCACACGGCGATTTCTGGGGATATTGACTAGTGGTCACAATAATGCGAGTCGACCGAATATAAATGTGATCTCATCGGACCATGTCGCACGTTTCCAGTCATGAGCTGTACAGCTGTTAAGCTTATGATACCATTCTTTTCTCATTATAGCGTTAGTTTCTGTTGTCAAAGGGCTTAGCAGTTGCAGCTCTTTCGTGCATGTTGGCTTTGTAAAGTTCTCTGCGGACTGTTCTTGTGAAAAGTGGGTCTTCCAGGTGGATATTGAGTTATGCTTTTGCGTGTAGCGGCCGTTATTTCCAGCCATGGGGGCCGCACGAACTATTGATGTCTGCGTGTTCCGCAAGTCGCACGGGCCTGTAAGCTCAATTGTTTCAACTTTGTATCTGTTGTTATGTGTCCAGTAAATCTGGCTTTGCTATCTCGTGTCCTTCTTGGTGTTGCATTTTGGGTGGCCAGGAGTGTATATTAGATCATCCTCAGTTCCATCCATGACATTGCTGATTCCACATTTATTGACGGACTTTACAACCACCTCTTGCTTGTCTCCATTCCATGAGTTTAGGACCCAGTTGCAGACCTCAGTAATTGTTGGTTTGTTTTAATCTCCCTGTTGGTGTCAAGTTGTTACCTGCTTTTTGCATTCATTTATTCCATTCTTCTTCCAACAGGGCTTTGAAGGGCTTGTGGATGGAAATATCTAAAGGCTGTAGCTGACCTGTATGACCACCAGGAATAACTAGTTGTAAGTCGTATTGGGAAGAGGGGATAAGAGGTACTGGCAGTTTTCTCTCAACCGGTTATAACCCGTGTATAAGACGACCACCAATGTTTAGTCTAAACATTTTGGAAAAAAATATCGTCTTATACACGGGAAAATACTGTAAGTTGACTTCTTTATTTAACTGTTTCTGCGTCCGCTGCCTCAACATTGGTGCCAGATGTCACAAATAATAAACAGCATGATAATTCTATTTTTAGATTACACAACAAGCACTGATTACTGGTAGGATGAATTTGCTAAAAGAACAAACCTGAATGATGAGAATGGTGGACTACGGCCGTTTGTGAGAATTCTGTAAATTTCTTCAGGAGTTTTGCCGTGATGAATGATCTGTAAAATAGCAGCAAAAGCACAAATAATAGAATTAAACACCTTTTAAGAAGGATGAACAGGGCTGAATTAGAGAGAATATTTCAAAATAGATTGCAAAGTGAGTACAGACACTAACCTAAAAATACGAACTTTTAATATAGAACAGTCACAGATACAGTGATTGGAAAAAATAATGTGAACAATATGATTATAGGGGTTCGCCGCCCCGGTGGCGCAGTGGTCTAAGGCGTTGGCCTCTGATCATTCGTCCATAAGGGGTCCGGGTTCGAATCCCGGTCAGGCATGGATGTTGTGTTTGTCTTACGGCACTGGCTCTCTCCCTTCCCTGGAACCAGTGACCCTAAATTAGGGACGGGCGACTGCTTATAGCCCATTGAGTTGCTCACGGTGGTCGTTAAACCTCCAATCAAAAAAAAAAAAAAAAAAAAAAAAATTATAGGGGTTCAATGTTATTCGCGGGGGCTACATTGTAAAATACAAAAGCTTTATTATGTAAATTTCGAGATGTAAATCCGTTTCCCGGGGTAACCATGACAAGGACGGCAAGTCAGACTATCCCAAAACCTGAATATTTTATCGTCCTGGAGAGGGAATCGAACCCGCGTCTCCCAGATAGCGCCCGGGATGCACCATACAATATACATTTTGAAGATGTGAATTGATTATTTTGGTGTAAATATGACATCGTTGGTATGTCAGATAACAGTAACTCTTCAGTACGAAATGATCAGACTTCCAAAGAGAACAAATCGTGGAAGCCAGTTTAGTAGGGAGTCTGTAACGTCAACAGCCAACATTCTCCACTGTTATGATTGCGTACAGGAAACAGAGCAAGATTTCATCGGCAAAGAAAAATAGTGGGAAAAAACCGAGATTTAATGAGAGGGGCGGTCAGGCACTAACAAGGATTGTGTCCAAATGACACCAAACAACTGCAGCAAAAGCATAACTCAATATCCACCTGGAAGACCCACTTTTCACAAGAACAGTCCGCAGAGAACTTTACAAAGCCAACATGCACGAAAGAGCTGCAACTGCTAAGCCCTTTGACAACAGAAACTAACGCTATAATGAGAAAAGAATGGTATCATAAGCTTAACACCTGTACAGCTCATGACTGAAAACGTGCGACATGGTCCGATGAGATCACATTTATATTCGGTCGACTCGCATTATTGTGACCACTAGTTAATATCCCCAGAAATCGCCGTGTGCAGCACGGACAGCAGCTAGACGGGCTGGGAATGACTCAATAAGGTGCTGGAAGGTGTTCACAGGTATGTGGAGCCATGCTGACTGAGGTGTACCTGACAGCTGCTGGAGGGTGCATAGAGCGAACACCACGATCGAGGTGGTCCCGCAGATGCTCAATCGGGTTTACGTCTAGGAAATTAGGGTCCAAGGGAAGCACTTTGTAGTCTTCATCGAGCTCTTCCAACCACTCTCGGGCATTTCTAGTTGTGTGACACGTCGCATTGTCGTGCTGGAAGATCTCATCCACCCCAGGGAAGGCAATCAGCATGCATGGGTGGACGTGGCCTGCAAGGATGGATTCATAACGATTTCGGTCCATAGTGCCTTCCACAGGTGTGAGTGGACCCAGAGAATGCCTCAAAAACATTCTCCAGACCATAACGCTGCCCCCACCAGCTTATGTTCTCGCAGCAATGGTTGAAGAGTGTTTGTTATCCGATGTTTCTCGCCTTATACGCCAACGTCCATCCGTTCGATGAAGCAGAAAGCGTAACTCATCGGAGAAGGCAATCCTTTGCCAATCAGTGTTGGTCCGATTCCGATACTTACGTGCAAATATAAACCTTTTCTGCCGATGCACCTTCGTTAGCATAGGTGCAGTGACCATCCATCTTCATCGGAGCCCCATACGCAGCAGAGTTCGCTGAACTGACACACTTCTGGTATACCCCTGTTTCATTCAGCCAGTGAGTTACTCCACTGTAACGTGTCGATCGGCCCTCAGCCACCTTCGAAGCCGACGTTCACCTCTCTCATCAATGACAGCTGGTGCTTCGCAGCTTCCACATCGCTTATTCGCAATGGTGCCATTTCTCCAATCACGATACACTTTAACTGCATCAGCTCGGAACAGTTCTCAAGCTGCGCTGTTTCAGAAATACAGACACCCTTGGCCCGAAAGCCGATAATCATCCCTTTTTACAAATCTGATAAATCGCTCCTTTTATCCATGACAGCAACGAGTGATATGTTTTCAGAATGCCAGCTCACGACACGTGCCTTCTTATATTGGCTACGCGCTGTTGACGTCAAAAGTAGGAGGTGGTCACAATAATGTGATTCAACTGTGTATTATTCCCAACAGTAAAGCGTGTTTATGTATGGAGAACTCCCAAAGGAAGCGGACAATTTGGAATGTCTGGTTCCAACTGTCAAATATGGGGTTGGATTTGTGATGATTTGGGCTGCCATATCTTCGCATTCGGCTGGGCTGGCCATGTCATTTCTCTACATGGTCGAGTTACTGCCAGCGAGTACAGGGGCATTCTATGCACTCAGGTGTACCCTAGGGTCCAAATGTTGTTTCCCAACAATGACGCAATTTTTCAAGATGATAATGGGCCATATATAGCGCCGTAACAGTTCTGTCTTGATTTGAGGAGCATCAAAATGATTTTCAACATCATAGCCCTGGGCAGCTCAATCACCTGACTAAAATATCGTGGCAGTTTGGGAGAGCACAGTGAGAAGCAAATTCCTCTCCAACATATCTGAAGCAATTTGCTGATGTTATGATCGACGAATGGTACAACATTCCACTGGAGACTATTAAAAAGGTGTATGAATCTACTCCAAGAAAGTTGGAATTAGTACTAAAAGCAAATGATTCTTTAATACTTTTCTAATAAAGACATATCACCCATTTTCCAGGTGTTCACATTATTTTGCCCAACCCTTGTATTGATATGCAAATATAACAGTCACGTGGTGTGATGACGTTTTGCCTTGTTCTTTACAAATAACGTATTGATCATTCTGCAACAGTAACTTGTGTAAACATGGGGGAAATATGTGTTGGAATTCCAAAAAGATTTAATGGCAGAAGCACGTTTAGAGGAAGCCAGTATTAACCAAAAGAAAGAAATTACTGGTTCCTCAAAAGTAGCGATTCCAAACATTTTCAGTGACTGGAGGACAAGCGGATCTTCCATATGCGAAACGCATAAACGCTGCTGAGATTGATCGTTTCAATGTGAGGATGATTTTATGGAAGAACACGTCTTCCAGTGTGCAGCAACTGATTCACATTTCAACAACTCCGACCCGAACCGTGCATTGGGAGTTACACAAGTTGGGCTTTGCAAATCGTCAGCCCATTCAGAAGCCACGTGACTGCAGCGATGCAGAGAACGCAGTGAATAGACAGTAGAGCTGTGGAAGAAATATATATATATATATATATGTGGGATGTAAGGTCAGGTGATGCGTAACATCACAGCCTCTCCTTGACAAATGTCAACCCCGCCTTCTCGTGGTGCATCCTGTTCCCACTAAAGGGGCTCTGACGACCGCCAATAGCGGTATAACTATACCATCGGGATTAGAGGAAATTCTATCCCACACTCACCAACCCGCTTGGCCAGCGTGGTGAGTTATGGCCAAACCCCTCCAAAATGATTCCACAACTTAAATCTTGGCCCTCAGTCTCCGGCAGCTGGAATGTACCTGGCCAAGGCAGCGGCCAGTGCGACATGAAGGCAGAGGGTGCTAAGAATCCCCGGAGGACCGGACTAGGCTGCCATCTGATGCTGACCTTGGCTACGTACAATGGACGCTCCCTATCTTCTGATTCAAGGCTTCTTGAATTGGAAGAGGAACTACAAAGGATCAAGTGGGACATCGTGGGGCTAAGTGAGGTAAGGAGAAAAGGAGAAGATCTCATTGAACTGAAAAGTGGACATCTCTTCTACTATCGTGGGACAGATACTGGCAGAACTAGTGGTGTTGGATTTATAATAAACAAGAAACTGAAGGATAAAGTTGTAGAAGTTGAAAGTTCCTCTGACAGAGCTGCACGACTTGTTATCCAACTCTCGAAAAGATACCAGGCTCAGATTATTCAAACTTATGCACCCACCACAAGTCATCCTGAAGAAGAAATTGAAGAATTTTATGAGGAAATTTGTCATCTAAATAATAAAGGTAAGCAGCACTTGAAAATAATTATGGGAGATTTCAATGCAAAAATAGGGCAACGGCAACAGAATGAAACTTCAGTAGGTAAATTCGGTCACGGCAACAGAAACCAGCGTGGAAATACTCTCGTTGAGTTTGCAGAGGCAGAAGGGTTTTTCATCTTGAACTCCTTCTTCAAGAAAAAGCCACACAGGAAATGGACATGGAGACATCCAAATGGGACAACAAGTGAAATTGATTTTATTATGTGTAACAAAAAATTCGTCATAGAAGACTGCAGTGTGCTAAACAAGTTCAACACAGGTAGTGACCATAGATTGGTGAGATGTAAGATGCACCTCAACTCTAAACTTGAACGTGGCAAGCTCATAAGACAAACAAAATCTATTGACATAACCAACCTTAAAAACACCATAATACCTTCAAGTTGGAACTGAAGAACAGGTTCTCTGCTTTAGAAGGCCTAACATCGGAAGAAGTGGACATCTCTGAAGTTAACAGAAAAGTAACCAAAGCTCTTATGGAAACAGCAACAAAATTAGCTGGGTCTAAGAACAAGTTGCATGTAAATAAATTATCAGGAAAAACGAAAATGTTGATGCAAAAAAGAAGAGAGATGAGGACAACTAAAGAAGATGTGACTTCCAAAGTGGAATATATAGAGCTATGCAAGACAGTACGAAAAAGTATCACTGAAGACGTAAGAAAATTCAACTGTGAACTAGTGAGGAAAGCAATTGAAAACAACCAAAGCCTAAAGATAGCAAAGGGACATCTCAGTAAGGGAAGAAAACAGATTATGGCACTGAGAAAAGAAGATGGTTCTGTAACAAGAAATAGAGGCGAAATTTTGACAAGAGTGAAAGATTTCTACTCCAAATTATATGAAAGGGATGATACATGCACTCCAGACATCATGAAAGATACCAGTACCAGAGTTCCTCCAGTCCTTCCAGCAGAAGTTGCACATGCAATCAAGAACATGAAGCGGGGAAAAGCTCCAGGAGAAGATGGAATTACTGTAGACATCATACAAGAAGCAAGTGGAGAAATCGAAACAGTACTCGCCCAAATTTTCACTCGATGCCTTAATGAAGGAAAGATTCCTGAGGATTGGAACACCGCTACAATGATCCTGCTACATAAGAAAGGTGACATTGAGGATCTCGGAAACTACAGACCTATCAGCCTCCTATCAGTAGTTTATAAAATCTTCACTAAAGTTCTTTCACACCGCTTGAAGGTAACACTGGACATGGCTCAACCGAGAGAACAAGCTGGATTCAGGAGTGGCTACAGCACAATAGATCATATCCACGTACTGAGAGAACTAATTGAAAGAGCGAGGGAATATGAACTTCCATTGTGCATGGCTTTTATCGATTATGAAAAAGCCTTTGATTCGGTGAAACCATCAGCAGTTACAATGGCTCTGAAAACCTGCGGTATTGAAGATGCATACATTAATATCATTAATAACATCTATGAAAAATGCAAGTGCAAAGATTAGGCTGTTTGAAAATACAACACACGTAAAAATTGGAAAGGGAGTGAGACAAGGTGACACCATATCTCCGAAGCTCTTTAATGCCACATTGGAGGGTGTTTTTCAGTCGCTGAGCTGGGAAAACAAGGGGATAAAGATTAATGGAGATTATCTAACCCACCTTCGTTTTGCTGATGACGTAGTCATTTTTGCAACTACCCCATCAGAGCTGCAGAGTATGATCCAGGAACTTGCTGACAAGAGTAAAGAAGTGGGATTAAAAATGAACTTTCAGAAGACAAAAGTGATGTTCAATGCTTTTACAAGAAATGAAGATTTATCGATTGATGGAGAAAAGCTGGGAGATAACAGACACGTACGTTTATCTTGGACAGCAGATATCTAGTGAGGGTCACATTGATGAAGAAATTAATCGGCGTACAAAAACTTGCCTGGAGAGCTTTTGGAAGAAACAGCATAATTTTCAAGAGCAATATGCCATTATGTCTTAAAAGAAAAGTGTTTGATCAATGCATCCTTCCAGTGCTTACGTATGGTGCAGAGACGTGGACCTTAACTAAAAGAGACATACAAAGGCTGCAGACAACTCAAAGAAGCATGGAGAGGTGCATACTTGGTGTAACCAGGAGAGATAAGAAGAGGAACTCGTGGATCCGAAAAATGACAAGAGTGGAAGACATCATGATCAGAGTTAAATCCCTGAAATGGCAATGGGCTGGACATACTGCCAGAAGGACAGATCATCGATGGACAGCCGAAATTTTAGATTGGATTCCAAGGGACAGGAAAAGACCCAGAAGAAGACCACATGGGAGATGGGTGGATGAAATTCGAAAGTATGCAGGGGTGACATGGAGGAGACTGGCACAAGACAGACTGTTGTGGAGGAAACTTGGGGAGACCTTCGTCCAGCAGTGGATTGATAATGGTTGACAATGATGATGATGATGATATATATGTACAGTAAATATATTTCCTCAATGTTATAGATATATATACACTGAAGAGCAATTGAATTAGAGATACCTGTCTAGTAACGTGTAACACCACCTTCCGCCCTGATGACGGCGGCGATTCGTCTCGGCATGGACTCGACAAGACACCGGAAGCGTTGGAAGCCATACGAATCTACCACCCCAGAACAAGCTCCCACAGTTCACAAAGATTTGATGGAGGGGGGTCAGAGCCTCGAACATCTCTCTTAATGCCATCCCAGATGTGCTCGATGGGATTGAGGTCAGGTGACCTAGCTGGCCAAAGAAGCGAGGTCACGTCGGTGGAGTGTTCATCCAACCATTCGGATACAATTCGGGAGCAATGGCACGGTGCATTGCCTTGTTTCAGGATGAGGTCCCCAGTGGGATGTTGAAGGCGCACAAACGGGAGCAAAGCGTCGTCCAGGATATCCCGGTAACGTTGACCTGTGAGGGACGATGTCACACGTACCACGGGTCCCATTTCAGTCCACTTAAACAGTCCCCAGACGAGAATGTAACCCCCCACCAGCTTGAAGAGTACCCTGCTGGCAAGAACGATCCATCGCTTCATGTGGTTTGCGCCGTACTCGTATCCTGCCATCCGCATGTACCAACGTGAATCTCGGCTCATCAGTCCAGGCAACATTTTTCCACATGTCTAGGGTCCAGTGGCGATGTTCCCGCGCCCATGCTAATCTTTGCACCCTGTGTTGTGCGGTTAGCAGCGGTACCCTCGTGGGACGATGGCTTCTGCACTCCATAGTGAGGAGATGGTTCCGGATGGTGTGGCTGCTTACACGTTTTTGTGCACCAGCGTTAAACTGCCGAGTGATTTCTTGCACTGTGGCCCGTTTATCCGCTGTTACAATGCGAGCTAGCCGACGTTGACCCCGCTCATCCACACGCTATTGTCCACGGCAGTTGGCCCTTGCAGGGATGGTTTTACCAGATTCGATGTACTCACGGTGCACCCGTAACACAGTGGCTCGTGAAAATCCCAGTGTCTGCACGACTTTCGAGATGGAGTGACCCATTTGTCGGGCCCCGACAATTTTCCCACGATCAAATGTGCTTAGTCTTACCCATATTGCGTCCGACTGTTACTGATTCCCGTCGCATCACTCCTTATATTGTCGGATCACTGCATACGCAATGTCGGTTCCGTTTACAGGGCCGCCCACAGCACTATATTTGCATAACGCCAGCTGCCTCTAATTCAATTGCTCTTCAGTGTATATAGCTCCACATCTGAAATTTCTCCAGCCTTTTCATTTCCCTCTTGGTAAATATCCATGTCTCAGAACCGTAGAGAGCTACTGGCGAAACATATGCATTTAAGATTCTCTTCCTCAGATTTAGATCTTTAATTTTGGCTCTCGGTAGTCTTTGATTCTCTCTAAAAGCCGTTTTTGCCATCCCCAGTCTCATTCTAATTTCCTTTTCGCATCTCGCGTCTTCAGTAATAATATGACCCAAATAGCGAAATGATTTAATTTGTTCGATGCATTGGCCTTCAGTTTTAAGGATAGCCTGTTTTGGATCCTTTCCTATTACCACTAGTTTTGTTTTACTTTTTATTTATCTTCATTCCATAGATATTCGCATTTTTGTGTATTGTTGACATCATGCGCTGTAATGATTTGACTAATCCTGAAACAATTGCCTGGTCATCAGGAAACTTAATGGCCTTAATTCTCTCTCCATTAGCCCAAACTACTTCACTGACGCTCCCCAAGGCCTGATCCATCATAACTTCGGCATAAATACCAAAAAGGCCAGGTGACAACAAGCACCTCTGCCTTACACCTTTATTTATTGGGACTGTATCAGTCATTTAATCTTGAATTGAAATCATCTGATTGCTTCTACTGGCATAAAATCTGATGTTGCTCAGATCCTTACTTCGACGTCCTGGATGGTATAACGGATAGTATGCTTGAACGCAAATCGGAGAAGCGGGTTCGATTCCCTGCTCAGGACGATGTAATTTTCAAGTGAAGTTACATGTTGAGCACTAAAAAAAGCAACGGACATTCTGTTTGCCGCCGTAAAAATCGTGTATATTTTTTCTAGCATTCCTAATGTAATCGAGACAGTATCTCTTTATTTACCTTTAACAAGAGGATATTTGAAAACCGAAACAAATAAAGCACAACATGAAAATCAAAAGTATTTGCGAATACAGGGAGATCTGAAATATGTTTTCGCAGCTTGTGGTCCGAAAACACGTTTTCACAGCTTGGTGATCTGAGCGACTTTAATCGCGGACGCATTGTCGGCGCAAGACAGAAGTGTCATTTTATCGCCCAAATGAAAGCAAGCGGTGGCAGTTCACATGTCAATGATGACCGAAGTCAACGTAGATTATCGAGGCTCGTGAAGAATGAACGCTAGGCAACAGCGGCGGCTGTCACATCCAGGTTAAATGTCGGATGCCCAAGCAGGGTTAGCGAGCTAACGGTATGTCGCTCTCTGCATACCCTGGGTTACAGGAGCCGATGTCCTACTCGTGTGCCAGTGTTGATTGCGCGTCATCGGAAATTACTCCTCGCCTGGTTTCGTGAACATCAAAACTGTACCTCTGCAGAGTGGTGCTGCATCGTGTGGTCAGATGAGTCCCGTTTCCAGCTGTACTGAGCTGATGAAAGGCTGCGGGTGTGTCGTCGACAGGATGAGGCCATGGCCCCGTCGTGCCAGGTCGGCTCTGTTCTAGTGTTTCTGTTGTGATTTGGGAAGACTTCTCTGGAGAGGTCCTTAACCGCTGCGCGCTACTTGCATGTGCTGGCTCTTCCTTAACACGCTTTCATGGCCATCGCTCATCCTGCGGTCAATGGTCTGTTTCATCAGGACAATGCGTCACCAGCCGGGCCGCAACCATCCCTGCATGGCTCGGGGAACACTCGTCTGAGTTTGACACCATCCAGTGGCCCCCAAGGTCCCCGTATTTAAACTCTGTGGAAGTTCTCTGGGATGCCGAGGAACAGAACCTCAGATCTGTGGATCCTGGACCGACGTCTCGGGCGGAGTTAAGGACTGTGCTGCAACAGGCATGGTTGGCATTACTTTCGTAAACCCTCGGGCGTCTGGGGGATTCGTTGCTCGGCGTGTACAGGCTGTTATTCGCGCTAGAGGAGGACCAATAAGCCATTACATAGGTATCCCTAATATTTTGCTCATTGAGGGTAAGTGTTACATTTAGGGTTTTGTGAAGCACTACTATTAAGTAGTACATTTCTTCTTTTCTGAAACAGAAGTCAGTTTAAAAATCTCGAGTTCCAGAACGTTAATTGCTTTGAAAAATCATGATGAAAAGCAAATATAATTTGAGATAAATCTTTCCATAGAAAAAAAATAAGATAATTGTAAAGCATTCAGAAAAATAATAAGCACCTTCAGAAAATAGAATGACTAATTCACCCGCATTGATAGCGAAAAGCATTTCATCATCGCGCAATTAGTAATCTCCGTTTTTCCCTTAACCGTGATCGCGTGGTTAATATCTTTCAATGCCAGCCGGTAGTGATCCTGCTGGGTTTCAACCCGCACCGGGTTCGATAAGGGATTCCTTCACTTCGTATATAAGGAAAAGATCAGAAAATATCCTTGCTAAAACGGCTGAGGAAGTGAAAAATTGAAGTTTTTGAAAATACGGGAAATTTTTGTACAAAAACGGGAAAGCCCGAAACTGATCGCGCCCTATCGGAAATCATATAATTAACTGGCAGCATAATAACAGGGCGCGATTAAAATTAACAGGGTGCGATTGGTTTTGGGCTTTTCTGAAAGGAATAACGGAATTGGTGCCAGTAAGAAATGTACCAAAATACTGAGATTTCCGTAATAAGGGAAGAAAATTTTCAAACTGGGAATTCTGTTAAAAGTGGGGACCCACCGGCGACTTTGCTCTACGTTATTTTTAGGAATTTTCCGTGAATTCACACCACTTATTTTTTACACTGCATTTTCCCAATGTGTCTTGTTAAATGAACCGCGTGACTAAATGACCTACTCTGAGTGATCATTGAATTATGACAACCCCTATCAAAAGTGAATGCGGCCTGTTAATTATGTGATTTCCGATAGGGAGCAATTAGTCGGCCGACGTAGCATATGCACTGAGTGGCCACTTTATTATGACCACCTGACAGTTTTAGGCAAATGAGCTATGGCTGCACGCTGTTGCCGTCAGAGGGCGAGGCTACTATAAAAAAGGGAAAGCTTAGTGCCTGCGACAGTAGTAGAAGTGATTTTTGGGTGACGAGATCGGTAAAAATGCGATTTGACGGACTTTTAACGTGGGATGATTGTAGGAGCTCGGAGCCATGGAGCGAGTATCACCGAAACCGCCGCATTCGTGAAATGTTCCAGAGCAGCTGTTGTTAAAGTGTTTAAAAACTGGACTGTCAGCCAAAAACTGGGTCTCTATGTGCAACATGTGGTCGTCATCGACTAGTGACTGCTCGGACGGAGCGGAGAGTGTCCAGACTGGTAACAGACAACAGAAGGGCAACAGTGTAGCAAATTGCAGACCATCTTAATCAAGGATCGCCTCAAATGATCTCTGCACGCACTGTTCGCCGTACACTGCATAAGACGGGATATGGCAGCCGAAGGCCTGTTCGAACACCTTTGCTGTCTGTAGTTAACAAGAGAAAGCGTCTCCAGTTCGCACAGGAGCACAAGGATTGGACAGTCGATAATTGGAAACAAATTATGTAGTCCGATGAATCGCGTTTTCAGTTGCACCATGCCGACGGCCAAGTGAGAATTTGGCGAAAACAGCACGAAAGCATGGACCCCAAAACCCCAAATGCATTGCTACAACCCTTCGAGCTGGTGGAGGCAACGTTGTGGTTTGGGGAATGTTTTCCTGGCATGCTTAAGGCCCTTTGCTTCGTGTTTATCAACGTCTGACTGGCACATCATTTCTAAACATCGTTGCGGACCAAGTGCATCCTGTCATGTGGATGGTTTATCCCAATGGCGATGGCTACTTTCAACAAGATAATGCGTCCTGCCATAGTCTCAACCCCATTGAGAATTTGTGGGATGAAGTTGAACGAGCCATCAGACAGCTGGATCCACAACCCTGTAATCTCACACTCCTGGAAAGGGCTATTCATCAAGCATGGTCTCAGATTCCACAAACCACCCATCAACATCTCGTGGAGTCCATGCCACGAAGAATCGACGCAGTATTAAAGGCAAAAGGTCGGCCAACGAAGTACTGAGGGGATGGTCATAATAAAGTGGTCACTCGGTGTATAAGGTGAGAGTGGAGCAGTAGGTAGTAAAATTCGGAGCGTGATGGGTTAACGGAAGAATTTATCTGGCTTTGAGAAAGTGCGGATTGTGGTAGCTCGGACAGCGTGTTCCTCGATTTTCGAAACGGCTGAACTGGTGGGTTGTCCGCGAGCCGCCGTAGTTAAAGTGTATCGGGACTGGCGTGAAAATAGTCAAACAACAACCTAGAGTCAAAACTACGCAGGACAGCGAAAGGTTGATGTAAGAGGTGATCGCCGGGTCCAAGGACTCGTACAGGTCAACAGTCGTAGCACTGCTCAACAGTTGACTACCCAATACAAGAGAGGTCAACTCGGAACAGTATATCTCGTGACCATGCGTCGCACGCTTACACATAATGGCCATTACAGCAGACGACTCCAACGACATCCTCTCCTAAGGATGGTTCATCGGCGCAAAAAGCTCGCCTGGCGCAAAGAGCATGGCGAGCTTTTTGTGGTACATGGTACATGCGGAAAAACACGACTGTTGCCCACTATCGTGAATTGCCTACTGACTCTGAACACCCAGCAATTTTGCTTTTTTTCCCAAATGGCGATGGTGTCTTCCAAGATGACAATGGTCCAAGCCACAGGTCCAATGTTGTGCAGGAATGCTTTCAGGAACACATTTCAGACATTCAACATATCGTTTGGCCTCCGAATTCCGATAACAATCCCATAGCGCGCTTGTGGAAACACTATGGAACGGTATATCAGGTGTCTGCACACACCAATCATTTCCATACCTGCATTGAAGGCTGCATTACACTCAACCTGGTTGTCTATACCAGGGCTATAAAAGAGAGAAGGGCTAGTCCGGCGCTTTGTAAAACCGAATGCCGACAATCCTCATGAGAGAGGCTGGGGGGTCAGTTGTGACGTCACTCAGAGGCGCAATCAGGGTGGGGCAGGCTGCCCCGGGCGCAGCTCATGAGAGGGCGCAAAAATAACTGCTTACAGTCTTGATTAAAATCAGAATTGAAACTTTTACTTCGAATCCTGGTGTGAGGATCTCTGCGAACGAGAGGCCCCTTTAAATACTTATATATGATTTTTGTGTCTTTTTCGTGTGTATATGTATGTGTTCAAGTGACAGCCGTGTAAGATATCTTGTACGAGAACGAACAATTTATCCTTGCAAACTATTTTGGGGACATTGGTCCTCAACGACGCCATTTTGCTCGAACTCGTAAGATAGTCGTTGGTTGTCAAGTACATGGTGATATTCGGTACGCCTTCTTACATGCTCGGAGGCGGAACTTAAAGAACATTCGTTACGAGGTGTCAACAATGCAACCCCCGAAAACGTTGGGGGGTTCGCGGAGGAAGGGATACGAGGAGGACATTAGAGATTGGAAGGCGAGGAGAATGAGATGTCACAGGGATACACCATAATGTTTTTTTCGTTGTATGGGATAGAACCCATAAAGCATGTAAATAATGTACAGTTATATATATATACCTTGAATAAATATTCGGATTTCTTGGCAAATGGATTCCTGAACTGAAGGTATTTTCCTTAAGGCCGTACTTTGTAAAGGACGAAACGAACCAAACGGGCCTGGGAACCACAGGCTCGCTAAAACATGTCACACCTGGTATACAGAATTTACCTAGCATTTCTTCTTCAGTTGCGATAGCTTGACAGCTTAAGATTCGCATTTCTTCCTCAAAATGTACAGGGGATGTAACTTGCTCACAACCAGAAATGACGGTGTGGTTGTTCGTACCTAACAAGATAAGGATGTCGTTCATATTTTTGAAGATTCTCTGGAAGCATTTTTGATCATTACTGCCACTACTGCAAGCTGCATTCGGTTCATTTAAAATGGTACCAAAGGTCGAACCTCCGGAACAGTCGGGAATCTCACAGCTCTTTCCATATTTTGTATTTTACAGCCCTAAATAGCGTTCTGCGTACAGTTCATCTTCACCACCCCGAACACTCTTAATGTAAGTAAGAGTCAGAAAAATGCACGAAACTCTTCTGACGAGAGCTGTCCCCCATTCCCTAATTTTTTCCTACGTAATTAGTGAGGGTTAAATGACATTATCGTGTGGGATAAGAAATGACACGTAGTTCCGTAATACTCTAGTTGCAATATGGTACCCCAATAAAAAATATTTTAAAGTTAGGTTGTTTAAGGTGGACGTCTAGTGATTTTGCTTTCTATACTTCCAATGGGCAAACTTCTGTACACATTTTCTTCACAATTAATGCGTTCCCTAGGATGAAAATTTTAACATCGATTAAAATAACTTCCTATTATAACTTGGAATTTATAATATTTTCTAAAACATAACCATAATTATATTAAAAATCAATAACTTTTCCTTTGGTGGTGTAGAGACCAGAAAAAGATGGCGCGACTTGTACATTGATGACGTCAGCAGACAAACAAATGTTGGACTGCTTAATTATGGTTATTGTTTAGAAAATATTAAGTGTTCCAAGTTATAATATGAAGTTACTTTAATCGATGTTCAAATTTTCATCCTTGGGAAATCATTGATTGGGAAGAAAATGTGTACAGAAGTTTGCCCATTGGAAGTATAGGAAGAAAAATCACTAGACGTCTACCATAAGCTACAATTAAAATGGCAATAACTTTGCAAGTCTTCCTCTGATCCGCCAAAAAAGTAGCCCGTTCTTAAACTCTGTTGCACAGCTGTTAGTCATTATTACTTATCAATTAAACACGAGAGAATATGATACAAAAAGAAAGTATACATTTTAGTGTAGCGCGAAATGTCAGCCAGTGTTAACTCTTTTTTTAGAACGTCTTTTGTAAAAAAAGATCGTGCTTCTGTTATCGGTTTGTCTGTCCGTCCGCCTGTACCCACGATATCTCTGCAACTATTAGTCCCATTTGAAAAATTCTTTTTGCATTGGAAAGCTTGAAATATGCAAATGATGATCCTTCATTTCGTTGGTTTTTTTACGATGTACAATTTCGCCGGTAGAGGGCGTAAACGCAGATGATGTCGCATTCAAAAATACGTTTTATTCCACATATTTGCTTCTAAACATCCGATTGAAAAAAAAAATTGTATCTTTCGATTCCATTTATATCGAAGAGTATTTTAGATATAGTTACTTTTTCAAATTACGCACAGATTTTCCGCTAGGGGCGTAAAAATGAATTACCTTTTCCTCGATAACTCTTCTTCTAAAACTCCGATTTGAAAATTTTTTTCTTCAGCGGATACATCTCCTGATGGAAAATCTTTTGCATATAATTTCTAATATTTGGTAAAGAATACTTCGGCCACCAGGGGGCATGAGTGTTAATTTTTGCTTATGATGTATTTGCCATAAAATCGGAGCTTCTAAAATATTGATTGAAAAAATTCTTTCGTGGACTGATGCCACTCACATCGATAAACCTTTTCGGAATATTTTCTTCTTAAAATATTACACAGTTCCTCCGCCAGGGGCGTAGATGAACATCTTATTTTTGTCAATATCGCTACTTCTAAGAGTCCGATTTGAAAAATTTCTTCGTTGTTGGATAGTGTTTTCTGTGTGACATGTTTTTCATGTAATTTCAAAATTTTCAAGTAATTCATAGACTTCCCGCTAGGGGGCGTAGCGGTAAATTGTGTTACCCCCTATATCTCTGTTTCTAAATCTCCGATTTGAAAAATTCTTTCTGCACCGGATACAGCTCCTGATGGGAAAGGGAATCGTTTGCGCATAATTTCGAATTTTTGTAAAAAAAATAATTTGGCCACCAGGGGGCGTAAATCTTAATTTCCGCTTCTGTTGTATTTTCAGCAAAATATGATGTTCTAAATTCTCGATTGAAAAAAACGTCGTTTGTTGACCGATACTACTCATGTCGACAAACCTTTTAGAAACATTTTCTTCTTAAAATAGTGCATGGTTTCTACGCCAGGGGCGTAGATGCAATCTTAATTTTTTTTAATATCTCTACTTCTAGTAGTCCGATTTGAAAAATTCCTTCTTTGTTGGATAGTGTTTCTAGTGTGACATGTGGTTCATGCAATTTCAAAATTTTCAAGTAATTCATAGACTTTCCGGTAGGGGGCGTAAAGGTAAATTGCGTTTCCTCCCATATCTCTGCTTCTAAATCTCCGATTTGAAAAATTCTTTCTGCACCGGATACAGCTCCTGATAAGAAATCGTTTGCACATAATTTCGAATTTTTGTAAAAAAAATGGTTTGGCCACCATGGGGCGTGAATTTTAATTTCCGCTTCTGTTGTATTTGCAGCAAAATATGAGCTTCTAAAATCTCGATTGAAAAAAAGTCGTTTGTTGACCGATACTACTCCTCATATCGACAAACCTCTTAGGAAAATTATCTTCTTGAAAAAATGCATGGTTTCTACGCCAGGGGCGTAGATGTATATCTTATTTTTGTCAATATCTGTACTTCTAAGAGTACGATTTGAAAAATTCCTTCTTTGTTGGATAGTGTTTCCTATGCGAAATGTGTTTCCTATAAATTCAAAATTTTGAAGTAAATCATAGACTTTCCGCTAGGGGGCACAAAGGTAAATTACGTTCTCTGCGTTATTTCTACTCCTAAAGATCTGATTTGAAAAATTCTTCCTGTATCGCATACAAGACCTGATGGAAAATATTTTTTCACATAATTTCTAATGTCTGGTAAAGAATGGTTTAGCCACCAAGGGTCATAAGCGCTAATTTCTGCTTCTGAAATATTTGTTGCAAAATCTGGGCTCCTGAAAACTCGACTAATTTTTTTTTTCTTCGACCGATACCGCTTATATGGATGCACCTTTTGAGAATACTTTCTTCCTAAAATAATGAATTGTTTTCCCACCAGGGGACGTAAAGTCACATCTTATTTTTGTCGATATCTCTGTTTCTAAGAGTTCGTAAGCTCACGATTCCGTTTACAGCAATATCTGAGGGATTAAAAACCCGATTGAAAATCTTCTTTCTTTCGTCAGATCTATTGCTTTCCATACCGGCTCCATTGACTTTGAATAGCTTTGATAAATTTAATTTGCGTCAGAACGGATTCAAAAGACGTGCTTATTACACTCGAAAATTCGGTGTCATCTTTCTTGCTTTTTCTTTTGTTTGAAAAATTGTAATTGCATATGCGTGTGGGTATTAAATAATGCAAATCTGTGCGTAATCAATACACAAGACCTCTTTTGCCGTATCCAAAAAACTTATGCAGCAAGCAGGATTATATAATATTTCAGACGGCAAAGCTTTTTTGTCACAACGCTTTGGGTGGAAGAGGGGGGGGGGCGCAATGTTTTGAGGTTTGCCACGGGCGCAGACATGCCTAGCTACGTCTCTGCGTCACTGTGCTGCTTGGACATCTCCAGTGCTGCTGGGATGTCATTGCGAGAAGAGTTTTCTAGCTTGCGCTTTATTTAATCAAACTAGATTATTTTATCGTTAGCGTTATATTTATTAGTGTACATGTAAAAAACTAAATTGTGTGAATATTTAATAGTGTATCTACTGCATGCATCTATATAAATAGTTAGTTTAGCTGCGTAAATCGTGCGACTTTTTGTGTTTTTAACAAATGTTTTCGTGTTCCGCGGAAACGTGTAGGAATAAACACACGTACCGGAAATGACAAAATCTTGTATTGCTTGCTTTTCCCCGAAAAAAAAATCAGTGCTGGTAAAAGAATAACGCAGAGAACCCAAAGACGCAGGGTAAAAAACATTTGTTCGAAATGCTTTGGAACAATTAAGTGAATTAAGACCGAAGAAAATTAATCTGGTAATTTTTTCAGCGTTTTTTTTTTCATCTTTAGTTAAGAAAATTAACTGAAGGTGAAACGAACGCTGGAGTACGAAATGCAGGATCAGGGATAATGTACAGACGACAGAATGCCGTAACTGCAATTTTTTACAAATCTGTAATAATTATTTAATGAAAAAAAATACAACACTTTAGAAAAATCTCCAAACCAACAGGCAAAAAAAAAAAAAAAAAAAAAAAAAAAAGACATATCGCAAAGTTTCTGTTCAACGGTCTAAAAGATGGGCCACTTTTAGATATCTAATTTCTGAAATTCAGCAATTAAAAAGCAGGATTCAAAATACAAGTGCTTTAGAAAAGGTAAATTAAAAACTTTGAAGAAATATGTCAACTGCGTTTTCACTAAGGCTCAGTTCGTTATGCCCATGCAATACTGTAATGCTGAAAACATATGTTTAAAGAATATTTTGTTTCTTTTAAATTACGATGATGACAGAGTTTAATTCGTTTTCGTTCCTTTTACTCCAGGGCTCGAGGACATGATTTTTCTTGCCTTTTCCACTGATTATTTCGCAGTTTCCGTGCGTCAGTTTCTGAAGAAACTGACGCACGGAAACTGCGAAATAATCAGTTATAATAACCCACCACCATGCAACTGCTGCAGCATGACTGCGTCATCATCTCCAACTTTCGGCTTCAGGGGAGCTACAGTAGTTCTAAGGACCAGCCCTTCTCTTCTATGGCCCTGGTCTATACCTTCCAGCGTCTTATTGAATCGATGTCAAGTCTTATAGCTGCTGTACTGATGACGTGAAAAGGGCCTACGGAGTATATTAGATAGGTGGTCATAATTCAGTGATCACTCAGTGAATATTCATTGACTTCGCCACAATGTTTCTGGGTTTAGTACTTTAAAATAATGGACTCTCAGTTTCTCGTGTGATCTCGTTCTCTTGGTTCATCTACATATTCTGGGAAACCTGCTGAAGATAGATTCTTCAGGTATATTTTAAAAGGGCTCCCTTTTGTTCTCACTGATGAGGAGTGCCTTAATTTCTCTCAAGATACTGGGTGTTCGGGCCTTCAGAATGCGTCACCCGGCTAGCCGGAATCTTACGGGTTGTTTTATGGTATATTGTTCCACCCCTAAAACTCCACAAATATCTGAGCTCTTTGGTACCCCATTGTTGTTCAGAAATTCGTAAAAGCTATCTGGGAACGTAATTTTTCCAGAGCTCTCAGAAGCTAATCAGCATCTACTAAGCCTTCTGTTCCCAGGCCTTCAAGGAAAGATTCGCCTAAGAAAAGATCTTCCTGATCATCCGACGAAAATGAAATACTGTAGATGCAGCCTTTGCCAAACTAAATAATTTTTTTTATTGGAGGTTTAACGACCACCGTGAGCAACTCAATGGGCTATAAGCAGTCGTGTGTCCCTAATTTAGGGCCACTGGTTCTAAAGAAGGGAGAGAGTCAGCGCCGTAAAGCAAATATTATATTTTCCATGCCTCACCGGGATTCGAACCCGGACCCATCTCGGACGAATGATCAGAAGCCATCGCTTAGACCACTGCAGCACAGGGGCGGCAAAGAGAGAAATTATTGTCTCGTAGCAAAACGTAAGCGTTAGACTGTTTGCTGGTTGCTGGTTTTTTTAGTGCTTTGCCATATTCTCGCGGTAGCAAGGTCACCCTCTTACTGCCTTTTCCGTGTGTTGTACCTTTTTTTCGCACTGTGTATGAGGTAACTCTCTACACCTTGTGCTTAGGGTCACTATTCCTCGGTGCTTAGGGGGGGGGGGGAGTTTGTTCTGTTTTTTTAATTCCCTATAAAATTGGTCAGTCAAAATTGTTAGGTAGGTTTTTAGCAATTTTGTTTGCGTTTTTGTCTTTGGCTCTCACATTTTTTTTTTTTTTTTTTTTTGGAAATTTCCGAACCACCGCTTATTTTGTTTTCTAGTGCAGAGAAGGTTTTCGCCAGCGCCTATCTTGAACCAGCTGTACTTAAATTTTAATTTTTATGAATCTTTTATGGAGATTTTGTTAGCCGATTATTTGGGTAAGGGCAGTTAATTATTTTTTACTGTACTTTAAGTAAAGCCCATTAAAAGTAATTTTCCGAATGCAGATAATGAGAAAGATTCCGAATTTTCACATTTAAATGCCACTGTAAGGCACGATAGTCCGCATTTTATCAGAATGCACAAGTTTTTAATAATTTTCTTTTCTGTATTATAATCTCTCACTATTGATTTACCGGAAGAAATTCCTCATGTTCTATTTTTCATTCACAGCGTGTGAAGACTTGATTTGACTGACACGTTTTTTTCCCTCCTTGACGTTCATGTCCTAACCTCAGGAAGAAACAAGCAATGTAACCTGTGATCACCTGCTTTTTTTTTTAACTTTGCACGGTCGTTCTTCTACACCTTCTCTTATTTGGTCACATCCTTCACTATTTATTTGGAACACCTAAGAGACACGCCGCTTTCCGACAGATTGGTGTTACGCTCAATTGAAGCCACCACAGGAAAGAAATCCTGGAAATAAATTACAGTCCCAGTATAAGATCTTTCAATTCGCGACGTCTGGGTTTTACGATGCCCTTAAAAACAATATAGTGTTGATAATAAACTTCTCTTTTTTTATTTGAGGGGGCGGATTTAAAGACCACATGAGCAACCATAAGGACAGCAAGCAATTTCCCGTCCCTAATTCAGAGATACTGGTTCCAGGAAAAGCGAGAAACCCAGCGCCGTAAAACAAACTAACCGCTTATGCCTCATTCGGGGCAGTGGCTGAGTGAGTGGGGTCTTTCAAGGAAACAGCTCTTTTTAGAAAACTGCCCAAAATGAGCACCAGCTCTTCATCATTCACTGTTCACGATAAACGATTTGTCACGAGTGAACCATTCGAGAGTACCATTCAAACGAATGTCATTCACGTATCATTCCCATTCTTAACTTTCACCATTATTTCCTAGCTGACTGCTGATGGCTCACTCACATAACGGTTGACATTCATTTATTCTGGACATTACTTTTCCTGCTGGGAATTCGTTTCCGAACTCATGGGAGCGGAACAAAGTTAAGGGTCTTGCGTTTTCAATGCCTGTCGCAGTTATAGCGCATTGAATGGTCATTCACAGCGGTGTAAGCGAACTATTCACAATGAAGGGTCATTCGCTCTGAATAAATTATTCAGGAACGATCCATTACTACTTCTAATCATTCGTTCGAGATGGGTTCGGAACATTCTTTCGAGATGAGTTCAGATCATTCATTCGAGATGGATACAGATCATTCGTTCTAGATGTGTTCGGATCATTCGTTCGAGATGGGTCCGGATCATTCTTTCGAGATGGGTTCGGATCATTCGTTCGAAATGGGTTCGGATCATTCTTTCTACATGGGTCCGGATCATTCTTTCGAAATGGGTCCGGATTATTCTTTCGAGATGAGTTCGGATCATTCGTTCGAGATGGGTCCGGATCATTGTTTCGAGATGGGTCCAGATCATTCTTTCGAGATGGGTCCGGATCATTCTTTCGAGATGGGTTCGGATCATTCGTTCGAAATGGGTTCGGATCATTCTTTCTACATGGGTCCGGATCATTCTTTCGAAATTGGTCCGGATCATTCTTTCGAGATGGGTTCGGATCATTCGTTCGAGATGGATCTGGATCATTTGTTCGAGATGGGTCCGGATCATTCGTTCGAAATGGGTTCGGATCATTCTTTCTACATGGGTCCGGATCATTCTTTCGAAATGGGTCCGGATCATTCTTTCGAGATGAGTTCGGATCATTCGTTCGAGATGGGTCCGGATCATTGTTTCGAGATGGTTCCAGATCATTCTTTCGAGATGGGTCCGGATCATTCGTTCGAGATGTGTTCGGATCATTCGTTTGGGATGAATTTAGATAATTCGTTCGAGATGAGTTCAGATCATTCATTCGAGATGAGTTCAAATCATTCGTTCGGGATGGGTTCGGATCATTCATTCGGAATGGGTCCGGGTTCGGATCCCAGAACCAGTGGCTACAAATTAGGAAGTTTATGTGGTAGTCGTTACACCCTCAAACCAAACCTAAAAAAGCTTAATCCGGACTCGAACCAGGATCCACCTCAGGCGAATGATCACAAGCCAGCCCCACAATTCACTCGGCCACCGTGAAGGCAAACATTTTTTTATTGGGAAATTCCATGAATATGCCAACGAGGCCATATTTTCATACATTATTTTCTTTGCATTTTAGTACCAAAACAGCATATGTCTGCATGCATTTCACATAAAGAGAAAAGTTCAAAATACTAATCTTCAGTAGATTTACATATTTATCATTCTAGAAATGGATTTTTTTTTACAGTTTTAAATTATTATTTGATAATTGTTCCAACTCCACCGAGAAACGAAATTCGTCGTAAACAAACATTATGCCAATCGATGTATTATGCAAAAATCGAATAATAAATTTCAGGCGTAAATAAAAAAAAACGAAAGGAAAAAACATGGAAGGGAATAGAACCCAAAATGAATGAAAAAATAACTGAGTTAGAGAGCTGCAATCATTATAAAATCTTTTGCGCCCGCTCTCTAAGAGTGCTCGAAGGGATATCAAGCCCATTTATGCGATTAGGAAAGAACATGCTCTACCGAGTACGTGAGTTCTTAACCTCCAGATAGATCGTTGTTTAGTATAGGGAGAAATTCTAAAAAAATATTTGGAAAGGTATGGTGATACCTAAAAGATCTGCTGATGCAAGCAAGAAGCATTCGTAGAACAGAAATATCCAGCCAAAATTCGAAAACATGGCTTGAAGAGGATTAAACCAATCTGAAAATTCCTCCGTATTCACTGGCTGAGTAAGAGAGCAGAGCAGAAATAACAAAAAAGTTAATAAATCACGACAGAAACTTGATGCTCCGAAGTTTTGGCTGTAAACTTATTTTCCTTACTACATATTATAGAATCATAATTTTCTTGATTGATTGATACGTTTTGAAGAATACACTAATACCAAGTAATTTTATAGAGACCCAACGCGAAACAATGAGTTGATAAATGCAGTAGAACTTATTTTTCTCATAGATAGTCGAACCGTATTTTTATTACTTTTCTAATTGCATCAGGTCGCACAATAATGGTGAAATAAATATCTCTCTGTAGTAAAAATAGAAAGCAGAACAGACTGTAACGTTTTCTTTGCTCGTGTCCCATTTTATGCTTTGCTGGAACAAATGAGCTCATTCAGTATTCAGCCAGTCCACAATATAGAAATAAAGAATTGCATGATTGCGAAGCTTTACATTGTCCAGCCGAAAGCGCAAGTGCAGAAAATATGCCAAAAATTCGTCAGATCTCAATCTATATCTCTTACTCATACACACAATCAGCATATTTCTTTATACGTACTATTGTTTAGCATTGTTACATGAAAAAACGCATGCAGAGAGCAGAGCTTAATTATGTCCAATAACATTAAAACATTTGTTTAACTATTAATCACACTTTAGCTACTCTTAATCAATTAAATAATAAGGGCTTTCTTCTTCTAGAAATTATACAGGGTGTGGCAAAAAAAACGGGCGTGTTTTACTTGTTCGCGAAAGTTTCCTTAATAATGTTGGCAACACGAATGAATCGTCATTCGTTTTCACCAAACGACGCCATTTTTTTTATTGGAGGTTTAACGACCACCGTGAGCAACTCAATGGGCTATATAAGCAGTCTCCCGTCCCTAATTTAGGGTCACTGGTTCCAGGGAAGGGAGAGAGCCAGTGCCGTAAGGCAAACACAACATCCATGCCTCACCGAGATTCGAACCCGGACCCCTTCCTGTCGAATGATCAGAGGCCATCGCTTAGACCACTGCGCCACAGGGGTGGCAACGCCGTTTGCAGAGACATGAATCGGTGGAATGGAGCTCAATGTGATGTTGCTGTTAAGGCATTTTACAAAAATGGTGACTGTGCTGCCCCTGCTAGACGAAAATATCAGCGTTCTTTTAATCACGGGAAGCATGATCCTATTCCATCAGAACATGCCAGAAGGTTATGGGATGAAGACCTTTGAAGCTACGGGAAGTGCATTGAAGCAAAAACCTACATGTAGGCCTAGTAGTATTCGAACACGACAAAGAATACAGGAAGTGCAAAATGTTGTAACACTAAGTCCAAAACGTCCTGTGAGACAACTTTCTTCAGCAGTGGGGATCTCAAGTCATAGTGTCCATAGAATGTTATGGGACGAGTTAAAGTTACAACTCTACAAGATGCAGGTTGTACAGCTGCAGTTAAATGAAAATGACTACGAGCACCGAGTTGTTCTGTGCGTTGAGCTTTTGGCTAAAATGCAAGGCAATGAAGCTTTCTTGCGTTTATTGTGGATGACTGACGAGGCTCACTGAAGAGCAATTGAATTAAAGCCGCCCCGGTGGCGCAGTGGTCTAAGCGATGGCCTCTGATCATTCGTCCGAAAGGGGTCGGGGTTCGGGTCCCGGTGAGGCATGGATGTTGCGTTTGTCTTACGGCACTGGCTCTCTCCCTTCCCTGGAACCAGTGACCCTAAATTAGGGACGGGCGACTGCTTATGGCCCATTGAGTTGCTCACGGTGGTCGTTAAACCTCCAATCAAAAAAATGATTTAAAGACAGCTGGCGTTATGCAAATGTGGCGCTGTGGGCGGCCCTGTAAACGGAAACGACATGACGTATGCAGCAATCCGACAATATAAGAAGTGATGCGACGGGAATCAGTAAGAGTCGGACGCAGTATGGGTAAGACGGAGGATCTAAGCGCATTTGATCGTGGGCAAATTGTCGGGCCCGACGAATGGGTCACTCCATCTCGGAAGTCTTGCAGGCACTGGGATTTTCACGAGCCACTGTGTCATCGAATCCGGTAGGGATTTTCACGAGCCCCTGTGTACATCGAATCCGGTAAAACCATCCCTGCAAGGGCCAACTGCCGAGGACAAGAGCGTGTGGATGAGCGGGGTCATCGTCGGCTTGCTCGCATTGTAACAGCGGATAGACGGGCCACAGTGCAAGAAATCACTCGGCAATTTAACGCTGATGCACAAAACCGTGTAAGCAGCCACACCATCCAGAACTATCTCCTCGCTATGGGGTACAGAAGCCATCGTCCCACGAGGGTACCGCTGCTGACCACACATCACAGGGTGCAAAGATTAGCATGGGCGCGGAAACATCGCCACTGGACCCTAGACAAGTGGGGAAATGTTGCCTGGACTGATGAGTCGAGATTCACGTTGGTACATGCGGATCGCTAGATACGAGTACGGCGCAAACCACATGAAGCGGTGGATCCTTCTTGCCAGCAGGGTACTCTTCAAGCTGGTGGGGGTGGCATTCTCGTCAGAGGACTGTTTGCGTGGACTGAAATGGGGCCTCTGGTACGTATGACATCGTCCCTCACAGGTCGACGTTACCGGGATATCCTGGACGACCATTTGCTCCCGTTTGTGCGTCTTCAACATCCAACTGGGGACCTCATCCTGCAACAAGACAATGCAGCTCTCGAATTGTATCCGAAAGGTTGGATGAACACTCCACCGACGTGACATTGCTTCTTTGGCCAGCTAGGTCACCTGAAATCAATCCCATCGAGCACATCTGGGATGCCATCGAGAGAGATGTTCGAAGCTCTGACCTTCCTCCATCAAATCTTCTTGAACTGTGGGAGCTTGTTCAGGGGTCGTGGTTCCGTATGGCTTCCAAACGCTTCCGGTGTCTTGTCGAGTCCAGGCCGAGACGAATCGCCGCCGTCATCAGGGCGAAAGGTGGTGCTACACGTTACTAGACAGGTATCTCTAATTCAATTGCTCTTCAGTGTATAATCACGTACTTTCTTTTAACGAAAAAAGAAACGTACAAAAAATGAGAAGACGTCAAGCTTTCGCTCACCGAAATCAATATTAACATCGTACTGTGTTGATACTGATCTTGGTGTAAGAAATTCTTATTTTTAATGAGTGTGGGAAAAAGAAACGTACAAAAAATGAGTAGACGTCAAGCTTTCGCTCACCGAAATCTATATTAACATCGTACTGTGTTGATACTGATCTTGGTATAAGAAATTCTTATTTTTAATGAGTGTGGTTTCTCGAAAGGTATTCATGATACCACTTTGAGTAAGATAGATAGCCTTTGGTCCCCATGCTGCACCTATTTTTTTAGACGAAGGGAAGTACTGCGGAGTGAAAGGCGTTCAGGCATTTATAGTATTTATTAAAGCAAACTAAATAATTATGTGATAATTTGTTACAGGGTTTTTCACGGTTACTTTCAATGGACCGGTCAGTCTGATGCCGACCGGGTGAGAGTTTCTGTGTGTGTTTGTCTGAGCTGAACTGCGCTGTTGAGCAGAACTGAAGAAGTGAATCGCGAGACGGGGTTACAACCCGCTCGCGAGATTTTTTTCTTTTTTCACTTGGTGAAGATCACGAGATCCACCAATTAGAGCAGTGACAGGACTTAGAAAAAAACGCCCTTGTGAGGGCGAAGTTCCGTTCAGCTCGCATAGAGACTCTGGCATCAGTCATCGGGTACGTCGTCGTCGTTCGGTCCCGCGGTCGAGGGGTCCCTCGCCCGCCCAAAGCCCCGAGCACCCGGCTTCTAAGGTTAGACTGGAGTGGGAGAGCCCCCTGGGTGCCCACTCAGTATAGAAATTTTCTTTTTTTTTTTTTTTTTTTTTTTGTGTTTTTTCATCTCTCTCACAGAGATGTCATCTACCCCGAAGGGTAGAGTGAAACCAAAAGGGTCCGTCCCCAAATCGTCCGGGACAGCCCGGACGCAGAAGGTAGCGGCAGAAGCACTACCAAGCCCCTGTCGGCAGTGCTAAAGGGGTTAGCCCCTCTTCCGAGAACAGCCGGAAGGTAGAGCCCAGCGCTGGGGAAACTGTCAAAGAAGCTTCCCCCAGCGAGGGGCTCTAAAGCCGCTACACCCACGAAGGGTGTAAGCACCCCCTTGCCAGCTCCGCCCATGGCAAGGAAGGGAAAACAACACCCCAGCCCGAACCATCTCGGGCTCCCGAGGGGTCGTCCGCGGGGTGCCCAGAGGTACCTTCGGTGGGAGGTACGCATCCCGGGACACCCCGGTGCTTACACCCGAGGCGTTTTTGAATCGCATCTCCGATCTCACCTGGGAAGTTAAGTCCGTTCTCTTGGACTCGCGGGTCACTTCCTCAGGGAGAGAGAAGGTGAGAGCTGCCTTGAGCAGTATTAGTGACGCTTGTTATGAGCAAGCAGCACGGGTGGACTATGTCGAGGGCAGGCTGTCCGTGCGTGAGGAATTGGGCTGCGAAGCCGATGTGAATGTGGCTTCCTACGCCGAAGTGGCTAGGAAGGGGGCTATCAAGGCGAAAGGGCCTTCGCCCGCCCCGATTGAGACTAGAAAGAAGAAGGGTAAGTCGGTAGACAGGAGACACGTGCTTTTAGTCTACCCGACAATCGAGAGTGCGTCCTCAGAGGACACGAAGAAGACCCTGAAAACTGCAGTAAACCCAACTAAACTGCAGATAGGGGTCAAGAGCATTCAGAGCATCCGGAAAGGAGGGGTCGCGGTGGAATGTTCCCACCCCGGGGAGCTCGACCGCCTTGCTCAGGAGTTGAGAAGCAATCCTATGACCAAGGATTGCACACTTCCCACGGCCCCACGGAAGAGAAACCCCCGGTTGATTGTGTACGGTGTCGACGGGGACTCTCCAGGGAAAGAGTTCGAGCAGATGGTTTGTGGGCAGAACCCAGAGCTCGAGAACGGGTTCAAAGCCTGTTTCCCCATCAAGTGCAAGGGAGGTAGGGTCCACTGAGTGGCAGACGTGGAACCCAAGGCCTTCAAGCACTTGGTGAGGCGGAAGACACTGAACTTGGGTTGGTCAGTGCTCCGTCTAAAGGAATTTTTGAGGGAGGTCAGGTGCTTTCGGTGTAATGGCTTCGGCCATTTCCGAGGCAACTGCCCAGAGACAGATGCAAGGTGCGGCAATTGTGGTGAAATTGGGCACCAGCACCACCAGTGTGCAGCCGCACCGAACTGCAGCAACTGCACCGCTGCAAATGCCAAGTTCCGTCTGAAACTGGACGTCTCGCACTCCAGCTTCAGTAAGACATGCCCTAGTCTTCTTAGGGAACTTGAGCAAAGGAAGAGTCGGGTCAACTACTGTTGACGGATGGAAGTACCCTTGGAGGTACGCAGCTCTCGATAACGAGTTTTTCGGTCTATTGACCAAGGTGTTTGAGGTGACCCTGGCCCGGGGTCACGACCACAGCACTGGCCCTAGAGCTGTGAACAATGTAAATATTTCCATGTGTGTGATTTTTGTTTTTGTCTAAGTTTTGTGAGAGGGGTGCATGAGACCCTCATAGTGAATATCATTGTATTTGTGCTGAGTTTTGTAATAAAGGACAGTTGTCCCAAAAAACTCGCGTTGGCGGGCGATCTCCCGGCCACGAGATGAGATATTCTGAAAAAGTTGCTCGCCCCAACTGCCCATAGCACGTCGCACACACGGGTTGTGACAGAGGGGTGTAAGGTACCGGTCCCGTGGGGGAGGCAGATCCCCACAGGTCTCTAGACCGAATCTGTCCGAGTGGAAGACTGTGGTTTCCGGTGACTGACAGGCTAGCTGTCGGAACGCCGTCAGGGATCCTATCTATCCCAAACTTTTCGAGAGAGTTCCGCATTTCCCTGCGAAGTCAGCACTTTGACGGTGCAGGTATTGTCATCAGCTAGTGTTACTTTCAATGCAATGCTGTGTGTATTCGTCACGCTTTCGCTTGTAAGGGAATGAAATAGCTCCTAGAAAGGAATACTCGCTCTTCTGCGGTGGTGCTTTTTGTTCAACGCTATGTATGGGGAAGGTCACGTATAACCTTTGTCCTGATTTCTTCATTAAACTTTTCATTTTTACACGTTGCTCTATTCTTTCAGCTTCCATCAGGCGTCTTTCTCGGCTAAATTCATTCTTCCAAGTTTCTGTTTCCAACTTTATTTCTGCTTCGATCTATACTCAACGTCGGACATTTTAAAAATCTTTATTTTTCTCCTGTCTTCTATTCTTTGTTCGGGAAGCCGAAAAACTTCTTCCCTTGAACGGAGAATCCTCAAAACTCTCTCTCTCTCTCTCTCTCTCTCTCTCTCTCTCTCTCTCTCTCGCTCTCTCAGCGCTGGATCAAATTTCCTCTGCTTTTCTCTCCTTTCTCTCAGAAAATAAGAAAAACGCAGACTACTATTCTCTTAGTCAACTTTACGTACCCTCTCCCTTTGAACCATGTGAATGCTCATTATATTCTCTTTGTGAGAAATCTCTCACTGAAACCTAAAATTTAAAGAAAGCGCCGCGTGCTCGAATCTCTCCTTACTTAAACTCTGATGCAACGAAACGAAAAAACCATGAACAATTCACTCACAGAGCAACAGAGTAATACACGGTGGAGTCACATTATTGTGACCACTAGTTAATATCCCCAGAAATCGCCGTGTGCAGCGCGGACAGAAGCTAGACGGGCTGGGAGTGACTCAGTAAGGTGCTGGAAGGTGTTCACAGGTATGTACAGCCATGCTGACTGCAGTGCATCTGACAGCTATGAGAAGGTGCGTTATGGAGGATCCATAGAGCGAACAACACGATCGAGATGGTCCCTACAGAAGCTCAATTGGGTTTAAGTCTGTGGAATTAGGGGACCGGGGAAGTGCTTTGAAGTCTTCATTGTGCTCTTCCAACCACTCTCGGTCATTTCTAGCTGCGTGACACGTCGCAATGTTGTGCTGGAAGACCTCATCCACCCCAGGTACAACAATCATCGTGCATGCGGGTACATGATCTGCAAGGATGGATTCATAACGAATTCGGTACAAAGTGCCTTTCATAGGTATGAGTGGACCCAGAGAATGCCACGAAAACGTTCTCCAGACCATAACGCTACCCCCACCGGCTTGTGTTCTTCCAGCAATGGTTGAAGAGTGGTTGTTCTCCGATGTTTCTTGCCTTATACGGCAACATTCTTCAGTTCGATGAAGCAGGAAATTTAACTCATCGGAGAAGGCAATCTTTTGCCAATCAGTGGAGGTCCAATTCCAATACTGCCGTGCAAATATAAGCCTTTTCTGCCGATGCATGCACCTTCGTTAGCATAGGTGCTGTGACCATCCGTCTGCATCGGATCCCCATACGCAGCAGGGTTAGCTGAACTGTCGTTTTAGACACACTTCCGGTAGTTCCCTGGTTCATTCGGTTACTGAGTTGCTCCACTGTAGCGTGTCGATCGGCCCTCACGCACCTTCGAAGCCGACGTTCACCTCTCACATCAATGGCATGTGGTGCACCGTAGTTTCCACATCGCTTATTCGCGATGGCGCCATTTCTCCAATCACGATATACTTCAACTGCATCAGCACGCGAACAGTACACAAACTGCGCTGTTTCAGAAATACAGCCACCCTTGGTTTGAAAGCTGATAATCATCCCTTTTTGCAAATCTGATAAATCGCTCCTTTTATCCATGACAGCAACGAGTGATATATTTTCAAAATGCCTACAGCACACCTTATATATCCTCCAAACCAGCTCACGACACGTGTCTTTTTTTTTTTTTTTTTTTTTTTTTTTTTGGTTGGAGGTTTAACGACCACCGTGAGCAACTCAATGGGCTATAAGCAGTCGCCCGTCCCTAATTTAGGGTCACTGGTTCCAGGGAAGGGAGAGAGCCAGTGCCGTAAGACAAACACAACATCCATGCCTCACCGGGATTCGAACCCGGGCCCCTTTCGGACGAATGATCAGAGGCCCATCGCTTAGACCACTGCACCACCAGGGCGGCACACGTGCCTTCTTTGATTGGCTACGCGCTGTTGACGTCAAAAGTAGGAGGCGGTCACAATAATGTGACTCGACTGTGTAGAAACTTCACGAACAGCCGATGCAGGGAAATGTCCAGCAACAGTGTTTTTTTCAGATTTCAGAAGCGTAGAAGGAGTGGCACTCTCCTACCCCTTATTAATGGCTGCGCAGGAAAAATAATGAAGAGACCAACTCAATACCTTCTCCTGAATAACAGACGAAAAAGCGAAATGATGTTAACTTATAAGATGATAGCAAATATGGTTATTAATGTCAACTCTCGCTGAAATGGATGAGCCCAGGGTTCCATAATTTTTCCCTCTGAACAATAAAATGTGATATATTCACTTTTCAAAAAATTTCAACATCAAGATTTGGGCAACTGTATACCAAAGGGACAGGAAAGCAAGCAAAACAATATTACGTAGGAAGATGGGTGGATGAAATTCGAAGGCAGGCAGAAATGATATGGAAGAGAATTGCTCAAAAGAGAGAGTTGTGAAAGAGACTTGGGGAGACCTTCATCCAGCAGTAGACTGAGAATGCTGCTGATGTTGATACATCGTTCCACCCCTACATTAACTTAAAGCACTTTGTAAATGCTATGACATGTTTTACTGATTGCACGAAAACTTTGACATTAAATCTTCAAAATCTACCACTCTGAGAAATGTTCAAAAACACTACTTGTAAAAAAATGCGAAATACTACCATAAAACAAACTGAATCCAACCTACCGTGTTAAAAAAACGCTGACAGCTCTAACTTGCTAGGCCTAAGCAGCGTAACCGGTTATAATACGCAAATTAAAGAGTGAATACTGAACGTTGAAACACAGTGCGATTAGCAAACTGTCATGAACAAGAACAGAAAAAGGAAAGAAGATCTAAGAACTGTTCCTTAATTTCATCTACGCTTGAATGAGTAGTTTCACATTTAATTTATTGCTTGATAAAAAAAATGAAAAGAAAACAGAAGAAAAAGAAGCAGTGAAATACATTTCCTTTCACCCAGCTATTTCTGATGGAAGCGAAATTGACGGGTCATCCCCTAATTTACAGAAAGTACTCATTATGCAGGCAAACAAGGACGTTCATCCATTTTAAACGGACATAACGCCAGTGAAAAGGATACGGCGAGGTATTATCTTCCTGTCTTTTTTTTTCTTTTCAGCACTTTTACTGATGAGGTGCGCATTCAAACTGAAAGAACATGTACTCTCCTTTTTTTTTTACTTTTCTTGAAGAAATTAATTGTTATATGAATCAAAAGAACTTCTCGACACCTGCTTTTGAAGGCCATCTAACTGACATGCCACAAACTTGACAAGAAAGAAGATGATTAAATAAATAAAAAAATGAGATCTGCATGCTGTTAATATAGAAGAAGTCTTTAACAACGAAAAACAAGAAATATGACACCGAATATTTAATTGTAAAGAGCACATCTTTTGAATGATTTCAGACATGAAACAAATATTTCAAAGTAGATTTTTATTAAATTTAAAAGATCAGCTAAAAAGAGAATATGCTTGCGCCACATATTGAAAAACTCGCATAAGCACGCAGTCTGAGTGTTGTTATTCATAATAAATCATCATCATCATCATCATCATTGTCAACCATTATCAATCCACTGCTGGACGAAGGTCTCCCCAAGTTTCCTCCACAACGGTCTGCCTTGTGCAAGTCTCCTCCATGTCACTCCCGCATACTTTCAAATTTCATCCACCCATCTCCCATGTGGTCTTCTTCTGGGTCTTTTCCTATCCCTTGGAATCCAATCTAAAATTTCGGCTGTCCATCGATGGTCTGTCCTTCTGGCAGTATGTCCAGCCCATTGCCATTTCAGGGATTTAACTCTGATCATGATGTCTTCCACTCTTGTCATTTTTCGGATCCACGAGTTCCTCTTCTTATTTCTCCTGGTTACACCAAGCATGCACCTTTCCATGGTTCTTTCAGTTGTCTGCAGCCTTTGTATGTCTCTTTTAGTTAAGGTCCACGTCTCTGCACCATACGTAAGCACTGGAAGGATGCATTGATCAAACACTTTCCTTTTAAGACATAATGTCATATTGCTCTTGAAAATTATGCTGTTTCTTCCAAAAGCTCTCCAGGCAAGTTTTGTACGCCGATTAATTTCTTCATCAATGTGACCCCTCACTTGTTATCTGCTGTCCAAGATAAACGCACGTGTCTGTTATCTCCAGATTTTCGCCATCAATCGATAAATCTTCATTTTTTGTAAAAGCATTGAACATCACTTTTGTCTTCTGAAAGTTCATTTTTAATCCCACTTCTTTACTCTTGTTAGCAAGTTCCTGGATCATACTCTGCAGCTCTGATGGGATAGTTGCAAAAATGACTACGTCATCAGCAAAACGAAGGTGGGTTAGATAATCTCCATTAATCTTTATTCCTTTGTTTTCCCAGTTCAGTGATTGAAAGACATTTTCCAATGTGGCATTAAAGAGCTTCGGAGATATGGTGTCACCTTGTCACAAACTGACAAGAAAGATAAATAGAAATAATCATAATAAATAGAACAGGTTAAAAAAATCGGTAGAAACATCCGCAAATAGAAGTAGCTATTTACTCCAACCGTGAAAGGTGTGTTACGAAAATTAACGAATTGTGCACGAACAGTTTCTCAATTTATATCTTGTTACTGTTTTTACGGCATATACATTTAATTTAATTTTCCTTTTACGGCATATTTTTTCTTCTTGTATGTTTTGGCAATGCTCACAGTGAGTCAAATAAGAATAAAAGTTGAGTGGAGAGATCAAAATAGAATGGAGAGTTGGCAAACGAGAAAAGACGGGAGATTGTTGAGATATTATGGAGTTTGCTATGTTAGTTTAAATTACGTGAGTTTGCTGTTACAACAACCTGATGTTGTACGACTTTATGACAGTCCATTGAACGCAACGCAATGTGTATTTGTGGATTCTACCTCCTATTCGTTAAATCCTCATGTTTTGAGAAAAAAAAACTATTCAAGTTTCACGAAATTGTTGATTGATTCTGGCCTTTTAAATAGTCAGTTTTATTCTTATGCTCAAAATTCAAGTATAATCTACGAAAACGTACACTGAAGGGCCAAAACATCAAGCCCAGCGTGTCATAAAAATTGTTGCAACTGCAAGTAAACGACTGCGCATGTGAAGGTCGTGAAACGATAACTCCTGATACCGAGCTCTGTTAATCAGTGTTATACTTCTTCTTCAGATGAGAAAGGACAAATTGTAATTGGCCATTCGACTGGGTCGGAGTATTTCCGGGACGGCAAGGCTTGTGAGGTGCTTATGGTCAGCCGTAAGTAATGCCTTCAAAAAGCGTTCCCAGGAGGGAAGAACCACGAACCGCAGGAAAGATGTGGTCCGATCATAGCTCATCAATGTTACACTGCTGGCCACCTAAAATGCAACACCAAGATAGAAGCATCCGATTGGCTTGAAATTCGCAGCATGTGTCGCCCGCAAGAGGACATGCAAACGATTAGTATTGCAGGGCATATGCGAATCATGCGTGCCCGGCACGCCACCGAGAAGCACTATAAGAAGGGCGCACAGAAGGCCGGGTGTAAGTAGTGGAAGTGTGTTGTGCTGCCGGACCTGTGCGTGGTAAGCTTCCTGATGCCTCGTCGCAGAATACGGCAGTCATTCCAGCACGTTTCGGAGTTCGACAGAGGACGAACAGTGGCTTATCGCGACAGCGGTTTATTGTACCGACACATCGGCGCCCGTATGGGACGACATCCAGCCACAGTGAGGCGAGTATGGATTCGGTGGGTGCAGGAGGGACGGTCGGACCGACGTGAGCGATTGTCGCAGCCGCGGCACACCACCGAACGAGAGGACCGACATATTGTGCGGCGGCATTAACGGCTCGCACCGCCACATCGCGATCGTTAGCGCAGGAATTAGGGTGTGTTGCGCAACAGCCTGTGTCAGCACGTACCGTTCGACGTCGTCTGCAGGAGCGGGGGCTTGTCGCACGGCGCCCATTGCTCCAATTACCCTTGACGTTACACCACCGGCGAGTGCAGCGGCAGTGGGCCGTTGAACGCCGCACCTGGACTACGGTATGGCACGACATTTTCTTCTTCGACGAATCTCGCTTCTGCTTGCAACACCACGATGTTCGGATCCGCGTGTGGCGGCACCGCGGCGAGAGAGTGTATGACGACTGCATTATGCATCGCCATACTGGTCCGTCGCCTGGCGTTATGGTGTGGGGCGCAATTGGATATGTCACCCGCACCCCTCTGGTGCGCATCGCCGGTACACTCAACAGCCACAGCTACATCTCCGACGTTTTGGAGCCCGTAGTCCTCCCTTACCTGCAGGACCTGCCAGCGGCCACGTTTCAACAGGACAATGCGCGCCCACACGTGGCACGCATCGTGCAACATATCTTCACGGCCCACCAGGTGTCACTGCTGCCGTGGCCCGGCGAGCACCACCCGCGGCTACGCCTGATGAACTGTGGCAACGTGTGGAAGTAGCCTGGACCGAAATACCCCAAGCCCACATCCTAAGCCTCTTTCGTTCGATGCCGCGGCGTGTAGCGGCCGTTATTGCCAGCCATGGAGGCCACACGAACTATTGATGTCTGCGTGTTCCGCAAGTCGCACGGGCCTGTAAGCTCAATCGTTTCATCTTTGTATCTGTTGTTATGTGTCCAGTAAATCTGGCTTGGCTATCTCGTGGCCTTCTTGGTGTTGTATTTTGTGTGGCCAGCAGTGTAGATATGAGCGAAGGCTAATGTACGAACCCAAATAAGGGATACTGTGGCACAACTCGCTGATAATTTGAATGCTGGTGTGGGAGTAATGTGCCACCATACACAGTACATCGAACCCTTCTCAAAATGGGGCTGCAATGCTGTAGGTCGCTCCGCGTGACCTCCAGCATTGCAGCCTTTGACCGTGCTAAACTCGGTACACAGTTGAAAGCGCCTACAATGGGCACGCCAGCATCAAACCTGGGCCTCGAATGTTTAGAAGAAGGTCGTCTGGTCCGATGAATCTCGTTTCCTGTTGCACCATATGGACGCACGGGTACTTTTCTGTTGTTCTCTTGGGAAAGCGTTCGCAAAAAGATGCTCCGTAAGACAAAAACCAGATGGTGGAGGAAGTATAATGCTTCAGGGAATGTTCTGCTGAGAAACCCTGGACCCAGATATTCATGTGTGGAAAACTACGTGGTCTACAAGCTAGCTGCCCAAACGTAATTACAGGCCAAACACATCCTTCCTTGGCAACTCAGTAGTAATGCCTTCTTTTAGAAGGATAATGTGCCATGCCACACTGCACTGATTGTTGGAGACTTGTTCGCGGAACATGAGGAACATTTCCAGGTATTGTCTTGGCCTCCAAATTCTCCAGACATCAACCCAATCGAGCATCTGTGTTTTCTGTTGGAACAGTAAATCCAACCTGCAGTGGCTCAACCACGTAATTTACAAGAGTTAAAGGATCTGCTGGTAATGTGTTGGTACCATATACCACAAGACCCCTTGAGAAATCTTGTAGCGGTAATGCCTAGCCGGTTTTCAGCTATTTTGGTGGCACGTTCAGAGTCAACATCATATTAGGCAGGTTGACATAATATTTTGGGTCTTTGGTGTATACTACAACCGATGTACAGCATATTATTTAATATTGATAAACATATAAATTTTGCTACGGGAAAAGCCATCCTGCATTTACGCAGCCGTATCAGAATAATATGAGCACTTACCTAATAATGGGACCACCCTTGGCCCAAATGACAGCGACAACGAGGCGTGGTATGGACGCAATGAGGCTCTGGAAGGTTGCCTGAGGCACACGTGCCGATTCAGACTGCATCATAGCACAGATGACGTAGTTGTAGGTCGGCACGTCGAACCTGACGACACAAATGCTCTATGGGATTGAGACCTGGCGATTTCGCCGGTCAAGGGAGAACGGAGACATCGCTGTCGTGTTCCTGGAACCAGTCACGCACTCCCTCAGCGACGTGGCACGGCGCATTGTCCTGTTGGTAGACACCCTCACCACCAGGGTAAACATCCAACATGAAGGGATGCATGAGGTCAAGGTGGATGGACATGTAGCCATTGGCGTTCAGAGACCCATCCAGCAGTCCCAGTTCACACCAGGAAAACATCCTCCAGACATGCACACTGCCACTGCCAGCCTGTGCTTGAATGAGCGTTCGGGTGTTGGTTCTCGTGTGTCTGACGCAGTATCCGCCACCGCCCGTCACTTCTGTGGAGTGGAAACCTCGACTCGTCGGAGAAGACAACGTTTTCCCACTCTTCCAGTGTCCAATGGCGGTAGTCCCATGCGACCTGCAGGCGCAGTTGCCGAGGGACCTCGGTTAACGTAGGCGCCTTGGCGCAGCGTCGACACCGGAGACCCATGCGTAACAGTGTTCGCTTTACTGTTATCGGGCACACGTACCTCGGTCTCCCAGCCTTCATTTGCGTGGTCAATTGCTGCACTGTTGCGCGTCGATTGCCCTTCACCAGTCGAGAGAGGCTACGTTCTCCTCAGGGGTCAACGACCTTTGGTGGCTCCACAGTTATGGCGTCCGGAGTTACTCGGTGTGCCAGTGTTTCCTTCTTGGTACATCTTTACTACAGCACCTCACGAACAGGCCACGAAGTCCGCTGTTTATGAGACGCTGTCGCAATAGAAGCATTTTTAGTCAAGTTAAGAGGATAATGACCATGGAATAAATCTCGCTGCTGTGCAATAACCTATGAACCCTTTTCTATGATATTCAACAGAACCATTTCAGGGTACCTCCAGAACAACATGACAAAGTTTTGTCGCAATCGAAGCATTTTTACGTAGATTATGACTAATAAGGGCGATGGAATGGATCCCGCTCCTGTGTCCTGACCTTAGACCCCATTTCTTTCCATTTTAAATAGGGTTCCTCCTCAGGTTGTCCGCTACCACATACTAAAATTTCATCGAAATCGAGCCATTTTTATGCGAGTTATCGTGCCGAGGGACGGACGGACAGATAGACAGACTGACAAAGCTGAAACATATACACTTCTTCAACCTACGGTTGGAAAGCGTAAAAATGATTTTAAAAGAAAATCGCGACTATATCATGCTTGGAAGTGCCAAAAAAACTAATAACCCTCAAATACCGCGTTGGTCCTCCTGGCTATCGGATAACTGCAGCAACGCGACGAGGCATAGACTCCACGAGCTTTCTGTGGTACTGTAGAGACAGTGCACACTATTCTTCCTGAAGAGTTCCACAATTCCGTAATATTCGCCAGTGGAAGATTCCTGGCACTGGCGGCAAGTTGTAGAGCATCCCAATTGTGTTCGATGGCGTTTAAATCCGGAGAACAAGCGGGCCAAGTCAGGATGCCAAAATTCGTGGAATGTTCCCCCAGACATAATCCAGCTTCTGTGGGCGTGTGCGGTGGCTCGTGTGGAAAGGGGTCACACCCGTCGGAGTGGTTGCATGATATGAACGGGTGCAAATGATCTCCAAGGATGATTACGTAGCCTGTATTAGTTAGAGCGGTCTGCAGACATATGAGGGGGGTTTAATGCTTGAAAGCTGAAAACACCGTAACCATAACAAAGCCACCGCCGGCCTGCACTCTCCCTTGTAGGCATGCGGGATCCATTGTCACGTAAGGTTATCGTCACACCCGGCGTCCTCCACCTGCCGAAAACAGTTGGTACAGCGATTCGTCGGACCAGGCTACACGTTTCCAGTCGTCTTGCGTCCAATGGCGGGGTTCCCTAGCCCAGGTTACACGTTACCAGTCGTCTTGCGTCCAATGGCGGGGTCCCCGAGCCCAGGTTACACGTTACCAGTCATCTTGCGTCCAATGGCGGGGTTCCCGAGCACAGACTACACGTTTCCAGTCATCTTGCGTCCAATGGCGGGATTCCGGAGCACAGGCTTCACGTTTCCAGTCATCTTGCGTCCAATGGCGGGGTTCTGGAGCACAGGCTACACGTTTCCAGTCGTCTTGCATCCAATGGCGGGGTTCCCGAGCCCAGACTACACGTTTGCAGTAACTTACGTCCAATGGCGGGGTTCCCTAGCCCAGGTTACACGTTACCAATCATCTTGCGTCCAATGGCGGGGTCCCCGAGCCCAGGCTACTCGTTTCCAGTCATCTTGCGTCCAATGGCGAGGTTCCGGAGCACGGGCTTCACGTTTCCAGTCATCTTGCGTCCAATGGCGGGGTTCTGGAGCACAGGCTACACGTTTCCAGTCGTCTTGCATCCAATGGCGGGTTTCCCGAGCCCAGACTACACGTTTCCAGTCGTCTTGCGTCCAATGGCGGGTTTCCCGAGCACAGACTACACGTTTCCAGTCGTCTTGCGTCCAATGGCGGATGTCCCGAGCCCAGACTACACGTTTCCAGTCGTCTTGCGTCCAATGGCGGGGTTCCCTAGCCCAGGTTACACGTTACCAATCATCTTGCGTCCAATGGCGGGGTCCCCGAGCCCAGACTACACGTTTCCAGTCATCTTGCGTCCAATGGCGGGGTTCCGAAGCACAGGCTACACGTTTCCAGTCGTCTTGCGTCCAATGACGGGGTTCCCTAGCCTAGGCTACACGTTTCCAGTCATCTTGCGTCCAATGGCGGGGTTCCGGAGCACAGGCTACACGTTTCCAGTCGTCTTGCGTCCAATGGCGGGGTTCCCTAGCCCAAGCTACACGTTTCCAGTCATCTTGCGTCCAATGGCGGGGTTCCGGAGCACAGGCTACTCGTTTCCAGTCATCTTGCGTCTAATGGCGGGGTTCCCGAGCCCAGGCTACACGTTTCCAGTCATCTTGCGTCCAATGGCGGGGTTCCGGAGCACAGGCTACACGTTTCCAGTCGTCTTGCGTCCAATGGCGGGGTCCCCGAGCCCAGACTACACGTTTACAGTAACTTGCGTCCCATGGCGGGGTTCCGGAGCACAGGCTACACTTTTCCAGTCGTCTTGCGTCCAATGGCGGGGTCCCCGAGCCCAGGCTACACGTTTACAGTAACTTGCGTCCAATGGCGGGGTTCCGGAGCACAGGCTACACTTTTCCAGTCGTCTTGCGTCCAATGGCGGGGTCCCCGAGCCCAGGCTACACGTTTACAGTAACTTGCGTCCAATGGCGGGGTTCCGGAGCACAGGCTACACGTTTCCAGTCATCTTGCGTCTAATGGCGGGGTTCCCGAGCCCAGGCTACACGTTTCCAGTCATCTTGCGTCCAATGGCGGGGTTCCGGAGCACAGGCTACACGTTTCCAGTCGTCTTGCGTCCAATGGCGGGGTCCCCGAGCCCAGACTACACGTTTACAGTAACTTGCGTCCCATGGCGGGGTTCCGGAGCACAGGCTACACTTTTCCAGTCGTCTTGCGTCCAATGGCGGGGTCCCCGAGCCCAGGCTACACGTTTACAGTCAACTTGCGTCCAATGGCTAGGTTCCGGAGCACAGGCTACACGTTTCCAGTCATCTTGCGTCTAATGGCGGGGTTCCCGAGCCAAGACTACACGTTTCCCGTCGTCTCGTGTCCAATGGCCGGGTTCCCTCCCCCAGGTGAGGCACACAGCCTTGTGTCGTCGGGTCAGGAACCCCACAGAGCACAGGAAACGTTGCACTGTCCGAACGCTCGTGCTACTACTGACCCCAGCATCGAACTAAGCAGTGTTTTGCGGCAATGTTGGACACCGGGCGAATGTTACGAAGTGTACGAAATGCCGTAAATGTAACATTCGCCTTGTTGAAGCCCTGCTGTGCAGAGCTTCTCTACAGCCACACCTCTCTCGCACTATGAATCCCCCCCCTCCCCTGACTTTGTGCAATCCAGGTACACCCTTGAAACTCTTGACCGTGTAATCAATGATTGTAATGAGGTGTCCCACCCTAATTTATGGTCAAAGTTGATGAGAATCGTCAGAGCAAGTGCCGTAAAACGGGGGTCCCTGGCCATACCCCATCCGGGATTCGAATTCGAGCCATGCTCCTACAGGGTGTCCCATTCGCTACCGAACCCGGCATTTCTTTAATAATATTAACACCAATGAAGGTATTGCAACGAAATTTCAAGTGGACTTACCTCATTTCGTGCGAAATGTGATGATATCACAACATGTGCTGGAGTGGCCATCATTTGCGCTCAGACAGCATTGAACCCAGCGCTGATCGCCACCCAGCCGGAGTGCTCCTTAGTGGCAGGCACATTCCTAAGTGTGGTGCCACTGATGATTAGTCCGACAGTTAGCCGGACGCGCTTCTCTGCTGCTTTGTTATGCCATTTCTCTGAGTGTATCCACACAATACGGTTGTTGAGAGTGAGTGCTCGTGCTCGTGGCTGTCCGCGTACGCGTGAAACGTTATCGGTATACTCTGAAAGGAGCGAGTGCTTTTTTGTTTTTTTCGCTCTTATTGGAAAACAGAATCGATAAAGTCTTGTCAACGGCAATTCCTGGAGAGGTTTGCAGGCAGACATCCGCCGATCAAGTCCACCATTTGGGCATTGTCGAAGAAATTGGAAACCAAGGAGACTTTACTAGACGACCATGCAAGAGGTCGCCCACAAATGTCAGAGGAAACAATCCAGAACGTAAAGAGCCGACTACTTGCGTCTCCTAGGAAGTCACTTCGCCGACTGTCACAGGAAACAGGGTTGTCCGAAAGCACTTGTCAACGTGCTGTGAAAAAAAGCGAAGCTTCATGCAAACCGTATCTCCGTGGTCCACGAACTGAAAGAGCCTGACCACGTGACACGAGTGACTCACTGTCGATGGTTTCAGACATTTCTGCAGGAAAATCCGGGCATTCTGGACTACACGTGGTTCACGGACGAGGCGTGGTTTCACTTGTCCCGATACGTCAATTCTCAAAATTCCCGTATTTGGGCCAGTGAAAATCCCAACGCGATACATGAAGAACCCCATTATTCACAGAAAATTGGTGTTTGGTGTGGGATGACCCGGCGTCGCATAATTGATACAACCATCACAACAGCTGCATATATGGAAATCTTCAACACCTTTGTAAATGAGTTGGACGACTAAGAACTATCCATTGGGTGTTACCGGCATGATGGAGCGACATCATAAACCAGTATGGCCGAAATTCAGTCTTTTTTCGGCGACCGCGTCATTTCGAAGGGTCTATGGCCGCCGCGCTCGCCCGATCTGACACCTCCTGATTACTCTTTATGGAATTATCTAAAAGGTAGAGTTTTCCAAAAGAAACCGCGAACCATAGATGCCTTAAAAGCGAACATCACCGAAGAAATTCAGGCAGTGACGGCGGACGTACTGACAAGGACTTTCCACAATATGGTACTCCGGGTTCAATGCTGTCTGGACGCAAATGGTAACTGCCCACTTCCAGCACATTTTGTGATGTCATCACATTTTGCACGAAATGAAGTAAGTCCACTTCAAATTTCATTGCAATATCTTCATTGGTGTTAATATTATTAAAGAAATGCCGGGTTCGGTAGCGATTGGGACACCCTGTACAATTTTGCAGAAACTCCTTGTCCAGCCACTCATCCACCGGGGGCTGCTGTTCGTAGCTTCTTTGTTGGATAATACTGTGGGCCGGTGCTTAGCCATTTTTATCTTGCAAAAAAGTCTGGTAATGCCTCAAATTTATTTCTGCTTTCAAATACACTCTATTACCAAAAGTCTTCGGACACTCAAATATTTATATAAGTGAAAAGAACGGTTGCGCAGGCTGTGCGTTGGGAGGCGCCTATATAAAGTTGAGATGTTGCTCCGTGTTATCAGTAACTCTGAAGCGGAAATGCCACATGTACGTGAACTTTCCGAGTTCCAACGTGGGATGATCATAGGAGGTCATTTGAGTAACGTTTCTTTACGGGGCATTGCAGCAAAACTAAAATTACCAAAATCGATTGTAAGTAATGTCGTGAAAGAATAGAATCAGGACGGTGCAACTACAGCGAAAAAAACTTTCAGGAAGCTCGCACAAACTGACGGAACGTTACAGAAGAACCATGGTAAAAAATGTCAAGAAATCACGTTCTTCCTCTGCCGTTTCCATCGCTGATGAAGAAGAAAATCCTTGTAATGGCTCGGTTAGTACCATAACTATCCGCAGAGAGTTACACATATGGTTTATTATAGTAAGCAGCGGCACACAATCTACACATGACTACCGGGAATTTTTTTTTCATTGGAGGTTTAACGACCACTGTGAGCAACTCAATTGGCTATAAGCAGTCGCCAGTCCCTAATTTAGGGTCACTGGTTACAGGGAAGGGAGAGATCCAGTGCCGTAAGACAAACACAACATCCATGCTTCATGGGATTCGAACCCGGACCCATCTCACACAAATGATCAGAATTCATCGCTTAGAAAACTGCGCCACTGGGGTGGCTGTTTGGAGGTTTAACGACCACCGTGAGCAACTCAATAGGTTATAAGGAGTCGTCAATTCCTAATTTAGGGTCACTACTTCCAGGGAAGGGAGAGAGCCAGTGCCGTAAGACAAACACAACATCCATGCCTCACGGGATTTGAACCCGGACCCATCTCAGACAAATGATCAGAATTCATCGCTTAGACCACTGGGGCGGCTGTTTGGAGGTTTAACGACCACCGTGAGCAACTCAGTGGGTTATAAGCAGTCTCTAGTCCCTAATTTAGGGTCACTGGTTCCAGGGAGGGGAGAGAGCCAGTGCCGTAAGACAAACACAACATCCATGCCTCACCGGGATTCGAACCTGGACTCCTTTTGGACGAATTATCAGAGGCCATTACTTAGACCACTGCCCCAGGCTATACAGGGAATGCAAAGCGCCGTTTGGAGTGGTGTGTTTCACATCTTTCCTGGACTGTGCGCGACTGGAATGTTGTCTTTTGGAGTGATGAGTCACCCTTTTCAATCTTCCAATCAGATGAGCATATTTTTATTTGGCAACAGCCGGGATAACTATTTTCGTTGCACTGTGTTCTTCCAACTGTTAAGTTCGGCGGAGGCTCCATCATGGTATGGAGTTGTTCTTCGTAGATGGGACTCCGCCTGCTGGTTATTAGACTACAAACCATGAACTCTGAAGAGCACCTCGACGTCCTGGATAATTCTGCCCTGCCAAGAATGTGGCAGTATTATGGGAATGACCGTTGTCTCTTCGAACACGATCGAGCTCCCTGCTACACTGCATAAATTGTGCAGGAATATATTTTTTGAAAATGAGGTGGAATTGTTAAACTGGTCTGCTCCAGAGTGCTGATCTTAATCCTATGGATCACCTCTGGGATGAAAGTGTTCTTGCAGCGACCACAACGACCGCCGAAATCGACCAAAACGACCGTCTTTTCTCTCAATTCTGGCAGCTGCTTTGCAAGACGAATGGCGAGCCATACCTGTCGAGACCTACCGGAAATTGGTTGATGGCATGCCTCGACGTGTTGCCACTGTCATACAAGTTGGACATATAAGTTGCACCGACTAACTAGTAATTGCAACATATAAGTTGGACCGACTAACTAGTAATTGCAACATATAAGTTTTTTTTTTTGGATTGGAGGTTTAACGACCACCGTGAGACTCTCAATGGGCTATAAGCAGTCGCTCGTCCCTAATTTAGGGTCACTGGTTACAGGGAAGGGAGAGAGCCAGTGCCGTAAGACAAACACAACATCCATGCCTCACCGGGATTCGAACCCGGACCCCTTATGGACGAATGATCAGAGGCCATCGCTTAGACCACTGCGCCACCGGGGCGGCAACAACAACATATAAGTTTCACCGACTAACTAGTAATTGCAACATATAAGTGGGACCGACTGACTAGTAATTGCAATATATAAGTTGGACTGACTGACTAGTAATTGCAACATATAAGTTGCACCGACTAACTAGTAATTGCAACATATAAGTTGGACCGACTAACTAGAAATTGCAACATATAAGTCGGACCGACTAACTAGTAATTGCGATAATAAAGCCATTTGTCCCAAAACATTGTGATGTCCGAATACTATTCATGGCATAGTGTATAGAATAAGGTCTGGTTCATTTGCCTGACGTTTACTTCACCGAAGGGTCACTTGACCGAAAATCACTTCACCGAAAAGATTGTTTCACCGAAAGTTCACTTCATCGAAACGCTCATATTTCACCGGAAGGTCACTTGATCAAAAGTTCATTTCACCGAAAGATCTCTTTACCTAAAAGTTTATTTCATCGAAAGGTCATTTCACCGAAAGGTCGATTTATCGAAAACTTTTATAACGAAGTAAATTTCTCCGTCATTTTTGGTCTACGCCGGGATTCGAAACCGAGTCCGCTTATTCCGGAACAAGTCGCTCTACCAACTGAGCTACGCAGACGTTTATTCTAAGGTACGTCACATCTCCCCCCCCGAAAGAGGGAGGGGGGCATGGCCTACGGGTCAGCCGTGACCATGAATCGTTGCAGGCAGCCATCCACTGTAGAACGTGCACTTGAGAACTCCCAGTCAATTTTTTTTCCTTTTTTATTTTTCGAAGCGCTGGAGAAGGGATTCTCTGATTTTTCCTATCTCGCGGTGTGGAAAGAACATCACACCATTGCGAAATTTTGAACGGTCAAGTCTTCCGGATAGTTCGGGCGCCATTATAACGAAGTTAATTTCTCCGTCATTTTTGTTCCAAGCCGGGATTCGAACCCGAGTCCGCTTATTCCGGAACAAGTCGCTCTACCAACTGAGCTACACAGACGTTTATTCTGACTGCAATCTGCCTTTATGTCGTGTGCGTCCTGCTGGCAGGTACGTCACACTTTGGATTTCATTACGCGATCTGTTGAAGCATGGTGCAAGTTCGGCAGACAGACCACCGAAACGTTCGATCATACTAAAATTGCATTTTTGATTTCTTCGTGTCACAGATAACGCAAAGATTTAGTTTTAAGACAAAAATAATTCATTTTTGAGCCCATAGGCCTCGGCTTATGTTTTATTAGCAAATTTTAATTTTGTTCATAAGGTTTCCATAAAAATCATTTCAGTGCTCATGTTTATAAGGTTTACATAAAAAGTAAACTTAATAATGTTGCACATTTTTTCAAGCAAAAAGAATCAATTTTACGTCCTTAAGCCTTGTCTTAGGCCTTTTTACCCAATTTTAATAATGCGAACTCATGTTCATAAGGTTTACATAAAAACTCAAGTGTATAATGTCACACATTTTTTCAGGCAAAGAGAATGACGTTTATGGGTATAGGCCCCGGCTTAGGCCTTTTTAGCAAATTTTAAGCGTGCCTGCTCATAATCATAAGGTTTACGTAAGAGTTACTTTACATTTTATGTAATGCTTATAAATATGAGTAGGGATAAAATCTGTTAAAATGGCCTGTATTCTATGCCTACGTTCAAAAAATTAATGTTTTGTGGTTGAGTAAAGGTGGAACCGTATATACTTGATTTGCTATGTACCCCTTATGAATATGAGTTCAGAGGATTAAAATTTGACAAAAAGGCACGAATTTAGGACTTTCTTATAATTAACGTCATATTTCGAAAAACCTACTCATGGGAAGGTTTTTCATAGAAATTATAAAAGTGTATTTTTTAAAGTCTGATAATGTTTAGGTGGCCAGTTTTACAAAAACCTGCACCACACTCCAACAGAAATCTAACAACAAAATTCTAAGTTATCGATAAACTGACCATTCGGTGAAATGATCTTTCGATATAATGAACTTTTAGGTAAAATAATCCTTCGGTGAAATGAACTTTTCGATCAAATGTCCTTTCGATGAAATGAACTTTTAAGTGAAGTGACCTTTCGGTGAAATGAACTTTTCGGTCAAGTAATTTTCGGCGAAATGATTTTTGGTCAACTGACCTTTCGATTAAGTGAACGATACCCTATTGAATAAAGTACACTTCTAAATTTAAAACTGCTCTTTTACGACTTATTTTCAACACATTTAACTTATGTTAGTGTTATAAGTGCATATGTCTGGTTTTTCCGAACTCGTATAATCGGTAATTTACAGAATTGGCACTACTCAGGTATAACATGTTATTAGCGTAAAATATATATATATTTTTTTTACGTTCTGTAAGAATGTGATGTAGCAAAGCTTCCTTCCCGGGCAATTTTTTACTTCCTTTCCGCATAAAATTTTATTTGTTTATTTTGCGCAAAAAAAAAAAAAAAAAAAAAAACATATTTCCTTCACAAAATGCGTGAATCGAAGAAAACCACTATTACTTTCTGCAATTCATGCAACGGGAAAACATCTAATGTCAGTCAAACATTGCTGACGTTAAAAGCCTCAGCCAAACATGATTATTGTTTCCTCAAATGGGAAAAAGTAAAGAAATGTTAAAGGAAATTGAATGCTAAAATTCCATTAACGGAAGTTCTTATTTTACGTTTTTTTCTTTTAGCTTATTTTATTATTATTTGCTCAGAGAAAACGGGATTTCTTTTCTGCGAAAAGATTCAACTAGGCGACAATTCTTTTTCTTTTCTTTCGGGCTCGAGAAATGGAAGATGTTTCAAGCCTCGCAAAACACTTCCACACCGCATTTTCTTGGAAGAAGAAAGTTTTTTCAAGTGTGTTGTACAATGGCAGTTCTCCCTTTAGCAAATGTTTTTTTTTCTTTTCCTTTTTTTTTTTTCGGAAGGCAGAAGGTGAGTTCTCTCTGGCAACTAGAACATAACGCTGTACCAAGCAGTCAATAACAAACACATTGCAGGTTCCTGCACAAGTTTTGTTTGTTAAAGATCTGTGTCACAGCGAGATAGGTCGCTGCTCTTCAACGCTCAATGAAAAAGTAATTTACACTGCGAAGATTCACTTCTGTAACTGGCACGTACTTCTAGGATGCGTGAAATCTATCTGCACCCCAAATACTGAACAGGCCTTCAGCTCTAACTTATCGGAGAAGTAAAAAGAAACGGGAAAAAAGAGTTCACTTTTCTTAGATTGAAAGGAAATGTGTTCCGACTTACTAAAATATCCTGCTCACGTACGTAAAAGAAATTTCAGCCTCCTAAAAGGGCGTATGCATTTCTCCTACTAACATTTTGTTTTCGTTCAAGCCATTTGAAATCGCAAAGATTTCGTTCCTGAAGCTCGTGTTTGGTAAACTTGAGATCTTGCGGTTAGAACAGGTTTACGAGAACTAAATTTACAACTCACCTAAATTTTCAAGCATATGTTTCAGCTGTAATACAGTGCACCGAAATGGCGATTTATTGTACACACTCACCTAGTAACGAGTGGGCTTACATTTCTCACTTACAACAGCAGCAACGCATCGTGGTATTGATTGTTCCAGGTGATCGAAACTTTGGATGGTATTGGAGCCTATAATTTCAGGACAATCGTCCGCAAAGCGTCGAGAGTTGCCACTGCTGGATTTCGAGTTCGAATGCATCTCTACACTTCTTCTCGCGGATGATCAATCAGCTCCAGATTCGGGGAGTGAGAGGGTCGTTCGAGATTTCCTAACTCATTGGAGTGCTTCTCCAACCAGTCCTTCGGCAAAGCGGTGCGATGAGACATGGTGTTCTCTTGTCGAAAGAATGCATCTGATGTGGAAAATGAATAGCTACGAACTCACTGGAAGGGTCGTAAAACCAGTCCTTCACCAAATGAGAGCAATGGGACAAAGTGTTGTCTTTTTGAAAGAATACATCCTGATGTGGAAAGTGAATAGCTACGAACTCACTGGAATGCTTCTCTAACCAGTCCTTCGCCAAATGGGAATGAGGAGCCAAGGTGTTTTCTTGTTAAAAGAAGACATTCTTACGTGGTGTTTTCTTGTTAAAAGAAGACATTTCTACGAACTCATTGCAAGGATCCTATACAACCAGTCCCTTGCCAAAGGGGTTCGAAGAGACAAGGTGTTGTCTTGTTGAAAGAAAACACCCTGATGTGGGAAATGGATAGCTACGAACTCACTGAAATGCTTCTCCAACAAGTCCTTTGCCAAACGGGTGCGATGAAACAAGGTGTTGTCTTGTTGAAAGAAAACATCCTGATGTGGGAAATAAATGGATAGCTACGAACTCACTGGAGTGCTTCAACAACCAGTCCTTCGCCAAATGGGAGTGATGAGACAAGATGTTGTCTTCTTGAAAGAAGACATCCTCATGTGGGAAATGGATTGCTACGAACTCACTGGAATGCTCCTCCAACCAGTCTTTCGCCAAACGGGTGCGATTAGACAAAGGGTCGTCTTGTTGAAAGAAGACATCCTGATGTGAGGAATAGATCGCCACGAACTCACTGCAATGTCCCTACAACCAGTCCTTCGCCAAATGGGAGCAAAGAGACAAGGTATTGTCTTGTTAAAAGAAGGCATCCTGCTGTGGGAAATGGATAGCAATGAAAAGGTATGGGTGGCTGGCGAGTACATCAACATAAGAGTTATGTGGTGATGGTAGTCAGAATAGGGAAAAGGGGCTACAATGCGGCCCACGTAAATACGCTCCAAAACACTCCACCGGCGTGTAATACCCAGAACTTGGCAGCTGTAGTCCATGGCCTGGTGTGATCTAAGTGAGACGGGTACCCTCCCGTCTGCGTGTTGCAATTGGAACCTCAATTAGTCGGATAAAGCTACATGTTTGTCTTCCAGGGTCCAGTGACGATGCTTCTTCGCCCACTGCAACCTCATGTACCTATACTGTGCTGCTGGAAAAAATTTTCGATGTGGACGTCGGCTGCAATAGTCCAGTCGTGCTGTCGTACGTCGAACATTTTTTTCACAAGCCTACACGTTTACTGTTTTCCATGGTCTAGTAAAGATGTTCTTCCGTCCACTGCAACCTCATAGCCCAGTGATGTGCTATTAACAAAAGACCCCAATGTGGTCGTCGGCTGCAATTTCTCAGTCGTGCTCTTTTCACAAACTTTCGTAGGTTTCCGGTCGTTCGTTCAATGTTGACGTAACCATCTTCAATGTGGACCTCCGTTTCGGGTCTATATTTATAGCCGCCGTGAAAAATATTTTTCGCAAAAACAAATCAAAGCCAAATTTAAGAGGTGAGCATAACAGTGTCTGTAAAGCTCTTTGTTCCTTTTCCAACTGCGTAGTGTTTTCACTAAACCTCCCATCCATATTTTTGCTCCCATCATAGACTTGCCTTCGCACTGAAATTTTCTAACGTGGAGAGGGGCACGTCTCCCTCGGTGTTGCTCCTACGCTACGCCTATGGTAATCAGACGATGTCAAATCCGATGAGCAAGCAGGATGTTTCAACCGTTCAAAATAAATTTCATGAAAGCCTTGCTGCGTGGGCCGAAGGATTTTTCCTGCAAAAACAGAACGCCGTTGAGCAATTTCCACTTGCGTTTTGATTTCAGTTTCTGCTTTAGTTTGTCCAGAAAGAATGTACACAAAGTTGTTGTAATGGTGGCAGAAGTCCTTTTTCCAGAAAACAGACGCCATCACCTTTACTGCAAACTTCAGTGCTCGAAACTTTCGGAGGTAAAGGAAAGGCTATCTCCATTCTTTGGATTGTTCCTTGGAGTTTGGATCATACATATGTATCCATGTTTCACATGTGCTTATCAATAGAGCGAAGAAACTGTCCACATGCTGCTAAACCTTGTGCAACTTTGCCTTAGCTGTTGAAACAAGATGATTCTTCTGATTCGCAGTCAGACATGTCGGCAACCAATTGATCGAGAGCTTCCTCATGGTCAGGAGCACCTCGTTGGTGATGAATCCAACACATTCACGTGACATCCCCAAAGTATCTGTTGTCTTTTTGCAGACATTCTTCGGTCTTCCAAACCATGATTTAGGATCCCCAGAATATCTGTTGTCTTTTTGCAGAGATTCTTCAGTCTTCCAAAATCATGATTTAGGATCCCCAGAAAATCTGTTGTCTTTTTGCAGAGATTCTTCAGTCTTCCAAAATCATGATTTAGGATCTGTAAAATATCTGTAGTCTTTTTGCAGAGATTCTTCGGTCTTCCAAAATCGATTTAGGGTCACCAGTATATCTGCTGTCTTTTTGCAGACATCCTTCAGTCTTCCAAAATCATGATTTAAGATCCCCAGAATATCTGCTGTCTTCTTTGCAGGGATCCTTCGGTCATCCAGAAACATGATTTAGGATCCCCAGAATATATGTTGTCTTTTTGCAGAGATTCTTCAGTCTTCGAAAATCCTGATTTAGGGTGCCCAGAATATCTACTGTCCTTTTGCAGAGATTTTTCGGTCTTCCAAAATCATGATTTAGGGTCCGTAGAATATCTGTAGTCTTTTTGCAGAGATTCTTCGGTCTTCCAATATCGATTTAGGGTCCCCAGAATATCTGCTGTCTTTTTGCACAGATTTCTTCGGTTTTCCAAATTCATGATTCAGGACCTCTGGTTCCAGGAAAGTCAGAGAGACAATGCCATAGGACAAGCTCACTCATGGGCCCCAATATACGGGGACAAAAGGGGCACTTTCCCTCCTCTACAAATCGGACCATGTGTTATTATTTTTTTTTCTTGGAAGATATATCAGAGATTTTCGAGATAACACAAATTCCCATTGCCATTTTTGCTATAAAACTTCTGAATGCGTGTGCATGTAGTAAAATGGGAACAACGTTGAGAACTTCCAGTTGAAAACGAGGAAGTTTGTGGTAGAAGGCAATAATTAAATTTCCCATTGCATGTTGGAGAACACCGCACATACGCATAGTTTAAAACGTATGAAAGGCGAAGAAACAAAAAATACATATAACATCCGATCCTGCAGCTATTCACTCCTGGACATAGATCTCTTTAAGATTCTTCCAAACATTTGTTTTGTATGCATTTTTCCATTCTTGATAACCAATTGAGTGACCGCTCGGATTTCATGGCGCATGACCCACAAGTGGCCAAAGGGTCAAAAGAACGACAAAGGAACTTCGTTATTCTCTCAACATGCTGTCAAATTTATTTATTTTTTTACATAGTTTTTGGGTCTTTTGGTTTCCAATAAAATTAATGTATTGAGTGTGTAGTAAAAACCGTTAGATAACATGAAGGGACAGTGGAAATCTGCTTATGGTGTTTGAATATAATTTGGAAATCTGCTTATGGTGTTTGAATATAATTTGGAAATCTGTTTAATGTGTTTGAATATAATTTGGAAATCTGCTATGGTGTTTGAATATAATTCGAAAATCTGCTTATGGTGTTTGAATATAATTTGGAAATCTGCTTATGGTGTAGAAATCTGCTTATGGTGTTATGGAAATCTGCTTATGATGTGGAAATCTGCTTATGGTGTTATGGAAATCTTCTTATGGTGTCGTAATTATAATTTCTGTTTGTCCTCTCCTGAAAACTAAGCTATGAGCTCAGTACGCATACTTCATATCGGTCTCGAGCCCGGAACTACTCATACGAACGTCAGTAGCTATCGTTTAAACCACTGCGCCACTGGGGCAGCCTACGGGAACCTAAAGTAGATTTAGCATATGCATATCCGAAATCTCATTATGTCTCGGTTATAGAAACTTCTGTTTTTCGTGAGGGAATATTATGCTTTTTCTCCTAGAATATTGTGACGTACTACAGAGTTAAAGCACGTGTCAAGACGACAAATCTGCAGCGATACATTCCGTTCGTGTAGCTTAGTTGGGAAAGCAGCTTACTCCGGAGTGAGGTGATCCGATCTCCGTTGCGGAAAAATCAGTGTTTTCACAAAATATAAAATGTTCTGCAAATAATCTAAGAAAAAAGTTTGCACTCACCATGTAAGCTCCAATGAGAAACGCTGCATTTACTCGCTTCTTTCCATCCGTTGTTGTGTAGTGAACAATTTTCGTTCTCGCCAAACTTCGAGACTAAACAAAAATAAAATTAAAGAAAAGAAAATATATATATATATATATATATATATATTTAGCTATTCCATAAAAGGTTGAACATTTATTTCACGGAAACCAAGTCAAAGAACAAAACAGGCTTTAACAAAATATATACATTCACTTGCCACTGAAATGCTTATACGCACGTTGTGCTTATGACACAACATATTTAGAGTAACCGTAACTATTTTTGCAAGTAATTATAATTATTTCCTGGAATACACACAAAATATTATGTACCTGATACAGCGAAATTCATCCTCAATACTCCATAAAAGTGTGGAAGCTTAAAGATGCAAACACTGTAGTTTCACAAACAGCGTTACAACAACACAATATTAAAACTTAAAACCCAAGAAGGGTGACATCGAGTTCTCTAGGAAAGTTATTTGAATAAATGAATCACAAACCAATTTCTCCAAATGTAATTTAATTTTTATAAAGGTGCATATTTTTTTTCTAACAAAAAATCAATATTCTTATTGTCTTACGGGTACATATTCAGTCGCAGAAAGTGGAAAACTCTCAACAAAACTTATGTTTCAAGTAAACTGTCGAAGCACGATTCACAAAACTTTAGCCGAGTGTAACTGCAGAGATGAAAAAGATTTTGACAGAAGGTCCATGGTAAGAAGGTCCATAGTAAGAAATATTAAGAAATCCCGTTCTTCCTCTGCCGCTTCCATCGCTCCTGAATTAGAAAATGCTTGTAATGGTTCGGTTAATTCAGTAACTATCCACAAAGAGTTGTACAGTGTGGGTTACTAAAGTAGAGCACCGGAACACAAACCACACATCACTGCCGTGAATGCGAAGTGCAGTTTGGAGTGGTGTGTCCTCTTTCGTTACTGGACTGTAGGCAACTGGAAAGCTGTTCTTTGAGTCACGCTTTTTCACTCTTCCAATCTGATGGGCGAGTTTGGATTTCGCGGCAGCCCACCGAACGATTTTCGTCGGACTGTGTTCTTCGAACGGGTAAGTTCGGCGGCGGAGGCTCCATCATGGTATGGAGTTGTTCTTCGTGGATGGGACTCGGTCCGTTGGTTATTATACCACACACTATGAACTCTGAAGTGTACCTCGACGTTCTGGATAATTTTGCCGTAAAAATAAATTGGTAGTATTATGTAAATTACCGTTGTTTCTTCCAGTCCTGCACTGCGTGTGAAGGACTGGTTTCTTGAAAATGAGGTAGCATTATTAGACTGGCCTGCTGAGAGGCCTGATCTATATCCCATAGAATACCTCTGGGATGAACTGGAAATTGGTTGATAGTGTGCCACGAAGTCTTGCTGTTCTCATACAAGTAAAAGGTGGGCCGACTAACTACTAATTGTGATAACACAACCATTTGTCCTTAAACATTGTGGTGTCCTATTGGTTTTCATAATATAGTGTAGATTCAAATTTTGAAGATGACAATCCGATTTTTGGTGTAAATGAGACAAAGATGGTAAGTCAGATAATATCCAAAAACTTGAAAATTGCATCGTGCTGGAGCGGAACTTGAGCCCGCGTCTTCCAGATATGCTAACAACTACACTAACCAAAACGACCAAGTCTCAAGTTTCCGATTAATTTGAATATAACCATCACACAGGATTCGTTAGTGGTAATCCCGTATTTCTTTTATGATTTATCTGCTCCTGCGGGCAATCACGGGATAGGATTCTTATCCTCCAGATTCGCTAAACATGAATGTCGGTTGTTTCGACTAGGGAATCCTGTGATGGGTATATTCAAATTAATCGGAAACTTGAGACTTGGTCTTTCTGCGTGGTGTAGTGGTAGCATACCCCGGCGCTATCTGGGAGACGCGGGTTCGGGACCAGGACGATGAAATTTTTAAGTTTTCGGATATTATCTGACTTGTCACATTTGCACCAAAAATCGGATTGTCATCTTCAAAATTAGTATTATATGGTGTAATCGCGTATTTCTTTCATGATAGTGTAAATTGTTTACCGATTACAGAGATACTTGAATTTACAGGCACACAATAAACTTTCCAGGTGAGTAATTTTCTCTTCCGTCTTACAAGATAATTTTGAAACTTTACACCACTTGAATTTACATGGCATTTATCAAAGTCAGAAACTCCTGATGTTTCTTTGTCATTTTAATCAATCTTTTTTTATTTTATATTGGGGGTTTAACGACCACCATGAACAACTCTCTGGGTTATAAGCAGTCGTCCGTCCATACATTAGGGTTACTATTTCCACGAAAGGGAGGGAACCAGTACCGTAAGACAAACACAACATCCATGATGCCTCACCGGGATTCGAGCCCGGACCCTTCTCGGACGAATGATCATAAAGTCAGCGCTTAGACCACTGCGCCACCGGGGCGGCCAACCCGTTTCCGGTAGGTCTCGACAGGAATGGCCCTCCAGTCGTCAAGCAAAGCTGCTGCCAGAGTTCAGATCGCCGTTGTTTTTTTTTTTTTTTTTTTTTTTTTTGGTTGGAGGTTTAACGACCACCGTGAGCAACTCAATGGGCTATAAGCAGTCGCCCGTCCCTAATTTAGGGTCACTGGTTCCAGGGAACGGAGAGAGCCAGTGCCATAAGACAAACACAACATCCATGCCTGACCGGGATTCGAACCCGGACCCCTTACGGACGAACGATCAGAGGCCAGCGCCTTAGACCACTGCGCCACCGGGGCGGCCAGATCGCCGTTGTGGTCGCTCCAGTTCATCCCAGAAGTGTTCTATCAGGACTCTGAGCAGGCCAGTATACGATTTTCACCTCATTTTCAAAAAACCAGTTCTGCAGACGCCATGCCATATGGCAGGGAGCTCGATCGCATTGGAAGAGACAACAACGGTCATTTCCATAGCACTTCCACATTGTTGGTAGGACAGAATTATCCAAAACGTCGAAGTACACTTCAGAGTCACATGGTTTATGGTATAATAACGAAGGGGCCGAGTCTCATCCACGAAAAACAACTCCATACCATGATGGAGCCTCCGCCGAACTTAACAGTTGGAATAACACAGTCCCACGAAAATCGTTCGCCGGGCTGTCACCAAATCCAAACACGCCATTCAGATTCGAGTGAAAAGCGTGACTCATCACTCCAAAGAACAGCTTTCCAGACGCCCCCAATCCAGGTAAGATGGGAGACACCCCAGTTCAAGAGTGAAAAGCGTGACTCATCACTCCAAAGGACAGCTTTCCAGTCGCCCCCAGTTCAGTTAAGATGGGTGAAACACCACTCCAAGAGTGAAAAGCGTGACTCATCACTCCAAAGAACAGCTTTCTAGTCGGCCACAGTGAAGCAACGAAGCAAGACACACCACTCCAAACGGCGCTTTGCATGATCAGAAGCCATTGTTTAGACCACTGCGCCAGCGGGGCAGCTTAATCAAATTTACAGGCTTTTCTAAATCGGGTAAATTTAAGCTTTTTAGTTTCAGTAGTTCGATGAACAGTTTCATTTCATGTTGGTTCTTTCGATGTGTACTGAATGGAGAAATTATATATACACCTCCATAACAATATGCAAAGCAGAAATATCTCTTACAGTCACGTAGGACACTGAAACTGTCAGTGCCTATAAATATATCAGGTCTCTATGCATTGGAAACTGGTCACGGAAAAGTAATCATGGGTAAAGGCAGCGACATAAGTGAGTTTGACCGTGGCCAGATAGTAGCTGCGAGGAAGGATGGTTGTTCGATCACAGCAACTACTAAACTGTAGAGATTTCCAAGTCAGACAGTCACACTTGTATACCAAGACTACGTGAAATACGGCAAAACTTGTAGCCAATGGAAGAAATATCACCGTAAACGTGTAGTTGACTTTCGACTTCAGTTCAAATTATTCCGCATCCTTACAAGGAATCCAACGGCTACCATAGAGCAGATGACGTGTGAATTTAATGAGGTCACGTCCACAAGCTTATGCCCAAAAGCTATCCGTCATACCATGGAAAAATAGGCTATAGTAGTGGACGTCCACATCGTGTCCTCTTGTTGACTGCAAAGCACAGGAAGATTGGGCTACAGTTTTCAAAGGCCTATCACAACTGGAGTGAGGAGTACTCGAAGTACATCACCTGGCCTGACGAATCACGGTTTTAGTTCTATTAAGCTAATAGGAGGGTGCAAATCAAAGATGCAAACGAGTCACCAGTCAATGGATCAACGAGTCGGCAATTTCTAGCGGGTCAAACGGGTCGTGTCAAGGTGTTCCTGAGCCGATTTCGACCCTGTTTTGTTTCCGTTTTGTTTCTGAAAAACAAAAACAAAAACTATTTTTCAAATAAAAATGCGCACTGTGGAATTTTGAACCAGTTACTGGTGCCCGCGAACTGAAAAAGGATTTGTCGTGCAATATGAAGGAAGAGTGTCGTCCTCAGAACGAAAAGTGCTCTTTCCTTCTGAGGGACAATGACGAAAACAACATCCACATTTCCAAAACTTTCAACTCATAAACTTGTGAAAATTGGTGTTGCCGTGAAACATATTCTGAAGCTCGATATGTTATCAAGAAAATAGCAAAAACTGAAATAAAACATTATAAAAAACCGAGTTAGTAAAATCATTCAATACATTGATTATGATACGCTTTCCAACATACAAGAAATCATTACTCAAGTTATTACTCAAGTTATGAGGATAATGGCTGTGGAATATATCTCGCTCCATTTTGATGATATTAAATAGAATCGGTTTGGTTTACCTCCGGAACAACATACTAAAGTTTTGTCGCAATAGAAGCATTTTTAGTCAAGTTATCAGGATAATAGCTGTGGAATAAATCTCGCTCCTGTGCCCAGACCTTTGACCCCATTTCGATGACATTCAACAAAACCGGTTCAGTGTACTTACATGATAAAGTTTTGTCGCAATCGAAGCATTTTTCGCAAGTTATGATGCTGAAGCTCAAGGGTCGCCATTTTGAAACCGTGGATGAGATTCAGCGCGAATCGCAGACGGTGCTGACACGATTCGCGAACAGGACTTCCAGGGAGAGTTCCAACAGTGGCGAAAACGCTGGCAGCGGTGTATCGCTGCCCAAGGAGACTACTTTGAGGGAGATCGTAGCCAGACTTAAGTAACGTAAGTACTTTGCTGTATATCGGACTAGTCTCGGAAATTTTTGATCGGACCTGCCTTCTGATTTTCCATACACCGAAGAACAAAACGTTAGAGCAAGAGCGTTTTTATGCAAATCGGAGCAACTACAGGTAAACGACGGTGCTTGTAAGGTCATGAATGGTATAAATAACACTCGATACTGAATCAGTGTAATTCTTGTTTTTCAGATGGGAAAGATAATGGACTCAAGCAAGTTTGACGAAGGACAAATTGCAATGGCTAGACGACTGGGTCAGTGCATTTCCGAGACGGATAGACTTGTAAGGTACCCACGATCCGCTGTGGTTTGTACTTTCAAAAAGTGTTTCTAGTATCGGGGGAAACCACGAACCGCCGGCAAGGTATTGATAGGCCTACCACGGATCATCGATGACAGCGGTGAGCGAAGGCCCCTATGGTGCGAGCCAACAGAAAGGATACGGTAGCGCAACTCACCTGTACATTGCACGCTGGTGAAGGGGGTAATGTCACAAAACACAGTACATCGAACCTTGCTGAAAATGGGGATGCGTCGGCACAGACCGTCCCCAGTGTCCATGCTAACATCGTCTCACCGTCGAATGCGCCTACAATGGGTACGTGCGCATCAAAACTGGACCTTGAAGATTGGAAAAAAGTCCGTCTGGTCAGATGCACAAGGGCTGTCCAAAATAATGGAAACACCTTGCTGAAAACAGCGACTTTAGTATGTGCTGCTTTTTTGAGTAAAACAAAAATGTAGCTACAATTTTTTTAAAGATCTTGCTTACAGTCTCAAGGGTCTGTGTGATTGCATTGTAAATCGGTGTTTGCATAATTTCGTTCCAGGTGAAAGCACAATGAGTGACCTCTCGGAGTTCCAAAGAGGGCAGATTGTAGGAGCCCGTCTGGTTGGTGCGTTGGTAACCACAGTGGCACAGCTATTGGGGGTATCGAGAGGTACCGCATCGAAGGTCATGACACAATACAATGTTCACGGCACAACATCATCTGCGAGACACAACTGTGGAAAGAAAACCAAACTTACTGCGAGAGACAGGAAGACATGACATTAAAGAGGATTGTGACCGCAAGGAGGAAGACGACTGCGACGAAAATGACTGCTGAGCACATCTCCAAAACCCAGTGTCAACCCATACCGTGCGCAGCGAATTGCATCAGTGTCGACCCATACCGTGCGAAGGGAATTGCACCAGTGTCACCCCATACCGTGCGAAGGGAATTGCACCAGTGTCAACCCATACCGTGCGAAGGGAATTGCACCAGTGTCAACCCATACCGTGCGAAGGGAATTGCATCAGTATCAACCCATACCGTGCGAAGGGAATTGCATCAGTGTCAACCCATACCGTGCGAAGAGAATTGCACCAGTGTCAACCCATACCGTGCGAAGGGAATTGCACCAGTGTCAACCCATACCGTGCGAAGGGAATTGCATCAGTGTCAACCCATACCGTGCGAAGGGAATTGCATCAGTGTCAACCCATACCATGCGAAGGGAATTGCATTATTGTCAACCCATACCGTGCGAAGGGAATTGCATCAGTGTCAACCCATACCGTGAGAAGGGAACTGCACCAGTGTCAACCCATACCGTGCGAAGGGAATTGCACCAGTGTCAACCCACACCGTGCGAAGGGAATTGCATCAGTGTCAACCCATACCGTGCGAAGGGAATTGCACCAGTGTCAACCCACACCGTGCTAAGGGATTTACATCAGTGTCAACCCATACCGTGCGAAGGGAATTGCATCAGTGTCAACCCATACCGTGCGAAGGGAATTGCATTATTGTCAACCCATACCGTGCGAAGGGAATTGCACCAGTGTCAACCCATACCGTGCGAAGGGAATTGCATCAGTGTCAACCCATACCGTGCGAGGGAAATTGCATCAGTGTCAACCCATACCGTGCGAAGGGAATTGCACCAGTGTCAACCCACACCGTGCGAAGGGAATTACCAGTGTCAACCCACACCGTGCGAAGGGAATTGCACCAGTGTCAACCCACACCGTGCGAAGGGAATTGCATCAGTGTCAACCCATACCGTGCGAAGGGAATTGCATTATTGTCAACCCATACCGTGCGAAGGGAATTGCACCAGTGTCAACCCAAACAGTGCGAAGGGAATTGCACCAGTGTCAACCCATACCGTGCGAAGGGAATTGCACCAGTGTCAACCCATACCATGCGAAGGGGATTGCATTATTGTCAACCCATACCGTGCGAAGGGAATTGCATCAGTGTCAACCCATACCGTACGAAGGGAACTGCACCAGTGTCAACCCATACCGTGCGAAGGGAATTGCACCAGTGTCAACCCACACCGTGCGAAGGGAATTGCATCAGTGTCAACCCATACCGTGCGAAGGGAATTGCATTATTGTCAACCCATACCGTGCGAAGGGAATTGCATCAGTGTCAACCCATACCATGCGAAGGGGATTGCATTATTGTCAACCCATACCGTGCGAAGGAATTGCATCAGTGTCAACCCATACCGTACGAAGGGAACTGCACCAGTGTCAACCCATACCGTGCGAAGGAATTGCACCAGTGTCAACCCACACCGTGCGAAGGGAATTGCATCAGTGTCAACCCATACCGTGCGAAGGGAATTGCATCAGTATCAACCCATACTGTGCGAAGGGAATTGCATCGGTGTCAACCCATACCATGCGAAGGGAATTGCATTATTGTCAACCCATACCGTGCGAAGGGAATTGCACCAGTGTCAACCCATACCGTGCGAAGGGAATTGCACCAGTGTCAACCCATACCGTGCGAAGGGAATTGCACCAGTGTCAACCCATACCGTGCGAAGGAATTGCATAAGCACAATATTTACGGCAGAGCTTCGATTACAAAACCCTTGGTGTCACAGGTGAATATGAAACGGAGACTACAGTGGTGCCAGGAACATAAAACGTAAACTGCGGATCACTGGAAACGTGATTGCCAAGAAAATACTTCTTTGGGGCAATCCTTTTTTTATGAAAATTTTCGTGTGTGTTCTTCATGGACGACATTTATCATATAACGATTTTACTTAAATGTGAGATGTACAGTATTTTTTGGGGTTTCCCAGGAAAATTTTGCCCCCCCCCCCCTTCTAAAAGTTCCATCCGGTCCTGGCCACCCCCACTGAGTGCGCCACTGATAAAATCTTAAATGAAACAAAAGAAACTTCACTAAACTGGGACAATATAAGCGTGTATTCTCTTTGTGTAACCTACATTTCTTTATTCAAAGATGACACGACGTTTTAGCAGACCTATTTTTGGTATCCCCTTGAAAACGAGTCTATTCACGAATCGCATGCGACTCCCTATTGGAGGGGAGTTCCCGTCCCTACGATCGTTTTCTACAGTGGGACATAAAACTCACGAAACCGGGCGCTTTACTGCAAGTATGTATGTTAATATGACACACATTGAGCAACACATCACGTGAAAAATATATATATATCACCTTCCCGACGACACCGTTTAAATGATTATTTAAAGCCGGGCATTATAATCTTACTGCAAAGGATTCCTCCTCCTCTGTTATTATGGGTCATGCATTATGTTCCATTTCATTCACGTGCTTCTTAAACCGTCGTCACGTGCTCTTAGGTTGAGATTACACGAAGAGACCTAACTATAAAAAAATAAAAAAAATACTGGCAAAGCGGAATGAAATCTCGCACGAAACTGGTGCCGACGCAACGTTTTATTTTTCACCAGTATGGAGAAATTTCACAGCTTTTTTATTTTTATCGCGTGCTGTGGGAGGGCATCTGAAGCGAAGAAGATAACGCAAAATGATTTGCACAATCTGTCACTTTAAATGGAAACATAAAATCGATTGCCAAATCCCGTAAATCGCCACACCCATTAGGGTTCGTGCGTGAGCGCGTGTGCGTGGGCGTGCGGCACCCGCAAGTGACCTTCGACGAGCGTCGCGTGAGTCCCTCATGAATAACCCTGCTGCTAAATTATCTAAAACAGGTTTTTCATTAGAAGGATCATTTTCGTCTTTCTTTTTTTTTTTTTTTTTTTTTTTCTTTCTCTCATTCTAGTTCTGGTATCCGAAGTGGCCATTTTTACGTTACGTTTATGCGAAGTGATTCATACCACTTTAACTGCCCAGCTAGTGAGACACCCGAAATTCCAAGATACTGTTCTTTCTTTCTCTCTCAACTTTGTAAAACAACATAATAAGTAATTATGTCGCATAAAATGCAAACCAGGTTACTGACCTGTAATGATTTTTCCACTTCATTATTTAGACAGCAAAAATTAAGGGTGGAATTAGAGATCTAGTGGTATTCCAACGTTGTTGGAGTACCCAGATTCACACTTTAGTCGAGCTCTTCTTTAGAGTTAATGAAACGCCGTGCTACTTTGGCATCGGCAGGGCCTGACTTTGGTCAGTTAAGGCCCTGTGCACGTCCTATGTCTGGGGCCCCGCTCGATTAAAATTTTCAGTCAAACAGTCGAAAAGAATATTTACTGGTAAATTTTTTTCTTGCAAGCAGTTTTAGCATTATAAACAAAAAAACACATCCCACATGCTCGTCAACTTTACAGCCAATGTGGCATGTAATTCTAATAGACGAGGATTCACACCGCTTGTGCTTCCTTGGACCAGCAGAGCTTACAGCTGTAACATTAATTACTCTGGAATCTTTATATTTTTTGTTTTATATTATCATTTACGGAAACAAATAATTATCCTTCCAGAGATATAATTTAAAATACCTAGTTTATCATAAATTGAATGGAAAGTATATAACGTACAAGGAGATATGACGTACCTGCCAACAGGACGCACACGACATAAAGGCAGATAGGAATCAGAATAAAACGTCCGCGTAGCTCAATTGGTAGAGTGACTTATTCCGGAATGAGGGGATCCGGGTTCGAATCCTGGCGTGGACAGAAATGACGGAGAAATTTACTTCGTTATAATGGCGCCCGAACTATCCGGATGACCCGGCCGTTCAAAATCTCGCAATGGTGTGATGTTATTTCCACACCGCGAGATAGGAAAAATAAGAGAATCCCTTCTCCAGCACTTCGAAAAAAAAAAAAAAAAAAAAAATAAGGGGGAGATGATGTAACGTACAAGGAGATGTGACGTACCTGCCAGAAGGACGCACACGACATAAAGGCAGATAGGAATCAGAATAAAACGTCCGCGTAGCTCAATTGGTAGAGCAACTTATTCCGGAATGAGGGGATCCGGGTTCGAATCCTGGCGTGAACAGAAATGACGGAGAAATTTACTTCGTTATAAGTATGAACCCATATGGTAGTTTAAGCTGTAAGAGGTAATTTATCACTAAGTCTTACAGCTGACCACACACATTGTAAGATAAATTATTGCAACACGCCATGTAGATTATTACAACAGTCTTTAAATAAAGTAGTGTCAATTAAAATTTTTTGGTATTTTTATTTATGTAAAAATAAACCCTACATAATTATGAATATTGATTCACAATTTTTATTTTCACAAGACTTATGCTACTAATAAAAAAATATTTTTTAGTAAATTATACATGTTTGCTGAAATGCCTTTCATGTATAATTATACCATATTTCTCCGAATATAGGCTGTTCCCATTGCATTTTGATTATTACAAATAAGCGTCAGATTAAGATGTTACACTGACCAATCACAGCTCAGTACAACGCATGAGCGTTATTATATGAAACAGTAACAATTTGGTTTCCAAAATCTCATCCGAAATTTTGAAACCGAACCATATAATAATTTCGGGCTATAACGAAAAATATATTTTGGTTCTGAAAATTTACATTATTATTAAGGTAGTTTTCAAGGTCCCTCCAAGTTCTGAGGCCCTGTGCACGTGCAGAAATCAGGCCCTGGGCATCGGTGCTCTTTTATCGCCGTGATACAGTTTTAAAGCACAACTTATTACGCACACATATTTACAGCTCGCATGAAGTTTGAGCTGATCGCATTTTCGCTGCCTTACCCTGCAGCGAAAATGTGATCGCTCAAACGTATCTTCGGTCCGAGACCTGGGCTATCTCTACACCCCCCCCCCCCCCCACACACACACACAGTACTGTTTTTTTTTTTTTTAATTGCGAAATTTATTTTCTAATTGTTAAGTAATAGAAGTAATTTTTCTAAATTTTACGTATATGCTATTGCTAACATGATACCAAATAATTATGAGGATTAGGATTTGAACACCTATTTGTACATGAACTTCCATTCATTCGTTTTGTGTGAACTTGAATGTTCCGTTTTCACGAAAATGTTTCTTCCGAGTACTTTTTCATATTTAAGGACAATGTTTTTCTCTATTAACAAACCAGCCAAGTTGCTCAACAAGTCCTTGTGATATGTCTTAATGATATGTCTTAATTCTTTTTAATACGGAAAAACTTCTTTCGGCAGTTACAGTTGTTGATGGAAAGTTTAATATTAGATATGCTAATTTGTACACCTCAATAAACACTATGTCCAATTATTCAACTGTATGTAACAAGTAATGTCTCTCACTGATTTGTTTTGTATTCATCAAGGGAATAAAACACCTTCGATTCATTTTTTAATCGAGCTGTATCAAAATTTGAAGCATAGAGTTCTTTAAGCTCTGATAGTATAGATGTTCAGGGAAGCTTTCACAACATTTATCAAAATAGTTCGAATCCAACAAAACCACGAATTTAAGATATAATATCACTGATTTTAATTCATTGACACTTCCCACAAACTGAACCCACTCTCGCGAAACACGCGCTGTTAAAGGCGGAAGCATGGAGGGACTGAGACAGTCCGGAGTCTTCTCTTTTCTGAGTGAACCGTTGCGCAAAGCAATGGTTCGTTCACCTCCATACGCTGATTCATGTTGTAATGGAAACGCTAGAAGGCGATTGAATCGAAGTTCTTCGCATCAGAACAGCGAAGACTCTCGTAGACCTGCTTGCGTTATGCCGTTGGTCATCGCTCGCGAGACTGATTCTCATAATCGAAAGAAGCGAATCCCCTCGTGTTCTTTTCGCACCGAAAGCATCGACGTGTCTTAACACCGTCGATAATTGACTTTTATTTGTGTATATTTAATTGACTTTTATTTGTGCGTTCTCTGGGCTTCGCAGCTAGCCTCGAATATACGCCACTTGTCATATACTTACCCACACGAGACAGTCACGCTGAATAACCTGGTTTGCGTAGCAAGTCCAATAATGCGCAGATACTGTAGCCATGCCCAGTGGTTGCTCGCAGGAGAACATGAACATGTGAGTTACCCATCATTTTTCAGGAAATTCAACAAAAAAAATTATGATAAAAAATGCCGTGAGCCTGAATATTACATTGAAAACATATTGGATTATTATTATTTTATTTTTTTGAGTTTTAACGACAATCGTGAGCAACTTAATGAGTCACTGGTTCCAGGGAAAGGAGACAATATCCATGCCTCACTGGGACTCTAACCCGAACCCACCTGGAACGAACGGTCAGAAATCAGCGCTTAGGGCACTGTGCCATCGGGCGGCCATATTGGATTAATATGCTAATATGTGTTCTGCAAAGCCCCATTGCGGCAGTAAACACATCTTGCATTTCCCTGTAATTAAGCATTCAAGGTTATAATGAATATCGCTTCCTTCAATTATAATGAATTCAGCTTCTAATGCTTCTAATGGTTGTTGTTTGTTAATTATATCATGAATAAACTTTCCGGCTAGTAGTGTAGTAATAATAATGAACAAGCTTTTAACTGCTAGTAATGTTGTAGTAGTAATTAAGATGAATTAAGTCTTAATGCTAGTTGTTAATAATAACAACTAATGAAATAAACCTAACAGCCAGACAGAGGTCTGACAAAACTATGAACTGAGAAAGACGTACTTACTAAGACAATCTTTTATTTGGTAAACTTCTGTTATTTATCCACAGTCACTTCATCGGTCACACAACTACTCGATATCTGGCTCTCACATAAACGAAGATCTCTTTACGCACGAAACAAAGCTCTCCCCATACAACAACAGCTCTTCCTACTCACATCAACAAAAAGCTCTCTGACACATCAACAAAAAGCTCTCTGACACATCAACAAAAAGCTCTCTCTATACAACAACAGCTCTCTCTACGTATCGTTGAACGCGCCTATTTATACTGGCTACCACCACGTCATGACTTACACTCATTGCCAGATCTCATTCAGCGGGAGAAATAACATCTCGTTCAGTAAGAAGATAATTTACATAGTAAAATAAAATAACCAGAGATAGTAAAAATCAACAGGAAAGTGAATCTAGAGTATACGTTACAAGGTTTACCATCCACAGCACATGTAAAACCTTGAATTCTGCTTCCCGTAATCACAATCTCCTGTTGCTCCGACACAGGGTATGTATTTTAGCATGCACAGTTAAGCACTGAGCTAGAAGCTACGCAGCGCAACATAGGAAAACATCGGAGTAAACGTCCACAATGCCCATTCTAGTTTTGTTGTCTGAAAGAAACGCAATCGCTCTCTCTCTGCTTTGTCTTGCGTTAGTTATTGGAATGTGTGAAAACCCAAATTTGCCAGTGGCTAAGCTTGAATCTCCATCCTTCTGCTTCGGAACCGAATGCTTTCCCAATTACGCTACACAGACGAAGTTTATCGCTGCAAATTTGCCGTCTTAACATGTGGGTCACCTCTGCAACTTTGCCGTCTCAGCATGTTGCCACAATGCTGTAGTACCATTCTTCTGCTACATCGGAAAAACACTCAGGGGTAGCTTAAGTCTCTACGGGACCGCCATCTTATATTGCTGCCTTCTCTTGTTAACCAACGGGCAAGCGTATTTCACAAATTGCTCGGGCAATTTTGCACATTTTGGAACACCGTTTGTGGCTAACGCAAGATATATGATAAATAAAGAGTTCCCTGGTTTCAGAATTTTTATTGACCTTTCCCTTCATTTTCTATCTGCAGCGAAAGTCGTACCAAGGCGTCTTTCATAGTTTTATTAATTAATAAAAAATACTTAAAGGGTCCAAAATGAAAATCTGAAACAAGGGAACTCTTTATTTATCATATATCTTGCGTTAGCCACAAACGGTGTTCCAAAATGTGCAAAATTGCTCGAGCAATTTGTGAAATACGCTTGCCCATTGGTTAATAAGAGAAGGCAGCAATACAAGATGGCAGGTCTCGTAGAACCTTAATATCCTTATGTAAGTAATGAAATATGAAAGCTAAAGGTTTGTCATCTTAATCATGAATGCTGTTAATTATTTACTGAAACATCCGTCCGTCTCGCATTCATTGGAACAGAAATTGGAAGATCGTAAATTACAGCAAAACTTTAAAGATCAAAATACTGCGCGAAACAGGAAGTTCAGTTCCGAAACATATAATGACAATGAATGAACATGACATATAAATGCAACTAGACGAAACCCTTCGGAATCGACGGGGGTTTTTTTGGAGGGGAGGGCATTAAAGGAATGTACTCATGTGAAACAACAAATGTAAACTTTATTTGATTGAGAAATTCATTCAACAACTTCAGTTGTTGAATGAATTCAACAAAATCACGAACCCGGACAATAGTCCAGGTTCGTGATTTTTTTTAACTGAAAGTTTAACGACCACCATGAGTAACTCAATGGGCTATAAGCAGTCGCCTGTCCCTAATTTAGGGTCACTGGTTCCAGGGAAGGGAGAGAGCCAGTGCCGTAAGACAAATACAACATCCATGCCTCACCGGGATTCGAACCCGGACCCTTCATGAACGAATCATTAGAAGCCATCGCTTAGACCACTGCCGTAAGATAAACACAACATCTAAGCTTCACCTGGATTCGAACCCGGGCCCTTCTCAGACGAACAATCATACACCAGACCTTAGACCACTGCGCCACCGGGACGGCCAGGTACGTAATGAGCATCACGACTGCACCCTTTTTCAGTCGTTAAATGTGAGGCGGAAGTCCACTCATCTCGATCGTGTGCAAACAATCAACTGGATAGCGCACTCTTTCACTCTCATCTTCAGTCACAACTGTGTTTGCAAACGCTGTTGGAATGAGATTCGCGTTGCGAATATTCTTCCCCCATCGGAATCGACGGTTAGTTTTTTTTTCTTTTTTTGAAAAGAATAAACTCATATGAAACAACAAACATAAACTTTATTTGACTGCCAAATTCATTCAACCACTTCAGTAAAGACAATAGTCGAGGTTCCTGATTTTTTTTTTTTTTTACTGAAGGTTTAACGACCACCGTGAGCAACTCAATGGGCTGTAAGAAGTCGCCCGTAATATTTTCACTAACAATGGTAAACGGAATGTTTATTTACATTTTTACATAATGAGAAACGTCTTACCTATGTGAATAAACTGGAATGAATGAATATTAAATTGTATATATACATCACACAGTCCAACGGCATAACACAATCAGGTCTTCGAGAGTGTTCGCTGTTCCGATGAGAAGAACTTTGATACGAATGTCTGCTAGTGTTGCTTTGCGCAACGGTTCGCTCTAAAAAGAGACTTCGGACTTTGGACTATCTAAGTCCCTCAATGCTTCATGCCTTCAACAGCGCGTGAGTCAACCGCATGCTTCTCCCATAGACTTTACACGGGAACTTTGCCGCCCCAGAACGCCCGAACCGTTGCCCTAATCTCAATTTTCGCTTCAACTGGCATATCTATATGGTAAGATCTTTATTTTGATACCTCAACCATATCTTTACGTTCAGCCGTTCTCTAAAAATAGGACTCACAGCAAAAAAAACTTATAGAATTAATATATAGTTAACAATAAAAAATAATAACCATGTAATAACAATGAATGGCAGTGACATAAAAATGCTGTACTCCACTTCCCACGTTTAAGACATTTTTCTGACAAAATTCAGAAGCACAACGTGTCCTCTACACACATGAATAATGTACTGATTTTTGGCTGTAATTGGTATAGTAAAATCGAAACTACACTTTGTGAACAAAAGTGATTGGACATTTATATAAACAGAAAAACAGTATTGTATTTACATCAGTAGCGGGTAGAATGGTAGGTTCACCATTTGCAGAGATTACAACAGCCATCCATCGAGGTAAAGTGTAAACTGTCAATATTTCTGGCGTCACCCCAGAAATATTGCATCATCTCCCCTGCGCACAGGGAGCCAGGAGAGGGTCGCGCGCGCGATGTATTGCGCAGTACGCGAATTAGACTCCATGCTGTTTACCAATATGCTAACACGATTAGAGTGCGGCACGCCTTTTTAACGGTTTAATTATTTCAATTGGGACCTATATTTGCCACATGCAGTCGGCCCTAAATCGCCCCATACTATCTGCGAAGGTAGACGTAGTCCTACGTCATAAGCATATACATATATAAAAAAACATATAGCAACAACCCGAAATTTAATCCGAAGTGAACCTCAGTGCGTTCACGTAAAGAAAGAATTTAGAGTTTCTATCCCAGGCTACTGATTATTGTATTTCATTAGATTGTATTTGTTATTAACTAATAATCATAGATCTCTTTTGCAAATGCAATTGGTAAAAGCGGACTGAGGTACATAATATCAGCGCAAAGGGACGGGGCTTAAATTTGCTATTCAAAAAAGGGGAAGTGGTGTATCAAAAATAGTATTTTGCCCAATAGCACATTTGCTAAATAGACTTTTTACTTCTGAAGCTGTGAAAGTGGTAAACAAACTTTGCTGTATTATTATAACTTGGTTTTCTTCTACAGGAATATTAAAATAAAAGTATAAGTATTTTCTGTTTTCCTGAGTTAGCATAAGGTTCACCGGCACAGAAAATGGCGGCCCACCGGGAGTTCTCCGGGTAACCTGGCGGTCCACTCCGCGCATGTTGAGAGAGAGCAATTTACGATTCACGGTTAGTATAGCCATCAGTTGTGAACGAATCATTCAGGAAAAATCCATCACTACTACACAGATATACAGACTATGTAGTACTGTTGCGCCACATACGTTTCACAGGGGATGGTGCTCATAACGATCTAGAGCCAACGGAATTGCGATAACTGCTAAGGCGCAAATCCCATCTATTCAGCAGCAGCGCCCCGAGCGGCGAATTCGCTAACTCAGCTCACCGAAATCCTAAAATATGATAAGACAAAAATGTCAATTGCAAATCTGCTGCAAATCTATAATAACAAGTGGGGGTTAACACGCATTTAAGCTGGACACTGATGTGACAGGTATTTCGGGGAGCAAAGTTCACGTATTCACCACTAAGGGCGCTTTGGTCGAGTTGGTGGGAAACTCTTGACACTTACACCAATCCGGTTGGTTCCATATCAATTATGAGCCTGTGAAGACGGTGGTGAGCGACTTTACACTCTATATACACTGTATTGACAAAAGTCACCGGACACCCCTTCAAAAGCAAATGAACGGATCCGCTGCGTTGTTAAGATGCGCAGTACAGCTGCAAACGGTATAAAAAAAGCCTGAAGCAAACCGCGATCATATCGCACGGTGAGATTCAGTGAAAATGTCGCGACGGAAGATAACTGACTTTGAGAAAGGAAAGATTGGTAAGTGTTATATTAGTGGGTTGTCCAAATCAACTGTTTTGGATGTACTGAATAAGTGGACGACACATGGCGTGCCTGAAGCAATAAAACGTACCGGCAGGTTTTCAAAGAAAATCATTGAGAGAGGGCGTCGAAACCTCAGGAGAGTTGTTACAGCTAATCGACGGAGAACTGCACAAGACCTCAGTGTACAGGTAAGTTAAAATGCTGGAACCTTGGTAACTACACGTACCATTCGCAGAGAACTTCATTCCATGGGTTTCCGTGGTCGTGCGGCTGCTCATAAGCCTTACATCTCCACTCGGAATGCTACTCGTCGTTTAGCATGATGTAAAGAACATTTTTCGTGCACCGTAGATTAATGGAGGCGGGTCCTCTGGACAGATGAGTGCAGATACACGATCCATCAGTCTGATGGACGTGTTTGGGTATGGCGGCAGCCGGGGAACGCTATTTACCACAGTGTACTGTTCCTGCGGTCAAGTTTGGAGCTAGCAGTGTACTGGTGTGGGGGTGTTTTCCGTGGTATGGTCTCAACCCATGGATATTCGTGGACAAACCTGTTAACCAGCACGTCTACCTCGATATTCTGGACAATTATGCCCTACCAACTCTGTGGCAATACTATGGAACCGGGCCATGTTGGTAACAACAGGATAATGCACCGAGCCATAAAGCAAGGACTGTTACGGCGTGGTTTGACGATAATTCCGTATCGTGTGTGGACTGGTAAACACAGAGCCCTGATCTTAATCCCATAGAGCACCTGTGGGGTGAATTAGAGCGCCGCATAAGAAGTTTGGAACCAAGACCTACTACTAAGCAACAGTTAGCGGCAGCATTATGTACTGAATGGAAGCGCATACCTATCACTGCGTTCCAAAACCTTGTCGAAAGCATGTCTGGAAGGATCAGTGCATGTATTAAGGCCAAAGGTGGGCCGACACCTTACTAATGTATGTCAATAAATGCTATGTTGTGTTTCTCTTTTAGGTGTCCGGTGATTTTGTCAATATAGTGTATATCTAAAAAGCATTTCATACACTATATTGCATTTTTTCATCAGAAACTGCGGTAGCACAAGCTGCCAAAGTTATGGTCAAATATTTTAGAAACACCCTGTATAAGAGGGTAAATCAAAAAGTAAAAGCAACTTGTGAATTAAACTGATACTGCAAGCGATAGGAATTTTCCTGTAAAGATCTGGTGCAGACGAAAAAGCAAGATGAATAATAACAAGGCCACAAGAAAAATAATGCTAAACTAATAGCGGTGTGTTTTTGCATAAAACTACGTGTTGGAAGGTTAACTTTCTTAGAGCTGAAAATTCCAGTTCAACACGACTTCAACCCAATCCAGTAGAGATCGACGACCACAGAAAGAGTGGGTGCTCCTCTAGCCCTTCTACGTGGGCGCCCTTTTCACGTGGAAACGAGAGCAAAACACACACGCACGCACTTAAGAAATGAATCTGTCACACAGAAAACTAAAATATTTTTTTGTCTCTGCTAACGAACTTCAATACGCAACGAATGTCACTTAAGTCAATGATTAGCACAGATATTTTTTTTTTATTATTAGGGGTTTAACTACTACCGTGAGCAACTCAATGGGATATAAGAAGCCACCCGTCCCTAATTTAGGGCCACTGGCTCCAATGGAAGGGAGAGATCCAGTGCCGTGAGACAAACACAACATCCATGCCCGACGGGATTCGAACCCGGACCATTTCGGACGAATGGGCATAAGCCATCGCTTAGACCACAGCGCCACCGGGGCGGCAGAGATTTTTCAACCGATTACAATGAAGATTAAATACAGTCTGTATCGAACAGATATGGGAAACTGTTCTAGGTAAAAGATCTTCACCGCTCCAGTGGTGTAGTGGTCTAATCGATGGTTTCTGAGAATTCGTCCCCAAAGGAGTCCGGGTTCGAATCCCGGTGAGGTTGTGTTTGTCTTACGGCACTGGCTCTCTGGAACCAGTTACCCTAAATTAGGGACGGGCAACTGCTTATAGCCCATTGAGTTGCTCACGGTGGTCGTTAAACCTCCAATCAAATAAAAAAGATCTTCTGATCACTGGAGTTGAGATCGAATTCCAAGTGAATGGTGTGCATGCTTTTTCCTTCCTGCTGGAAAGGAATTAGCTGTGTGTTCACTGTCTTTGTGGTGCACCAAAGAAGTTTGTTTGGGGGTTTAACCACCACCGTGAGCAACTCGATAGGCTATGAGCAACCGCCTGTCCCTAATTTAGGGTCACTTGTTCCAGGGTAGGGAGAGAGCCAGCGCTATAAGACAAACACAACATCCATGCCTCACCGGGATTCGATCCCGGACCCATCTCGAACGAATGGGCATAAGCCAGATCTTAGACCACTGCGCCGCCTGGGTGGTCCCCAAGAGAGCAGTCATCTAGTGGCGTAAGAGGAATTTGTACTAGCGGCGGAAAGTCCGAGGATTTAAAAAAATTGAAACATATCGCGTACATACCGCTATGTTTTCCCACCAACGGAACCCAGGTTCATTCAAAACATTTGACCGATCACTGCAATAAAAATTAAACTACAAGCATGGAAAGATTAAGCTTTTGAAGAAAGTCCAGGGTGTATACCATGAGGCTCCAACATTTTAAGCGCATACTGGTTGAAGAAAATACGTGCGTAACCATTACTAAACATGAAAATGATAGCGATACTCACAAAGTTTTCAGTTAAGTTTAGTTCAGTGCATTTCCACATGGGCACCCTTGATGGCACGAAGAATGTTTAGTCTGTACGCAATTTCATGTCATGTGTTCTACAACATATTTTTAGTGACAGAGCTTAAGAATCTGTTATGCGCTGTTTCAAATCCATCATCCTAGTAACTTACGTAGAAAACACTTTGTCTTTGACCTACCCCTAAAAGAATAAATCGAACGGAGTAACGTCGGAAATGTGGAGGACAGGGAATTGGACCATCACGACATATCTGTTTGGAACGTGTCATTCAGGACCTCGGACGTCACAATTCCAATGGGGTGTGAGAAAAAATATGGTTGGCTGCATTGCATGCCTGCTATCTGTGGTACGCAAAGATCCGATGCATGTCTAGGTATAACACGCTAGTGACGGTGATGGTTGGCTGCATTGCATGCCTGCTATCTGTGGTACGCAGAGATCCGATCCATGTCTAGGTATAACACGCTAGTGACGGCGTTTTCAGCGAAGAAAAACGGATGAACAATCTGTTTGTACAGGAGACCACAACACACGTTAACTTTCGGACTATCACGCATGTGTTCTTTGACTGCATGAAGGTTTTTCAAGCCCCAAATTTTCACATTGCGCCGATTCACTTTCCACGAAATATGAAAGGTTACCAAGTCTGAAAACATTATGTACGATAAAAAGTTTTCGTCATCAGCAAAGCGACGAACCAGCATAGCGATTACAAATTAAGTCTCGCTCTGGCTCGTGGTCATGTTTGATTTCCTGCAAAACCGGTGCCTTATAGAACTGCAAGCATACTAGATGGTGAACAATTCCATGAATCGTCGACCGTTTTATCCCAAGTTCTCTGGCTGCTTGTTTGACTGTCTTCCGAGGCTTATTTGGAATGATCTACTGACATTTTCTACAGCCTCTTCAGAAATATCGGGATTTTCCCCGCCGCGTCCTTTCAACACGCTACTGGTCGTCAAAAGTTGATCATACCAATTCTTGATAGTCTTAAATGTCGGAGGGTCCTTATTAAAGACACGGCCGAAGTTTTGTTCCACTTGCGGGACTGTTTTAGTTTCCGCGTACCACCACACAACCTGTACGCGCTCGCACGCAGTCGCCATTTTAGAAAATGATTGAATGAGACGTCACTGCGGCTGTGCAGCGCACTGCAACTTTTCCCCGTGAAATTTGTGAGTACCTGCTTCCGTTCTGTCCGGAATCACAGCTCTAAAACCTGAAAAAAAAAATAATACACTTTCGAAATTTTGGAGTCTCCCTGTATAAAAAACACCTGTTTTGCAACAAAAATCAAATTTAGAAAAGGAAGTTTCGGGTTACTGTTGCAAGTTTAGCAAAAGCATTTCACGGTACTCCCAGTTAGAAAAAACAACTTCACCGTAAGAAAGGTTATGCGAGTTCAGGGCATGCTTTAGTACGTTCAATACAGTTTGTCTCCAAGAAATAGGGCATCCTGACAGAAATGAACGTCTACACCTCATGAAGGGAAACAGTAGTATTGCTGCACTTATAGACATCAGCGGAAACGTGAGGTGACTGTAAAAAATATACCAACACAATATAAACAAACAAAGAGGAAAATTTACCGTACCCTAAAGGAACTGTACACATTTTTATATTCTTTTTTATTATTGCAGGTTTAACGACCACCGTGAGCAACTCAGTGGGCTATAAGCAGTCGCCCTTCCCTAATTTAGAGCCACTGGTTCTAGGTAAGGGAGAGAGCCAGTGCCGTACGACAAACACAGCATCCGTGCCTCACCGGGAACCTGGACCCATCTCGGACGAAAGATCAGAAGCCATCGCTCAGATCACTGCGCCACCGGGGCGACATTTTTATATTCTTCTTCGTCGCTTGTTAACACTAAAACTAAAAAGTGCCAGAAAATCATCAAATGATTTATCTCTCTAAAGTACCGTTAACTGTATACCACACGCTGCGAAAAACAATTCCCCTCGCGCAGTGTTTTTGCTTTATTCTTCTTTCCTTTTGTGGGGGTATGAGAAGATTCCGAAGTCGGAACATTTGTTGACGAAGCAAGATATACATATTAGGATGATCTCACTCGTATGATAAAGATTTTGCGCAGTCACTCAAACCACTAAAATTAACGGAAAGCACTTTGCTTACCTATTTTGGGTTCCTTGCGTCCTTCCACGAATCTGAAAACTTTCTATGAACCTATCAAGACCGAACAGATCAAACAAAATTGGATGATGTAGTCAGGATTTTTGTGTCACGAACTATTCCTAGAAAAACTGCCTTCGGGAAATTTTAATATTCTGTTCGTGACATGCATTCGGTAAGTGTTACGTGTAATTGCTGTATTTTAGATTACCTGATTCGTGCCTTTCCCTTTTGCTTCGTGAAGTATTAATTAAAACCGCTTTATTATCACAAACACTTTCTTTTGCAGTAGAAACGATCTCTGTCTCAAAAGTTTTCAAAGTGCTAATAATTCTGAATAAAAAGTTCAATGAAAACCATTGTATAATTCAAATAAGTTACCTTGATTCTCTCTTTTTTTTTTTTATTGGAGGTTTAACGACCACCGTGAGCAACTCAATGGGCTATAAGCAGTAGCCCGTCCCTAATTTAGGGTCACTGGTTCCAGTGAAGGGAGAGAGCTGGTGCCGTAAGACAAACACAACATCCATGCCTCACCGGGATTCGAACCCGGACCCCTTTCGGACGAATGATCAGAGGCCATCGCTTAGACCACTGAGCCACCTGGGCCGGCTTGATTCTTTTCATGCAGGTGAGAAAGAAGCACATGAATTAAAAAAAAAAACATTCATATACACTATATTGAAAAAAGGCACCGGACACCTAGAACAGAAACACAACTTAGCACTTATTGACATACCTTAGTACGGTGTCGGTCCACCTTTGGCCTTAACGAATGCACTGACCCTTTGAGACATGCTTTCGACAAGGTTTTGGAACACAGCGATAGGTATGCACTTCCATTCAGTACATAATGCTGCTGCTAACTGTTGCTTAGTAGTAGGCCTTAGTTCCAAACTTCTTATGCGTCGCTCTAATTCATCCCATAGGTGCTCTAAGGGATTAAGATCAGAGATCTGTGCTGCCCAGTCCACACACGATACGGAATTACCATCAAACCACGTCGTAACAGTCCTTGCTTTATGGCTCAGTGCATAATCCTGCTGGTACCATAGACGTGCTGGTTAACAAGTTTGTCCACGATAACCAATGGGCCGGGACCATACCACGAAAAACACCCCCACACGAGTACACTGCCAGCTCCAAACTTGACCGCAGGAACAGTACACTGTGGTAAATAGCATTCCCCAGCTGTCGCCGTACTTACACACGGCCATCAGACTGATGGATCGCGTATCTGGATTCATCAGTCCATAGGACCCGTTTCCATTGATGTATGGTCCAGGATAAATGTTCTTTACACCATGTTAAGCGAAGAGTAGAATTCCGAGTGGAGCTGAAAAGCTCATGAGCAGCCGCACGACCACGGAAACCAATGGAATGAAGTTCTCTGCGAATAGTACGTGTACATACCGAGGTTCTTGTACACTGAGGTCTTGTGCAGTAAGTACTACGTCTATTAGCTGTAACGACTCTCCTGAGGCTTCGACATTCTCTATCACTGATTTTCTTTAGTCTGCCGGTACGTTTTGGGGCTTCAGTCAAGCCAGATGTCTTCCACTTATTCAGTACATCCAAAACAGTTGACTTGGGTATGTTTAAACGCCTGTCGGGTTCTCTTACGCACAACCCACTAATATAACACCCAACGATCTTTTCTTTCTCAGAGTCAGTTCTCTTCCTCCGCGAAATTTCACTCAACCTCACAGTGCGATATGATCGCGGTCAGCTGCAGGCTTGTTTTTATACCGTTTGCAGCTGTACCGCGCATCTTAACAACGCAGCGGATCCGTTCATTTGTATTCGAAAGGGTGTTTGACGACTTTTGACAATATAGTGCATATAGATATATGCACTAGGTAATCACTGTATTATAAGCCACCTACCTAGTACTTCGTAGGTCCTCCTTTCGTCTTCAGTACAGCAGCTATCCGGCGCGGCATGGATTCAATAAGATGCCGGAAGCAGTAGAGAGGTATGGTTAACCAAGCTGTGCGTAAAGCGGCCTTCAATACAATCATGGAGGTGACTGGTGCGTACAGATGCCTGATATGTCATTCCACGGTGTCCCACAAGTGCTCTATGCGATTGATATCGGGGAGTTCGGAGGTCAATCGATATGCTGGAAGTTGTCACTCAAACCATTCTTGCACAGCATTGGAACTGTGCTCTTTAGCGCATTGTCATCTTGGAAGACACAGTCGCCATTAGGGGAAAAGTGCAACATTGATGGGTGTACAAAGTCAGGAAGCAATTTGCGATAGTGGGCACCCGTCATACGTTGTTACACAGGCACCACGGACCCAAGATCTACCACGTAAACATGCCCCACACACACCGTACAACCCCCTCCACTGGCTTGTACTTTGGAGACTAAGCAGGATGTGTCAAGTGTCTTATATTGTTTGCGCCAAATACGTACTCGACCATCTACGGGGTGCTAGTAAAATCTGCGACATGTCAGACCAGCACACTTTTTCTTCAGTCATCCGAAGTACCACTTGCATGATCATTGCACCAGACGAGTTTTTAGGCAGATGAACCGTAGTTAGGAGATGTGTTCTGGGTCGTTTGCTGTCATATCCTATACGTGCGAGCGTGCCGCGTATGGTCATGGCAGATACTGTTCCGGGTTGACCTTGTTTCATATTGGGCAGTCAACTGTTAAGCAGTGCTGCCTCTGTTGACCTGTATATGAGTCATCAGACGCGGCGCTCAACTCTCGCATCAACCATCCGCTGTCCTGTGCAGTTTTGGCATCCGTTCTCTGGGCTCCCACAATCTGTCCTGTCTCAAAGTCCAATAAATCCTTTCCGTTTATTGATCACGCTCCGAACTTTACTACCTGCTGCTCTACTCACACCTTATGTATGCTACGTCGGTCGACTAATCGCGCCCTCTCGGAAGTCACGTGGTCATTGGGTTGTATGCACTTTTGATAGGGGTGGACATAATTCAGTGATCACTCACTGTATATATACACTGAAGAGCAATTGAATTAGAGACAGCTGGTGTTATGCAAATGTGGCGCTGTGGGCGGCCCTGTAAATGGAAACGACATGACGTATGCAGCGATCCGACAATATAAGGAGTGATACAACGGGAATCAGTAAGAGTCGGACGCAGTATAGGTAACACGAAGGATCTAAGCGCATTTGATCGTGGGCAAATTGTCAGGGCCCGACAATTGGGTCACTCCATCTCGTAAGTCGTGCAGGCACTGGGATTTTCACGAGCCACTGTGTCACGTGTGCACCACGAGTACATCGAATCCGGTAAAACCATCGCTTCAAGGGCCAACTGCCGTGGACAACAGCGTGTGTATGAGCGGGGTCATCGTCGGCTAGCTCGCATTGTAACAGCGAATAGACGGGCCACAGTGCAAGAAATCACTCTGCAATTTAACGATGGTGCACAAAAACGTGTAAGCAGCCACACCAGGCAGAACCTTCTCCTCGCTATGGGGTACAGAAGCCATCGTCCCACGGGGGTACTGCTGTGAAAAACATCACAGGGTGCAAAGATTAGCATGGGCGCGGGAACATCGCCACTGGACCCTAGACATGTGGAAAAATGTTGTCTGGACTGATGCGTCGAGATTCACGTTGGTACATGCGTATGGCAGGATACGAGCACGGCTCAAACCACATGAAGCGATGGATACTTCTTGGCAGCAGGACACTCTTCAAGCTGGTGGGGGTAGCACTCTCGTCTCGCGACTGTTTACGTGGACTGAAATGGGATCCCTAGTACGTGGGACATCTTCCCTCACAGGTCAACGTTACCGGAATATCCTGGACGACCATTTACTCCCGTTTGTGCGTCTTCAACATCCCACTGAGGACCTCATCCTGCAACAAGACAATGCACCGTGCCATCGCTCCCGAATTGTATCGGAATGGTTGGATAACACTCCACCGACGTGACCTCGCTTCCTTGGCCAGCTAGGTCACCTGACCTTAATCCCATCGAGCATATCTGGGATGCCATCGAGAGAGATGTTCGAGGCTCTGACCCCCCTTTATCAAATTTTCGTGAACTGTGGGAGCTTGTTCAGGGGTCGTGGATCCGTATAGCTTCCCAACGTTTCCGGTGTCTTGTGGAGTCCATGCCGAGACGAATCGCCGCCGTCCTCAGGGCGAAAGGTGGTGCTACACGTTACTAGACAGGTATCACAAATTCAATTGCTCTTCAGTGTATATATTAGGTGTGGAACTTAGGTCTCGGCCACAGGCACGACACGTTGTCAGCAAATCATAGCAAATCGAATACGCACCTAATCAGGGAAATAATACCCGTCGTGTTGGATACATTTGAGCCATCAGTCAGGGAGCTGCCGAATGGCACTGCGGAAAAACGAGGGCTGTTTCGAGTTGATAAAGTCATGAATACTTGTGTGGACCTCTTCGACAGAAATGAAGTGCGTATTACTCAGGTGATGTTGCAGGGAGCGAAAGAGGTGATAATCCGACGGAGCGAAGTCTGGAGAATACGCCGGGTAGGACGAAATCTCCCATCCCAGGTCGGCGATCGTGGTTAAAGTCGTTTTCGCGGTGTGAGGACGCGCGTTATCCTGAAGCAACAGGGCAGACCTTCTGCCCTTGCCAGTGTATGGCCTTTTCGCCTCCATTGCGTCACTCACACGAATGAGTTGCTGACAATAACGCTCAGTATTGACCGTTTCACCAGGTTTCAGCAATTCACAGTGTACGACACCGCGTTGATCCCACCATATGCACAGCAACAAGTTCCTGGCAAGGATATTCGGTTAGGCGGTACTGGCGGTAGGCTGACCTGGATAAACCCACGATTTGCGCAGCTTAGGATTATCGTAGAGGATCCACTTCTCATCAGTGGTCAAAATCTTGTGGAGGAAATCCTTCTTGTACCTGGAGAGCAAGGACACAGCAACATCGTAGCGCCTAGACTTGCTCGTAGCTGTGAGTTGGTGTGGCACCCAACGGCCCTCCTTGTGAATCCGTCCAAGCTTGTGCAGGCGGTTTGCAATGGCTTGCGGTGTTACTCCAAGTTCCTGGGCGAGCTCTGACTCTGTACGAAGGGATCCGCGTCCAACAGTTGTTCCAGTTCCTCATCGTCAACTTTCTGTAGCTGTCCCGGACGTTCTGCATCACAGAGATCGAAATTTCCCTGCTTAAACCGCTGGAACCACTTCTTACACGTTTTGTTGGACACAGCAGCCTCACCCAAAGCAGCACAGATCATTTGCTGGGCACTTTTTTCAGCTGAAACGCTAACAGGAGGCAGTGCCTCAAATGTATCTTCTGGAACGAAATTGCTTTCACCGTCAACTTTCTTCCCTTCTGTCACTACAGCTGTGAGCGGTTACGGTTGCCTGGAAAGCTGTTAGATGGCGCTGCAATGAGCCATTATCGCTCACAGCTATTTGCATTTGCCGACGTTCTGTGATCGCTTGCGGTTAGGGGCGGAGAATTAAGTTGCACACCTATTATATACAGTTAGTGAATTAGGCGCTACTCAGTACATATATTACAAAATATTTTCAGAATGATTACAATTTGTTTCAAGTAATGAACATGGAGGTTGCATTTAACTTAGATTAAAGGATATAAGATTTAACAATACCTCTTTTTTTTACTTCCCCCTGATTGAATATATACTGCCACTACCAGAAGTGGATCATTTTTATGCAATACCTGGATTATTAATAATACCTTTATTAAGGCTGGAACAATTTCAGTGCGCAGTTTATTTCGTCACTACATTTTGATTTTCCCCGTATTTCTGAAAACCATTTCACACTCGGTTGTGTGGAAGTGTATAAATACGATCGGGAGGTATACTCGATGTATGCGCCTTGATGCAATCAATTTTGAAACTATTACTCCCGATAATAAATTCTGGATGTTTATCAGCAGGTTTAGAGTTTCTACAAAGTGAGCAAGACATTCTTTTTTGCTTCAAATTCGCATTGGAGCCAACAAGAAGTCTTCATCCACCGATGCTGGATCTCCAACCGATGTCAATCGTATCTTCCATCACGGATATTTTTGGATTCGCACACTTTCCTGTTTTCTTGGTAAACTAGGAACCGATGCTGTAACGCCACATGTTAATGTAATCTAATTGATTACCATTCGCAAGCGCAAAAATAACCGGGGTTGCCGCTTTTTAAACTGACGCTTCCCAGTCTGTCACCGCAACACACGCGCACACACACCCAGCAGGGTTGCCTTCCCAAGATTTCTTGAACTGAACTGAAATCTCTTCGCAATATTCCCTGGGTGCAACAGAGATTCTTCTCGACAGCGCGTTTGGCTGGAAGCCTTATTTGTAGCTTTGTGTGCATGCCTGCAGCTCCACTCCTCTAACATACTTAGGGATTTTCCCTCACCAATGCATATAAAGAGGGTGAGTCGAACCTTCTACAATATTTACATAAACGCATGTGCTGCAGCGGTTATGCCACGTGCGCAAACTAGTTCAAGTCGTGCACTGCAGTCAGTCAAAAAGGATACAAATTGGTAGTCGTTGCTGTGAACAGCATTGCAGGTCGTCGTTCTGTCTGTGGTTGGGACGCCTAAAAAATGAACAGCCACAACCGGCTAATTAGGGAACTTTTGCTTTACGAGTTTGAACTCGGCCATAACGCTGCTCAACCAACACGAAACATTTGTCATGAGAAAAAGGAAGGTTCAGTGGATCACAGCACCGCAAACAGGTGGTTCAAAAACTTTCGCTCAGGTGACAGAAACCTCGACGTACAGCCAAGGTCAGGTAGACCGCAAACCGTGGATTCGGAGGCCGAGCGCCAGACAGTAGATGCAAATCCGATAACCAGCACTCGGAGATTATCAGGCGAGCTATGCATGCCACAGACCACTGTGGTTCGTCACCTTCAGGACCTCGGCAAGGTCTACAGGACCTGCAGCATTGTCCCTCATGAGATGACGCCAACTGAAGCAAATCGCCCAGTTGCAGTGTGCACGAAACTCGTAGAAAACCAGCGCGATGTACGTTTCATCAAGAGAATTGTAACGTGCGATGAAAAGTAGGTCTCTTTCCATAATCCTAACATACAACGGCAGTGGTTGATCCCGGGGCCAGCTTCCAAAACCTGTTGCCAAACGTAAGCGTTTCGAGCACAAGGTGATGCTCCATGTCTGGTGGAGTTTCGAGGGGATAATCCATTTCGAATTTGTTCCAGACGTTCGGACTATCAACGCCAACCTTTACTCTGAACACCTGGAGCTTATATATGCCGTTTTGGAGGAAAAGTACCCAGCACTGGTGAACAGAAAGCGCGCTCTCCTACTGCAGGACAACGCTCGGCCTCATACCGGGCGAACGACCGGACAAGACTCCAGGAACTTGAGGGCATCGAACTGATGCCACACCCAGCATACAGTCCGGACCTTGCCCCGTCGGATTATTACTCGTTCCTGTCCATAACTCACTTCCCTCGCGGGCGGCACTTCAACAACCAGGAGGAAGTGGCAGCTGGGGGTGAAGGAGCTCTTCGCCTCGAAGGACAATAGCTGGTACCGCCGCGGAATCTAAGAACTGGCAGACAGATGGCTAAAGACGGTGCAACACGATGGCCTATACTTTGAATGCTAGTCAGCTTTCGTCGTAATGGTACGTATAAAGACATAAAGTGGTCCAAATATTGCAAAACCTTCGACTCACCCTTTGTACATTGAACGGACAAATTATTTGATATACCCTGGTAACCATATGCAAAGCTGAGGTATGGCATCCAGTAACGTGGGACGCTGAAAATGGCAATGTTGTAAATTGAGCAGGGTACGCACGGGAAGTGAGAACCCTGCTGAAGTGAGGAGTACTGGAGGTGCTTCATCTGATCTGACGAATCACGGTTTCGACACTGTCACGCCTATGGGAGTTTACATGTGTGACGTAAAACACAGGAAGCGATTACCCCAGCTTACGAAGTTAGGGTCATACAGGCAGGTGCAGAAACTACTGTATAACAGTTCGGATGCGTTTACATGGCTTCTTCGCTGCCTCACCTACACGTTGAGACTTCTGTCACCAGCACGTGATATGAGAACATCCTTTCCGACCATCTACATCTATCCGTAACGATTATCGTTTCGCACCATGACGAAGGCCACTCCGTCTACTTCCTGAGTAGTGACCACATGCCTCCAGGTGGATTTAAGTGAGTTTACCACACTGGAAACGCCTCCTCGATCGCCGGATCCCAACCTCATTGAGGATTTGTAGGAAGAATTTGAAAGATCTGCTGTAGCCTGCCGACCCTTGTGGCAAGTGTGAATGCTCGAGTTCCAAACTCTTCACGAGGGTTCGGACAAGTGGCCATCGGACAACTGGCCACAGGACGAGTTATGGTCAACGGACAACTGGCCACAAAAGTTTATGGGGCTGTACAAAAATTGCCGCGATACGAGGGAAAATCTTACATACCGCTCTCTTCCAGAGCCCACGCCGAAGTCCCCGTCTGCTTTCTCGGACAACTCCCTGACCACCACCACATTTGCGCTTCTATCTTAACGCCTTACTTCTTGTACATCTTCTGCTACTGACCCCTGATCACTTGCTCTTCGGCCCAGCGTGAAAACTGCCTCCATTAAGCTCAAGATGTGAGAATTTCTTCATACCTACCTACAGCCCACTCACTCCCTCGTATAGCAATAAGGTCATAAAACCTAATTGGGGGATTCCAACTGGGGCAGTAATACGTTAAGAAACGATAATATTCTGCTTTATTGAGGATTTGTTTCCATTAAACTCAAGATGTGAGGATTTCTTCATGCCTTTCTACCTCGTATAGCAGTAAAGTCATACAACCGGACTGGGGAATTCCCTCGGATCGGGCAGTAATGCGTTAAGAAACGACAGTATTCTGCGTTATTAACGCATATCTGGTGAAAAGGGGAAAAGTGGACAGTCTCCAAATCAGCACTAATAAAAAATGGAGATGATTTTAACTCACAATATTCAAGATGGTTATTAATGTTTACCATTTTTAAAATCTATTGTGCCTGTCCATTCAGATGATTTTAACTCACAATATTCAAAATGGATATTAAAGTTTACCATTGTTAAAATCTATTATCGCTGTCCATTCAGTTTACTACGCAGTTTTAATTCACTGGACTTTAGAGAGGATAGTAATAACTAATAAGTTATTCACTATCTTTCATGAACGAAAAATATTTCGCAACTTCCCGACGAAAAATGCTATAGTTTTTTTTTTTCTAAAATACGTGACGTCACCTAAAAAAAGGCGCTGGTCCACCACCATGTAGATTTTTTGGTGGTCCTATTCAATTTTTAGTTGTCTGTAGCTTAGGGACAACCAAAGAATTCGAACGCTGGGTACCTTCCTTACACTGCTGCCAACATTTCAGAACATTTGTTTTCACCTTGAGATCTTTCGAAGTAACCTTCGTAAGGTGATTCGAGCCTCTGCAGCCGTGATCTGCCCCTCCCTTTCTATACTTTGCTTTTTTTCTTATCTCTAGATTCGTGCATTATAAAACGCAGCTTTGCTAATTCTTTAAGCTTCTCCCTGTAAAGTTTCAAAAAGCGTAATACAACTTCTCTCACTCTTACGTAACACTTAAATAAAACATCCCGCCCACTCCCAGAATTCTTTTCCAGAAGCTAATGAATCACGTGGGTACACAAAGGAGAAAAAGAGGAAAAACGTTTCAAAGATATTGATAAAGGGAAAATATGTCTCGGAATACTAATTCAAAAGCGCTGGTCAAAAACTATACAGGAATGTGACGTCTGAAGCTAAAATGTTGTTTTACTAATAAGAACTGGAAGAGTACCTCAATTCGAATACCATCTAAATTCTGCTTTTATTTACGCTTTCCAACAGTAGCTTGAAGAAGCGTAGAAGATCCAGCTTTGTTCATCTGTCTGTCCGCACGAAAACTCGCGTAAAAATGGTTGGATTTCGATGAAATTTTACTATGTGGTAGGGGACAATCTGGGAACGAACCTTCTTGAAAATGGGCGAAATCGGATCAAAGGTCAGGACATAGGAGTGGCATCTATTCCACGCCGTTACGCTTTACGTAAAAATGCTTCGATTGTGGCAAGACTTTATCATGTTGTTCCGGAGGTATACTGAACCGGTTCTGTTGAATATCATCGAAATGGGATCAAAAGTCATGACACAGAAGCGAGATTTATTCCACAGGCGTTATCCTCATAACTTGACTAAAAATGCTTCTATTACGACAAAACTTTAGTATGTTGTTCGGAGGTATACTGATTCAGTTCTGTTGAATATCGTCGAAATGGGGTCAAAGGTCAGGGCAAAGGAGCGAGATTTATTCCACAGCCATTATCCTCATAACATGAGTAATGATTTCTAATATGTTAGAAAGCGTATCATAATCAATGCATTGCATGATTTTACTAACTTAATTATATCACAGTAGGTTATTCTTACTCTGGGTCAACATTGTACAAGGAGTGTTTAAAAAGTATCCAGACTGCATAAGTTCCCGATCGAGCGACACAATATGATGACACAAGTTGACATTGGAACCTACTATGCATGTGCCGTGAGTCACGTCTCTCCTACTCGTCCTGTTTTTTTCTTAGGTTTTTGTTTTATAGTAGTTCTCTGTTCTTACGTGTATGAAGCTGTTCGTCGCAATGTCGGAAAAAATTTATCAAAGAGTTTGCATCAGATTTTGTCAAAAACTCGGCGTAACTTGCAAAGACAGATACTTAAATTTATAGAAAGTCTATGGTGAGGATTGTGTGAGTTGTACACAAGTTTATGAGTGGCACAAACGTTTCAAAGATGGTCGTGAAAGTGGTGAGAGTGATGAACGGTCTGGGAGACCCGCAATCAGCAAAAGTGAAAACAATGTCTAACTTATGATGAATGGTCTGGGAGTCCCGCAACGTGAGTGATGAACGATCTGGGAGACCCTCAACCAGCAGAAGTGAAAACAATGTCTAACGTATGGTGAACGGTCTGTGAGACCCGCAACCAGCAAGAATAAAAGCAATGTCGAACTTATGATGAACGGTCTGGGAGACCTGCAACCAGCAAAAGTAAAAGCAATGCCGAACTTATGATGAACGGTCTGGGAGACCCGCAACCAGCAAAAGTGAAAACAATGTCGAACTTATGATGAACGGTCTAAGAGACCCGCAACGTGAGTGATAAATGGTCTGGGAGACCCTCAACCAGCAAAAGTGAAAACAATGTCTAACTTATGATAAACGGTCTGGGAGACCCGCAACCAGCAAAGGTGAAAACAATGTCTAACTTATGATGAACGGTCTAGGAGACCCGCAACCAGTAAAAGTAAAAGCAATATCTAACTTATGATGAACGGTCTGGGAGACCCGCAACCAGCAAAAGTAAAAGCCATGTCGAACTTATGATGAACGGCCTGGGAGACCCGCAACCAGCAAAAGTGGAAACAATGTCGAACTTATGATGAACGGTCTGGGAGACCCGCAACGTCAGTGATGAACGGTCTGGGAGACCCTCAACCAGCAAAAGTGAAAACAATGTCTAACTCATGATGAATGGTCTGGGAGACCCGCAACGTGAGTTATGAACGGTCTGGGAGACCCTCAACCAGCAAAGTGAAAACAATGTCTAACTTATGATGAACGGTCTGGGAGACCCTCAACCAGCAAAGTGAAAACAATGTCTAACTTATGATGAACGGTCTGGGAGACCCTCAACCAGCAAAGTGAAAACAATGTCTAACTTCTGATGAACGGTCTGGGAGACCCGCAACGTGAGTGATGAACGGTCTGGGAGAACCTCAACCAGCAAAAGTGAAAACAATGTCTAACTTATGATGAACAGTCTGATAGACTCGCACCGTGAGTGATGAACGGTCTGGGAGACCATCAACCAGCAAAAGTAAAAACAATGTCTAACTCATGATGAACGGTCTGGAAGACCCGCAACCAGCAAAAGTAAAAGCAATGTCGAACTTATCATGAACGGTCTGGGAGACCAGCAACCAGCAAAAGTAAAAGCAATATCTAACTTATGATGAACGGTCTGGGAGACCTGCAACCAGCAAAAGTAAAAACAATGTCGAACTTATGATGAACGGTCTGGGAGACCCGCAACGTGAGTGAAGAACGGTCTGGGAGACCCTCAACCTGCAAAAGTGAAAACAATGTCTAACTTATGATGAAAGGTCTGGGAGACCCGCAACCAGCAAAAGTGAAAACAATGTCTAACTTATGATGAACGGTCTGGGAGACCCGTAAGGTGAGTGATAAACGGTTGGAAGACCCGCAGCGTGAGTGGTAAACGGTCTGGGAGATCCGCAACGTGAGTGGTAAACGGTCTGGGAGACCCGCAACGTGAGTGATAAACGGTCTGGGAGACCCGCAACGTGAGTGATGAACGGTGTGGGAGACCCTCAACCAGCAAAAGTGAAAACAATGTCTAACTTATGATGAACGGTCTGGGAGACCCGCGACGTGAGTGATGAACGGTCAGGGACACCCGCAACCAGCAAAAGTGAAAACAATCTCTAGCTTATGATGAAAAGTCTGGGAGACCCGCAACGTGAGTAATGAACGGTCTGGGAGACCCTCAACCAGCAAAAGTGAAAACAATGTCTAACTTATGATGAACGGTCTGGGAGACCCGCAACGTCAGTGATGAACGGTCTGGGAGACCCTCAACCAGCAAAAGTGAAAACAATGTCTAACACATGATGAATGGTCTGGGAGACCCGCAACGTGAGTGATGAACGGTCTGGGAGACCCTCAACCAGCAAAAGTGAAAACAATGTCAAACTTATGATGTACGGTCTGGGAGACCCGCAACGTGAGTGATGTACGGTCTGGGAGACCCTCAACCAGCAAAAGTAAAAGCAACATCTAACTTATGATGAACGGTCTGGGATACCCGCGACGTGAGTGATGAACGGTCTGGGAGACCCTCAACCAGCAAAAGTGAAAACAATGTCTAACTTATGATGAACGGTTTGGGAGACCCGCAACGTGAGTGATGAACGGTCTGGGAGACCCTCAACCAGCAAAAGTGAAAACAATGTCTAACTTATGATGAACGGTCTGGGAGACCCGCAACGTGAGTGATGAACGGTCTGGGCGACCCTCAACCAGCAAAAGTGAAAACAATGTCTAACTTATGATGCACGGTCTGGGAGACCCGCAACGTGAGTGATGTACGGTTTGGGACACCCGCAACCAGCAAAAGTGAAAACAATGTCTAGCTTATGATGAAAGGTCTGGAAGACCCGCAACGTGAGTAATGAACGGTCTGGGAGACCCTCAACCAGCAAAAGTGAAAACAATGTCTAATTTATGATGAACGGTCTGGGAGACCCGCAACGTGAGTGATGAACGGTCTGGGCGACCCTCAACCAGCAAAAGTGAAAACAATGTCTAACTTATGATGAACGGTCTGGGAGACCCTCAACCAGCAAAAGTGAAAACAATGTCTAACTCATGATGAATGGTCTGAGAGACCTGCAACGTGAGCGATGAACGGTCTGGGAGATCCGCAACCAGCAAAAGTGAAAACAATGTCTAACTTATGATGAACGGTCTGGGAGACCCGCGACGTGAGTGATGAACGGTCTGGGACACCCGCAACCAGCAAAAGTGAAAACAATGTCTAACTTATGATGAACGTTCTGGGAGACCCGCAACGTGAGTGATGAACGGTCTGGGAGACATTCAACCAGCAAAAGTGAAAACAATGTCTAACTTATGATGAACGTTCTGGGAGACCCGCAACGTGAGTGATGAACGGTCTGGGAGACCCTCAACCAGCAAAAGTGAAAACAATGTCTAACTTATGATGAACGGTCTGGGAGACCCGCAACGTGAGTGATGAACGGTCTGGTAGATCCTCAACCAGCAAAAGTGAAAACAATGTCTAACTTATGATGAACGGTCTGGGAGACTCATAAACGTGAGTGATGAACGGTCTGGGAGACCCTCAACCAGCAAAAGTGAAAACAATGTCTAACTCATGATGAACGGTCTGGGAGACCCGCAACCAGCAAAAGTAAAAGCAATGTCGAACTTATCATGAACGGTCTGGGAGACCCGCAACGTGAGTGATGAACGGTCTGGGAGACCCTCAACCAGCAAAAGTGAAAACAATGTCTAACTTATGATGAACGGTCTGGGAGACCAGCAACCAGCAAAAGTGAAAACAATGTCTAACTTATGATGAACGGTCTAGGAGGCCCGCAACCAGCAAAAGTAAAAGCAATATCTAACTTATGAGGAACGGCCTGGGAGACCCGCAACCAACAAAAGTGAAAACAATGTCGAACTTATGATGAACGGTCTGGGAGACCCGTAACGTGAGTGAAGAACGATCTGGGAGACCCTTAACCTGCAAAAGTGAAAACAATGTCTAACTTATGATGAACGGTCTGGGAGACCCGTAACGTGAGTGATAAACGGTTGGAAGACCCGCAGCGTGAGTGATAAACGGTCTGGGAGACCCGCAACGTGAGTGATAAACGGTCTGGGAGACCCGCAACGTTAGTGATGAACGGTGTGGGAGACCCGCAACGTGAGTGATGTATGATCTGGGAGACCCTCAGCCAGCAAAAGTAAAAACAATGTCTAACTTATGATGAACGGTCTGGGAGACCCGCGACGTGAGTGATGAACAGTCTGGGACCCCCGCAACGTGAGTGATGAACGGTCTGGGACACCCGCAACCAGCAAAAGTGAAAACAATCTCTAGCTTATGATGAAAGGTTTGGGACACCCGCAACCAGCAAAAGTGAAAACAATCTCTAGCTTATGATGAAAGGTCTGGGAGACCCGCAACGTGAGTAATGAACGGTCTGGGAGACCCTCAACCAGCAAAAGTGAAAACACTGTCTAACTTATGATGAACGGTCTGGGAGACATGCAACGTCAGTGATGAACGGTCTTTGAGACCCTCAACCAGCAAAAGTGAAAACAATGTGTAACTCATGATGAATGGTCTGGGAGACCCGCAACGTGAGTGATAAACGGTCTGGGAGACCTGCAACGTGAGTGATAAACGGTCTGGGAGACCCGCAACCAGCAAAAGTGAAAACAATGTCTAACTTATGATGTACGGTCTGGGAGACCCGCAACGTTAGTGATGAACGGTGTGGGAGACCCGCAACGTGAGTGATGTACGATCTGGGAGACCCTCAGCCAGCAAAAGTAAAAACAATGTCTAACTTATGATGAACGGTCTGGGAGACCCGCGACGTGAGTGATGAACGGTCTGGGACCCCCGCAACGTGAGTGATGAACGGTCTGGGACACCCGCAACCAGCAAAAGTGAAAACAATCTCTAGCTTATGATGAAAGGTCTGGGACACCCGCAACCAGCAAAAGTGAAAACAATCTCTAGCTTATGATGAAAGGTCTGGGAGACCCGCAACGTGAGTAATGAACGGTCTGGGAGACCCTCAACCAGCAAAAGTGAAAACACTGTCTAACTTATGATGAACGGTCTGGGAGACATGCAACGTCAGTGATGAACGGTCTTTGAGACCCTCAACCAGCAAAAGTGAAAACAATGTCTAACTCATGATGAATGGTCTGGGAGACCCGCAACGTGAGTGATAAACGGTCTGGGAGACCCGCAACCAGCAAAAGTGAAAACAATGTCTAACTTATGATGTACGGTCTGGGAGACCCGCAAACGTGAGTGATGTACGGTTTGGGACACCCGCAACCAGCAAAAGTGAAAACAATGTCTAGCTTATGATGAAAGGTCTGGGAGACCCGCAACGTGAGTAATGAACGGTCTGGGAGACCCTCAACCAGCAAAAGTGAAAACAATGTCTAACTTATGATGAACGGTCTGGGAGACCCGCAACGTGAGTGATAAACGGTCTCGGCGACCCTCAACCAGCAAAAGTGAAAACAATGTCTAACTTATGATGAACCGTCTGGGAGACCCTCAACCAGCAAAAGTGAAAACAATGTCTAACTCATGATGAATGGTCTGGGAGACCTGCAACGTGAGCGATGTACGGTCTGGGAGACCCTCAACCAGCAAAAGTGAAAACAATGTCTAACTTATGATGAACGGTCTGGGAGATCCGCAACCAGCAAAAGTGAAAACAATGTCTAACTTATGATGAACGGTCTGGGAGACCCGCAACGTGAGTGATGTACGGTCTGGGAGACCCTCAACCAGCAAAAGTGAAAACAATGTCTAACTTATGATGAACGGTCTCGGCGACCCGCAACGTGAGTGATGAACGGTCTGGGAGACCCGCAACGTGAGTGATGAATGGTCTGGGAGACCCGCAACGTGAGTGATGAACGGTCTGCGAGACCCGCAACCTGCAAAAATGACAACAATGTCTAACTTATGATGAACGGTCTGGGAGACCCGCAACCAGCAAAAGTGAAAACAATGTCGAACTTATGCGCGCAGAGGCTGGGCGGGAATATCGCGGAATCGCTATTCGTGAGTTATCTGAAGAGTTGAACATTAGTTTGGGTTCAACGCAGTTGATTCTTACCGGCGATTTGAGTATGAGAAGCGTCCCGGCCAAATCCCGTGTTAAAATTGTTCTCACGTGAGCAAAAACAGGCCACTCTTTCAGCTTCTAGTGACCAACTTGAGTTCGTCGGAAACGACGAAGACTTTTAAAATAATCATAACTGGTGATGAAACATGGATGTATAGGTATGACCCAGAAACTGTGGAACAATTTTCACAGTGGAGGACTCCAAACTCTCTCAGACCCAAAAAACACGACAGAGCTGTAGTACAATATCAAGACTATGCTGATTGTTGTTGTTTTTTCCATCATGAGGGAACTGTGCCTCCTGAATATCTTCAATCAGGACAAACAACCAACAAGGTGTACTACTGTCAAGTTTTGCCGCGCTTGAGCGACGCAGAACACGTCACAAAATGCTGGCATTGCAGGACGAATGGCAACTCCCCCATGAAAACGCGTCTGTCCATGCATTGTAAATTGTGCAACAGTTTTTTGCTAAGTATCGCATTGCGCAGGTCTGACAGCCACCCTATTCACTAGATCTCGCTCCCTGCGACTTTTTTCTCTTCCCCCCAAAATCAAATACCACTTGAAAGGGAAAAGATTTCAAGATATTTTAAGAGCATACAACAGAATGCGATGAAATAGCTGTTCGCTATTTCAGAAGATGATTTTAAAAAATGCTTCGAGCAGTGGAAACAACGGTGGGCCAAGTGTCAATCTGTACGTCTGTACTTTTGAAAAAGTACAGAATTATAGATTGAAACTTAGACGCCTACTTCGAAGACGATTAAGTTTCAAATTAGTGAGCCTTGTACTTGTTTTAGTAAATCCAGTTTGGATACTGTTCGATCACATCTTGTAATTAATACAGACATTTGACGGGGACTAGGAACATCAAACAGAAGTCATCGCTCTTTCCGCGTTTATAAGTGAGTCACGGAAAAATTCTCATTGGCCGCCACCGGAAATCGAACCCAGAGTCTTCCAGTTACGCGCCGGATATGCTTCCACTGCACCACAGTGGTCTCGATATTAAGACTATGTAACTGGAAGACCCTGGGTTCGATTCCCGGTGGCGGCCAATGAGAATTTTTCCGTGACTCACTTATAAACGCGGAAAGAGCGATGACTTCTGTTTGAAACACACCTTGTAGTTTGTACACTGATAAAAGTCATACACAGTACTGGAAATGAAGCTGGTGAAGTTCGCAATACTAGGTATAGGTTTTATCTGTGTATAAAAACCATACATGGTGTTGGCTTTTGTGAAAACACTAGTTTGTCTGCGACGGCAATCGAATCCGTGTGCCTTCCCTCCGGAGTAACGGATAGAACGTCTTGCTGCAGATTTGTCGTCTTGACACATGTGTTCACCTCTGTAGTACGTCACACAATGTGTTATTATTTCATGCGTATGCTGAAGAAATATGATTTGGGAACTACCTTTATCCTTAAACCACGAAATTCTCAGAATATAACTAAATTTTTTCCGCAGAACATAACCAAGTATTCTTTCATTTATATTTGTAAAAGAAATGAAAAAGTAAGAATTTTTTTTTTCTTTCTTTTTCTAAAAACAAAATACTGTCTGTCTGGCTGCAGATTTGTCGTCTTGACAAATGTTTTCACCTCTATAGTTTGTCACACTTTAAAAAGTTTTTAACCTAATATTTGCACCTAAAAATTTCCATTTCTTTCACGTCCCCGGAAGTCACTTGCACCTTTAGGAATTTTCATAGAGGTAATCATCCACACCCAAAAAAAAAGGAAAACATTTTCCATAAAATTAACTTTCCAGATATAGGAGCGATCTATACAATCAATTATTCTTGGTGTTGTTTTTTTACATGCTAATGTTTGTGCTCTAACAACGCAAATTATTTTCTTTTTTTACGATATCTTTCCTTTAAAAGCTTAACTGGCACCTCAGGAATTTAGAAAACAACAGCAAAAAAAAAATTATTGTCCTACTGCCGATTATGTGCTAGATCCGTACGTACGAATCGAATATCGTGCTATTTCCGGATTACAAGACCATGAATTGATTATTAATGTAAACAAGACCAAAGCTATGATCTTTTCGAAACTACAAATACTACAATCTATGAGTGACTTGGTGGTCTTGAATGGAGCTAAAATTAATTTTGTGAAAAGTCATTCTTACTTGGGAGTATTGATTCGAAGTGATTTGAAATGGAATATGCATGTTGACAACCTGATTAATATATTATCTAGAAATATTGGGATAGTTAGTAAGATTATGATAAATTTGTCCCCTAAAATAATGATATTGTTATACTACACACTAATACAAACGCATATAAACTACTGTATACTGACATGGGGGAAAACAATAAAAAAATACAGGTATTACAAAATAGATACATAATATTAACAGACCTAAAAACTCTTAATAATTCTATATCTAATCTTATCTTTAGGTCAGAAGTAAATCCCAATAAATATAATATACTTACAATAAAACAATTATTTGACTATTATCTTGGTAAAATAATGTTCAGAAGAATTAAAAATGATTTATACCATGACTTAATATCATTAAATATTCGTACTCATAGTTATGAAACCAGGAATCGATCAACACTCATACCTAATTTCCCTCGGACAGAAACAATTAAAATGAATATAAATTATTCGGGTCCAAAGCTTTGGAACTCTTTCCCTTGTGGCATAACATTTATTAACAATTTTGACCTATTTAAAAAAAATCAAACACCACCTTATGAACAAGCCTCTCAGTTAGTATGAAATTGACCTGAGCTGGTCGTTGGATTGATTTCACGGCTTACGGATAGACCTTGTATCCATATACACTTATATATTTATTTAATATTTCAGTTATATTCAATATGCCTTTGACTTGTCTTTTATATTGTACTTTGTTGTTTATGTTTTTTTTTTTTCTTTTTAGTACTAGGGGTGGGAGGGCTATGTCAGGCCTTATGGCCTTTTCCCTCCTCCTCCTGGTTGCTAAATTGTTTGTAATTGATTATATTGTTTTTATTTTGAACTGTAATTTGTGGCAACTGAAAAATGAATAAATGGAAAAATGAAATGAAGTGGATTAAAAATTTCTAACAAACAGCACGTTTCATACAGTTTTAAGAGCACCACTGGCTAAAGAAGAAATACGCCTACGGTGACAGACCATAATTTCTAAGAACGAAGAAAAGAAGTAAACAGTCTTAATATTTCTATAAAAGTTTTGCATGTATCACACTTTTCAAGAAATATACTCCTTTTTTCTGCATTTTTAATATACAGTGTTGGCATATAAATTTAGAACCAGTGGCGTAGGAACAGAGGATATAGGAGAACAATGTACCCTTCAAATTTTGGGGAGGGATACATTCATATCTATTGCAACCCCTGATCAGAGAAAACACAAACCAATCATTCATAAAGAGTGAACTTTAAAAAATATGCTGCTTATTTTCTTTTTCTTTTTTTTTGTCTTATTCCCGATTTGTTTTGTTTTGTTTTTGTTTTTTGAAGAAATATCACAGCTCATTTCTTTTTTAATCCGAAGCTCGTATTTGGAGGCCTTTCATCCACCGAAAACTGGGCAGCCATCTAGGCAACTCCAGCAAATTAGTCCGCCAGGGAAACGACTGCCGGCTTGAGCAGAAGAAAGGCTTTAACTTTAAAATACCGGGTAATCCATAAGTCTTGAACATTTTGAAAACGTAGCAACTCGCGGAGTCTTGAGAGTAGGGCATCGCGGTTTGCGTATAAAAGAAACGAATGACATTGGGTTTTTTATGAAATCACATAAATTTTTACTTCACTCATTTTACTTACATTTTTCATCGCCAGATGGCGCCATAGGCGAACAGGTCTGGGATAGTGGGTATAAAAGCAGCAGCTGGGAAGCAACCACAAGTCACAGCGGTCCGTGTCAGTATGCTGTAATTACCGGACAAAACGCTCTTGGTGAAATTGTTCTATTGCAACGCTGAATGTGCCGATGCTGCGTTGAGAGCCTACCGGTCACTGAAAGGTGATCGCAGTGGGAAAGGACCGATGGAAAGTGCTGCGCTGCGGCAAATGGTGAAAACATTCGAGGAAACAGGATCTTTGGCAGCACGCCCACGAAGCGGTAGACCATGAACACGTGCTGCTGCAGCAGAGACGATTACGCAGGAAATGGATGCGATTGCAATGTCATCCGCATATGGCGACTCCAGTGTTCGCCATGTTTCTCGGCAAACAGGCATTCCATACGGTACTGTATGGCGAACACTACGACGGATTCTGCACAGATACCCGTACAAACTGCAACGGCATCACGAACTGCAAGCTGGCGATTACGTGCAGCGTCAGGAGTTCGCAGCATGGTTTTTTCGACAAATGGATGTCGACGAGAACTGGCTGATGAATATTTTATGGACTGATGAGGCACATTTTTCCCTAAACGGAGTGGTAAACATGCACAACTGCCGCATCTGGGCCACAGAATATCCCCGAGCAGTCGTTGAACCGCCACTTCATCAGCCGAAAGTGACAGTGTGGTGTGGATTCACGGCTTCCTTCATTATCGGTCCGTTTTTTTTTTTTTTTTTTCTTGAATAGTTCAGTGGCACCTGTTACGGGCCTGCCCAGCACGACTCACACGACATAAAGGCAGATAGCAGCGATTACGAACGTCCGCGTAGCTCAATTGGTAGAGTGACTTATTCCGGAATGAGGGGACCCGGCGTGGACAAAAATGACGGAGAAATTTACTTCGTTATAATGGCGCCCGAACTTTCCGGATGACCCGGCCGTTCAAAATCTCGCAATGGTGTGATGTTCTTTCCACACCGCGAGATAGGAAAAATAAGAGAATCCCTTCTCCAGCGCTTCGAAAAATAAATGTGTGTGACGTTGCATTCCACACACCAGATTGACTGGAAGTTCTCAAGTGCACGTTCTACAGCGGATGGCTGCCTACGACTATTCATGTTCACGGCTGACCCGTGGACCATGCCCCGGCCCTCTTTCTGGGGGGGGGGTTTGGAGATGTGACATGCCTGCCCAGCAGGACGCACACGACATAAAGGCAGATAGCAGCGATAACAAACGTCCGCGTAGCTCAATTGGTAGAGTGACTTATTCCGGAATGAGGGGACCCGGGTTTGAGCCCCGGCGTGGACAAAAATGACGGAGAAATTTACTTCGCTATACACCTCCTTTGAAACCATTTCAGTGACAGGTGCACGTTATGCGAACATGTTACGAACGTACGTTATCCCTAGCTTGCAAGATCTGGATGCAGTGAATGTGTGCACATTTATGCACGATGGAGCACCACCCCACATCGCACGTTCCGTTAAGCAACTGCTGCAAGAGAAGTTTGGCGCAAATCGTGTGTTGAGCCGACACTTTCCGAAGTATAATGAATTAGCTTTGTTTATCCTTTTGCTAAGCTAATTATTATGAATGAATAATGCTCTAAGCTTCAAAATAATGAATTCCCAAAAGGGTGTTGTTACTCGTTAATTATGAACTTAAACAAAGTCTCAACGCTGGTTATTTATATTAAGTAATCAAAGTCATAAACCTAACAGCCAGACAGAGGTCTGACAAAACTAAGAATTGAGAAAGACTGAACTTACAGAACAACTTGTTTATTATGAAGACTCCTGGTCAACTAAGGCACTCATATATCACTACTACATAACAACACACTGCAACGCAACGCAACACAACTCCAACGCAACAACACAACTACAACGCAACAACACAACCCACCCACTCGTCTCGATGAACGCGCCTATATACGAGCTACCACCACGTCATGACTTACACTCATTGCCAGATCTCATTCAGCGGGTGAAATAATATTCCGTTCAGTAGGAAGATAATTTACATAGGAAAATAAAATAACCAGAGATAGTAAAATCAAAAGGAAAGTGAATATAGAGTATACGTTACAGAAGGCCAGGCCTCCTCGGTCACCAGACCTGACACCCTGCGATTTCTGGCTCTGGGGGTTACCTAAAATCACAAGTGTACAGATGTCGTTCCACTTCATTGGCCACGCTGAAAGATGCCATTCGACACCATGTGGCACCTATACCACCGGACATGCTCTGCCGTCCATGGTGTTTTCTCTCGTCTGCAGGCAGTGCTGGAATAGGACGGCCATCACATTGAACACCTGGTACAATGAGGTGTCTAACCTGGTACAAAAAGGTGTCTATTTTTTTTTACACTTCCAACCTGTGGTTGCTGCGCCATCTGGCGGTGAAAAATGTAAATAAAATGAGTAAACATTTATTCGATTTCATAAAAACCCGATGCCATTCTGATCATTTCTACGCAAACCGCTTTGCCCTACTCTCAAAACTCCGCGAGGTATTACGTTTTCAAAATGTGCAAGACTTTTGGATGACCCTGTACTTTAACTCCATCTCTCAGTGATAGTCCCGACCCTACATTCTTTCTTTCAGAACCATTGCACGTTTACACAATGAAACTACATATTTCAATGACAAAAAACACACACAAATTAACAAGAAAAAACACTAAAAATCTTCCACGCCATACATTTTTCTGATAACAAATTAATAACGTGAAATTTTTATCAGCTATAATAATAATGGAAACAATGAATAATAACAATAAAACCTAGCCGCCCAATATAACCAAAGGTTGAGGAGGCTAATGAAGACTAAGCTCTACGCTCGCAACATCAATAGGGCTATTAGCACATACGATGTTCCAGTCCTCAAAAATTCCTCCAGAATCATCAATTGGACCACCACAGAGTTTGAGGAAAATAAGGCGCAATACCAAGACAACCCTCACTAAATATCGCCAGCACCACCCGAAGTCAGCAGTAGAAAGCCTGAACACTGGACGGGCAGAAGCAGGGCGGGGAATGATTGATCTCCTGGAACACCGAGACAAAGAAATCAGCAGCCTCCATCAGAGCAAGGGGCCTCTTCACCAGGCGATAAACCAGAGTGACAAAAAATACGCAGCCGTAGACCTCTCTACTCAGAACATTGAGATTGGAAGGAGGGAGCCAAAAGATGGAGCTTGGGGTAAGAAAGTTCCACACGGAAGGCACTACAACGATCTGCAATCCGACTATAGGGATAAGACTGCCTCCAATGGATCAACAAACGAATCACTCTTTCCCAAGGCCGAAGGGTTCCTGATGGCTATATAAAATCAATTTGTAAACACCAGAAACTATAGGAAGCATATCCTGAAGGACACGTCAGTGGAAGGCGACACATGTCGGCAATGCCATCAAATGCCAGAGACCATCCAACATATCACAACAGGGTGCAGAGTCCTCACACAAACAGAGTACACGAACAGGCATAATCAAATCGCCAAGATCCTCCATCAGAAATTGGCAAGAAAGCACCACCTCATTACAACTGAGCCTGTCCCCTACTACAAGTATGAGCCAACAACGCTTCTAGAGAACAACACCCACAAGATGCACTGAAACAGATCTATCAGAAAAGATAAAACCATCCCCCACAATCGGCCCAACATCGTCCTGGTCGAAAAGGAGAATAAGTCAGCATACCTCATTGACATAGCCATGCCAACACGGAAAACAACCAAGAGACGCACGGAGAGAAACTGTCAAATTATAACGATCTACGATACGAAGTCATCGTAGATGACTTCGTATCATCGTAGTCATCGTAGATGACTTCGTATCGTAGGTACAACACCCGCGTCCTCATAGTCCTTCGTATCTCATAGTCCTTCGTATCTCATAGTCCTTCGTATCTAAGTCCTTCGTATCTTAGGTACAACACCCGCGTCCTCATAGTAATTACAGCCACAGGAGTTGTTTCTAAGATCATTCGCAGCTCTATACAGACACTAGACTTTCAACATAACTCCTATATGGAACTACAGAAGGCAGCTACCCTGAAAACTTACCTCTAGGATACTAAAGAAGTTCCTGGACAACTGAGAGAAAGAAATACTACTTCCTAGATTTGGTACGTCGTGTCCGTCCCGGAAGGAAGAGAAAAGCCTCAAGAAGAGGTGAAATAATCAATAATAACAATATGATGATAACAATTTTCATTCGTATGAATGAAATTATGATCAATATACGTATTTCATAAAAGCTCTAATATACTCTAGCCCTCCCCCTCCAAAAAAAAAGAATTCGGAGGGATCCATCCCTAGATGGCTTAATCCCTGAGGTGTAAGGTTCGTGGACTTGTAGCTCCCTAAATCAAAAGTGCGACGAACTATAACGAAGTAAATTTCTCCGTCATTATTATCCGCGCCAGGATTCGAACCCGGGTCCCCTCATTCCGGAATAAGTTGCTCTACCAATTGAGCTACGCGGACGTTTTATTCTGATTCCTATCTGCCTTTATGTCGTGTGCGTCCTTCTGGCAGGTACGTCACATCTCCTGGTACGTTACAGAACGACTAAACGATGTGGGAAGAACGACGGAACGAAAAGTGTGAAAATGACTGAACGCCACTGTGAAGAACGACTGAACGGTTAAAGAACGGCAATCGCTATCCACTTACTGTATCTGAAACAAGCAGATTTTGTAAACATCGGAAATCAGGTAAACTGCTTTTCCGAAATGAGAAACGTATTTATTCACGCACACTACACTGAAGAGCAATTGGATTAGAGACAGCTGGCGTTATACAAATGAGGCGCTTTGGGCGGCCCTGTAAACGGAAACGACATGACGTATGCAGCGATCCGACAATATAAGGAGTGATGCGACGGGAATCAGTAAGAGTCGGACGCAGAATGGGTTAGACGAAGGATCTAAGCGCATTTGATCGTGGGCAAATTGTCAGGGCCCGACGAATGGGTCACTCCATCTCGGGAGTCGTGCAGTCACTGGGATTTTTACGAGCCACTGTGTCACGGGTACACCGTGAGTACATCGAATCCGGTAAAACCATCCCTGCAAGGGCCAACTGCCGTGGACAACAGCGTGTGGATGAGCGGGGTCATCGTCGGCTAGCTCGTATTGTAACAGCGGATAGACGGGCCACAGTGCAAGAAATAACTCGGCAATTTAGCGCTGGTGCACAAAAACGTGTAAGCAGCCACACGTCAGAACCATCTCCCCGCTATGGGGTACAGAAGCCACCGTCCCACGAGGGTACCGCTGCTGACCGCACATCACAGGGTGCAAAGATTAGAATGGGCGCTGGAACATCGCTACTGGACCCTAGACATGTGGGAAAAATGTTGCCTGGACTGATGAGTCGAAACTCATGTTGGTACATGCGGACGGCAGGATACGAGTACGGCGCAAACCACATGAAGCGATGGATACTTCTTGCCAGCAGGGTACTTTTTAAACTGGTGGGGGTGGCGTTCTCGTCTGGGGACTGTTTACGTGGACTGAAATGGGAACCCTGGTACGTGTGACATCGTCCCTCACAGGTCAACGTTACCGGGATATCCTGGATTACCATTTGCTCCCGTTTGTGCGTCTTCAACATCCCACTGGGGACCTCATCCAGCAACAAGACAATGCACCATGCCATCGCTCCCAAATTGTATCCAAATGGTTGGATGAACACTCCACTGACGTGACCTCGCTTCCTTGGCCAGCTATGTCACCTGACCTCAGTCCCATCGAGCACATCTGGGATGCCATCGAGAGAGATGTTCGAGGCTCTGACCCCTTCCATCAAATCTTCGTGAACTGTGGGAGCTTGTTCAGGGGTCGTGGATCCGAATGGCTTCCCAACGCTTCCGGTGTCTTATCGAGTCCATGCCGAGACGAATCGCCGCCGTCATCAGGACGAAAGGTGGTGCTACACGTTACTAGACAGGTATCTCTAATTCAATTGCTCTTCAGTGTATATCGCTGTACTCATTACTTTTTCAACAAACAGTGCTACATTAGGTTCGAATTAATTGACCTGCAGTAACTGAAATTTTTCTAGCCTTTCCTGCATTAATAGTAGCCTTCCTTAGAATTTACCACTAAATACGGCCCTAATTCGAAGTATACTAGAAACCTAAACTAGAAACCAAACAAAGATTACAAATTGCTAATATTATGTATTCAACTAACTTACCTTTAGTTTTTTATTTAGTTTACAGTAGTAACGGTATACCATTGCCAAATTAAGGGGACCAAAGTCTTCATAAAAACTGCAAAAGAAAATATTATTTATTTAATCTAATTAGCTATTTATTTGTTTATTTATTTTTTTATTTCACTCTTTGTGCAAATAGCATTATTAACTTCTTTGCAAAAAACAACAACAACAAAGCATTATCATCCAAATATTGTGACTGAGACTGTATTACATAAAAACACACAAAATTCTGCTTAAACAAAAGTTTGTGAAGATAATCTGCTGATAAGTGTAGGTATAAGCAAAATTATTACTTGAACTGTTTTGTAACACTGAATGTGTTTCTTGAAGAAAATAAAGAAACAAAAGTCTCATTTAAAACTGCCGAAAATAAATATTTTGATAAGTTTTGAGTTTTCCAGCTGGTGTTCTGAATCTTGTATTATTCCTGTGCCAAAACGTGGGTTAAAACGTGATACAAAGAGGGGATTCATTTAAAAAAATACGTTACTAGCCAATATAATATTTGCCAATAAAAATTATTATTTCGAACTTTTAATAGATGCAGTTAACTTGAAAGCAACCATATCATGAGCACATCTCCGCAAGGACTGAAAACATGGGTCAGAACTCAAAACAGTAGCTTTTAAAATATTCTTTCCACATTGCCTCAGTGTCTTCATGTACTCGTAATTTAAAATGTGATTCTTCCGAACGGCTTTTAAATTAAGAGAACTTGACAATGTGAAATAGAGAAAGTTGAGAAGAATAGGATATGAATTCTATCACTCCTTTTTTTGTGAGGGCTGGGGGGGGATGATCTCTCGCCGAAGGAGCTGCGTACAGTAGCGAACAAAAGTATTTGGCGAAACACTTTTTGACCATAATAGTTTTTCTTCCTGGACCAAATCGGGTCATTTTGGGATATGATATGTGTTATTCAGTTGTAAAAATGGCCCATATGCATATGAAACGGAAACCTTAACACAGATCAGGTACCGAGCTTAATCGCAAAGATCATACAAATTGACCAACAAAGTAGGTAGGTGTGTATAACATTCATTCAATGCAACGATAACAGAAAACAAGTACGAGAAAACGGCAAAACAATAACTAATACTTAGTGGGATAACCACGAGACTTAATTACAGCTGCACAACGGGCCGGCATCGAGTCCACTAGCTTCTTAACGGTGACCTGCGGAATTCGCGCCCATTCTGCAGACAGCTGGTCGAACTTCTGGGCCCTATTCCGGCAGGTTTTCTTCGCACATCGTCTCTCCAGTTCCTCCCACATGTGCCCTATGGGGTTGATGTCTGGAGATTGGCATGGCCAGTCTAGAAGTGTGATTTGTTGCTGCTGGAAGACTGGCTTCGCAACTCTGGAGCTGTGCTTCGGGTCGTTGTCTTGCTGCATGATCCATCCGGGTGGCATGTTCTGGTTTGCCCATGAGAAGACATCGTTGATGAGCATGTTCGTGTAGCTCTGGCCGGTCATTATTCCGTCAATCTTGATGATGGGGCTCATTCCATTGCGAGAGAAGGCGCCGTACACGATGAGCGATCCTCCTCCGTGCTTGACCGTCGGCTGAATGAACTGGGGGTTGAATCTCTGGCCACACGGACGTCGTACGTATCGGATGCCATCACTTCCGAACAAGTTGAACTTGCTCTCGTCGGTGAAAAGTACCTTACTCCAGTCCGCCGCGGTCTAGTGTCGATGACGGCGCGCGAATGCGACTCTGGCTCGTCGATTCTTGACTCCGGTTAGTGGTTTCTTGGCGGGGCGGCTTCCATTCAATCCACCAGCAATGAGACGACGGGAGATGGTCATTCGGCTGACGTTCAGGTCGTCGCTGTCGCGGAATTCGGTGGCGATGTCCACAGCAGTCAAGGTGGGATCAGCACGAGATCAACGGAGGATGCGTCTATCCTGACGCAACGTAGTGGAACGAGGCCTACCACATCGCGGACTGTTCTCGGCGGTCCCAGTCTTCTTATAACGTTGCAGGATAGCTGAAATGGACTGGTGTCGTATCTTCAGGGCCCTCGCAAATGTCGATGACGCTCATTCCGGATTCCATCATGTTCACCGCCGCCTGGCGAGCTCAAACAGGAATCTCCGCCTTTTTACCCATTTTTGAAAACCTAAGATTGGCGTATTATTACACTGCACATCACAAAACCCCCAAAAATCACAAGAAAAACATTAATACATGCAGCAAAGAAATGGGTAATAATTGGCGACTCTTGAATATGGCCCATTTCGAACAACAAATTCGCCCTGAGCGAAATACAAACTACGCGGCATTGTAACCCACGAATCAACACATATCATATCCCAAAATGACCCGATTTGGTCCAGCAGAAAGAAAAATTATGGTCGGAAAAGTGTTTCGCCAAATACTTTTGTTCGCTACTGTATGTGAAACTTATGATATTTCGCTCCTCAGAACGAAGGCAGTGACCGGATAATGCCTACGTAAAAATCAATGTGTTACAGCTCTAATATTAATTTTCTCTGCTAGATTCCGAATTGACAGAGTTTTCCTTATTAGTGTCATTTTTGCATACCTTGCTCGACATAGAAAATTCCACACCATGAAGTGTTTGCCGTAGCGCCATGCCTATTGGTGGGCACGTGTTGAGTTACATAAATAATTGCAGATGCAAACAAATAACGTGATAAATGAGGGAGATAAAATGGTTAAACAGATCAGCGCAGCTTAGTTTGGTTGTCCTTACCTGGGTGTGTGGACTAGAGATGAGTTCGAGCTCAATTTTAGGACCCCAGGCCCGGCCTGCTTTCTTTAATTACTGTGTTTGCTGAGCCCAGGCCCGTATTCTTGGAAAATTTTGCTTATCAAGGCTTGCATTTATGCATTATACACTGGCCAAAGATATGGCCCAAGCAAGAATTAGTTTAAAAATCATTAGTTTAAAAAGTTTAGTTCAGTTAATCCACTTCACAACATTAATATGTTTTTAGAAATACTACGCATAAACCCAAATGTTCTAAAATGTGGATCTGAAAATAAATAAATAATCAACGTGCCCTTCGACCGTATTTGGGCAATCAGTAATTTTGGTAAAAGCTGAAGAAAAGAAAATCGTTTAGAAAGAAAAAAATCCATTCGTTATTTCTTTTTGATTTCTAAATTTACTTTTATTTTGATTAAATTATATTATAAAACATACAACGTCGTACAGACAGTTGCAAGTGTTTGAAATTTTGACTCTGGAAAACTAATCTTTGTCATAAAATTTACATATATGCTAATTGGTAAAGGTAGTTTAGAGTGATGTAGTAGAATATAAAAAACAGCATGTAGGGAAATTTCCAAAATAAAAAAAAAAGAACGTAAAAGCATTCTAGACCAGATTATTCTACATTTTGTAACATTAACAAAGCTTTGCGCTTAATAGTATATAATCACAATATTATCATATGTCTGTGCAGTTTCCGGATCAAGTTCATCATGAAAAAAGAGAGAGAGAGAGAGAGAATTGCATCTAATGCCTCAGCGCTTCAACTTGATCTTCTTTTCTCTAAACCTCGACCTGCTGCACTAAAAACCAACGTCACCCCAAAAATCGCGGGAGTGAGGCAATTTTAAAAAATAAATAACAATACTTCTAACTGCACAATTTTGGAAATTAATACATCATTTTAAAGATAAGATTCTTGATTTTTAATAAAACACAAAAAATGGGAATGTGATTTTTTTTCAGTTTTTCGATACCAGACCTCCTTAAACTAATCCTTGCTTGGGCTATAGCTTTGGACAATGCACAATGCAGGTCTTGCTAAGCAAAATTTGTCTTGCAATGGCAGCTAGCTTAGGAAATTGAAAATCCTTCCACCATGGTAACAAATCCACAATGAAATTCAACCGGGCTCGGAATTACACGTGTTGAATTAATTACAGTAATGAAATTCAGGACGTGTAATTCCGAGCCTAGCCCCGGGGTTTTCGGTAGTTAATGAATTAGCTCAGGCCCGAGCCCGAGCCTGAGCTAATCTCTAGTGTGGACTACTACATTGCAGTGATCTTACGGGTGGCGAAAGCACCCGTAAGGAGTAACAATGCTTCGCCGACGTAATCAGAAATCCTGCCATCATACGGACAAAGACCTCTTCATTTTTTTTTATTGAAGGTTTAACGACCACCGTGAGCAACTCAATGGGCTATAAGCAGTCGCCCGTCCCTAATTTAGGGTCACTGGTTCCAGGGAAGAGAGAGAGCCAGTGCCGTAAGACAAACACAACATCCATGCCTGACCGGGATTCGAACCCGGACCCCTTACGGACGAATGATCAGAGGCCAGCGCCTTAGACCACTGCGCCACCGGGGCGGCCAAAGACCTCTTCATACGCTGGTATAAATTTTGTGCTAAGTTGCACCAAAAAGTGGTGCTACACCAGCTGCACCACTTTCTAAGAAAGGAGACGCCATTGTGTGTTGCAAACAAAACCCAACAACACGGTGAAACCTCGCATCATAGGGTGGTGCAACCTAGTACCATAACGTGGCGCACAGTTGCACCATGTTGCTAGGTTTTGTTCGCACCCCACAATGGTGTTATTGTTTCCCGGAAAATGGCGCTACTGGTGTAGCACCACTTTTTGTTGAAACCTACCACAAAAATTTTAGCAGTGCAGGTTCACGTGTGGCTACTTGTTCTCTTGGTTGCACCGCGGCGGAAACGCATCAGGATACAACACCTGCGTGTCGAAAGTGGAAACAGTGTTTGCAGAAAATTAATGAGGGTCATCGTAATCGGACTGGTGCACGAAGGCGGACATCCAACGGCTCCTTCCTCGCATTGGACAGCAAGCCATAGCAGCCTCACAATTCACAGCGGACGACATTCAACGAGGTGTATAGGAAGCTATGAGCATACACATATCGACACAACCTGTGAAACGCAGATTGATTGAGGTAGGTTGCGCTCAGTCATATTGACAACCAGTGAATCGCAGATTGACTTAGGCAGATTGCTTTCAGCCATATCGACACAACCTATGAATCGCAGATTGACTGAGGCAGGTTACGCTAAGTCGTATTGACCCAACCTGTGAATCGCAGATTCACTGAGGCAGGTTGCGCTAAGTCGTATTGACCCAACCTGCGAATCGCAGATTCACTGAGGCAGGTTGCGCTAATTCGTATTGACCCAACCTGTGAATTGCAGATTGACTGAGGCAGGCTGCGCTAAGTCGTATTGACCCAACCTGTGAATCGCAGATTGACTGAGGCAGGTTGCGCTAAGTCGTATTGACCCAACCTGTGAATCGCAGATTGACTGAGGCAGGTTACGCTAAGTCGTATTGACCCAATCTGTGAATCGCAGATTGACTGAAGCAGGTTGCGCTAAGTCGTATTGAACCAACCTTCGAATCGCAGATTGACTGAGGCAGGTTGCGCTAAGTCGTATTGAACCAACCTGCGAATCGCAGATTGACTGAGGCAGGCTGCGCTAAGTCGTATTGACCCAACCTGTGAATCGCAGATTGACTGAGGCAGGTTACGCTAAGTCGTATTGACCCAACCTGTGAATCGCAGATTGACTGAGGCAGGTTACGCTAAGTCGTATTGACCCAATCTGTGAATCGCAGATTGACTGAGGCAGGTTGCGCTAAGTCGTATTGAACCAACCTTCGAATCGCAGATTGACTGAGGCAGGTTGCGCTAAGTCGTATTGAACCAACCTGCGAATCGCAGATTGACTGAGGCAGGCTGCGCTAAGTCGTATTGACCCAACCTGTGAATCGCAGATTGACTGAGGCAGGTTGCGCTAAGCCGTATTGACCCAACCTGTGAATCGCAGATTGACTGAGGCAGGTTGCGCTAAGTCGTATTGACCTAACCTGTGAATCGCAGATTGACTGAGGCAGGTTGCTTTCAGCCATATCGACACAACCTGTGAATCGCAGATTGGCAGAGGCATGTTGCTCTCAGTCATGCCGACACAACCTATGAATCGCAGATTGACTGAGGCAGGTTGCGCTAAGTCGTATTGACCCAACCTGTGAATCGCAGATTCACTGAGGCAGGTTGCGCTAAGTTGTATTGATCCAACCTGTGAATCGCAGATTGACTTAGGCAGGTTGCTTTCAGCCATATCGACACAACCTGTGAATAGCAGATTGGCAGAGACTGGTTGCTCTCAGTCATGTCGACACAACCTATGAATCGTAGATTGACTGAGGCAGGTTGCGCTAAGTCGTATTGACCCAACCTGTGAATTGCAGATTGACTGAGGCAGGTTGCGCTCAGTCATATCGACACAATGTGTGAATCGCTGATTAACAGAGGCAGGTTGAGCTCTCGGCAGTCGTTGTGACGACTGCCATGCACCACAACACATCGTCGTTCAAGGTTTCCGAACCTAGACATGCGTGGTGGGATCAATGGAACCACGTGGCATTCAACGGCGAGTCTCGCTCCTGTCTCACTTATCACGATCGGCAATTGGTAATCTGGAGGCAACGTGGTTTCCGGGATGTTCTTTTTGCCATCCGCGAGTGTCGTACGGCTCCTCAGCTTGGTGCCATGGTGTAGGGCGCTGTCAATTTCAACATCCATTTATCGCTCATACGCAAAGTGGGAACAATAACAGCACGATGATACCATACGTCGATGAGGTGCTGTAGCCCGTTTTGTTGCCGTATCTTCGTGGTATACATGATGCCAAGCTTCAACAAGATAACGTCCATCCGCATACTGCCAACATAAGAAGACAGTGCTTACAAGGTGTTCAAGTGCTGCCGTGGCTAGAGTTGGAAACGGGTCAAGAATTTTGGGTCCGGACCCAGCTGTCACATAATTAGACCCGACCCGGAACTACCCAGACAAATCTGCTTTGAACTATAAATTCTAATATATCATCATCATCATGATCATCATTGTCGATCATTATCAATCCACTGCTGGATGAAGGTCTCCCCAAGTTTCTTCCACAAAGGACTGTCTTGGGCCAGTCTTCTCCATCCACCCATCTCCCTCCCACATGGTCTTCTGAGGTCTTTTCCTGTCCCTTAGGTTCCAGTCTAAAATTTCGGTTGTCCATTGGCGGTCTGTTCTTCTGGAGACATATCTAGCCTATTGCTATTTCAGAGATTTTACTCTGCTCATGATGTCCTGGTTACACCAAGCGTACATCTCTCCATACTTCTTTCAATTGTCTGTGAGTCTTTGTATGGTTTGTTTTAGTTAAGGTCCGCATGCCTCTGCTCCATATGTAAGCACGGGAAGGATGCATTAATTAAACACGTTTCTTTTAAGACAAAATTACATATAGATCTTAAAAATTGCACCGGTTCTTCCAAATGCTTTCTAACCAAGTTTTATACGCCGATTAATTTCTTCATTAATGGGACCTTTGTTTGATATCTGCTGCCCAAGGTAAATGTAGGAAATTGTTATCTCCAGCTGTTCCCTATCAATCGATAAGTCTTCATTTCTTCTAAAAGCATTGTACTTCCGTTTTGTCTTCTGAAAGTGAAAGTTCATTTTTAATCCCATTTCTTTACCCTTCTCAGCAAGTTCCTGGATCATACTCTGCAGCTCTGAAGTGTTATTTGAAAGACCCCTGAAGGGTTCTTTGAATTTTGTTTTTCTTTTCAAAAATAAAACAGAAATAAAATCGGGTCAGGAGCATCTTGACTAGACCCGTTTGACCCGCAAGAAATTGTCGATGCGGTGACCCCTTGCCCAGGTGACCCGTGACCGGTTTCCATCTCTGGCTGTGCCCAGCGTGATTCCCAATACAGAACGTCTGGGACATCATTGGTAGACGACTTAACGCCTCAGCGCTACCTCTTCGCAGAGTCGATGAACTGTGGACACAGGTCAACGACGCGTGATCAGTGACACCCCAGGACATCATCCAGATTTTTCCACTTGATGACCCACCGTGTTCTCGAATGTATAATCCAGAGTAGCGATCATACGACCTACTGACTGGCCACATTTTATTGTCTCCCTGCCCATGTAATCCCTCGGAAATTAAATCACTCCTTTTTCTCCTACATGTCTACATGTGTGGTAAGTTTGGTCTCATTTGGTGCATTCCTTCATGGTGTGATGCTTTCTATGTCGAGCAATATACACTGGCGGAAAGTAAAAAAAAAAACACCAAAAAGGAACTGCCGGACGATCATGAAATTTACATATGTTAATGGGGTCGAGCTTACGTAGGTGTGATGTTAATTTCGGGACCAACCGGTGAGCGCTTACGCCACCGCACGGCATAATATGCAAATTATCGTCGGTGGTATTTAAAAAGTACGGCGAAGTGAATGTAATCAGTCGTCGGCGTACGGACACGTGCGAAGACCTTGAAGTAGCTGCAATGCCTGGACATGGAAGACGTGTACGATTTCAGCAGTTATCGGACTTTGAGCGAGGTCGTCTAGTCGGACTCGGCGATGCCGGGTTGTCGTATCGTCGTATTGCGAAGCAAATTGGACGTGAAGTATCGGTGGTGGTACGATGGTGGCGTAGATGGTCCGAGGAACATTTCCACACGAGAAGACCTGGAACCGGGAGTCACAGACGAACTGATGAGCGGACCGATCAACGCATAAGAAGAGCGGCGTTGTCAAGCAGAACATCCACTGCGACGCAAATCCGAGCTGTCGTTGCACCTGAGGTGTCTGTGCGAACAATCCGCAACCGTCTACTGGATGCAGAACTACATGCACGTGTACCTCTGGCATGTGTACCTCTGACTGCAGCCCACCGTCAGGAACGGCTGCACTGGTGTCGCCAACGTCTGCACTGGAGAACGCTACGGCGATCTGTCGTGTTCAGCGATGAAAGCAGATTCTGCTTGGGAGCCTCCGATGGCCGTATGCGTGTTCGCAGACGCACAGGGGAGCGTCTCCACCCTTCTTGCATCTGCCAGCGACACACAGGGACTACGCTTGGTCTCCTGGTGTGGGGAGCGATCAGCTATCACTCCCGTACACAACTAGTGTTTGTACCGGATAAGTTAAACAGCACCTCCTACATCAACAACATCATTCAGCCTGTTGTTGTGCCATTTGTAAGATCGGTCCATCGTGGTGTTTTCCAGCAAGATAACGCACGCCCACACACGGCACGTGCAACGCAACATGCACTTCGGGTTGTGAGACAACTTCCATGGCCTACACGTTCACCGGATTTGTTCCCCATTGAGCACGTGTGGGATTTTATGGGACAACGACTTATCCGGTCTCCACGGCCAGCCACGACCATCCCCGATTTACGCGTGCAGGTTGAGGATGCTTGGAACTCAATACCCCAAACTTACATCCAACATGTGTACGGCAGACTCCATGCCAGAATTGCACAGTGTGACGCAGTTCATGGCGGTTCGACCTCGTACTAACCATGTTACATGGAAATGTTATTTTTCAGTTTACCAGCAAATGCAGCTGTATTTTGCCATAATGTTTTGATCACGTTATCCTCTGTATTCCGTTATTATGCTGTATAAATTTCGTTGGTATCAGACGTCTCCTTCTTGGTGTTCTTTTTTCAATTTCCGCCAGTGTATACGGAATAAGCATATTCAGAGTTCAATAATTTCTTCATTTATGCCCTTATGCATCGAAAAACGGTGGAAAGGTATTTGTTAAAGCTGTCCAATGGAACAAGAATTTTTAATTTGGACTAATACGTGAGAAGATAATGGTCCCGGAAGTAGACGATCGGACAAAGTTATAGAGCGTACATTTTTCCAAAAGGTGTGCTAAAACCATAAATAAAGGTGTTCAAAGATCATTGTCCACACCTTGTCTAATATCGGTTTAGTCTGAAGCTAGCCATTCAATTTCTTTGCGATTCTATTTGGGAAAGACAACCTGCTCAAATAATGATCGCAATAACTGTGCGTAAGCGACAATAATTTGACACTTCTCAGAAGGATATCTTGTTTATGAACTCATTCTCCACTTCTAGAGTCTTTCTCACAGAAATTCAATGACCCACATGGTTATCCGTTAATCAGGAAAAACTGTTTCACGCCTCATAAAGAGCACGAAACAACATTTTCATAGCACTCACCTCAGCCATGCGTTCCAGAATAAGAGTGCCCATATGTTTCGCTACTGACATGAATCGGTGATGATACGGGAAGCAATTTCATGGCTTTATATCTTCAGAAGCGAAACAGCCGCTTCTGCGTTTTGATTAGAGTTTGGGTTGTATTTTGCTTTAGTCTTTCTATAGCAGTAAAATATTTAAATCTCGTGCTCTTATTAACTAAAGAAAAATTACACAGGCGAAAATTCTTAATACATTTATAATCTGAACTACATATAAACAAAACTTTCCTCGTCTTTCCAATTTCTTCATAGTGAATTTCCTCAATTTCGCTGCACAACTTCTCGCAGATGCGCATTTTCCCATCCGTGTTTCCCAACACTGACTCTCAGAATTTGGCGCTAGGAAAGAATTAAGATTTTTCTAAGGGGGCAAATTTTTTTCCAGGTGTAGTGCTCGCCATCTGCCTATTATTTCTTGTGTTTTGGTTCAGCAAAAGGGAGGGTGCGTTCTCTAGCTTTGTGCCTTCCTGGAGGTGCACATCTCTACGAGGATTATGAAGCGCAAAGACGTCTAGTGGTCAGCGTTTCTGACTACCACGGAAAGGTTACGTCGTGTGACGTCACTCGCTCCTGCAACGTAGTGGCTATATCTACTGACTTCTTTCTGCCTACAAACTTTCCTACCGTCAGTCTCTAGGTCCCACGTAATGTTCTTCCGTTTCCCCATTCGGCTCAAAAGCCTGTTCAGGCGTCTCTAGTCGACCCCTTGGGCGGAAGCGGTACAAGCTGATTGCTGAGTCAGTGTTGGTGGTGACGCATATCCAGGTAATCCAATGCTATTCAGTTCTTTTTTTTTTTTTTTTTTTGATTGGAGGTTTAACGACCACCGTGAGCAACTCAATGGGCTATAAGCAGTCGCCCGTCCCTAATTTTGGATCACTGGTTCCAGGGAAGGGAGAGAGCCAGTGCCGTGAGACAAAACACAACATCGATGCCTCACCGGGATTTGAACCCGGACCCCTTTCGGACGAACGATCAGAGGCCATCGCTTAGACCACTGCGCCACCGGGGCGGCCTATTCAGTTCCTTAACGCAGTGCGTCTTTATTATTCCTATTTCTAACTCAAGGAATCGCAAGTGGTAGTTTAAGATTTCTTAGTCCCCATAATTGTTTCTGTGTTCGTCTTCATTCAGCCTCTTGTAGTGTAACATTTTCAACTCGACTCATTCTCGCGAATCATGTGCTCTACCTGTCATTCACCATGCTGTTTCTCAGTTAAATCTGAACAAATTGCCAATATTTTGTAATGGTTTATTCTACTAGATGATTATTACGCATATTTGCCAGGAGAAAGGAGTTTTTACGAATGTTTCGAGATGGCATTCTGTAAGGAATTTCTACGACATGATGGCGTCTCAGAATAACAGTCAGACTTGTGGCCGCTTCGATTCGTCCAGCTGCACATCTCTACTTCTCTAGTTCGAGTTTGTATTAGTGAAAGGAAGCAGTGCTGAGTTTCGGCTCAATTTTAAGAGCCCGGGCCCTTCGTTATGGGCAACTCGTTATGTTTTCCGCACCAAACAATGCATCTGAACTCATGTGAGTTTTTCTTGTTTGGGGTATTAATCACAGTCAGTCAAGTCAGGATAACTAGCATAAATACAAGAACCATGCCACCTGAAGGTCGGTTAGGGCCTCGAAAGGCCACTGGTTAGAGTATTGCTGGCGTTCCGTTGGTCGAGGGTTCGATCCCAGCTTGACTGCTCTAACCATCAAAAACACGCCATGCTTCCGATGGCACGACCAGCAGATTGTCCCGGGTTATTGGATTCCACATTAAAAATAAAATCCCCTGTTCTTTCCTTTACGAAATACACCTCTCGCACTTGCATCGTCGGGCATTCAGTTCGCCCTTGCTCGTCTGGCATCCCCAACCTTGTCCACTATTCCATCCACCTTCCCATCAGGGTCTCTAGATCCCTTTCCGTCACTTCCGCTTCCAGTATGTGGCATATAGCCCTTGGAGCCAGGGCAGCATCGTCTAAACCCCCTCTTCGTTGGAAACCCATCTTTCATTATTAAATTAGTGAAAGTCGCTTTTTAACTATTTCATTAACGTGCAAGCAAGGTTATGTCTTTAGCTGTTAAATAACTTAAATTTTAACACTATGTTACTTTATCTTCACTGAAGAACAAAAGAAGATCAGAGCTCGTTAGACTTTTTGTACTACAAACTTTGTTGGCCTGGATAGTTTAAAACTTAATAGCTGAAAAGTCCTCAATTAGACACATAATCAACTTCAATATAAAACCAGAAGTTAACAAGGAAATAGAAGACATGCTAATATTCCAGTCCTTTATTTTAATGGCACGTCATCAAGCACGCACTTTAAAGTGCACGCGATTTAACTGAACTTCACCAAAGTACGCGGTTAAAGAAAACTTATTCTCTGAACGACTTTAGCATTGGCACGTTTGCTCAGTGATTAATCGTATATTAATATTGAACATGCATCAGAGATCGACTAACACAGATTACGGAAAGAAGTCCGTTGTAGCACCACATCCTCAACATGACTTCAGTAGCATTGTGTAAAGAGCGTATCTTAATATCTTGGTTGACAACAGACTGCCTGTCTTAAGATTGCTTTCTGATAACTAAAGTAACATTGCCTTTGAAAAGAGTGGCCTCTCGCAGAGTGATAAACACACAATTACCTCTTGAAGACTCATCACATTTATTCTTATCTTTTGCTTTCGACTACGTAACTGCACTTTGACCTGTTACCAGGGTTTCCAAATACACATTCATCGTAAGGGAGAAATGTGCCGTTCAGACTGAAAAATGTCTAACATGAAAAAATCAAATTTACATGAGAACTAAAATGGAAAGTTAAATAGAGTATACGTAACGAACCCTATGAGAAATCGTTGCCTACTTGAATTGAATCGAAGGTCACTACTGATCAGTCACTTTGCTTACGATAGTATGAACTCCATCTGCTAACCTTTCAAGGTGAGCTCTCTTTATTCGAGAAGGAAGACTCTCTAACTTATGTTTCTGTACGATATCATCAATGGAGAGATCAATTACATTTTAATTCTAAATCGATTAAATTTCTATGTGCTAAGTTTACCAAGGACAAAATGTGAAGTATTTGCTGTACCGTTTTGAAGAAGTCAAGCTGGAAATTTTGTTTTGCATAACGTGGCGCGTATGCTATAACTTCCCTTTTTTGTTCCTGTATCTATGTGCTATAACGAAGTAAATTTCTCCGTCATTTTGTCTACGCCGGGCATCGAACTCGGGTCCCCTTATTCCGGAATAAGTCACTCTCCCAACTGAGCTACGCGGACGTATGCTCTCACTGCTATCTGCCTTTATCTCATGTGCGTCCTGAGTGGCAGGCACGTCACATCTCTCTCCCCCGCCCCCCGAAAGAGAGCCTGGGGCATGGCCCACGGGTCAGCTGGGACCATGTATCGCTGTAGGAAGTCATCCGCTGAAGAACGTACATCGGAGAAATCCCAGTCAATTTTGGTGTGTGGAACGTAACATCACACACATTTATTTTTGAAGCGCTGAAGAAGGGATTCTCTTATTTTTCCTGTCTCGTGGTGTGGAAAGAACATGACACCGTTGCGAGAACATTAACGGCCAGGCCATTCTTGAAGTTTGGGCGCCAATATAACGAAGTAAATTTCTCCATCATTTTTGTCCACGCCGGGCATCGAATACGTGTCCCCTCACTCTGGAATAAGTCTCTCTTCCAACTGAGCTATGCGGACGTATGCTCTCACTGCTATCTGCCTTTATCTCATGTGCGTCCTGTGTGGCAGACACACCACAATGCATCCTGGTTCGTTCTCCCTTAAGCAGTTTCTAACTTTACTATACATCTGGGTTCAATTGCACTCCCAACTAGAATATGGGATAGATGTCTTATATCATAAAAGCCCAAATTTGCTGGTTATGAGATTCGTACCCACATCTTTCTCTGAAGTCAGATATTCTACCACTTAAATTACACCAATAAAGGCTTATTGTTGCAACTTGCCGTTTTGGCACGTGTGTCACCTTTGAAGTAAGTACGTCACTATATCCCCTCTTGAGAAAGGGCTGGGACAAAGTCGAAGGTTTCTGGGTCAGCTGGCAAACCATGCGTGAAGTACAGAGGGCGAGTCGAACGTTTTGCAATATTTGGACCACTTTATGTCTTCATACGTACCTTTGCGACGAAATCTGACTAGCATTCAAAGTATGGGTAATCGTATTGCACCGTCTTTAGCCATCTGTCCGCCAGTTCTTCGATTAATACAGAGGGTGAGTCGAAAGTTTTGGAATATTTGGATCACTTTATATCTTCACGCGTACCTTTACAACGAAAGCTGACTAGCATTCAGTGTATAGGCCACCGTGTTGCACAGTCTTGAGCCATCTGTCTGCCAGTTCTTCGATTAATACAGAGGGTGAGTCGAAAGTTTTGCAATATTTGGATCACTTTATGTCTTCATACGTATCTTTACGACGAAATCTGACTAGCATTCAAAGTATAGGCCATCGTGTTGCGCCGTCTTTAGCCATCTGTCTGCCAGTTCTTCGATTCCGCGGCGGTACCAGTTCTTTTCCTTTGAGGTAAAGAACTCCTTCACTCCGGCTGCCACCTCCTGTTGGCTGTTGAAGTTCCGCCCGCGAAAGAAGTGGGCCATGGACCGGAACAAGTAATAATCCAAAGGGGCAAGTCCGGACTATATCCTGGGTGTGGCATCAGTTCGATGCCCTCAAGTTCCTGGAGTTTTGCCCGGATCGTTCGAACGGTATGAGGCCGAACGTTATTCTACTGTAAGAGAGCGCGCTTCCTGTTCATCAGTGCCGGGTACTTCTCCTCCAAACCGGCATAAATCCGCTCCAGCTGTTCAGAGTATAGATTGGCGTTGATAGTCTGACCGTCTGGAACAAATTCGTAATGGATTATCCTCTCGAAATTCCACCCGACGCAGAGCAACACCTTGTGCTCGAAGTGCCCACGTTTGGCAACAGGTTCTGGAAGCTGGCCGGGGCTCAACCACTGTCGTTGTGTGTTAGGATTACGGAAACAGACCCACTTTTCTTCGCACGTAACAATTCTCTTGATCAAACGTACGTAGCGCTAGTTTTCTTGGGAGTTTCGTGCATACTTCCACACGAAGGTTAGCTTCAGCTGGCGTCAGTTCGTGAGGGACAATGCGGAAGCTCCTGTAAACTTTGCCGAGGTCCTGAAGGGGACAAACCACAGTGTTTTAGGATTTTCCCAGCTCGCCTGGTAATCTCCGAGTATTGGTTGTCAGATTTGCTTATACAGCCTGTCCCACGGCCTCCGAATCCACTGTTCGCGGCCTACCAGACCTTGTCGAGGTTTCTATCGCCTAAGAGAAACTTCTAATTGTCGAGGTTTCTATCGCCTAAGAGAAACTTCTAATTGTCGAGGTTTCTATCGCCTAAGAGAAACTTCTAATTGTCGAGGTTTCTATCGCCTAAGAGAAACTTCTAATTGTCGAGGTTTCTATCGCCCTAAGAGAAACTTCTAATTGTCGAGGTTTCTATCGCCCTAAGAGAAACTTCTAATTGTCGAGGTTTCTATCGCCTAAGAGAAACTTCTAATTGTCGAGGTTTCTATCGCCTAAGAGAAACTTCTAATTGTCGAGGTTTCTATCGCCTAAGAGAAACTTCTAATTGTCGAGGTTTCTATCGCCTAAGAGAAACTTCTAATTGTCGAGGTTTCTATCGCCTAAGAGAAACTTCTAATTGTCGAGGTTTCTATCGCCTAAGAGAAACTTCTAATTGTCGAGGTTTCTATCGCCTAAGAGAAACTTCTAATTGTCGAGGTTTCTATCGCCTAAGAGAAACTTCTAATTGTCGAGGTTTCTATCGCCTAAGAGAAACTTCTAATTGTCGAGGTTTCTATCGCCTAAGAGAAACTTCTAATTGTCGAGGTTTCTATCGCCTAAGAGAAACTTCTAATTGTCGAGGTTTCTATCGCCTAAAAGAAACTTCTAATTGTCGAGGTTTCTATCGCCTAAGAGAAACTTCTAATTGTCGAGGTTTCTATCGCCTAAGAGAAACTTCTAATTGTCGAGGTTTCTATCGCCTAAGAGAAACTTCTAATTGTCGAGGTTTCTATCGCCTAAGAGAAACTTCTAATTGTCGAGGTTTCTATCGCCTAAGAGAAACTTCTAATTGTCGAGGTTTCTATCGCCTAAGAGAAACTTCTAATTGTCGAGGTTTCTATCGCCTAAGAGAAACTTCTAATTGTCGAGGTTTCTATCGCCTAAGAGAAACTTCTAATTGTCGAGGTTTCTATCGCCTAAGAGAAACTTCTAATTGTCGAGGTTTCTATCGCCTAAGAGAAACTTCTAATTGTCGAGGTTTCTATCGCCTAAGAGAAACTTCTAATTGTCGAGGTTTCTATCGCCTAAGAGAAACTTCTAATTGTCGAGGTTTCTATCGCCTAAGAGAAACTTCTAATTGTCGAGGTTTCTATCGCCTAAGAGAAACTTCTAATTGTCGAGGTTTCTATCGCCTAAGAGAAACTTCTAATTGTCGAGGTTTCTATCGCCTAAGAGAAACTTCTAATTGTCGAGGTTTCTATCGCCTAAGAGAAACTTCTAATTGTCGAGGTTTCTATCGCCTAAGAGAAACTTCTAATTGTCGAGGTTTCTATCGCCTAAGAGAAACTTCTAATTGTCGAGGTTTCTATCGCCTAAGAGAAACTTCTAATTGTCGAGGTTTCTATCGCCTAAGAGAAACTTCTAATTGTCGAGGTTTCTATCGCCTAAGAGAAACTTCTAATTGTCGAGGTTTCTATCGCCTAAGAGAAACTTCTAATTGTCGAGGTTTCTATCGCCTAAGAGAAACTTCTAATTGTCGAGGTTTCTATCGCCTAAGAGAAACTTCTAATTGTCGAGGTTTCTATCGCCTAAGAGAAACTTCTAATTGTCGAGGTTTCTATCGCCTAAGAGAAACTTCTAATTGTCGAGGTTTCTATCGCCTAAGAGAAACTTCTAATTGTCGAGGTTTCTATCGCCTAAGAGAAACTTCTAATTGTCGAGGTTTCTATCGCCTAAGAGAAACTTCTAATTGTCGAGGTTTCTATCGCCTAAGAGAAACTTCTAATTGTCGAGGTTTCTATCGCCTAAGAGAAACTTCTAATTGTCGAGGTTTCTATCGCCTAAGAGAAACTTCTAATTGTCGAGGTTTCTATCGCCTAAGAGAAACTTCTAATTGTCGAGGTTTCTATCGCCTAAGAGAAACTTCTAATTGTCGAGGTTTCTATCGCCTAAGAGAAACTTCTAATTGTCGAGGTTTCTATCGCCTAAGAGAAACTTCTAATTGTCGAGGTTTCTATCGCCTAAGAGAAACTTCTAATTGTCGAGGTTTCTATCGCCTAAGAGAAACTTCTAATTGTCGAGGTTTCTATCGCCTAAGAGAAACTTCTAATTGTCGAGGTTTCTATCGCCTAAGAGAAACTTCTAATTGTCGAGGTTTCTATCGCCTAAGAGAAACTTCTAATTGTCGAGGTTTCTATCGCCTAAGAGAAACTTCTAATTGTCGAGGTTTCTATCGCCTAAGAGAAACTTCTAATTGTCGAGGTTTCTATCGCCTAAGAGAAACTTCTAATTGTCGAGGTTTCTATCGCCTAAGAGAAACTTCTAATTGTCGAGGTTTCTATCGCCTAAGAGAAACTTCTAATTGTCGAGGTTTCTATCGCCTAAGAGAAACTTCTAATTGTCGAGGTTTCTATCGCCTAAGAGAAACTTCTAATTGTCGAGGTTTCTATCGCCTAAGAGAAACTTCTAATTGTCGAGGTTTCTATCGCCTAAGAGAAACTTCTAATTGTCGAGGTTTCTATCGCCTAAGAGAAACTTCTAATTGTCGAGGTTTCTATCGCCTAAGAGAAACTTCTAATTGTCGAGGTTTCTATCGCCTAAGAGAAACTTCTAATTGTCGAGGTTTCTATCGCCTAAGAGAAACTTCTAATTGTCGAGGTTTCTATCGCCTAAGAGAAACTTCTAATTGTCGAGGTTTCTATCGCCTAAGAGAAACTTCTAATTGTCGAGGTTTCTATCGCCTAAGAGAAACTTCTAATTGTCGAGGTTTCTATCGCCTAAGAGAAACTTCTAATTGTCGAGGTTTCTATCGCCTAAGAGAAACTTCTAATTGTCGAGGTTTCTATCGCCTAAGAGAAACTTCTAATTGTCGAGGTTTCTATCGCCTAAGAGAAACTTCTAATTGTCGAGGTTTCTATCGCCTAAGAGAAACTTCTAATTGTCGAGGTTTCTATCGCCTAAGAGAAACTTCTAATTGTCGAGGTTTCTATCGCCTAAGAGAAACTTCTAATTGTCGAGGTTTCTATCGCCTAAGAGAAACTTCTAATTGTCGAGGTTTCTATCGCCTAAGAGAAACTTCTAATTGTCGAGGTTTCTATCGCCTAAGAGAAACTTCTAATTGTCGAGGTTTCTATCGCCTAAGAGAAACTTCTAATTGTCGAGGTTTCTATCGCCTAAGAGAAACTTCTAATTGTCGAGGTTTCTATCGCCTAAGAGAAACTTCTAATTGTCGAGGTTTCTATCGCCTAAGAGAAACTTCTAATTGTCGAGGTTTCTATCGCCTAAGAGAAACTTCTAATTGTCGAGGTTTCTATCGCCTAAGAGAAACTTCTAATTGTCGAGGTTTCTATCGCCTAAGAGAAACTTCTAATTGTCGAGGTTTCTATCGCCTAAGAGAAACTTCTAATTGTCGAGGTTTCTATCGCCTAAGAGAAACTTCTAATTGTCGAGGTTTCTATCGCCTAAGAGAAACTTCTAATTGTCGAGGTTTCTATCGCCTAAGAGAAACTTCTAATTGTCGAGGTTTCTATCGCCTAAGAGAAACTTCTAATTGTCGAGGTTTCTATCGCCTAAGAGAAACTTCTAATTGTCGAGGTTTCTATCGCCTAAGAGAAACTTCTAATTGTCGAGGTTTCTATCGCCTAAGAGAAACTTCTAATTGTCGAGGTTTCTATCGCCTAAGAGAAACTTCTAATTGTCGAGGTTTCTATCGCCTAAGAGAAACTTCTAATTGTCGAGGTTTCTATCGCCTAAGAGAAACTTCTAATTGTCGAGGTTTCTATCGCCTAAGAGAAACTTCTAATTGTCGAGGTTTCTATCGCCTAAGAGAAACTTCTAATTGTCGAGGTTTCTATCGCCTAAGAGAAACTTCTAATTGTCGAGGTTTCTATCGCCTAAGAGAAACTTCTAATTGTCGAGGTTTCTATCGCCTAAGAGAAACTTCTAATTGTCGAGGTTTCTATCGCCTAAGAGAAACTTCTAATTGTCGAGGTTTCTATCGCCTAAGAGAAACTTCTAATTGTCGAGGTTTCTATCGCCTAAGAGAAACTTCTAATTGTCGAGGTTTCTATCGCCTAAGAGAAACTTCTAATTGTCGAGGTTTCTATCGCCTAAGAGAAACTTCTAATTGTCGAGGTTTCTATCGCCTAAGAGAAACTTCTAATTGTCGAGGTTTCTATCGCCTAAGAGAAACTTCTAATTGTCGAGGTTTCTATCGCCTAAGAGAAACTTCTAATTGTCGAGGTTTCTATCGCCTAAGAGAAACTTCTAATTGTCGAGGTTTCTATCGCCTAAGAGAAACTTCTAATTGTCGAGGTTTCTATCGCCTAAGAGAAACTTCTAATTGTCGAGGTTTCTATCGCCTAAGAGAAACTTCTAATTGTCGAGGTTTCTATCGCCTAAGAGAAACTTCTAATTGTCGAGGTTTCTATCGCCTAAGAGAAACTTCTAATTGTCGAGGTTTCTATCGCCTAAGAGAAACTTCTAATTGTCGAGGTTTCTATCGCCTAAGAGAAACTTCTAATTGTCGAGGTTTCTATCGCCTAAGAGAAACTTCTAATTGTCGAGGTTTCTATCGCCTAAGAGAAACTTCTAATTGTCGAGGTTTCTATCGCCTAAGAGAAACTTCTAATTGTCGAGGTTTCTATCGCCTAAGAGAAACTTCTAATTGTCGAGGTTTCTATCGCCTAAGAGAAACTTCTAATTGTCGAGGTTTCTATCGCCTAAGAGAAACTTCTAATTGTCGAGGTTTCTATCGCCTAAGAGAAACTTCTAATTGTCGAGGTTTCTATCGCCTAAGAGAAACTTCTAATTGTCGAGGTTTCTATCGCCTAAGAGAAACTTCTAATTGTCGAGGTTTCTATCGCCTAAGAGAAACTTCTAATTGTCGAGGTTTCTATCGCCTAAGAGAAACTTCTAATTGTCGAGGTTTCTATCGCCTAAGAGAAACTTCTAATTGTCGAGGTTTCTATCGCCTAAGAGAAACTTCTAATTGTCGAGGTTTCTATCGCCTAAGAGAAACTTCTAATTGTCGAGGTTTCTATCGCCTAAGAGAAACTTCTAATTGTCGAGGTTTCTATCGCCTAAGAGAAACTTCTAATTGTCGAGGTTTCTATCGCCTAAGAGAAACTTCTAATTGTCGAGGTTTCTATCGCCTAAGAGAAACTTCTAATTGTCGAGGTTTCTATCGCCTAAGAGAAACTTCTAATTGTCGAGGTTTCTATCGCCTAAGAGAAACTTCTAATTGTCGAGGTTTCTATCGCCTAAGAGAAACTTCTAATTGTCGAGGTTTCTATCGCCTAAGAGAAACTTCTAATTGTCGAGGTTTCTATCGCCTAAGAGAAACTTCTAATTGTCGAGGTTTCTATCGCCTAAGAGAAACTTCTAATTGTCGAGGTTTCTATCGCCTAAGAGAAACTTCTAATTGTCGAGGTTTCTATCGCCTAAGAGAAACTTCTAATTGTCGAGGTTTCTATCGCCTAAGAGAAACTTCTAATTGTCGAGGTTTCTATCGCCTAAGAGAAACTTCTAATTGTCGAGGTTTCTATCGCCTAAGAGAAACTTCTAATTGTCGAGGTTTCTATCGCCTAAGAGAAACTTCTAATTGTCGAGGTTTCTATCGCCTAAGAGAAACTTCTAATTGTCGAGGTTTCTATCGCCTAAGAGAAACTTCTAATTGTCGAGGTTTCTATCGCCTAAGAGAAACTTCTAATTGTCGAGGTTTCTATCGCCTAAGAGAAACTTCTAATTGTCGAGGTTTCTATCGCCTAAGAGAAACTTCTAATTGTCGAGGTTTCTATCGCCTAAGAGAAACTTCTAATTGTCGAGGTTTCTATCGCCTAAGAGAAACTTCTAATTGTCGAGGTTTCTATCGCCTAAGAGAAACTTCTAATTGTCGAGGTTTCTATCGCCTAAGAGAAACTTCTAATTGTCGAGGTTTCTATCGACTAAGAGAAACTTCTAATTGTCGAGGTTTCTATCGCCTAAGAGAAACTTCTAATTGTCGAGGTTTCTATCGCCTAAGAGAAACTTCTAATTGTCGAGGTTTCTATCGCCTAAAAGAAACTTCTAATTGTCGAGGTTTCTATCGCCTAAGAGAAACTTCTAATTGTCGAGGTTTCTATCGCCTAAGAGAAACTTCTAATTGTCGAGGTTTCTATCGCCTAAGAGAAACTTCTAATTGTCGAGGTTTCTATCGCCTAAGAGAAACTTCTAATTGTCGAGGTTTCTATCGCCTAAGAGAAACTTCTAATTGTCGAGGTTTCTATCGCCTAAGAGAAACTTCTAATTGTCGAGGTTTCTATCGCCTAAGAGAAACTTCTAATTGTCGAGGTTTCTATCGCCTAAGAGAAACTTCTAATTGTCGAGGTTTCTATCGCCTAAGAGAAACTTCTAATTGTCGAGGTTTCTATCGCCTAAAAGAAACTTCTAATTGTCGAGGTTTCTATCGCCTAAGAGAAACTTCCTGAACCATCTGGTTGCGGTGCTGTGGTCCACACGGAACCTTCCCCTTTCGCATGACAAATGTTTCGTGGTGCTTGAGCATGGTTATGGCTGAGTTCAAACTGGTAAAGCAAAAGTTCCCTATTTAGTTGGTTGTGACTGTTGATCTTTGAGGCGTCCCAACCACAGACAGAACGACGACATACAATGCTGTTCAGGACAACGACTACCACTTTACAGTATATCCCTTTCTACAGACTGCAGTGCGCGACTTGAACTAGTTAAAGAATGTGACATACGCGCGACAGTGCATGCGTTTATGCAAATACTGTAAAATTTCGCCTCACCTTCTGTAATTTGGCCAATTTAAGGGTTACGTAGCGGAAAAGGGAAGCTGAGTAATATGGGCCATTAAACAGCCGAAATAAAATGAGAGTGAAAGAAATTATTACTACTTTTAAGAAGACGGAAAGAAAATGTATTAGAGGTATGCAAACGTTTCCGCCACCCCCGCTAGCGGGCGCTGTAGGTGTCTAACCGGCCTGAAACCAGTGCAGCTGGTTCGTACATGAAGCCAAGCATGGCAGTCAATAAAGTTCCTTTGCGGCACTGTTTGTTATTCATGTTAAATTTAGGGAAAAGTGCGAGTCAGACATAGTGTTCAATATGTCAGGCGTATGCGGCGAAACGGTTATGGGTAAGCGGACGTGTCGAGAATGGTTTGCCAGGTTTAAGAAAGGTGATTTAAGCTTGTAAGAGAAGCCACGTGCAAGTAGACCACAGACACTAGCAGATGAGGAGCTGAAATCGCTGTTGCAAGAGGATGTCGCACAATCGACCACGCAACTGGCGAAACGTTTGAAAGCGGCTCAATCGACTGTAGTACGGCGTCTACAGACCTTGGGGAAGATCCAGAAGATTGGTAAGCGGGTTCCGCATATTTTAACGGAGCGTAATATTGATCAACGATTGGGCATCGGCATGTCATGGTTTCAAGGTAAGAATTTCTTGTGGAAGGTTGTAACCGGGGATGAAAAATGAGTATATTGCGACAACTCCGAACGCAAGTGATTCTGTGTCGACCCATGCCAGCCATCAACATCCACTGCGAAACAGGATATTCACAGGTAAAAGATGCTGTTGTGTGTGTGGTGGAATACACATGGAGTGTTGTACTTAGAACTGTTGAAATCGGGCAAAACAATCACTGCACAACGATATAGCGATCAGTTGATGAAACTGAACGCCACAATCGAGCAAATACGCTCATGGGCAGGTAAAGGACACCACCCAGTCATCCTGTTACACGGTAATGTCAGATCACATGTCGGTGCCACCACGAAATCACCCGTTGAACAGTTACACTGGAAAGTTTTACCGCTCCCGGCTTACTCCCCGGACATTGCACCCTCAGACTTTCATCTGTTTCGCTGTATGCAACATGCCCTAGCTCAACAGCGGTTCACCACAGTTTCAGAGGTGGAAAATTTCGTCACTGCGTTCTTCAGCTCAAAACCCGATTTCTTCTACCACAGAGGCATTCATTTGTTGCCTGAAAAATGGCAGACGGTCATTGATGCTAATGGCCAATATTTCGTTGAATAAATGTGTACTGGTTTCCTGATTAATCGTTCCAGCCTCCTTTCACCTTAAAACGGCCGAAGCTTTTGCATACCCCTAATATAATGACAGTGACTATGGGCATCATAAAGTAGCCAGAAAGGAAGAAAGATTGATAGAGTCTATGAGCACACTGTAAATTTTCTGAAATTCCCGAGCACTTTCTGTGATTTCTTTCGTGAATTAACGAAGCATGTTTCTAATACAACTTTTTTCCATGAAAGGACGGTGAAAACTCTGAATTTCAAGGATTTTTCGTACGCCAGAAAAATTCTGAATTTTCAGAAATTTTTCCGTAATTCACTTCTTATATTGACGATAAATTACTGTTTTCAAGATGTGTTAACGGAAAATTCAGAATTTTCAGAAACCTTTCCATCATTCTGTTTCTATACTGATGGTAAATTACCATTTTGAAGATGTAGTAATAGAAAATTCTGAATTTTCAGAAACCTTTTCGCAGTTTCTTTCTCGTATTAACGGTAAATTGCCGTTTTCAGGCTGTGTTGACGAAAAATTCGGAATTTTTAGAAACCTTTCTACAATTCCTTTCTTATGTGACGTACCTGCCAGCAGGACGCACACGACATAAAGGCACATAGCAATCAGAACAAATGTCTGCGTAGCTCAGTTGGTAGAGCGACTTGTTCCGGAATGAGCGGCCTCGGGTTCGAATCCCGGCGTAGACCAAAAATGACGGAGAAATTTACTTCGTTATACTTATCTTAACGTAAAAAAATCCGTTCTTACTTCTTCCGTATCCATATGACGAAACATTTCCGGTAATAGGAGAGATTTACGGGAATACTTGGGGGTTTGATTAACTGTTAAATTTCAATAGTCTGTGGAAGTGTTTGATTTTGAAGTTCTGTAGCGAGATCTGATATTGTGGATAGTATATCGCATGGATTTCAGTTACAGTGGTACATTTCTCTTTTTCCCGATTTTGTACACTAGCGATTACATATTGTGTTACCGTAATAAATCGGGTACTTTATTGTACGATGTGCATGTATTGCTCTGTGGAGTCGTTACGACAAAAGCTACGTATATTATATAAGCTATCAGGAGTAAATTTTATATTTAGAACTTCTGTGAAATAATTTTATAAAACAGTACATTTTACCTTCTCTTAAAGATAATTGAAAGTTATTTTCAGTTGATAAAAAGATCTCTAACTCCAAATCATTCTGTTGCTTCGAAAAATCATGATAAAAAAGTAAGTAATTAGTAATAAGACTTCCTAGAGAGAAAAATAAAATTATAGCAAACATATATATAAAAAAAATAAGCTCCAATGGAAAATAAAATGACTAAATCAGCCGCATTAATGAAAAAAAAAATCATCATCGTCCAATTAGTTTTACCTTGAACGTGAGTCTGATTCCTGTGACTTTCTGACCCAGTGGTTAAGACACGCGGCTTCAAACCAAAGGACTGGGTTCGATCACCGGCGCAAAAGTGTTCTCTCGCGTAAGAGCTGAAATATTCAGCGTTTTGGATTTTGCGAAATTTCTTTCTTAACACGGAAAAGCTTGAAACGGGCTTATCTAAAATAAACGGAATTATAGACTGCGGAAAAATTTGTAAAATTTCAGAAGTTAAAAAAAAAAAAGGCAATTTTTAAAAACAGAAATTCCGTTAAGAGACGGACACTTCCCGGCAACTTTGCTGCACATTATTTTCAGAAATTTTCCGTGAATTCACACCACTTATTTTTTACAGTAAAATAAAGTAAAGGAAAAGAAAGGTGGTCGAAATTACGGGTAGCTTTAAGTACCCGAAAACAAAGAGAGAGGGACATACAGATTATGAGAATGGTTAAGTAGCCAAAACGAAAAGAAGACTGACGAAGATTGTGGGTACTTTTAAGTTTCCGAAAAGAAAGGGAGGGCGATAAAGAATATAAGCAGCCGAAAAAAGGAAAAGTGAAAGGAATCATAATTGTTAGGAATCCGAAAGAGAAATATCAAGTGATAGAAATTATGGTTAACTTCAGTAGCGTGCGGTCGTTCTATACAGTGCGTGCATGGGCCACAGGCTATCTTGCTTGTCGCTTCCCTTTGGCTTTGATCATTCGTCCCGAAAGGTATATAAGATATATTCTTTCCCTTAAACACCTTTCGGGACGAATGATCAAAGCCATCGCTTAGAGATCTTCTTTCCCTTACACTTTCCTTTTTTCCTGATGAAACGAAAAGTAGTTTTTATGTTTTGTTTGAAGCAAACCTACGAAGTGCTAAAATTTTGTACACGAATAAAGAGTGAAGGAGCTCTCTTTTAGGACTATGTTTTTATTATCTGTTCCTTTCCATAAACAGAGAGTTTTTCCCGGACTAGTTAATGTGAATAAATCACCATTTACCACGTTACTATTTATGTCACGGTATACTTGAAAGAGACTAAAACATATTATCTCCAACCGGGGGGCCGCCAGAATTTTTTATAAGAGTGGGCATTGCCAGGTCGTATCTAATTGGCACGATGGTCTGGGAGCCCCGGAAATTTTTTCCGGGGTCGCCGTTATTATTAATACTTTTTTTTTATTGAAGGTTTAACGACCACCTTGAGTAACTCAATGGGATATAAGCAGTCGCCCGTCACTAATTTAGGGCCACTGGTTCCAGGGAAGGGAGAGAGCCAGTTCCGTAAGACAGACACAGCATCCATGGCTCACGGGATTCGAACCCAAACGCTTTTCGGGACGAATAATCAAAAGCCATCGCTTAGAGCACAGCGCCACCGGCCATTGGTTCCACGGAAGGGAGAAATCTGGTGCCGTAAGACAAACACACCATCCATGCCTCACCGGGATTCGTGCCCGGACCCCTTTCCGGACGAATTATCAGAAGCCATCGCTTAAACCACTGCGCCACCGGCCACTGGTTCCAGGGAAGGGAGCCAGTGCCGTTAGACAAACACAACATCATCCATGCCTCACGGGGATTCGAATCCGGGCCCATCTCGGACGAATGATCAGAAGCCATCGTTTAGACCACTGCGCCACCGGGGCGACATCCTTCGGCGGAGAACGGGCTTTTGAAATCTCTGGGTTCTGAAATCGTCCGGTGGGCTTTTACATTTTCGAAAAAGACTTTCCCGTTTTTGCAAACAAAGTGAAAAAGATATACGTTTAATCTTACGCCCGTAAAGTAATTTCATGATTCTTACTAAAAAATACACCCGTAAAATAATTTCCCGTTTCTGCAAAAAAACTTTACCTAATCGCAATATCATTGCGCAAACTAAAAATTCAGTTACACCACTCATTAAAATTTCCTACTAATCCGGCAGTAAAACATTAAGTAATTTCCACTATTTCGCATTTGCTTTGGATCAGTTGAAAAAATCTTGTTCCTGTAAAGCGAAAGACATTACGCAGTACGCACGCTAAGACAAAGTATAAGGCAAAAACCCATATTTTGGAAATAAATGTTCCTACCGTTAAGGATATCTTTCGAACTTTGCCTATAGTTAACGCCCTCAGAGGATTTTTTTTTTTTTGATATATTAAAGCATTGATGAAACTTCCAATGTTAATTAAAGCACTTGTAACAACTTAAACTTGTAACGTTTTACCCCACTTTCCCCTACATGTATTTTTTGTATTATGATTTCCGTGGGTCTGGTTCATTCGCCCGACGTTTACTTCACCGAAGGGTCACTTGACCAAAAATCATTTCACCAAAAAGGTTGTTCCACCGGAAGATCACTTGATCGAAACGTTCATTTCACCGAAGGGTCACTTGATCGAAAACTTTGGATTTCATTACAGGATCTGTTGAAACATGGGGATCATACTCAAATTGCACTTTTGATTCTTCCGTGTCACAGAGAACGCAAAGATTTAGTTTTAAGACAAAAATAATTAATTTTAAGGCCCTAGGCCTCGGCTTAGCCCTTTTTAGCAAATTTTAACCGTGCGTGCAATAAGATTTACATAAAAAGTTACTTTACATTTATGTAATGCTTATGAATATGAGTAGGGTTAAAATATTTATAATGGCCAGCTTCTAGGCCTACGGTCAAAAAATTAATGTTTTGTAGTTAAGTAAAAGTGGAACATTATTTGCTTGATTTACTATGTAACCCTTATGAATATAACCTCGGAGGATTAAAATTTGACAAAAAGGCTCAGATCTAGGCCTTATAATTAATGTTATATTTCGAAAAACCTACTCATGAGGAGGTGTTTCATAGAAATTAAAAGTGTATATTTTATACAATCCGATAATATTTAGATGACCAGTCTTCCAAAAACCCGCACCACACTCCAACACATCTCTAACAACAAAATTGTAAGTTTTCGATTAACTGACCATTCGGTGAAATGATCTTTCGATATAATGAACTTTTAGGTAAAGCAATCCTTCAACGAAATGAACGTTTCGATCAAATGTCCTTTCGATGAAATGAACTTTTCGATCAAATGTCCTTTCGATGAAATGAACTTTTCGGTCAAGTGACCCTTCAGTAAAATGATCTTTCGATTTAATGAATTTTTAGGTAAAGCAATCCTTCAACGAAATGAACGTTTCGATCAAATGTCCTTTCGATGAAATGAACTTTTCGGTCAAGTGACCCTTCAGTGAAAGAATCTTTCGATATAATGAACTTTTAGGCAAAGCAATCCTTCAGCGAAATGAACTTTTCGATCAAATGTCCTTTCGATGAAATGAACTTTTCGGTCAAGTGACCTTTCGGTGAAATGATCTTTCCATACAATGAACTTTTAGGTAAAGCAATCCTTCAACGAAATGAACGCTTCGATCAAATGTCCTTTCGATGAAATGAACTTTTCGATCAAATGTCCTTTCGATGAAATGAACTTTTCGGTCAAGTGACCCTTCAGTGAAATGATCTTTCGATATAATGAACTTTTAGGTAAAGCAATCCTTCAGCGAAATGAACTTTTTGATCAAATGTCCTTTCCATGAAGTGAACTTTTCGGTCAAGTGACCCTTCGGTGAAATGTACCTTTCGATCAAGTGATTTTCGGAAAAGTGTTTTTCGGTCAAGTGACCTTTCGGTGAAATGAACTTTTCGGTAAAGTGACCCTTCGGTGAAATGTACCTTTCGATCAAGGGATTTTCGGCGAAGTGTTTTTCGGTCAAGTGACCTTTCAATCAAGTGACCGATAACCGATTTCCATCCGATAAGGGTGGACATGCTTGCCTCTCTTCATCCGACAAGGGTGGACATGCTTATACCCCCAAGGAGAGGCAATGCTTATCCTTGTCTCTCCTTGGCGGTGACTGTGTCTCCAACTTTTTGGGTGTGGGAAGCAAAAATGCATATGCGTTTATGAATTTCGAAAATATTACATACATTTTCTAGAGCAAAAAGCGCACAAAGGGATGCCGAAGAGTGACTAGGGGCGTAAACACGCCTTAAGCTGACACTGACTTTAATTAGCCGAAAACGAAAGCAGAGTGAAAAACAAACAAAGTAACGGTTAAGCAGTTGAGAAAAGGGAGAGTGAAAGAGATTAATACTGCTGTTAAGAAGCCAGATAGAAAAATAAAGTAATGGAGATAATTGGCACATTATGCAACCAAAAGGGAAGGAAGAGAGATGGAGATTATGGATATCGTTAAGCTGCCGAAAGAGAAGGAAGTTCGGCAGAGATTGTAGGTAATTTTAAGTAGCCGAAAAGGAAGGCAGAAGGATAAAGGTCATGGCAATCGTCAAATAGTTAAAAAAAAGGGAATTAAATGCACTATTACTCTTGTTAAGAAGCAAAAAAGGAAATAAAAAATTCGACCGTTGTACTCTTTGTAGATAATTTATGCTATGCATCTTTCGCACCTTAAGAACTTTGTGGCTGTGAAATAAAATGAGTGATTTGAGAGTATACATTTATTTCAGTACAGAACATTTGATTTAATCGCGTCACTCACAACAATACAGTCCGGTATATACTAAATGAAATTGAAGCATAACAACAAACAGTAAGGTTTACTAATTCCTGACATTGAGCGGTAGTTAGGTAGTTATTAATGAATGTTATTGTCGTAGAACCAATGAAAGGAGGAGATATGTGAGTCAGAAAAGTAAATACACGGTCGAGTCACATTATAGCAACCGCCGTGTGCAGGGCTAACAGCAGCTAGACGAGCTGTGACTGACCCAATAAGGTGCTGGAAGGTGTTCACAGGTTTGTGAGCCACGCTGACTGCAGTGCATCTGACAGCTGCTGAAGAGTGCGTGATGGAGGATCCATAGAGCGAACAGCACGATCAAGGTGGTCCCACAGATGCTGAGTTGGGTTTCACTCTGATTAATTAAAGGGCAAAGGAAGTACTTTGAAGTCTTCATCTTGCTCTTCCAACCACTCTCGGACATTTCTAGCTGTGTGACACGTCGCACTACCGTGGTGAACGATCCCATCCGTTCCAAGAGGAAGACAATCAGCATGTATGGCTGTACGTGATCTACAAGGATGGATTCATACAGAATCGGTCCACAGTGCCTTCCACAGGTAGGAGTGGAACCAGAGAATGCCACGAAAACATGCCCCAGATCATAATGCTGACCCCACCACCTTGTGTTCTTCCACCAATGGTTGAACAGTGTTTGTTCTCCGATGTTCCTCGCCTTATATGCCAACGTCCATCCGTTCGATGAAGCAGAAAACGTGACTCATCGGAGAAGGTAATACTTTACCAATCAGCGGAGGTCCAATTCCGATACTGCCGTGCAAATGTAAGCCTTTTCTGCCGATGCACCTTCGTTAGTAAAGGCGCAGTGACCATCCGTCTGAGTCGGAGCCCCCCCCCCCCTCCTCATACGCAGCTGAGTTTTTTTTTTTTTTTTTTTTTGGGAGGTTTAACGACCACCGTGAGCAACTCAATGGGCTATAAGCGGTCGCCCGTCCCTAATTTAGGATCACTGGTTCCAGGGAAGGGAGAGAGCCAGTGCCGTAAGACAAACACAACATCCATGCCCGACCGGGATTCGAATCCGGACCCCTTACGGACGAATGATTAGAGGCCAGCGCCTTAGACCACTGCGCCACCGGGGCGGCGCAGCTGAGTTCGATGAAATTTCATTTTACACACACTTCCGGTAGCCCGTGGCTCATTCGGCCAGTGAGTTGCTCCACTGTAGCGTGTCGATCGGCCTTCACGCATCTCCGAAGCCGACGTTCACCTCTCACATAATTGGCACGAGGTGCTCCGCAGTTTGCACGTCACTTATTCGCAGTGGTGCCATTTCTCCAATCACGATACACTTTAACCACAGCATCACACGACCAGTTCAGAAATAGCGCTGTTTCAGAAATACTGCCACCCTTGTCCCGAAAGCCGATATTCAACCCTTTTTGCAAATCTGATAAATCGGTCATGACAGCAACGAGTGATGTGTTTTCATATCAGATCAGATCATATGTAGATGATTTTAGGAAGGGAGTGTCTGACCCCAGGTCTTAATCAACCCTTAGAAATAGGAAGCTAGGAGATTTGGGCTCTAGAGTGCCCGATGGGAAAGTAATACGGAAGCGAAGTAGAAAGGAGGAGGAAGACGCCCTTATTTATTACCGGGGGCAGTACCCGGGGTCCGACGGCTTAACGTATCCATCCGACGCACGGCGGATATTTAGTGGATCGAGCGTTCGTACCTGCATGAGATCGAACCTGAGGTCTTCTCCATGGCAGTCAGGAACGTTGCCCACTAGACCACCCTGTGTTTTCATTAAATACCCTCCAAGCCAGCTCACAACACGTGCCTTCTTTCATTGTCTACGCGCTGTTGACATCGAAAGTAGGAGGTGGTCACAATAATGTGACTCGACTATGTATTTACTAAACTATGGCGGTGGTAATAACCTAGTAAGTATTTCGCTGTTTAGTTTTCAAAAACAATATTTATTATTATTACATATTATTCAGATTCAGACGAACGTAAGAAACGACCCTGACACCGAATAAATGCAATACACTTACGAAAGTCCATCTGCGCATGCGCAAGATGAAATCTGGCATCAAGGTGGATAGAAAAGCTGAATTGCAAGTGCATTAGTGAGAGGAATTAGTAACTTTGTGTGTAGGTAACACCCCGTTGTACATCACATTAAAGCTCTCGTCAATAACAACTACGGGCCGGGGGTGTCGAGAAGCAGCCAAATTTCACTACGACGCACCGTTTTCATAGCAGCAAAATGCATTTTTGAGATAGCTTTTAACACATTTAGTCAATGATTTCAATCAGATATTGTTACGTTTATGTTAAACGTGATGAAATAACGTTCGGCGATAGGTTAGTAAAATATATTGTTGAGTAACATTGGAATTAACTATTGTGACATACTACAGAGGTGAAAACATGTGTCAAGACGACAAATCTGGAATGAGATATTCTGTCAGCGTAGCTCAGTTGGGAGAGCGACTCACTCCGGAGTGAGGGAACATAGATTCGATGTCCGTCGCGAACAAACTTGTGTTTTCACATTGGCGCCCGATTGTGAAACATGGATTCACTGGCCGTTGGATTCTTCGAAAAATGTGTGATGTTTGTTCCACGCATTCATTGGAATTAATGAAAAACTAGACGAAACGCGTCGGAATCGACGGTAAGTTTTTTTGGGTTTTTTTTGTTTTTTTTTGTTTTTTGAAAATAATAAACTCATATGAAACAACAAATGCAAACTTTATTTGATTGACAAATCCATTCAACCACTTCACTAAAGACAATAGTCCAGTGAAGTGGTTGATATGAGTTTGAAGTGGTTGAGCTCGGGGTTTTCGGTAGTTAATGAATTCTGAGCACGTCCGAGCCCGGACCGGGCCCGAGCTCATCTCTAGACCACACTATTGGTCAGCGCCGGGCGCCCAATTAGATACGAATTAGGTAAATCCCCAGCCTGTCATGAGACACTAGTACTTCCATTACACCGAAATTTTTTACATGAAATTTACTTTACTGCTGTTAGGAAAGGGTGCATAGCATCAGAAACAAGCTGCCCCGGTGTCAGAGTAGTCTGAAACGCATGCCTCTGGCCTTTCGTTCGAGATGGGGACGAGTTCTAGTCTAGTATGATGCTGCGTTCGTACAATATCTCTCACTCTGCTTAATTCTTGGAACTAGCTGCCCTAAATTAAGGACTACCTATATCCTTAAACGTTTGCGGTGGTCGTTAAACAACGAAACAGAAAAAATAATAATAAAGCTGAAGTGTTAGAGATTACGAATATAGCCGGAAAGAAAAGCAGAATAATAGAGGGCATTTGCATCATTCAGCATCTAAAAAACAAGGGAAAATGATAGGGGTAATGACCACTGCATTTCGACAGTACCTTCCAGAATCTATCAATTCCGCTTAAAGGTACTATAACGAAGTAAATTTCTCCGTCATTTTTGGTCTACGCCGGGATTCGAACCCGAGCCCGCTTATTCCGGAACAAGTCGCTCTACCAACTAAGCTACGCAGACGTTCATTCTGATTGTTATGTGCCTTTATGTCGTGTGCGTCCTGCTGGCAGGTACGTCACATCTCCTCTCCCCGAAAGAGGGCCGGGGCATGGCCCATGGGTCAGCCGTGACCATGAATCGATGCAGGCAGCCATCCACTGTAGAACGTGCACTTGAGAACTCCCAGTCAATCTGGTGTGTGGAATGCAACGTTACACACATTTATTTTTCGAAGCGCTGGAGAAGGGATTCTCTGATTTTTCCTATCTCGCGGTGTGGAAATAACATCCCACCATTGCGAGATTTTGAACGGTCGGGTCATCCGGACAGTTCGGGCGCCATTATAACGAAGTAAATTTCTCCGTCATTTTTGGTCTACGCCGGGATTAGAACCCGAATCCGTTTATTCCGGAACAAGTCGCTCTACCAACAGAGCTACGCAGACGTTCATTCTGATTGCTATGTGCCTTTATGTCGTGTGCGTCCTGCTGGCAGGTACGTCACAGTACTCTTTGAAACTTCGTCAAAAAGTTACAAAGTTTCCTTACGTTTGGTTTTCTTAATTTCATACGAACATTTAGGAACAGGATGTTTATAGAGAAATAAGGAAATCGAGCATGAGAATACCATAAAATGTTTAGACAAACACGTGTTTAATAAACCTCCATAATGTATCCGCCTACAAAAGTTGCTCAGTAAATCTCCAATTCATCTAGACGAAAATTTCGTCGCAAAACAGGCTACACCAGGAAGTATTTTTCTGAGCTCCATTGAATTTGGTGGGTACGTGCCGACTGTTGGGTTATGTAGATGATTGCAATTGTAAGCCAATCACGTGATAAATGAAAGAGATAAAAGAGTAAAACAGCTCGGCATAGCTAAGTTTCGTCGTCCACATTTGGGTGTGTGAACCACTACATATGGGATCTCGGCGGTGAACGTACGTGAAAGAAGTGTGAATGCCTGGCTGATGTCATCGGAAAGCATGCCATCACACGGAAACCTTTACCAGAAGCTTCATCATGGGGTTATGCACGAATGGTTGGTCCCTACGAATGTAGCGAGAGTGGCTGGAGAAAGGTAACGTGTGTAGTCGTAGTGGGCCTGGTGCACGTAGGTTGACGTCAGTAGAGGGAAATGACCGATCCGAACTTAAATAGCAGCCCATAGACTTAACATTAGGCTGCTACTTTTTCAGCAGCCTCTAGTAGCAGCCAGTAGCAGCCAGCAGCAGCCGGGCGGACGGAGGGGGGCGTGGCCTGACGCAGGAATCAGGAAAATGAGGAAGTGTGGCATGGGTGAGGATGTAGGTGGCGCTTGTGTGTTGGGACAATGCTGATGTGCTGCCCCTAGCGGTGCTTCTTGGAACTTTCGATGGATCTTTGTTTTGAGGGATGGCAACGACCGAGTGGGAAAGGGGTGGATATAGGGGGATGTCAACTTAACATTAGGCTGCTACTTTTTTCAGCAGCCTCTAGTGCAGCCAGTAGCAGCCAGCAGCAGCCGGGCGGACGGAGGGGGCGTGGCCTGACGCAGGAATCAGGAGGATGAGGAAGTGTGGTATGGGTGAGGATGTAGGTGGCGCTTGTGTGTTGGGACGATGCTGATGTGCTGCCCCTAGCGGTGCTTCTTGGAACTTTCGATGGATCTTTGTTTTTGAGGGATGGCAACGACCGAGTGGGAAAGGGCTAGATATAGGGGATGTCAACTCGATGTGCTGCCCCCTAGCGGTGCTTCTTGGAACTTTATTATTTTCTCGGGAGATTTATTGGACTTTGTCAAATTTTTTTGGGGAAAAAGGAAGCGAAGTCTTCCGTCCTTCAAAGTTCCTTTTCCCTCGAATTTATATTTTAAAACTTTCCTTTTTAGAAATTCCCCTGAGGTGTTAGGAATTTGTATAGACGTTGTTTCTCTCGAAATGTTTTACTCCGGAGTACATAAAAAATGCTGTGATGGTCCCAGCGAGATTCGTTCCCGTATCAGCTAGTTTGCTAGCTTCACGCCTTTTCCCACTAGACCACCCGATCATTGGAAAAAGATGCTTGTTAGACGAAGGCTTGCGTAGTCTTTTTAAAAAAGGGTAGGGTCCTACTTGATGTCATTTGTTTTCTGCAAGTGATGGTGTGAACATGAGTTTTTCTGTTACGGTGGATCGTATCTCGTTGAACTGTTGTAATGGAGGAAATGATGAAACAGACTTATCACACAGCTCAGAAAATAGGAAGTTTCGGTGGTATCAATGCTTTATTCCGTGCTGTGTGGAGAAAGAGGGCATCAAGAAAAAGATGTGAAGAAATGGTTGAAGAGGAGAAAACGTACACTCTTCACAAACCGGTGAGACGACATTTTCGGAGAAATAGAGTTATGGTTAATAAATTAAATCAACAGTTTCAAGCAGACCTAGCCGATGTCTCCAGTTTGAGTCAACATAACGATGGATTTCGTTACTTGTTGACATGTATTGACATTTTTTCCAAATATGCATGGGTGATTCCTTTAAAGCAAAAGTCGGGTTCTCATATCGTCCAAGCCTTTTCCCAGATATTCAAAGAAAGAAAGCCAGTAAAACTTCAAACAGATAAAGGAACTGAATTTAAGAACAAAGAGTTTCAAAAGTTTTTAAAACAGCATGAGGTGCATTTCTTTACGACAAACAACGAGACGAAAGCAAGTGTAGTGGAGAGATTCAATCGTACGCTCAAAACTCGAATGTGGCGATACTTTACAAGTCAAAATTCGTTCAGATTTATGGACGTACTCAACGATTTAGTTCACAGTTACAATCATTCCCCCATCGAAGTATAAAAATGAAGCCTGTAGATGTAAACGAAGATAATGAAAAACAAGTGTTTGACAATCTGTATGGTGACCTCAAGAGGGAAAAACCCTCCTATAAATTTCAAGTGGGTGAACACGTGAGGATTAGTAAAGCGAAATTGACATTTGAGAAAGGATACGAATCAAATTGGACGGAAGAAGTTTTGTTGTGAGCGGTCTTGTTCCCAGATCCCCCACCCGTCTATAAAGTTAAAGATTTATTGAACGAAGAGCTGGAAGGCACTTTTTACGCCGAACAGCTTCAAAAAGTGTCTCTCTCCGAGTCCTTTACTGTCGAACGTGTTCTAAAGAAACGTAAAAGAAAAGCAAAAATGGAATTCTTTGTCAAATTTAAAGGGTATCTTGATAAATTTAATGCTTGGATCCCCGCGGAAGACTTGACCTCTCTATAAAACTGATCTTTTTTTTAGATGAAACATCATTCGTCAACATGACTTTCTATCTAACGTTACCTAGCGACAGCTCTCTCCGTTACTTTTCAGACAATAAAATTTCTCATTTCATCACGCATCTTCCTTCCCCGATCGAACTCAATGGTGACTGGGAAGTGGGACTCGTCGAACTCATCTACCCTCATTCCTGGTTTAATGTGAATGTAAATTCAAATTCCTTTGCTTACGGTCTCGGTCCAACTCAACTGAAAGCGGCAAAAATCCCTGCTGGATATTATGATTCTGTGGGAGACGTGGTAAAAGCCATGTCCCAGCATTGGTCGAAAAAAATTACGATGTTTTTTAATAAAACCACGAGACGTGTCAAAGCAGCTTTAACTCTTGGTTCTCAGCTGGAGTTATTTCCAGGAATTGCAGAAATTCTAGGTTTTCAACCTGGAGTGTATTCGGCCTCGGGAGGAAGCGATGCTACCATTCATGGAAATTTCGTAGCCGATCTCAACACATCGCTTTCCCTGTTATATGTGTACAGCGATATTGTGGAACCTCAGCCTGTAGGAGACATGGTTGCTCCTCTCCTTCGCATCGTGAAAGTGAGCGGAGAAGACGGAGATGTGGTGAGCGCCTTGTACGACCGTCCCCATTGTTGCCTCTCGCAAGAAAACATTTTCAATCCGTCGAAATCGTTATAAGGAATCACTCAGGTCAATTAGTGCCATTTGAACGTGGGAGAGCGATCGTGAAACTTCATTTTCGTCTCAAACAACTGTAGTCATGTATGAACCATACCGATGTTGTACAAAATCCTTCGAGGATTATTACGTCAAACAAACTGGAAAAGGTTTAGACTACTATCAAGGAGTGCCCCTTCAAAAAGGGTATGGACTTGGAGGACTTTTTCGTTCGTTATTTAGAGCGGCGGTACCCTTATTTAAACAAGGAGCAAAAACGCTTGGAAAACAAGTCTTTCGAACGGGTGTGGACCTGGCCAATGACGTTATTCTAGGCAAGGATGTGAAAACAGCAGCCAAACAACGAGCTAAAGAAGCGGGACAAATCCTCACTGACAAAGCAGCTAATAAAGTGAAGAAAATGTTGGGAGGAAGCGTTAAAAGGAAGAGAAAAATGAAGAAACGAATCATTCATTCAAAGAAAGCCAAGGGAACCGCACACGATATTTTTGATCCGTAAACCATGGCCCTGATACATAGTCATTCTTCCGTATGTTTAAAATCCGAACTTGATTTTATTTGCTTTACCACCTACCCAAACGAGCATAGAAAAAGGACAATGGATCGAATATCACCCTTTAGCCAACATTCGAGATGGAGGACCTCTAGAATTTAATATTTCTGGGAGTGGAGAAGAATACATGGACTTGTCTTCCAGCCAACTGTACGTGAAAATTAAAATTGTGAAAGCCGACAGTTCTACACTAGCTGACAAAGAGCCCGTGGGCCCCATTAACTGTTTTCTTCATTCTCTGTTTTCTCAAGTCGACATCAGTTTAAACGAAGAAGAGTGATTTCGTCCTCAAGCAACACATATCCCTACAGAGCTTATATTGAAACTCTTCTGAATTATGAGAAGAAGCAAAGAAAACCTATTTAGCATGTGAAGGGTTTTTCAAGGATACAGCCGGACATCTACACGAAATTAATCCACGAATGCTGCAACGAACAAGGGATTACATCAGCGTTATGAGCTCATGAAAGACAGCAAAACGTTTGATATGATTGGAACCTTGCACTGTGATTTATTTTTTTCAAAACAGGCTGCTTCTCAATTTAGTGGATGTGAAAATTAAACTTGTTCGGAGTAAACCTGATTTCTGCCTCGTTTCCTCTTCCGAGGCTCCCAATTACAGAGTTCTCATCGAACATGCATCCATTTTGTGAGAAAAGTGAAAGTCAACCCTGGAGTTGCCATCGGTCATGCAAAAGCTCTAGAAAAATCTCCTGCCAAGTATCCCATTGATCGAGTTTTATGTAAAGTGTATTCCATCTCTCAAGGAAGTATGTCCTTCGTGCAATATTCCTAGGACAAATGCCTAAAAGACTGGTTATTGGATGTGTAGATAACGATGCTTTTAATGGTTCATATAAATCAAACCCCTTTGAATTCAAGCATTATGATGTTAACTTTATCGCGGTGTATGTTGACGGACAGCCAGTTCCTCACAAACCTCTAGAACCCAATTTCGAAAAGGGAAGCACAATTCGTTCCTTCCATAGTCTATTTCAAGGAACCGAGAAACTGGGTCAGGACCGTGGAATATATATCGATCGAGAAGAATTTTCCAAGGGATACACTCTTTATGCATTCGATCTCAGCCCGGACCTGTGTGATGGGGGACATATGAACTTGATACAACAAGGAAATTTAAGAGTGGAAATCAAATTTGGAAAAGCTTTGTTAAAAACCATTTCTGTACTAATCTACGCCGAGTTCCAGAATATTATTGAAATTTCCAAGTCCAGAAACATTCTTTGTGATTTCTCCCATTAAAGAAAAATGAACAGTATTCAATTAACGAAGGCTTTAAGGAAAGATCTTGTGACCCGACGTTCATTCCTCGGAGTGTTCGCTTGCGACCGACTTCCCAAGAAGAATTTTCAAGTTCCCAGCATGCCTTATTGTGAATACGGATCGATATGGAAATCCTGGAAACACTGGCAGCTGTGTATATGTCAAACCAAATTCCATGGAATTTTTTGATTCTTTTGGACATTCTCCAGAATATTTTCAAGGACCTATTGCCCGATTTGCTTCAGTTTGACTCTGTGAATTTTAATGATGTACCTCTTCAAAAGTTCGTTTACGGCTGTTTGCGGTCAATATTGTATTTTTTTCCTTTATTCTAGGTGTCGTGGAAAAAGTTTGTTCTCTATTGTAAGAAATTTTCGATCGAATTCTGAAACAAACGACCTGCGTGTCTTTCATTTTGTTCGGAAGAAATTTCAGATTGTATCAAAATTTAGAATGTAAAATAAAAATGGATTGAATTTTATTTCTTGTGTCTTGTCTTTAAATTGTTATGTAAGCTTTTTATGAGTCTCAGTTGACCTCATGGAAGTGCCGAGACTACAACACCCTTTCACGGCTCTGATAGCAGGTCCTACGGGCTGTGGGAAAACACAGTTTGTAAAACGCTTACTTCTGCATCAAGGGGAAGTCGTTTCCCCCCTCTCGAACATGTGGTGTGGTTCTATGGTGTTCATCAAACGTTGTATGATGAAATAGAAAACGTGACATTTGTGGAAGGCCTCCTTCTAATTTCCGCGACTATGTGAAAGGTAGAACGCTTTTTGTTATTGACGATCTCATGACTGAATGTGGAAGCGAAAAGAAAATCACTCACTTGTTCACTCGAGGGAGCCATCATTTCAATGTGTCTGTGATATTCATTACACAAAATTTTTTTCATAAAAGGTAAAGAAATGCGAAATTTCCCTGAATGCTCATTACCTGTTTCTGTTCAAATCACGAAGAGACGTGAATCAAATCACTCATTTAGGAGGCAGTTGTACCCTAGCAAACTGAAATTTTTCAAGAAGTGTATACGGATGCCACAAAGTCTCCTTACAGCTATTTATTGATCGATTTAAAACCTGAGACGAAGGAAGAATTAAGATTACGCACTCAGATACTTCCGGGAGACGTTCAAGTCATATATCAACCTAGGTGAAATGAAATAATTCTCAGTTTTCAACATGACGTTGTCTAAGTCACAACTCCAACTTTTACGCATAATTCAGCATTGTCCAAAAAAGTATTAAAAGAGCTTTTAACGAAATGTAGGAAAAATGGAATTAAAGCTATTTGTGAAGTTTGTAAGAATACCTTAAAAGGAAATGTTCCGCTTACTCCAGCCCAGAAACATTCATTACAACGTCATAAACACACCTTGCGAGCCCTCTCTCAGAAAAAGACACCTCTATATAAAAGAGGAAACTCCTAATTCAAAAGGGGGATTTTTAGGTGTGTTGGTTCCTGCTGCTCTCAGTGTGCTAACGACTCTTCTTACGAAATAATGGAATTTGCAAAGAAAATGATTCTGATTCCCGAAGAACGGATTTCCCGTCATATGCCAACCGAAGAAACGCTAACTGACTTGGACAAAGAAATGAAAAATTCTTCTAAGTAAAGAGTCTGACGAAGTGAAAGTTAAATTATACAACCAAGTCTTGAATAAACGCATTCATGTTTCAAGCTTTAATCCCCCAGTTTCTTCCCATGAATCCCCACCACGAACTGAAGAACCAACAAGAAGAACTTGTCAAGAAAGAAAAAGATGTTGTAGAAGACCTTGTCATACAGTCTGTTCCAGCTAATATGAAACGCTATGCAAGAAATGTTTTAGACGTCTTTAAAACAAACTCAGATATTATAGGATGGGGCCCCAAAGCAGAATTTAAATATAAGGGTCACATTGTGAAAAAATACGAATATTATTGATTTAGTAGATTCAATGTTTAAAAGTAAAGGATCCAAATTAGTAATTCCCCACGAATTTGTAAAAGCATTAAATGACATTAATTTACCTTCAAAGTATATTAAAAATAAACAAATGTTAAAAGTTCCTGTACAACAAAGGAAATTCTGTTTCAACTTCTAAACGAAAAAAGACGAATGCCAAAATTATTTATAAAAAACCAAACTCTGTATCATTTCGTTGGATTCCTTATTAAAATTAGATTGAATGAAAATAAAGTCTCTTTCTTTTGAGTTGAATCATTTCTGTTTTTGTTTTTTTTTATTTTCAATAAGCTGTTTCCATATTTTTACAACTGAATAGAATTATTTATTGAAAAATTCTAAGTAAGACGAAAAATGGTTTTGTTGATTTCCTAAGAGGATGATTTTGGAAATTTTCGTTTTCTGGTAATTGTAAAAATCTCATAGAATAATATGGGAAAACTAGCATGCATAAAAGACTGTTTTGGATCGAGTAAATTGAAAGAATTTTACAAAGTTCATTTCAGAAAAGTACATTCCTTCCTAGTGTCAAAAACGAATCACTTCGTTTTTTCTAAGATACCCTTTGGAATCTTATAAAGTGCATAGGGTCAAAAACGATTTTGATGATTTTACTAAGATGACAGATTTCGGATTTCTTATGATAGAAAATACAGTGAATTTCCCATTGAATAACATGGGAAACTGCGAAATCTGTCATCTTAGTAAAATCATCAAAATCGTTTTTGACCCTATGCACTTTTATAAGATTCCAAAGGGTATCTTAGAAAAAACGAAGTGATTCGTTTTTGACACTAGAGAAGGAATGTACTTTTCTGAAATGAACTTTGTAAAATTCTTTCAATTTACTCGATCCAAAACAGTCTTTTATGCATGCTAGTTTTCCCATATTATTCTATGAGATTTTTACAATTACCAGAAAACGAAAATTTCCAAAATCATCCTCTTAGGAAATCAACAAAACCATTTTTCGTCTTACTTTAGAATTTTTCAATAAATAATTCTATTCAGTTGTAAAATATGGAAACAGCTTATTGAAAATAAAAAAAAACAAAAACAGAAATGATTCAACTCAAAAGAAAGAGACTTTATTTTCATTCAATCTAATTTTAATAAGGAATCCAACGAAATGATACAGAGTTTGGTTTTTTATAAATAATTTTGGCATTCATCTTTTTTCGTTTAGAAGTTGAAACAGAATTTCCTTGTTGTACAGGAACTTTAACATTTGTTTATTTTTAATATACTTTGAAGGTAAATTAATGTCATTTAATGCTTTTACAAATTCGTGAGAATTACTAATTTGGATCCTTTACTTTTAAACATTGAATCTGCTAAATCAATAATATTCGTATTTTTCACAATGTGACCCTTATATTTAAATTCTGCTTTGGGGCCCCATCCTATAATATCTGAGTTTGTTTTAAAGACGTCTAAAACATTTCTTGCATAGCGTTTCATATTAGCTGGAACAGACTGTATGACAAGGTCTTCTACAACATCTTTTTTCTTTCTTGACAAGTTCTTCTTTGCTGGTTCTTCAGTTCGTGGTGAGATTCATGGGAAGAAACTGGGGATTAAAGCTTGAAACATGAATGCGTTTATTCAAGACTTGGTTGTATAATTTAACTTTCACTTCGTCGAGACTCTTTACTTAGAAGAATTTTTCATTTCTTTGTCCAAGTCAGTTAGCGTTTCTTCGGTTGGCATATGACGGAAATCCGTTCTTCGGGAATCAGAATCATTTTCTTTGCAAATTCCATTATTTCGTAAGAAGAGTCGTTAGCACACTGAGAGCAGCAGGAACCAACACACCTAAAAACCCCCTTTTGAATTAGGAGTTTCCTCTTTTATATAGAGGTGTCTTTTTCTGAGAGAGGGCTCGCAAGGTGTGTTTATGACGTTGTAATGAATGTTTCTGGGCTGGAGTAAGCGGAACATTCCTTTTAAGGTATTCTTACAAACTTCACAAATAGCTTTAATTCCATTTTTCCTACATTTCGTTAAAAGCTCTTTTAATACTTTTTTTGGACAATGCTGAATTATGCGTAAAGTTGGAGTTGTGACTTAGACAACGTCATGTTGAAAACTGAGAATTATTTCATTTCACCTAGGTTGATATATGACTTGAACGTCTCCCGGAAGTATCTGAGTGCGTAATCTTAATTCTTCCTTCGTCTCAGGTTTTAAATCGATCAATAAATAGCTGTAAGAGACTGTGGCATCCGTATACACTTCTTGAAAAAATTTCAGTTTGCTAGGTACAACTGCCTCTAAATGAGTGATTTGATTCACGTCTCTTCGTGATTTGAACAGAAACAGGTAATGAGCATTCAGGGAAATTTCTCGCATTTCTTTACCTTTATGAAAAATTTTGTGTAATGAATATCACAGACACATTGAAATGATGGCTCCTCGAGTGAACAAGTGAGTGATTTTCTTTTCGCTTCCACATTCAGTCATGAGATCGTCAATAACAAAAAGCGTTCTACCTTTCACATAGTCGCGGAAATTAGAAGGGAGGCCTTCCACAAATGTCACGTTTTCTATTTCATCATACAACGTTTGATGAACACCATAGAACCACACCACATGTTCGAGGAGGGGGGGAAACGACTTCCTTGATGCAGAAGTAAGCGTTTTACAAACTGTGTTTTCCCACAGCCCGTAGGACCTGCTATCAGAGCCGTGAAAGGGTGTTGTAGTCTCGGCACTTCCATGAGGTCAACTGAGACTCATAAAAAGCTTACATAACAATTTAAAGACAAGACACAAGAAATAAAATTCAATCCATTTTTATTTTACATTCTAAATTTTGATACAATCTGAAATTTCTTCCGAACAAAATGAAAGACACGCAGGTCGTTTGTTTCAGAATTCGATCGAAAATTTCTTACAATAGAGAACAAACTTTTTCCACGACACCTAGAATAAAGGAAAAAAATACAATATTGACCGCAAACAGCAATAAACGAACTTTGAAAATTTTACATCATTAAAATTCACAGAGTCAAACTTGGAAGCAAATCGGGCAATAGGTCCTTGAAAATATTCTGGAGAATGTCCAAAAGAATCAAAAAATTCCATGGAATTTGGGTTTGACATATACACAGCTAGCCAGTGTTTCCCAGGATTTCCATATCGATCCGTATTCACAATAAGGCATGCTGGGAACTTGAAAATTCTCTTGGGAAGTCGGTCGCAAGCGAACACCTCCGAGGAATGAACGTCGGGTCACAAGATCTTTCCTTAAAGCCTTCGTTAATTGAATACTGTTCATTTTTCTTTAATGGGAGAAATCACAAAGAATGTTTCTGGACTTGGAAATTTCAATAATATTCTGGAACTCAGCGTAGATTAGTACAGAAATGGTTTTTAACAAAGCTTTTCCAAATTTGATTTCCACTCTTAAATTTCCTTGTTGTATCAAGTTCATATATCCCCCATCACACAGGTCCGGGCTGAGATCGAATGCATAAAGAGTGTATCCTTGGAAAATTCTTCTCGATCGATATATATGCCACGGTCCTGACCCAGTTTCTCGGTTCCTTGAAATAGACTATGGAAGGAACGAATTGTGCTTCCCTTTTCGAAATTGGGTTCTAGAGGTTTGTGAGGAACTGGCTGTCCGTCAACATACACCGCGATAAAGTTAACATCCATAATGCTTGAATTCAAAGGGGTTTGATTTATATGAACCATTAAAAGCATCGTTATCTACACATCCAATAACCAGTCTTTTAGGCATTTGTCCTAGGAATATTGCACGAAGGACATACTTCCTTGAGAGATGGAATACACTTTGCATAAAACTCGATCAATGGGATACTTGGCAGGAGATTTTTCTAGAGCTTTTGCATGACAATGGCAACTCAGGGTTGACTTTCACTTTTCTCACAAAAATGGATGCATGTTCGATGAGAACTCTGTAATTGGGAGCCTCGGAAGAGGAAACGAGGCAGAAATCAGGTTTACTCCGAACAAGTTTAATTTTCACATCCACTAAATTGAGAAGCAGCCTGTTTTGAAAAATAAATCACAGTGCAAGGTTCCAATCATATCAAACGTTTTGCTGTCTTTCATGAGCTCATAACGCTGATGTAATCCCTTGTTCGTTGCAGCATTCGTGGGATTAATTTCGTGTAGATGTCCGGCTGTATCCTTGAAAACCCTTCACATGCTAAATAGGTTTTCTTTGCTTCTTCTCCATAATTCAGAAGAGTTTCAATATAAGCTCTGTAGGGATATGTGTTGCTTGAGGACGAAATCACTCTTTCGTTTAAACTGATGTCGACTTGAGAAAACAGAGAATGAAGAAAACAGTTAATGGGGCCCACGGGCTCTTTGTCAGCTAGTGTAGAACTGTCGGCTTTCACAATTTTAATTTTCACGTACAGTTGGCTGGAAGACAAGTCCATGTATTCTTCTCCACTCCCAGAAATATTAAATTCTAGAGGTCCTCCATCTCGAATGTTGGCTAAAGGGTGATATTCGATCCATTGTCCTTTTTCTATGCTCGTTTGGGTAGGTGGTAAAGCAAAACAAATCAAGTTCGGATTTTAAACATACGGAAGAATGACTATGTATCAGGGCCATGGTTTACGGATCAAAAATATCGTGTGCGGTTCCCTTGGCTTTCTTTGAATGAATGATTCGTTTCTTCATTTTTCTCTTCCTTTTAACGCTTCCTCCCAACATTTTCTTCACTTTATTAGCTGCTTTGTCAGTGAGGATTTGTCCCGCTTCTTTAGCTCGTTGTTTGGCTGCTGTTTTCACATCCTTGCCTAGAATAACGTCATTGGCCAGATCCACATCCGTTCGAAAGACTTGTTTTCCAAGCGTTTTTGCTCCTTGTTTAAATAAGGGTACCGCCGCTCTAAATAACGAACGAAAAAAGTCCTCCAAGTCCATACCCTTTTTGAAGGGGCACTCTTGATAGTAGTCTAAACCTTTTCCAGTTTGTTTGACGTAATAATCCTCGAAGGATTTTGTACAACATCGGTATGGTTCATACATGACTACAGTTGTTTGAGACGAAATGAAGTTTCACGATCGCTCTCCCACGTTCAAATGGCACTAATTGACCTGAGTGATTCCTTATAACGATTTCGACGGATTGAAAATGTTTTCTTGCGAGAGGCAAATAATGGGGACGGTCGTACAAGGCGCTCACCACATCTCCGTCTTCTCCGCTCACTTTCACGATGCGAAGGAGAGGAGCAACCATGTCTCCTACAGGCTGAGGTTCCACAATATCGCTGTACACATATAACAGGGAAAGCGATGTGTTGAGATCGGCTACGAAATTTCCATGAATGGCTAGCATCGCTTCCTCCCGAGGCCGAATACACTCCAGGTTGAAAACCTAGAAATTTCTGCAATTCCTGGAAATAACTCCAGCTGAGAACCAAGAGTTAAAGCTGCTTTGACACGTCTCGTGGTTTTATTAAAAAACATCGTAATTTTTTTCGACCAATGCTGGGACATGGCTTTTACCACGTCTCCCACAGAATCATAATATCCAGCAGGATTTTTGCCGCTTTCAGTTGAGTTGGACCGAGACCCGTAAGCAAAGGAATTTGAATTTACATTCACATTAAACCAGGAATGAGGGTAGATGAGTTCGACGAGTCCCACTTCCCAGTCACCATGAGTTCGATCGGGGAAGGAAGATGCGTGATGAAATGAGAAATTTTATTGTCTGAAAAGTAACGGAGAGAGCTGTCGCTAGGTAACGTTAGATAGAAAGTCATGTTGACGAATGATGTTTCATCTAAAAAAAAGATCAGTTTTATAGAGAGGTCAAGTCTTCCGCGGGGATCCAAGCATTAAATTTATCAAGATACCCTTTAAATTTGACAAAGAATTCCATTTTTGCTTTTCTTTACGTTTCTTTAGAACACGTTCGACAGTAAAGGACTCGGAGAGACACTTTTTGAAGCTGTTCGGCGTAAAAAGTTCCTTCAGCTCTTCGTTCAATAAATCTTTAACTTTATAGACGGGTGGGGATCTGGGAACAAGACCGCTCACAACAAAAACTTCTTCCGTCCAATTTGATTCGTTTCCTTTCTCAAATGTCAATTTCGCTTTACTAATCCTCACGTGTTCACCCACTTGAAATTTATAGGAGGTTTTTCCCTCTTGAGGTCACCATACAGATTGTCAAACACTTGTTTTTCATTATCTTCGTTTACATCTACAGGCTTCATTTTTATACTTCGATGGGGGGAATGATTGTAACTGTGAACTAAATCGTTGAGTACGTCCATAAATCTGAACGAATTTTGACCTGTAAAGTATCGCCCATTCGAGTTTTGAGCGTACGATTGAATCTCTCCACTACACTTGCTTTCGTCTCGTTGTTTGTCGTAAAGAAATGCACCTCATGCTGTTTTAAAAAACTTTGAAACTCTTTGTTCTTAAATTCAGTTCCTTTATCTGTTTGAAGTTTTACTGGCTTTCTTTCTTTGAATATCTGGGAAAGACTTGGACGATATGAGAACCCGACTTTTGCTTTAAAGGAATCACCCATGCATATTTGGAAAAAATGTCAATACATGTCAACAAGTAACGAAATCCATCGTTATGTTGACTCAAACTGGAGACATCGGCTAGGTCTGCTTGAAACTGTTGATTTAATTTATTAACCATAACTCTATTTCTCCGAAAATGTCGTCCTCACCGGTTTGTGAAGAGTGTACGTTTTCTCTCCCTTCAACCATTTCTTCACATCTTTTTTCTTGATGCCCTCTTTCTCCACAGCACGGAATAAAGCATTGATACCACCGAAACTTCCTATTTTCTGAGCTGTGTGATAAGTCTGTTTCATCATTTCCTCCATTACAACAGTTCAACGAGATACGATCCACCGTAACAGAAAAACTCATGTTCACACCATCACTTGCAGAAAACAAATGACATCAAGTAGGACCCTACCCCTTTTTTAAAAAGACTACGCAAGCCTTCGTCTAACAAGCATCTTTTTCCAATGATCGGGTGGTCTAGTGGGAAAAGGCGTGAAGCTAGCAAACTAGCTGATACGGGAACGAATCTCGCTGGGACCATCACAGCATTTTTTATGTACTCCGGAGTAAAACATTTCGAGAGAAACAACGTCTATACAAATTCCTAACACCTCAGGGAATTTCTAAAAAGGAAAGTTTTAAAAATATAAATTCGAGGAAAAGGAACTTTGAAGGACGGAAGACTTCGCTTCCTTTTTCCCCAAAAAATTTGACAAAAGTCAATAAATCTCCCGAGAAAATAATAAAGTTCCAAGAAGCACCGCTAGAGAACAGCACATCGAGTTGACATCCCCCTATATCTACCCCTTTCCCACTCGGTCGTTGCCATCCCTCAAAACAAAGATCCATCGAAAGTTCCAAGAAGCACCGCTAGAGGGGCAGCACATCAGCATCGTCCCAACACACAAGCGCCACCTACATCCTCACCCATACCACACTTCCTCATCCTCCTGATTCCTGCGTCAGGCCACGCCCCCTCCGTCCGCCCGGCTGCTGCTGGCTGCTACTGGCTGCTACTAGAGGCTGCTGAAAAAAGTAGCAGCCTAATGTTAAGTTGACATCCCCCTATATCCACCTTTCCCACTCGGTCGTTGCCATCCCTCAAAAACAAAGATCCATCGAAAGTTCCAAGAAGCACCGCTAGGGAGCAGCACATCAGCATTGTCCCAACACACAAGCGCCACCTACATCCTCACCCATGCCACACTTCCTCATCCTCCTGATTCCTGCGTCAGGCCACGCCCCCCTCCGTCCGCCCGGCTGCTGCTGGCTGCTACTGGCTGCTACTAGAGGCTGCTGAAAAAAGTAGCAGCCTAATGTTAAGTCTATGGACTGCTATTTAAGCTCGGATCGGTCATTTCCCTCTACTGACGTCAGAACATCTCGATTCTCCACATTTGACGGCAAGCTGCAGCATCCCCACAGTTCACAGCGGACGACATTCGAAGAGGTTAGCAGGCAGCTACTATGGACATCGCCGTTTCGACACGGAATGTGAATCACAGATTGGCTAGGAGAGGTTTGCGCTCTCTCCAGCCATTGCGACGACTGCAACTCACCGAAGCACAAGGTTGCAGTGGTGCCGTACTAGACATACGCGGCGGGACGAACAGAACCATGCAGGTTTCAGCGACGAGTCTCGTTTCTGCCTCAATACTGACGATCACCGACTGAGAATCTGGAAACGACGACGTCACAGAGCTGATTTTGCTGCCATCCATGAGAGTCATACGGCTCCTCAGCCTGGTGTCATGGTTTGGGATACTGTCGGTTTCAACAGCCGTTCACCGTTCATAAGCATAATGGGTACAATGACAGCGCGACGATACTTCGATGAGATCTTCAGCCTGTTTCCTTGCCGAATTCCCGTGGTATGCCTAATATCCTGTTTCAACAAGATAACGACCGTTTTACACATTACGAACATCCGCAGACATGGGCTACAATGTGTCCAGGTATTGCTCTGGTTAACACGATCCTTTACCGGATGGAAAGCAAGACTTTGCTAAACAGTCCATTATCCGAACGATCTCGGCACCAATAAAGTCTTCACCATTACTGAAATACGAAAGGGAACAGTTAATTGCCTTATAAAAAACCCATCTATTATATCTGCAGAGAAGTACCAATAAGTTATCCTACTTAACCGACGTGACTACCATTCCAACATGATTCAAGCTATCCGTCAAGTACCACATAAAGTTATCAGATTCGACCCCACTGCTGCTACTTTGACAGCGCTTGGGAAACTAAGGAATCAGGGCTTTCTCCCTACTTGTATCTCTTCCAAGATTAGCCCCGTTCTCAATTGGACCTAGAGTGCTGGACGTTTTCGGGAAGTTAAAGATCCACACACCTAACCATCCTCTTGGGCTTTTAGTTTATGGGTATGCCAACCCGACTCGTCACTTCGAGAAGGCGCTGGCTACCTATTTGAAACGTTTCACATTAAACTCAATCATCTCTGTCAGGTCCTGCTGATTTCGATCTGCCACTAGGCCTTACGGAATTCGAATCTCTCAAACAGGCCTAACGTAGGTTCTTTTGAGTGCCATCGAGTTAAACTCGATCGTTGAAAAAAACTGGAACGTGTAGTCAGTAATCACTTCAGTTCACGAAAATGAATAACTCCAATAACAAGTCCTTGGTTACACGAAACAAAATTTAACAGATGAAGGAATAAGTTCCGTTCGATTGGCTATATACACGTGCCAACAGGTTTCCAGCTCGCGAACACTTCACTATCTCATTGATATCCCGGAAGACTTGAGTCGTTCCGTCAAAAACTCCGGTCGATCTCCTACCGCCGAAAAACCCTGACTATTCCGTCAGTGAAAACGAAAAACCCCGAGAGGTCTAACCGACACTCTCTGCTTTAAAACACGACGTCTAACCCGTGGAAGGTGAAACACGAAAAGCCTCCTTAGCACAACACTACAAGGCACAACAAGAAACTCACAGTATTTGTCATTTTCTTGTAGGATTTCCGTCCACAGTGAGTAGAGTTTAGGTCCCAGCCACCTACAGCGAAATCGCCTTTTGGGCAGGACACAGAAACGGAAGGAATGAGAGCAAGTCTAGCGACTTTGACAGAACAGTTTGTAGTGAGATTAGAGTACAGTAGGTGGAGCCACCGTACAAGTACGATGTTGCACTTAGAGGGGTGACAGAATTTCAGGGGGGGCATAGGAAAGGATATCCATTTACCAGTGGGTCCAGCCTGGGGGCCGTCACTTAACGTGCTCATCCGATGCACGGCGGACATTCAGCGATTGTTAGTAAATCACACCATCTCTGAAAGATCAGCCCAGGTTCGAACCTGAGGACCTTGCATCGATAGTCTGACTCGCTAACCACTAAGCCATCCGCGGCTCAAGCCTCCTTAGCGAACATGTAGCTTCCTTTTATATTCTTAATCTTCTCCTCCCCCCTTTCCGCCTCTGGAAATCCTACCGGAAGTGGTGACCTTTGACCTATACATCGGACCCCGTCGAGCCGGTCAACGGATCCTGCTAGTCACGTGCTTCGCTCGGTGTTACACAATCCGTCATACAAAGGAAACGTACCACGTGCCAACACGTGCGTTTGAATTTGCATTACATTGCCTTTGAAATGAGAAATAATTACAGAAAACATTACTACATGAAATTAATTAGTGGTGCCCGACTCCGTTACCTTACAGCTCCCCACTTTTTGAACTCGAGGGCACATTTATAATGTACCGCGAGTAAATGCCCAAGTCCGATGATAAAGTTCAGTGGTTAACACTGTTGACAACCCAACCTACAAAGGAAAGTTCATGTAGTTTTGCTACCACCATAAAGTTCGGTGCATATATTTCTTGCTGCACTTCATACTCACTTCACTTGTAATATTTTCTTGTCGTTGGGAATAAGCCACGGGTACCACCACTCTCATGACCCTCTGCCGTATAATCTGCGGCTATCTCGGCCTACCCTATCATGGCGCTGCCCTAGTCAATGAAATTCAGACGTGACTAATCTTCTTTCCCCCAATTTCCGCCTCTGGAAATCCTATTGGTGGGGAGTTAGCCGTTCACCGGAAGTGGTGAACTTTGACCTATACAACAGACCCGGTCGGGGTCATCGGATCCTACTAGTCACGTGCTTCGCTCGATGTTACACAATCCGTCATACAAAGGAAACGTACCACGTGCCAACACGTGCGTTTGAATTTACATTACATTGCCTTTGAAATGAGAAATAATTACAGAAAACATTACTACATTAAATTAATTAGTGGTGCCCGACTCCGTTACCTTACAATCTCTATTCAAAGTTCCACTCAAGCTTTGTAGAATCATGGGACTCAATTTGTTATGGCGTCTTTAGCGTATCACTTCTTCCAAGTGTCCCTTTAGAGCAAGTTTATGCCATTATTACTGATAGGTTGGTCATGGACCCGTCTGTTTCCCTTTTGGAAGCAGAGGCTATTGTCTCAGTTTCAAAACTTGTGGTCAGAAGATCTTACTTTCGATTCGATAGTGTGGTGTACCAACAAAGGAAAAGAAAACCCATGGACTCCCCTCTTTCCCCAGTTTTTGCCGAATTGCTTCTTCAGTTTTTGGAAGAAAAAGTCCTAAATGAATTTCCTTATCAACCATCCTTAATTTTAAGATATGTTGATGATCTTTTAGTTTTCTGGCCACACACTGTCAACCTACTTCACTTATTCACTGAAACCTTGTCGACATAGTTTCCTTCGGTTAACTTCACGCTAGAGTTGGAAACAGGGGGTCGTTTGCCTTTCCTCGATTTTCTTCTTTCTCGGGATCTCATCTCTAATAAAATTTCTTATTCACTGTACAGAAAACCTACCAGTTCCCCAGTTATTATACCGTTTTCGTCTTCTCATCCGCAGAACTTCAAGCTTTCAGCTATATGTTTTTTAATGAAACGTGCTTTTTAGCACGTCTTTTGTAAAAAAAGATCGTGCTTATGTTATCGGTTTGTCCGTCCGTCCGTCTGTACCCGCGGTATCTCTGCAACTATTAGTCCGATTTGAAAAATTATTTTTGCATTCGAAAGCTTGAAATATGCGAATGATGATCCTCCATTTCGTTTTTTTTTTTACGATGTACAATTTCGCCCCTAGAGGGCGTAAATGCAGATGATGAATTCAAAAATACGTTTTATTCCACATATTTGCTTCTAAACATCCGATTGAAAAAAATATTTTACCTTTCGATTCCATTTATGTCGAAGAGTATTTTGGATATAGTTTATTTTTCAAATTACGCATAGATTTTCCGCTAGGAGGCGTAAAAGAAAATTGCTCTTTTCCCGATAACTCTTCTTCTAAAACTCCGATTTGAAAATATTTTTTTTCAGCGGATACATCTCCTAATGCACAATCTTTTGCATATAATTTCAAATTTTTAGTAAAGAATACTTTGGCCACCAGGGGGCGTAAGTGTTAATTTTCGCTTCTGATGTATTTGCCATAAAATCTGAGCTTCTAAAATATCGATTGAAAAACTTCTTTCGTGGACTGATGCCACTCACATCCATAAACGTTTTCGAAATATTTTCTTCCTAAAATATTCCAGTGTTTCTCCGCCAGGGGGCGTAGATGTATATCTTATTTTTTTCAATATCTCGACTTCTAGGAGTCCGATTTGAAAAATTCCTTCTTTGTTGGATAGTGTTTTCCGTGTCGCATGTTTTTCATATAATTTCAAAATTTTCACGTAATTCATAGACTTTCCGCTAGGTTGCGTAAAGGTAAATTGCGTTTTCCCCTATATCTCTGCTTCTAAATCTCCGATCTGAAAAATTCTTTCTGCACTGGATACAGCTCCTGATGGGAAATCGTTTGCACATAATTCCTAATTTTTGTAAAAAAATGGTTTGACCGCCAGGGGGCGTAAACCTTAATTTCCGCTTCTGATGTATTTGCAGCAAATTATGAGCTTCTAAATTCTCGATTGAAAATAACATCGTTTGTAGACCAATACTACTCATGTCGACAAACCTTTTAGAAATATTTTCTTCTTAAAATAGTGCACGGTTTTTACACCAGGGCCGTAGATGTATATCTTATTTTTGTCAATATCTCTACTTTTAAAAGTCCGATTTGAAAAATTCCTTCTTTATTGGATAGTGTTTCCGATGCGAAATGTTTTTCCTATAAATTAAAAATTTTCAAGTAAATCATAGACTTTCCGCGCACAATGGTAAATTGCGTTTTCTGCTCCTCAAACTCTGATTTGAAAAAGTTCTTCCTGTATCGCATACAAGACCTGACGGAAAATATTTTTCACGTAATTTCTAATGTTTGATAAAGAATGGTTTGTCTACCAGGGGTCATAAGTGTTAATTTCTAATTCTGATGTATTTGTAACAAAATCTGGGCTCCTGATGTGACGTACCTGCCCCAGCAGGACGCACACGACATAAAGGCAGAGAGCAGTCAGAACGAAATTCCGCGTAGCTCAATTGGTAGAGCGACTTATTCCGGAATGAGGGGACCCGGGTTCGAGCTCCGGCGTGGACAAAAATGACGGAGAAATTTACTTCGTTATAACGTATTTTAACTTATCTTCGTTTTAATTGTAAATAAAGTATTTTTAACTTTGCATTTTCAACTTGGTGAGTTTGACATCGTAGACAGCTAAATTATGCTTCTTCATACTAGTAGTACGAAATTAGTTTACTCTTCGCGATCCAGACTTCTCCCCATTAGCGAGCGTGTAGAACATCACAGTGACATCACTAGAAGACGATTTAACACTCCTGCACGACCCCCTCGCAGTGTCTATTAACTGAGGACACAGGTCAATGCTGGATGATCAGCATTGACCGTCGGACAACATCCGGGGACTTCTCACTCGATGTCACGCCGTGTTGCGGAATGTATAGCCCAAGTATGTTGCGGAGTGTACAGCATGTTGCTCATATGTCTTATGGATTCAGGCAACCTTAAACTGTCCGCTCTCCCATCATATTCATGTAATGCCTCAGAATTTAAATCACTTCTTTCCCACCTACCGCACTTGTGAACATGCATGGTGAGTTTCGTCTCATTTCGTGCATTCCTTCATGATGTACCATATTTTTATGTTGAGCAGTGTATATTTCATAAATCTCTACATTTTCTTATCCAGAGTAAGGTATGTTTGGCAAGGCAGATAATAATTTTGCAGATATTGGGTACAAAATTGAAGCCAAACGCTTTCTCTTGTGCAGAGAGAGAGAGAGAGAGTGAGAGTCCTTCCTCAGGGCAAACATTCCTTTTAGCTTGGATGGCGGAGACTGGGGTGACATGTATATGAGGGGATAATAACTGGCCCTTTAAACTAAAGTGAAAAATGCGTAAGTAGTGTCCAAGAGACAAGATTTTCTGTTGCATCTAGGAGACGGGTGAAAAAAAAAAAAAGAAGGCTCCAGCCAGAGAGATTTATGGGGAACTAAAAATTCTCGGAACTCTGGAAAACTGTGGAGGAGTTGACCAAAGTCCGCCGCCGAAGAAAGATCTCTTGGGACAGCTGCCGGGAGTGCAGAACGCCCAACGGACATAGTCGAGGAACAAAAGCGACCCGTGGACTAAAAGATTCCTCTGCTTTCAACCCTGCGTGTGTGCGGGTGTGAGTTCTAATCCCTCGAAGTGCAGAGAAGCGAAAGCTGCTGATTACTTGGGGAGAAACAGGAGTCAGTGAAAGTGTAACCAGTACCCATCATGAGCTGTGAAATTCTAGTGCAATACATTGTGTTTCACTCTTTTCTTGGATAACTATGCTTCTCTCAGGACTACGTAAGTAAACTTTCTCTCTCTCTCTCTTATTTTTATTCCCGGGTAGGAAAGACTTTCCAGACTGATGGGCGCATATTTAATATAAGGCCCTCTGTGTAAATGGTGATGTACATAGATAGCTCTCTTTGTAAATAAAACGTTATGCATAGAAATTCGCATCTTTTTCTGCATGTTTTGAAGTTGGCTACAGAATTGCCTATAAGTAGGGGAGGTGTATAACCGGGCAAATCCTGATAATTCCAGACGTTAAGTAGCCCGGCAATAAAAATATTAAGATGAATAAATAAAAGACATATAAGAAGATAAATTTGCTTATCTAAAGGAAGATACGTTTGATAAAAATCGATTTATACGTATTTAGAAGAAACTATTTTTAATAAATTTCTACATTCAACTCATCGAGACAAACATATGTGTTCTAAAAATAAGACAAGACTCTTCAATCACCGTATATTGATCCCCACTTCCTGGGAATTCGTATATAGTAAATATATTTAACTCATTTCAAATTCGATTCATACCAAGCAAAGCAACTGTAGTTGATCCCCGCTTCCGGGGAATACGTACATCGTAAATACTGTATATTTAACGCATTTCAAATTCAATTCATATCAGGCAAAGCAACTGTAGTTGATCCCCACTTCCAGGGAATACGTTCATAGTAAATACTGTATATTTAACACATTTCAAATTCGATTCATATCAGGCAAAGCAACTGTAGTTGATCCCCACTTCCGGGGAATACGTACATAGTAAATACTGTATATTTAACGCATTTCAAATTCGATTCATATCAGGCAAAGCAACTGTAACTGTTTCCTTTTAAGTGTGCCGAGTTTTCGTTAATATTCTGTGAAAGACATTTCGTGCGCAGTACGGCAGGGAAAATAGCAGTACACGTAGCATTCGTTAGGGTAGAAGACAAGTCGTATTTTTCACGGAGAATGTTTCAAAGTTTTAACGGATTATTTCTGAAACATCTCGTACTGACTACAAGAGTTGCAGTCCATAAGGAAAACAAATATTTTGTCCAGAAACTCTGTTAGATGCTTCCCAATGGATACCGGAAATTTTAGAATATTTTCGAAACACAACCTGAGATGAAAAATCTTCCATTTTGGGCCGACCCAAAAACTTTCCTTTGAAAAGAACTCTTCTTTCACGAAAGAAGATACTTTCTCTTTCCCGGCACACTTCAAGCCTATATGTAATTAAATTATCTTTCCTCTAATGCGGGCAGAAAATGTTAAGCTGTTCAGCACAGTAACGAATATATTCTTCTTAATTATAAAGAAGTAAATTTCTCCGTCATTTTTATCCGCGCCAGGATTCGAACCCGGTCCCCTCATTCCGGAATAAGTTTCTCTACCAATTGAGCTACGCGGACGTTTTATTCTGATTCCTATCTGCCTTTATGTCGTGTGCGTCCTTCGGGCAGGTACGTCACATCTCCTGGTACGTTACATCATCTCCCCCTTATTTTTTTTTTTTTTTCGATGTGCTGGAGAAAGGATTCTCTTATTTTTCCTATCTCGCGGTGTGGGAATAACATCACACCATTGCGAGATTTTTGAACGGTTGGGTCATCCGGATAGTTCGGGCGCCATTATAACGAAGTAAATTTCTCCGTCATTTCTGTCCACGCCAGGATTCGAACCCGGATCCCCTCATTCCGGAATAAGTCACTCTACCAATTGAGCTACGCGGACGATTTTATTCTGATTCCTATCTGCCTTTATGCGTCCTTCTGGCAGGTACGTCACATCTCCTAGTACGTTACATCCTCTCCCCTTCATTTTTATTTTTATTTTTTTAATTTTTTTTTCGAAGTGCTGGAGAAGGGATTCTCTTACTTTTCCTATCTCGCGGTGTGGAAATAACATCACACCATTGCGAGATTTTGAACGGTCGGGTCATCCGGATAGTTCGGGCGTCATTATAACGAAGTAAATTTATCCGTCATTTTTATCAGCGCCAGAATTCGAACCCGGGTCCCCTCATTCTGGAATAAGTTGCTCTACCAATTGAGCTACGCGGACGTTTTATTCTGATTCCTATCTGCCTTTATGTCGTGTGCGTCCTTCGGGCAGGTACGTCACATCTCCTGGTACGTTACATAATCACAGACTTCTTCATTTGCAATTTAAACTTTATCAAATTACACATATGCGTAGATTCATATCAATATGGAAGCGAAAGACAATTTATCTCTCACGCCGTTTACATCGGTTAAAAGTTAACACATAAATACAGGGTGGTTCAAAAGTCTTACCTTATTTTCAGAAAATTAATGAAAACAAAACAGATGGGCTCAGTTCTGATTGAGCCGTCACTTTGGAACGTAGAACTACAACTTGCAGATCGGAGAGCTGAAATGAGCTAGTCGAGTATGATTTCAAAGCGTTTATTTAATTTGTAATAGAAAACACAGGTCTATGATATGAAAAGTAGCTTACATAATTTTTTACAAATAATACTGGGCAGATTGCGAACACAAAGCAGAGTTGGAGACGGGCGGGATACGGGTTCGATAGGTGTGGTGTGTTGTATTTTTGTCTGGCGGCTGCTGCTTTCAACGTTCTCGATACCCTCTAGTTCGTTGGGCTGCAGCCTTCTTGGGCTTCTTACATTCCTCATCACTTACTCTTGCCTCTCGTTTTGATTTTCTCCAGTTTTGCTTGCTTTCATTCTGCGAATTCCGCGGCATTGTCGGAAATGTTAATCCGTTCACACGAAAACAATTTTTAAAAATTTTAGTTTAAACCGCTGTGATATGTTCCTTATATATTTGAATAGATTTCGTGGAGAGCTTTGAAATGATACCACGCACACTCATTTTGCACTCACAGTTGGCATATTGTCAAAAGTGTTCACCGGTTCACAAGAATTTTTTTTTTAAATGTTCAGTTCAAACCACTGTAAATTGTTCTTCATATATTTGAATAGATCTCGTCGAGAGCTTTAAAACAATACCACGCACAGTCGTGTTGCGCTCACGGTTCCCGAAATAGACCGAGCCACACGCGGCACCACAACCAGAAATACTGCATCATCCCCCCCCCCCCCCGGGCACAGGGAGAGAGGGGAGCGTAGCGTGCACGATGTATTGCGCAGTACGCGAAATGGACTCCACGCTGTTTACGAATATGTTAACACGATTAGTGTGCGGCATGTATTTTTAACGCTATAATGATTTGTATTGGGACCTATTTTTATTACAGGCGATCGGCTGTAAGTCGCCCCATTCTATCCGCGGAGTTAGACGTAGTCCTACGTCAAAATAACTGCATCACTTACAGAAATAAGATTTGCAGCGTTTGAAAATTAACGAATTGATGTATTATTGTCTGTCATTGCTTGTAGATGACACTAGTTGTTCTTCCTGTTCATAGCTACAAGCTATAATTTCGAATGTGCAGGAAAAAAGCGATTTGTGTGGCGTGCGTTTTTGAACTAAAATCAGCAATTCAATTGCAAAAACATTTTCGTACATGTTTCGGCAGGAATCCTCCTGATGCCATTGCTGCTGTTGATGTGGATTTATTACAATGGACATGGCAAGAAATTGAGTACAGTTTGGACATCCTCCGTGCAACTGAGTGTGTACATATACTGTAGAAATATATCAGTTAATATTATAAAAAACTTTAGATGTTTACCTTTAAAAGCAGAAAATCTGATGTCTGTAAATGGAGTAGTTATTTTTTAATGATTTTCAAAAAACAGGGCAAGACTTTAGGAACACTGTATAAGAGCTAGACATTTTATTAAACACAGAACATGCAGTTTGTCTTTCTGAACACTTTTCTGGGAGGATAACTTTAGCTACATTTTTCTATGAATAACTGCAGTCCTTTAGTTTTGGGGGATACGAGGACTAACAGCCACTTACTTAACTGTCATCCGTCCCTAATTTAGGGTCTCTTGGCCATAAGCCAGCACTTCAAACCCCTCGGGCAGCCCCGGTGGCGCAGTGGTCTAAGCGATGGCTTCTGATCATTCACCCAACGGAAGGGTCTGGGTTCGAATCCCGAGTAAGGCATGGTTGTTTGTGTTTGTCTTTCGGAGGTTTATTCGCTGAGTTCCTTGTTCACCTATGTACATTGCTGTCGCTGAAACAGAATATCTATACTGTATACGTATATCTGTGGAAGCATATCCGGCGCATAACTGGAAGACCCTGGGTTCGATTCCCGGTGGCGGCCAATGGGGATTTTTCCGTGACTCACTTATAAATGTGGAAAGAGCGATGACCTCTGTTTGATGTTCCTAGTCCACGTTAAATGTCTGTATTAATTATTCATTCGCTTTTTAATTATTTGTCCAGTTGCTGCTTACCATCTTTGGTGAATCCCCAGCATTGTGCGGGGCTCCAAATAGCAACCTGCCAGATCGGCTTGGTAGTTAAGTGTTTGTGAGTCTGGAGGAATTCGAGGACGCTGTGGTGCAGTGGAAGCATATCCGGCGCGTAACTGGAAGACCCTGGGTTCGATTTCCGGTGGCGGGCGCCCAATGAGAATTTTTCCGTGACTCACTTATAAACGTGGAAAGAGCGATGACCACTGTTTGATGTTTGATATATCTGTTAATTAAGTCCAATATATGTTGTTCAATACATATATGTAACTGTATCTGTCAAACAAGTCCAACAAATAATTAAAAAAAAAGCAAACCTTAAATACAAAAATAAAAAAAAACACTGCCTGAGAGTCTGCGTCTCTCATTCGTAGGTGTGCGTAGCAGAGCGTTATTTGCTCAAAAGCATATCTGCGTAACTACGTCTTCAAACTGTTATCTGAAAATACACTGAAACCTTAAAAATATTATGTTAAGGATTCAACTTTCTCTAAATTTTTAAGATTCTTCGTAAAGCGTATGCACTTACGTAGTTTGAGACCATTGATTGTACAAGACTGGTGGCAGGTCTTTGAAGAAATGTTCGTTATGTAGTTTCGATGATGAAAAAATATAACTTAAGGATGCGCTTAAGTCGAAACCAAAGAAATCGTATAAAAAAAGCATAGTTTTCTTATAATCTACTCATTTTTTGTCTGTCTAGGAATTTCATTTATACTCACCTTTCGTAAACTAATTCGTCATCGATACAAAAGTAGTGATGAGTGGAAGAAACCTTTAGCTTCTTGTTTTCTTCCAGAGTACAAAAATACAGACGATCTAAACAAAAGAGCAAATATATGAAAATGACGTTAAATAAAAACTTTCGTTTACATTTCATTCATAGCAAATATTAGGCATATAATTGCAGTTCACTTACTGATATCGCATGTGGAAAAAGCGTAGTTCTCGATACCAATAGTGCCAGAAAGCAATACGCTTTCCCACATAAGTTGAGGATAATCGAAAAGTCACATAACCAGTGTAAAGGGCGCGAAATTAAGTCCCTCTACGTTCAGTGTCTAGAGTCAAGCTTCAACAGGTTCATGAGAGTCACTGTGATTATAGCATTTATACACAGACGAGTCACATTATTGTGACCACCTCCTACTTTTGACGTCAACAGCGCGTAGCCAATGAAAGAAGGCACGTGTCGTGAGCTGGCTTGGAGGATGTATAAGGTGTGCTGTAGGCAATCTGAAAACATATCACTCGTTGCTGTCATGGATAAAAGGACCGATTTATCAGACTTGCAAAAAGGGATTATTATCGGCTTTCGGGACAAGCGTGGCAGTATTTCTGAAGCAGCGCAGTTTGTGAACTGTTCGCATGCTGCTGTGGTTAAAGTGCATCGTGATTGGAGAAATGGTGCCATTGCAAATAAGCGACGTGGAAACTGCGGAGCACCACGTGCCATTGATGAGAGTGGTGAACGTCGGCTTCGAAGGTGCGTGAGGTGCCAATCGACACGCTACAGTGGAGCAACTCACTAGCCGAATGAACCAGGGGGCTACCGGAAGTGTGTCTAAAATGACAGTTCAGCGAACCCTGCTGCGTATGAGGCTCCCATGCAGACGGATGGTAACTGCACCTATTTTAACGAAGGTGCATCGGCAGAAAAGGCTTACATTTGCACCGCAGTATCGGAATTGGACCCCCGCTGATTGGAAAAGCATTGCCTTCTCCGATGAGTCACGTTTTCTGCTTCATCAAACGGATGAACTTTGGCATACAAGGCGAGAAACATCAGAGAGCAAACACTCTTCAACCACTGCTGGAAGAACACACGCTGGTGAGGGCAGCGTTATGGTCTAGGGAATGTTTTCTGGCATTCTCTGAGTCCACTTATACCTGTGGAAGGCACTATGGGTCTAACTTGTTATAAATCCATCCTTGCAGACCACGTACACCCATACATTCTGACTGTCTTCCCTGGTGCGGATGAGATCTCCCAGCACAACAATGCCACGTGTCAAACAGCTAAAAATGTCAGAGAGTGGTTGGAAGAGAGCACGATGAAGACTTCCCTAGCCCCCTAATTCCCCAGACTTAAACGCAATTGAGCATCTGTGGGACCATCTCGATCGTGTTGTCTTCTCAATGGATCCTCCACCACGCACCCTCCAGCAGCTGTCAGATGCACTGCAGTCAGCATGGCTCCACATATCTGTGAACACCTTCCAGCACCTTAATGAGTCAGTCCTAGCTCGTCTAGCTGCTGTCCGCGCTGCACACGGCGGTTGCTCTGGGTATTTAATAGCTGGTGGTCACAATAACGCGACTCGACCGTGTATACCTATTTTATGTTCATATTAAATTGCAACAATTAGTAGATACTTTGAAATGGTTTTCGTAACTTTTCGAACACCTTGTACATCAGTGAAATTTTTTTAGCCATATTGAGCTATTTAAAAATACAAATGTGTTACAGCATTACGCATTTTACAGTAATAAAATCCGAATGCATCTTTTCATATTTTTTTTATTTATTTATTTATTTTTATTTGCGCGTGTATGCGTTTTGAGAATCTGTAAGGCCTATGCCCACCGTGAACAACATTAAGATCTATAAACAATCGCCCGTCCCTAATTTCGGGCCACTGGTTCCAGGGAAAGGATTGAAAGGCAAGTTCAGGCACGACTCCTCCGGGACTCGTACCAGGGCCCAACTTGGACGACTGATCCCAATCCCGGGCCCAAATTTGCGAGAGTTCAGAAATCAAGATACATGGAGTCGAATAATTCATGAAACAGTATTTTCAAATAATTATGAACTTAATAACTATTCCATAACTCGACAAATACCTCGAAAGCTCAAAAATTTGCATAAGTTATTTGTCAAACAGCACAAATTAAACTCAAAGCTATGACATCTCTTTTTCATCTTCTTATGTATGTTTTCCTATACATATTGCAACTAAAAAGAACACTCCTTTCATTGGCAATAGTTGTCTCAAATATTTAAGCACTCAACCCTTTTAAAATACATAAGCAACTGATATTACGTTTACGATGTTTGATAACGTACGATGTTTCTTTCCGTGGAGATCCCGTTTAAAAAAAAGACGAAAGGGTAGATCCGTGATGCGTAAATAAAACTAAGTAGTAAAAAACGGTGGATTTTGGTTACATTGAAAAACAAAATGTCATACATTTTTTCAGTATTTGCGATGGTACTATCTTAGCGTAAGGAAAATGTAAATGCACTATATTTGTTTAAGTGGAAGAAATTCAATGAAATTATTGAAAAGTAAATTTAAAATCATACATTAATCATAGAAAAAGCACAGAGGATATTGGTATAATAAACATATATATATATATATATACAAAATATATATAAGAAATTTGGGAAGATGTATATGACTCAAGATAAAATGTTGAATGCTTATATACAAGTATATATACAGTATGTATACTGAAAACAGCAGAACTGCCTGGTTTCTCAGAGATGAGATATCTTGCGTCTTTTATCAATGAAAAAGTAGTCTACATTGCTTGTCTAAGTTGTGTAACTGTGGCACGACGACAATCTGTCAGGAAAGAAATCTCCGTCCTCTGAGAACACTTGTACGGAGAAACAGGGCTTGCTGTGTGCTGCAATTGGCCGAGGTGTTCAATGAAGACTGTTTCCAACCTATACCTTAGCGAACTATGCGCAGGGAATTAAACAGGGTCGGTATTGGCAGCCGCATCCTATACGAAAACCACCGATTTATGCGTAGAACCGGAAAGTTTGTCTACAGTGGTGTAGATAAACTTTACCTTCTTTTTTTTTTCAATATGAACTTTTTTCACAGATCTTTGTCTGGAGACCCAGACTTGCATTTTCATTATTTTGCCTGCAACGCTTGTGTGTGACGAATAGTGTTAAATCTTACTCGTGCCTTTTCAAGAAAGCAACCGTTTAAGCTGAAAAAATTGTGTGCATTCATTCTCCACACTACAAACTTTGAGTAAAATTTACATTCCCGCGGGCCGCTCCAGTGGTGCAGTGGTCTAAGCTCTAGCTCCTGATCATTCTACCCGAGATCGGTCCGGGTTCGAGTCCCCGTGAGGCATGGATGTTGTAGTTGTCTCACGGAAGTGGCTGTCCCTCTTCCCTGGAACCAGTGGCCCTAAATTAGTGACGGGCTACTTCTTATAGCCCATCGAGTTGCTCGTCATTAAACTCTCAAACAAAAAAAAAAGGGTAAGTGACGTACAATGAGATCATTTTTGTTTGTTTGGGGTTTGACCAAAATGCCGCCCCGGTGGCGCATTAATCTAAGCGATGGCTGATGACCAATCGTCCGAGGAGTGTCCGAGTTCAATTCCCAGTGAGGAATGGATCTTGTGTTTGTCTTACGGCGCTGGCTCTCTCCGTTTCCTGGAACCAGTGGCCCTAAATTTGGGACGGGCGATTGCTTACAGCTCATTGAGTTGCTCACGGTGGTCTAAAACATCCAATCACCAAAAAAAAAAAAAATGACCACCCTTATCTACTCGATGGGATATAAGCAGGCGAACATCCCTAAGTTAGGGCCTATGGTCCTAGGGAAGGAAGGGAGTCAGTGCCGCAAGAAAAACAAACCCTACGCGGTATTCAAACCCGTCTCGGCCGAATGGTCATAATCCAGCAATTAAACCATTGGAGCGGTATGAGATCTTTTGCTAACACAGGAACTAGTTTTTAAAACTCCTGTTTCAATAATTACCTTTAGCGTGCACAATCGACTTTGAAGCTGGACTTGAACTTGTCCCTTTCGTTTCTTTTTGGCTACACTTACTCTAAGCCATTTCTATAACAGGTCTTGTTCTCCTTGCCTATTCTACTCACGTAAACGGCAAAGTCATTGCAAATTCTGTTCTTCTTTCCTTGGAGAATTGATCATGAGTTTCTTATTTTTCTTTCCACAGATCTTCCTTCACAGAAACCTTCATTATCGTTATTACCAACAGCACATTTTGGTGCGATGTCGTCGGTAATTACATATGCCCATCCACCTTTCCCTAACTAGTTCTTTCTTTCTGTAACTAGTGCTTTGCTAAGTATTTTGCCCAAAACAACTAAGTCGTTCCAGCTTTTTCCTTCACCTTAGCGAACTGTTGACCTTGAATGTTTCTGTTGTTCTTGTTTACACAGCGTTTTTTTTTTTTTTTTTTTTTTTTTTGAGATTTCCAGAAGTAACACATGTAGCAATTGCTTCCTTCGTAATGTTATCCACAAATCTCAATTTTGTTTGCGAACACACAGGAAGAATCATAGAACAGATTGATTGGTCATAGTTTCTTTAACAAATATCTTCGCGATCTGTCTTCCAAATTTTGTTCTTCAAACAATTTCAGAGCAAAGATATGATGTAATTTGATGTTAATCGGCACATTCTTCTTAATGTGGAGAAAATTACGAAGGAAGCAATTGCTACATGTGTTACTTCTGGAAATCTCCAAACAAACGCTGTGTAAAAAAGAACAACAGAAACATTCAAAGTCAACAGTTCGCTAAGGTGAAGGAAAAAGCTGGAACGACTTAGTTGTTTATGCTGTTTCTTTCAGTTCCCGTTTTAGAGCGAAGAATGATTTTTCTGTGTAAGTGAAGTGAGACAATTGGGAAAGGGAAGTGGATAATCCTTCATTTGAATGATCACTCGTGAATGACTCCTTTGATGAATGAACTGTCCAAAAGTTGACTTATGTCATCACTACACTGAAGATTTATGAAATAAATTTCTTCTTCAGAATATGTCATGTTTAAGATTGTGTCTTAAATTTAACCACGCCGCTTTTACTAATGACTTAAGGTGATCACGTATACACATCAGTGTACACATGGTGTGACGTATATTCTAAATTAATTTTCCTTTTTAGTTTCTTTCCCTATGCAAATCTTGAGTTTATTCTCAGTTATACTTCGCACTTAACGTGATATCTTTTCTCGCAAACGAATACTGTTGGCAACATAATTGAGGTTGAATGAACGTGACGTATGCCTGGTTTGATAAGAACGAGAGATATAAACTACGAGTAAACTGTTGCTTGTGGAGCGTTGTGTTGGGAGCTGTGTGGAACGTAGCGTTGTTGGTGTGTGGTTTGTTTAATATTTATACCGTTTTGTTATGGAAGTGCTTGTGTGTGTGTGGTGTGTGTGGTGTGTTTAATGTTGATACCGTTTTGTTATGGAAGTGCTACATCCTGAATATAAAGCATCTTTTCCGTAAGTTTGACTTCTGTTGTTTACATGTTTCGTCTGGCCATTAAGGTTTAAATTAGGAACTATTTCCTCTTACGGTTATGTTTTTAAAACAATGTAGAAGTACGAAAAGACTTCTACGTCATAATGGCCATAAGTGAGAGCCTGAACGACAAGACAGAAAATGCGCCGGAAAAATCGAGCGATTAGTAACTCGAACATGTTTTTAACACATGTGCACCCATAGCCACAGAGTCAGAGTATGAACGACAAAACAGAAAATGCGCCGAAAAAATCGCACGAATAGTAATTTTATTTTTAGCACGTCACTTCACCTACTTTCGAAGCGTCGCCTTTCATGTCCGTCCTTCTACGGATATGGAACATGCGCACTTAGATTCGAAAAATAATTTCGCATTGAATTAGCATGTTTTGTGACGAGAGTGGTTCGTGCACCAACCAAATTTCGATGCCGTCCCGGTGGCGCAGTGGTCTAAGGCGTTGGCCTCTGATCATTCGTCCGTAAGGGGTCCGGGTTCGGTGAGGCATGGATGTTGTGTTTGTCTTACGGGACTGGCTCTCTCCCTTCCCTGGAACCAGTGACCCTAAATTAGGGACGGGCGACTGCTTATAGCCCATTAAGTTGCTCACGGTGGTCGTTAAACCTCCAATCAAAAAAAAAAAAAATTCTATGATGCAAAATTTTCCTGCTAGGTGGCCCAAAAGCGTCTTCTTCATTTCTTGCACAGTATCTGGACATTTTTTTCTTTTATATGGGGGGGGGCTTCAACGATCACCGGGAACAACTCAATTGGCGATAAGCAGTCGCCCGTCCTTAATTTAAGGCCACTGGTTCCGGGGAAGGGAGAGAGCCAGTGCCGTAAGACAAACACAACATCCATGCCTCACGGGATTCGAACCGTGACCCAGCTCGGACGAATGGTCATAAGCCACATCCCTCACACGCCGACGGGTCTACACAGTGTGTTATTACGAATATTTTTTTTGTTTTGTTTTTTATTGGAGGTTTAACGACCACTGTGAGCAACTCAATGGGCTATAAGCAGTCGTCCGTCCCTAATTTAGGGTCACTGGTTCCAGGGAAGGGAGAGAGATAAGAGCTGTAAGTATGGCTCACCATACTTAGTTTATTTAAAAGTAACAAGTGTGAGACCACGCGGCCTCATTTAGTTGAAAATACATACAACAGTAACTCTGCAAAAACACATTCCCACGCTGAGATAAGTTACAAAATTTAAACGACGGAAATGTGACGGTTATCGTCTCACCTGTGACTTTATGCAGTGAACAATATATATTTTATACAAATTACAAAATTAAACTATGATAAAGTTACAAATTGGATTTTACCTGTGTCATATGTTAAATGAAAATGATTGACACTGAAGCTTCCATATGGAATTTTGACAATAAGGTTACAAAACAAGATATCTACATTTGTAGAAAAGTGTTGCGAAACGCAACTGTTATAACTCATGTTATGAGTAGCAACTCACATGTAGATACAGACAAATATGTACAGAATTGTCGATTTTTTTTTTTTTTTTTTTTTTGAGTGGAGGTTTAACGACCACCGTGAGCAACTCAATGGGCTATAAGCAGTCGCCCGTCCCTAATTTAGGGTCACTGGTTCCAGGGAAGGGAGAGAGCCAGTGCCGTAAGACAAACACAACATCCATGCCTGACCGGGATTCGAACCCGGACCCCTTACGGACGAATGATCAGAGGCCAACGCCTTAGACCACTGCGCCACCGGGGCGGGGCGGCTTGTCGATTTTCCTTGAACTAATTAGTTGAGTTAACTAATTAGTTGAGTTACATTTTAACTAAACATGATCAATCACCATTAAAAAAAAAAGAAATGCAAATATACGGATTCAAAACATAATTGTAAACAATTCAAATTTTAGTTTTATGTGTATAGATAAATACAGACAGGTCACAAAGCCTCACGGTAAAACATTTGTCGTGAGCCGTCTCCAGTCATATGAGCACACCAACAGTTCATTTGCGTTCCCACTAACTGATCTAATTAGGTGAGGAACATTCATACATGATTGATCGCCGTTCAATGAGACAATGCAAATGTACGTATTCAAAACATGATCTTATACAATACAAATTTAGATTTTATATGTATAGATACAAGGAATGTTCAAATGAAAAGGTACGAAACGACATTGTGGGTATAAATGAAGACTTTATTCAAAGTATACACCATAGGCCGTAGCACAACGATCCCATTGATTAACGAGCCGAAGGATTCCTTGTTCCCAGAATTCCTGTGGCCGTGACGAGACAAAGTCCTGCACAGCGTCCTTGAGTTCGTCGTCCGAGTGGAAGCGCTTCCTTGTTCCCAGAATTCCTGTGGCCGTGACGAGACCCAGTCCTGCACAGCGTCCTTGAGTTCGTCGTCCGAGTGGAAGCGCTTCCCTTTCAGATGTTTTTTCAAGGGACCCAACACATGGAAATCGCAGGGTGACATGTCCGGGCTGTAGGGCGGATGGTCAAGCTGCTCCCACTGGAACCTGGCCAGTTCCGCGTGTGTGACCCTTGAGACGTGTGGACGCGCGTTATCATGGAGCAGAACCACACCCTCCGCGATGAATAGCGGCCGGTTTAACACCTTCCGCTGTCAGAAATCGGATAACGCCTCGCTGCTCCTCAATCGTCGAATTTTGCAATGTGAACGCCATCCTGTCCTCACACGCACTGCCGCGTCAATTGGACGGCGCTCTTTATAAGAGCCTCTGCTCTCTCCTGCGCATGCGGGCGCCCGCGCATGCTCCGATCCCCGCCGGCGACTCCAATCGCATCCCTAGATGTGTTGCTACGTTCTCCCATAGCGGCATAGGCAAATATGTTAACGGTTACGTTCTTATGACGTTTCGTACCTTTTCATTTGAACACCCCTAGTATATACAGTCAGTTGACAAATCATCTCTTGAATATCCGCTGTATGCCGACTCCTCGACCTATGAGCACACCTACCGTTCCTTCGGCGTTAGAGCCGGAGGCAAAGCCACCTCCTTTGTGGCTCTCCTTAAAAATGCAATGACAAGTAGTAGTATTTGATTAATTATAATGGTTAGATTAGTAAACCCATGCGTTTTTACGAGCTAAAACTTCTACGTCAATCCGACCAACTGCTGCAGTTAGATTGTTACCTAACTGAAATTTCGTTTGTTAGGGACAAACGATGATCTTCAATTTTAGGACGAAAGCCACATTACACACTTATGAACGAAACCCAGGTAAGCTGACTGTATGCAACAAATTGTAAGTGTTTAACAAAAATGGCATTCCTAAAGGTGGAAAGCACGACCTACATATTTCAATTAGAATCAACTACAAGGAAGGATCAATTATCAAAACCGCAAAAAAAAAAAAAAGATTGCGACTTCAAATCTTTCGTGAATGACAGTATCTCTGTACATGTGAGACACTTCCTCAAAGTGACCCATTCCATGAACACATTATGTAATGAAACAGGGTAGAGGATTAATTGTTAAGAATGACAATGAAATCACGATGTGCAAGTCCGCACAACAGCACTTCGCCTAGCAAGAGCCGCAGGCAGACTTTTGGTGGAAGACACATTCAAGTCGCAATGAACTCCATTTAATCCTCAGTGTGAGGAAATCAACCGTTCACTTAATACACTATAAAGGAAAGATGAACATTTGACATTACAAAAAAAAATAGCAAAGAATATTTAAACAGAGAAACAGCTGTGTGCAAGCATATCTATGCTGAAGACCCACGGGCAGCTGATAAAGCCACACGCATCACCTCTGTCTTCTCCGCTTTATACGGTTAGATGAACAAATCTGTTACGTACTTCATACCAAGTTGATCCCGGGGACCACTCAGAATGAAAGATCCCTTGACTAGAGTTACAAGAGTGGGTTGCATATTCCAATGACAGACGTGTAGTTAAAGCATTTCGAAAACGAAGTTACAAAACGTTACCCGCTTCGACAATGGAGGGGATAGGAGAAATGTGTCTTAATGATTGCCAAAATCCATGAATTGAAACTTTTGCTAACACAAAAAATACGAGCAGATGTTCGGTCGATGCTGTGTAAGCCTGTCACGAGGGACCAAATAATTGAACTCATGACGATAGTGCATATGAGGACACACTTTGCCAACAAGGATGTTTAGGAGTTGAAATAACGGTTCTAATACACAGCTTAGTTGAAAATGTGGAAAGTGTCCCCGAAATCACCGCAGAAGGGGCAGTCCGAGTCATTTCTGAGACCCCATCTGGCCAGCCTTTCCGGTGTTGGGAGTCTGTCCAAAAATCTCCACTGTATGTCACGTTCCTCCGGGAGGCCGACGGTGCGGTGCGGAGCACTCCACACCGCCCGCCCTACCCCCGGGGGAATTGACGGGATGGAAATTGGAGAAGTCGAACCCAACAACATTTTTTTATAAATCAACCTAGACCGGAGGTTGTGAAGTAACATTGGCCCAGACGGGTGGGACAAAGCAAACGGAAGAGATAAAGGAACTGGCGCTTGAGAAATGAGACCCGATGAAGAAACAAAAATTGGAAACAAACGTTTCAAAGCAGAATGTAAAGAGGCCAATTTGTCCACATTCGTTGAAGAATTTGGAAGTTGTGCGGAAACAAATGAAAATGAGAGCCATTGGAGGTCAAGTCCCACCAGCTGTGTATACGAGAGTTTATTATGCACTGCGATGGCGACCCCTGATCCGGTTTGAGTCCCATAACAGTGAAAGAATTTGTACGGCCACACCCTCCAACGGTGCATCGGGGTCACAGGAGTACAATTGGTGTCCTGCAAATACAGGATTTCAGGCAGGGTTGGGGAGAGATCCTCAAAAGCAAGAGAGTTCGCAAAAAATTTGCGAGCCCTCTATAATTGAACTTCTTCTCGGCGTTTGATAAATAATCTGAAATTTTAGCTTGGTAACGTGGCAAATAGGAACGAAGGCGATGTTTCTGTGGAGTGACATTAGTAAAAACTCACAATATGCTTGTAATTGTTTATATCCGGCTTCAAAGTCCACCGGATGTTCTTGATGAAATTGTTTGGTGAAACACCTTCGCCCCTGTTTGCCTGTAAAAATGTTTTCCAAGATGTCTTTTGAGTACGGCGGTTCCGCCGAGTATGGACACATGTCCACTAGGTCATTCATATTACAATACGCTGGAATTGACACTGATGCTTAACTTGCTTTACGTGTTAGTCCGGTGATAACTCGCTTTAAACCAGCTGCTAAAATGGATGGTCCTCCTCTCACTCCACCATCCACTGATTCAGTGGAATGAGCGGTTGTTAGTTTTCCTGATTTTGAACGCTTATGCTTAGTGCCGGCCATGTGTTTTTTCTCGACAGTTTTGGCACGAGGGCACAGACCGAGGGGAGAACAGCTTCTTTGCTGTTGCTAAGGCAGAAGTTTCGACCAATGAGAGAGGTCAACGGATTTGAGCACCCCGGCTTCAAGGGAGCGAAGCGTCACTCTTATCTTTTCTTTTCGGCCGGCAGCATGTAATGAGAGCGGGGACTCCGTTGGAAGCCCCAACCCCCGCCTCCCAGCCGGCTCTTCGTGAGCTTTGGCTGGCTGGGCGAAAAAAGGGGGAAAAGGCGTGAGTGGACCCAGTGTCCCAAGCAGGACTGAATATTATAATCGAAAAAAAAAAGGAATAAAATAGAAAATTAATCAAAATTACTCCGCGCTCCCAGTTTGCCGGCTATCTGTCAGCGATGACCAGCAACGCTTCTTGCCTGGACCATCCTACGAAATCCAAGATGGAGGGAGGCTGATTCCGCTTGACCCAGGAGGCAGTGTGGAGGATCCATAATGTAACTTGGAGTTCGCCCGGGTTTTCAACCATCATGAAGAAAAGTCCTTCCTGAAACCGAGAGAAAGATTCCTGCCAGTGACCTTTCACCTGGGAGCCCATACTGTGCTTTCACTTCCACGAAGACCAGCAGAGAAACCATGATCGGGCGTATTATGGACTGCAAACCTTCAGTCCCAGCGAAAAAAAAAGGGGAAAGAGGGAAGGGAAAAGCAGACTGCCGCTGTTACAAGTGGACTTTTTTTTTATTTTTTATTTTTTGTGCCCTTCCTTTGAAGTCAGCCAGAAAGGTAATGTCCTAATTTATGCTTTGTAATTATGAAACGAGTGGGTTTTAAAATGCGGCTGTCGAGAAAAAAATATGTTGCAAAGAAAGAGATAGGTTAGGGTTACTCTAAAATATTTAACATGTGAGTTTTTGATAGTGGTTTCAGTTATAATCTATGGTCAGGTTTCAGTTATAAACCATGCTTGGGTCAGTAGAACTAAAGTAATAAAAATGTAAATGTTTTTCCATTCAGGTTTTTTTATGATAGTGTTATGCTGTGTAAGTTTTTACAGGTGTAAAGAATATCTGAAATCCAAATTGTGTTATAATCTATCATGAAAAAGCAACTCCTCAAACCAGTTATTATTATTATTGAAATTTAACTCTGTGTGCTTGGTAAATTTTAATATTGTATAAATTGTATTTGGTAGTAGTAAGTATAAAGTAAGAGTCTGGTAGTAAGTTTTTTTGTCTTAAAGGCAGGTTATGGTGATTTTCTAGTTTGGCAAGAAAGGGGTGTAAAATTGTTTGTACCATTTACCAGTTAGTGTGACTAGGGACCATATCAGCAGATGGATCGGGAAAATTAATTTTCACGAGTGGGAGACATTAAAAAGGGCATGCACACTGACTAGGTTAATAAAGTGTGTACTGTACATTACCCTTGTATAAGGTTGGAATTCTTCAGGAGGAGGTGATTTCTGGAAATGGATAGATTTGCGATAGGTGTTGAATTTTTCTGGAAATAAGTGGTTCTGCGGTATACTGATTTTCTGGGAGATGAGTGAGTACAGTGTGTTCCTGGGAAATAAAGATAAGTGATTTTCTAGGAAAGAAGTGTGTTCTTGGGAAAATGAAGATATGAAGTGTGTTCCTGGGAAAATTAGGATAAGAAGTAATTTTCTGGAATAAAAGGTGATGTATTGAAATTTCTGGAGATGAGGATGTTGATGTAGTTTTCTGGAAAATAGAGAATGAGATATTTTGGGGGCAAGATAACTCTGGTGAGATGCTTTTCCCTATGTGGACACGCCTCGAGTCTGAAAGGGTGCATGAAAACAGATTGGGGGATTTGTTTTTGCCCGAGTTAGCTCGTTGGCTCATAGGAGGTGGTATCTATCAGAGAGTGAAGTGATGTTGTCCCAAAATCAGAGTGAAGAACCAATACAGGGTGATAGTCACACATATTTTACCATATCGGTGCATAGGTCGAATTGGATTCACGACCCAATCTCACCTTCAGCCTCAATAAAACTTCCTCCCAGTGAGAATTTTGTTTTTAAGTGAAATTTAGTAATTTGACTGAGATGTTTTGCCTACACGTTACCTCAGTGGCTTACTACATGAGTTAGTAAAAAATTACTACAAGCTTACATGGTACTAGTTTGATTTTTTTCGATTAAGTTGTTTATAAATTGCTGGTGATAATTAGTGGTGTAAATTTTAAATTGTTGTGAACAGTGGGAGTGCAGATAAGTATGAATTTGTGTCCAGGAGTGTTGAGAGTTAGTGTTTGCCTTTTGTTTACATAGTGGGATTTTGTGTACTCAGAGCAAGTTTGAATAGTGAAGTATTTTGAATTTTTCCAGATGATAGGGTGAATTTTAAGTATATTTGTCAGCATTATTGTGTAATGATAACTTTTGAGGTAATTGAGTAAGGTATTTAGTACAGTGTGTTTAGTAGAGTGATTTTGTATCAAGTAATGCTAGAATGTTGAGTATATTAAGTTTTAATGCAAATTTTCCTGGTAATGTAGGATTGTTTACGGAAGTAACTTTTGGTTATTTATAATTTTTTTACTCAGTTATTGCAATTTTAAAGTTAATGTTGGTTAAGGAAACTGGTTTGAGGGGTGTGTTCGAAAGGAAATGAAATCTGTATTGTGTATACAATAATCTTTAAATTTATGAAGAGAGAGAGATTTACCTTCCACATACTTAAGTTGCACACCATGTTAAAGCAAGTGTTTGTACTGTGCGGTGTAATTCAATGAAATTCTGGTATTTATATTCTGTTTTGGTACTGTGACCGGTGCGATAATTTCATCCAAGACTCTAAGCTGTCAGATGTTTATTGTTTTTTGGCCCAGTGGTCGGGTTTGAAATTGTGTCCAAAATTTAATCTCACTCTTGTTAAGTTTTACAATAAATATAGGCCAAGTGGCCTTTCAAAAACCTAAACCTTAGTGCAGTGAAGTTTTAGATATTTTCAGTTTAAATTTTCATCACATGGTTCAACTGCATCCCCCTCAGCAATGACTGAGGTGGGAAAGTAATCTTAGGTTATTGTGGTAAAATCAATGTTTTTGTCCTATCTATTTGATCATCGCCACTTCCAAAAGGTTATTTACACGTGTACATTGTATACCATTAAATTTTAGTGTTTACAAATTTGGTACACATGCAAACAATAGTTACCTTTCTTACACTTTCAGGTGTATCTACTCAGCAAACGCAAACAGTACAATAGTAACTTTTGGGAGTTTCCAAATTCAGTGGTGCATTTTATTTTTTCTATTTTGTTTCATGGCCTTAGTCAAAATTTCAGTTTTGTTTCAAAATGCATCCACCCATCTCCCAAATTTTTAATTTTCTACAATTTACTTATAAATTTCAATATTAGCATAAAACTAGAGTTTTTTGTTGATATCCTTCAAAACTTTTCCCCATAACAGTCGAACCCGAGTCCCCTCATTCCGGAATAAGTCGCTCTACCAATTGAGCTACGCGGACGTTCGTTGTCGCTGCTATCTGCCTTTATGTCATGTGCGTCCTGCTGGGCAGGCACGTCACACTCTCCCATGCTTAAATCCTGCACCCCAGTTTTTGACCGTGGCATGTCAAGGCAAGATCGCTTAAAGTTTACTGATTGCTCTCACGAATTTCTTTTTGAGACATGCTCTTTAAATGCATGTACTCAATGACTGTACTCTGCTTGATTCTCCCAACAGCAGCCATCGTTACGCACCTTCCACATTTCAACGCCATCTTGGAAGTTTTGAAAAGACAACACAAATCTCATTTTTCTTTTGTTTGGTACACTGGAAGGAAAAGACACACAAATCTCAACTTGTCACTAACTTAAGCCTTGGACAATTCGATCAAGTTAACAGAGGATTACATTTGTGACAAATGATCCCTATATGTCACAAACCTAAGCCTCTGACAACTTAAGCGAGTGTTCAGAGGCTTAGGTTTGTGAGAAATGATCCCTACTTGTCGCAAACTTAAGCCTTTGACCGTCCGGACAAGTTGTCAGAGGTTTACGTTTGTGACAAATGATCTCTACTTGCAGGGAAGGCTTCATGGGTGTGCGACCTTTGCAGTCTCACAGGGCCCCGCGCTTAGAGGTGCCCCGCGTTCGCGTTTCTGTGATGTTTTTGAATTTTTAATATTTTTTTCTTGTATTAAAAATAAATGACACTTAATGATGTAAAAATGGCATTTCATAAATTTGTACATCATTACACTTTATTGCCTTAGTGAACAGAATTAAAGTATCTTGGGTCCATCGGGATGATTCACCGTGTCACTGAAAGAAAATTTGCATTAATGACATATATATTGCTTTTTAGCATTTAGGCACTGGCAAGTCTGTTAAATTTTTTGCGGATTTTAACTCTTTCTTTTCTTGGTAACTTTGCGCGTTTTTTTTGGAAACTTAGGCCAAGCAGCTGGCCATTCATAGTTCTTGTACTTTGCGCTGTGTTTTCAAAGTAGTTAAGTTATTAATAACTACTTAATTATGCACTTAAAGCACTTCTGAAATACTTTGTACATATTGCAACTAATTGTTTATGTCATACACTGCCGGACAATTGCTAAGAACGGATGACAATAGCAACGATACCAACCATAAAATGGAAGGCAGGAAAATGTGGAAATTAGCATAAGTGCGGGATACAGTAAGACGTGTTGTGCGTATGCAAATTTTGGATTGCCGAACTTGTTCGTGACGTCATAGCGCTATCAAGAGATATAAAGGATTTGACGCGTATTGACCGTTGTTGTTCAAACGCAAAGTTGAAAGGGAAAGAATCAATTGACGAACTTGCAACTTTCAGTATGTCTTCCCGACATCACCTAGATGATTTTACGCGTGGCCGTATTATTGGCAAGATTGAAGAAGGGCGAAAAATAACAGATGTTGCCAGGGAGTTCGACGTCAGCCACAGTGTTGTTTCAAGGCTTTGGAAATCATTTCAAACAAATGGAGAGTGTAGCAAACGTCACGGGGGAGGTCGTGTTCGCAGTACGACACCTGCAGAAGATCGGTACATAGTGCTATCAACAAAAAGACGCCGGCGCAGCACAGCTAGTGTGGTAGCAAATCAGTTTATGGCTGCTACTGGCAAGCGGATCTCCCGAAAAACTGTCGCTAGACGTTGCATGAAGGAGGACTATACGCCCGCCGTCCTGTTGTGTGCATCCAATTGTCCACACGTCACCGTACCACCCGTTTGCAATGGTGCCATCAACATTGCAATGGGACTGATAACGACTGGTCTGCTGTCCTCTTCTCAGATGTGAGTAGATACAGTCTATCGTCTGATTGTCCACGACAACTGATCTGGCGTGATAGGGGTACTGCATATTGTCCAGCAAACATACTGGAAAGGGACCGATATCCGACATGTAGTGTCATGGTATGGGCTGGCATCATGATCAATGGCCATACGTCCCTCTATGTGCTTCCAACCGGGACTATGACTGGCCAACGATACATTAATGATGTTCTGCTACCTCATGTTCGCATGTTCCGTGGTGCTGTCGGTGATAGATTCATTTTCATGGACGACAACGCAACATGTCATCGAACAGTCGCTGTCCAGGAGTGCCTTGAGAGCGAGGATATTCAACGCCTCGTATGGCCAGCACGTTCTCTAGATCTGAATCCCATTGAAAATGTGTGGGATGCTTTGAGGAGGAGTCTTGCTGGTCACCAATGCCCTCCAATAAACAAGGACACCCTCATCCGTGCACTGACAGAGGAATGGGATAAATTACCCCAACAGCTGCTTGATAATGTTGTGCAAAGCATGACACGACGTGTGAAATCTTGCATCGCCCTCCATGGTGGCCATATCCTGTATTGACATCTTACGCCGGAACGCCTGCGGACGGTAATTGCATTTTTTTCACGTTTACGTATTCTGCACAAAATGGCCTGTTAGTCCCTTGAACACGTTCCAAAGCCTTCTAGATTTCAGAGCACAATAAATTGTCTTTCTTATAATGTCCTGGCATTCTGACATTATTTTATTTCACTTGGCATCCAACCACACTTACTTTTTTATGCGCTATATAGCCGTTTATGATTCGTCCTTAGCAATTGTCCAGCAGTGTATAACCTTCACAAAGCATTTCTTTAGTTAATTATTGTCTTTTTTTTATTGTCGTTTTTGTGTTGTCAGAAGTTGTGGAGTAGGGGTTTTAGAATCAAGTTTTCTTTCAAGAATTTGAGTTTTAAATAATTAATATTTCCTTTTTTAATTGCAATGTAAGAATTTGGACTACTTTTGCATTGCTATGCAGGTTTAAATTCTCTCTCAGGCGAACTTGGCATTTCGTTATTGCTGAACATTATTTCTAATTATTATGTCACTCTCAGAACTTGTGTTTTCTTTAATCTTCTTCTTTCTGTTTAATATTAACAGATGAAGAGCATGGGTCGGGCCAGGAAAGTTATGGATGCAAGCTAAATTGTTAACTAAAGCTAGGTCATACAACTCTGCGGAGGTCATGACATATCATCATCATTGTCAACCATTATCAATCCACTGCTGGACGAAGGTCTCCCCAAGTTTCCTCCACAACGGTCTGTCTTGTGCCAGTCTCCTCCATGTCACTCCCGCATATTTACGAATTTCATCCACCCATCTCCCATGTGGTCTTTTCCTGGGTCTTTTCCTGTCCCTTGGAATCCAATCTAAAATTTCGGCTGTCCATCTATGGTCTGTCCTTCTGGCAGTATGTCCAGCCCATTTAAAATTATATATAAATATATATATATATATATATATGACATATATATATATATATATATATATTTTTAAATTTTGGTGGGCTTATTACTTGCATCTATGGCTTTGCAGAAACTCATTTCCAACTAGGTCTTTGTGGAAGTGAGAAAATGCAGAGTTTTTGCTGGTCCTTGATAAAGCCAAGGCTCAGTATTCTAGACACTTTCTACATTCAGTTGTTTTATTTTATTTTTTATTTTTCTCTTTTTACTCACACCGGTAGATACATAACTTTTTCTATGTTGTACTTGGTATGAGTCAAAAATATTTTTTTTGCTTAGGTCTCATCTTAATAGAATATATATATATATATCATCATCATCATCATTGTCAACCATTATCAATCCACTGCTGGACGAAGGTCTCCCCAAGTTTCTTCCACAACGGTCTGCCTTGTGCCAGTCTCCTCCATGTCACTCCCGCATACTTTCGAATTTCATCCACCCATCTTCCATGTGGTCTTCTTCTGGGTCTTTTCCTGTCCCTTGGAATCCAATCTAAAATTTCGGCTGTCCATCGATGGTCTGTTCTTCTGGCAGTATGTCCAGCCCATTGCCATTTCAGGGATTTAACTCTGATCATGATGTCTTCCACTCTTGTCATTTTTCGGATCCACGTGTTCCTCTTCTTATCTCTCCTGGTTACACCAAGCATGCACCTCTCCATGCTTCTTTGAGTTGTTTGCAGCCTTCGTATGTCTTTTTTAGCTAAGGTCCACGTCTCTGCACCATACGTAAGTACTGGAAGGATGCATTGATCAAACACTTTTCTTTTAAGACATAATGGCATATTGCTCTTGAAAATTATGCTGTTTCTTCCAAAAGCTCTCCAGGCAAGTTTTGTACGCCGATTAATTTCTTCACCAATGTGACCCTCACTTGATATCTGCTGTCCAAGATAAACGTACGTGTCTGTTATCTCCAGCTTTTCTCCATCAATCGATAAATCTCCATTTCTTGTAAAAGCATTGTACATCACTTTTGTCTTCTGAAAGTTCATTTTTAATCCCACTTCTTTACTCTTGTCAGCAAGTTCCTGGATCATACCCTGTAGCTCTGATGGGGTAGTTGCAAAAATGACTATGTCATCAGCAAAACGAAGGTGGGTTAGATAATCTCCATTAATCTTTATCCCTTTGTTTTCCCAGTTCAGTGATTGAAAGACATTTTCCAATGTGGCATTAAAGAGCTTCGGAGATATGGTGTCACCTTGTCTCACTCCTTTTCCAATTTTTATGTGTGTTGTATTTTCAAACAGCCGAATCTTTGCACTTGCATTTTCATAGATGTTATTAATAATATTAATGTATGCATCTTCAATACGGCAGGATTTCAGAGCCATTGTAACTGCTGATGGTTTCACCGAATCAAAGGCTTTTTCATAATCGATAAAAGCCATGCACAATGGAAGTTCATATTCCCTCGCTCTTTCAATTAGTTCTCTCAGTACGTGGATATGATCTATTGTGCTGTAGCCACTCCTGAATCCAGCTTGTTCTCTCGGTTGAGCCATGTCCAGTGTTACCTTCAAGCGGTGTGAAAGAACTTTAGTGAAGATTTTATAAACCACTGATAGGAGGCTGATAGGTCTGTAGTTCCTGAGATCCTCAATGTCACCTTTTTTATGTAGCAAGATCTTTGTAGCGTTGTTCCAATCCTCAGGAATTTTCCCTTCATTAAGGCATCGAGTGAAAATTTGGGCGAGTACTGTTTCGATTTCTCCACTTGCTTCTTGTATGATGTCTACAGTAATTCCATCTTCTCCTGGAGCTTTTCCCCGCTTCATGTTATTGATTGCATGTGCAACTTCTGCTGGAAGGACTGGAAGAACTCTGGTACTGGTACCTTTCATGATGTCTGGAGTACATGTATCATCCCTTTCATATAATTTGGAGTAGAAATCTTTCACTCTTGTCAAAATTTCGCCTCTATTTCTTGTTACAGAACCATCTTCTTTTTTCAGTGCCATAATCTGTTTTTTCCCCTTACTGAGATGTCCCTTTGCTATCTTTAGGCTTTGGTTGTTTTCAATTGCTTTCCTTACTAGTTCACAGTTGAATTTCCTTACGTCTTCAGTGATACTTTTTCGTACTGTCTTGCATAGCTCTATATATTCCACTTTGGAAGTCACATCTTCTTTAGTTGTCCTCATCACTCTTCTTTTTTGCATCAACATTTTGGTTTTTCCTGATAATTTGTTCACATGCAATTTGTTCTTAGACCCAGCTAATTTTGTTGCTGTTTCCATAAGAGCTTTGGTTACTTTGCTGTTAACTTCAGAAATATCCACTTCTTCCGATGTTAGGCCTTCTAAAGCAGAGAATCTGTTCTTCAGTTCCAATTTGAAGGTATTATGGTGTTTTTTAAGGTTGGTTATGTCAATACATTTTGTTTGTCTTATGAGCTTGCTACGTTCGAGTTTAGTGTTGAGGTGCATCTGTAACGTACCAGGAGATGTGACGTACCTGCCCGAAGGACGCACACGACATAAAGGCAGATAGGAATCAGAACGAAAGTCCGCGTAGCTTAATTGGTAGAGCAACTTATTCCGGAATGAGTAGACCCGGGTTCGAATCCCGGCGCAGACCAAAAATGACGGAGAAATTCACTTCGTTATAATGGCGCCCGAACTATCCGGATGACCTGACCGTTCAAAATCTCGCATTGGTGTGATGTTATTTCCACACCGCGAGATAGGAAAAATAAGAGATTCCTTTCTCCAGCACTTCGAAAAAAAAAACAACGGGGAGATGATGTAACGTACCAGGAGATGTGACGTACCTGCCAGAAGGACGCACACGACATAAAGGCAGATAGGAATCAGAATAAAACGTCCGCGTAGCTTAATTGGTAGAGCAACTTATTCCGGAATGAGTGGACCCGGGTTCGAATCCTGGCGCGGATAAAAATTACGGAGAAATTCCCTTCGCTATAATTGCGCCCGAACTATCCGGATGACCCGACCGTTCAAAATCTCGCGTTGGTGTGATGTTATTTCCACACCGCGAGATAAGAAAAATAAGAGAATCCTTTCTCCAGCACTTCGAGAGAAAAGAAAATAAATAAATAAGGGGGAGATGATGTAACGTACCAGGAGATGTGACGTACCTGCCCGAAGGACGCACACGACATAAAGGCAGATAGGAATCAGAACAAATGTCCGCGTAGCTTAATTGGTAGAGCAACTTATTCCGGAATGAGTAGACCCGGGTTCGAATCCCGGCGCAGACCAAAAATGACGGAGAAATTTACTTCGTTATACATCTTACATCTCACCAATCTATGGTCACTGCCTGTGTTGAACTTGTTTAGCACACTGCAGTCTTCTATGACGAATTTTTTGTTACACATAATAAAATCAATTTCACTTGTCGTCCCATTTGGATGTCTCCAGGTCCATTTCCTGTGTGGCTTTTTCTTGAAAAAGGAGTTCAAGATGAAAAACCCTTCTGCCTCTGCAAACTCTACGAGAGTATTTCCACGCTGGTTTCTGTTGCCATGACCGAATTTACCTACTGAAGTTTCATTCTGTTGCCGTTGCCCTATTTTTGCATTGAAATCTCCCATAATTATCTTCAAGTGCTGCTTACCTTTATTATTTAGATCACGAATTTCGTCATAAAATTCTTCAATTTCTTCTTCAGCATGACTTGTGGTGGGTGCATAAGTTTGAGTAATCTGAGCCTGGTATCTTCTCGAGAGTTGGATAACGAGTCGTGCAGCTCTGTCAGAGGAACTTTCAACTTCTACAGCTTTATCCTTCAGTTTCTTGTTTATTATAAATCCAACACCACTAGTTCTGCCAGTATCTGTCCCACGATAGTAGAAGAGATGTCCACTTTTCAGTTCAATGAGATATATATATATATAATCACCCAGATCTCTCTGGAACGCTCTGACGTCACAGCAGTGTCACAGTTACGTTATAGCCACTATAGTTACGTCTGAATTCTGCCGCAATCACAAGCTGTCAGTTTTTCGCGTGCGTGGGCGGCGAATCTCTGGCAGATGGTTTATCAATAAACAAAAGTGAAAAACGTATCTTTGCGAGTTTTTCTATGAAACTGACTGAAATTTTAATTGTAACACTATAACTGACAGATCGATTGTACCTGGCGACGACGAGTGACGGCGAATTGATAAACTGCAACATAACGCCGTTTCGGGATTATCAGGACACTAGACCAATGCCACTGGTTCCCAGAGACTTTTACAAGCAAGCCGCGGACCAGTAAAATTTCACAAATTGCTTCGCGGAGCGACCGGCACGAAGTTGCTTTTATGTACAAGGACGTCTGTACATACCTGTTTTTACTGGTCAAATTCGGAAATCTCTACCGTTCCTCAAATTTTCCTCCGTTTCCGCGAACCGGCGGAAACCTCGTGACGGACCGGTGGTGTTTGGGAAACACTGCACTAGACTGCTATCGCACGCACCTCATCTGAGCTACAAAGCTGAAAGCTCCCACTAACCACTAAAACAAATTACAATTAACTGTAGAACGTGGCTAGAAAAAGAATCTTTCTTCCTAAAAGTAAAGAGACAGAAATGATAAGGTAAGAGTTTTCTAAAAATTGCGTTACTCATTTAGTATTGTACGGACGGTACCTCAATATTTAAATCATGAATCATTGAAAATGACATTTCCTATTATCCTATCTTATTTGTTTAAGGCTGTCTTTGAATTAGTGTTAGGCTTCATCTTCTGCGATAGATGGCGCAAGATATCACTCCTTGTGCGTGGCTTTTACGTCTTGAGGGATTGTCTTAGAAGTTGGCGTCAGCGAATGACTGAACATCTTACCATATTCAGAATGGAAGCGGTCTCTCGTTGGCTCCACAATGAAAAGACAAAATACACGGCGGTTGCGTTTTAACCAATGACATTGTTTGGGGGTGGAGGTAGGCGTAGTTTCAGTCTCAAATTCAAAGGTTTTCTGGTAATGTACACATTTTCTCTTCAAAAAATGAACATACAGAAGAATTTAAAATTATCTATAGAAGACAAGATTCCAATCTCACTTCAGTGGCCATTCTTTGATTTCTATTTGGCCTAGATAATTTAAAAAATCAGACAGAAATGAGAGATTTCGTTTCTTCCACACAGAAACACCACCAAGCTAACATATGGCGCCATCTAGCGCCAAATTGGAATACTTTCGAGTCAGATAAATTGAATTTAAAAAACAGTTCTAACAAATTTTTCTGAAAAATACTTGCGACACGCATTAGCTATGGGTCGTTTTTATTTGTGCTCAAATTTTCAAACTGTACAAAGTAATAGTTTTCGAGAAAATGTGTACAAAAGAATTTGCATTACAGATAAAGGACAGAATTTCTGTTACACTCATTCAAAGACAGCCTTAAACGATAGCTATTTTTTTTTTAATTTTGGATAAATTACATTAATTTTTGCCATCAGCACGCATTTCGACGAGGGGCGGGAATTATATTTTGTCGCTTCAATTCAAGCAACTTCAATTTGATCTGGCAAGGTAAATTAATATAGCGTAATTTTAAAATGTCTTTTTATTTTTTAATGAGTAATAATAACAGCTTATTATAACTCATGAATAAATAATAATTAACATTCCTTAGTACCACCACGCTTTATTAAGCTTCATGAAAAAATGAAAAAATGTGGTTTCTCTACCGGACCTCGCCTTTCTTTCAAAAACGTTCCAACGTCCAAGCCGATTTAGTAGATGTTGAACTCGCTAGGAAAAGGCTCCTGCATTTTCGTTTTGCACTGGGCCCCGCAAATTATGCAGCTAGGCCTGCCTACTTGTCAGAGACTTTTAGCCTTTGATCATTCGGTCAAGTTGTCAGAGGCTTAGGTTTGTGTCAAATGATTCCTACTATAAGTCTTTAACCATTCAGAGTCTTAGGTTTGTGTCAAATGATTCCTACTATAAGTCTTTAACCATTCAGAGTCTTAGGTTTGTGTCAAATGATTCCTACTATAAGTCTTTAACCATTCAGAGTCTTAGGTTTGTGACAAATGAATGTCACAATCTTAAGCCTCTGACCATTCAGCGATTTTTGTTTTGTTCTGTTTTGTCTTTTGTAAGTTAGGCGACATTCGTGAGCATCGAAGGTCGTCCCAAACTTTGAGCACTGACTCCCGTGCGGGGAGCAAAAGAAGATCAGTGATGCGGGGGAGGGGGGGGCGCCGTCTATGCCAGTAATTCAGTACGATTGCCTGCTCACTGGTCAGGCGATTAGCCAGATACTTGCGCTTCTGTCCACATGGTCATCGCAAGTTACTTTTCCTTGCAATGATTTTCAGTGAATTTCAGAAAATATGGGGAAATAAGTGAATGCGCATAAACCCTATGATTTCGCTATTTCCTTTTTCTTTTTTGTGTAATTTTCGTCTTACCAAGGAAAAGTCTACTAGTAATATGCGTACGTTAATTCAGTTACACTACAGTTAGAAATAAACTGCGCATGATTCTTACATTTCCTAGCTTTCTCTAGTACAAAAAAAAAACTAATTCTATTCTTATCTAATGATCGCTGCCACAAAATAATTTTATTGCTGTAGGCCTCATTCCGACAAGATATCGACAAAAAAAAATGCACACATTTCGAAAGCATTGAACTGTGGAGGAGCACCATGGCGTAACGTGAAACTCCCGGTAGTTTCTAGCGACCGACAATGTTATTTCTCACATAGCTGTCTGTCATTCGATAAAACAGCATAACGGTGAAATTCGCATTCATCTGGTGCATCCTGCGTTGGCGTTCTACGAAGGAATACAAACGCTTCTACGACGACAGGTGTATGTCGGTCCGATCTTGCGTCATTGCTACTTCCTGTTATTCATTACTGCAAATGAAACTCTTTTCCTGCTGTTTGTGGGAGCAATTATTTTCGCACTGCCCCAAATAATTTAACCTCTTTAAACCTGCCTAATTTGTTTTCGTAGCTTTTTTGCGAAACAGTCCTGGCAATCTAAAATAACAAAAAAACCTCATGTGTCTGCCTCTGCTAGAAATTTCTCAGAACCATGAAATCCATAGTGCTATCAGCTCGATGCATTCGTTTAAGATAACTTGAGAACATGCAGTTCAAGGTCAGAGCCAGGATTTGTTATTGGGCACTGCAGTTTCCACATACATCATTCGCTAGTAGGCAGAAATTCTTCGCATAAGTGGTACGAATTTCTTGATAGCGCAAGTTGTTGGCGTTTAAAGTCCCGTGCTTAGAGTTTAAGACCTGGACTTAATCATTCACAAGTCCCATGGCATGAGTGTGGACGAGTCTGTGGTGGACATTGGAAGCAGGAAGTTTCAAAGTGACCTTTCCTACTTTAGACTGTCAGGTTTCGAACCCTTCAAGGTATGATGCTGGAAGCATCTATTGCTACTGGCAGACTCTGGGGAATAAAGCATTCAACGTTGCTCAATCTTAAAATAAAAAAGAAAGGAAGTCTGGCTCGACTTTAGAACTTATGTTAAGTTAGAGCTCAAAATAAGTTTCTACCTTAATTCAAAGATAGATGCTAAAACCACCTATTGCGACTGACGAATTCCAAGAAATAAAGCATTTAGTTCTCCTCAACTTTACAATCAAAGAATGAAGTCTTGCTCGACTTTAGAACATGTTAAATTACAGCTTAAAATCCGTTTCTATTAATACATTTAAAATACGTTTCTATTAAGTCAAACGTTTTACCATATTTAGATCACTTCATGTCTTCATGCGTACCTTTATGACGAAAGCTGACTAGCATTTAAAGTATAGGCCATCGTGTTGCACCGACTTTAGCCATCTGTCTGCCAGTTCTTCGATTCCGCGGAGGTACTACTTCTTGTTGCTAGAGGCAAAGAACTCCTTAAACCCAGCTGCTACCTCCGCCTGGTTGTTGAAGTGCCGCCCGCGAAGCAAGTGGGCCATGGACCAGAACAGGTGATAATCCGACGGGGAAAGATCCGGACTATATGCTGGGTGTGGCATCAGTTCGATGCTCTCAAGTTCCTGGAGTTTTGCCCGGGTCGTTCGCGCGGTATGAGGCCGAGCGTTGTCCTACTGTAGGAGATCGCGCTTTCTGTTTACCAGTGCCGGGTACTTCTCCTCCAAAACTGCGTACATGCGCTCCAGCTGTTCAGAGTAGAGATTGGCGTTGATGGTCCGACTGTCTAGAACAAATTCGTAATGGATTATCCCCTAGAAATTCCACCAGATAAACATCACCTTGTGCTCGAAGCGCCCACGTTTGGCAACAGGTTCAGGAAGCTGGCCCGGGCTCAACCACTGCCGTTGTGTGTTAGGATTATGGAAATAGACCCACTTTTCATCGCACGTAACAATTCTCTTGATGAAACGTACATCGCGCTTGTTTTCTAGAAGTTTCGTGAACACTTCCACTCGGCGTTTTGCTTCAGCTGGCGTCAGTTCGTGAGGGACAATGCGGCAGCTTCTGTAGACCTTGCCAAGGGCCTCAAGGTGACCAACTACGGTGGTCTGTGATACGCCCAGCTCGCCTGATAATCTCCTAGTGCTGGTTGTCAGATTTCTCTCTACGGCCTGGCGCACCGCCTCCAAATCCACGGTTCGCGGCCTACCTGACCTTGGCTTATCATCGAGGTTTCTGTCACCTAAGCAAAATTTCTTGATTTGAACCCATCTTGTTGCGGTGCTGTGTTCCACGGAACCTTACCCTTTCGCATGACAAACGTTTTGTGTTGCTTGAGCAGCGTTATGGTCGAGTTCAAACTCGCAAAGCAAAAGTTAACCCAGCAAAAACAATATTGCTGGGAAAGCAGTGGGCCATTGCTGGCAGCCAGCATTGCCAGCAATGGCCCAGCACTATGTTGCCGCTGCCGAACCGTCAATAAAATGTCCGGGCGGCCAACAGAAGGGCCAGCAGTCCAGGCCAACAGCTGGCCAACAGTTGGCACCCCATCAGTTGTCATATGCCACAACAGGGCCATCAGTGGTCCATCACAGGCAGTAAACGCCACAAGTGGCCCTTCAGTGGCCCTGCAAGTACTTGCCAGAAACGATGGCTAGCCTGATGTGGTCCGCTAGTGGGCCGTTAGTGGCAGCCAGCAACCATGTGACGTAACTGGTGGCTTGCCGAATCTTGTCCGCCAATTTCCCAATAGTAGCAACAATAAAAAAAAATAGCTAAGATAACCGTAGTTTCCTAAAGCTACAACTTTTTTTTCTACCCTTACGAAGCTTGTGAATTAACGCACTGCGCTGGGGAAATTTTCTCGACAGACCGGAAAACCGCCGGTTGCATCTGACTAGATTCGATCCTGGGCCGTGTACCTGGAAACCGCGCTCGCTACCGACCGGACTAGTTCACAACACTGACGTACGTGCTGGAAGCTATCTGTTTGGTATGCAATTTGTAATCGAATGCTTCCCTCTTTCATTTTATTATATTGCGAGGTATTTTTCATAAAAGTCAGTTTCATATAATTGATAAATTAATTCTTTCAACGTAACGATAGTTTTTTTTTTTTTTTTACCTTATAGGAACACTCATTTTCAAGGCGTGTACATACTTAGAGTCGCTTTCCAAAGTTTTGTACTGTCCTTGCCGTCTTGAAAAGAGATTGTTGAATAAATATATATTTACCCGGGTTCATGTCACATTCTGTTACATTTTTAACGTTATGTCTTTCCTTTCCGTTGTCCGAAGCTACATTTGTTTTAAAGAGTAAAAGATATTTTATTTTACTTCTCGTTATTTTTAGAAGCGAATTACTCCCAGTCTTGTGTATTCAACCCATGGATGAGTACACCGCATAGCGTTGCTTTTTTTTTCTTTCAAATAAATAATAAATTTTGTACACGTATAATTCTTTTTTCTTCCAACAAACGCTATTTTAATGGTTTTCCAGGACATGTGTTTCAAGCGGTTTCAAATTTTTTCTTGTTATTCATCCACTCCATTCCATGAATTGTTATTCATGGGAATGGAGTGGGTGTATTTCATGGCTGTAATCTAGTATTTCACGGCTTAATCTGATATCTTCGTCGACGTAAAATTTCATTAGGAAATTAATTCGCCTCTCCACATATGGATTTTTTTCTTAACATCCACTAAAATAACACGATAGCGATAGCGTCGTCTTCAACTAACTGGTACCATGAGAGACACAGCAAGTGTTGCTTCTGCGCATGCGCAGTCCCGATGCTTCCACCTGCTGTTGGAGGTTGCATTGGTTGCCAGCAACGGGCCACTAGTGGCACCTGCTTGGAGGCCCACAATTCACGGCGATGCTGCAGGGCCATCAATGGCTCGCCAACTGATAGTGCTGCCACCAACGGACCACTACCGGGCCGTGAGCGGCAGATTTCAGCCAGCAGTGACCCATCACTGCCAGCTGGTGGCCAGCAGTTTCCCAGCACTTGTGTTTTTGCTGGGTAACTAATTAGCCGGTTGTGGCTGTTCATTTTTTAGGCGCCCCAACCACAGACAGAACGACGACATGCAATGCTGTTCACAGCAACGACTACCACTTTATATCTCTTTCGACTGACGTGACTTGAACTGGCTTAAATACGTGACATACCCGCCACAGCACATGCCTTTATGCAAATATTCCAAAACTTTCGACTCGCCATCGGTAAATTAACTCAATTATTGAAGCTGGAAGCACCTATTGTGAATGCAGTTCTCCAGGAAATAAAGTATTCAGCAGAACTCAAACTTACAAGCAAAGAAAAAACAAGTCTCGCTGGACTAAAACTGAAGTTACAGCTTAAGGTGGACGTCTAATGATTTTGCTTCCTATACTTCCAATGGGCAAATTTCTGTACACATTTTCTTCACAATTAATGCGTTTCCAAGGATGAAAAAATGAACACCGATTAAAATAACTTCATATTATAACTTGGAATACTTAATATTTTCTAAAACATAACCATTATCAAGTAATCCAACATTTGTTTGTCTACTGACGTCATCAGTGTACAGGTCGCGCCATCTTTTTTCTGGTCTGAACACCACCATAGGAAAAGTTATTGATTTTTAATATAAATACGGTTACGTTTTAGAAAATATTTAGTACACTAGGCTATAATATGAAGTTATTTTAACGGATGTTCAAATTTGCATCCTTGGGAACGCAATAATTGTGAAGAACATGTGTACAGAAGTTTGCCCATTGGAAGTATAGGAAACAAAACCACTAGACGTCTATCTTAAAAAGTGTTTGTATTAATAATTTAATTCAAGGATTGATGCTGGAAGCACCTATTGACGGAATCGAGGGAATAAAGCATTCAACGCTCCTCAAGTTTGCACTCAAAGAGAAAAGAAGCTCTACTTTTGAATTTTCTTTAGGTTAGAGCTTAAAATACGTTTTTATTAATAACTTGAACTTCTCGGTTAAATGATCGATAGATGTCTCGCGCTTTCACTGACGGTTAATACTGAAATAAATTTATCGCAGTGTCCAAGTGACTAAAATGCACGGTCGGTTATTACGCTATCTGTGCATATGTTTAGATAGATTCTTAAAAGCTAAAAACGATATTCAGCGTCAAAAAAATGCAGAAGTATTTGCCTCTTAATACTGGGAGTGAGGATACCCTCCGAAAACAACGCGGAGTGAAACACGCAAAGTTGTCGAAGTCCACGGAAATAGTAATACATCACTACTAGTTGGGCTTTTGATAGTGACGAAAATAATCAATTTTTCTTCTTTCGCTCTTACTACATGTAGCGGGAAAAATGATCGATATTTACTCCTCCTCTCTTGACTGAGAATGAGAAAAAAATCACTGGGAACTCGGGCTGCTCAGGAACTAAACATGACATGCATTTATATTTCACGTCGAACAACACATTTTTTGAGAAATTTGCTTCATGCTTTTTCGAGAGAAAGGAGTACTCCTGTCCTTATGAGAGCTTAAATAAACGGCAAATGACTCCTTCCTAATCTTAGGTTGCCGCAATAAGGAAAGGTGAGAACTTGAACCTTAAAACAAACATAACCCATGTGCTATTCTGTAGCAGTTCAGCTGGATATTTATTTTTCCACTTAGTTATTTATTGAAAATTCGCTGTGGTACCAAAAGCGTGCTCGTTATCTCATGGTTCTAGCACGTAAAATGTCATAATCAACAAATGCTGTTTTACTATTCAGGAGTTACGTTTCTGATGATTCCTGCTAAGGGGTAGATAGATAGATAGATAGATAGATAGATCTGCGTGTCTGAAATAAAATAACGTATTCAAAGAAAAAGATAGTCGAATTCGATTGGTAAACTGCCTCAAAATAAGTATCTTGCTGTTTGTTTGTTTTGTAATGTCCTTAAGGGTTTCGTTTAATAGCAAGAAATAAACTGATGAAAGCATTATTTGAGTGCAAGGGAAAGTTATCTGACCGTGGTATTAATAGCAAGCTAATGTTCTTAAATAACCCACAACCCGGAGGAAGAACGATCACAAAACCAGCTCAATGGGAAACATGAAAAGGAACATTTTATAAAAATTCATTTAAAATGTTCGAAATAACAAACGGAAAATTATTATTGCTGCGGATGATGATAATGTGAGACATCAACACTGAAAAGATAACCGCTTAGATGTTTTTATTTTCCAGAAAAACGAAGTGATTCTGAAAGTCTTTACCACTTCTCTGACTGATTTCATAACAGTCCAAACGGTTCTCGTAAACTTGATATCCCTCCATTAAGTGTTCTATTTGGAAAGAACAATCAGCGAGATCGTCTGTCATTTCCAGACCCTCCTATGCGATAGATGAACAAATTGTCCTTCTTTATTTCTTTCCTTTCAATGATTTTCCGTAGATTCAAGGATTCCGTAAAAGATTCTTCATTCGTACGGGCAAATATTTCAGCGACTTTTTTCTTGAGACCGTTACGAAGCATCAAAATCAAAAACCGTGATTAAACTGTCCACAATGCAACACGCCAGCCTTAAGAACGAGTGATTTCACCTACAGCAAGACATGTTTGTTATTCTCTTCTCTTCCTCTCCCTTTATTGGAAGCAGCTGCTCTGAAAAAATATGGGCTAAAACTTTCATCGTCAAGGGTAGCGTTGCGAAGGTAACAGGCGACCGGTGGCAAAATACGAGGGTTGTATCGAAAGTAATGCAAAAGTGAGCATACCTTTTTTATTAAATAACAGAGGTTGTTCAAATTGCACATGTTAGTAGAGTAACGCTTCCTCTATAGTAATCCTTCTTCTTCATTGCAGGTAAATAATGCATTCCAAGCAGAAGCAAACGTGCCGTCATTGACTTCTTGACCAAGGAAGGGTGTAGGCTGTCCGACATCCACAGAAGGCTACAGAATGTTTACAGAGATTACACCATTGGCGAGAGCAATGTGCACGGATGGGAAACCAGCATTGTGAACACAAACCACGCACTGGAAAACCATCATATGCAACCACTGGCACTAATTGTCAGTGAGTGGATGAATTGATTCGCGCGGAGACACGAGTCACAATCCGTGAGCTTGTTGCACAGTTGGACTGTGGTGTACAGAAGATGGTGGAAGAATTAGGGTATCGAAAAATGTGTGCAAAGTGAGTGGTACCTCGGCAGTTGACACCCGATTTGAAGGAGAGAAGAGTGGAAGTCTTCTCTGATCTGCTAAAAACATTTGAAACCAATAAAGACACGTTTAGTGTGCGTGTGGTGACAGGGGAAGAAACGTGGGAGTGTCTTTACAATCCGGAAACGAAGAGTCAAAACATGGAATGGCGTCACACCTCTTTACCTAGGCCGAAGAATTTCAAGAGCCAGCGATCAGCACAGAAAGTCATGGTGACTGTTTTTTGTAATGACAGGGGTGTCATTCTCCTTGATTTTCTTGAACGTGGCAGTACCGTGACCAGCCAGCGGTACATTGAGACACTCAAGAAGCTTAGAGAAGCCTTAAGGAGGAAGAGACCGAACAAGAACATGAAAAGGATCCAAATTCACCATGACAATGCGAGATCACACACATCTTTGGCAACAAATCAGGCAATCAGCAAATTAGGCTGGTAGGTGTTTCGCCATCCGCTGTACAGCCCATGTTCTGGTGCCCTCCGACTTCCACCTGTTCGATCTAATGAAGGACAGTCTCCGGGGACAACGATTTCATGACACAGACGAGGTGAAAGTGGCTGTGAAGAAGTGGGTACAACATTCCACACCTGAAATTTTACAAAGAGGATTCGACAGTTGGGTTGAACGATGGCGCGCAAATGCATCACTTTTTATGGAGACTATGTTGAGTAGTAGATTTGTATAGAGAAAGAGTTACTCTACCAGCATTTGCAATTTGAACGACCTCTATCGGTTAATAAAAAAGTTACGCCCACTTTTGCATTACTTACGGTACAACCCTCATACCTATAAAACATTAGAAACAGGAGTGATGTGCTGTTGACATGGGCATCCTCCGCACAGAGTGGTACGGACCCAATCCGAACGCATACGACATACAGGCAGACGTCAGGGCTTCCCAACCGTGTAACACAATTGATAAACAAGGGCTGAATCGATGAACAACTGCTGATCTGAACGACTTGGATCGTGGAGGCATTGCTGGAGCAAGATAGATGGATTATTCTATCGCCCAAGTGGTAAGAGGTTCCATAGGGGAACAGTATGAACGATGTACCTCGAGTATACCATCGACGGAAGTACCAGCTCCCAGAGAGCAAGAGGTGGCCGACAACACGCCATTGACAACCGAGAACGACATACACTATCTAGGCTCGTACAGACTGGCCGCTCTGCAACGGCGACGCAAATAACATCCATCTTAAATATCGGAAGCTCAAGTAGCGTCGGCGAGCCAACGATATAGTGCACGCTGCACCTCCTGAGCTACGGGAGCTGACGCCCTACTAGTGTGCCTCTGTTGACTGCGTGCCATCGGAAAATACGCCTCTCCTGGTACCAGCAACTTCAAAACTGGACTTCTGCAGAGTGGTGACGCGTCGTGTGGTCAGATGAATCCCGTTATTAGCTGTACTGAGCTAACAGGAGGGTGCGGGTGTGGCGTCGACACCATGAGCCCCGGTAACACATTACATCGATTCGACGTCGAATTTTTGTTCGATATGAAACGTCGAATATAGATGTCCACTTTTGTTACGCCTTTCCGACGTCGAATTTTATACCTATTAAGTCGATATCAAGTCAACAGTAAACGAAAATTCAACCTTTTGAGAGAAACATATACATCGTTGCTACGTAGTTTAGACATCGATTCTACGATGATTTTTCATAGTTTAGACGTCGATTCTACGTTGATTTTTTGTAGTTTAGACGTCGATTCTACGTTGATTTTTCGTAGTTTAGTCATCGGTTCTAGTGCTGTTGTAATGTCGAATCTGCGTTTACTCTACAATTTAGATGCTGAAACATGAAATTCTAAACTTTTAATCGTAGCATAAAACGTAGAATGTATTCGTATTTGTAGTACGATTCTACGACGCTGTCTACGATTAGAAGATCCTATACTTTTTTTTTATTGTTTCAACATCCAAGTCTTTTCGAACGCATTCGAAAAGACATATAATTCTCAAAAATTTCACAAAATCTTTGATGATCTGTCAGCATTGCGCTAGGCCAATCCCCAATTGGTATATGCGTACGTACAAATTATATATCTTAACCCTTTAAGCGGCCGCTGTACCTGAACCAAGAGCTGTCCAAATTTTCCTGCGCTCCTCAAACAGAAGTGTTCCCATAGTGACCAGGTTATACCAAAAGCTACGGCTAAACAATTTCTTTCCTCTTTCATCTCAGGAGTATCGACTATAAATCTGTCGCTGGTTGTTAAGTGCTCCATTACAGTATGTAGTCTGAGTCCCTTATAGTCCTTTATTCTCTGTTCCATAACCCAAGAAACGATTAGGAAGTACTTATCTCCCGGACACCACTTGGTAGAAATAAGTTACTCAAACACCATTTCTGTTCTTTCTTACGTTCGTCGCCCTTTTCGTAATTCTAATCGGAAAAAGTAATCGAAGAGGAAGGATTAATGACAATAATACACCTGAATAACCACTTACAATGACAAACGTACGGTATAAAAAACATGCTTTCTGATGAACAGGTTTCACTCGTTCCTGTCACGTTTGGCCCACTTCTGAGACAGCGAACGTATTCGTTCGAGCTTATTTCAGCCTATTTTGTTAACCCCGAGTTAAATCGTTGCAGCCGGTTAAAGGGTTAAAAAGTTATTCTACTTAAAAGAACGAGACTCAAGTTCTTATAAACATACTTTTCAGCAAAGAAAACAACTTTTAACTTACCGGCGAAAAAGAAGACAGGTAAATAAGAATCTCGTCTTACAACAGAAATGATACAACCAATCAACACCCTAGCATCCGAAACGTTTGTTTGGCGTAATGGTTGCAAAATCCCTTGCGAGCGATGCTTACAGATCGCATAAAAAACATCACATTATTCGACCTAGTGGAACTAAAGGGATAAACTGCGTAAAACCGTCTACATGTATACTAAAATTCAATGTAATGATTTTTCTTGACGTTCCGTCTCATCGATTTTGCGTCGAAAACCATGCCCCGACGTAATATCGACCCGGTAACCAAAAGTCGACGTCGAATTTTGGTTACCAGATCGATATTACCATTTCGATATTACCGGGGTGGCCATGGCTTCCTTGATGTTTCATTTTCAACAGACAGCAGTGACGAATGTACAGAAACCATTGGACATGTGGAGTGGAAATCGAATAATACAGGTTCGATTCCCGTTCCCGAACGACGCAATTCTGAAGTTTTCTGAAGAGCTGGGGAAATTGAAGAAAGGAACTTAGGACATCTCGATACCAAAAAATAGTGAATAAACATTTTTTTCTGGAAGAAGGAAGGTGAACGGCGAATTGCACGCACTTGTGAACAACAAATTTTGCATGACAATGAAGTAAATACTGAGATTTAGATACCAAGAGGGTTTCCGAAGAATTTACTCTCCCACTGTCCCATCTTTGCAGGAGGAACAAAAACTTTCCCAGCCAGTTTTCCTGTAGGGATTGTGACCTCAACAGCACTCAAGCCACGTGCTTCGCTCCTCAAATCGTTGCTCAAAAACCAAAATATCACACGAAAACTCTGCACATCTTAACTTTATGCCAATGTCTTTCCGAAAGACATTTTAAAATATTTCTACCGTTAGCAACCAGATGAAGCGCTCGCTGCTTTGGTGCTTCTAAATGCCTTGATATCTTTAGTGTGATTCCGTTTTTGCAGGGGTTCGTCGTTGAAACACGCATGAATTTTAAAATCACGCGTGTCGCACACGTAAGCAATGAAGAGGCGGAAATACATTTTTGGAAAGTAGTTAGAAAACAAACAGAGTGATTAATTTCACGTCCTTATTTCTAATCTTAGAACACCCGCGCGCCACGCACTGAGTCAGGTTGGGTGGTGACAACACTCAGGAATCAATCGGTGGAAGCAGGCGCGCAACTAGAACTTTATTCTAAGGGGAAGGGGAGGGGATGGTGATATCGATGGCAGCTGTATAAACAGTACGCCAATAATTCGCATGCGATATCAATACGTTACTGATATACTTTGGAGAAAGAATTTTTTGCCTGTATCACTAAAAATTTAATCGATATCCTCAAAATAAGTATTCTTATCGACCGAATTAAAGTACAGATATTAACAAAGTAATTTGTAATCCAAACTTCACAGGATTCGAACCCATCTCTAATGAATGGTCAGAGCCATAGCTTAGACCACCACGCCACCGGGGCAGCAACAAATAATACAAAGGAAGTAAAAATAAATGCAGTGTTATATGATTTAGTATATCTAAAATGAAACACAAAATGTTTCAAGATCTTTAACATTTAATTTTCGCATTCAGTTTTAGTCATAAATTTGCCCTTAATTGAAGCATAAAATAATAATTCTTGAAGATGCCAGAGTCGATGAAAAGAAACTGGAAAAAATGGCTAAATATAGAAACCTGGCCATAGAAGTTACCCGATTATGGACTAAACATACAACGATAATCCCCATTGTCATCGGGGCACTTGGAACGATGTCAAAAAGTTTTATGAATCATTTCGAAAAATTGCAGCTTTCTGATATACCATCTACAGAACTGCAGAAGACAGCTTTACTTGGGGCATCCTATATTTTACGCCGATTCTTGACTTGATACCTAGGTCTCCGGTGGAAACTCGTATAAGCTCAACAACACCAGGATATGATAAAATTTTGTTGTTTATGTTTGATAGTCATAGGCTGTGTTTCGTATAACTCGAATAAAGAATATAATGATAATAATAATAACAATAATAATGGACGCTAACAATAATAATGGATGATGATAA